>CM056780.1:8750000-10000000 GCA_029852875.1 Mythimna loreyi
ATACGTTAGTGCGTCGAGCGTACAGCGTCTATTCCGTTTCCGTCAACGCATTGTCAACGGTTTTTGTAAGTAGGTATCATTTTAATATACATTTCCTTTTTGGTCTTGTTTTAAAACCTCCCAAATAGCAATCATTTCGATAGGCTTCATTTTAAAATTCAGTATCACACAACACAACCGCTCTATAAATGCAAAACGCAGAAAGACGGATATTACGCTCGACGCATTATCCGTTTGATATGAACTGACACATTCGACCGAATAGACGCGACTGATGATACGCTCGGTGTATTTTACGTCAGATATGAACCGACCCTAAAGCCTAACTTCAGCTTCGCCATGTTATACTGCCGACCTGTATCATTTTCAATGAGATTATCAATCATTTTTTTGAGTCAGGTAGTTGACCGTACATGACACAAAAAAAAAAATAATTTAAAAATAATCATATCAATGATTAATTATATGTAATTGGATTAGAGATAGGAGAAATACCTTTTTAGGCATTTCATTGAGCTACTAACCTGATGTTCTGAGGTGTATGCCCTGGCATACAAAACGTTATCTAGCACTGCAGTTTGGTCTAAATTAAATCTGTCTGCAATTGGCCGCAATCGGTCGGGTCGACTGGACTATTGTTAAGGAATTATGGAAGGTATGGGTAGCAATGCAACTGCACTTGGGAAACTGTATACATCTCGAAATTTTATGTTTTAATCCCGTGGAGAGTCTAGTTCACCTACGCAACGACCGACACCTACAAGTCATTGACTCGCTCAGCTGACATTCTCTTAAAGTAATTAATTTCGTAAATTCGTAAATTAATTCAAGTTTTAAAAAAGGTTTTTTTTTATTTTACCTATCTTTGCAAATTTATAGTGTTTTATGTACCGGAGCGACTCTGTGGGATTAAAACGATCAAAATTTAGCCAAGCATAAAGGGTAATTTCCTGATTTTTTCCTGATTTCCTGATGCGATTTCACGATATGACTAGAATTAATTTTTCTATTCTAATTTACATTTCATGTTAACCTTGATCTTTACTTTCAAAAAACGAACAAAGAATTCTCGTTATATATTAAGAATCAGGCTTTATTAGTTCGTGCTCGTAAATTAGTATGACGCAATAGGTAGCTCCTCTAACGTATCAGGAAATATTAATGAATGGAGTCATCACTTAATGAATATTAAAATCGTGTTTATTGATAGTTTTTTAATGATAATTATGCAATCCGTACGATATCCACGTGCTTCATTGTTCGATTAGCAACTTTGAGATTTTAAATAGAAGTTTAGTAACATCATTACATAGTATAAAACAAAGTTGCTTACCGCTGTCTGTATGTATCTTTAAAAGTACGCGAGATAGAGTAATTCAAGATTTTAATAGGAAGGTTTATGCGTATACATGCATAATATGTTCAATATAAGTACCCGTGCGATGCTGGGGCGGATCGCTGGTATATTTGGCTATACTATATACCTACGCTTCCATATTACATAGACCGCAGTTCTATGTGCCAGCAATGGAAATATTATAGGACTTCACCCGCTAAAAAAACCCACTGCTCCATACTTTTTGTTATGTGAATATAAATATATGGAGCAGCGGTTCTTTTTTCCTGACTTTTGAGTGGATCATAGTAAAAGTTGTTCATATTGATGTGTACAATGATCCGTTTTCCCCCTTTGTATATTCTTATCTTCCTTCCTCACATGTTGTCAAACAAAGCACCGTACCTTATGAACGCGATATGGTAAAAAACTAAGTAGGTACTTGACGGATTTTTATCCAGTTTTCATAAACATAGTGATTCATGAGGAAGGTATAGATGTATAATACATGCGTATTGTAGTCAATACTAGCCGATAAATTCAAGATTTCTTACATAACACCCGTGCGAAACTGGGTGGGTCGCTACCAACCCCAGAAAATCTAAGTACCTTTACCTAATAAGTAAAAAAAACTGAAATCTAAGTATAATATTATAAAGTTGAAGAGATCATTTTAGTGTTGGATAGCCCATTTATTGAAGAAGGCAATATGGGCAGAATATTAACCAAATGAGGCAAGATTTGCAGAGCTCAATCGGACTGTCATCAATTTACGGGAAAATACTGCTTATTAAAGGAGCACATTTAATTTATTCATAACGATGATAAATAGGTATATTAATGTTTTTGAATTACGGGACTGTGTAAATGTACTCCTCTTCTTCTCAAGGACTCTTGTAAAAGAGAGCTGAAAATCTTATGTGACTTCAAGTTGAACTCATCATCATTACACAGTATAAAACAAAGTCGCTTCCCGCTGTCCCTATGTATATCTTTAAAACTCCGTAACGGATTTTGATGCGGTTTTTTAGAGTGATTCAAGAGGAAGGTTTGTATGTATAATATATGCATGTATTTTAATATCACCATTGCACCCGTGCGAAGCTGGGGCGGGTCGCTAGTTATACATAAAGGATACAAGGTGTGTTCAGTATCTAAGAACATGACCTTCCCGCCGTGGTAGCCCGTAGAGTTGGGTATCTGTGTGGTGACGCACAAGGTGTGGGACAGCTGCGTCTTGCCAGTACGAAACTCGCCAAATACTTCGGTGATCGCCATTGATTCCACGCCACCGGCTAGTAGTTTGCTAGAAAAAAACTCAAAATAAAAATTCTTTTTGGTCTGCCCATACTCCGTGAAGTTCGCATGGTAGTGTGACTAAAAGAAGGTGCGCTATTCGAGTCAAAAGCTTTGAGAACGTTCATTTGGTTAATAATGTAATTATTACAGAACACCTATGGCTTGGCCCCAGTACGAAGGGCAGAAAAGGAACAGGGTGGGGTGTTTAGTCAGTAAGAGTCTGACAATATTTACCGCTCCGCCCAAGAAAAAATTAAATTAAAAAAAAAACCTGTTCATTCTACTGTTTTAGCAATAACACTACACAAAGTGTGTGAGAAATATTGGACATGTGCATCAAAGAAATAGCATTACTCATCAAAAGAAAATGCCTCACATTTATAACGCGGCAGTCTGTTGCAGGACTCAAACTGAGCAAATTTTGATATTTTCATCATTAACATTTTTTATTTGTACTTTTTAAAAGACTTCTATAGGTAATTTTAAGAAATGCCGATAAAGTCCTACTTACTCTAATTCTGAACTTCCCGTACTGATTTTAAAAACCTGTTTCCGACGGTCACTGACTTCCAACGCAGTTATAAAACCAAGAGTTGCAATTTTTTGACAGGCTTCTTTTATTTTCTCAACTTTTGTATCAGAAAATCCTTTGATATTGCATAATTTTTTCTTTGTAGACATTTGAATCCCTTTGATTGTACATATTCCGGCCGCTTTTAACTTTTTTATATCAGCAACGTTTATACCATGCTTCTGTAATAAGTCCACGTCTTGAAAAAAGTTTTCTTCTTCATCATTTTCAGATATATTATCGTCGAGAGCTTGTTCAATCATTGCAACAACACAAATAAAAAACACTAATCGAGAGCAAGAATAAGTACAGTACAATTTACGAATTTGGCGCGTGTTTTTCTAAAGTGTAGTCATAGACAAAGTAGTGTTGCTGTAACAAAAATTGCCCATAATCACGTTGTGTGGCAATGCCGGATTCAGACTGACGGCGACTCAGGACGGCGAAGATAGAATTTTATTGCAAGAATCTCATATACCCTTATTATGATTGCCCTTGAGCTCGACTTAATAACACAAACGCCATGAAACTTTGAGGTTTCAAACCAATATGTCTCTAAACTAGCTTCTTCCAGGGCCTCTGGTCGCGTGATGGTAGGTTTTCCTCATTTTTAGACTGGCATTTGGCCAACGACTTCGTTTGCAAGAATACATATTTTCATAAAAACTATAGTATAGTAGTTTTGGTAAACAAAAAGAATTAAGTTTATATTACTTTTACTGTTAACCTCCTTATTTATAGACTTCAAGAAAGGAAATAAGGATATATCAACACGCTAATCTGTTGTCAGTACTTGTCAGAATGTAAATACTCTTTGTTGTCAGAGCTGCCACCACGATTCACAGAGTACTTCTTTGTATTTAATTGATTAGAAATAAGGATATGTGGATATTCGGTGTCGGAATGAAACAATAACTAAAAATAATTAAGTATTATTGAACATACTGAAGCATTATTTAAAAGATTTTCTTCCAATATTGATTTGAAAATCCATCGATGACAAGGTAATTAGATAAAATATGATTTCTGGTTTGTATCTTGAGTATTTTATGTGTTGCAAGATAATTCGAAAACTGTGTTAGCCTAGATTATTAGAAATTAAGAAAAAAAATTGTAAAAATACTCTCTAGTTAGCTTCTAGTTTACAACGTTAAACGTTTAAAAAAATTACGTTACAACGTTGAACGAAGCAGAATTGAATGCTCTAATTGTATGTTCTAAGTAAGACTGAATTAGTGCCCTCTGTATATTTACCATTGGTGTTGGGTTTTACCAGTTTTTACATGATTAAAACTGTAACATAGAATAAGATTAAGATTCACCAAAAAGACAAACCCAAAATCTACGGGGTATAAGGTTGTCAGCTAAACCTTATCAGCCAAGATAGTCCCTCTGTCACTCCATTCTAAAACAGAATTAGGAAAATGAAAAAAATACTATGGTTTTTTGATTTGAGCATTTTCATGAGTGGTTGTGGATCTCATATACACATAGACAAATACACGTTTAACACGTTGCTTAGTGGATTTATATCAGGTTAAGCTGGTTGCTGGCCATATTAACGGTTTTGTTTCAATAATTTAATCTGTAAGCAGCAGGGTGCTACGGTCCCCGACTACAAATAAACTATCCATCCGTAAACGTACATTGACCCAATATCGTTAGGTACTACATAGTTACATACAAACCCTTCCTAATAATTTCAAAGGCTAAAACTTTTGCACTAGGGTAACAACTACGGTACCTACAAAGAATGTCCAAGACAGATTTTATCTGTCTTTAAGTACAATACAGGCTTTTAGAAGCACGAACAAACCTCGATGTGGAATGTATGGTCGTCTCTCTACGGACTGGTTGATTAATCCGTGTGCCCGTTATTAATTGTGAACCCTTTATAAGCAAAATCTTCATTTTGGTTTCAGCGTTGTCACACCAACAGAGGGCACCATACAGTTTTGCTGGATGCAAGAGGTAACGATCGTATTCGCGCGCTATAACGATGGTATTCGTATATTGTTTAACGATCTATTAATACGTCTCCTGTAAGTCCTATATTCTTCACATGTCTCGTATTGCAGCTACTTCACTCGCTTCTTTAATTACACTGCTAAAGTTAACGGTTTCATGTTTGATGTTTACCTACGCTCCAACTTTTTGTGATAGTTTAAAAAATAAGAAACAAAACATTGAGCTAAATAATTAAAGCCGAGCAGAGACGAAACGTGCAAACGAACGAACAATCGGTATGTGCGGACATATCACAGAAATAGAGCAAACGGCTTTCTCGATTCGGCCATAGACGTAGCGACTGTTGCTTGAATTATTGAATGTTTAGTCAGCTTCGGTGACGCTGACCCGACCTTTGTAGTTACGTGTGTTAGTATTAAAATTGGAGAAAGAGAGAAGAACTGCTCCGTTGCACTTAATCTCATTCAAAATACCATAGAATAAAGTTGAGTACACACATTTACATTACGGCCAAATCACAGAGTGAATTTAGTAACAAGAAAAGAGTTCACCTCTATGTCAAAGCGACACTTTGATTTTTGATTGATTTGTATTTTTTGGTCTATGGTTTTGATGACTTCGCTTCGTTGAGAGAGAATCGTTAGCGGCGCAAATAAAGGATTATTTTTAATAAATATAACAATTACTTCAAGAAATTAACCGTCTAATCCATCTCAGTAAAGGTAAGGGCGTAAGTTAACCCTGCGAAAGTACTGGAAAGTGATTATTTATTATGTTCATATACTTCCTTCAGTATCACAACCATGTTGAAGTAGTGTTGGTTTTACTAAGTTTTCGTCAGTTTATCGTTCAAAAAAGTTAAAAGTTGTTCACAAGTATATGTGACAGACCTAAGTTTCGTTTGTGTTGTGATTATAAAGTTGAAAGTCTTTGCAATATGAAAAGTGTTACAAAGTGCAACCAATTCTGGCTTCGAGGCGTCGTCGTGAAGGTAAGGCTGGATGTGTCTACCAATATACATCACAACGTAGCATTTATCACTTGTTTATAAAAGTAAAGAAATACTCTACAAATCAAGTTGATACATTTCTATAATAATTCTCAGTTTTTTTTATTACATTCATATATTCTGATCAAATGAAAGAGCTGTGGTCTTTTTTGTAAAGTAACTTGCTTTAGCAGATAATAAAGGAAAAAACAGATTTAGGTGTAAACTAAAAGTGGCAAAGCCTAGTTTGTTTATTCAATTGATAAAATTCAATTTTCAAGTGTAAACTTAATGAAAAGGTGAGTTTATATAGCAGAAGTATGCATGTTTTTAAAGATTAAACATAGGTATTGATTACACTAAGCATTTATTTAACACAAATAACTTTGACCTATTTGTTATAAGCTTTGGTGAAGTACATATGTAGTACTATAGTACTGTACACCATAAAATATTGTTAATATTAGGCATACTTCATAGGGTGTCACTTTGTCAAAATGTACTTAGGTACTTTTGAATCCATTTCCTAAATTAAGTTTTATTGATTTGACTATTTGCATAATTAATAAACGGAAATATAACCTTTATTACTTTACATGCTGTCTCGTTATTACTTTTTCTGTGGTATAATTTGTTAATGACATACATTCAATTTAAGAAAGTGAAATAGGTTGATGGATATTTGCTTCTGTTGAAGTAAATTGAGAATGTTTGTACTAACATTAAACAGTATTGCATATTTTGACTGGTTGATGCTATTTGTACATGAAATAACAATCAGAGTGCTTGTTTGGGTTGGGACTAAACTACAAAAGACTAAGAAAAAGCTTCATATGTGACTTAAATTTTTCAGAGATGGATTCGGAAGACTCCAGAGATCAGTCATCCTCTAGTAGTAGCAGTACCAGCTCTAGGAGCAGAAGAAGCTCCTCATCAGACAGGAGTGTACCCTCCAAAAAGGGGGCAAAGTCCCCACCACAGTCCCCAAAATCCCCCAGGTCTCAGGGCCCAAGGTCACCTTCCCCTGAAAGTCGGTCGCAATCACCATCACCACAATCTCCAATACCAGGGAAGCGGCCACGGTCTCCAGACAATCTGAGCGGAGCACATTCTGATATAAATTCGCCAGAAAATTCAATACCTGCCTCACCAGTAGGTCCAAAATCCCCTAGTGAAGTGGGTTCAAATGTAGATTCACCAGGGCATGGTGATCAGCATTCTTCAGTTCCATCAGCAGGAGATGGTCCGAAGACACCACAGAGTCTAGGCAGTTCAGCTAGATCTCCTCCTGGTTCCCCAGATAATAGGTCCCGACCTGCTTCTCCAGAATCAGACAGAAATACCAACAGACGATCCCCATCTTCAAGTCCATCTCCCGACAGAAAGTCTTATAGATCCCCTCGCTCATCACCTACTGCTAAACGAAATGACTGGAGCCCAAAAGAAAGAAATGAGAAATGGAGGAGACACACAAAAGCTGAACAAAAGATGGTCTCTGTGCCACGAGCCCGTAGTAGGTCCGATTCCAGTCGGTCAAGTAGGAGTTCATCTTATAATAAACGAAGTTCTAAGGACCCAGCCACAGAAGAAATATCAGAAGGTAATAAATTTAATTTAATTTGTTGTAAGAAGAAAAATGATTTTAAATCCTGTCCCTATATTTAAAACAACACTCATGAGGTTTTTCTGTATAGGGGAAATGGAATCTGACCAAGAAGACAGAAAATCGAGAAGTAAATCTAGGACAAGTGACAAGCCTGATGGTAAGGACCACAACATAAGTCATGAGGATCTTTCTGATGTATCTGACTTGGACTCCATGGGACCAGAAGAAGCAGAAAAAGGATCTAAGGTAATAGATTTTAGAAAGAGAGAAAGAGAATTAGATACACAAAGAGTAGTGATGGCTGTTAATTGTGCTACTCGTATTTACAGCGCATGCATGGTTAATTTTATCTCAAAAAGGATAGTTAACTCATATTTATTTGTTGTTCTAGCCCAAGTCGCCACCAGCATCTCCGGAACACAAAGTGGAACCTGTCAATGGAGGAAGCACACAATCTTCACCACGTTCAGATAGTGGGAAAAGTGATGCACCAAAACTGGAAAAAGTAATTCTTAAAAACTGTTTACATTTGCATGTCTATTCATATAGTTCTTGTATATTTCTATTTATATATCCATCTGGAGTCTGGATTTTTGTCTGGTTAGTGCTGGGACATATACACAACTCGTAAAATACACATAATAAAGTAACACCATGGCAAATCACATACAATAGTCCGCATAGGACTAAGTGCAGAAACCATACTCAGACATAACAACGATAACACCATGGGAATGATATGAAGAGTTGGGGACATACCTTTACTCTGCAGCAGTTACCTAGTACCTCTACTAGAGGTGTGAGAAGTTATTTGATGATATTCCTCCTCAAAAATAAATAGATTCAATGCTTTTTAAGTACTTTATTTATTTTGCTCTATATGATAAACAGTATTGTTGTTGGATTCTTCTATTCTTTGTGGTCTGGTTCATCACATTTAGTCCTTGATAAAATATTGTAAATGAGCCATGGTAGCCTTCATTACAATCAGTTACTGTTAGGGGCAGCTATGAGTGAATTCAGAGCTCCCAAGGTTGGTGTCCATATTTCAAAGACGGCTGTAAAGTCGAGGAACCCGTGCGCGACAATTTCCTCCTACTCCAAGAATGCTCTGCACAGAGCATATCCAGTGATGGTCTCCAGCTGTACATTTCCCTTCAAAAAGTATTAGGAGCCTGCAAGGCAGCTACGTGAATTAAACTCCAAGCTCAGAACGAATGAATTTATTCATGTCCTCCACGAGAGGTCATGTATTAGCGGAAAATCTTAACTGCGCGATGCAGCGAAATGTACAACACCATCTATCGCGATGGTGTGTACTAACAGTCCAAAAAAACAAAATACACGTTCGACTTTTGAATCTTAACATTCCGCCCACCATGGACGGTGTCCATAAAATAACACAATACAAAACTATATATATACAATTGATCCGCGCACCAAGACAATAATACAGCTACTCCCAAAAACAATAAAAATATAAACTTAAATCACACTTCACTTGTATGTGGCAAGTAGCCTTTGAATATAATGCAAACAATTTTCAAAACTTAAATCTAGATGGTAACAGGTAAAATATTGAGCTTGGATACAATCCTTACATTTTAAAGAAACAACGCGCGTAAGATTGTCCACACCAATATACTTATCAGTTATTATGCCATATAACCATCTTGCCGGTGGCAGATCATCCTCTTTGACCAACACAATATCTCTCCTACCTTAGGTTCCGGAGTTATGTGTGACCATTTATAACGGTGTTGTAATCGTGTGAGATATTCATGCGACCATCGACGCCAAAAGTCTTGCATAAGTCGTTGAGTAAAATGCCATCTTTTGAGAGTACTCATGTTCACATGTTCATAGTTAGTATCCGGTACCAGCACTAAAGGCTCACTCACAAGAAAATGTCCCGGGGTAAGTGGGTATGGATCTTCTGGATTGGAACTAACTTGTGTTATCGGCCGTGAGTTAAGACATGCCTCGATTTGGCACAGAAGAGTCGTCATCTCCTCGAATGTGAGTGTGCTGTTGCCAATCACGCGTTTTAGGTGATGTTTTGTGGACTTCACTCCAGCTTCCCAAAGTCCACCAAAGTTTGGAGAACGAGGAGGAATGAAGTGCCAGGTGGTGCAGTTAGTTGCGAGCCAGTCAGCTATGTCACTTGCTACTACCGAACCTTCTCGTGGTAATGCATTTTTAAGCTCTCTATTCGCTCCAACAAAGTTAGTGCCATTATCACTCCACAAGTCTGCACAATGCCCTCTATGAGCAACAAAACGCTTAAATGCAGCAAAAAATGCATTTGAGGTCAGATCACTCGCTACTTCGAGATGTATCGCTCAAGTAGCCATGCAGACGAATAGACAAATGTAACCCTTAGTGGAGCGATAACCACGTCCCTTTGTGGTTCTGACGGCGATAGGGCCAGCGTAATCCACACCACTTTGATGAAAAGGTCAGCAAGCAGTGACACGAGCTGATGGTAACTGACCCATCAATTGTTGGTTTGTTTGAGCCGCATAACGAACGCAAACGACACAATTACGAACATGCTCTCTGACGAGACTCTTTGCGTTCAAATCCAATACTGAATTCTTATGTGAGTCAGCATTAACTGAGGGCTCCCATGCATAGTACACGTATGGGCATCTGCAACAATTAACTTTGCTAGATGTGAATTATATG
Source organism: Mythimna loreyi (assembly GCA_029852875.1). Classification (NCBI taxonomy): domain Eukaryota; kingdom Metazoa; phylum Arthropoda; class Insecta; order Lepidoptera; family Noctuidae; genus Mythimna; species Mythimna loreyi. Next base: position 8,760,457 of record CM056780.1, read on the forward strand.
GTAGGAAGATAGGATGTTTCATGCCTTCTACTACGTTAGCTTGCTGTAATCGACCACCAACTCTAAGGATGTTTTTGTCATCCAGAAATGGGTTAAGCGAGGTAAGTTTACTGCGTTTGTTTACCTTACCTAATATCTGTAAACTCTCTATTTCTTTCTGGAATCCTTCCCTTTGATATGACCATATACAATAAGTAATGACTCATTCAATTCCTTAGACGTTAACCAACGTGTAGTAGAAGATCTAGTGCCAGATTCTTTTGTTTTTAGAAACCTACAAAATGAGATCACCCTAACTAACCTACCTAAACTTGAAAACTTTGTAATCATATTAATGCTTTTAGTTGCTATGTGACATAAGGCCTTATTGGATTTTTCTTTTAATCAGTTTGCTTTTAATCTTTCCCTTTCGATAATGGACTGTATTTTCGTGTTGCCGTTTAGGGTCATTAAGTTCCAAACGAGGTGTTGAACCCTGTTTTACAGGTGCAGTCCTTGATTTGGAAGCTACCAGGTTATAGACAGAACTAGGATTATCTAGTTGTGATTCTGGAACCATATCTATATGACCCAAAGTTAAACATTCTTCAATTAGATCAGAATATTTAGTGCGAAATTTAAAATTCTTTAGTAACCTTTTCTCGTGTAAATAAAATCGTTTTCGAGCAATTTCGAAAGAGTTGCCAAACTTACAAGCTGGATCTGACTTGAAAGGCAATCTCTCTACATAGCGACCTGAAGAGTCCTTTGGAACTGTTTCTGTAAAGGAGTCCTCACATGGTTGCTCTTCCTCTGATAACTTCTTTAACAGATCATCTGTCACTATTGCAGTGTGCGTGTTCACGATTTTATTACTTGGAGAACCTTGGTTGCTTTGTGAATTTATACAGCCAGACAGGATCCATCCGAGTTTGGTATTCTGAGCCATGGGAAACCCAGGTAGACCCTTGATAAGACCATCCATTAATATCTGGCCATATACTTCTGCTCCTAGCAAAATATCAATTTTGTTTGGAGTATTAAATGAAGGATCAGCTAATTTCAGATCCGACAATTGAGGTGACAACGATGTCAAAACAATCTTCCTTTCAGGAAGAGCTGATGTTATGTTCTTAAGAACATGAGCCTTCACAACAACCTTGAAGTTGGGATCATGGCATGATTGAAGCCTTACGGTTACGAACCATTTAGAGTGCAATGTTGCACTCTGGTCACTGCCAAGTCCTGAAATAAGACTCTTGTTTTTTATCTTCTTTAAACCAAGCATTTGTACTGAAGATTCGGTAATAAACGATGCTTGAGATCCTTGGTCTAAGAGAGATCTTAAAACGAAAGTACCTGTTCTCACTTCTACCTTTACTAAGGCAGTGGCCAATAACACTTGGCTGTTCACGTTGGAGAAACAAGATACTACGTTATGTGGTGATTCGCTCTGTGAAGTGGATGGTATAGCTTGATCTGTACCATCATCCTCTTTATCACGTGTGACGTGATTACCTTTAGGGAATGATTTCGGATGCAGAAGAGAGTGGTGTCTCTTCCTACAAATACGACAACTGGTTGAAAGACGACATGAAAATACCGAATGATTTGGACCGAGACAGTTAAAACACAACTTATTGGTTTGGACAAACTCACGACGTGAATCAACATTTTCCTTAGAAAACTTCTTGCAATTTATTAGTCTATGACTTTCATCACAAAACTCGCAAGTTACGTTTGAGGTAATATGCATAGCCTTAGTCGTGTGAGTACTATTGTTGGACCTGTAACTGACTTTAGAATCTAAAAATTCATGAGACCTGAATCGCTGCTCTAGAAAATCTTGTAAATTGCTAATTTTAGGTAATTCATCATTGAATTTACAGATTTGAGCTTCCCACAATTTCCTAGAATCAGTATCAAGCTTTAAACTAATAATATAAATTACAATAATATCCCAAGAAGAAATGTCAATATTTAAATTTTTAAGGGCGTTTAAACATTCATTTGTTGTATCAAGCAATTCTTTAATAGCACTGGATGACTCAGAAGTTATGTTCTTTTGATTCATGAAACGTTTTAAAATACAATTAGCAAGGTGTAATTTGTTATTATAACGGTGTTCCAATTGATCCCAACAGACTTTGTAATTACTGGCCGTTACAGGAATATGGCGTAAAAGCTGTTCGGCCTCACCAGTTAAGTAGCCTTTGAGATAGTGTAGTCGTTGAACATCGTCCAATGCTTTGTTGTTATGTATTAACGACATGAATAAATCGCGAAAACTTGTCCATTCGGTATATTTACCACTAAAACTAGGAATAGAAATTTTGGGTAATCTAACACTAAAGGATTGACCGACGTTTGACTCCATAACCTTAGAACTAGACAATGCAACAGTACTAGAATCTAACTTAAACTTAATTAAGCAATCCTTTAACTCCGTTTTATAATCCGTGTATAGATCTTCGGTCACGCCGTATGCATCAGTTGTGCAATAGGTGGACTTAACCAAATCCTTGGAGTTAAATTCCGAAACGATGACTCGATGTGTATCGCGATATGAAGTCCAATAATTTTCCAAAGTTTCAAGCCGAGTTTCTAAATAGGACTGTGTTAGCCTTTCCTTTGGAGATTTTTTGAAATTAACTCTGGCTTTGGTTATCTTAGTTGTTGTATCTCCTTGAATTGCAAAGTACGTTTCCATCTTGTACAAGTGTTGTTGAAATGAATGTAGTATTTAATTCAATTAGTTTAAGTTTTCAGTTAACTTGAATGCCCGATTCTCGAAAATATTACAAGTCCGTAAAAGTTTTCATGAAAATTTTCTAAGTGTTTGGCACTTCTCTAATTTGCTCGAGTTTTCTCTAAGTCAATAATGCAAAGTACTCACAGTTTTTCCAACTTTATACATCACTGTAATAGGGTCCAAAATTCCGTCCGATACTATTCTTGTATGGAATATGCCGCTGTGTGGATCAACTTCGATCAACTATTTGTCATCCGGCTCGAAGGACCATGTACATTTCCCTTCAAAAAGTATTAGGAGCCTGCAAGGCAGCTACGTGAATTAAACTCCAAGCTCAGAACGAATGAATTTATTCATGTCCTCCACGAGAGGTCATGTATTAGCGGAAAATCTTAACTGCGCGATGCAGCGAAATGTACAACACCGTCTATCGCGATGGTGTGTACTAACAGTCCAAAAAACAAAATACACGTTCGACTTTTGAATCTTAACACCAGCACCAGTTGTTTAACGAACTTAGGACATGGTGCCACCTTGTACAAAGTTTCTGGACTATCAAGTTTTATCATAGTTTATATAACTAATGTTGGAACACTATAAATTACTAGGTACCACAAGAAAAGACAAGTAACACAGAGGATGGCGAAGAACAATTAGATTTTGAAGCAGAAGAAGGCGAATGTGTAGAACCAAAACCTGTAGAACAAGCTAATGGCGACGCTGAAGATAAAGGAGTGGAAAAAGGTAAGTTAGCAAGAATACAGAATAGGTTACAGTGTTGTAACTATGCACTATGGTATAGTACATTAGGAAGTTTGCAAGTGTGTGGGTTCCTCATTTAACCTAAAGTGGGTATGAAAGTGGAATGGATCACCATTCCATTATTATTTATTTATTTTTTACACAGGTCGTCTAGTCTAAAGCTAAGCAGTAGCAGAGCTTGTGTTATGAGTACTAGACAACTGATAAACATACATAAGTATGTATGACTATATTTCTAAATACATACACATTATAGATTAATTACACCCAGACACAGAACAAATGATCGTGCTCATCACACAAACATTTGTCATGGATGGGAATCGAACCCACGACCTCCGGTATAGCAGTTAGGGCCACTAACTACTGCACCAACAGACCAATCAATAAAAATATGATGTATCTGTACTGTTTTTTTACGATTATTAATTTGTGATGATAAGGTGACTAATTTAATTGAAATTCGCCAAATTTACATGATATGACATACGCGCAAATAAAATAAATAGTCATAGTCATATGGTTTTTGTTTTTGACACAGTTCCTATAGGCAAGTGCGTCTATGGCAGATAGACCCGACACTTATTCGGCTCTAAAGAATATTTATTATTACTCATGTGTCTAACAATATCTCTGGTAACTATATGGCTTTCAAGTGATTTCCAAAATACAGACTTGCGTTTTCCTTATCTAATGTAGATTTTTTTTTTTTTTTTTTTTATGGTAGGTGAAAATCATCCAATGACGAAACCCGCTCTTGGGTGGAGCGGGAGACTAGTGTCAGACTCTTACTGACTAAAAAACCTACCCCGTACCTTCCTTGCCCTATTCCTGGAGTCGAGGTAACAGTTTCCCACTTCCCTCTAGACTCCGGGAGGCTTCGACCCTGAAGGGCCCCTGCAGTATCTAATGTAGATGGAATGCAATTCAATGATAATACAACTCCTGTTGTGTCTGTACTTCACACAATAAACACCACTCAAGTATGAGGATTTGCTCACAGAGGGTTCTGTGCGAACTTATCCATGTAAATAAATGAAGTTTCAATTCTCAAATTGAATCTCGAAGATTTTTCCGAACCATGTGAGAAAATTGTTTTTTTTTCACTGCTGCTTGGATTATTTCATATTCCAGTTTCATACCATTCATTCTGCCATATGTCATAATATAATTTATTCTGGATAAAGTTACTTTTTGATACGACTACTGTAATAACAGACACAATTTAAAGACAAAAGGTATGCGGACACCGGTGTCTTCTTAGAGCTTAATGAATTAAGTTAAATTCTGGATTTCCATTATCAGCAGAAGACGTGAGAGCAGCGCGGCGGTCTCGCGGCTCGTCTTTGGAAGAGGGAGAGGTCTCGGACGAGGCCGAGCGGCGCCCGGAGGAGAGAGAGCCGCCCCCAGTGTGTCGGTTCTTTTCCAGGGGCGCTTGTACTTGGGGTGTGAGCTGCAGGTACGTCACAGAGTCGTAGGAGGTGGAACTCTGTAGTTTGCTACATCATTCATAAACTAATGTGCTGGAAATTTGTTTCGCCTGTTTGCCTTTCCACTTACACCACATTTTTTTCATTTTTCAACTTGTTACATCAGGTTTTTACACCCGGGTGTGACGGATAAAGGCAACTACAACATGTTTGATGTTGTCCGTGGCGTGCCAGCTGGAGGGCCCTATCCGGCCGCGCCAGTCAGAGATGTCGCACCTCCAGAATCTGCGTGGGAGAGGGGTCTGCGGACTGCAAAGGAGGTTAGTTCTTATTGCGTCAAGAGGTCATTTTTACTATAGCTTGACGTCGACACCACAGTTTCGTAACGGGTTTCCGTTTAAAAGTTTTTGGTGGAATGAAAAATAACCAAAACTTAATCAACAGATGCTGCGAATAGCAAATAAACGCAAAGAGCAAGACATGGACTTTGAAGAGAAGAAGCTTCACTTATCAGTGGGCGGCGTGGTGCATGATCCGGACGCGGAGCTGGCGTATGCCGCCGCCGCCGTGGGCGCCTCGCCGCCGCGCCACCACGACGCGCCGCCGCACTATCGCGGCGACCCTGACGCCTTCCCCAGGGGGTACGTACGAGACAACACTGTCCATGCTGTTTCTTGCACAACCTTTTCCATAGAGATTTACTTACTCACTTCACGATAATTCAAAAGCACCTATGAATGCAAGAGAGCACTGGTTGCTAGGTTCCAACAACCAGGCGCATTACTTTGTGTAATTTATTTCACCACTGCTATCAAAACGGTGAAGGAAAACATCATGAAGAAAACCGGCATGTCCTAAAACCAGAAATTTTAAGACGTGACATCTACCAATTCGCACTGGGCTCGCGTGGTGAATTATGGCCCATTCCCTCCCCTACAGAGGAGGCGTGAGTCACAAAAGTCGGAACATTTAAAAAAGGCTGATGATGACCTGTAAATTGTTTATTTGAAATATAGTACATTGTTATACGAGGGATGAAAGTTAGTTATTTAGTCCCGAGAAATTTCTTGGCGACCGAGCGACAGCGAGGTCGCTAATAGTTCGAGGGACTAAATAACTCTTTAACCCGAGGTAAACACTGTGCTTTTCATTACGAAAACGAGGAAAATAAAAATAATAATAAAAACCTGAGTCGTCGTCAAATGTCTTCGTATGTTTTTAGGTAGGTATATTTCTTTTGATTTAGGCGGTAAGCAGTTTTCTCCTCAAAGAATCTTGCGTTAAATTTATAACTGAAGCTGATGAACTTATCGTGTTAATACAAATTTCTTATAACAGAGATTTAGCAAAATGTAAACAAGACTCTACAACTAAAAAAAAAATCAAGAAAGACCAAATCGGCCACAGATTATAGAGAGACTTTACCAGCCATTTTTTTTTTTTTAGTCGTCGTCTGGCTATTCAGTCAATATTTTTCATTTTATTATTATAAAAATGGGTCAGGTCAACAGTTTTCTCAAATATAATATTAGTTTTAATGAAATAGTTGAAATTAAATTAGAATAAAGTCATTAAAAAAAGTATTCTTAAATTATTTCTATCTCTATGTCATTTTAATTGTACTGGCAGTATAAAAATTCGGGTCACAGTTCAATAGAAATGTCAAAATAGAACTAGTTTTTTTTTTTAATATTTGCTGTATAAATATTAAAAAAACAACTGTCAGTTGTAAAGTAAAACTCCCTAGGGAGTAAAAGTACTTCTTCCAGCCCTGTCCGCAGGCAAATTTACACCTACTTTCAGAGTATGAGTAATGAAAAATTATTTGAATCTCTGATCTATGTGCTTTTGCCCAATCGTTGAACAGTATTGGTTTAACATACATTATAAAAAAAAACTTTCCTAAAAATTTCTCAGGTAACATAAAATGGTTTTGAGTGTCATCAAAATATTAAAATTATCCATTTTATTTGTTACGATTAATGTACTGTATACTACGTTTATTTGTTGAACTTGAAACCCAATTCAAAGTTCAATTAACGTTAGTTACCCATACCAAGCTATGAAACTTTTGTTCCAGTCCATACGGTCCTATGTACCGCGGTCGGTTCCCGCGCCCGCCAGTTGACGAGCGCGAACGGTTTTACGAGCGCGAACACCTGATGTACGAGCGTGAGCGCGCTGGGTACGATCGGGTGCCGCACTACGATGAACGTGCCCCCGCGCCCGAGGAAGGAGCATATCATAAGGTATTTTCTTTTTATGGTGGGCAAAACTCATCCAATGATGAATCCCGCTCTTGAGCGGAGCGGGAAACAGTGTCAGACTTTTATTGACTAAACCCTACCCCGTTCCTTCTCTGCCCTTCGCACTGGGGCCAAGCCTTCCTTTCAGAACGAGACTCTGGGCCCCAGTAGGCTTCGACTATTTTGTAGAGTCCCTACGGTTTTCTTTCGAAAAATCTTTTTGTTGTTCATGTTACCAAAAATGTATTGTACTTAAGGGTCGGTTCATATCTGACGGAACATGCGTCGCGTATTATCGGTCGCGTAACGCCAGAACAAACAAATGTATAGAAAAATACTTGACCGTTCACACTCAACCGATGATACGTTAGTGCGTCGGGCGTACAGCGTCTATTCCGTTTCCGTCAACGCATTATCGGTCGACGTAACAGCGGTAACGTCGCGCGCGCCACGCTCTACGTGTATTTTGATTGATGCATACAGACTAGGCGTAACATTAGCAGAGATCGTTTGTGTGAACCAAGTGTTACGTCAGGATGGTCACAGTAAAACAAAGATACTTCCAATCAATTAGTTTATAATTATAAGCCTCCCAAATAGCAATAATTTCGATAGACTTTATTTTAAAATTCAATATCACACAACACAACCGCTCTGTAGATGCTAAACGTAGAAACTGACTAGTGGCAGGACGGATGATACGCTCGACGCATTTTCCGTTTGATATGAACCGACCCATTCGACCGAATAGACGCGACCGATGATACGCTCGACGCATCATCCGTCAGATATGAACCGACCCTATATAAAACCAAGGGCAATGGTCCTACAGTTTTGATGCTGTAATAAAAAATGCTCAAGGGGTCAAACTTTAACTTACAGACTATCGTATTTTTTTTCTTGACCTTCAAATTTGGACCAAAAGTTTATGGACCGTGGGTCTCAACTGTCCATAAATTTTGGTCCAAATTTGAAGGACCACACTGTGGCACTTCCACAGACGGATAGGTGATGCTACAAAGAGTAATTTAGGCTATTTTTTATTTTCCCGTGAAAAGGATATTTCACACTGAGGAATACATCTTTAAAACTTTAAACAAAATTATACGTGACTTTCAAATACCATAATAATATATTATTATATTCTTCTTCTCCTTATTTTTTAAATCTATACTACGCATCTCGAAAACAATTAGTTTCATTTAATTTGTGTACAGCGTCGCGTCCGTCCTTCGCGTGAAGTAATCGTGCAGCGCGCGGAAGTAGAGCGGCGCGAAGGTCGCGAGGCGCGGGCAGACGTGCGCGACGCACGCGACGTGCGCGACGTGCGGCGCGGCGACGTGCGCGGCGACGACTGGGCCGACCCCTGGATGCGCGCCGAGCCCGCCGCCCGCCGACGCAAGCCGCCTTCCAGTGAAGACTCCTACTCGTCTTCTAGGTATGATTTTCTTTCTCTTTATATGACAGCATTTCTACAGAGATATTAAAGAAATAAGGATTAGGGCTCTTTCAATTTATGCGCTTGTTGACGGCCGGCTGCGCTGCCCGCAGTGCGGCAACCTTGCCGCGAACGGTCGATAATAAGATGGCAACGCCACAAACACTACGTGTTCGATTCGTTGTTGAATAGCGCATCACTGGCATTTAAACACAAGGCAGCCAGATACGTTTTTAATTTAAGGAGACGCGGCACGTTGCGCGGCGCGTTGTTTGTCATCATCAATTTACGACGAACGCCAAAAAAACAAAGCACTTACGCACTGCAACCTGCCGGCTGCGGAACGGTGAACGTGCAGCAGCGGCCCGACATGAAAAGTTGAAGTTGAAAGTGCCCTAAAAAATATGTTTATACATAGAGATTTTTTATTTAGAAAAGTTTACCAGCAGTACGATAAAGATTAGACCATAGCTATAAGGAGTAACTTAGGCAAAATTTTCTCGTGGGAACGAAATTTCACACTATGGAACACATTTTCGAAACATTAAACAAAATTTGTATAAAGTAATCTTGACAGTTACTTGCAGACTAGTATTATCAAATGTAGTCGAGCAGTAGAATAATTTATGTCATGAATATAATTACTAAAATCATTAATGAAACTGCCAATTAAATCTTATTGTGACGAGAGTTGGGTTTTAATAATTAATGGCAAACAAGAAGTTTGTATAAGCAAAAAGATAAAAAAATGTCACTATCAAAACTATTTATGTCGCCCATTTGCGTTAAGAAAATAGTGAGTCATCAGTGCATCTGCAAAATAAAGGCGTAAAAATATAACCATTACTATTAAAGCAAACTTTTTATTACCCTTTTTATTTTCAATAAGTAATTTGCACTATCAATAATACTACGGTAATAATATAAAAAGATTTGTATTTTTGTTTGTGATTAATAAATTCAAAAACTACTGAACTGATTTTAAATATTCTTTAACCAATCGAATGCTGTTTTACTACTGAGTGATAAGAGTTATATTTTCTGCTTTTACGCGGGTAAATCCACTGACAGAACCAGATATTTTAAATTATTGTCAGAATTTCGTGTAATATTTTATTTTTAAAATTCGTAAAGGTTAGATATTTTTATTATTTTTAAAATTGTTAAAACATGCGTTCATTTTGTCTGAAGAACTGGTAAATACTATCAAGGTTTACTAATTTACTGTGGTATTACTGGTCAAGGGGCGTTAAAATTGCAAAGTGCTACCAGGAGAAGATCTGGTCCCACAGCACCGACTACTGATTATGGAATCAGTAGTCAAAATTAAATGCAATAAAAGCAAAGAGCGTCCTCCTTCTAAAATAAAATGGCATATGTTAGAGAAGAATGATTGTGCGAAAAAGTTTAGAGAGCGAGTGGTGGACAAAATGATAGAGATGGGAGACATGAATGATCTAAGTATAAATGAAACCTGGAATGAGATGGCGGAATGTATTAGGAATGCAGCGAAAGATATTTTGGGAGAGTCGAGAGGAAAAGGCACTATAGATAGGGATACATGGTGGTGGTCGATAGAAGTTCAGAATGTGTTGAAAGAAAAGAAAAGGAAATTCAAGGAATGGCAGCGTGTAAGAGCGGAAAACAGTAGTTTGAAAGCTGAAAGAAAGAGAGAGTATGACTTATTAAAGAAAAAAGCTAAAAAAGCCGTAGCTTTAGCAAAAGCAAAGGCTCAGGACAAATTGTACGACACACTGGACAGTCCTGCAGGCCAAAAAGAGCTGTATCGCCTTGCTAGAACAAGAGAAAGAAAGGCGAGGGATGTCTGTCATGTAAGATGTGTGAAGAATGAAGCAGGAATGGTCCTATCGAATGAGGAAGAAATCAAGGACAGGTGGAAGGACTACTTTGAAAGACTGATGAATGAGGAAAATAATTGGAGTAGGAATTTAGAGAGTAAACCAGTGAATGTAGGGTTAGTAAGAATGGTTAGTATGGATGAAGTCAAAAAAGCAGTAAATGGTATGAAGAATGGTAAAGCCATTGGTCCAGATAGAATACCAGTTGAAGTGTGGAAGTTATTGCAAGTGGATGGATGGATGTGGTTAGCTTTGTTCTTCAATAAGTTGTTGCGGGAAGAAGCCATACCTGATGAGTGGTGCAACATTTCTTTAGTGCCCATTTTTAAAAACAAAGGTGATGTGCTTGAGTGCAACAATTATAGAGGAATAAAGCTAATGTCACATACTATGAAAACCTGGGAGAAAGTTATTGAGAGGCGGTTGAGAGAAGAGAGTGAAATTTCACAGAACCAATTCGGTTTTATGCCAGGTCGCGGTACAACGGATGCCATTTTCGCTATACGCCAGCTGTGTGAGAAATACAGAGGTGCACATAAAAACTTGCACATGGTATTCATTGACCTCGAAAAGGCATACGACCGGGTACCTCGTGAGGTTCTGTGGTGGGCCCTTAAGGAGAAAGGTGTGCCTGGGAAGTATGTTCAGTTGATCCGAGCGATGTACAGTCGATGCAGTACCCAAGTCCGGTCTACAGCAGGCACCACTAGCAGCTTCAATGTGGCTGTTGGCTTACATCAAGGGTCGGCTCTCAGCCCTTACCTCTTCCTGATGATAATGGACGCTCTTACGTCGGACATTCAGGAAGAGGCTCCCTGGTGTATGTTATTCGCCGATGACATTGTGCTGGTTGCCGAGAGTGGTCAAGAGATCCAGAATAGATTGGAGGTGTGGTGGCACAGACTGGAGAGTGTTGGCCTGAAATTAAGTAGAACCAAAACGGAGTACTTGTTCCGTGATTTCGGCGGTCTCTCCGGTCCTGTGGCCTTAGCTCTTGCCGGAACGCCCATACCAATCTGTTCCGACTTTCGGTATCTCGGGTCGCTCGTCCAAGGAGATGGTGAGATAGACCGAGACGTAACGCATCGGATCAACGCAGGATGGATGAAATGGCGACAGGTCACGGGAACAACTTGCGACCCACGGATGCCCCTCAAGTTGAAGGGCAAAATTTACAAGTCCGTGATAAGACCTGTCCTACTGTATGGATCAGAATGTTGGGGTGTGAAAAAGACGGATGAAAAAAGACTGCATGTAGCGGAGATGAGAATGTTGAGATGGATGTGTGGTGTGACGAGAATGGATAAAGTGAGAAATGAGTATATTAGAGGAAGTCTGAAAGTGGCGCCAGTGACTAAAAAGTTGAAAGGAAATCGTTTGTCTTGTTATGGTCATGTGAAGAGGAGAGATGAAACGCATGTCACAAAAAGGGTTTTGAGTTTACACGTAGATGGATGGAGAGGAAGGGGGAGACCAAAGAAGAGATGGATGGATTGTGTGAGGAGTGATATGAAAGAAAAGGGAGTTACTGATAGTGTGACGGGTGACAGGACAGAGTGGAAGAAAAAAACATGTTGCACCGACCCCAAATAAAATGGGATAAGGGTAGGATGATGATGATACTGGTCAAGGGGCGTGGCTTAGCTGAGTGACAACAATGAGTCACTATTTCCTTAACGCGAATACACCATAATGAGTGTTTACTGCTTTTTCATACACTTTCGACTGCCTTGTCAGTCAGAGAATATTTTATTAGTGTTAGTCTAAAACTCTATTGTGCTATATAACATACTATATACTAAAGCATTTCGTATCTAGGCTAATTACATATTATACTATGTGAACGCCGTTTCTGTTGCACTTCGTTACTTAAAATACACTTGTACTTTAAGTAACAATGTGCTCAATGTTACAGCTCGCCTCAGCCCCATATGGTCTGGGTTCAATGCTGTTACAGCCCAAATTCAAAAATGCGTTGCAATACTGTTATTTTATAGTATAAATTAATGAAATGTCATTTCATTACATGCTTATAAAGTATTATACTTTGTGACCGGGAAACTCATAGGTGCTAATGCGTCGTGGTTTTGATTTTTGACCATATGGGTTGAAATAGGAACAAATTTAAAGGCATATTCACTCGCGGCTGTATTACAGAGGGCACTTCGCGCTTGGGTGTAGAAAAATGATCCAAATGTACCTATAAGGTGATACACAAATATGTGCTTGCACATTAGCAAATGACTTGGCTATGTAATAAAAGTGACGATTATTTAGAAATTCTGTAATAAAAAATATTTATGAATTGATGTTATTTTTAGTTATTTATTCATAAAATTTTAACTCGATGTTTTCTCCTGCTTCGTCCCTCTCCCTTGGGCGATGGGTTTCGCTTTCATAACTCGTCTAATGTTGTGGTGTTTGCGGTGTTCGATTCCTCATGACTCTCATTTTATACTCGATATTAACAATTATAACTGCATGCTCGTTCTTGATATCATCTTGTCATCTGTGGTACTCACTGTGGTCGCGACCGTGTGCGCATGTGCCATGTAACATAATCATGCGTGCGTGTGTGCATGCGTCCGCGTGTATATCCCCTCGCCCCGCCCGCGTCCTGCTCACTCCGCAGCTCTTCAAATTCCAGTTCCCGAAGTTCGCGATCGCCGAGCGCGCGGCGCAAGAGAAGGGCATCTTCTTCTTCGAGACAAAGGTGAGATAGACGTTTCACGATTTCAGCAACGCTCAATAAAAAATAAGCATAGGTGCGTCTTCATAAATCCGACTCTCAGGAACGCGAAGCTCTTCGCGTATATCTAAAAACGCTACATCCGCGATATTTTGGCAATCTTGGCTACATTCGTAATATTTTTCTTTTGCTTCTTCTGCCTATCTTCTTTGGAATATAATCGAGTATTATTTTCTAATGTTCTTGCTACACTTTCTTCTGCGTCCACTGCCGGGCCTCTCCCAAGTTACGCCACAACACACCGTTCGCCATTTGTGTTTGTTTCGAACGCCTGACAACATTAAGTATTCACAGAGCGCGTGAGATCGGGTGTTGTAACGCGGTGTGTATGGTGCAGGTTGTCGCCGTCCGTGATCGTGCGCGAGCGCCGCCTGGCCACGGCGCGCGCCACGGCCATGAACCCGCCCGCGCCGCGCCGCCGCGCGCCCTCGCCCGCCGCCGCGCGCCAGCTGTCCGCCAACCCGCCGCCGCCTGCGACCCACCACTTGCAGCGACACAAGGTAAGTGATGTCGTGCGCGAGTGGCGCCTGGTCACCATGAACCCGCCCGCGCCGCGCCGCCGCGCGCCCTCGCCCGCCGCCGCGCGCCAGCTGTCCGCCAACCCGCCGCCGCCTGCGACCCACCACTTGCAGCGACACAAGGTAAGTGATGTCGTGCGCGAGTGGCGCCTGGTCACCATGAACCCGCCCGCGCCGCGCCGCCGCGCGCCCTCGCCCGCCGCCGCGCGCCAGCTGTCCGCCAACCCGCCGCCGCCTGCGACCCACCACTTGCAGCGACACAAGGTAAGTGATGTCGTGCGCGAGTGGCGCCTGGTTACCATGAACCCGCCCGCGCCGCGCCGCCGCGCGCCCTCGCCCGCCGCCGCGCGCCAGCTGTCCGCCAACCCGCCGCCGCCTGCGACCCACCACTTGCAGCGACACAAGGTAAGTGATGTCGTGCGCGAGTGGCGCCTGGCCAACATATACCCACTCGCACCGCCCAGCAGCATTGCACAAGGTAACTGTTAACTTGTGCGCAATCGAGAGGATCCATGTTAGGTATTGACGAAATGGCAGCCCATGAAAAAAACAAGCATAAGAAAAAAAATTGACAGACGATGTACGCGTAAAGTTACGAGGCGCGGTGATGTGCAGAATGAACCAAAAAATGCATATAAACAACTCTGCTTTGATCCCAGGGTTCTGGTAAAACGCTTTCGCGTCAACCCTTGGTCCCAGGAGAAAGAACACGGTGCAAACTAAAAATCCCTCATGTACTTGTTTGTAATATGCTGTATTTGTGTATCAGGATGAAATGGACCCGTATGGGCGCAGCAAGGCTACAAGCCGCAACAGGGATAGGAAGAAGTATTCGCGATCCTCATCATCAGGCTCTGGTAAGTGTACATATTATTAGGTGTATACAAATCTCTCATAATCATTGTCTACTTAATACTGAGCTTTAGCGTATGTGTGTGTATGTTAAATAGAAACTTTTGACCCAGCTCACACTGCTGGAGGCGCGGCGGAGCGCAATTGAAGACAACCATTTAAACCTTAACTACCTTAACATACGGTCTACAAAAGAATAAATTCGCATGCGGCGCTTGGAGCGCCTTGCAAGCTACTACAAGAGCATGCGCGCGAGTTTTTGTATGCCAAGATAGTTAAGGTTTATATTAAATGGTTGTCTTCAATTGCGCTCCGCCGCGCCTCCAGCAGTGTGAGCTGGGTCAAAAGTTTCTATGTAACATACACACACATGCGCTTTTGTCACACACAGACGGATTTGTCCTAGTTTAGAGGGCATCCGGGGAGCGTCCGGGGAAGGTTTCATTTGTAGACCGAGTTTAAAAAAAAAAATTAAAAAAATTGTTTTGTTAAAATAATGAATGAATAAAAAAGGTGATTTATGCAGTTATATAAAAACACTTTCAAACTGTTTTTTATAACATTGAATATGTTTAAAAAATCTTGTTGATATATCCGGCTTTTGGGCTCTAAAATCCGGGGTTTTCACGCGTCTTGTCCTGTTTCCCAAATTTTAGAGATGGCAACCCTAGGCAGAAGTGACCGCGATGGTACATTGCTTACTGTAATTTTATCTTTAAAGAAATTAATGTGACTTATCCTTAGATTCTTGATCCTAAGGTTCAATAAGAACTGTTATCATATTCACGATTGTTTCAGAATCGTCTTCGTCGTCAAGTGAATCGGAGAGCGAGTCTCATTCGTCGACGTCGTCGGGCAGCTCAGGAGCCCGGCGTGCGCGTCATGCTCGTCTGCTCAATGCGGCTGCTAGACCCAGGTAAGAAAAAATTCTGCTTGCCGTCGTAATGATAGCATGTGTTTTTTTTTATGGTAGGTAAAAATCATCCAATGACGAATCCCGCCCTTGGGTGGAGCGGGAAATAGTGTCTGTCAGACTCTTACTGACTGATAAACTTTCCACGTTCCTACATTGCCATACATACCAGGGCAAGAGCCTTTCTTTCAGACAAACCCTTGGCTCTAATTTGCTTCGACCCTTTTGCAGGGTCCTTACGGTATGATAGCATGTGTTTAGAATTGCATATTTAGGTATATAAAATATATCCAATTTACCTCCAATTTGCCATTGTTATGTTGTACAGCCGTTAAAATATAAACTTAACAAACGTTTTGATGTCATGTGAAAATTGGCCCCAATACCGTCGATATTAAACATTGTATTTTTTTATGAACAGGTTAAATGCAAAAACTGGTGCTGGTCTAGCGGCGGCAGTGACGACTGTTACTAGTAAGAAGGAAGTTCCAAGTGATAAAGGTAAGAATAATTATTATCACACATTCAAAGTTTTACTTTCATCGTCAGTCGTACATTGAAAGCTACGGCGAATGAAATGTCTTCGTAGTTATAGTCTACTCAAACTTGAAGATTTATTCGTACGGGGATAAAATAAAACACAGTATTTTAAAATTATTATAAAATTAAAAAAATATATATCAGATTCCTCACTCACTTTTATTGTATGAATATGAGAGGTACCTTTTTTAAAATTGACAAAAAGGCGGCCGTTCTTCCTTGCTAAGTGTGTGACAACGATGAGTCACTGGTTTCTTAATGCGAATGCCCTATAGTAAGATACCTGCTTTATTTTTACTTATCAATTATGTTTTTATTCAGTTAATTTTTTTCGTAAAATGTATTTAATTAAGGCCAAAGGGTAGGCTGCTTGCAGTTTTAATATGTGGTGGCATGATATTTAAAATAATATTTCAGAATCTGGCGGGAAAAAACGTTCGGCGACATCACCAGTAGACTCAGGACCGGCTAAGAAATCAGTATCGAGACGAGAAGAACTGTTGAAACAATTGAAGGCAGTTGAGGATGCTATAGCTAGAAAGCGATCCAAAATCTAATGGCGGCGTTGGATGGGCGTATGTACAGCTCATGGCATAGGTCGTTTCGGCAATCATGCCGAGTAATCAGTTTTGCCTGGTGTCTGCCCCCAGTAGCATAAATTGTACACTTTGTATCCGCGGGCCTATCCCAAAATATCGATTACAATTTGATGTACGCGTGTTACTGTAAAAACTGTATTGTTCTAGTTAATCTATATCCAGGCAGAGTTGACCTCGTACAAATTAAGGCATTTACATTATTATAATGTAACAATATTATGTTAATATAATTATTATGAAATCTCATAAACCAGAAATAAAAATGAGAAGTATTTCATATTATGTTAACATGTGAAATTATTTCCTGAATCATTGTTTGCAGACAGAGAAACCAGGTGTATCAATTTGACTTTTGACAAGTGTTTGAAAAGTAAATTATTTTTGCTATTCATCTCAAATTGAAGGCGGAACCTAGGAATGTAGGTTTTTATGGTGACTTAGAATATGTAATAACGTAATTAGTAAAAAAATAAATGCATAATTTTGTAAATATGTTTTTTATTTATGTATTTTTTACGATCACGATATTTGCCAGTCGGTATTTTCTTGATGTTGTGTTTCTTACAAGAACTTGGTTCAGGCCATTGTTTAGTAAGTGTTTCAATGCATAGAAGGCAATATATCCTATACCACAACTGCGTCCTTCAGTGAAACTGAAAGCTCCTTGCGAAACGTATCCCATGACTTGCCTCGAGGCGACATTGCGTACACTTTGAACTTTGGAAGGTAGCCATAGTTCTCTCATTGATTTTGTATATTCCGATGGCTCAATCCCAGTAATTTTTCGTAGCTTTTTTGCACCTACCTGAAATGTTTTAGATAATGTTACTATGATATGACTAATAAAATGAATTGAATGATAAATTATCTTAAAACTACTAGTATAATCAAAGCACTTCAAAACTTACAGTTGTTACTTTCTTTTTGAGTTTCATTTTGCTTCTTCTTATCTTTTTTTGTAACTTTATATGCTCAGCACGTTTGAGCTTTCTAATTTTTTCATTAGGATCTTCATGATGGGGCTCAAATAAAGTTTTTAGATTAGCAAGATCTCCAGCTTCAGGCAAGCAAATGAGTGAATGCTTTTGTAAACTCCCTTTGGCTACTAGTTTAATGTAAACTGGTATTAGACATGAATTGGCGTTTTCTACATTTGGTAGACATTGCTTTTTGGTGATAGACTCCTGAAAAAGGCAATGCATTTATGAGTCAAAAATGGTAGCCTATAATTTTTCTTTGATTTTAAATTTGAGTGGCATCCTACCTGTATATCATTTAGAATTGTTCTATCCCGTAAAACAAAGTACTTGTTGACTTTATTATCACTCCAATCAGTTAGTAATACATTCCAAGGGCATACAAAAGGACTGTTGATAGCTATTTTTATGTAATTGACCCTTTTGCTTGGTGGAAGTCTAAAGTATCTTTCTCGTAATTCTATTTCAATTCTTCTTTCATTTTCTTTCCCAGCATCTGAATCAGGTGGTAGATAGCATTCGCCCATTTCAAATGCTAAGCTTTCTTTTTCTCGCAGACCCCCTGATCTTGCGCCAAACATGATAAATGTTAGCCAGAATGGTAGAGCATAACCTGAAGGCAAAATTATGTCCCAACCACTGCCATACCCTAAAATGAGAAAACATGCTGTATTATTTGAAGTACAACCACATCAAAATAATTTTGAACCGTCTTGGCGGTTGACCTTGAATGCAGTAACCTACTTTCGGGTCTCAATTGAGGTGGGGAGCCGTGCAAAACCATACAATGCATGCTTCAACTGATTCAACTTATTTATCATGTATTTGAAAGCTACAAACCAAGTTTCTTAAATTCTGGATTCTGTGAACCAGGTCTCTGTACCAATACAACAGGCACACACTGCAATGCTGGATCATCCTCATCAACTTCTCCAGGCACCAGCTGACTTTTAGTTATATGTTGTATGAACTGGCCATTAGTCTTGCATTCCTTTATAATTGCTTCATGTATTTTAATATCCCACAATGGAGAATTGGAAATAAAAGGTGGAATATGAAGTAAGGATTTTGTATCAATTTCTGTATTTGTGTCTTGCTTTGCCTTTGTACGTCGTTGAGGTCGGCTCAAGCGAGGATCTTTAACGACCAGGCCAACAACCATGTTAGAAGGTAATTGTGCAGGTGAGCTTGCTGTACTTATTGTACGCCAGTACTCATCCTTTTCTTTCAAATCCAGAGGCTTATGCAGTGACAGCCATTTTGAATTTTTAATTCCATCATTAACACACTTCAAGCTTTGGACCAGCACTGCATGACTATTTGGCCCTGTTAACTGAAATCTGTTAAAGCTGCTTGGCATAGCTTTTATTTGAATATTTTCTGTAACATTTTCAAGTTTTCTTCTTTTTTTGGCAGTTTCATAATTATCTTTGTCTTGTATGCTGGCAGCTTTTTCCAAAACTGATTTTATTTGGTCTGTTTGGGATGGATGCACAAAAAGCCAAAGATTTTTGTTAGTCCCATCACATGGAACCCATATGAACTGTACTTTACCAATATAACCAAATGGAAATGAGTTAATCCCATAGATATGTATAATCCCATGTCTGGTGCCTTTAATATAAGCCGTAGCACCAATGCTCAGACCACAAACAGAGCTAGTTACCTTTGCAAACATTTCTTTTATAAGTTTTTCTGCCCCTGTAATTTGAATTGGTGTATAGTAAGAAATATCTTGTAGGAGACAGTGAGCTGAGCTACCTCTGTAGCATGCCCTGAAGGCTTTATCACATGGTGCATAAGGCAGGCGATGTCCCCACCTTTCAATCATGTGGAACCTTTTTGCATGCCAGATATGGGTTTCAAGCCAAACATTTTTCTTCTGCCGTCTGTTATATTCTTCTAATAGGTTTGCTGGACGGCGTCTGTATTTTCTTGATGGTCGTTTTTGTTTAGGAGGTAGACCGCTCTTTTTTAGTTGATCCAGATGAGCTTTTCTTAACTTACGAGGTAATCTTTTACTGTTGTGGCTCATCACGCGACGACGCATATGTACGGGCACTGTTTGGAACACAAGTTTCGTTTTACTTGGCCTTAAAATGCATTCAGTCATTGCTGCTATTTCTACGCTCCTAGATGATGCAAATTTTAAACTATTCGCTGCATAAGGGAGGTGTTCAGTGCCACCTAAAGTGGCATCAAATTCTGGTTTTTCAGAAGCTTCCATGTTTTCTTTTTATTGAACAATCACTTAACAGTATAGTTTATAATAGATACAAAATAACTACAAGCTTTTGTTATGATATTGTAGTATTATTCTGTTATGAATATGCTACATAAATGATAACAAACTTGCAGGCACGATATAACCTACAAATACAAACGTCAACACAGCTAAATGTCAATTTCAGATGTTTGATTTTGACATTTTGTGTGTAGTGTTAACCGTTTAAATATTATCTAAAATGAAAACTAGCCTTTTGGTCCCACCAGTATTTGCCTAAAGTAATAATTATACAGCGCGGCAGCGTGGTGATTAAGTTATCACGTTAATATATATGTACTACCTACTAATAGTTTTATTGAATGTATTTCTATTCTATTCTATTTTTTTTCTATTTTATGAAGCGATATTTATTCTTATTACACACTACACATCTGTAACACTTAGCACCTGTTTATAGTTTATCACTTTGTACACATACAGATTAAACTTATGCTAATGCTATAATAATATTATGCTTTTAAACATTTATTTAATTCCCATGTAGGAAATTGACTGTCATCCGTATCTACATCCAAGGGTTCAGTTAAAAACCAGCGTCAGGCAACTGCTACGTCTGGCATTATGCTGAACTGTACTTGTTTGGCACAGCCGTGAGACATTTTATTTCTTTTTTTTTATTTTTTTATTGTTAACTTAAGATTGCAATTGTTTATTTTATCGGTAATGCTTTATGGAGTGCCAGATATACGTGTTTTCTTTCTTAATTAAATGAAACCACATGCTCTTTATTAGGTATTTTATTTTACTAAAAAAATGTAATAATATTAGGTACAACCATGGGATTTTTTTCGATTTCGATTTCCGACCACAGTATGCGTGTGCTTGCGGACGGTAAGCAATGGGTAGCTCGCGCTCCGGTTGTCTGGTAATAGTTCGGACCAAGCCAGTCGTCCACGGCGCGCAGGGTTCCCGCGCGCTTCAAGGAGTTGTCAGCAAATGGAGAGGCCCATCTGCAGGGCCGAAGCCTACTGGGGTCCCGGTCCGGTTTCTGAAAGGGAGGTCCGACCCCGGTATGAAGGCTAATAAGGAATGGGGTGGGTCTTTTAGTTAGTAAGAGTCTGACACTGTTTTCCGCCCCACCCAAGGGCGGGATTAGTCATTAGATGAATTTCCCACTATAAAAGGTATGAAAAAAATATCTAACAACATTCATACAGTTGACGAAGTAAGGTATAAATCTCTTTGCGCGAAATGCTACGGGGGTCCTTTTAGCCATAGTTCTAACTTCTTTGGCATCTGATGCATGGCATGAGCACCAACAAAATACTTTACCTTACTTTTTAAGTCCACCGTCAAAATACTTTATTGATATTTGACAAGTTTACTATCTGCGCGCGCGCCTTTCGCAGGTATTTTTTTTTTATTTTGAGGACATTGTTTTGTGTTAGTTTAATTTTTGTAATAGGAATAAGACGCTACTAAAGTGATGACTATGGACGATTTAAAAACTCGAGTAATTCGTGATTTCGTCCCTTAGACAATTGAATAAAAAGTGCCGTGAATGGTGATCTACTCAGTAAAGTCCGAAATAATATTCTACGATGTCATTTGTGTGTACAGAAGTATGGTGAACGCTTTGAAAATGTAATAATTTAATCGATCGGCGCGTACTCGCCGGCGCCGCGGCGTTGCTACTTTTACGGGTTAGTACCTAAACTAATATTATAAAGGATGTTTTATTTTTTACCAATTAAAACGCTATTTATTTTGATTGAAAAACATATTTTCTTATTATTTTTTAAAATATCAACTTATAATATAGGTATGCTGCATTACCTAATCGCCACGCGGTAGTTTTTCTTATTATGTATCTAATATTTCATTACAGTTTTGGTGTCTTTAATGTCACTCAGTTTCGATGTTAATGTTCGCATCGCTTTATTTAAGAAATTGAAAGGAATTTCTTTAAATCTTCAATATTTGCCAAAATCAGTCTGATTTCAATTTTGAAAATATGGTAGGTTTCACTTGGGGATAAGTCGGGTCTATAGAGTGGATATTTGAGCTCAGTGAAAACACATCCTTTGGTGGCAGTCTTAGAAACATCCTGTGCTGAGTGGCATATTGTCATGAAGCAGCAACGCACCTCGCGACAGTTTCCCTCGACATTTTTCTGTAATAGCATCTTGCAATTTTATTCATTTAGCAAGGAAGCGTAGTACTCGCACGTTATAGTTGTGTACCTAACTTCTTTCTGAGGCTGAAGTGAACTGGATCGACGCCACTCCATCGATTCCCTTTCAATCAAAGAATCATGAAGGAAAGAATAGGTATGTTTAGGTTACCCTGATTATCTCGGAGTTTAGAGTGCCTTTTGGCAAAGGCCTCCTCTGACGTCTTTCTTTGCTTTTTGTCCTTTGCGACTCCTATCAAGTTTGGTTCTGCTATGAGCTTAATTTTGTCCTTCCGTCTTATGGGTTGGCGACCTTTATTTCGTGTATGGAGCAAAGGCTCTATTTGTCTTGGAGACCCGCCCATCTCCACTTATTTGGTTTAACCTTTTGAATACCGTTATAAGAGACATAATAGGAAGATAATAGGGTTGCGAACGCCAGCGTTCGCTTGACCTTTATTTCGTTTATGGAACAAAGGCTCTATTTGTCCTGGAGACTCGCCACTTAATTTGGTTTGTTTTGAATACCGTAATTATATTTTTGTTAATTTTTATGCATCTGCCATGTTTTCTCTTCACCACCCTTGGTTGACTGGTAGAGAATGCCTAAGGCATTAAGTCCGCCTGTGTACCTTTGTGTTGCATGAAGTTCTAATAAATAAATAAATTAGATACATAATAGAAAGACAATAGTTGTGCGAACGCAAGCGTTCCCTTGGAGATCAAGAGTTTAATGAGATGTGTGATTGTCTGTCACTCTTATCCTGGTTCTTTTGAATGAGTTCTTTTCTCTATCAAATTTTTTGATCTCCAGCATGCTTCTCACAATAGCTCTTTGACAGTGTTTCAGCATACTCCTGTTGCCAAACATAACAGGAGTATGCTGAAATACTGTCAAAGAGAGTGCCTAAGTTGCGGTAGTAGTACCTACACTAAATAATAAATTTAAGTGGGTACCACAAAAATATAAATACGTACTAATATTAAAAAATTCTTCAATTGCACTGGGCGCGTTGTGGGTATGGCTTGCATCCTATCACAGAGAGGTTTAAGTCAAGCCGTAGTTCTAGTAGTAGGTAGGTAGGATCCGTACTGGTTGATGAAATAATTAATAATATTATTTAAATGCTCCAATTAATATCACTTTTACCACAACTGTCAAGAGCTTTGGGGGGTCTGACAATTGAGTTTTATTACCATAGTACAGATGATCTCATCATCAAGATATGTAATTTTATAATTATTTGACGTAACCAAGATTAATCTGGGTTTTCTGACATAGCTTGGTAGGTATTTAATTAACTTTTTATCCTAATACGCAAAATAGACGCTTTAGACTTGGAGTTGCGGATACAATACCATACAATTCTAATACCTCTCTGTTCCTATACCAGGTGAAAGAGATTTCCTTTATTTAGATTTCTTAGGGTTCCGTACCACGGTTCCTTGAAGCTGTAAAAAATATAACTTCTAAATTAACGGGAAAAAATATGGCCGTATATGTCTCAAAAATTATATATTTCGATACTCTCAATGTAATCGAATTTCTCAGGGTACTCCTTTTGGCTTAGAACCCATGAAATCTAGAGTGAAGCAAGGTTATGGCATAACATAAAACAGGAAAAAAATCTGCAAACTGCAAATTTGTGATTACGTCACAAAAAAAAAATCTGTTTCCGATTCGAAAAATCTTCGCAACTCGATTTGGGAATTGAACTTTTCCTTCCTTCAATGTGCAAGTCTGACTTCCACCTGCCCAGTTTTTTCATAATCTTTTGAAACGTATGTATTTCACCGTTCAACCTGTCTTCTTGTCTAATAAATGTGTGTGAGATTCCCCTATTAGGTAGTGTTATTGGAGTTCTAAGGAGTTCCTCAGCAGATAGCACTCTGAAGGCAGGTTAAGACTTGGTTTATAGTAATAGGATCGTCTGTTATCTCCTGTATTAATATGGGACCCTCAATATTTTAACTGGCAAATTTTCTGTTCTATCGTTTGGAGAATACAGGCATAGTAATTTAATGTTACTAAGATCAGCAATATCTTCTCTCGTATCGGCAATGGTCGTGGTAAAATCCAGATATGTCGGGTAATACCTATTACCCAGATAGCAATGTGAATGAAGGAGGGTTTTTTTTTATGTTGGATAAAAATAATACAATGCCAATAGTGTCAGAATCTTACTAACTAAACAACCCACCCCCTTCCCACCAGATGGTACCAGGGAAAGAGCGTTCTTTTCAGATGCAAACCCTTGGACACATTTAGTTTCGACCTTTCTGCAAGGTTTCTACGGTTTGCTGACAATACCTTGAGGTGCGCGGAAACAGTGCGCGTCGTCGACGACTTGGGCTTGATCCGGCCGATTACCAGACGATTGGATGGTGGGCCATTGCTTGCTGTCCACAAACCGCTGCCTACAAAAAAAAGTATAAGTCCGCTTACGGTAGCCGGAAATCCGGATCGGAATCCCGGCAGCGTCGTTTTGGGTCGTGAGCGCCGTTGCCTTACGCGGTCGGCCTCCTTTGCTAGCATTACTGTTTCGCAGAAACAGCCTAAGGTATCTAATTTCATGATTTCCCAATCTAGAAAAAGTTCCCAGGGCTTGCCTGAATTTGTTATGGGAATATATGATATCTGTTATGTCGGTGTTTCCCAATATTACTAGTCTTTAAAAGTCAATCTAAATACCATATAACACGGTTTCATGGTGTTTTCCAGTTCATGTGGGTACGCTGAACATTGGCATATTGTGTAATTCGTGATTTGCTTGTTTTATGGTAAATCGATTCGAAATAATTAAGTAATTCACTGGTAATTTAACCGTAGCGCCTGGTTTATAAGGTGTAATGTTGCGACTTGTACTAGGTCTTTGTTGTTTATAAAACTGGTTACTTTGAGCTGTGTTGTCTTCGGATTGTCTTAAAATGTAAGTTCATAAAAACGTTCGGCCGCTTCCTCAGCTAGCACTACTGCTTGAGGGAATGTACTTCTTCACGCCCCAGCTGCCGGGACCCCGATTCCTATTTTCAAACAAAAAGGACTAGATACAAAATATTTCCGGCCCTCCAGAGATTGCGCCCTGTGCCTGGGCACCTATGGCACCCATAAAACACTGAGATCACTTATTTACTCGACATATAAATAAATTTGAATAACATATATGTACATTAAATTTTCTAGAAAGAAGAATGTCCTGGTGTAGAAGTTTGCTAGAATTTTCAG
This sequence comes from Mythimna loreyi, assembly GCA_029852875.1. Lineage (NCBI taxonomy): Eukaryota > Metazoa > Arthropoda > Insecta > Lepidoptera > Noctuidae > Mythimna > Mythimna loreyi. Next base: position 8,785,697 of record CM056780.1, read on the forward strand.
CTAAGTCTTTATATTTGGGTAGAAATCATCGTCGGTAGTTTTGATTGTAGAGACCCACATGTTAGGAAATCTTGTGGCAGTAGGTATTTTCTTTGAGCTCCGATTTCCACTTTGAAATCCATAGCTCTCTGTTACAACAGCGGTAGTAGGAACACTCAAGAAATGGGAATAATATTAAAGCTTCACATTAAAGAGATCTGTAGGTATATTAGATATTGGCATAAAAAATTATTCGAATAGGTTCATGGTAAACGCAAAAAGTCTGTTTTGTGGGTCAGTCATTATGCTATAGCTATCAGTGGAATTTATAACAGTCTCCAAAATAATTTCTCGTTGTTTCCTCGATAATTGTCGCGAAGAGTTCCGAGGCGCAACATGGGACCTTACAATAACTATACCAACAGTTTCTCAGCTAGCTTCTGTGTCTCGAAAAATAAGTTGAGACCGACATTTGCCCGTTTATCTAGTATTTTTTTAATTTGACGTGTTTGGTTTTGGAGAGTCATGCCTCCCGTGACCCAGCCCCCTTCTAACCGCGTCTGGTCAAAGACTACTGCTTAAAAATTATCCTAGTTATGCTAATGTTTGTCAAGTTGTGTTTGCAGCGACCTATCTGCGTAGTTAATCAAGTGCGTCCAAAAACGTACGTTCACGTCGAGGTGGTAGATGTAATTCAGGTCTTAGTGTCATTAGTTAGTAACTAAAGACCTTTCTTCAAAGATCCTTCTTGCTTCTCGCTAAGACTTTACGTAGGTGGTTGATGTTGGATGGCCTTAGTTTCAGACCTAGCTATATGTCCAAAACTGTACGAGTGTGTGATAACAAGAAAGAAAACACAATATTTTTTTGATATATGTGGATATTTATTATTAAAACCTTAAACATTAGTAAAAAAACACTGCAATAAATACATGGATACACAAATTTAAACAATGATATCGCGACAAAAAAAGACAAATTGAGCCATTAAATGTTGTGATGATTCTAAAACTCGACTGGTCGTATCCGTCGTATCTATCACTTGTTTATTTCGTTTACTTGGGACATTGTTACTTTACAATAATAGATTTAACATGATTAAATTAGAAATATGTATGTCACGTAGGTACATTAAAATATCCTCCCGAACAAATTTCGATAATAGTGGCCAATCATAACGGTGATTTCTTTATATTTTATTTACCATTAGCCACTGATTATGAAAAGGACTGTCAAAACGTAGGCACAGCTATTGCAATCCAAATGCAATTGTTGCTATTAGCAGAGAAGCAGTTTTCTTCCGCATAATAGCCTGAAAAGCATCATTGTGCGCCGTCAATCTGCAATCAACAATTTGAATGCAATTCAGGGAGGCCACCCTCTTTCTCTCCATTTATGTACGTGTAAATGCAAAACTTTTTTAGTAACATGCGTTTCATCCCTCCTCTTCACATAAACGATTTCCTTTACAAATTTCAATCACTGGCGCCATAGATATATCAAACAGTAACTGGCGCCAATTTCAAGCTTCCTTTAATATACTAATTTCTCACTTTATCCATTCTTGTCGCATCTTAACATTCTCATCTCCGCTACATGCAATCTATTTTAATCCATCTTTTTCACTGCCCAACATTTTAATCCATACAATAAGACAGATTTTATCACGGACTTGTAAATTTTTGCACTTCAACTTGAAGGGCATCCAGCAGTCATTCATCCTGCGTTAATCCGATGTTTTACGTCTCGGTCTATCTCACCTTCCCTTTAGACATGCGTCCCGAGGTACTTATGACATTACTACGTCCTACGTTCATCTTCAGTTCCTTGATGTTAAGTATAAGCTTTTCTGTTGAATGAAAAACTACTAACTACAACTATGTTGAATGAAAAACTACTAACTACAACTACTACTGACTGTGACTATTACTGTCAAACACCGAGAAGATCTTGGCAGTGCAAACTCAATCAACCCTTGGCTCTAGAAGGCTTCGACCCTGCTGGGCCCCTACAGTTGCTAACTCCTTGAGGCGCGCGGGAACAGTGCGCGCCGAAACTCTGACCCGTAGCTTGTTTTACCCCTAATGACTACGTGAAGCTTACACACATAACTATGAAAATCTATCGATGAAGCGGCAATGCCGTACCAGTGCGACAGTAGGCTGCAGAATAGATAGGCTGATATGTTGCCAGCCCAGCCTGATAACTAAATGACTTTTCTTCTTTAGGATTAAAATATATTCTATAAATATTTAGTGGATTGGCTAGTTAATGCTAAGGCTATTCGTATAACATGGGGGCCTGGAGTGAGTAGGCGACAAAGTCCCCATCTTCTGCTTTATGATACGTATCTTTAAACACAGCCAGCTGAATGCAAATGGGCATTTATTTTAGACTGGCCCAGGGACTAGGCAACTAATTACCTAAGTATTATCTTTGCAAGTTATTTGTCTAGCTCTTTGGTTGAATGGCTGAATGTCTTCAGAGCGCGGCTGACTTGTTGAGCTAGCGCCGTTCTACAATAAGGCTAGGCTGTTAATTGAAAAGCGAATTAAGCTAGTAGGCTTCGACTGTAACATTAAGAGTTACAATGTAATACGACATGTATTAAATAGCCATTACTTTATGGTTTAACCAGGCCCCTCTTTCCCACTGGGCACTATGGGCACGTGCCCAGGGCCCCGCGATCGAATGGGGCCCCCTAGTTCCTGCCAGATTACCAAATGATAACCGATATTTAGGTATTACCGAAAAGGATTAATTTTGAAAAATCTGATGATAATGACTTACTACAATACCTACGCTTATTAGCTTTAGTTTGCCGCATGCGCATAGCTATACCTTGTACAACATAGCTTGAACTTTTTGACAGATGGATCAGTGATCATTGGTGTAAAAAATATGTTGGCAAAATATGTGGCTGTATGTATGTTTTAAACTATTCAAAATAAATTCATTCATTCATCAATCGATTTTATTGCACTAGACATAAAAACATTGGGTAGGTAAGAGACCATTGTTTTCAGTTTTTCTATTTAAATTTCACTTTGAAGCAATAAAAACCACTTAGACTTTCGGAAAATGCTTGAGTCTTTAACAGGTACTTTTGTGTTGTGTGTCTATTCTTATGATTATTAACAATTTTTAAAATAAGGAAATATTGTTCATCGTTGCAAAGTTACATCGATTTCAGATTTGACATCCGTCAAAAAGATCAAACTATTAAATGCAACTATAAACAGGGTTTGGCGATTCTTTTCGCTATGTCAGCAACCTTGGTTCTCTTGCGGATCTCTTCATTTCTGATTCGATCACGCAAGGAAACTCCGATCATAGCTCTTTCCATTGCCCTTTGGGTGACTTTGAGTCGTCTAATAAGGCCCATTGCAAGCGACCACGTTTCGGAGCCATATGTCATCACTGGCAACACACATTGGTCATAGACTTTCGTCTTGAGACACTGTGGTATATTGGACGAGAAGACACCGCGCAGCTTCCCGAACGCTGCCCAGCCGAGTCGGATTCGACGATTGACCTCTTTCTCGAAGTTAGATCTACCCAACTGGACCGTCTGTCCAAGGTAAACGTATTCGTCTACTACTTCGAGTGTAGAGTCACCGATCTTAATAGGAGTGGGTGCTACATGAATGTTAACCATAACTTTGGTTTTATCCATGTTCATTTTGAGACCCACTCTTTCGGAGGCTCTACTGAGGTCACCGAGCATTGTACTGAGCTTCTCCGCAGTCTCAGCCATGACTACGATATCGTCGGCAAACCGAAGGTGAGTGATGTACTCGCCATTGACATTAATGCCTAGTCCACTCCAGTCCAGAACCTTGAAGACATCCTCCATCGCAGCCGTGAACAGTTTCGGAGAAATGACGTCTCCCTGCCTCACACCTCGCTGCAAGAGGATAGGTTTCGAGGTCTGGTCCTGAAGTCGAACTGACATGGTGGCGTTATTATACAAACACTTCAGCACCTCGATATACCGATAATCGATCTGGCACCGCTGGAGAGACTGCAGTACAGCCCAGTTCTCGATCGAATCAAAGGCCTTTTCGTAGTCCACAAACGCTAAGCAGAGAGGCTGATTATACTCCTCAGTCTTCTGTATAACCTGCCGCAGCGTATGTATGTGGTCTACGGTGCTAAAGCCTTTTCGGAATCCAGCTTGTTCGGGAGGCTGGAAGTCGTCGAACCTGCGCGCGAGACGGTTCATGATGACTCTGGAAAACAGCTTGTAGACATGGCTCAGAAGTGATATGGGCCTGTAATTCTTAAGCAGGGCATTATCGCCCTTCTTAAAGAAGAGTACCACCACACTTCTGCTCCATGCCTGTGGCGTTTTTCCCTCAAGTATAACGGAATTGAATAGCTTTTGAAGGGCCTTAAGAACCGGTTTTCCACCCGCCTTCAAGAGTTCGGCCGTAATTCCGTCCTCACCTGACGCCTTGTTGTTTTTCAGCTGCTTCAGAGCCATCCTAATCTCGTACAGGCTGACGTCCGGGATGTCTTCGGTATAGTGTCGAGTTAACCTAGCTCTTGGGTCATGCACTAGATTCTTGGCGGGTTTAGCTATAGACGTGTATAGCTGTCCATAAAAGGCCTCAATCTCTTCCAGGAGCTCCGATTTGGCGAATATGACTCTGCCATCGTCGGTCTTCAGTTTCGTGAGCTGGCTTTGTCCAATAGACAGATCCCGTGCAAACACTTTAGAGCCCTTATTCCGTTCAATCGCATCCTTAATCCTTGCGGTATTAAAGCGGCGAAGGTCGCGTTTCAGAGACTTCGAGATCCGTCTATTGAGGTGCCGGTATTTACACGCATCGTCTGAAGACTGCAGAGTCATTTCACGCCTCTCCCTCATGAGTTCGAGGGTCGGATCAGAGAGCCTTTTATTTTTATTTGTACGGTGAGTCTTGAAAAATTTAGACCCGACCGTATGGACAGCTTCCACGAACCCATCGTTATAATCGTCCACTGTCCGTCCGTGGCAATGGGCAGGGCACATCGCACGCAGAACAGATGGCCGCTGGGGCCGAAAGGTTCTGGAGTGGCGACCGCGTACCGGAAGACGCAGTGTTGGTAGGCCTCCCACAAGGTGGACCGACGACCTGGTCAAGGTTGCTGGAATTCGATGGATGCAAGACGCACGGGACCGGTCGTTGTGGCGACGTTTGGGGGAGGCCTATGTCCAGCAGTGGACGTCTTTCGGCTGAATTGATGATGATGATGATGATGATAAACAGGGTATTTGTACTCCACTCTCGCTCAAAAATGAGGTTTTCCGATATTAGTATGTTTAGGTTAATTTAAATACCTATATGTAGGTATAATAATACAATTTGATGCGGTGTGGTTTATGTCTTAAAGAAACCTTTGTTTGTCTACTTTCTTTATCTATTATAACTAAATAGTGTTTTCTCAAGGTCATAGTCAAGGTCCCCATGATCCTAATGTGCCCAGGGCCTCAAATAGTTTAAAGACGGCCCTGGGTTTAACAAATATTTGGAAAGCCTCAAGATGCCAGACACACACACACGTATAAACTAACTGGAACTATATGGAATTAGGAACGTATATATAGACAAATGTTTTCGCAGCAAGCCTCTGCCTCATGAGGCTTCGGCCTTGTTGGGTTCGGGAACTGTACGGTACCACTCGGGCGCAGAAAATCGTCGAACGTACCAAATAGTAAAGGGTGGGCCGAATGTGTTTATAATTCGGCCAAACATATAATTTGCGAATATAAAGCTCCAGGGGAATCAACTGCATATTCTCAATATCAAAATTCACCGATGCGTCCTAAGCATAAAGCCGTAGGTATTTTGGGTAAAATTGTAGATATTACTTATGAGAAAATAAAAGTATTCATATTTCTTATTATATCCAGAGTCTGGTACTGTGATTTTAAACTGATTTTTGATTACATAATACAAAAACATCGCTTAAAAATGATTCACAAATGACTTATATATGATTATGACATTTCTCCTGAAAAAAAAATCACTGTTTTTCTAACAGCCTTATGCGTAGGAGACATCGAAATATACACATAGATCTGCGATCTTGCGAATAAAATAATATGGAATATTTTACAGGTAACTTTGAAACAATCATCAATGTCAATAACAATAAAGAGGATAATATTATCTGTATTATACCTATTATTTATTTTGTTAGAGCAAAACTAACAATAAATATTATCCTCTTTTTATAGAAAATACAGGCAATTGATACAAGGAATTTAATTCTTCATGTCATCATACAATATCAAATTCAGATTTTTTAACATAAAATATATGTTATTACTTATGTGGTAATATAAATAAGTATGGAATGAAATTATAGCTTAGAATTCTAAAAAACATTGATTCAGTACAATTTAACAATTTGGCCACTTTCAGTCGGTCCCTTCAAAGTGTTGCCTTTTATAAGTTTAAATAGACAAAACTAAAAAGAACACACTTGTATAAGGCAGGTGCACTCTTAATATTTTAAAGTATATATAATATTACCGTTGCGTTCAGTCTGTTTTCTGCTTTCAAAGTTAAGAGTTTTCCGTTGAACTAGAAACAAAATAATAAAGAGAAAACAATCTTCTCATTCAAGCTCTTTCTATTTTCTGCTTTCGACATCAACGGCTCTCATCGACCTAGGATCAAAATAATAAAGAATAAATATAATTTTCCCATTTAAGCCCAATCTGCTTTCTGTTTTTGACAGTTCCCATTGAACTAGGAATAAAATAGACAAAACAAAATTTTTCCGTTTAAGTTCTGTCTACTTTCTGCTTTTGACGCTATGGTTTTCCTTGAACTAGAAATAAAATAATCTTCTTGTTTGATTTCTATCTGTTTTTTGGTTTCGATACCGAGAGCTCACACCCAACTAGGAACAACATAATAAAGAGAAAACATAATCTTTCCGTTTAAGTTCTGTCTACTTTCTGCTTTTGACGCCATGGTTTTCGTTAAAAGTAGGAATAAAATAATTTTCCCGTTTGATTTTAGTCTCCTTTCTGCGTTCGATGCCGAGAGCTCCCACTGAACTAGGATCAAAATAATAAAGAATAAATATATTCTTCCCGTTGCATCTCAATCTGTTTTCTGTTTTTGACAGCTTCCGTTGAATTATCCATATTATTACGGATAAAATGTAACTGACCCGTTCTAATTCTGACTATTTTCTACTTTCGATGTCTACGGCTAATGTTAAACTAGGAATAAAATAATAAAGCCAATAAATAATCTTCCCCGTTGAGTTAGGAACATAAAACTAAAACATAAATGATTGGTCCAGTTCAGTCTTTCTTCTGCTTTCGACACCGAGTTGTTCGTTGAACAAGGAACAGCATAATAAAAACAAAATTTAATCTTCCCGTTAAACTTCCGTCTTCTATCTGCTTTTCGACAGCTACCGTTGAACTAGGAACAAAATCAGCTTTCACAATGATCTCAGAATATAGAACAATCTGTCAAATCATTATGAAAACCAGTTTCGTAATTCCTTTTATTCTGTCTTCGTGTTCTTCTCGCTTCTCTGTTCACTCTTCTGCGACACGCCTGTTTCTGCCGGGAGCACAATGTCTAAAGGAAAATATCCGGAATAATGTGCTAGTTAAGTACTTACCTAAAGTGTAAATTCGATCAGGAGAGGAAAACCGCAGTCGGTTAGCAACTAACGTCGTGTGCTGTTTCGTTTTATAGACTTTAATTACGTTGGAATTGCAAGAATTTAATGTTTAACACAACAGTTAGCAGCAATGGAAGAATATGAATGGATTTGTCATCGCTCGATTGGGTGAAGTATGCGGCGGGAATGGGATGTGACGTGGTCGGCGGCGGGCGCGGGACGCTCCCATTAGCCGCATCACCGCTGCTATGACATCATGCTGACTCAGGCGCGCAGCGAGCCCGCACCACAATGCTTCTTTCCTCCGCTAATTGTCATCCATCTGTAACACATAAAACAGTTCTTTAATACGAAACTAAACGTAAACCAGCGGGCCGCGAGTAGGAGTCGCTGCGGCACATCCTTTGACAAATGTATTAGAGCTCATTATTATGTTTATATAATAGAAGTCAATTGACTAAAATAGTAATAAACGAAGGCGGCAGGGTCCGCGGTAAGCAATGCGGGCTCACCCACACCGCGCCGCTAATTAGGCGACGCGGTGTCAGTGCGCTGCTGCTGCCTCAAATGGTGCGGATAGCGGCTTCGGCCTTCTTCGGCCTTGTTCGGGCGTGCGCGGGAGTCGGCGCCACTACAATTATTTTGCCAATTTATCGACATCGATGGTAGTACCACACACATACCACCTACGATGACTCTAAATCTGCATGCTCTTGATTGCCGGACACATTACGACATCTTACGATTGCTACAAAGGAAACAGCTCTGCTCGCTAATTGCCTATGGACAGCTGTGCATGTGGGATTAAACTTTGGACTTAGCCTAGCCATGGCCCATGGCCCCTACGATGTTTACGTTGACGATACATGCAATATCTTCTAAAAAAGGGACTATTCTGTAAATTCAAGTTCCCCAGTGAAGGTTGCTTGGTTCGAGTTAGGTACAGAACGAGCAGTGATGGCAAGTGTGTTGGTGGGCTGGTGGGTAGTGTTGTGGTGTGGGGGCGCAGGTGCGCTGGTGACGCTGACGTCACGTCCGGCGCGCTGGCGGTGGCGCGGGAGCTCAATGGGCGCACACTATGTGGGCCACACGTGTCACCCCCCTCCGCGACGTGCGTCCCCCTTCGTCGCCTTCACAGATACACACAGACGTTACTCTAATTGCTGACAACTATGGGAAATAGCGCAAATGTGTTACTTTTTTATCGCGAAGCGTGTTTACACTAGTGATAATGACGAATGTGCCGTCTTTAGATACTCAGTTTTATCGTCGCCAACATGGACCCTGTTCCAACAAATTATATAGCTCAAGGAGACAGGTATTGAAGACACTAAAATAAATAAATACGAGTACTAAGAACACTAAAACTCGGCAAGTGTTACAAGCGAGGCGCCCCAATAAGAATGTGTGGCGAGCGGAAGTGTATAACGTTTTTGACAGAATTGGATCGTGTGAATAATAAACATCAGGTCCGCGGCATAACATTGTCGTATCGAATGCTTGGTGTGGGACGATGAGAAGCGTAGTTACGTCAGAGAGCGGCGAGCGGCGAGGGGGGTCGTCGGACGTCGCCGTCGCAGACGACGAACAATGGACTTAAAAATGGAATTTAGCGCATGAGGTGACGAAACGTGGTCCCGGCGCGCGCGGACGTCGCGACAAGTATGTAGGGCGGGTGACGCGCCGACTATTGATAGTGCGCGCCGCCGCCGCCGCCGACGCCGCAACAACTACCATTATTCTCTTTACAATTCTGTGCTCTAGAATGCAGCGCAGAGCGGTGAGCCTGCAAGCGGATCTATAGCCGTTCTATTTACAACCGGATTGTACAAACGCCGACGTGCCTTATATGTCGTGCCGTTTATCACGCTTATTAGGCATACGTTAAATATATTACGTGCGTACCTACGCAGGCCTCCACTGATTTTGTGAAAAATTTCAAGTGTCACTTGTGTGCTACGAAAACCCATAATTCGTAGACGGTTCGTAGAGGGGTCTACGCAGTCTTAAAGATGAGTTTTTTCAGTAAGATTTTTTAAATGTTTTTCAGTGATTTTTTTATTACTTGGATACCGTATTTATCTTTTTTGCGAATTCGCAAATGTTAAGTAAAAGTAATTTCTAAGCACATTCTGAATGATAAACTGATAAGCGACTTGTTTTAATGTGCTATTAATGTTTGCGAAATTTTGGCAGTCAAGTGACATAACTGCTGTAACTCAGGACAAATTGGCACTAAATTTTTAATTGTAGACGAGCAGAGATAAAAACACAAAAGCTAAGTCAGAAATATGATAATCATGACATGATGAATGTCAAGCGAAGATGACACCGAAGCGTGCTGTAAAGCATCCACTGACTGATGAAAGATACGCATCTGATAAGCTATAAAAACTGTTGTTCAGGCGCATCTATTAAGACTCAAAGCCGGTTTCATACACGAGAACAGGTAAAGAGGCTGATGAGTTATGATTGGCTACAATGTTGGGTATAGAGATAGAGCGGCATTCCGCGGCTGTAACGGTGAGTTATTTGGCGGGCGGCGGGTGTAGCGCGGCGTGAATGGCCGCGAGATGCAGCCTCCGCTGCAGCGCCGCAGGCTGCGCCGCCCCCCCCCGCCGCCGGCGCGCGCCTCGCCCCGCACCGCGCCGCGCCCCGCACCGCCGCGTGCGCATTCCGCCGAGCGTCGAGCGCCGCGAAGCTAGTCGCTTGCGCAACCTCCGTCGCCGCATTCCATTCATAGCGACGCGCGACTCGATAAACACAGCTTGTGACCGCTGCGGGCCGCCGGCTCCGAGCCGCGGCTGCGGTCGAGGAGCCTCTCGCCTTCCCGGAATGGGAAAACGAGCGCGGTTTTTGAAATTTTAGAGCGTTACGCCACATTTGTTCGTGAACGTCACGGCGGCGGCGGTCGGCCGGTGTGAATTCCGCCGGACGTTGACCCATACCGCCACTGCTTTCTCCGACTCAGTGTTTGCTATTGGAACGAATCTATTAATTGGAGAAACTCAGTTCACACATGAGCGTGGAAAGTAGACCGATGAGCTCTAGCTATCCGAGTCGCAGAGAGTCAAAACGACACGCGAGCGCCCTTCATGAATAATAAAAATTCAAATTTAAGTTAGGTATGATATCAAGCCATCATTCTCATGCGATATACGAACTGTTCGCTGTCAACTACACTGTTACAACCTGCGCCACCATTATTGTTGGCTTTGGCGTAGCTGTAATAAAGTTAATAGCTTGCACTTGGCCGAGGGATTTCCCGTTTGTGATAGTGTCTCTAGCCGCCTGGTCGCAGCACGGAGTAGCGGCCCGGGCGCGTGTGTGTGCGATGTGGCGGCGGCGGGGGATGCGCGTGCGGCGTGTTCCGCCGAGCGAGGCGTGCGGCCGAATGCCGGAGGCTGCATTCCTCTCCCCGCCGCCCGCAGGTGAAATGTCACCAAACAGCATTCCGAAATATTTGAAACGACCTTTATGGCGCGAAAGAAAGTGTGTGGGGCGCGGGGCGCGGGGCCGCGCGACCGTGGGACAGCGGCGCGCGCGCCAGTCGCACGCCCCCACCCCCGCGCGCGCCCCCCGCCCGCCCCGCCGCGCCCCGCGCGCCCGCACCGCCTCCCGCATTCCAGCGCGCCTCCCTCCCAATTTATTCAGCCGCGACCCACCGCACCAGCACCAACACGCTACACCTGGACTCCACCATTACCCTCCACTGTTCCTAACACTGAGGCACCCTTTAACAGGACGACTTTTGTAGTTATTGGTTTTTCAATACTAGTCGTCATATATGTACGCAATCCAGTTGGCACGCTGCTAACTAGACACAACACAAGTGGTTTTGTGATTCACCCATACGTAATGATTGACAATTAGGTATAGGTACTTTATTATATTTATCTGATAAACTATCAGTTTTCGATTGGTGGCGAGGGAGTTATCAAGGATTCAAACAAAAGACTTCAACGCACATTAAGGTTTTTGAGACTGGTGAGGAAAATTCTTTTAGTCGTGGATTTCAACTTCCACACACCATAAATACTTGTGAAAATAGAATATTGACCAGTTTGTCATGAGGAAGACCAAGAAGAGAGAGAGAGGTGATGTGGTAAGCATTTTGATTGCTGGGTATGACAGACTGAGCGGTGCGAAGAATTCGTAGTAGCTCAAAGTGGATTTAAGGATTAGGTTGATATTGAACAATGAAGCAGAGCTTAGAGGAGAAGAGAGCGTGGAGGTGGGCGCTGGAGAGAGAGGAGCTTGTGGCGCTGGCAGGCGGTCGCGGCGGAGTGTCGCAAATAGCCCGTGACGCGGCGCGGCGGGCGCTGCACTCGCGCGCGGTCATGTGCCCGGCGCCGCAGCCAGACGCTCGTAATCGCTCCTCTATTTAAAAACGTCGTCGGACGCCGCGCGGCGGGGAATGTGCGGCGACAATGCACGGCGTCAACGACCGCTCGCAACGGAAGCGACACACTTCCAGCCCGGAAATGTGCGCCCGCGCCTTAAGGGACCGCCGCGCTATTTATATCGCGCAGGGCGCACGCCGCACGCTCACAGCTCATGTAATGAGCTTATTTCGGAACCGATCCCTTCGCCCGCATGCACGCCCGTCGCGACCAACTGTCTACTGTTAAGCTAAAATTAAACCAATAACTTGTGAATTGTATTGGATGTTAAGAGGACAAGCCCAAGCGCAGTGGAAGCGACCCCCGGTCGATCCCCAGGCGGATGTGCTGCACACTGACAGTCCGGTGGCGAGCGCGACTGCTTCATTATTTCTCCATCGCTCTGCTCCACTCAACCGTCTGTCTAGCGTATAATTCTAAAACCGCAAGAATGATCACAGTAATAAAAGGAAAATGTACAGTTATTGTGACAGGGTTTCAAAACATGGAAGTAATAACTCAATCTGTAGGGCTGGTTGGTTCCCAGCGGCGGCGGTTCGTTCCGGTGCTGGCTTCTTGCTCATTAACGAGTAAGCAGGTAAAGAAAGCGCAAGGGCCTCCACCGGAGATAAGGTCAATAAATGCGCGGCTCTGTGCCTCATAATTAATAAGTGAGCGCGATAGCATCTCGGGGCAATTACCGAAATACAAGGAAACTCGCCGTGTGCACTGTGTGGAGCATCAGAAACTCATTACACCATACATTCAATTACTACAATGTGCTTTAATGACTATGTACCGCTCAGAGCGCCCTCGCTCACCTCGACGTTCTGTTTTGTTTCTATTTCGTCAGTGTTTAGGACACGGCGGAATAGAGACGCGCTCTTTAACATTGTCTGTTATTTGTTGGAAAACAAATATTTATCACCAAGATATCAAAAAAGAAAACTCAATTTCCTATTAAAGACGACAAGCTCAGTCGAATACCCAGAGACAAATTGTCGAAAATGATGAGCAATTAGAATTAATGTACAATTGAGTAGAGCTGTCGTGTAGCAGCGCCACGACAGCACGACATAGTCCCACGACTTTCGTGTCGCAGTCGCAGGGTCGACGTCATTACCATTGAGTGGTCGCTGGTCGCCGGGCGCGGCTAATAACTCGCGGTACGTCTGTACGAGTCCCGCATATCAACACACGGTAATTAAGTCAAAACATTTTACATTTTTAAACTGTTAATCACGACCACGCATTCGATGTAAATATGACATGATTTTTGAAGCTGTTAAATAATTAATCGCGAGCCTCCTCGTGGGAAACGGTTACGGAGTACCGTTAGTCGCGGCGGCGGCGCGCCGAGCGGCAGGTTCACGCTTTTCTGTGCTACGACTACGACGTGCTACGAAACTGCTACGAACATTCTACAGTTTCACAGAATATTAGAGCTACTCGGACATTTCATCTAAGTGATACTTTGACCAACTAGTTGCGCATACCTCACGCTGATAACGTTGAATTTGACTTAACTTTCACCTCGAAATAATTTTTCTTTCGAAGAATTTTAATGGCGTAGCAATTGAGCTACGTCTAGATCCTTTGACTGACATGCAATTTGTTAAGTGTTTTCCTTAAATTTTAGAGAACGAACGAAGTCTAATCTAGAAATCATCCAGCATAAAAAAGTACAAAAATTTAATAGAATATATTTTTATGTCCAGTGAACCAAAATGAATGCCTAGACATTTTTTTTTGTGTAAATATAGCAAACAATACAAAATGCTTTCACAACACAACACGTTGCAGACGCTTCGCATTCTCGGTGATTGCGTACTCGTTTGCTGAATTTATTTACACAGAATAGACATTCTTGTGGCAGATCATATAACCGGTGTGGAGTGTCGTTTACAAAAAATATTTATTGTATTTATAGGCTAATTTTCCGGTGATTGTTTGTTTTATTGTACATGCTTTCATGATGGAATGTGGTGTGTAAGTGGTTTTTTGAGGTGGCTCACGTAGGTAGAAGGTACGTAGATGTGTGTGTGGCGGAGTGAGAGCGGCGTGTCGTCACGTCGCGCAGTATCAGTAGTGTTTCAGGTGTCGCCGGAGGCCGCGCGTCGTCTGCGCCTACATTCCGCGTGCTGCGCGCGGCGGCGCCTGGCGCGTCCATGCATTATTCAGGCGGCCGCGACCCGCCGCCCCCGAATTCTGTTAGCCTCGCCCGCGCGCCCCACAGACGCCTCTAATTACATGCTATCATGACCGACTTTACCGTGTCACGATTATTTCAATTATCGTCAAAGTCAACAACTTGTGGCGACAGAAAATGTTTTATAAACTACCAGCCATCTATGTCGTGGGTGGGACATATTTATTTTGGGCTATGCAAATTAATTTATCGATTTGAAGAATCATTAAGGCAAATTTTCAGTTTGAATAGAGTGACGGAGCGACATTGTAGATCGTTGGTGATCTTCGCTATTGGCTAGTTGTTCGCAGTGCAATAGATAAGAAGTACAGTTGTTGGGCTCATAGGTATGTGAGTGGGGGCGTCGGGGGGCGGCTGGTCGGGTGTCGGCTCGGGTGTCGCGGAATAGTCCATTGTGCGCGCGCCGCCGCCGCCAGCGGGAAACGGGTCAAGGCCTCGGCGGCGCCTACCTCACGACACCGCTGCCTGCCTACCTCATACACACCAACACGTATCTAATAAAATACCACACATCTGTCACTATAATTACACATTTTTTATGATTCTATCCCCATTTATCTAAAATCGACTCTAGACATAATGCAAGAGAGATAAAATTTGAGCTTCTGAACTGATTTCTTAAAATGAATGAGCATTGACCTGCCTGTGGTTAGTCGGATGAGCGAAATTTGTAAACGTTAATATTACAATATATAAAACGTTGGCACGTAAACGCGATGGTCCCTGAAAATTTGTTTAAGCACATGTAAACGCGCGTCGAGCGAGATGTGATGTGAGGCTCAGTTTAGGTGTGAAGGTCAATGACCGATAAGGTTGGCGTTACGTCGACCTCTCTTTTCCCCTCACTTCGGCCACTATCGCCAACCGACCTATCAGCAAATATGGTGCCAAATACCTACCGAGCAGGGCGGTGACTGGTGAGCTCAATACGTGTGTGACCGATGTTGCCAGCTCACTATATAATCCGGGTTCAAACATTCGTAGTTTGCGTGATATTTGTTAAAAACTCGAATTGTTCTCGGTTTGTTATCGCTCCCCTTCCCTGTAATAATCCCTGTAGTTACAGGGAAAACATGGCAGTCGTGTTAGAGTAATCAGTCACTTGGTGCGGTTAGTCTTACAGCTCCGTCATAAGGACGGCGCGCACTGACTAGTAACAGGCGCCCTCTCGAAGGTATAATTGTTTGTATTGTAAATGAGGGTATTTCCCATACGTGTCTACGGTTGATAGTGTTTCGGTGGGTGCGGGGGGCGGGGCGGGGCGGGGGGTGCTCGGTATCGGCGCGGGCGCAAGGTGCACGTTATCGCGCCATTGTTAGCGCCGACAGATTTATAACTTCCCTTTGCCCTCAATAAGGGCCCGTGACCTGCGCGCACCTTACACTCCTAAATAACGCAAATATAGCACGCGGCGAATAAGGTGAACCCGTTGGTGAGCTTACGAGCAGCCAGACCTTGTCAAAGAGCCAGAAATGCTATTGCGCATTCAAGGTCAATCACCATTTTGGCTCAACTTATATTTCGCGTGTTATAAGTACGTGAACCGATCACTTTACTATATGGGCCTCCATGACCCCTTGTGGAGACAGTTCAAAAGTTATCGTGAAATTTCATCGTGAAAACTTGATTGCGAAAAATATTACATACTCTGGAGTAGCTAAAAGCAAGAGAGTACAATGAATGCTATGTAATAAAAGTTACGTAATATGGAACAAGCAAGGACACTGAATTGTACCTAAGAGACCGTTCCTTAGGTTAGAAGAAGACAAGGAAGTCCAAACACAAGGTGGGAAGATGAATAAAATGAAATAAAATTTACAGCAAGACCGGAGAAGATTGGAGAAAGATTGGTCATGATAGGCAACAGTGAAAAGAATTGATAAATGATATTTATTTTGTAAAAGTTTTCAAAAGAACACTTTAACACATCTTTTTTTTCGTAATTTTAAACTAGACAAGGCCCAGTGTTTCCTAGCTGACTACCCTGAGAAGAAACACTGAAAAAAACTTAGGGGTTAATTTGAGGAGGCTTTTGCCTTTGATTTTAATTACTAACTAAATTTAGTTAAAAATCTGACAAAATTTGAAATACCACACTGGATCTTCTATTGTGATCTCATTCTATCACTCAATGGTTTGCTGGAAGAAAACTCAACTTTGAGTTAAGCTCGCCTTTGTACACAAATTTTGTTATTATATTATTTTGGTGTACAATAAAGAGTTAGCCTTTTGAATACTGTAATAAGAGACATAATAGAAAGACAATAGGTGTGCGAACGCCGGGGCTTAAGTGTTTAAAGAATAAAGGGCTTTATTATAATGTAGGTACATTATTTTCAGCAGCCTAAAGAAAATCCTACCGATTTTCTTTATAGCAGTACGTTTTTCATTGCCACTGATTCGGAATTTACATGAGCTGTCATGGAGCCCAGGGCTGCAGTGTCAAATTTGTACATGTATGAAACGACGTTTATAAATGGACTTCCTACTCGTGGGGGTTGATAGTTGACACAGTCCTCGTGGGGGTTGACAGTAGACACACTCCTCTCGGGGGTCGAAGCGAACCCAGTCTTATACGATAAATGTAATAAAATTGTGGCAGGGACGAGCACGTACACTTGAACTAGTGCGGAAGACAGTCAATGCCTTGCCTAAAAGAGGTGGAATAAGACAGGGTTTTCGAGTACTTACTCAAACTGAACACTGAAAACTTGTGTTGAAAATATTATTTTAACACCCCTTGATGATTTGTTGTACCCCTGCCGGTTTGAGGCTTCCTGCGCTAGAAGAGTGTCCAGCTTGCACCACAATCATACAGATTTATTTATTGTATCACACCAGTCACTGAGCAGCGCCCCCTGGTAGCTGACAGCCACAGATATGGCACATGAAAAAAATTCGCCATTTTTTTACCTCAAATATTATCTTGATGTATTTTAGCTTATTATTTTTGAGTGTATTGTCAAAAGTCGTTGGATACATGAGGACAATTGGTCTACAGGCCAGTGGTCCTAACTGCTAAGCTAGAGTTTTCTAGTACTCGTATCACAAGTTGTGCTTGGTTGGGGACTAGGTGGCGTTGTGCGAAAGTTATGAAATAAAAAAAATACATTCTAGTTTCGCGGCTCTGAAAAGACGTTGCCTTCTGTTTGGGCGTTTTATACCGCGTTGGGTGTAATGATAAACTATATCCACTAGCATCATAATGTATTTATTTTAAGAAAAACAGTAAAATATACGTGATATTTCTTTTTCGCTAACCATTAGAGCAATTATTGCTCTCTCGCCTATTTGACAGGGACCACTTTCGTTTCTTTTTTGGTAGCAGGGACAAGAAGTCCAGAAGAAAACATTAACTATCGTAATAAAAACCTTTATCATCAATACCAAACTTGTAGTATATTGATTCTTTAAAATCAGAAGTAACGAGCATTGTTATGGAACACTACTTTCATTTTATTTATTTATTTAATCTTCATGTACAGTAGTGGTACATAGGCGGACTTAATGCAACAAGGCATTCTCTACCAGTCAACCTTTGGGTTGACTGGTAGAGAATGCCTATGAATGCCTTTTCATCTACTTTTCACTACTGCTACTTTTCAATTGGAAAGTTTAAAATTTTTATTCCTTTCCCGGACCATAGTTTATCCTTTAATGGACCACCAGGGGTCCGCAGATCGCAGGTTAGGGACCATTACTATAAAGTAAGTACATATTTGAAAAAAACGCCGTCATAATCAAAAACTGTGGAACAGTTTAGATATTTTAAACGGAAATGAAAATAACTTCAGATCAATATTATGACTTAGATTACTTATTCGTTATGAGTAATATCCTATCGGTTGTTGGAAACTGAAAAATGTTTTGGTAAACAAGTAAAAAATGTTTTGTATGAAGTAATCAACACACCTCATATCATCCAGGCAGCTCTTCCAGAGGAGGGTGAGGCTCGCACTCTGGCACTCTCCAGTCTGCGCAGGCGCCGCCGTCGGTCGCAGCCAGGCTTTCGCCACACCGCACCTGAAAACGCAACAAAAACTCATTGAAATATATAAATACAATCGCTTACTAGAAAACAATGACAAAAATATTAAAAAAATAATAATCAACGTCATTTATTTCTTATTGAAAATAAGGATTGAGTTCCCAGCAGTAATTTAGACAATCTGTGAGAAATTCCGCTTGGCGCCATTCCGACTCCACTAATGTGACGTCCAATCATTAGGTACGACTTTTTTGTGCGAATAAATATCGTATTTAATTAATTGTCTTCCATTGCTATTTATTGACTTCACAGCTAGTGGGAACGAACTTTATGAACTCAATCATAACGTGAGTTGAGTTGCAGTGCACATGCGCCGGTTAGTACAGTACTCGTACATGCACTACACTGACCCGCTGTGTGACACGTAACGCTACTTTCACAGAAACGAATCTAGAAAATGTTCAGGCAGGGAACTGCTAGCGCCAGCCCCGAGAGCGACCCTCGCCAACTCGAGCGTGAAGCGACCTGAACCGCCACACTCCACAATCTCCATCCTAATAGAAAATTATTGTTTATTTATGAATACCGTTACTATACAGAACGCGACATGTTAATAAACCCTCTGATATTATTTTCACTTTAATTTTTGTATACTGGTATACCTCGACCGTTAAATCCAATTTTAAAGTGACTGTCTCAGATTTTATTGCCCATTTAATTTATATGTTTATTATTGGCAGTTTAAAACGGAAAAATGTTGGTGTCGAGTGGTGGAGGACGTCACGAGCGGTGATGCTGATGATGTCATGCGTGAGGGCGGCGCGCGGAGCGCTGGTATGCGCATAACGGTGCCCGCGCGACGTCTGCGCGCGTTCCCAGGCTCCGAGCGCGATCGACGCCCCGAGATAAGCCCCATTCTATACGAAACCCAATAAGCCATTTCCTTGAAACTCACAGGAGTACCGCTCCAAAAAAATGACCAAAACCATACAAAAAAAGCCCGTGAATAAGGCGGGAGCGTGAAATAAGAATGGCCCCAGTTCTGGGAAGGCTCGGCGCCGGTGCAGTCTTTACATCCTTTATAATGATCTTTTTTTGTGGAGCGACCCTTAATGGCTTATCGTGGGGCTGAGAATGTTGGCACAGTGCGAAGCGGTGTGTACCTTATTAGTCGGCGAACTGGCGATGTGGCCGAGCGGAAATCGACAATCGCTTAGAGATTCTACCGTGCAGATTGTGTGTGACGGAAGCGTGGTCCGCTCAATAGCAGCCAGCATGAATGAGGCGCGCTCGCACTTATAGCGGATACAACAATGACTGACCAATTTAGTAACGTGACATTTGCATATTACACTTGGATTCATCCTACACGCTGTAGCAACGTGTGGTGCAACTCATGTCAATGTTTAATGAAGCGTTTTATGGACAACGTATGTATCGGTGGCGAGGTGTACGGGACGTCCTCAGTGGGAGGAAGCGTGACGGAGGAAGTGCTTATGAAACGGTCGCCCACGCCGCGTGCCGGGCCGGAAGCGGAGGCGCAGCGGCGCTGCGGCGGCGGCGGCGCGGAGCCGCTCGCTGGCGGAGCACCCGCGTGCGCCGGAACAATGTAATCAATGCGCGATAAAATGAGAGCAAAGGTGAGAGGACCGAAGGGCGTCATGTGCGACGTCACAGAGAGATGCTGTGAGTCAGCGGGCACACGTGTCGTGACGTCACGCCACCTGACTCATCACGTACTCTTGATCTGGGAAAGACAGCGCTGTACCACACGCGCGATGTGAGGCCCGCGGCCGCCGGACACCAGTCAATGGACGACTTGCATTCTATATTTGTTATGTTGACTAACGTTCAATATTCGCCCAAATATTATTTTTACACAGCAGATTTTTTTTTCTAAGCTATACATTCAATGCAGAGAAGTATTTCATTTACAAATTGAAGACAGTTAAGTTATGGTTAATAAGCTTGATCCTAACCGGAAAATATACAATGATATTACTTGTAACTTAAGGGAAATATTATTTTCTTGTAACTAGAGTTTTATTTTAATGTAACCGGTATTTTATTTTAATGTAACCGATATTTTATTTCATTGTAACTGAAATTTAAATTTATTGAAACTGTTACATTTTAAATTTAATTCAAGTTTTTTTTGAAAATGAAAATATTGGACAATTAAAACCAATAACACCCATTTATGGTTATGTTGAGTGACCTATAGTTTAGAATTTTGTTAAGTAAATGTGAATACAAGATTTATTCAATTAGGACTGGTTTTGACCAAATTTCATAAAACAGCAATTTGATTGCAATTTTATAAATGTAACTACTTGATAATAAACAATACAATGTTAAAGGCAAGATTTAGTATATTTTAATCTTTGGTGTTGGTTTTTTAACCATCAATAGTCAGGTGACTACCAGTTTATTTGAATTTTCGAGAAAATGGAAAGTTTATGTGTTACTACGTTAATAGAGCTGGAATGCAGAGTGGAGTAAATCATCTAAATAAGCACAAGGAGGGTAGGGCGAGGAAGTGCCAGAGGGCAATGAACAGCCGGGGGTTAAGCAGAAGTAGAGGAGCGCAGCGGAGTGCGAGCGGGACGGCGCGCAGACGTCATGCTCTGGTGACGTGCGTCCTGTCGCAACGTGCTGCCGGCTGCTCCACACTCCGCTGCACAGCGCAACTCACCACCACCCCCACCAGTGTTGCCAAGTTTGAAATCTAGCGGGTGGTAGAATTCTTCTAAAAATACGGTAGATTTTCCGAAATTACGTTGTAAATATGTATATTTGAAATACGGTAGAATTACTTTGATTATTTTGGTATCACGTAAAGGGTCAGAGTCACTCTCCATCTTGTACAATTTTCAGATCTTACACAACACAAAACATGAAACTTTTAGGTATCTAATGTGAATTAAATGTCAGTCGATTAAGATACAAATAAACTAGGCAAATTAAATAGTTCTAAGTATACATTGAAATTCAAATACATACAGTACTACCGAAATCGTTTGTGTAATTCCGGTACCGCGCTATTCTGCCGTGCAGACACTAAAACGCAGTAAAATTGCGTATTTTACAATACTTTTACTGCGTTTTAGTATCTGCACGGCAGTATTAGGGAATTCTAGAAGGATGAAACAGTGTTGCCGGTAGGAGTAAAGGAAAATACCCTAACATAAAAAAAAATATCATTAAAACACGCTAAAATTACTTTTGTAAATAGATAATCATACTTATCTACAACATTTAAAAATAAATACGCTCTTCATTGGGTATTACGGTGTATTTTGCTACCGTAATTATAATCCTACGGTAGGTGGTAAATCTATTCTGATTACGGTGTTTTTACCGTAATTACGGTGCAGTTGGCAACACTGACCCCCACACACAACCCCCAACTGTCTATTCATCAACTAACTCTCATAACACTATTTATGCACAATTACTTGTGTTAACTCTAATATATTTAAAATAATGCAATATAATTTCGCTACCCTCGTTTGCAAAATTTTAAAATAAACTAACTGTAAAATTGTGAGACGTTACAATTTAAAATTTAAATTAAATTTTACGAAGATATTGAGGGTAGACGACGTCAACGTACTAGTATAAGTATAAAGAATAGAAAAACCAAAATATATTTCTAATCTTACGCTACTGGGTGTAACATTCCATTGATACAGACGGAAAATCACTATTTAAATTCACTATGCACTAAATTTCACAGTTGATTTCGGTGTAGCGATCAAACGGACACTTGTTTGCAACACAACGCACGAAGTCCGGCCTCAACTAGCGGCGTTCACTAAACAACGTGATAATACAAAAAGAAGTCAGAGGTTACGATGTTATCGAGGGAGACATGAATATTCGAAGACGCGAGGGTCACGAGTGAACGGTCGCCGTAGCATCGCGCCGCGGCGTGAATGGAACGACCGACATTTTATGAATCGAGAGCCGTCGCCCATTGAGCTGAGCGCGGCTCGTGGAGCGCTGCCGGGGCGCAGCACCCGCCGGGCCCACAGCTCGGGCCCGCCGCCGGTTCCGGCCCCGGCGGAAGTGACGCTCCGACCGAACATGGCGGCGCGCGCGCAGGAAGTGCGCAGCTTACCTATCGGGACGTCTCCGGCGGCGGCGGGCCAGCCGACACCCGCCGCCGGCACCGCTTCGCGCAGCGCACGCGAGCCCGCATGCGCCGATACCGATATCCGCAAAAGTGCGCGCGATCACTACCTTGCGAATAAATTATTCGTGCTGTTATCTAAAAATATTCGTGTGCGACGCAGAGCGCTCGCAGCCCGCAGCCCGAGCCAACACGGAGTTGCACACGCGAACCGCTTCCCCGCTGCGGGGAGACTGATGAGGGCAGGCCGCGCCGGCGCCGGCGGAGGCTCCGACGCATGCGCACACCACCGTCCGTCCCTTTCCGCGGACGCGCCGCTATCGCAGAGCGAGCGAGACGGCGACAACTCATTATCACAGCGGCGACTCGTGAACACCAATAGACCGAGGAGTAGGGACAAATATTCGACCTTCACTTCACAACGCACACGCGCGCGCGCGCTGATCGCGTCGCGACAGTTTCCCACACATGCACGCCGCTCGCAAATTGCTCGCGGCCGCCGCCGCGCCGCCGCCGCGCCGCCGGTGTGCTACATTTGACAATTTTTCCAGAAAACTGACATGCACCGTCACCGTGGACGAGGCGCGCCTCGTGCCACGTGGCCGCACTCAGCACGACCAGCCACCAGCGACCACCGCCCGCACATCTACACGACACTCACTACGGCACATTCCAATCGCATTTGATAAGGATTCTAACATTTAGCAACAATCAATTTATATAAAAGTTTACCATCTGATATGAAAAATTATATTTAACGAAAATACTTATTTGAAAAAATCGTAAAACCTTTTTTAATTTTAGGCGCCTTACACATATGTAACTTAATTTTAAGCGGCCGCTATTTAAATACATAATTCAATGTAGTTTCATTCAATAAGAATTTAATAGTGGTTAGCAAAATGTTCTCTATATCCATTTCATTCCGTAATACATGCCAGCTTTAATCAGTTATGTGGTTTTTTTATGTAACTCATGTAAAACAAAAAGTATATATAATTAAATATAAAAATGACTGAAAAATAATATTGCAAAAGAAAGTTTTTAAAGAAAATGTAACTAAACCTTACATGCACCGTTACATGCATTGAAAACATTTTCTTTTACATTTAGTACACTAACTTGACATTATGCATGGGAGCATATTATGTTATAAATGGATAAAGAGTAGTATGTCATTTTAATATTGCTCTTTATTTATTTCAACTGTCCACCACCCTGCAACTACACACAACAAAACCAACCATTCACTTATGTTTTTGTATTTAGAAGGTTTTGATAAACTATTTTTATAAAATGTGCAAGGCAGATGAAACAATCAAGATCTTACATAAAATATCTCATAGTAGAATTAACTAATTAAATTTTTACTATTTATAATTAACTTAAATACAATAAAATTAATTGGAAGACCAATTGGCTATTCATATTTATTGAAAGATCAGTTTATT
The DNA here is from genome assembly GCA_029852875.1 of Mythimna loreyi. Lineage (NCBI taxonomy): Eukaryota > Metazoa > Arthropoda > Insecta > Lepidoptera > Noctuidae > Mythimna > Mythimna loreyi. The sequence continues at coordinate 8,809,482 of CM056780.1, forward strand.
TGTAAATATTTTGTTTTATTTTTCAGCTTTCATGAATTATAGAACAGATATAATAATTATTTAATATACGGGTACTTTTTATGGAAAATAATTATTAAAAAATTAACACTCAGGTGGTTTTAAAATGATAGTAAATGCTTTATATTAAGCGCTTCACCACATAATAGATTTTTTTTTCAAAGATTCATGTCTGCGTTTGTTCAATAGTAGCTTTTATTCAGAGGACACAATAGAGAATTTATCTTACCTATTATGTCAGTAATTGAATTACAGTGAAATGCTCATTGTTCGGTTTCTTTAAAGCGAAAATTTGTATTTCAACAATAAAATATAAATTTATTTTTAAAGATGTAGTTGCGTATGCAGTAGGAACTGAGAGTATGTTCTTAAAATTAATTAAAAATGATTTTAATAAATATAAAAAATATTTTCTTACATACATAAGGAGAAAAGAAAATCATTATAATTTAATTTAAATTATAAACTCGAATTATTTCGGTACCATTGCACAAAGGAACTTTTAGTGCAAAATTTTAAACAAAAATGGCCCTTAAAAAAATATAGAGCCATTATTTTAAAACTTTTTGTTGCTATGTATATTCTAAAATAATTGAATTAGCTATTGAAACCAATTTGAAATAATTTAAATCATTGTATCTGAAATAAATAAAAATATAGTTGTATAATTCGACTGGGCTTTAACGGGCTTCACTAGGGCAAAATAAAATGGGTTTATTTGATAAAAAATATGAGAAAGTGTTAAGTTTTTTGATAATTTCTAATAGGCGCTGAGTTATAGTGCGGGTAGATGTGGAAGAAGTACGCAGGAAGTGCGTGCCAGTGTTGCCACACGCAGCCGTCAGCGTGCGCGGGCGCCGGTGTGCCGCGCGCGCTGCACCGCGCTCTAGCACTCACTACTTACATACTATATTCATTTTATTATTTAAATTATTCCAACATTATTTAATGAATAATCCATTGTTAAATTAAATAAATTAAAAAATGTTTTTAAAGTTAGTCCCATTATTACAGTTTTTCAAAACGGAATTTCTACTTTTTTTATTTAAGTACCTAAGTATTGAAAACATAAATAATATCATTTAATTTATAATGCTTTAATAAATTAAAATCAAACATATAATAATTATTATTGTTTGTTGGAATTCAATTACTGAATGTCCAATGAAAATCTGCTTGTGGCAACAAAGATAATCTTTAGTAGATTAGTTTTTATCATCAATGATGCATTAGGTATAGTGTCAGTTGATGACATTGTTAAAATATTTATTAAAACTAAGTAAATTAGAATTTGAATACAAGTAATACTACATTTAAATTTTATTTATAAATACTTGTTAATAACTTAGGTATAAAAGGCAAGGATTTTCAAAAATACCAAATACCTATACCTAAATATGTATGTATATAACATATAGAATCACATTGTGTGTATGTAAGTGTGGGTAAGGCGGTGTGTCTGTGTGCAAGCCGCGTTGGAATCCGGTGTCGTTATCAGCACGTAGGGCAGAGCCTATCTAATCTTGCTCCCACTTTAGCTCTTAGATAAAATTCACTTCTTTTCAAACATATTTCAACAATTTACCTCACATGTTGGCGCCAATCATTCACTGTTCACTTTAATTTTCATTAAATAAACAATAATTACCTATTTTATTTAACTTAATTGAATCCGTTAAAGACAAATAATAAGTTATTCCAAAAATAATAATAATAACATGCGTTAAACAATGGCACAAAATCCGGTAAATGATACCTGTATGCCTAAATATACCTAAATATTGCAGATATATAATATTTTTAATAATAAAACACACACCATTGTTAAGTCAAAGGTGTTTCAGATAAAATAATAGTTATAAAGCTACTACTAACTGTTATTAAAATATTTTTGTTAATATATATTTATCCGTATATATATTTAATAAATTTAATGCGAAACAAAACAACAAAATGTTTAGTAATAAATTAATTTGTTAAAAAAATTATTAAAATAATAATTAAATAGGTACCTGCCCACTATAAATACCTACTTACAACTATTTTCTACTGTTATGCCTAGGTATTTTTCTTCTGGCAATGTTTGGTGTTGATTAAAAAATTAAATCATTTGAAAAAGGAATGATACTGACATATAAGCGCCAACATATATAAATTAAAATAGAAGAAACAAATGAAAGATGGTTTATTTATTTAGATTTTAACTAGATCTTAGACCAAACCTTTTACTAGAACTATTTACTACAGATTCAAAATGTTGAATAACTAAACAACTACCAATAAGGCAAAAAGGTAGGTTATCCAAAAAAAGATGTAAAAATATCGTTACATAATCATTCTACTAATTTGACATATCAAAGTAATAAAAAATATCTAGCCATTATAATTCTTGGTAGATTTTATTAGTTAAATTGGCAACACTAAGATGGGGAACACCCAATGTTAGGTACCTACTTATATTCATGTCTGAAAACTTTGGTAGGTAGCATGACAAATGTTAATATGTCATATGAATATGTAACTCTATAACATTTATAAGGATAGGGAATTTTATTTAGAGAAAAAACGATTATCAATAAATATTTCGCTTTTAGGCTTTTGGCACTTAATTATTTTAACCTGAACTTAAAGATATTTGTATAGTTGAAAACTAGGCAAAATATACCCTAATAATCTTAAAAACGTATTTTAAATTCTGCTAGTCATGAAATGAAGTAAAAGTGTAATGTAATGTAAAATGAAAAGTAATGTAATGTTTATAAAATAAATAAATGTAAATACAAATCTTTAAAAATCAACACTTTTAAAATTGCTTCTATTCAATCTTAATTTTTGTTTGGTTAAAACTTTCTAATGGCTTAATAAAATAAATAAACAAAATACTAAATCACTTACTTGTTAGCAACATCTTCATAATTTGTTCAAAATTTAAGCGTAACCGACATTTTTGTACGTGCAATTTTATTGATCTTCTAGAGTTATTCATTAGTTCACATAAATCACCACACTCAATGGTAAACTTCAAAAAGTAATTTAATAAAAATGTTTTTTCACTGATCAATAAAGGGCACTTGGTTGACGTCATCTACAACAGTTTCAAAAAAGTCACATTGTATAATATACTTCATTTATTATTGCTCACCACTTGTTAGTCCTGTCACAGATACACTAACACTTCACATCAGTCCAAGTGAGCGGTAGCTTGCACCCTCCAGCGTTGTGGCTACTAAGTGTTGAAGAAGGACACTGGCGCACAAGCTCGATGCAGGTCCGGCTGATTGTATGACTTATAAGAATTGATTAGAATGTGATCCGGGCTAGTCAGCAGCAGGCGGCAGGCGAGCGCAGGGCCCGCGCGCCGTGAGCTGCACTCGTCTTCTCTCAGGCGTGACGTCCGGCCGGGGTCAGCGAACGCAGGGCCGCCGATAGCTTTCTTGTACCCGACAAACGACCCTCCGAGATGTCACTCACGTGTTTTCTGTCGCCCCTTCTAGGTCTGACACTTCCCAACGACTGTTCGTCCCGTCTGCGGCATCGAACTCGCGCGCCCTTTCATGCTTCGCGTTGCTCTCAAATAACTAGCCGAAGGAGGAAGTATTCGGAACATCGCTTGTCACATTTTGTAGCACAATTATTTATGAGTACACAAACACACGCGAGACCCTCATGGAGCGATATCATTAAGTCAGGGGGCTGTGTCTCGTTAATAGATAATTGTTGTGCGATATGATCGTTTCTTCGGCGCGGGCGCAGCCATCAGCGCTAACAGATTAATCGTGGCAATGTATCACACGTGCAGTCCGCGCTAGCGGCCCTTCTATTTGTAAACCGGCGCCGAGGGCCGCGCATTCCTCGCGTGCCTCGTGCCCTGCGCCCGCGCCGAGCTCCACCGCTACCCACTATCGGTGACCGCCTATAATACCGCTAACATCTACTACTACATTCTAATTTTCCCTACATTTGCGGCAGTGTATGTCGTCGATCGCGATACGAACGTCTGCACTAAGCGACTCTGAACACTCGACTCTGAACTCTAAAGCTGTGTTAGAACTAATGCTACTGTAACTGTCAAACGCTGAATATTGTTGAGAAGATTTCTTCAAATTCTTCAACCTTATATGGAGTTTAAACTTACCGCGTGGGTTTAGGACTTTCCCAGTTTAGCCAACCTTTTTCGTAGCACTTTCGTAGCGGTCGGCGTAGCAGTTAAAGCTAAGTGCCCTTTTCTAAATCTGTTCTTAAATATCTACTTATAGACCGCATGATAATGTCATACTTAATTGCAAAGTCTAATCATTTTCAATAACAATAACAATAAAATAATATAAAGGGTTTGAAAGTAAAGATAACGAGTTTACTAAACTATAACCCAAATACGGTTAAATAGCGTCTATTCATAATGAGATGTACCAAAGTACAGTCCCTGCATTCCGATGAATGGTGAGCCGGCGCCGTGGACGGGCCCGGGCGGGGGGGGGGGGAAGGGGCGAGGGCACGCGTGCGGTGCGGGGGTGGGTGAGGGGGGCAGTACGTACGCATGCCTGCGCGTGCGCCTGCCTGCGACAAATAGCCGCTCCAACAAATTCTAACAGGTGTCCACTTCAGACCAATTTTGGGTTTAGTTAACATTCACACGTCACGTAAAAGCCCTTCGGATTACAAGAACTTCGAAATGAGCGACCAACATATTAATTAAAGTTCTCCTTTCTAAACACACTAATGAGGGGGGTTCGTGAAAGACGAGACTTGAGTTTCATATCGTGACTCATAAAACGAAACCACTCAATAAATAGTCAACCCCAGTCTATTCAAGTGCCACTCGCGGAACTATGAGCCATCAGACTATTCATACCATACATGGAACATCCTGACTCACCCGGATGCGAATGGAAATGGAAACTTCCGAATTTTCTTAGAATTACGTTACAATTTGAACAATTTCCGTGGTAAAGTCCAAATCATTAATTATATCCAATTGATGAATCAGAAAAAGCTATCTGATTTACTCATTAAGTAGTTGATTGAATAACCCGAATGGAGGCAATCAGCGGTCAGTAAGCGGCGGCCGTCGATTGAAGAGCTACTAGAGGTACTAGCGTTTACTGGAATGTTAATGAATGTGGTGCACTGTCGCAAATGACTCATAGCGATCTTTATTAAACTGCTACATATTAAGAACATGTTCTAATGGAATGCGGATGCTTCCTGGAATCAACTGTGATGACGGTCCTCCTAACGTGACATGATTGTGTCAACTAACTTAGTTGTAACATTACCTTGCTCAGATTATTTGAAGAATTGTACAAGAAATTTTGAGAACTTTTGAGAACTTTTGTGAACACTTGTTTGATGAGCGCAAAGAGCTAAGCTGCTTCGAGCTTACAATCCTACAATAAGAAGATACGTATACATAACTTAGGACATAAAAACGTTAGTTAGATATCTACTAAAGTAAAAAACACTTCAATTTAAAGGTTTGCCATATTAAGACTACGCAAGAAATCCAAGATCGAAAGAAGAAGAAGGAAACGAAGAGGTATCGATTTAGAAAGAAGCATGTGCAGTTGGCTAAATGTGAAACAATCTAAATGTTACTAAATTTCTTTAAATAGTGTTGTCCTGTCTATCATCAGATGATAAATTCAGATAGAGAGATAAAACTCATGTCGGAACTTCTAAGACGTGTAAAGAATATTTAGTTACATGGAAAGAATGCGGTAAGCTTTATCTAACATACTTTAACTTCTTTAATCAAAGCAATTTAAGCAAAGCGCCAATTTGTAGACTATGAACCATGAGAAAATGAATGTAATCTTAGCAAGTTTTTTGTTTTGACAGATCATCTGTAGCTCTATCTTAACCATTTTATGTTGGTGTTCCGCAAGGAACTATTTTCGGGCCGCTGTTTGCAAGTTAGACATCTGCCATTCAATAGTCATCAACTGAGGTTCTCCGTTCTTGTGGAGATTCTACATAAACTTAAGTAATCATTATTCAATACCAATCAGTCTGGCAAATTGGCACATGATGTAGACTAAACTAAATAAAAAGTTTTAAAAGTTGGGCGATCGTCCGTTACGATAAGCGTCCAAAATTCCCCAAAGATGTTTCGATAGCAACTTTTATGATATTTTACGAGACTTTTATGAGACAGGAATTTGTCTTCGAAGCTACAAAATGTTGTTAAAGTACACATGCTACTGGTCATAAACGTGAGTAATGGAAGCCGGCTATAAATTTTGAGGGTAGTTAGTAATTTTGAGAAGCCTGCATAGGTGATGATAGAGTTATAATTATGAATGGATGGTAGGGGCGCTGTATTGTTCTTCATGGGTCTTTAAGCTTTCATATCCTTTACCAATCATTAATGAGGACAGAAATATAATAAAGTTGTACACTTACATATAGCCAGACCAAGTATTACCAGCAAAGTGGGTCCAATACATTATTAAAGTTCCTATCACATTTCATTTGAAGCCGACGCTTCTCAGTCGATGAAGGCTTGTTAGCGTTTGACAGTAAAAACTTGATCATGATTATCAAAAAGCTTGAGTATAAAGTAAGTCGGGTAAGAGGTTAGCGGTGCAACAAGGTCCGGTGGTGTCGCAGCTTGCGGCTCGCGCGTGCGCGGCAGGTGCGCCCGCGCACCCGGCCGCTTGTTACAGCCCGCGTGAGAATTCCCCACCGTAGTAATTACCGACCCTTTAGGGTTCCGTCAGCCTATCCTGCGCCACCGCTAATCTTTTGCTGGTCGAATTAATTTCGCATTTGGGGTTGTTTAAGTTCAAGCGCTACACGAGATTTTGTTTCTACATTCTTTAAGCACTGGTGAAACTGCTTGGTATTGATCGCTTTGTTTGCTTTAGAGCCAATATAGCATCAATCGTCCTCCATGCTATGTTACGCATGCGAGTGCCAGTTTTTTCAAGTATCACTGTATCAGTCCATAGTCTGAACTTGCTAGATAGCTGGTTACACGCCCTGAAGTAGCACATGGATCTTGAACATAAGTGGACTCTGAGTTAAATAGCGCCTTCACAAAATGTAGGCGCGATATTAAACTTTACATTGTGACTAAATTTCTTAGCATTTAAACAAATGATCATATATTTTTTTGTCGTTGAGACAAAAATTAAAAGGAATGATATTTATTTTGTGAAAGAGAGGACATCCTCAAGCTCAAGCCGCTGCCACAGAATACGCTTCGGGTATCTACAGTCGCGGGGCGATGTCCGACCATCAAGCTCGCGAGCTTGCATACGGCGAGCAATGGGTAGCTTGTCGTCTAGCTGTCTAGTAAGGATCAAACCCGACTCAACAGCGCCTTTTTGTGTAGTGACTCAAGATGTTAGTAAAACTGAAGGGGTGTTGTGAATGTTTGAAAGAGTTATTATGACGTTGGAATGCAAAAGGCAATACAGGTGGGCTTTGATCACTCAAAGTCTGACACCCCCACCCCAGAGGAACAAAAGATCTTTGGTGATTTTATTTGTCTTGTCATTGTTTCATATTAACACCTACATACATACTTACCTTTCTAAGTCATTCTACTGGGGCAAAGGGTTGATTGGAACACACACCACCACCAGGTCTCTGGGACTAAGGCAAGGAAAGAATGGGGTAGGTTGTTTAGTCAGTCACTGACACTGTTTCCCGTTCCGCTCAAGGGCGGGATTCGTCATTGGATGATTTTTACCTACCATAAAAAAAAATGTTTCTAAGTCATTGAGCGTCATAGAATGTGCCTCTTTCTAAAGGTGCTCTCGATACCAATTTACTAGTATCTAGTGTATTATCTCTTTAATTAAATGATTGATTTCATAAATAAAAAGACACTAATCTCTAAATTCATAGAAACCGTCGTATCTCTTGTACCATAGAGTGTTACTCTATCTACAAATGTTTATCTAAATCATTATTTGTTTTGCAACTAAAAAATGCTAACCCATATCACTATTTGGGTTAGCCCTTACCGGGCAAGGGTTGGAGCCAACTAGGGCCAATGGTTCGCGTCTGAAAGGAAGGCTCTGGCCCTGGTATATATGGCAACGTAGGAATGGGGTAAGTTGTTTAGTCAGTAAGAGTCTGACACTGTTTCCCGCTCCGCTCAAGGGTGGGATTCGTCATTGGATGATTTTTTACCTACCATAAAAAAAGCACTCGACCGGACGTCCGTTGCATGTCGTCCGTCTTATAGTGACCAGAAGTCGCCCTGCATGATACCCCTTGCTTCGGTTAGCGCGTTAAGCCTTTGGTTAAGACCCGGTCGGCGGATTTTCGTCCCAAACTATGTGAGTACGGGAAGAAGGAAACCTCTTACACTGGGGCACTGAAGTATTGCTTGATTTTTAGCTTTGTTAAGATTTTTAGAAATAACCAAAATTCCATCAGCTAGATCTTGAACTTATGCTTAAACTATATAAGTTCGGTAATCATACTAACATAGGAAAAGCGAGTTTGTGAGTGGTACGTTTGTTACTTCTTCTCGCTCGAACGACTGTAAGGAATTTGATGAAATTTAGCACACCGGTAGAGCATGTCCTGGAATTCCTTATAGAATACTTTTTATACATGTAGTATATTCTCTTGGGATTATTATCTATTATCAAAGCTGTTGGGTTGGATTGATCCGCATGCGTAACCCTTTTCATTCAAGTATTTATCGTAATGCGTGAAATACGCAAGCGAGATTGGAGCTTGATGCGTATAGCCACCCTGCATGCGGAGCAATCCCGCATGCGTGTTGAAATTCGCACGATATTAAAAACACCCTAACAGTTAATACTGTAAACGGTAGATGAATTGAAATGAAATCTATTATAGTATTTGATTTATTTAATTAATAGATATAATAACATAATAAACTCTCTCTCAAAAGTGCTCCAACAGCGTTTGTCTGTCTGTTAACGATTTAACGGATATTTACGAATAGGGCATGATATTTTGAGGTGGGAAATCGTAGATGGATGGAGAGGAAGGGGAGGTCAAAGAAGAGATGGATGGATTGTGTGAGGAGTGATATGAAAGAAAAGGGATTTACTGATAGTGTGACGGGTGACAGGACAGAGTGGAAGAAAAGAACATGTTGCACCGACCCCAAATAAAATGGGATAAGGGTAGGATGATGATGATTTTGAGGTGGGAAATCATCTAAAAACTTTTCTCGTTCTAGGCTAGAGGGAGAGCTCATGTCTGACTTTTACCGCCTTAAACACATATATGTTCCTTAAGTAACCTTTAAGTTCTAGGACCACGAGTATCTCTTTTATAAGTTTTTCCATAGTTAGCAAGAATCTGCCCTGTTGGGCCCTTATGGTTTGTTGACAACTCTTTGAGGCATGTGTCATGATGGATAACCAAGAGGAAGGTATGTACAGTCAGCACCAAAAGTCGATGAACAGAATCAACATAACAAAACACCTGTTCTTTAATAACTTTGGCATTTTATTGTGAATAAGTGTTTTGTTATGTTGATTCTGTTCATCGACTTTTGGTGCTGACTGTACATAATAAAGGTTTATTATAGTAGAGAAAATTTAAGATAGCTACAACCTCTCCTAGGTTGTTTAAAAGTAATTTATTCACTCTTTAAGTCAGTAGTGAATACATACACATCATCGATTAATATTATCACTCATCAGGTGAGATAGTTGTCAAACGCGAGCTTACACTAAAAAAAACCGTGCAAAATTGAATTTGAAAGCTACTTATTATAATAGGTATATAATTAATATAAGAAGTTCGTTGGTGTTTTTGTTTGAATGCACTAATCTCTGGAACTAACTAGCCTAATTCTCGAGGAAGAATACAAGGTATTTTAACGTAATTTAAGCTCCTAATATACCTAATTGTATTTATGGTGTACCTACAAAACAGAGTAAATTTATCTGTCTATCACCAATGGACCATTTTTTTTATTTGGTGGGTAAAGTCATCTAATGACGAATCCAGTCCTTGGGCGGAGCGGGAAGCAGTGTCAGACTCTTACTGACTAAACAACCCTCCCCATTCCTTCTTAGCTTAAATTGTATTTATGGTGTACCTTCAATAAAGAGTATATCTATCTATCTAATGTTACCATCAGATCCTAGCATATTCGGAAAAAAACAGTTAAGTGGGGTCCATATTATTTTTATTGTTTGTTGTTATAGTGGCAATAGAAATACAAACGTTGTGATATTCCAACTATCTATTACGGTTCATGAGAGACAGCCCGTGGACAGACGGATAGACAGCAAATATTTATTAGCACTAACAGAAAGGACAGCGCAAGGTTTTTTTTATTTGCTATAAACTAATGCTTAACTGCGATCCCACCTGATGGTAAGCAGTGATGCATTCGTTGATGGTGAGGCGCATTAGTTTATTAAAAGTTGATTCACTCTAACCTTGAAGACACTCAAATAATAATTGGATGGGAAGACCGCAGCAGAAAAAATGTTCCAGTCCTTCGATGTGCACGGAATGAATGATAAACAACGTAAGGACTAAGGATGTATAAAAACTATGAATAGAAAAAAAAGAGTCGGAGGAATCAACTCATGCAATTCCTGCGCACACTCTCCAAAAAGCAACCTGTAAAACACCGAAAGGCTGGCTACCCTACGCCTGTGCTCAAGGCCTTGAAGATATTGGACTTATCCACATCTGGTTGACCAATTAGCCAATTGATTAGGGAGTTCTGTTGGTTACCCGTCTGGTGCGGAACATTCGGACCAGGTCATCGGTTCATCTGGTAGGAGGCCATCACCCTGGCGTCTTCCGGCACGTGGTCGTCACTCCAGAACCTTTTGTTCCCATCGACTATCTGTTCTACCAGCAATGTGCCCACTGTCAATTAATAATGTAGGATAGGTATACCACTGCCACTTACCAATATAATATTCCATACAACTATCACACAACGTCTTCTAGTCTCAAGCTAAGCAGAGCTTTGTTATGAGTACTAGACAACTCATAAACATACTTATATAATTCTAAATACTATACATAAATGTAATTTATATAAATACATATCATCATTACATAGTATAAAATAAAGTCGCTCTGTCCCTATGTATGCTTAGATCTTTAAAACTACACAACGGATTGTGATGCGGTTTTTTTTAATAGATAGAGTAATTCGAGAGGAAGGTTTATAGCTACAATATGCATTGCATCCGTGCGAAGCTGGGGCGGGTCGCTAGTTATACATAAATTACACAACCATTTGTCCAGGTCAGTGGGAGTCGAATCCACTACCTCCCGCATAGCAGTCACAAACCTCTAGACCAACAGGCCAGTCTTACTCTTGTCTTAACTTAACCTAAAAGCTCGAATTAACAAAGAGTTAGAAACAAAACCGCGAGGGACAACTAGTACCTAATAAAGAAACTCTTTTACTTTAATTAAATATCAAATAGCCAAGTTTAGCAAACATAATTCCAATTTATTGACAAACTCCAATTTATCTGATTGATAGATTAATCTTTGATCGATTGTTACGGAGCCGATTTGAACCGTAAATCATTTAATTACTTATATCGAATGACACATTAAGTGATCTTGATGATAGTTGATTTTGTTTCCACAAATCCGTTATAGCTTAGCATCCATTATAGTACCGTCAGATGGGGTAAGTAGGAACGCAGGGGTGAATAGAATCAAGGGGTAAAGCGAACCCGGGACTCTGAAATGAAGGCAAAGAGGGATCAGGAGTGGATTTTAGTCAGTAAAAGTCTGACGCGCTATCCCACTTCGCTCATAGCAGGAGAAGTCATTGATTGATTATCCCACCTAAAAAAGGGGGTCAATAGAAACAAAAGTTGGATTAAAAGTTCACTTTGATTTTTATTTATATTATATATTATTGATTTCTATCAAAGCATGAATTTTTTTTATGTTTAATGAATTAAAAAAAAATCCTGGGAAAAACTGGTAGACAACGTAAAAATCTCCCCTTCAAAATATTTGTTTCTATTCACCCCTGCGTTCCTATTTACACTGTTTGACTGTTCCGTTTCAATAAACCTTATTATCTATGTCATTATCGGTAACTTAAATGACTAGAGCTTGTTATGTGACAATGAAGATCATAAATTACCTATATGGAACCAAACAAAATGTGTAATTTTTTAAATGGGAATTTATCAAATAAATTCCTCCACTCTGGGTGGAACCAGAGGGAATGTTCGACTATAAGGGTGTTTTAAATATCGTGTGTGTGGATTGCCCCGCACGCGTTACCCCCGCAAATATCCTTTTTATACAAGAATACGCATGCGGAACTCGGGGCGTGTTGCAGCCCTACTTGCGGGGTTACCTTGCATGCATGATGAAATCTGAACGATATTGAAAACATTCTTGTTGACTAAAACACACTAGTGCCCTTCAATTGCCTTTAATGTTCTAGGACTAGTACGTAGCGGATCGTGTATGTAGCAAGAGTTACTAATACAACATACGCAAAATCTATCTCCTTTCATTTTAGTCCATCCTAAGGTTGTCTGTCAGAGATTGCCCTGTGCGATAAGACCGCCCATTGTACACTTAGTTTTTATAATTGTATATCCTGTCCTCATTTTGGTGTGCAATAAAGTTTAAAATAAATAAATAATACGCATTGGGGTGGACTTCTCTTAGATGTATGAAAAAAAGTCAATACTAGTGTACGTATAAAATCTCCATGTCTATTAGCCATTTCCTTATTTTCTATAAAAAGGCAACCGGCAATGGATCTTTCTCTGCTTAAAGTTCTCACGGCCTGTTACAACTATAAGATAAAGGGTTCTAATTTGTCTTAATTTAAATATAAAGATTTAAGGGACCCCTTGGCAGAACACACAACATTTTAGTACAAGCCCCATACTATCTTAATTCGGATCTGACCGGTAATTCTTTTGACCAGTCCCACTGCCCTCGTAGGTGTGGGTAGTTGGATAATAATAAGCCTATTACGTAGCCATGTCAGGCTTCAGATTTTGTAAATAATTTTATCTGAAATATTCGAACTAAAGTGATAGGGGAAATTGTGATAGCGTGACGGGTGACAGGACAGAATGGAAGAAAAAAACATATTGCGCTAACCCCAAATAAAACGGGATGAGGGCAGCAAGATGTTGTTTCGAACGACACATTCCTATTTTAATATAGTTTATACAGATCAGCCACAATCTTAAACGCAGTTCACAACTGAATATTTGAAATGTCATATACTTAAAGAGGAAAATCTACTATTATACACCGTGAAATTTTAATGGTTGTTTTCCCTCAGCGAAATGGTTGTGTCTTGGTAATTGAAAAAAAAAATATTAAAAATAATTTGGTTTAAATATTTAATTAATCGGTTTCCTTTGACGGTGTGCTGCGCATGCGACTCTAGTAGTACCTACAAATTACGTCTAATGTTACTATTGTTTTCGCTTTTTTGAGTTGATGAATATTTTTAATAATTATTTATAAAAAAAACTTTTTATTTTTTTTATTTTTACCTTATGCTTCAAAACTACTCCTTATGGCAAGTCATTCTGCCGCGGGAAAACAACCATTTAAATTTCACGGTGTATATAACAGCAATACTACTACTACTATACTTAGAGAGGAAAAAGAAAGACAACATGATTATTCTGCCTAAATAAATAAAATACTTTCCTCCATCTCGCCGGATTGTGTTAGTTTGATCAATTATTGAATGAGATCAATTGGTCAAAAGAAGCCTGAAAGTCAGTTTTTAGAGAAATACTTGCAGTGTTAAATTTTAATAAATTTTATTTTTTATAAAATATTAACCATTTGTTACATTTAAATAAAATACTAGATTCGTTCATTACATATTATAAAGTAAAATACCCCACCGCATCCGTTGGTCTATTCCCGATTAACTTAAAAAAAATCTCAACGTATTTTCATGCATTATTCACCAATAGACAGAAAGATTCATGAGAAAAATTTGTATATATAATATATGCATATTATAGTACAGAAAATGCGAGAATTTCAAAGATATGCAAGATCCGTGCGAAGCAGTGATATCTCGTTAGACAATTACAAAAACAAAAAAAAAAAAAATTTTGGATCCAATCTATGGCGCATTGACCGCTCAGCTGGAGCAGTACACATTCTGTTGACAAGTAAACGACCCACACTCCTCAACGCAATAAGAACTCATTTAAAGGGTCACATCCACAGGCGGCCAGAAAAAACCTACCTTGAAAGAATTTCCAGAAAAAAACAACTGAGCATCCATTTATTAAGTATCGATCCAATTAATTTAGTTCCACAATTGAAAAACGTATTCCAATAAGCATAACATTCTCCTTAATTACAAGAGTACAATGTAACAGTAGGAGACGTCGCCGTCGAGTGGTCTTTTGTTAGATAAAGTGAACGGAACATTATCGGTATTTGCATTTAAGATAGCATTCTTAATGGACACATCGTAATTCCATTACAAGTTCCCAGGAACGATCATTCTTCCACTTTTTATGGTCACTCGGCTCCCTGTGAAGGTACCTGCTTGTACCACTTGTAATCGTTGAAATGAATTAAATAACTCGTCTAATGTATGTTCGTAATAAAAATGTGGTAAATAGTCGCCATTCCGTTTAGTGGTGAAACTTTTAGCTCGAAAACCTTTGATGAATATGCGTTTCAGTCGTAATTACTTAGAGTATTTTAATTGTGAATGGCAAACATTAAATTTTGAGTCAGTGACCGATAATGTTGGGATAATCATCCCTAAGACTGACAGCGCCAAGTACCGTTTGTCAAGTTTTCATCAAAAGCATTGAGTTGGTCACCGTTACCTACGGTAATGGTTACTCAATGACATGGCATGCTTCTTTGTGGAGTTTTTACAGGATTGTTTGGTCGGCGGGGGGGCTGGGGGTTAGACAACAATTATCGGCTCTTTGAAGATGTCCGATACTATTCGACACACGGACTTACAGCTCTTTGCTGTTACATTCCTTCCTTTTATTCTCAGTCAGTTAAGGTCTTTGAATGCGTGAGTACCCGAGTGCTACAGTGGCCATAATAGCTTTTTACAGTTTAACAAGACATGTAACACATCACAGTATAAGGCCCTATGGTTTCCGCAAACAACTCTCTGTTCCGACTTTTTTCTTCAAAGGATGATCCATATAAGATAGCGCGCTTACGATGGTGTTATTTAGGGTGCTCAGCATTTGAGTAAAGGGTGCAGGGAACAGCTGCGCGATAGTGTTGCTATACGACGGCAAAAAATCAGTATTTTGTGTCCAAATTTAACGTTATATTTCTACTTTCTTGAAGATACAGTCGGTAGACCGACGGTCTTTAAACCATTAGGGTAGTAGGGTTTAAAGAATTTTGAACCATGATTCCCATTTTTATTTCTATATTGAAGAAAATTTTGTCTTCTCGGCTACTGTGAAGCTTAATCTAAAGCTTGCTGTTTGGTGTACACCAAAAAACAAGTAAAAATTGAATAGTTTTGGACGAAGCTGATAGTACTTAAGATTGTCTTTTGCATTTCTAATCGTAAGAAAGAACCTACAAATATTTGGTTAAAAGCATACCAAATGATTGAAAATCTCACAAGGAACCTGATGTTCTGAAACGCTTCACTATTACAAGATTGTTAAAAGTTTATGCTGCGCTGTGCTACGAACTACTCTAATTTGTGTTAAGTTGTATTAGGAAAAATTTTAATACATAAAAGGGTTTCCTAAGCTTTGCTACGAGGACTTTCTCAAAGATAAAAGATTTTGCTACGCTGTGCTACGAAGACTTATAAAAGATAAAAGGTTATGCTATGCTGTGCTACGAGGACTTATAAAGGATAAATGGTTTTGTTACGCTGTGCTACGAGGACTTTCTCAAAGATAAAAGATTTTGCTACGCTGTGCTACGAAGACTTATAAAAGATAAAAGGTTATGCTATGCTGTGCTACGAGGACTTATAAAGGATAAATGGTTTTGTTACGCTGTGCTACGAGGACTTTCTCAAAGATAAAAGATTTTGCTACGCTGTGCTACGAAGACTTATAAAAGATAAAAGGTTATGCTATGCTGTGCTACGAGGACTTATAAAGGATAAATGGTTTTGTTACGCTGTGCTACGAGGACTTTCTCAAAGATAAAAGATTTTGCTACGCTGTGCTACGAAGACTTATAAAAGATAAAAGGTTATGCTATGCTGTGCTACGAGGACTTATAAAGGATAAATGGTTTTGTTACGCTGTGCTACGAGGACTTCAAAAAGATAAAAGGTTATGTTACGCTGTGCTACGAGAACTTATAAATGATAAAAGGTTTTACGATGTGCTGCGATGACTTTTAAAGGGTGAAAGGCTTTGCTACGCTACGCTACGACGATTTCTAAAGTATTAAAGGTAATGCTACGCTGTGCTACGAAGATTTCTAATGGATATAATTTTTGCTACGAAAAGTTTTAAGGGAAAAAGGTCTTTGTATCGAAGATTTTAGGATAGATAGGTTTGGTACGAAGTAGTATAGAGATTTAAAGTGAATTAATGTTCTGCTACGTTAAGATTTCTAGTAAATGATTTGTTCAGTCTGTACACCACTTTATACATGTTTAATGTATGAAGGGTCGGCAGAGCTATGTAGGATATATTACAGGATATATTACAGGATATGCTTATATTAAACACTACTGAAGAAGCTATTGCCAATTAAAAGCTGGGTACTAAATAAACGTGTAGTTTTTGTAAAGCTATAATTCTATACGCCCCGGAAAAGAGACTGATACACCTATTTTAATTAGTTATTTATTTAAGTTGTTTTTAATGTGTAATGTTGTAATTTATAATTAAATGCTCTAATCCTTTTAATATAATTTATAGGTAATATGTGATTTTATAATTTTATGCAACGACTATATTTGCATGATGTGCAGTAAATACAGGTTGATTGATTTGTTTATACATGGCCATCTTTTGAACACTTAATGTACCTAATTTTTTTTTTGTAAACTAGTTGTTGGTGACGTTAAACCTCATAGACTACCGGACCTATTTTATTTATTAGAATTATTTTAGATTTTATTCACAAATAATACTTGGGTTTTATCCACATATAATACTTGTAGGAATATTATAACTACTAATATTGACATGGAGTTGCATGCACGTGTCAATTTTTTTTTCATAATATAATCTCATAGGTTTTGACAATTATATGAATGATGAAATATTTAACTAAAACAAGTAAATATCGCTCCAAATTCTAATCTAACTGTTAGTAGTATCAATGACTATTTATATTACAATGATGCATAATGATTTATTTAAATTTAACACAATTGATAAGTCATATCTGAGTCATATTTTGTTTTGCATTTCACATTTCGCAGAAACTTAAGAAATGTTTGTGAAAAAAAAAATAACTGGTATGAGTCATCCCTTTTGACGAGTGATAAGAGTTAACGGACAAAATGTTGTTTGCAACAAAATCTGCATCAGATCAACCGATGATTCATAGCTATTAATGATTAACTTGTCGGCGCCAGTGTTGATAATCACACTATTTATTATACCAACCTAGCTTGTTAAGGGTCTGTTGTTAGTACATTTTTTTGTGTCAATTTTTATTTTTTTGCCTTTTAGGCCGCAGAAGTTCATTTTATTCACTCAGGTTGATGACTGTCTTCGAAAAATGACTTTGATAGTGTAAACTCAAATTGTTTGTTTGTTTCCATGTTTATAAAGACTTGATGTCTATACTCAGTATGTAAACATTTTATAGTACATTTTAAAGGGGGGAGGGCTTTAAAAATTTTAAAATAAAAAGTAAGACGGAAAAGATGGTACAAATTATCAATGACATAATTATTTCAACAATTTTATTTCAATTTTGTCAACTTCTGACTAAAACCTTTCAACCTTTCTGTTATTGATGGGTTCTAGGACCGCCGTTCTATCACTTACACAATCTCGCCTTTTTTTTTTTAGTCACACAATCAAATCTAAATCTTTGTATAATTTTTATAATGATAAATTAATGAAAGATACATCTTCTACATAAGTAAATGTGTGTACATAAATAATATTTTTTTTAAGTGTAGAATTAGATTTTTTTTTTGTATAGATACACGCCCTTAATTGTCATGGCTGGTCATGAAATGCTCTGTTTGGCGCTGCTGTGAGGTACCAGAAATGCCTGAAGTCCAACATTTTTCTTTCTGTCTGAAGTTCATATCAGATTTTCTCTTCCAAATGTGGGTAGATCTTACAGTCCAGTATGTTTAAATCTGTACTAGTTATGTAGTACCGATAACGTCAATTCCACGGGTGTGTGGCATATTTGCACTACATAATATATATATTTTGTAATATTCCTGGTTTAGACTTTGCTGCGCCCTGCATTAGGACAAAGTCGGCTAAAGTTGAGCTAGCGCACGACCCAAACCGCTGAAAAGTGGAATAAACTGCAAAATTATCTGTGGAATGTTAATTTGTTCGCGTATATAACAGAAATCGTTAACCCAAATAGATAGCTCCGCATTTTTTTAATTATCTGATGTTTTCATGGCGCTAATGTTTAATCCGAAGATGATGTTCGTTTAGAACAGGAAACAGGTGTTTAGGAAAAAAATCTTGCGTAGTGGAAAAAAGAGAATAAATATTTCAGTGACACTGAAACAATCCGCTCCCCGCTCCGCCCAAGGGCGGCTTCGTTATTCGATGATTTTTCCCGCCATAAAAAAATAATTTAATCGCATCGTTTTATCTGGATATGAGAGATTGAATGTGTAGAAGCAGACCACTTCTTAAGGCGTTAGCCCTGGTTGCCATTCATAGACATGGGACAGTAATTACAGGTAATCAGACGCCAGAAAGTCTGACTATCAGTCTAACCAAGGAGTAACGTGTTACCCAGTAGGTAACGGGATGTAGAAGTCAGTTAGGCAGTAGCTCCATGTAACACACGGGTATACAGCCTTTTAATGTTCCTGCTGTTGGGATTCAGGGCTTCTCTCTAGGACAGGGAATGGGCTATAATACACAACGCGGGCCCTGTGCTGGTTAGTGGATGTCACGTGTCATCAAATTTTTTATTCTAGGACTTGCCGGAAAAAAGTTATCAAGCATCAATTCTAATACCAGCATTTTAACTGGATCCGAAAGATTAAATGTGTAGTAGGAGATAATCTTGGTAGGCCGTTACTCCTGGTTGTCATTCATTGTTGCGCCAGAAAATCTGACCAACAGTGTATCCAAGGAGACCGTGTTACTCAGTTACCGGGTTGTGGAGGTTTGTTAGGTAGTCACTTCATGTAAAACACTGATATACTGTCGCAACTGGTTCCGCATCTTGGTTACAAATGCAAGTAACTTCTTAGAGCCCAAGTTGTCGACGGCACGTACTGTTCAAGGAATTGTGAGCAAACTGTAGAGGCCCAACAGTTTGACATTATCTCCCGCTCCGCTCAGGGGCGGGATATGCCATTGGATGATTTTTGTCTACCGATGTAAAAAAATCGCCAGTAGCCTTAGTAATCAGTAGTAGGTAGGCAACGAGCAGCCACTATATTTTAAAACTCATTAATTTAGGGTAATTTAATTTAACTATCGGACTATTATTGTCACAGTTATAAGAACAGTATTTGGCTATCGTCCATTGCTCCTAATCTCCCAACCCAATGACCCGAAATGCAAATTTATTTCACTTTTAAATAGCTCAAATCTTTTTGTTTTGTTCCACATTGTTAGAATACATCGATTAGAAAGAGATTTTCTTTGTTTGAAGAACGAGATCTTATCCTTAACTAGCGTCTCCCAACAGCTTCGCCTGCGTGTAACTAAGTCAAAGTCAAAGTAGTAGTAAGTAGTAGTTGTGGTTTCTAAGCTTTAAACTCCCGTTTCATAAATTTAGGGAGTCAATTTTGTAAAATCCTTTCTTACTTGTTGCATACGTCATAAAAGGTTTATTCCTGACTAGCTTCTACCAGCAGCTTTGTTTGCAAGTAGGTTTCTTCGTATTAACTTTGGACTCCGTTACATACCCTTAGGAGGTGAATTTTGACAAATCCTTTCTTGTTCTTTGGCATTTTGTGTAAAATTTCAGTCCTAGGGTTTGGGCTGGGCGTTAATGATTCAGCGAGTGAGTCAAGATTTTATATAAACATATTATTATAATTAATATGTTAATAATAACGAGGGTTTAGTAAATATTTGCGCATGAGTGTTATCTGGATCTGGTGTAATCTTGAAAAGCTATTGCTGACGGGAAAGTTCCATCATTGGACCAGTACTACACGTACGGCGATGCATCAAGGTTCATGGTTTTATTTTTATTGTAGGTAAAAATCATCCAATGATGAATCCCGCCCTTGGACGGAGCGGGAAACAGTGTCAGACTCTTACTGACTAAACAACCTACCCCGTTCCTACATCGCCATCTATACCAGGGCTAGAGCCTTCCTTTCAAACACGAATCCTTGGCCGCAGTATTAGGGTTAAGGTGGACATCCAACCCATACCTACGTGCAAATCTTTTTGGGAACAAATTCACTGTGCGTGCTGTTAAGGAGTAGTATTCCCTGTCGGGCTCTGTGTTTCCAGACAGCTACATTCTGGGTATTTGTTTAAGTAAAGAGTGAATAAATAGTTTACTGCTCGGTAAGCATTCTCCATTGCCGACTAATTACTACTTACCCTTAGGAGAGACAGTGGTCAAGCGCGAATCTATCAATAAAAAACTAGATAAGAAGACACAAAAAATCTGTTAGAAAAAATCAAATCCGATCCATATTAGAGATCGAGCGGAGTAATATTGTCCAAAATTAAGTTATTCGAAGAGGTCACGACCCTCAACATTAAGTACAAAAGACGCAAGCAGGAGATAGTGCGCCAAGTGCAAGCTGTTTTTACGTTCAAAACGTTCACCGCGTTTGGCTCTCTGATTGGTTAATACCTTGGAGCTGGCCAATCGGAACGCCGAACGTCATAAACGTGTCAATCGCGTTAATGCAAAACAAACTGGAAATAGGCACTAAGGACAAATATTACGCGATACAAGATAGCGAAGTGCGACCTTTTTACTCGCCTTTTGTACAGATACAAAGAAATAATGACGTTTGCAAACGATTATGTTGATTTCTGAGTAACTAATTAATACGTTCCCATGAAATCACTTCAGTCATGGTGGAAAGATATTTGCATACACATAAATAAACCAGGATCACGGTATCCGCAGCGTTTGAACAATGTGCAGGATGTAGCTTAACCGCTTTTTGTGTTCAATCAAGTACTTAGATATTATTATATAATGTTTTTCCCATGGCAATACATGAAACATTCCATATTTATAGTACTAGCGAACACATTTCAGAGACTTGTTTACAATGAGCGGTGCATTAGCGATTCTACGCATTATTATGAAGGTCTCTTCGCTTTGCGTTCTAGCATTGAAAACAAAATCGAGTGCTTTAAAGCGACAACGGCATTAATTCGATTGATAAACCTAAGTCGACTCGGGCAACGAAAGTGGAACAGGGTTTGTCAACATGGACCGTCAGCTGGCCCCGACGATAGTGCTTATCGCCCGCGGGACATAGTCCGCTCATTCACAAGCCTGTCCATTCATGCGCCTGCTCCCACCGCACACTACGAACCAATATAGTTCTTAGCACGTTCGTTAAAGGGTTTAGTTTCGTGTGTGGAATGCGAGGGGGAGGCGGGGCGGGGGGTAATGTAGATCGAGGATATCGCGGGGTCAGCGCGGATTGCAGGCGCCCGATAAACGACGATGGCGTCCAACGAGTCAACTAACAAGCTAACACACACACACGCACGAACCACCGCACGCACACTGACGCACCATTTAAAAAATGTAACGCACATAGAATTGAATTATCACCCCATTAAATATTTCCAACATGAATTCTTACTCTTGTGTCGTCGATAAAGAAAATGTGGCACAAATAAAAAGTTCAACTGTCCGATTCATTTGTTGCGTGCGTGATAGTAAACGTGATAAGGATATAACGTAGAGCCGGGAACAGTTATGTTATAATTTTATAATTTCTCTATTTGTGTAGCAGAAGTAATGAAATCGCGCTTTGCATCTTTATTACCTATCAGCTTAAAAGTTCATAAGTATTAAAACTGTTGTATGTTGAAAACAGGTGAATTAAAGAAATTGTTTTATTTTGTTTTGTTAACATTTATAATGACTGAACTATCATTGTTAAGCAATTTTATGTTAATTAAGGAAAGTGTTTATTTATAAAATATTTATTGACCTCTCATTGGGACCGTTCAAACGTTTGTTGTTGTTCTTTTTTAATTGTCAGAATGTTTTGTTTTTGTTGCAAATTGTATTTGTTACACAAGCGATTGTAACACGCCTGTCATATGAGTAATGACGGTGGTTCAAACTAAAGTCCTGCAAAACACTAACAAATAGGTAGAATATCGTATTAGTCATTTACTCCACTTAATTATTATGCAGCATTGATTCATTGATCAAGTAAAAACATGACACATATGTACAATATGGTAACAATTTCCGTTAAAACTTGCAGGAGCCGACCCGGTTGACTTTTGACATCGCCCAGTACTGAATCATCTAACAAATAATGTATCATTGAAACCGCGAGTGTCCGTTATTCGCGAGTATCACTCATTCATACTTATGTGACACAACGCCAAGTATTTAAAACGATTTCATTGTACAAAACATACGAGGTACATTTACCTACGCAATTGATAAAATGGATTACAAACTTGGATGTCCCCGCTTTGCGCGCAATCTGTAGCATTCTTCACGATGCATTTAGATGGAATCATTATAAAATAAACTTTATCTCGTGTGATGTAAGGGTTTGTTTGGATTGCGCCAATGGTACTTAATCAGTGCGTATAGGCGCTGTATAAATGATTGTTTTGATTTGCCGATGCCACTGCGTAATAACATACGCACGTAGTGAAACAATGGTCTAAATTGCCAGTCCAACAAGTATGGCGCCTAAGTGCAACAAATTGAGATTGAGAAGTGTTCTCTTAAATTAACAAAATTACTAATAAAAGTAACAATGCGCTTGTTATCAGTCGACTCGACAAAACGACCGTAGCGTGAGGTTAAAGAAACAAAACAATGCTGACGCAGCAGGAACGGGGGGCGAAATGAACAATCTCACTTTTGTTAACCAATAAATGGGTTGGCATTGTGATCCGTGAACATAAAAACAGCTAGCGGAGAGAAGGAGAGTGACTAGTACATAGTCGAAACTGAGCTGATACTTCTTTTTCTGCAGAAACCTATCTAAGTACCCAAACAACATACACATAACAACATACAGTTTAATTGTATCAGAAGCAAGTTTTCTGAGGTAAGAATTAAACTCGAAACTACTTAATTTGGTCAGTCATTAATTGATTGATGAAATCAATCAAAGCCTTTCTTTCAAGTAAAACATTTACAGGTATGTTTGGAAAGTCAGTCAGTCAGTCAGAAAAAATATTCTAAATGCCATTGTAAAGCGCAAACCTGAGTCTCGTATGGAGAAGACTAAAGAAGTGTGTAAGAAACTTCATGGACACTTTTACTTGTATGTTTGTTTGAATGAACTAATCTGAGGAACACTAGTTTGAATTGACAATATTAGATAGACCATTTATCGACTATATCACGCTATATCATTCAGCAGTAACCAAAGGCGTGGTTGAAACCGTGGAGGATAGCTCTATGCAATCATCAATGCAGTTGTAGAGACAAAAAATTTCTAAACAAATACTTGACCATTTCATAAATTGAATAACAAGACATCCGATACCGGAGAAAAATAAAGCCAAATGCACTGGCATTTGTTTTTTTTTATAACATCTCCGATTGCTTGGTCACGATGGCTGCTGGTGTAAAAACATTAGAATCCTAAAAACCCTTTTCTCAAGAACAGAAGTTGCACTAAGTAGGTACCATAAAGGCCAGGTTGACAGCAAGCTTGCCTCATCGACCGGACGTCAATGGAACCGACTTAGCCAATGAAGGGCTCAATTCATGACATAATTCACCGGCGATGTCTTCAACGAGGGTGCTTATCGAGCAACAAAATCCATCGATTGTGGCACGTCACAGGCGCCATCGCTAAATTCTAGCGAGTTATCAATGTAAACGGTTTGTTTACACAGTTAACGTAATCTTATCCGGTGACCTCCTTAGACTCTCCCGTTTCGAAATTGTATCGTCGGTATCGTGTGGTGTCCTTATTACTTGTCGCCGGAAGTGCGCGCTCGACTCGATCCGGCGACGTTCATTCATGTTCTACGTATTTATTTAGTAGGCAACCGTACCTACCGCGCTCCTCAGATAATCACTTCAGACAGTTAAGGCACCTAGTTTATTTTTATGTTTATGGCTTTATCTACACGATGGTACTTGAATGAAGGAGTGACAAATTCTACAATGCGTTGGAATGCGATGTTTGATGACAAAGAAAGTTCAAAGTCCTGAGTTGCATGTGTGCGAGGGGTGATACGAATTGTTTATACGACGACTGTTCTTGACGAAATGAAATTGTATTCGAGACTAGCTTTGTTTTGTTAAATGTCTTTATAGTTCTGAGTTGCTAAGACTGTTTTAATTATGTTTTATTTTTTTTTATTTTCGCCGAAAGCTAAAACTATCGCTAAGGGCAATATTTCGTGGAACAGGTCGACACCATTTAGTTGTTATCAGGGAGACAAAAGCTAACATATAAAATACGCCACCGATATCTATTTTTACAAGTCTGTTTGCTTTCCAAGGTGTCGGTTGGAACGGAAGTGGCGAGTAGGAGCGGGAGGAAAGGGACGCACGCGCAAGCTAATTGCCGGGAATTTCGGAGGTCGCCCGATAACCCGCGTCTGCGCCGGAAGTCGATAGTGCTTTGATGTGTTGCGGTGGCGTCCGCTCCCCTATGTTATGTACTTCACTAATAAACGGCCACCTAGTTGAGCCACTCTTGTTCCACTCTAAAGACACTCGGTGTTTTCTGTCCGAAGTTTCTATTATTATTTGTTTATTGCTGATAGGTCGCGCTTGACCGCTGTCTCATATGAAGGAAAGCTACGAAATGGTCGACGTTGTGGGGCATTTACCTAGAAGTAACGTATTCACTCTTGACCCCCAGGTTGCAGCCATCAGGAAGCATAGACTCCGGCAGGGAATTGCACTCCTTAGCTGTCAATATCTTCTTCTTTCTTTATCTTCCAAATATCTTCCTTTCTGACCAAAATGGCGTACGGCGTTGCGCCACCGGTACATGGTGGACATCCCACATACATTGTGCGAATAGTAAAGGAGTGGAATTCCTTGCCAGACTCTGTGTTTCCTGATGGCTACAATCTGGAAATCTTTAAGTCAAGAGTGAATAGGTTACTTCTAGGTAAGCGCGCTCCATCATCGACTGCATCGTCACTTTCCATTAGGTGAGATAGCGGACAAGCACGAACCTATAAACAATTAAAAAAGATCAAGTGAAGCCACGAATACACCACTCAAAAGTGGATATCACCAACGAGTATTTCAGCGACTCTCTGAAACGTTGTGATTGCAACCCAATGGCATTGCTTTGTGAATATATGCATCGAGTCAGACAACAACACACTATGAACGTTATCTCTTAAGATGGTCTATAGACAAACTACTGATTCGCCGAACATGAAAACCGACTGATCATCTTAAGGAAGCTGGAAATCAAAGGAAGGGATATAGAGATGAAAGAACAGTTAAGGCAAGTGTGTGTCACGTTGTATTCGGAATCGGAAACTGTAAGTATTGCATGTTTTTACTGTTGATGAATCATAATTAAGTGCAGGACGAATGCATTATCATTGGACCGGATGACGTCATCAGGAAAACGGTGACTGATGGAGCCGTCCTTTAATATTTTGATTCTAATGATTCTCTCGTATACGGGTTAAAAATAAACATCAAAGCTTTGCATGGGTTTTGGCAACAGAAAAACATTTTAAGTTAAAAGATCAGGGTAGACCGCGAAATAAAAATTTACAAAGAGATATATTATTGTCTAAGTACCGTCTGTGTCCAATAATATTTTGTTCATCTACCCTCGACAAAATTACATTATCTAGACAATTTAAAAAGCATTGATGATTAGTAGGTACGTCACAGGACCTTATATAGTAGCTTTTTCGTTTGATTTGCGGTCAAGTTTCAACTAACGAGTCCACGTTGTTCACGCACCTTTAGAGCGAAAATAAGTTATGACAGAGTTAATGAGTTGTTAGCAACCATAGAGGCCAAGCAGGGCTGAAGCGTACTGGGAACATGGATCAGCTGAAAGGGAGGACAGACCCCAGTATGAAAGGCTAAGAAGGAACGTGGTTTTTTAAGCAGTAAAAGTTGACATTATTTGCCACTCCGCCCAAGGGTCATTAGATGATTTTCACAAACTGCAAAAAAGCCATATTGGAGCACATGGTCGAAACCCGTACTTGCACTGATGATAGTAACTGCTGACCTAGGCAAGTTACGACCGTTTCATGTCGAATCTCATTCTACAAACGCTAATGCCTCAGCGTAAATACCATTTCTTGGTTGACTGGTAGATAATGCCTAAGGCCTGTGTACGTTTGTGTTGCATGAAGTTCTAATAAATAAATAAATTTCTACCACAAAACTACATGAAGTAAAGTAGCGATGAACATTGCAGAAACGATTACATTTCATTCTGTCATTTTAAAAGATGTGAACTTATCTATCTAATTTTGTTGAGATGATGTCACCTATATGTTTCATTATTTTTCTAATAGTGTTAACGATTGTTGATAATTAAGTTGCTAGGCTTGCTGGTGAAGTGGTGATCGTATCCAAAATCGGAAGGGTATACCTTTATAAGTAGCTTTTTATTAATAACTTAAGTTATTTAATTATAAAGTAGTTATCTAAATTCCAGCTTAGTCTATCTTAATGCGAGCATTATTACACAAAGTTATAAATACATTTCTTATCGGGAATAAAAGGAAAATCGTAAGGTTTGTGCGGAGTCGTGCGCACGCGGCTACAGAAGTTCCCGGGGGGAATACCAGCCACATCCCGGTAAATTACACGACCGTCGTTTCCGGGACATATATACGTCAATAAGTTGTTCCATTAATAGATATTATATTCCTTTTGTTATGTTAATTGGCTTCAGATAGGTATGAGTTGTTCACGATTGTTCTGGAGTATTTTGTTGTTTTTTGGGAACAGTAGGTAGATTTGCGGCGTTCGCAAACATATACAGGAAAACAACGTTTGTTTTCGATTACGGTTTTAAATGTAGCTTGATTGTAGATAGTATTGCTTGTGGTTATAAAAATATATAATGTAAAAAACAGGAAAAAATAGGTTGCAATTCTGGCAGGTAGGTACCTATCCTGAAGTTACTATGCAGGTTTATCAGTGTAACATTCGCAAAGTGGAACCAATTGCGAGGTGCCAATCGCCGATCAATGAGAAGTTTAAATGTCGCTATGATTGTGTGTCAGTGTGAATCGATCCTTAGATGGCAACCGCACGCGTTTCATGAACTTCAGCTTCTGCTAGACCACAGCCGAAAGATGTTCAATTCCAAAAGCGGATATATTTGTACTGAAATGATGATGGGGCCTCTTTAGGCCAAGTATCCGTTACGAACGGTCTTTTGCGTCTCGTATTCATCGGATTCCCATGTCCTTCACTAGGTCATCGGTCCACCTTGTCGGAAGTTTTCCAAAGCTGCGACTTGTTTTTTTTTTTTATTGCTATAAACTATAGCTTGACTGCGATCCCACCTGATGGTAAGCAGTATTTCTTATTTTGTCCCATTCTTCTTCATTCTAGTACGAGGATGTATGACGAAAACGTCCCAAGTGACGGTTCCAGCACATCTCAATGGCGCTGACGTTAATGAAACCGATAACAAGTACATTGAGTAACGGACTTATGAAATTTCGTCACTTTTTTATGATAAAAAATCAATTTGTGTCAGTTAGTGTAACCTCTATTATCAGGGGCCGTGTGTTTCTGCTCCAGAATGCTATTTAAGGCAATAGTGCATCCTCTTTAAGGTTTAGCCAAGTGTTCATTACGCCAACTGGGGCCAAGGGTGCGGCCAACTAGGGCCAAGGGTTCGGCCAACTGGAGCCAAGGGTTCGGCCAACTGAGGCCAAGGGTCCGGCCAACTGCGGCCGATGGTTCGGCCAACTAGGGCCAAGGGTTCGGCCAACTAGGGCCAAGGGTTCGGCCAACTAGGGCCAAGGGTTCGGCCAACTGGAGCCAAGGCTTCGGCCAACGAGTTCCAAGGGTTTGGCGAACGGGGGCCAAGAGTTCGCGTCTGAAAGGAAGGCCCTGGCCCTGGTATATACCTATGGCAACGTAAGAATGGGGTAGGTTGTTTACTCAGTAAGAGTCCGACACTGTTGCCTGCACCGCCCAAGGGCGGGATTCGACATTGGATGATATTTACCTACCATAAAAAAAGACTGACATATCAACGCACAACCGAATCTACTGCATTTTTGCGCTAAGCTTCCTTTTATAACGTAGCCTAGGCGAGCACTAAGAAAGAATAAAAAAAAATGTCCCTAAGGAGATGAAACGGATATGTAAAGTTTTTACAGAGGCGAAGCCGCCAGCAGAGCCTAGTTTGAAATAAAGTGCTTTGAATCTATCAGAGAGATGGGATAGAAAAGTGATTTTTTTAATTTGTGGCGGCAAATAGGTAATTTGTAGAGAATGTTAACGTTATGAGTCGGCCATCATCTCCACTAACAAGTTTCCAGTGTCTCCAATAAAAATAACGCTTAACATTTGACTCAAACATTTCTATTATTATCTATATCGTCGAACCTTCTAACCGGTAACCGTAAGTGGCGTATATAAACACTATCGAAGCCGCTACCATTAGATACGGCGCCGAAATCTCTGTTCAATCCAATATTTTTTAACGTTATCTGTGGATTTGTTACATTTAAACAAATACGATAAGGGAACGGTAACTAGCTCCTACTTATGAAAAGTATACCAACCGGATGTAACGCTGTTCTAATGACGATGTTACAGATATCGCTGGCCAGATCTAAACTATATATATTTTTTTAAGCCTTGCCCCTCACTAGGATTATTTTAAACTCTAGAGCCCCAAGCGAACGCCGGGGTTCGCAAATTCCCGAGTTTTACGAGTTCCCTATTGTCTTTTGACAAGCCTGTCAGCCTAGTAGTTAGTGATCCTGACTGCTATGCCGGAGGTCGTGGGTTCGATTCCCACCGAGGACAAATGTTTGTGTGATGAGCACGATCATTTGTCCTGTGTCTGGGTGTAACTTATCTATAATATGTATGTATTTAGAAATATATAAGTAGTTTATTAGCTGTCTAGTACCCATAACACAAGCTCTGCTTAGCTTGGGACTAGACGGCGTTGTGTGACAGTTGTGGAATATATTATATTATATATTATATTATATTTCTATTATGTCTCTAATTACGGTATTCAAAAGGTATCCTATTGTTTGTCCCATTTCTGGGCAAAGGCTTCCCCTTTCTCCTACCAGAGTCTGTGTTTCTTGATAGCTATAGCCAAGGGGTAAAGGTTAAGTCAAGACTGAATTTATTACTTCTAGGCAACCGTGCTCATCGGCGGTCACATCATCGCTTACCATCAGGTGAGATAGTGGTCAAACGCTAGCTTATGGAAAATAAAAAAAACTTCCATGTCTAGGGAAATTGTGGCCAAGTTTGCAACGCAAATATGATCAGATCGTCACATTACCTTCGCCGTGGTCGACCTCAGGCGTCCAGTGAGTGACAATCTTCGTCTATCTGTCCGGGGGCATTCGTGCGACGTAGCCAGCCCACTCCCACTTCAGTATATATAAAGGGCTTTTATAGATAAACGGACAAAAAAGTCCTATAAGGGTTCCGTTTGAGGTACAAAACCCTAAAAAGGGGCAATACTCAAAGTGCGAATGAGCCAGAAATTATAAACAAATTGTAGATAAATGAAGAACACACTACCTAGTGGCATGGAGTAGGGTCTTTTCTCCGAATCGATGGTCGAACATAACGTTGAGCTCAGTAGGTGGCCTGCATTTAGTGGCTGAGGAAGCTGTGGCGACAGGGCCTGTTTAAAAACATTGTAATAACATTCTTATTCACATAATTTCATAGGTACACATTTTGTCGTCTTAAAGGACCGGGTAGCCCGTGAAATTCAAATTTACTTTTTAGTCTTGTGCATTTTGCAGATCCGTGTAAGGTTTTTTAAAGTAGGAATGAGTAAAATATGATTAAGTAGTGACCGTAAAGCAAAGGCATGAGAAGACATCATACATATACTACAGGAGCTAAACCATAAATATACAGAACACCCATTGTAACACCTTTGTAATTTTAAGCTCCTAATGTACCACATTGTATTTATGGAGTACCTAGAATAAACTGTATATCTATCTATTTATCTATCTATACAATATTAGCTTTTTCCCGCGACTTCGTCGGCAAGTCTAGATTTCCCCCGTTTTTGCAACATTTTTTGTTGATACTCTGCTCCTATTAGTCATAGCGTGATGTTATATAGCCTTCCTCGATAAGTAGGCTATCCTATACTGATATAATTTTTGAAATCGGACCGGTAGTTCCTGAGATTAGCGCCTTCAACCAAACAAACTCTTCAGTTTTATAAAATTGGTATTACAGATGTTTAATACACACGTGACAATATTGAGCGAATTGTGGTACCAGGAAGAGTTGAGAGTACCAGGCCACGCGGAAGATCGTCTATGAGGTGGACTGACCAAATAAAAGCTTCAGTAAGTGGCTCATCATCGCTGCATGAATGTACGAGGAGGGTGGCCATCAGAGAGCAGTGGCGGCGTGTTGTAAAGGTTGCCATCAACACCTGCCCCCCTAAACATTGTACCCTACAGGGTCGAAGCCTCCTGGAGCCGAGGGTTGGTGCGAAAGTGTTACACCGGGGCTCTGGGAATAAGGCAAGGCAACGTAGGAACGGGGTAGATTGTTTAGTCAGTAAGAGTCTAACACTGTTTCCCGCTCCGCCCAAGATCGGGATTCGTCATTGGATGATTTTTACCTACCAAAAAAAATACACCCCTAGCCATGTTGATAATCTACAATTGTGAACGCTAGTAGAAAAGTAATCAAATGTATGGCAATTAAACCATCTCAAAAAAATTCGTAACCAAGTTCAAATCGTTCAAAATGACAGAATGAAACGTTATCGTTTCTACAATGATCATCGCTACATCCTGATATTTAATGATAACTACGGTGAGGCGAAGCAGTGGTGGCCGAGTGGTAACTGCTTGGACTTACGAGATACGGATCGCGGGTTCAAACCCAGCCAGGCGCATTACTTTGTGTAATTTATTTCATCACCACTGCTCTCAAAACGGTGAAGGAAAACTTCGTCAGGAAACCGGCATGTCCTAGAACCAAAAATTCGAAGACATGTAACATCTACCACTGGGCCCACGTGGTGGATTACGGCCCGTTCCCTCTCCGAGAGAAGAGGGCTGTATTCTAGGAGTGGGAACATTAAAAAGGCTGATGATGACGGTGAGGCGTTTCGATAGTAGAAAGAAAGTTGACAAGAAAATTTCGTAACTTGGTTAGGGGGTTGAAGTGATGACCAGCGACCAATCTGTCAAGAGTGATACCCACAAAGATAAAGAATACAAACGCATATCCTGAAACTATTTTGTTCAGATACAGCTACTGAATGTATTACTCCTATTTTCAAAATTATACTTTTGTTTCGTTTTCTAAATCTTATTTTTTTTTATTCTGAAATAATCAAGATTAAATAAAGTAGCTGTTCTGATAAATTTTGATTGCGTCACTAGCGTATTTGTGTGTGTGCGTAGATAGATACATAGATACCAATAAGTTACTAGTGTGATTGCCACATTATATGCCTATAATTAGGATAAGTAATCTTATAAAAACGTACGTATTCTCGTAAAAAAAATTAAGTGCATTCAAGTAAAGCAGTGCTTGAATTATAATAATGTGATTTAATTTTCTAATTAGGATGTACAATAATAATAATTTCCTGGAGATTCTACCACCTCACCTCGCTTTAAATGCATGACTGCACATTTGTCCACACCAAACTCCATCTTAATGGCACTACTGAAGGTTTCAGTTACCTTTAGTAGCTCAAACATAGTAATTTATGACTTGGTTAGTAGAAAACTTATCGTCTAGTTGTTACTAAATAAAAGATTAAAAATTCCACATTGCTGTTAATTATTATTTGATATTGTTTTCTTCTATACAACTATTCCATCAGTATCCTATTTTTATGATATTTTAGTATAGGGCAGGCAAATTTATCATCCACAATGAAATAAGACGTTATTTCAGTTACAACATGTACCTCAAGTTGTAACATTTGTACAAGCATTAGTCTCCGTTCATGAGTCACGATATGAATAATTTCACCGGGACAATGTGAAGAGTCACTCCGGCGACCCGGATGCTGGTCATTTCCACGGAAACTTCCGAATTATCGCGCTGTTCCGTTAGTTAACCGTGTCACAGCTACATATGTCGGTCACCGCATTATACAATGCCATGCAAATCTACTAACATTTGCAATTTTCTGAAAAAAAATCGTGTAAGGCATGTAAAATTAGTCTTTGTTTTACGTTAGCGCTATCGACAAGGTGGTGCCCCTGCCTAAACCCACTTGCTGGAGTGCCCTAAGAGCCCATACACCTGCACTATGGAGGATTTAATGAGTGCCACCGATGCTGCAGTTAACGTAGCCACCTATTGGGCCCCAACAGTTTCAATTTATCATCTATTCGAAAAGAAGGAGAAGAAGAAAAACGTTCAGTTGGTCCGCTCCAAGCTCTTAACCAATCAGAATGCGAAATGCATTGAACGTTTTGATCGTGTTAACGTAATGTAACGTAAATAAAACTTGCAATCAACACGTTGAATTCGCAAAAATCTTTCTTCTCCCAGTCAGGATTGTCGGATGACCAGCAACTTAACCCTTCGCATACCGTAAGATACATAATAGAAAGACAATAGGTGTTCGCGTGAGGCTCAAGTGTTGAACAAACTTTGAAACTTGATTAATAAAATCCTTAACTTCAACTTTATGTATCATTATCATTTCAACCGAAAGACATCCACTGTTGGACATAGTCCTCCCCCTAGTCTCGCCTCGCAATACCAGGTCGTCGGTCCACCTTGTAGGAGGCCTTCCAACGTTACGTCTTCTGATATATGGTCGCCATTCCAGAACCAGAACTTTATGTAGGTATAATAATCATAATTCATAATCCTTTAACCCTATTGAGAAATGTATGTAGGTACCATTGATGAAACTGTATTAAGAAAAACGTCTGCTAAAAATAATTATAGGAACCCGTAACACAAAACCCTTCGTATTATCATAACCGATTGTCGTACTTCTAATCGTGCGTTCCCGTCGCTGGTCGCGTTAATTCGTCGAGGTGTCAAACGTCGTCCACGACGTGTGCTCCGTCGCCACGCATCACAATCAACGACCTATTTAGAACGCATAATTACCGAACATTACCAACGATACACACAAACGGATCGACTAATCACACGGCCGATAGAACACGCGTGTAATGAGGTCCCTATTTGTTTTGAATGCGAAGACAATTGAATCTAATTACCTATAAGTGCTTATCGTGTAATGAGCGGGACTGGCGCCAAATATGTCAATTTAAGCAGATAAGAGCTACACTTGCACTGTCACCCTCGTGCGCTTAAATTATACTGTTATCTTGTAAAGACAATGCTACTTACCAACGGCAGGTTTTCAGGAGACCTGAAACAAAAAATAAAAACTTTGAGTAAAGATAGAATCAACTTCTAGTAGGACATGTTTTGGGAGGTACTACAGATATGCACAAAAACGTTTGGGCCCCACATTATGTAGCAAGGAGCGCGGTAGGCGACGCCGTCTTGTTTATCGAGGCTGGGCCCCCGTTCCGTGCTCCAGAAACTGTGGAAGCGGGCCGTCAGACAGTTTGCAATTAATCGATTACAATAATTGAATTACGTGATGACGTAGTGACAGCTGCGCAAGCGCCGCTGTGTGCGCAGGTGTCTGTGACGCGCTCTCACAGAAAATCAAAGGAAAACCCACGCGCTCGTCTCGCGCCATCATCGACACGTTTTCATTTGCAAAATATTGCTGTTACCACCTGTAATCCGGTTTAAATAATGTATTCTGCGCCCGGGGCGTCGACTTTGTTGCTTTTTTTAACGAACATGACACGAGCTATATCATTACCTTTTAATAAATTGGGGAAAATGCGAATACAACGATAAAGTCAAAGTCTATCGATTCGGGCGTCCGTCATTGTGTCAGTGTCAGCTATGCACGGCGATATCGGCGGTATCAAGTTTATAGTAGGTACATAATACCGTGTAAATAATTAATTGTGATGTAACACAGGTATGCGATAATGCAGTAGGCGAATATTATAATCTTTGGGCAACTGATTATATTAAGATACGTAATCAAAATTAAATATCATCATTGCATTGACGTTGGTTGGCTGAGAGATTGTTCGAATAAATTACAGCGGTTCTGAAACGTGAAGGATAACTAAAGGAACACAGGCTAGTTTAAGTTAATATAAGTTGGACACCCCGTCTCATTCCTCTCAGTGTAGAAGACATTGCTTGATGATTTCCGACCCCAAAAATTGGATTTTCACAAAGTAGGTGCTTAAATTTTTCACGTTTCATCATCATCTTCCTATTCTTGTCTCTTGTCATCAACTTATACCCTAGCGATAGACAAGCACATTCAAAGAAATTATTTGTCAAAATACTGAAAAGTGAATACAAAAGTGTGCTGCAGCGTTCCATTGGCACTATAAAACTTTCAAAACTTACAGCGCTGATAAATCAAAACTGCACTAATGTCATCAATATAAAGGTGTATGGCCTGCAGATCACCTAAGTCAAGTAAAGTGACTAAACGGTACGCGGTAATCTAGTGAACATTATGTATCGATGTCTCGTGTTACTCGTGGTCGGCCCAACACATATTTTCTTCCATTCTGTCCTGTCACCCGTCTTCCACCCAATTCCGTATCTTACCCAACTTCATGAAATATTACGTTACATTTAGGTACCTACCTACTTAAAAATAACCATGACTTACTCATTGCATTAACACAAAAGTGACCGTCTACGGGTCATGAATATCATTGACTTATCCTTAAATGACTCACGATCTGCTGAATCATATCATGTAAAAATCTGTAGTTGGTTCACGCAAGTATCCAGTATCCATGGTTATTGCACCATATTGCGATTATAATACCATAATCGACAACTATTACACAACGCCCTCTAGTCCCAAGTTAAGCGGAGCTGTGTTAGGAGTACTAGACAACTGATAAACATATCTTTTTATATATCTAAATACATACATATTATAGATGAATTCAGATACTCAGTGTCCTGGGTGGGAATCGAACACACGACCTCTGGACTCTGGTATATCAATGCACTAACACTAACCACTAGACCAAACCAGTCAAATTATATTATCATCTTCCTGCACTTGTCCCCCATTATTTTGGATCGGCTCTACACGTCCTTTCTTCTATTCTGTTCTATCAATTGTCATGCTATCACTAAATCACTTTTCTTTTATGTCACTTTTCGCACAATCTATCCATCTATCTTATCTTTGACCTATCTCTCTCCCTCCGAACATATATCACAACTACCACTCACCCTAATGGTTCCTCTCTAATACACGAGTATGTCACCTGGTAGATATTGTACAGCTCTTAGCGCTTAAAAATGTACAGTAGTTAAGCAAGGGTATGTCTGGTTAAAAGAAAATCTTTGCCTATTTACTATCAAGCATCAATTGCACAAAATACAGGACATGCGCTACCTACTCTACTGCGGGTTTTGCACAACCATCTGACGCTTCTAAGATTTATACGAGGCTGATGACAAAGTTGGACAGGTTTTTCTTTTTATTTAATTTGAGCTTATTGACACGAAAAGGCGAAAACTGTATTACAGCAACTGTACTGACTATCTACTAAATATTAGTACAATAAGTCGCTCTTGATTTCAACTTCTCGATCGACTACAATTTACATGGGGTTGAACAGTACTTTCTTTCAAGCTACTCACTATGATTGGTTAATAGAAGCCTCATTTAATAATGGATAAGAGTTTCAAAGGCCAATTAATTAACCACCAGCTCGAAGCTGAGACGTTTGGCATCAGCCAAACTTCAGCAGCTTTAAGCTTTGAAATATCAACCTGTCTTTTCTCTTCAAAAGATTGACAGAAACTAAAAGTGATGTCTTAAATTCTTTAGTGTTGAAGAATTGGATTTCAGGAAGATTTTGGTCACACCGATGTAGAGGGATAAACAGTGCACTCTATGAAGGTGTATGTCTAAAATTTCTTTGTAAAAAAGGGTTCATATCTGACAAATGTTGGAGCATCAAATCTACAGTACTGGATAAACTAATTGTGGCTCACTTAAACATTTGGCATTGGTATTGTGCAACTGCACTTTTGACTCTTTGGAATTGCGGGGTTGAAAGCAGAGGCTGTTTTAGATTCCAAAAGGTCTGAGTACCTAGCCTTCAGCTATTGGCTTCAATAATTTCGCATCCATAAGTTAATTCTCTTAGCGAAATCAAAGAGATTTGGCATTTTTTTGCTGGAAATTGCCATTCCTGTTGAATAGCCGTGTAAGTCTTTTAACTTTAGATCCCGGAGTGCGGAAAATGACTCCTAGTTGTGAGACAATTTTCAATGCAGCCAAAAACTGTTTTTGCGATTTAAATTTCAATCTGCAGGCGAGGCCAATTCCAAGTAAAACGATCGTAACTTGCCTAAAACTGTCATTTGGTGATTGTCACTGAAAGGTTTGTATTAATGACCCATAGGTAACATTAGCAGTTAATTTTGAAATTAGGTGATCCTGAATAAATATGGGCTTCTTTCTATAAAGTAAATTCAATAACGATTATGAGATAGGAAGGATTTGAACATAACATATATCTACATTTCATAACATGGGTTAAGTACCATAAGTACCACCTACATCCTCGTATCGCCAGTGTGGTTTATGTTCCATGGGCCTAAATACCCGTTCGTTTTCTGGGTAGAGGAAAAGGTTACCGGAATATACCATAAGAAATTCCTCAGTAGCAAGTGTAGCAACCCGAAAGTGGAAGTCGGCGGTGTTGCACCCATGTGTCTTAGAAAACAAGCGCTTGATCTTTCCGAGGTCGTATAGGATTGCTGTCCCATTGGATATTGAGAGTAAACGAACAGAGAGTGCACATGTGTTTACGTACACTTGTGCATTACTATGCACAGATACTCGTACTATATTCCCAGCGTTCTTGACTGATCTCCGTTGAAGTTGGCCGTTTGGTAGAAGAGATTGTTATCATAGAGGGTGAATCTATTGAACACGAAATGGGCACAAAGTCTCCACGTTATAGAACCCAAGTTAATAGGAATGCTAGGGTGGTCAATGTGGTGATGCAGTAAGAAAGCAAATATTAGAATGTGTACCTATCAGCGTCACTTTCAAACATTCACTTATTGTGCGTATAGCAAAACAGTGGAATTCCTTCCTGAAGAATGTGTTTCCTAATAGCTAGAACCTATTGGTAGGGGCTATTTAAGTTTAAAGTGAATAGAATTCCCTGCCGGAGTATGTGTTTATTAATGATTAGAACCTAGTGATGGGGTTCTTAAAGTTTAAACTGAATAGCTTACTTCTAGACAAGCATGCTCCATCATCCACTACATCATCACTTTCTTTTAAATTTGATATAAACTAGTGCTTCACTGCACTTGCATGGTAACCAGAGATGCAATCATTGATGGTGAAGCGCGCTAGATTATAAGAGCTTATTCACTCTAGCTTTGAAGTCACCTAAATTAAAGGGGAAGGCCTCAGTTTACTATCAAATGGTGCTAGTGGTCAAGCGCAAGCTGATTTATAATAATAAAATAAGAACCGTTCCAATAATGTCAAAAAACGGGTAGACGTTGTAGTAAGCAAGCAAGAAACTATCATGGAATCAAAATCTAAACTAAATATCCTTTTATATTATACAACAAAACATCTACCATGTCTGTCTGTCTGTCTGTCAGTTCACAATAAATTCAAAAATACTGATCGGCTTTTCATGCAGTTTTCACCAATATATGAAACACTTTTCATGACGAAGGTTTAGATGTATAAAACATGCAAATTATAGTAGAGAAAATTCAAGAATTTCAAAAATGTTTACTACCCGAGCAAATCTGAGGCAGGTCGCTTGTCTATAACGAAAAGATTTGTATGTTTGTCTGTTATATAAGTCAACATACAGCCAACATTCCTTTATCTTGTTACATTTACTGTTTGTATATATATTTTTTTATTAGAAATAATTTGATGACATCTCCCACTCTAGGGTTGAGCGAGAGGGCGTGTCAGATGTTTGATGTTTGTTTGCCTTTTTGCGGCTTATCTTTCAGCGATTTTTTGGGTGGATGGTGGATGAGTTATAGAAGCGAGGCCGCGGGTAAATGCCAGTCATGAATAAGAAGGGGGAATGGATATTAGATCCCAGCTGTTCTAGGGACTGTAAGTGGCAACTGTGGAGATTATAGTGGTGGACATTCCAGGCAGGTTGAAGCATTAAGTGAAGGTCACGGAGGGGCCGCGAACCTTGGGGAGGGTTGACGCCGGCCACGAGTGTAAGGAGGGCGAATCTACAGGCTTTATCACAGCTGTTGGTATTAAATGCATTTTTTTTCCCAAGCCATTTGGTATGTAACTTTTTTTTTACTCATTTGTAAATATAGTTTTAGTTATTTTTAGTTTGTACCTATGTATAGGTACCTTTTATGTTATAATTATAATAAATAAACGTTCCTACTTATTTATAAATTCATGTGGGATATTTTCTGTGCATATAAAAATTATTTAAAATATATAATACAATATTTTATTTTATATCATTTTTATATGCCTCACAACCCTATTTCTTAACCTGAATAATGTTCAAATAAAATCTAAATAGGTATCACTGATCAAAAACTTAATTAGAACCAGTTTTTGTCAATAATGTAATTACATTAATGTAAAAAAAATTAAACTAATTTATTATTTTAATAATAATTTACTTAATTAAGGGCCTTAAAATAATAAGGTCAAAACAAATAATCTCACAAACTCCAAAAATAGCTGTGTACTAAAGTTTAATTTAATTAAACGGCTATTGTTTCCTTATTTTAGTCAAAATATTGAGGTGTATACAATGTTAAAAAAATAACCTAGATCATATGAATGACCTCGAAAATATTCATAATGAACTAAAAATAAATGTATGCATATTTTCCCTCACCCATGAGCAAATAATTATGTTTCCATACAGAGTATTAGATAATGATCATAATAAAAAAATACAAAGGAATATGAATATTTTAATTATAAATTATATATTTTTAAAAATATATATATTTTTTAAATAATTAAAATTAAGTCTTCCTATTTTAAAAATGAAGCAAAAATATTTTATAGAATTAAAATAAATTAAATGACATAAATATGGTGCGCAGGTTGTATTGCTCGCGTGCGTGGTGTGTGTGCCGGCGGTGCGCATGTGTGCGCGCGGTAGGTATGGCGAGAGGCCGAGCGGGGGCGCGCACGCACACCGCCGCGCGCGCCAATCGCTGCGCCTCTCGCACGCACACCACCGCGCACCCGCCAAGCCATAAACCTAGTTTTCTTATGAAAAACGAATTCATTTTGTGCACGTTTAGGGTTCGGGTGCCCCCGCGCATGCCACCCGCCCTCACCCCCGACATCATTCACCACTTAACACCCAAGAAACACATAGAAAAAAAATCACAAATATTCGCACTCTGACCGACGCCCTCCGGACTTCAACAAATTTTCAGCATTTTTCTTAAACTTTTTTCCAGGGATGTTTTACATATTCGGAAAGCTGATGAAACGCGCTTTCGAATGAGTAGAAATAGATTGAGAACACGTAAGCGGGAAACGGAACGTTCCCTTTCGAAGTGTACGTTTATACCGGGTGTTCTATTTTGACCCAAAGAAAAAATATTTGGGTTTTTATAAATTATTTAGTTAAAGGAGATCCTGTGGGATCGTTTTGCAAAATAAAATTAGAAGTGAGTGCATTAGCGCGATGTGTGCGGCGGGCGCGCGGGGGCCCGCCCAGGTGCACAGCGCGGGGCGGCGCGCACTGCGCCCTCGCACGCGCACATTACTGATAAAAAAAAACTTTCTCACCCCGAATCTTTTGCCACCAATGTGTAGGCGCAAGTCTTTCCATCACTTTTGTAAAATAAAAGCGTTAAAATATTCGCGCGTCTAACGAGGAAAATTGGTGAAAATTTTCCGACCTCACGGCGGGTTTGACGTCGAACCCGCGACTTCCATAGTAATGAGATTTATAAAAACCAATTAAAATTAAAGTATAAAATTCTATTTTCCCATTTAGTCCATAAAAAATTGGAATTCGCTACGGGAACGGTGAATACAATAAATTAAAACAATCGGGAAGAGTTATGGTGGCGCTCCGTCATAATGGTTCTGCGTTGACGATATTTAAAAAATATTGGTTGGTAATATTAGAATGAAATATACGTTAATAGATGGTGCATTTGATGTAGTTGTGGAAGAGCGCATAAAAGTGCAATTCATAGTGCGCGTGTCCTGAGCGCAGCGGATCTGCGCCCCGAACGTGACGCAGCGACAAAAAACGCAAGATTTTTGATGTTCGGCACATTTTCTATCGATTTTCATTTTGTATGTAGTCCTGAACAATTTTTATTTAAAGGCGGGTAGGTATTATTTCATATAAGAGATTGAATTAAATTGTAAAATAATTAGCGAAGTTAAGAAAAATCCTTTTAACATGTGATGAATCATTTTTCACCCAACGATCTTGTATCATTTTTTTTTTACTTTTACTTCTAAATGGAATTTAATATTATACCATCGAAAGAAATTTAAAATAATAAAAGTAATGTATATAACATTACTTTTATCATTTAATAAGCATTTAATAATCATTACTTTTATTATTTAAGTAAAAGTCTTGTTTTGAAAAAGTACTCGCATTTTTCTGAAGAATTATTTAGCAAAAGTGAAAAGAGTAAAAATCTTCAGATTTTTCAAAGACTAAAACAAAATATTCGCTTTTTGGTAAGATGTTAAGTGAATCACCTCATGAATGCTATAAATATGAGAATTAAATTAGTACATGTTTATTTTAAAATAAAATTGAAATAAAGTTAACCTATAAGTTTTAAATGCACTTAACTAGGTAAGTAGATGGTATACAAAAAAGTTGCAAAGTTCTCTACATAATTTTAGTAACTTTGATTTCATCATAGATATCATCAAAGAATCTTAATGCAAAAAAATAAATAATTTAAAAAGCCTTAATCTCTTTCAAATGAACTTTTCTGCACTAAGCCATGTCTCTTCTTTAAACCAATAAATCATTTTAAACAGATATTACTGGCAACAATTAGTGCTTAGTAAAAAGACATAATTTTTACACACGTCCTTAATTAAACTTAATTTTTTAATCTACATATATAGATAGGTTTTATTATGCTTTTATTGGTATTTTAGTTGTTTAGATGCATTCTTTAAAACCCTCAATAAACAAATTCAAACAAATGTAAAAGAAAAAACACCAAATAGTTAATTTAAAGTACAATAAATAACTGTGAAAGATTTTGTTTTGGGCCGGGTCTACACCGCTGGGCCAGGAATGTTATCAGCGCGCGCTGTGGGTGAGATTCCCGGAATGCCGGGAACTAATCCTAGAGGCGCGAACACACACCGCCTGACTGACGCCTGCGCCTGCGCCACCGGCACCCTGCCATCACACCATTTCTACAACCAATTTTTACTTACTACATTTTTCTTAGTAATAAAAATTTGAGATATTTAGGAAGGCATTTTAAACTAGACAGAAGTACTTATTTCGCAATTATTTTGTTTTTAATTTGGTTGCGAAATCCGCCATAAAATTTCAGCTATAATTTTCACCATATACAGTTAAAAGTACCGGAATTGTAAATCACAAAATAATATTAACTAAATCGTCTAACACTATTATTTACACATTTATTTTATTTTTTAATATATTTTATATGATATTTTATTTTGAAAAGCCTCTGCCAAATATAGTTTATTTAAACATGATGAATTTCACTACACTTAGTGAGTAATGCAAAGAAACAAACTAAAAGAGGGGCCCGCTTCGCAAAAGTTCGCAATTCCAAGTTCGCAATTCCATCGGCAACATTCGCAATGAGATATCGATAGTCTCTTCACGCGCAGCTCTAGGATTTAAAACTTGAGTAGCGAGAATATTAGAGAAAGCAAACACAGATAAGTCAGGAATTCATTAGAAAAGCTTCAACGGTTTGTTTTGAGAACACTTCACATTAGAAAATATGTTTATGTTTGCTGTTGAATTACAAATTGTTATTTACCATTCTTGGAAGACGGGCCTGGCCTATCAAATGTGGAATCGCGGAATAATTATACAGACAGACAGTTGTCCTTTGATCTCTCTCTGACAACAATTTTATTATAATCGCATGGAAAAATTATGTACATCCGCGCACATTCTTATAAGATAATTACATAGAATTAACATGCTTGGCCAAACATCGCACATTGGCCATAGATTAGCCACACGGCCAAAGAAATGAACTCGGACGAGGATGCAGATTACATGTAGTAGTACAAGTGCCTATTTATACGATGTGGATAAAATTAATTATCATACAGTGGGGAGTAGGAAGGGGTGGAGTGCGTTGACCCCGGAACGGGAGCCACTGCGAGGCAATTGTTATTTTTTTTTAATTTATCGTGTGCAGGTGCCGAGTTGAATTTTGACGGCATTTTATTTTACTGTAAAATAAATTAAATGGGGACTGTTAGCAGGCCAGGTGGAGTTCTTTAGGTGTTTGATGAAGAAATTAGCCTTCGATGGGTTTAGTGGGATAGTGTGCACGCGCTGCGTATCTAGACACGTAGGTAGTGGTTGCACGAGCACGTTGCACGTTTGCAAGTGTCGCAAGGTGTCGCGTGGAACTGTCCGCCGCCAATAATACGAGCCGTGCGTGTTTATGTGTTTAATTATATTAATAATTTAGCTTATTTTATTGCCATCAGATCACTATCGTATCATATTTTAATATCAAATGGAATTTTATTTCGCTATTAATAACGCAATAAGCGGTATTTCGTATTTTAGAAGCTGCAGTAACTGTTGGGCTTTGAGCAAATATGTTTTTGAATGAATAATTAATTAGCCTGTTTGTATACCTATTAACAGGAATATGGACGTGGCAGAGCACAACTGTAGACCTAAACCACCTGTTTAGATTTTACCAGACCTTCGTTATTGGGACCCTTGTTTTTTTACAAATAAATAAATAATACGTTTGCATATATAAAAATTAAAATGACTGTTTAAAGATCATAAATATTATTCCAAACTTATTTTTTTTTTTAATATTATGATGATCTGGCCATCTTTCAGCCATATTATATTAAAGTAAGTTGCTTGTTAACACTTTACAATGCGACTGTACACGTCAAAGGTTTGTTTAAAGAACAAAGGTTCCTTTTTAACCAATTAAACGTAGTTTTTAACTTTATGGACATTATTAATGTTTAGTGAAGCTCCTTGTTTCCAAAACTTTACTCCAAAAATGACGAAACTTTTTATTAATTTGAGGGTAACAGAATAATTGGGAAAATTCACCTTTAATCCTCGAAATAAGGTTTAAATTCGATCACCGATCAAGTTAAGCAAATAGGAACTCTTCGTTAATTATAACGTCAGTAATTAAGTAAGACTTTTATTGCTGTCCTTGGCTTACCCAAGGGAAGCGAAGGGCGGAAATAGAGTTAGACACACGTGTGCCACAGGCGACGATAACGATGCTTTATAACAGTGATGCCAAATATTTCCCAAAGCAAAAACCAAAATGAACCTTAAAGTGAAGAAGATAGAGTAACAATTTCTTTGAAAGTGTTCTATGGTACAGTTGATAACAAAATGCATAGTGACAAAGGAAAAATATATTGTTAGTATAAGTAGAGGAAAATAATACTGTCAAGTAGGTAGGTAGGTAGATATGTTCTACACGTGGAAGCCACTTCCAAGTAGTTCGGAGTAAGTGAGTAGGGGCTGAATACCTATAGTATGCGCTTTAGCAAGTGCTGACGAGTGCGGAGTCGCCGTGCGAAGTATTGTATGAACTGCGTCGCTAACAATATCCAACTATCATGTTTTCCTTGTATTCATTACATTTTTGTTCCTAATCAGGATTATTATTTATGCAAAATAGTACAGGTACTTTATTTTTTTGCTAATTATTTGAAAACTAGCGACCCGGCCCAGCTTCGCACGTGCAATGCTGTTGTTAAATATATTATGCATGAATATAAA
Source organism: Mythimna loreyi (assembly GCA_029852875.1). Lineage (NCBI taxonomy): Eukaryota > Metazoa > Arthropoda > Insecta > Lepidoptera > Noctuidae > Mythimna > Mythimna loreyi. Next base: position 8,853,977 of record CM056780.1, read on the forward strand.
CCGTCCTTTTGAATCACTTTATCTATAAAAAATCATCAAAATCCGTTTTGCAGTTTTGAAGATCTAAGCATACATAGGGACAGACAGCGGACAGCGACTTTGTTTTTAGTAGATGATTTCATATGTACTTTTCTAAGTTCATCTAAGACAGTACTGAAACCCCATACTGTGAAAAGTACGTAAAACTGTTGATCCCGGTTGCCATTCGTAGATGTTTGAGTTGTTACAGGTACTCAGATGTCAGAAAGTCTGTTCAGATGGCCAGACTTTGCAACAACGATACTCCTTGGTTATATTTCATTTTTTAATTCTAGACTACGATTTGACAACTCAGAATGTCACACTCTTGAAATATGTTCCCTATTTTCTGGAGTTTGACATTTTAAGTTGTCAAATCGTAGTCTAGGATTAAAAAACGAACTATAGACAGATGTCTAACCAAGGAGTATCGTGTTTTCCAGTAACCAGGCTGCGTAGGTCTGACCGGGGGCATCCGGCTAGATTAAAGATGAGGATGCTTATTCAAGAGATACTGAATTATTCTGTAAATGACTTGTGGAGGACTGAAAGGCAGTCGCTACATGTAAAACACGGGTATTTAGCTGCATTCGGTTAGACTGGAAATTAGCCTCAAGATCGTATGGAAAAGGCTAGGGAGACGATGAATAAAAATTGTAGTGTTTAAACTAATAGAATACATTAAACTTCATTATGTAGATGGCCGGGGGTTGTGACTAGGCTTGACAGAGTGCGAAATGAATGCACTATCCTTCGAAAACATGACTGAAACTCGCTATCATTGGTATGGACACGTGCAAAGATCGGTCAAAAAAAGGTAGAGGTCATCTGTTATCAAGCTGGTGGACAAATGTAAAGAGGGAACTAAAGAAAGCCTAGTTGCCAAAATTGATAACTAGACAGCAACTTGGTGCAGGAAGAAGAAGAAAAACTTTATTGTAAAAACTAAAATAGTAACAAAAACGTTTAAACTAATTTAAATCTATGGATACAATAACGGTCTGAATATGTACGAATTTTCTGTTTAATGCATTTTGTTATTTAGTCACTATTTTTTAATCGTCATCGTTTATTTAATTCGGTTAATAATTAAGAAAGTGTCAACCAACAAACACCTTTTTAAGAAAAACTGTAACAGAAATTCATGTTTATGAAAAAATAAAGTTCATGTGTAAATAAATGAAAAATGTGTAATAAGATTTGATCTTAAAATTATTAAGTATTTACATATTAAAGTAGGTTTGAGATATTAAAAGTAATTGTAAAATATACGATAACCAAGTTTTAATGCTTCTTCAAGAAGTTCAGCGCGTATCGCCTTCAACATATTTCTTACTCGTAGTTTATCTTTTAAAGATATTTTAGGCATATTTCTAGTTATCTAAATCCTAAGTTAAGATAATACAGTACATAACAAAGTACATAAACAGTTAAGATTCGATCTAGAGTGACTAATACAATATCTGTTGATTGGTCGAACTTGATATCTTTTGTTATCTATGCAAAGATGTAGACGCTAGCAAAATTTTGCGATATCTCGATATCTCTATATATATTGGATAAAAAACAGTAAATAAGCTGTCGTTGACAACAATGCTTGGGTATGTAATCGCTAATCATCCGCCTACTGCTACCTAACACTTATGTACTAGTATCAATAAATACCTAGTACTGATTATCTATTTTATCAAATAATACTAGGTATTCATCATCATCGCGAAATAGTTGCGGTACTAAGTATTAGGAGTTTAATTTGGTATTATGAAATCTAAAGATGCGAACAGACAATTAAACATATTTAAATGTTTACTGTAACGTTTCGTAGTGCACTAGTTTGTAACTTAATTAAAAACTTAAAAGAACCACTAAAAGGTTTCTTTGAGTCATAAACTAATTGTGATCCTAGTGCAACACTCAATGTAACGCATAATGCGTGCTACGCAACGCCCTTTCCGTAGCACGGAACCCGTACTACGGAATAGGCGTAGCACAGACTGCTACGCGCTACGTTGCGTGTAACGTGTAACGTGGCTACACTGCTACGGTGCAACATTAGTTGTTTGCTAAAACGGTTATTTAAAGAGAGTTTATTTACTGTTGGTATTCCTAACTTTCTTTTTGCAAAGTGAGAATCATGTGTAACTTATCAAATACATATGTATAAAGAATTTTGAATCCATTATGTTACAAAGTGCTTTGAAAGTAATGCTTTTCAGGTAAATTAATGTGTTTTAAGTTCTAATGATTAAATTTCTTACTTCTCATGCAACCGGAATGCATGGTACTAAACTGAGTAAGAACCATTGTGTTTTTTTCAATTCATTTATTTACTTTTCTAACTTAGTAGAAAAGTTAGTTCGTTTGGTTGTTAGTTATCTAGTACCTAATTATTGACACCCTGTGCCTCGGAAAGCACAAAAAGCCGTTGCTTCCTTTGACAGTCGTTACAAGAAGTTAGACTCCAGAAAGTCTGACCATCAGTTTATACAAGGAGTATCGTGTTACTCAGTAACTGTGTTATGGATGTCTGATGGGTAGTCACTCCATATAAAATATGGTATTCAACCGTATCTGGCTAGCCTGGAAGCCAACTCCAAGCTAGTTGGGAGCAAGCTGAGGACAAGTTGATGTTTGATGTAGTTATGATGCGAAAGTGATATTTATTAATCACCAGTTTCCGCCAATGGCATCGCCCGCTTGAAAGACGGTTTACCCCCTCAGGGGTGGAGTTTCGTCGTTTCGTTTTTAGCAGACTTCTACACCTTAAAAGGAATCTACTTGCCAAATATATAGTAGAATAGAGAGAGTAGAGTTATAGTTTGTGAGATCTATTGAATAATAATCAGTGAGTGGTATTTCGCTTTTATATTAAATATAAATAATTATTCATGTAAAATAGATTAAGCCTAAATGATAAAGCCTCTCCTCTGGTTATTGTAATTATCCTTCTTTGCTGTGCCCGACAGGGTCCATGATTGCTTCTCTTTGATAATGTATACCACCTAAACCTACATTGTGGATTGCAATAAAGAATTGAGTATTGAGTATTATATAGATTTTTAGACAAGAATATGAAACAATTGTCATCAAAATAATTTATTCAGGTTTATGATGACTTTTTTGACGGTTTTTTGATACTAGGTACTATTGATCTTCAGAAAGTAAATAGAATTATACAATTATTATCTTTATTAGAATAAAATATAAAAGTAACTTGAGTATTTTGTTACCATTAAATAATGGTGAGGTTAATTATGACGAGGCATTGTTGATATTTCACATTTATAAGTGAATAAGACATTTGAAATAGATTTCCCCGATATGTATCTAAACGGTATTAATTTGAACTAGCAAGTAGGTACTTATCTACAAGAATGTTAATAGCTTGTCAGATATTAAAATATATATGTAGTACCTACCTACTAAGACAGATGTTCAATGACTTATTTAGAAGACATCAATATAGATAGACAATCTAATATTCTTATATATTTCAACTTATACTTAATAATTTCTAAATCGTCAGTAAGTACAAATATAACGATGAACCAATGGAATAAAACTCACAAACGAATGCGGAGTGACCTTAAATAACATTTTTGTTTCCTGGTTATGTTCGACGTTCAACGGTAGTTTAGGTACTCACAGTGTGTGCGGAAAATGAGATTGGTAACTCATTAAAACAAAACTCTTTACATTTGCGTGGTGGTTCCAATTAAAACAATAGATTGTGAGTAGGTGCGTAGTCAATTTCCCTAATCGGTCGGCGGCGCGCGCGGCGGCTACCTACCGGGGGCCGCCGGGGTGCCGCTACTCACGCCGACACGCCTCCTAACGCACGCCACACTACATCAGCCCAATATTAATTCATAATCACATTATTTCTCATTAATAACTCGTCCGATTCCCACGTGTCCACCCATCTAGTTTGACAAGAGAGACCTAGCTGGCAGAGTGTCAGCGAGCCACGGCCACAGGCACTGAAAACTTTTCTCGGAAAGTTCGGCCTCCTTACGCACACGCGGCTGCGTGAACCAATGGTTGTACATATATAAAATACACACATTTATATGAGCAGTTACACGCACACACGGACACTTGCGCCCCGTAGGTATGTTGCTGCCATTTTGCGAGGATCGTGCAGAGGCCCCAGCACTGCGCGGTACACTGCGTGGAATGTTCAGGTCGCGGCGAAGACGCTCGTTCGCAACTGGCCGTGTATGACTCGCAATTGAAGAAAATATGGATGATGATAGTGACCAGTGATTTGGGCAGTGTGAGTGAGATCTATTAGAGCGTAGACGGGCGCGTGTGTGCGTGAGGCCCACCAACTGCCACCGACGACGAGGTTATCAATTTATGAATCGTAAAGTAAAAAAATGCGCATAAATGCGTACTGCGATCATGAATTCTCTCTGATCACGATCGTCTAAGTATTATTTACAACCCGTGACGTAAGTGTCAGTGTTTGAACCGCGCCGTTCTGTCGGTACAACGGTTCCGTAAAGAGCGGCGAATCTTGAGGACTCGCCGCTCTTTACATAAAGTACTCACCACACTCTCAAATTGTACACTTTAAAATAATTATTTAAAAAAAAACTTGAGGTTTTATATATTTTTTTAGGAAAATTTATTTGACAATCGGAATAGTGAGAAAATTAATTTATGCTCAGGTTGATAATTCGGCGTCTCAACCAGTTCAAATGTTATTTGCAAGTTTCTATAACGGTTTATTGGAATTCAAATAAACGAGACCATAGACAAATCTGCAGAATGCTTATTAATTAAGTAATGGATTTCGGAATGGGATAGCATTTAATTTCAAGTTATTTTTTCAGTGTTAGTGTTGAACTTTTACTTTTAAGACACAAAAAAAAAACTGTAAATATTTGAAAATGCCTAAGTCAGTAAGATGGTCTTAAGATGATAAGTAGAAAGAATACAATGTCCTTTCAAATTTCAGTAGAGCTTTTGATGAAACTTTCCCTGAAAGCGTTTAATTTACATATCTATGTACGTATTATTTATTTTTATGGTTGGCAGATTTATTTGCGTTCTTTACAAACGGTGTTTCAGTTACTCCACCATATTGAATAGAAAAGTTCTAACGAGCTGACCTTAGAGGAAAACATTAAATAGTCTATAAATAGATTGCGATGCGAATTCCACAAAGTTGTTCTATGTTATCGCAAAGGACGTGTGACAAAGTCGAACGTGTTGCAGGAACGCGACCACGATTAGAGGTTGCATCGCTATGCAGCGGGAGCGCGGGCGGGGGCGGGGGCGGGGGCGAGGCGCGGGCGCGGGTTGCGGGGGCGGGGGCGAGCCGAGAGCGCTGCGACTGCGGCGACCGCCGGAGGAATGCGACAGGTAACCAATTCCAGGAAGGCCGCGGCCCGTTACCGCGCCGAATATCTCCGGCAGTCAAACGCGCCGACAAGTGCGGCGGCCACTTGCGACAACACCGTCCGATGCGCCCGCGCCGCCCCGCCCCGCGCCCCCGCCACCGCCACCTGCATTCCACACGACATTGAGTTAGAAACCAGTCGAACGGACTCAGCGCATTCTATCTGCAGTACCTGCTGCACGCACCCGGACCTCCTTTACCTAATGTCGCTTTACTATCTGTACTGCGACCGTAACACTCGCCTGTGAACCTGAGCGACGTCGCCGCCCGCCGTGACTCACGTCGGAGACCCACGGGGACGTAATCGATTGCCGGCGATAGATATCGAAATGAGTTCAAACTTGCGCGCCCCGAACGGAAACGGATGCCTATTATGTTATTGCTTTTTTAATTCCGAAAACTGATAATAAACTTTTGTGAAGCCATTAAGGGAATGGCCGGGCTGCACTGCTGACATTGATACCCATCAAGCGGGCACTTGCCGCCTGCTTACTTCGTTTTAGGAAACACGTCGCTTGCACATTTGCCACGGTCCCGATACCTGCGTAAAGCACTTTAAGCACCCATTAAGGAAACATCTTTACGATGCTTACTTCGTACTTCTATTTATAAACAATTTTACATTGTACTAACTAGAAAGCCAGGCGAGCCTTTTAACATTTCAATGAAAAAGTCACTAAGGAATTGATACTCTACTTTTATCGGTAGTAAAATGAAGTAAAAAGTATTATTGTGGAGTGGCTGTGGGCATGTCTGGGAGTTGGGACATCGGGAGGGATCCGGGCGCAGCCGAACAAATTCATTCACGTAATGATCATTCATAAGTCACAAGGACACGTCCAAGGGCCGTTCATTCATAACAACCTACGTTTTCTATTTTGATGAGGCAAAAAATGTAATAAAGTTTGTGGGCCAAATGTCTTGCTTAGAGTGTGGGGAGTAGCTCGATGGTGGTGTCGTTAGTGGGTCGTGGTGCTAGACGCGGGAGTGACAGATGTGCTCAGTTCCGATACCCAGATGTGCGTGAGCACGTCACGACAGGCGCTCACATGTGGCGCCCAGCACGCAGGAAACGTCTATTTGTTTCCTGATTACATTATCACATTGTAATTATGAGAGGAACAAGAGATCCACGATTGAGTCATTGGGAGAATTTTTATACTGGTGCGACTCAATGAGTTCTACAATGGACCGAATGTGTGAGAAGATATAATATATAGGAGCCTCCAATAAATAATAGATTGGAAAGTATAAAGTATTGAGTTTTCTGATATTTAATCAGTCTCTCAATCTTGTCTTGCCTTCTCGACTTCCAATAAATGAGACAAGGGAATATGAGAACGACAATAACGTTGCTTAATTAAAGAGAAGACCAAAATAAAGGAGAACTGCTGGGGTTCTGGTTCACAAGCGCACGTGCTTAGCGCCATATGAAGTGTTATCAGTGCAAGCATGGGTATTGTCCACAAAGGAGGAAACAAGCTCCGAAATCGACCACAAACCTTAGGAGCTTCGAAGTCCTTATTGACGCCCTGATTAAACTGAAAGGCCCTGCCTACTTTTAGAGAGAGATGAGTTGGTTGGAATGAAGTCAGCCATGACCTATGTACTTACAATCATCCACTAAGGAATAAGTGCGAAAACCAGATGACATGAGGAACGAGGAATTTGAAACAGAGTATTTGAAGATTGGAAAGCCTTATACAGATGACGCAGAAGAAATTCCAGTATCAATGTGTTTGTTACACAATACGTGTTGAAGATCTTATGTCTAATGGATTCATAATAATAACAATATGATAAAGGGGTGGTGGCCGAGTGGTAACGGCCCCGACTTACGAGACGTGGGTCGCGGGTTCAAACCCAGCCAGGCGCATTACTTTGTGTAATTTATTTCATCACCACTGCTCTCAAAACGGTGAAGCAAAACATCGTGAGGAAACCGGCATGTTCTAGAACCAAAAATTCGAAGACATGTGACATCCACCAATCCGCACTGGGCCCACGTGGTGGATTATGGCCCATTCCCTCTCCTAGAGAGAGGAGGCCTGTGTCCCTGCAGTGGGAACATTAAAAGACTGATGATGATGATGATAAAGGGGTTAATTTAGATCTGAAGACCAAGGTTTTATCAAAAAGTTCAGGCGAAAACCTTCATCCTAATACTATTACACTAGTATTTAGAGAGTGGACCAGTACGAGACATTACAGGCTGCAACTCAAAAGCAAGATCTTCCATTACTATTAAGAAATGCATGCCAGCCTCCCTAGCCAAGTTGATAATCTACAATCGTTAACGCTAGTAAACAACTAATCAAATCTATGGGAATGTCTTCATTTCAACCAAATTAGTAGTCAAGTTCACATCATTCAAAATGGCAGAATGAAATGTCATCGTTTGTACAATGATCATCACTACATCCTGCAGTTTTATGATAAAATTAAAACTTAAGCTGAGGGGTTTCGATTGTAGAAAGAGACTCGTCACGAAAAAATTGTAACTTGGTTAGGAGGGCTGGTTAGGAAAGGGATCTAATAAGACTGCTGGATCATTTGAAAAAGTCACAGTGAGCCCGGAACGGTAAAAGGTAAATAAAAGTTTGACACTTCCCAAAAGAAAATGGTTGATGACATCCTGTCTTCAAAAAAGGCTACAAAATGGATATTCACTGACTTGGATAATGATACAGAAATTTGCAAGAGGAAGACGTGATACACTACTAATATCAATTAAAACACAAGAGGATGTGATGATAGGAATCTAAGTACAGTACAGTTTTACCCATTGTTGTTGAATGAAGAATGTGGAATACTAGAAAAATCTTTCACTGAACTAAAGTTTGACAACTTATTTATGGTTACTAAAAAGTTCGGATTAAGCACACTTTTTTTAGTGCTGGGTCAGCAACGTAACAAATGCTATGCACCTCAACGCGGCAGGCCCCTCGCATGGGGCTGGGCTCTACTTAGACATAGAATAGGGTCCTCAGGTTAGAATTAACTCAAAGAATGATTTCTAACCACTTTCGGATTTTTAGGCGATTTGTTGATTGTGACAGATAGCATTTATTTCATTTTTGTGGTCTGTATGTGGCGGCACAGGATGTTATTGGTTGCCTGAAATATTTTTTTTTTCTTTGTAATCATTATGTAGGCAAATGTGCATGGACTCATCTACTTACGAGCCTCGGGCCTGTTTGGGAAATAAGTCGGAGAAGTTTTAATTTGTTATCATTTATAAAGATTAAAGGGGGTCTCTTGGTTGAGTTTGTAACCGGCCCCATGCTGGCTTAGTCCGGCTCTGGTTTTAAATACCCATTAGTCTATTGCTGGGGAACTTTCCTGATTAAGTAGGTACAGACAGTTTCAGTGCGCAGAATTTCATGACATTTAATGTCACTTCATAAGATATTCGTCTTGTCACAAAATAGTTGTTGAATGCATTTCTTTTGTACTTTCTGGAGAATGTGAAATATTGCACAAGGTTTCCTATTAAGAACGGATTTCCAAAAAATTATTCCCTAAGGAAAGAAAATTGGAGTCTAAATGTTTGTATGGAGGTTTATATTGACGCAATCGAGTTCGGTGGCGGTTTATTGAAAACTAAACAATACTTAACTAGCTTAATGACAGTGACACTGTAAGTAAAAACTGACAGATGCCTTTAATCATTAAAGTACAATTTAAAGTCAAATTATGAACTTACTAGGACATTAACAAAAGCTTGACAGGGTCGCGAGATGGTCGAAAGGGGTACACAAAATGTTACTGAAGGGCTATGTGTGGGATTCAGTCTAACCCGTCCTCTCACTCTACCCAGAGTCGGAGGCGCGGTTGGCGCATTCGTTAAACGATTGACTGCTGATTGCGGGTTCAATTCCCGTATAAAACAAATGTTTGGCATACAGGTAGTTGTTCTGGGTCTGGGTGTCTTACAAGTTTGTGATTGTACCAATAATATAGGAGAAATTCCTAGCACAGGCAAAGGTTTTCTTTTTAAGAGAAAACATTTACACCTTGTCTTTTACAGCGCTTTACGTAAACCCTATGTTGTGCACAAAAAAAGACCCTTCCTAAATCGTGGAAGACGATCTGGAATTTAACTCAAACGGGCCATCTTGTCCTCGTTACATCATTACTCGTAGGGAAAAGTTGTTTACAACGGATTGTTTTTGTTCAAGACTAAAGTTATTTAACCTGTTTAAGTGAAAGCGTCACTGAACGTAAACAAGAGACATCATATGACTATATCTATCTATCCATCATATCGACGCATTTAAGTCCATTTACGATCGCTAAGACAAACAAATATAGTGTTAGTTGATGAACTAACAATTGTACGTATTTGGTCACTTTAGAAAAAGCATCTTGGATTTTTTGTCTCGTGGAACGTCAATGAATTTACGACAGTCCGAGGGTTGGTGCGAAAGCGTTATACCGGGGCTCTGGGAATAAGGCAAGGGAGGAACGGGGTAGGTTGTTTAGTCAGTAAGAGTCTGACACTGTTTCACGCTCCGCCCAAGAGCGGGATTCGTCATTGGATGATTTTTACTTACCATAAAAAAACGGCAATCAAAAAGTGTTAATTATTTAACTATGAGGTTATTATACTGGTTATGTAACTGCTACAGTAACGCAGTGTGTTACAAGTATAGTTTATGAGTATTAATTTCTTGTAATTTTTTAAAAATACAAACCATTTATGGGCACTTTTGAAATGTCAAGAAGTCAATTAGTCAGAAAAAGGATGCTAATTGCATTTCTTTCTATGGAGAAGTATGTCCTCATTACATAAGAAATGGCAATGAAAAGGGTTTTTTTTAATGGAAGGTGAAAAACATCCACTGACGAATCCCGACCTAGGGCGGAGCGGGAGACAGTCTCAGACTCTTACTGACTAAACAATCTACTCTGTTCCTCCTTTGCTTTGATCCTAGGGCCCCGGTAACACGCTTTCGCATCGACCCTTGAATCCAAGAGACTTCGATCATGCTGGGTCTCTATAGTTTGCTGACAACTTCTTGAGGCGCACGGGAATAGTGCGCTCTGTCGACTACTTGGGCTCGCTCCGGACTACCCAGACGACAGGACGGCGGGCCACCCATTGCTCGCTGTCCACAAGCTCAGGACGGTGAATACAACGTGAGGCCTTTCCAGCCACTCTTTAAAGAGGGAACTTACCGCCGTAATTATGGCGTGCCCAGGCAATATAAAGGTACTATACACATGGCTTTTGTACGAAATTGCAGGAAAGGTCAAAAGAGTTCAATGAAGGAACACAAGTAATCAATTAACACATTCCACTTCTATTCGGAGCGTTAGAAGTTATGATTCCCACCTATAAGCAAAGGTACCGTAGAAATTTCTAACCAAAACAAAGCCTAACTTAAAATAGTTTTATTTAGCTAGCTGTGATCCATTTACGGTTATATAAAAACAAGCATAATCTTCCACAAATACTTCCCTCTCGATAAGTCACCACACATGGCGCGGAGCTAACTTTAAAGGAACGTTCTATTTTGATAGTAGGGAGGAACCACCCCTGATTTATAAATATTATAATGACAAAAGCGAGCAACGGCCGACGCCACGTGGTCGGGGACCGCCACACCGGAAATATCATCGCGATATATTTTGAGAAGAGCGCCCCCTGCGACGCATCTCAATCATCCACTAATAAGCAGACGGAAGGAAAGTAATATAGACAAAAGTTTAAAAATAAGCGAGCCAGGAATAGATCGAAAGGTGAGCTTGAGCAGTGAGCACGCCGGCCCCACGGGTTAAAAATACGCGCATGTGGCGACGCCGCGCGGCCTACGCGCGCCCTACCGCCACGCACCACCGCCGCAAGCGCAGCGGCTATTCACTATATTATGCTTTATTATCATCACTATGCCATAAATTATATACCTACCTTCACTATAAAATAAGGGACATCAGACATTTCCTTGAAGATGAAACGGCAAAGAAAGTGCTAGGTACGCGCTGGCGTGGCGCTACGAATCTGTATTTGTAACGGCTGATCAATTTGAACTTAACAGGTAAGGGTAATTTCGAATTCAGCAGACCTTTTAAATGTAGGAGTTAGCTATTTAGTTCTGAGTGCCAAAATGAATGGACAGCAGAGATTAGTTAATGTGTTTTATAGTTAATCCTAATACACGGCTAAAAAGTTTATCTCACTTATTGAATATGTATGAAGATTTGAATTTTATCTCGATCAGATCAATTTTATCTGAGGATCTATCAGATTTAACTATTAAAACGTGATAACAAAAATTTACAACATTTTTTATTAAATGTCTCACTTAAACTAGCCGGCTTCTCTGATCTAATGTACGTTTTTGTCTTGGTTTTGTTACAGAAGTCTAACCGTTGTCTTTTATTTCAATTTTGAGTTAAAACTATAATAAAATACTAAGTTTAAAATTGCCGCATTGTCTTCGTACCATAACATCACTTTATCTCATTAAATTTAAAAAGCAATAGTGTTAATCTCTCTGGTTATGAATAAAATAATTGTTTAGTTTATAATACTAGTGTCTGTATCCGTTATAATTACAAGTAAAAACAATCCATAAAGTTTTCAATCAAATAGTTCATTGCAAATATCTTAATAGGTTTGCAATAAATCTCGCAAAATAATCGAATATCGATATACTTAGTATAGACAGACCATTTCAAATATCTCTATCATATAGAGATGAACAGTTTAAATGTCACACTTTTTCTTATAAATTTATAATTTTGGCTTAACAATATGTAAACAGTATTTATAGTAAAGTCCAATTAGGGCATACTCCTATCAACCTAATCAACTTTCAATAAATTTATGACATGTACAATGTATTTTTTATTTTTATTCAAGAGCATATTTGACTCTAACTAAACTCATTAAACTGTATCACAAGACAGCACAGCAAAAAACTACCAACGATAAAATTTTAGAGAAAGCATACGTCAATTTCGTATTCAAAAGTGTAACAATGTATAATTGAACATTCAGATCAAAATGAAACAGCCCCAATTACGAACAATAACGTAAAGCAAAGGTAACATGTGTTAGAAGCATTAACGCACTGGAGCATTGTTGTAATGTTGTCATTAAGGAATTAGGCAATCATATAGTGTAGCGCCCAGAGCACGGCGAGCAGCGAGCACCTACCGCACGACTGTGTGCCCGCTACCCGCGTACCATATCTACGCGAACTCATTTTGTATGAAATTAGGACAACGCGTACGTATCGAACGCACCGAGATAGTTTTGTAGGTCGAGTTTAGTTTTATATTTATAAATGGATAATAACACGCATCTTGATATGTTTATTATGTTTTATAAACGTTTTTACATGATTGAGAAATGTTATTTTGATACAGAATAAACGTTAAATTGGTACAATCCGGCTTCGTTCCCAGGTTGTCGATCGCGAATAGTTTGTGGAAGTAACAATTAGAAAAATTCAAAGAAATTGTAACATTGTTCCAGTTTCCAACTTGTTTTAGACAAAGTTTACGAGGTGCCAGACCGTGTTGATGATTTCCAAAATCAGCTTCCAGAATTTCGATATAAAATCCTTGACTTTGACACAAAATAGATCTATTTCTATTTCAGTATTCATATTTGACCTGAAAACATGGAAACTAGATTCTAATTTTAGTTTTATACGTTTATATCTTTTTATAAACGAAGAATCAAGAGTTTATAATGACTTTGTAATGTATCGTTTTAAAACTATTTTGTATATGAAACGTGGTACATTTAAGTATAGATTATATCCCCACATTGAAACAAGTCTGCAGGCAACTGTTTGTCTAAACATATATTATTATGTAGATATGTACATGTATTTAAATCAACTGATCTAAGGCAATAATCGTTAATAATTTGAGAAACTTTGCTGAAGATCTGGCGGAAAAGAGTCAAGAGGATCATCTGCATTGATGCAGTTGTCGACACCAAGTTGCTAGCTTTGTCGGTTTTCTATCAGTTGCATTTGGGGGAATATACGTATGGCGAAGAGCTACCGTTAATGGTGGACAACCCACACATACGTACAAAACGTTTTGGGAACAAGTGGAGGTCTGTTTTTTCCAACAACTTGGGTCTACTCGTATAAGTCAAGTATGGAAGTGAACTTCCCGACGAGTGGAATTCCCCGCCAAATTTTGTGTTTCTCGATAGATACGACCTGTAACTTTCAATCAAGAGTGAATACTTCTGGGTAAGCAAGCCCATAGTCGACAACGTCTTTACTTACCATCAGGTAAGATAGTGGTCAACCGCGAGCCTATCAATAATAAATATTTTGTGATGCTGCTCCACGAGATGTCCCTAGAGAGGCAACACGTCCTATTGGCACATCATTTGGCGATGTTCTTGGCAAGCGCCACCGCATAGATAAAGTGCATTGCAGTGAAAACAAACGAGTTGGTTGGATTCTGATAGAGCAACATTCATGTCACAAACTAAGCTATTTAGCACCATAAGCTGTCGAGTCTTATGGTTATGGTGTTACCATTAATATTGCATCTAATTACATTGTTTTTAATATCATCGAATAATTGCATCTCGCTTCAAGTTTATCGGCAAGAAATTGTGTACCTTTCAGTACTTTTCCATCTTAATGTTGTGGTAGATATTGCTGTTAGCGACAAGACCGCCATTGTATCCATAGATTTAAGTTTGTTTATAAGTTGTGTAACTTTTTCGGTGTACAATAAAGTGTATCCTAGTCTATACTTTCGGTCTGTGACATTGGCTATATATAACAGATGAAAGGGCAGGTGAAATAGTTTTTGAACCAATTTAGAAGTGTCTTGTAATTTGAAGAATATCATAACAATAGGGTCTTCGAAATTTGGTTATACCAACCAAGTCTGTGGACTTTAAACTATTCTGTCACTCACATATCTTTTTATGACTACGATTATATTTAGATAAATTAATGTTTGTTTCTATTTGTACCAGGCTTTTTTGGGGCTCAAAAGAAGCCCATGTTACCAGCCAGTTCAAAAGTTGGTAATATACGGTTCGTTTAAGCGTTGAAAGTGTACATAACTTGCAAAGCAAAATTGACTGCCAAAATCTTAGTTTTGAGGTAAAGATTAACCAGTGAACGTCTTCCGGTCCATTTAATGCTGATAAAACGTGTGCGTGTGGTGTGAGGGCCCGTTTGTTAAAATTCTTTCAAAATATGCTTAATATTTATTGATCATTCCCAAACAATTGTGGAACTTGAAATCAGAATTTGTGAAAGTCAAATAACGGAGATATGGGCTGTTAAATTGGGCCCTCAGTTCTCACATAGAGGATTGAGGGCCCGGCTGTACCGGGTAAACTATAGACTCTACAAAAAAACTATTTATGCTAAAATCTAAGGTGATACCAAACAAAATTTGTGAAATCAATATATTATCGCAAAACACTCTCCTACTTTAGATATCCTTGTTCAAAATGGGCCCTCAAATCTCACTGACGTAAATGTTTACTACGCAAATAAACTGAAACCATTAACTTACAGCTGCTGTTTGAAGTCCTATAAGCTACTAGATAAATTGTGAAAATTTGTGAAAGCAAGACCAGGCTACATCTTCTTGTTGTTTAAAAGTTATGACCTTGACAAAATCCGGGCCCTCAGTTCTCCACTTTTTCATGTTTTCGATAAATTACGCTAAATGTATGATAGATAAAATAAAGACGAAATTGTCGTTTCATGTGAAACATATTGTGCAACAAATTCTGTAAAAAAAAGAACTGAAAAGACCATTTATTGTAAAAAAAATCGAGTTTTACTATAATTCCTTTGAATTGGGAAATAGGGTGTCCACAATTTTCTTCATTGAAAATTGGTAGCTTTTGCTATTCCTGATATATGTAAAAAGATAATACGAAAGGGATTTTAAGTACAGTTCGTCTTCTAGCCGATCAAAATTCGAGATCGTCGCACTGTACGAACGACATTCGAAGGCTTAGGCTAAAGTATACCTAAGGTTGTAAAGATATCTACTGGGAAATAAAAATGATTATAAAGTGAATTATTGTTCTAATAAAAACGGCATAAACCCTCTACCAAAAAGCCTAACTGATGTCAGCTGCATCTCTACCTGTAAATAGGTTATCATAGTTTGGTATACCTTCACTTTACAATGGGTTCTTTTTATCGATTATAGAAGTCGTGACCTATTTTACTCTTTAGCTATATGTTAATTCCCGAATCGGGCTGCACCACTGGCCGAATATTAACTTTTCTGCTGCGCTTTATCCGGCTGATTTGGTGATAATCAAGGCTAGAGTAAATAGGATACTTTATAAACTAGTGCGCCTCACCATCAACGACAGCATCACTGCTTTCCATCAGATGGGAACGTAGTCGGCACTAGTAAATGTTTACTGAGTAGGTATTTGTAAAAGCGTTAATTTAGAACAGATGCACATATTGGTCTTACTTTATTTTTTGTTGTATTCGTAATTGTCGGAAAAAAGAGTTTGAAAAAATCCACACGAGCGAAGCTGGGGAGAACAGTTTGTGTGTAATGATAGTTAGTGAGGTATTGTTTTGAAATGTGTAAATATATAATAACTTGAAAATAAAAACTTTATATATGGAAAATTGTGGACACCCTATTTCCCGATTCAAAGGAATTATAGTAAAACTCGATTTTTTTTACAATAAATGGTCTTTTCAGTTCTTTTTTTTACAGAATTTGTTGCACAATATGTTTCACATGAAACGACAATTTCGTCTTTATCTTATCTATCATACATTTAACGTAATTTATCGAAAACATGAAAAAGTGGAGAACTGAGGGCCCGGATTTTGTCAAGGTCATAACTTTTAAACAACAAGAAGATGTAGCCTGGTCTTGCTTTCACAAATTTTCACAATTTATCTAGTAGCTTATAGGACTTCAAACAGCAGCTGTAAGTTAATGGTTTCAGTATATTTGCGTAGTAAACATTTACGTCAGTGAGATTTGAGGGCCCATTTTGAACAAGGATATCTAAAGTAGGAGAGTGTTTTGCGATAATATATTGATTTCACAAATTTTGTTTGGTATCACCTTAGATTTTAGGATAAATAGTTTTTTTGTGGAGTCTATAGTTTACCCGGTACAGCCGGGCCCTCAATCCTCTATGTGAGAACTGAGGGCCCAATTTAACAGCCCATATCTCCGTTATTTGACTTTCACAAATTCTGATTTCAAGTTCCACAATTGTTTGGGAATGATCAATAAATATTAAGCATATTTTGAAAGAATTTTAACAAACGGGCCCTCACACCACACGCACACGATAAAACGTATCGAACGCTTATGATAAATCTATGAAGCGTGTGTTGTAAGTGAGTAGTGTGTCGCCTGGTGGGATGCTCGCTGCATTTCTCGGAAGGCAGGGTGTCGCCTTCCGTGCTCGATAGCCGCGCACTCGACACGAGGCAAACGTCACGACGATCCACATAGCTGGGATACTTCGTATTTATATGATGGCTCAGCCTTGCCTAGCTGTACTCGGATCGGTTTTCAACACAGATATTTGCAATTTAATGACATGGTATTTGAGATACCGAGGGAACTGCAGTTATACCTTTTTAGGCTTCTAATTGCTTGTTTAGCCAGCCTGGTACAACATTGGAAGTTAACAATTCATATGACGATCGGAACGGACTGACGTGCTTGAACACACACAGTGCCTCAGGAATTATAAACCAGATTATCTACAACATCAGAATGCGGAATAACCTGAAAGCTGATTGAAGTTACTCAGTCAAGGTGTTTTTTTTTATTGTAGGTAAAATCATCGAATGACGAATCCCACTCTTGGGCGGAGCGGGAAACAGTGTCAGACTCTTACTGACTAAAGAACCTGCCCCGTACCTCCCTTGCCTTATTCCCAGAGCCCCGGAGTAACGCTTTCGCACAAACCCTCAGCTCCGGGAGGCTTCGACCCTGTAGGGCCGCGGGTGATGGTCTAGGCTTGCCAGGTGAAATGACATGTTGCAAATAGTAAACAATTCAAAGTTAAAGATTTTATTATTGTACTAGCTTCTGCCAACGACTTCGTCTAGATAGCATTGAACTTACAGTTATAGTGCTAAACGAGGATTGAATGTGCAAGATGTTGATCCCAAGGCGGTTCATTTGAATATAGTTATTATAAAAGCATTAAGCTCCTTTACAACTTTGTTTACGTTAACTCAATGTAAAAAGTCGGTTACAATCTTGTTGCAATACAATTATTAACAGGTTTTATACAAGAAGTGGTTACAAAGAATTTAAGTGCCTCCATAGCCTCCCACCTTTTTCCCCCTTTGATTAATCAATTTGTCGCTACGCTCTAGCGCTCTATCTCGACTAGAGGGTGATTTTATCAATCTATGACCATTACGTACTACTAACTTAGGTTCAAAGGTATTGTGCATAAATATAACATCTTACTCCTGTCTATATATTTTGTTATTTACAATACTGTTACTGTGTGCATGTATAAGATGTGCAGACTAAAAATATAATATGTACAAACAGATAGAAAACAAAACTCATAGGGCATCAAAAAATTCATCCACATCGATGTCAATAGGAAATGTGCCCAGAACGCAGGCAGCATTGCCTAACTAGGCAACCACCAGGCAGACAGACTATGGCATATTATATTATAATACAATATACTTGAAGAGTTTGTTTCAACGCGCTAATCTAGGGATCTGTGGGTTTGAATTGAAAAAATATAATTTGGTGATGAATAGCCCATTTATTGAGGAAGGCTATCAGTTACACTACAAGTTATAAGAGCGGGGCGGTAACCAAAGACGCAGGTAAAACCGCGGGGGATAGTTAGTTAATATTATAAATGTCAAAGTAAGTTAAGTGTTTAGATATTGGTTTAGTATGTTGCTCTTCAATAACTACACTAATTTGATGTTTTGTACCTTTCATAGCATGACCTGTATTTTTTTTATCATACCTTTTTTAAACACGCATAAAAAAATGTTTAGTTGGAAAGTTCTGGTATTTTTAGTTTTACACATTATCGTATTCAAATCTCAAATGTGTATACTTGGAATAAAGAGAATTTGATATTCTTATTTGTATATTAGTTTTCCCCGATCATTAATTTAAATGTATCAAAAGCACTCATTTGTGCTCACTGGCTTACGACACTAAATATATAAGTACAAAAGCTAGGCCAGAAGAATGACAAGTTCTCTCGATTTCAAAGAAGCACCCAATACTCAAATTGGCACATGATAAAACAAATTAACTCGTCCACTATCTACAATCTATTCTATCGCCTCATTAAGTACACATCCGCTGGGTAATTCCTTCTTACACAGGACACAGTTTCTCATGTTTTAGATTCTCTATGTCGCAGCCAACTAGTTTAATTCGCCATTCTGTTATTTGCCTAGTCTTTTTACTAAACGGCGACTTCTATCAAACGCTAACGCGTCAACTTGTCAATCGCCCAATTAATATTTAATTATTGAGCCATTCAATCATAAAATTATTTTTTTCTAACCCAAAGCTACGTACGTTTTCGTATTTCCTTAAGGCAGTAAAAATCAGGGCGTTTAGAATTATTTTGTTATCCGCCCGTTTGTCTGTCCGTCTGTTAATTTCTATTTTTTCAGGAATGCATGGAAGTATGAAGTTGAATTAATGGCAAATATTGAGGTCTACTATCTCAAATAACAGTTAAAAATCAAACTTCTGTTTATTGTTCCATGGTCACTCTATTCTATGAATGGCTTAAATAGTTTATATCTATATAAAGAAAAGGAAAAACTTACTGACATATCAACGCATAGCCGAAACTAGTAGGACTAAGAGTGTATTTTTTAACCACTATGAGAGGATTATCCAAAATTCAACCCCTAAAGGAATGAAACGGGAGTTGAAATTTCGAATAGAAAACTTGCTTACAGGCGGGTGAGGCCGCAGGCAGAAGCTAGTAGTAACATACAACAAATATCATGAAGGCTGCCAGTTGAACGGGCCGTTTAGTTATCAGGCTAGACTGTTAACTTAATGGCAAATTAAGCTATGTAGTTGTCTGCGGCATATACATATTGTTTACTAATTGTTGACCGTGCGATTATGGCAGCGCTTCGAGCGGTCTCGTGGGAGCTTACATTTTCCCATATTTTTATGTAGCTGTGAGACAAAACAAACTATTCGGCAATTTGGCGTAAGTACATTAATTTGTTGTCTTTTAATTTAGCTACGTTTTAATTAAAATAAAATTATTGTGTGTTGCTGATTATAATAACGGCCTTTGTATATTTTAATAGTTAACCTTAATTGTTGAATAGTTTTAACTGAAAAAGATTCATGTGTGCTTCGTCGTTACTGTTCCATAATTATTCCATTTTCTTGCAAGAACTGGTGATTTTAGTTTTAATTTATATCTCTTCATGTATAAATTTTTCATTGTTGCATTTCGTTGACGGCTATAACTCTACAGTCTACATTATATTTTATAAATATATTTATATGTTATTTCTTATACACGTTTTCTTTGTAACAGTTCACATTATACATAGTTTATTTCTTTGAGTTCTCTCATTCAACAGAACGAAACAAAGAAGGCGGTTTTATTCTAAGTGAGATTTACATTTATTCAAAAGATGTAGCAATATAAGCATCAATCTGATAAAAGCGATATTTATATAGAATACTTAATTATTCTTACGATATAACAATTTTATAACATTTACAATACATTTAAATATTTCGGATATAAATCAGTGCTATACTAATGTATAGATGTCTATGTGCTTCAGACTCAACCGGATTTTTTCCACAAAAGTGTGGAAGATGTCCTTTTGTTCTAAACGGCACATTCATCTTTGCAGGCTGCCGCGTGAAATTTAAAGTATTCAGTTCTCACGGAAACTGAGTCCCACACAAAAGGTACGATTTTCAAAATGTAAGTCAAGGATGATTAGTGTTACGATGTGTGTAAGAACCGTGGGAGAGTAACTCATCCCGCGCACAGCGCACTGGCTCGCTTGCGCGGTGACTAATACCAGCCTGCCAGAAGAATTGTTCTCAATAATAATTGTGACCTTTGAAAAGGAAGAAAAATAATGAGTAGTAGCTGCTAGGCATGGGAAAGCGAGCTCGCCCCGCCCCGCTCGCTCCCACTTATATCATTTATACGTGTTTCATTCATCTTGTAGACAAGAACGACATTTTAGCAGTCTTTGTTTATGCGTGGCTCTCTGCATTTTGATGTCTTTTTTCTATTCCGATATCTAGCATTCTATTATATTAGATAGATTCGTTTTGTGAACAAGTTTTGGCGTCGAGTTACGAGTTTAGAACGGAGCTCTAAAAGCAAGTAGCAGATATTGCGCACTCCGTTATACTCATAGTTTCGAAACGGTAGAGATAAGAAAATTAACACGTATCTCCTAATATCCCTATCTATAGCATTGAGATTCAGTTTTTTGTTAAAATCACTCGAAGTAATCTGTACGTTTAGCTAGTGCGCAGTAAGTTGTCCATTGTGGCGGCAGCATTGTACGTATGTAGTGAATGTGGACGAAGGAGACCGCGCGGATGTAAACAGACTTAGTGAGGTTCATTCAATTAGAGTCAGGACAGTCGGGAGTGGGAGTCAGGGGACGTCATTGAAGGGCCACTGGAGGCGCGGGGCGAGGGGGCGCCGGCGGGCGGGCGGGGGGCGGGGAGGGGGAGGGGGGCAGCCGGGAGCAGGAATATTCAAAGCGTGAGAACGCCGCGCGACCCGCATGCCGCGACTTCACATATCTCACGCGCAACCTCCACGCCCGCATGGCACGCCAATACCGACTCTAACCACCGGATGTAAGGTTGCGATTCCGTTTGAGCCTGATTGTGGTTATCGCTTGGAACATCGAGGACAATACTTTTCTAGTTTAGGTACGGCGGTGTCGGCTGGCATTGGCCTGGATACTGTCGATGAGTGCGCACGTCCACTCGCTACTTACAGTCGCGAGAAGGACTCCTAATGCCGCATTGGAATGTCTTACAGACACGCCGTCATTACGGATTTACAATAACTTGTCTCATTCTGTTAACCTAGTCTACTTTAATATGCCTAGTAAGTTATTAGTCACGGTGGCTGCGAATGTCACGATAATATCCTAAAATAGTCCTCTAGACTAGATGCCTGATCTACCACAAATCATGTGGGCTACGGCATCAGTACCTCCGGGTTGACAGTAACGATTGTTTTATTGGTGGAACGCTGTCTTGATGTGATCGTGCACAGTAGGCGTGTCATGAAACATTTTCTTTCGGTCCCGACTGCCGGGTTAATCTTATTTTTGCGGTGAACTCAACGGGCGACGTTCCTAGAAAGACAGTATCTGGAAGGGTCACGGGGCGGGTGCGTGCCTGCGCGCAGTCAGCTGCACTCACCTTGAGACGGACCGCCGGCTGACATGGGCATGGAGGAGGCAGCCTCACCAGGGCGAGCTGCTGCAGCGGTCGTTGGCGAAATGGGGCAATGAGTGAGGGGTCAGGGGTGTGGTGGCGCGGGGGCCGGGGGTCGGTTTCGGCGGGCCCCCGGCGGGCGTCGACCTCGTGAAAGGCGCGCGGGCACAGCGGATCCGCGCGCGCGCCGGCCGCTCGCCTTTTTACGCGCTCTTTCCCGCGCCGCGCGCCGCGGCCGCCGCCAACCCCGCGGGCCCCCGGCGCGGTCGCCGCCCGCAGATAGCGAGCCAGCCGCGACCAACCGATTCACTGTCTGCACCGCAAACATTTATATAGAACATAGCACTACGATACTGACGCGCTAGTGGTTTTTTTTGCGAATATTTCAACGGTGAATAGTTTTTTAATAATATGCTAGTACGATTGGTAGCGTTTCGTGTGTTCTAGAGGATTTTTACATTGAGGAGAAAATTTAAATGACTCTTTTAGGTTCAATCTGAATAAAATGACGAACCTACATCTTTGCCAGATTTCGATTGAGTAAACAAAAACCTGAATGGCCCTAGTGGTCGGAAAGGACGAAATATTTGAACCTAATTTAGATTGGGAAACATGAATTCAGTCCATCCGAAGAAGTTATCGAACTGCGTAATTTTTATTACTTCTTCTTTTTCCCATCTCGGCAAAGTTGACGATTACAATTGTAGGATTTGATGATTAGTAATGGATTTGGCCAGAGTAACCAAACCCTTGGGGTATTTAAAATAAAATAAAAAAGGAATGAAAGTAATATTTACATATAGGTGAGAGCCGCGGGCCTCGCGTTGGTGCCCCCTGGCCGCCGCTCCGCCGCCGCTTCGCCCTAATTAAACAATAATCGAAAAACTACAATGAACGGGCGCGCGGCTCCGCGTCCTCGGTGTCCCGCGCCGCCGCCGCCCCCCCGCCCCCCCCGGGGCCGCCGCGCTGCGCCCCCCCCGCCGCACTGCCGCGCACCCCCTCGCACCGCACTGCCGCGTGACGTCACCATTGCACTCCTCATTATCGCCTCTCGACTCGAAGACACACTCACTAATAGATCCGACCGAAATATTCAGACTGGTTTTTTGTCAGATTTGTCTGCGAATTCGCGATGTCCATATCGATGAGAAGGCCGCCTCTACGCGCCCGCGCACTCTGTGCTCGCCGCCGGGCCAGCTCGCAGCTGATACACGTCGCTGAGCTCTGCACTACAATGTATTGTCATTTCGATTGATAGGATTTCAATCATCCCTCGCATGTGATGAACCAGGCATATGCATACTAGTCAAAACATTTTATTTTAAATTTTCCGCTAAATTGAGATTGTTTTTATACCATATATCGGCCAATACATTACTTATTTTTACTTTTTTCGCACCTAAATTCGAAACTTAATTAAGAACAGTTTCAATAAAATGATAACTCAAATCCTCAACATTATCAGACATAGCTTCGAAAACTAAATCGAGAAGAAAATGGCCAATGGTTGATCTTATAATAACCATAAATTATTATTAGAACATTATTTAAAATTTTGCTCAAAGAAAATTAGCATGTTGAATGAAATAAAAAATGAATTATTTAGTTAGGCAAAATGGGTGGACTGGCTCGAAGGTCACATCATATCATGACGGCGGGGAGGCAATGAATGAGATTGGCTCAGCATACTTGTCTTGGCTGGTTGCTTATGGACATAGCGCGAGCACTGTTCGAAGTTTACTTAGTTAATCATTCCGTGACGTCACGCGTTCGGGGGTGTCATCACAAGGCGCCCGCAGACTATTAATATAATAAATCGTCTGTGCGAAAACCTTACGTCTTGATTTATATACATAGTACATAGAGATTATGTGAAAAGCGGCGAGTTGGTCGACGCTGGGATTTACGTGGTGTCGTCACAGTTGGAACGGTGACGCAATAAGAGCTGTAATGTATTCCCTGTCGCGACTCACTGCGAGTGCTCGGGCGCACTCTGCGATACACATTAGTATGCCGAGCGATGCCTCACTTGTAATGATTTAATTACTGTAACAATACAATATATCATAATAACATAGCAACCACCGCAACTAAAGGTGTGAATCTTAACCAATTACTTGAAACTTGTTACAAAACGAACGCGTACACAATTCAAATAGATATACTTAAGACATGTATTTGACATAAATACATATACAATATCTAAAGGCATGATGTCATCACGCTCTAAATAGATGCAAATGAATCGATTTAATTATGTATTATAATTGAATAATTAATGGAAACCATGACCGCTCTAAATTATTTTGTGAAGTATTTTTTATTTATAAACCATGTTCTTTATAGAGATTGGAAAAAGAGAGTTTTGGGAGAGTGCGACTTTTTGTAAAAGACTGACACGCATCAAAGTGTTCCATTCTTGTTAGTGCAGTGTTTGTCTTACTCGTAGCTTACTTGCTTGTCTGGGAATTTAGCATATACTGCGAGAGTGGCATGCAAATAAAAATGACTCTTGTTGAGATCAAAATAAAGTACATTATCCACGTAACAATTTTATCTCGAGACGGATAAAGCTTCTACTGATTGAAAAGATGACGGCTGGTACTTATCAGCCTGATGATCACTTTCCACGGCTTTGATTTTTTATCCTATATTAATATTAATTGTACAGGAAATCGTTTAATGAGAGTATAAGAATAGTTTGGTAGTGTACGATCTTAATGTATGTATGTTGGAAGTTTTGAAGTGCTTGTCCGTCCGTTAATTGAGATAGAAATGGTTCTGAGGTAAAGAAACATGTGAGTAATGAATATTAATAATCACACTAATAATGTAAAGGTGAAAGTTAATTTATGTTTATTTGTTAGTTTCTCATACTTGAACGAGACAATTGGTTAAGATTTTGGCAGTTTTCAAGAAGATATAACCCGCAAAATATATTCAGAAAATTTTCATTTCAAAATAGGAAAGGTTGGTTATACAGCTTTGTCAAATGCAAATTTTATCCTTATAATATAAATGTCCAAAAGCCTAGTAATGAATAGGTAGCTTACTAGGCAGTTTAATTATATATCTAATTGAATTTTAACCTATTTCGAATCTAGAGCAAAAACTCTATAAATTTTCCAGTTACACTTTTTTTTTGGTCGGAAACTCATCCATTGACATTTCCGCGCTCTTGGGTGGAGCGGACGATAGAGTCATACTTTTACTGATTAAAACCTTTCTTGAATTTCATACCGGGGCCAGACTTTCCTTTCAGAAGCCAGTCTGTGGCCCCAGTAGGCTAGGTGACTACTGCTTGAGGCGCGCGAGGAACTATACACACCGTCGCCCTTCCAGTTAAATATAAAATATACTTATAATCCTCGACTCACAAGTTGAATCATCATCATCTTATCGGTAAACCTTAAATGCACAGTAACAAATTTTCGGATTTAAGTCAAAGTGGGGGCTACGTGTAACCGTAACGACGGGTTCAACTTATTTGCCGCGTACAATACCAGTAGTTTCACTACCAAAAAAAATAAAATAATATACCTACCGTTTCAAAGTTATCAAAACTTACTGTATGATTGTTGCAATTTTCCACATGTTGGTCTGAATGTCTGAACCCTGAAGGTACGGAAAGGAGTGAGCTCTCATCGATGACGTCACGGATATATTGTTCGCCGTTCATAACCTCGGCTAGGCCGTTGATCTACATCTAATACGTTTCTAGACGGCAGCCACCAAAGAGTATGAATGAGACAAGCTGTAATCTGAGGGTCTGTAACTTCTTACAACATCTGTCCATTGTAAGTCGTTTTAAAAAGCAAACTTATTCAGGAGAAGCGTTTAAAGCTTTTAACTACAAAATTATGGTATTTTCACAAGAAAAACTGTTTTTTTTTTTTTATTAGTATTAATTTATCTATACTCTATAGTAAAAAAGTATACTCCATAGGTAGCTCAAAAGATAATACTCTGTTTACCTTTTTTTAGTCAAACTGTATCATTAAGTCAAAGTTTAACACGATTCTGTATTCTTCCAAACAAGCGAATATACTTTAGGAGTCATAGAGTAGTAGATATTGCTATCTATATATCTATGTATTTCCTTGGAAAATAGATACTTGTTCTGTTTACGGTTTTCCCGTAAAAGTTTTGTGAAATATTTTAAATTATACATAATTATCTGTGTAGTGTGTAAGTGTGAAGTAGAAATCTGACTATGTTATGTTCTCGAAGAAGTTTGGGCCGAAGCGTACAGTAGAAAAATTATAGGAACATAACATTTCCAGTATGGCACTGCACCTAGCTGACATTAAACCTTACGAAAATTGATATCTGGTTAATAAATTGCACCCTTTATAACGAGACTTGTTTGTGCTTTTATCGATCTCTTCAGAGATGTCTACAGACTGTGGTACTTATGACTTCTCTCAAACGCGGATTTAATCTCGGGTTCTGTATCAATAACGGACATCTGCGATGTGTTTTTCTACTATTGTTCTGTGCTTATGTTTGTGTATTTTGGAGTGCTCATTAGTGGAGTGGAGTGGTCGTTAGCTCGTCTAATTCATACTTAAAGGCAGTCTATGTACCTCTGCACAGACGGTGGGGGTTCGTGTGAGTGACGCACTCGCTGCGTCTGCGCAACCGCGTTAGACCATTGCTTATTTTATATTTACCACATAACTAACCTTACATCACTGGTTTTTGAAATGTTTAAACGCGATGATGCCCTTTGATTGCGACATTAAACTGCAATCATTTGAAAAGAGAACTGTTTTGCTGGCTGGTAACACAGTAATTGTCACGAAGTCTACAGTATGAGGGGCGCGAAATTTGCGACATGTCTGGCGCTGCGACGAAAATTGTTGCATCACGATAAGAATTGGAAATATAAGTCATATGTTTCAAAAAAATCGTGCGTCTCATCGTGATTGGAAGAGGATGGCTCCTGTTGTCCGCGCCAGTTGCAAATTGATGGCGACTCGTGCGTCTGACTCGATGCCTACCTACAGGCGATCTATTGCGTATCTCATTATCACCTTTGATAGTTTTTTAAGCGGAGGCCCCGTCCGAATGTTCAGTTGATCTTGACGTCACAATGTACGTATTACACGGTGTCTGTGAATTTCATCACGATGCCGTCTAGTAACTGTTACCAGATCCGAAAAGTAGGTTTTGGTTTTATTAGAAGGTATTTGTGGAATGCTTGCAGCTTCCTGTATGGACGAATCTGCTTAGGAGGTTTACTCCGTCTTGAAATGTGTAAATAAATATTTATAACGGTGCAGGATAGTTCAAAAGAGTTTCGGCCCTAGAACACAAAGGATAAGTGAAGGAACACAGATTAGTTTGAGGCAGTTAAAGTCTGAACACACTTTCTCACTTATCCCAGACAGGAAAAAATTATTTGATAATTTTACATCGTAAAACAAGCCTAAAAACTTACTAATATTTAATCAAATATTTATTTTCGTAGTAACTTCTAGCTAAGATATGCATATTAGACATGATCAGTTATACTACTAAAGCGCACTTTAGTTAATTGATGAATTTGCTAATAAAATACTCTGCGAATCCTCAGGGCTTCTCTATAAGTTCTAGATCAGAGTATGTAGATTCAAACGACGACAGAACGACTCAAATATGCAAAGTTGAAGGCTAACACTTACGCCCGAAGTTATAATTAGTAATGAAGTACGCAAAAATAATCAAATCAAGTCGTAAATATTCACAACTGAACACTGTTCTTCAATAGAACGCCATGATGGATCACGATAGAAATATACGGTTTGCCCACTAAATCCTAGCGATAGACAAGCACGTTCATAGAAACTATTTGTGAAAATACTAAAAAGTTAATACAAAAGTCCGCTACAGCGCATCATTGTCATTATGTCATCTGATAAAAGTTTTAAAACTTACAGCACTCCGTGAATGTCAAAACTGTACTAATGTCATCAATCTAAAGGTGTATGGCCTGCAGATCACCTAAGTCAAGACTAAGTGACTGTACGGTACGTCTAATCTACTGCGTAGTACCTACATATTTATCGATGCTTGTAGCTGTATGTAAATGATAAAATATGCTGAAATGTAATGAGTAAATCGCAGTCTTCCTTAATGTTCTACTTATGATAGTTTCTTACTCTCTTAAAGTATTTGGGCCCAGTAATTAGCCTAGTTGCAGCAGTTTCATGATCAGTGGTGCCGAATAGCCCCGACTTACGAGTCGTAAGCCGTGGGTTCAAACCCAGCCACCACTGCTCTCAAAACTGTGAAGGAAAATATCGTGAGTAAATATGTAGCATGTTCTAGAACCAACAATTTGAGTACATGTGACATCTACAAAATCGCACTGTACCCGCGTGGTGGATTACGGCCCATTCCCTCTCCTAGAGAGGAGGCCTGAATACCAAGGGGGTGGGGACATTGGCAAAAGGCTGATTATGCTATATGCTATGTGTACTAAATAGCCACGTTTATCACGGGACTAGTGTTTTGTTTAAGGCCTTCCAAAGTGCAAATGTTGATTCGCCTTGGGGACTCCAGTAAATGGTCCATCAATTGGTTAGGATTATCTCTCTCTCACTGGGTTTCGAAGGAGTCTTTAATGCCCATTTTGCCAGTATATTTTTCCAACAACCTACTTAGGTGCACAGTCTATTGATAACTTATACTTTATAGTGGTATTGAGTGTTGGATGTTCTTGGTAACCAACGAAGTGGGGTGGTGGCGTGTGGAGTTCACCCACAATACCTCTGACTGTGAATGAGGACGGCCTCGAAAGGCCTGCGTGTAGCAAAGAACCCTTGGCATCAATGGATCGAAAACATAACCGAAATCTATGGGTAAACCAAAGGACTGTGGTACATTATATGTTCTGTTCTACAACTGTCATCGGTATTCAACCAGGGTTTCAGGACTGTAGCCCTGAAACATTAAGAGGGCAACCATTACACCAGGGCTCTGGGATTAAGTCCCTGCCTTAACCCGCGCGCCTCAAGGAGTTATCAGCAAACCGTAGGGGCCCTACAGGGTCGAAGCCTCCCGGAGCTGAGGGTTGGTGCGAAAGCGTTACACCGGGGCTCTGGGAATAAGGCAAGGAAGGCACGGGGTAGATTGTTTAGTCAGTAAGAGTCTGACACTGTCCCGCCTCGCCTCAGGGCAAGATTCGTTATTGGATGATTTTTACATACCATAAAAAAACAGGTGCCTTTTAGTCGGTAAAAGTCCAACGCTTTACCAAGAGTATATATATATATTATATATTTTTAATTCTAGACTACGATTTGACAACTCAGAATGTCACACTCTAGAAACATGTTCCCAATTTTCTGGAGTTTGACATTTTAAGTTGTCAAATCGTAGTGTAGGATTAAAAAACGAACCATAGTTCAATTGACGTCAAAATCATTGTATACGTTTAAAAAAATAGAAAACTTGGCTAAGTGGCGCCAGTTGTTGGTAAGACCCTAATTAATTCAGTTTCTAGTACAACTTTAATTATAGTTTTAAAGACAGTGCTAAACGCTTACCCTATTATATGTAGCCAAAACCGACAAACTGTACTACAAAACGTCTCTCACATCTCCGCCCTACGAACAGGGGGGTGTGACGAGAACAGGGGTCCGTTACGGAAGGATTATAATAGCTACATGACAGCAGGCGATAATGTTATGGAGCCAAGTGCTGATGTGACAGTTTCCACGTGTATACAATACTATTCATCATCATCATCAGCCTTTTAATGTTCCCACTGCAGGGACACAGGCCTCCTCTCTCTAGGAGAGGGAATGGGCCATAATCCACCACGCGGGCCCAGTGCGGATTGGTGGATGTCACATGTCTTCGAATTTTTGGTTCTAGGACATGCCGGTTTCCTCACAATGTTTTCCTTCACCGTTTTGAGAGCAGTGGTTATGAAATAAATTACACAAAGTAATGCGCCTGGCTGGGTTTGAACCCGCGACCTACGACTCGTAAGTCGGGGCCGTTACCACTCGGCCACCACTGCTCCCCAATATAATATCAATACTATTACGAAGAAATAAAAACGAGAATTGACTGGCGACTCATGGTGGTCGTTTTGAGGCTAGCCAGATAATGACAAATAGAATCAATTATGGTGGTGGCGAAAGCTCGCGCATTTTTCTGCACTAGTGCAAAAAATAGTTGATATATTTCGTACCTAAAAGCAATAGAGAAAAGAGCGGGTTTTCGATTAAGTATATAAAAATATTTATAATTCAATCGAAATATTTTAAAAATGCATTGCAAAAATGCGTTGATGTCTTTTGTTTTAATAGTGCTTTTTGCTGCGAAAGTTTGGAAGGTTTTTGGATGTTTTTGGATTTCAGAAGTTTCAAGTTTAACGTATATTTAGGAATTTGCGCTTCTTTATAAGTGCATTCTTCAATGTTGCAGAATCATCGAATCCATATCCGATGTGTCGATATGAGTCATCATTGCATAAAAATAAGTTTTAATAAGCATGACAACTTAAAAGTATTTGCTTTCATTACTACATTATAGAATAGTTACTTTCCAATTCTCCACAATGCATGAAGGTAGACTGCAGGAAGGACACTTAGGGCTCTTGTTAAAGCAAATCAATCTGACTAATTAGCCATTTAGACATTTAAAAAACCTTTTTTATTGTCCGATCAACCGATTTTGAGTTTTATTATGTTGGTGGAATGACAAACGGCGGCTGCAGTCAATATTTAAGTTTTCAACGACTTTTTTGCTTTTAATGCCATCCTTATGCCTATGGAATAGAAGTTACAATCGGTTGAACAGGCTGTAAAAGAGGTTATTATAAATGTCTAATATTAACGCGAATAGAGTATAGTGTTCATTAACAAACAAGAAACTGAAGAGAAAGGTCAAGAAGCCTTCGTCGGTTTGCTGAAATATAACGTGAAGATATACACCGTTAAATTTTCAAGTGTGATTTATTGATATCGCTAAATTATTATTTTTTATATATATTTATTATTGCAAAATTTCATTTAGTTCAGAATTTTTAATACTTGAAATACTATTAACAATTGCATTTTTTTTAAATTTTTACTAGATTCTTTATCTATACTAATATAATAAAGAGGTAAAGTTTGTTTTTTTATTTTTTTGTTTTTTTGTTTGTAGGAGGTAATCTCTGGAACTACTGGTCCGATTGGAAAAAATTTAGCAACAATAGAAAGCTGCTTTACTCCTGAGTGACATAGGCTATATTTTATGTACGCGGGCGAAGCCGCTGACAAAAGCTAGTTTCTAATATAACTTTAATTTTATTCTAATTTTGTTGTTATTTTAATTCTAATTTTAAATTTTGATGTTAATTTTGTCTGGGCTTTTTTCATATGGGTCAGCAGTTCTCACTAATAATAATAAAAGGATCCATAAACGAGAAAATTTATGTATGTGATCACTATACTACTCGTAATATGGAAGAAAACTTCATCCTTGGTAATTTACCTCTAACTGATTAGCTTAGCTAAGTAGAAATACTAAGTACCATTGTTTTTTTCACGAAGTGGTCTCATTCCTTTTTTACTGCTTATAGGCTCATGCTAAACCACTATCTCACCTGATGGAAACCAACGATTTACCACAGTTGCCTAGATTCATTCACTCTTGACTTAAAGATCTCTAGGTTGCAGCTATCTGGAAACATAGACTCCGACAGGTCTTAGTAAAGTGCAATGATATATAATATGCGATTCCAGTGGAGAACTAAGTAGGTATATTAGATATATCCAGTTATCTATAAAGATCTACGAAAAGACAAGATTCTTCTATATAACAAGGTTTTTCTATACAAACTTTGCTTCGCTCATTTCACCCCCTTAGGGTTCTTTTTTGGTAGGTAAAAATCATCCAGTGATGAATCCAGCTCTTGGGCGGGGCGGGAAATAGTGTCAGACTCTTACTGACTAAATGACCCACCCCATTCCCTCTTAGCCCTCATACCGGAGTCAGACTTTCCTTTCAGACTGGGTCGGGGCCCCAGTAGGTTTCGACCCTGCAGTTGGGCCTCTACATTTGCTGACAACTCCTTTGAGGCGAGCGGGAACAGAGCGCGCTGTACCCTCTTAGGGAGTGAATTTTGGAAAATCCACTCGCAGTGGTAGCCCATGGAATAAAAGAAAACCTTTTGCAAAATTCCACGCTCCTATTCCCAGTAGCTGTGTGTTACTGTCAGTTAGTCGGTTTTTCCTTTATACAGATACTCGTAACTATAAAGTCAAAGTCAAAATCATTTTATTCCAAACTAGCGACCCGCCCCAGCTTCGCACGAGGGCAAAGGTCATATATTATAGCTATAAACCTTCCTCATGAATCATTCTACTTATTAAAAAAAAACCGCATCAAAATCCGTTGCATAGTTTTAAAGATTTAAGCATACATAGGAATATGCGACTTTGTTTTATACTATGTAATGATAAACCATTTACAGGCACTTTTGAAACGTCAAGTCTGTCCGTCCTAAAAAAAATGATGCTAATTGCACATTCCAAAGCGTAGATCTCTATGAAGAAGAATGTGCAAGATATAGTCCTCAGTTCTAATAAGGATAAAAGAAATGTTAGTTTTAGCTTTTGTCAGCAACAAATCCCGTGAATATAAGGCAATGCCGTTTTATGAAGAATTGTGTAAAGTAATGTAACTGAATAGATAAGTGAGTGTACGATCGTCTGATAGATATCTCATTGTGTACATATTCGTTTTACATAATAGTGTGGATATTGTGTTAATTCGTGTAAGTAATGTAAAAGGTTAGGGTAGCGGTGATCTCCCGCGCCGGGCCTTGATAGAGACCATGGTTCGGAGCGAAGAGGGATGGCAGGCGGCCCTTTGACGAAGCAGGAATGCTAGCTAAAGAGGAGGCCGTCTTGATGATTAATTTATGCTACGTGGCAATCTCTTCCTTATCATTACTATCATCTTCCTGCCCTTGTCCTGTTGTTTTGTTGTCGGCACAAAGCGTTCTTTCTTCTATTCTGCCCTGTCAGCCGTCCCGTTATCACTGACTCCTGTTTCTTATATCACTTCTCACACAATCTCCCTTCATTTACATATATACTCTTTTAGTAACACGCGTTTCATCCCTTTCCTTTACATGGCCATACTAAAATTTCCTTTCAACTTTTCACACATTAACATTCTTATCTCTGCAAACTTTTTCATCCATCTTATACAAAGCCCAACATTCAGATCTACATAGGTAGTATGACATGGCTT
Source organism: Mythimna loreyi (assembly GCA_029852875.1). Classification (NCBI taxonomy): domain Eukaryota; kingdom Metazoa; phylum Arthropoda; class Insecta; order Lepidoptera; family Noctuidae; genus Mythimna; species Mythimna loreyi. The sequence continues at coordinate 8,887,062 of CM056780.1, forward strand.
ATCACGGACTTGTAGATTTTACCCTTCAACTTGAGGGGCATCCGTGGGTCACAAGTTTTTCCTGTGACCTGTCGCCATTTCATCCACCTGGAGTTGATCCGATGTGCTACATCTCAATATACCTGGTCATCTCCTAATCCTCAGATCTCAAAACTTTTACAAAAAAACCTCAACTGACTTCCAAACAAAAACACAAACAAATTTCGAAAGTCGATCTTTCTGATTTTGTTACTTCCTTTATGACTTCCGGAATATAAATATTTTGCAGTTTATTGTGATTTTATTTAGAGTTCGCATATATTTTTAAATTGATTGTGAATTCAAGCAGTACAGAATGCCTGACTCTGCATCTGCTGTTTAAAAATGTATTGATAGCTAATGACTTTCATCAACTTGTTTATGTTCTCGCACTCTTATTGTGCATGTTCCTGTTTTAGATATATTGTCGTAATAAATGAGGTTACATTTAATATAGCAATTTAATTTTTTTAGATTTCTACATTTGGTTATAAAAACTTTGTATAGGGATTTTATGCTTTGTGTATAAAAAAACTGTTAATTTGGATTGATTGGATGGTATATGTAAAAATTTATTTAATTTGATAATAGATCTAGTTAAAGCCAGAAATGTCAACTTCAATCGTCTAAGCCAAAGATTTCCTTAAATGGAGATAAACATTATGGCGATGTATGTTAGTATCTATTTACATAGCAAGCGAGATGATATCTACTGATACGTATCTGCGGCGCATTCCCACGATGATTGCCTATCACACGACACCGACATCTATTTTATGCATGCACCGCAAAATTATCTTAACCTTACAAAGTAAACAAGAATGTCCGCGTCACTATTTATGTTCTCGTTTTCCTGTGACGCAAAAGGTGCATCTGTTGCAACAGATAACGCTTATTGCACAATTTTAACGAAATAATCCACGTTGTAACACAAACATGGCGCGTCGGGCAGGTGTGTGCGACGTGCGCCGGCGCTGCCCCTCGGCTTGCAGCCTGCTTCGGCGACCACTTCCGACGACTGCAACGCGAATTGCGGCTCGCTGTCAAAACAACCAGCCGCCACGAAACACGACCTTCGTTCCAATACATAGAGTCCAATATCCACTAACACACCGCACCGCTTGTATTCATTACGTTAACGGTTTTTGATTTAATTTAAATGAAGCAAGTAACGATTAATCGATCCCAAATCAGACTGTGAATTAATAAGAATGTTGACAACACTCGGCGTTGCACATAAAATATAAGTGGAGACATGAACTAATGGACGTGGAGCGACGCGGCGCAGTATGTAAACAAACAAACAAGTCACGCATCGAATCGAGCGCATTGTGAAATGCACACACGGGACATGTAACACATGCATAACTTACGTGTTTATGCGCAGGCGACGGTACGTAAACAAAGCTGTAATAGTCCATCGATCGCCGAGTGCAGGGAACCTAAGTGATCGATGGTGGCGCTGTGGCGATGCAGTTCGTGCGGGCCGGTGCTGCGGCCGCGGTAGTCCGTGTTCGCACTCCATAAGGTCGAATTTGGTGTGAGTTATTGTTGTCCGAAGATGGTCGGAATTTAAACGGGTGTAGAACGCGTGCGCGGTGCATAGGCCGGCGGTGCAGCGTGCAGCGTGCGCGGGGCGCGGGCGCGCGCCGCCGACTGCACGCGGCACCCCGCGCCCCCGCGCCCCGCCGCGCCCCCGCGCCCGCGCCCTCTGACCGCCACCACCATGCATTGTCAACAAATGAATGGAAATCACTTTGATGGGCTTCTTCACGTTACATCGCCCATAAATGTTTTCGTGCCGTCAATAAATTTCAAATAGATCTAGTTCGAGATAAAAGAAAGTGGATTACATTATAAACGATCTAATGTTTCGCAGACATCCGCGCAAAATATTTGCATTGAATTAGCAAAATGTTTATGTAACAATTCACACTTTTTCTTGTTTGTTGACTCTATACAAAATGAATTGTAGTTTTGGAAAATCACGAAAAATCTTTAATTCGTTTTATTGGTACCAATTTAGAGTTGCATTATATCTAATTGAAGGAGGAAGACGTATGCGTGTATTCATTTTGGTTATTGCTGTGAGTGCATGATGCGGGCGGGAGTGTGATCCTCGCGAGTGAGTGAGCGCGCGTGCCTCTCGGCCGTGAGCCGCCACATGTAGGCATGCCTCGGATTCCATTGAGAGGGTTTTATCGGTGGCGGCGGAGAGAGGAGCCGCGTACGCGCAAGTATTCGGGTGTTTGGGTGCGCACGCGGGGTCGTCGACCGCGTAGCGCCGCGCGCCCTTTGAGCGATTTTTCTAATGCGTAGCGGCGACGTCGCCCGCGCCGCCTGAAGCGCCGCCGCTCGCAGCCACTTCAGTTATCGCTCTGCAACTGATAAAATTGATAAAGATTGTATGAGAGCTATTCAATACTTACGTTACTTTCTCTTCTCAGACTCTCGCTTGTTTGTTGAGTTCACACAAACCTATAGTTTCGTGCCATCCCATTTATCTAAACAGCACACATAAATTCCTTGAATTTATTTTCCGAGAGAAGTTCTATTCTTTCAATTTGACAATTAATGTTTTTATCACAGGTATATGTACCTAATATTAGTAGCAATAGCATTAGAGGATTGGATCCTGAGTAAACAAATTCTTACTGTTAGATAATTTGAGAAACTATTAAATTAAATGTCGTTTAACAGCCCCAAGAGGACACCAGTGTGCACACCTATTGCCTTTTAATTGTGTCTGTAATTACGGTAGTCGAAAGGTTAAGGAGAGGTAATTTAGTGTTTTATGAATAAGCCTGTACCAAACCACAATATGCGACATACAAGTTGAACCACAATGGCGATCGAACTTCAATGTGCAGTAGGTATAAGGTTTTTGCGTCTCAATAGAAGTGCGGCACAGATGTGGCTGGTTACGCGCAGCCACAGAAAAGAAGGCATTTTTAGGTCAACTTTTCTGCTGCGTTCTATCCTCATCTTTAATACCCATGTACCTATGCCTCTTTCCAAATTATGAACATTTTAAAGTTTGCACAATAGCCTGAATTCAAATTTGTTGGAAGGTTACCAATAAATCATTAATACATTCATTATTTCAAGAAATTGCGATCCCGCACTAATGCTAAATTCCAATTATTTTTAATAGATCTTGTTCGAAGCTTTTAAAACTAACGAATGAAGTCGTCACATGAGAACATTCTCAATTATGTTATTTCCTGTTTTAGATTACTGGATTCTCGGAACACTGATAACATATCCAATAAAACTGTGAAGTTCACGAGAAATTCTCTGCCTTTAACTATTGGATATATAAAATCAACACTTGTTTTAATGAGCAGTTATTATGTAGATATGAGCTCAGGATATAGGTACGATGACACTTGGACACAAAAGTTGGAGATGACAGTGATACACCTTTCGAATACCGTAAATAGAGACATAATAGAAAGGCAACAGGTGTGCGAACGCCGGTGTTCGCTCGGGTCGTCCGCTGTACCATAAAAAAAAACCTCCCACAAACAAAGAAACAAAAAAACAAACTTTACCTCTTTATTATATTAGTGTAGATTATGAGGTAACATAGCGCGTTGTAGCGCCCTCTAGTGGTCAAAAAATAATGTGTTAAAAAATAAAGATGAGACAAATACGCCGTGTTTGGTACAATTTTCAAAGGTCACTCGTACATTCCCAAAATATTGTTTAATATTAATATGACGCCATCTAGCGGACAAAAAGGAAAGTATTAAAGAAAATCAAAATAAATACACCGGGTTTAGTATCATTTGAAAGAGCTTAATTTGTGCTCATAAAAAAATACTACCAATCAATGTTGCACAGAAGAAACAGTGATTTAACAACAAAATGGTTTAAATAAAAAAAAAAAAAAAACTAAAACCCGATTACGACAAAAAAATTAAACAAGAAAAACCGTAGCCACACCTTAAAAACGCAACACTTTATTAACGTGTGACTACGGTTTTTCTTTCTTACAGTTTTTCTTGTTTCACACTTTTTCAGCGGCGTTTTTTTTTTGTCGTAGTCGAGTTTTAGAGTTTTTTTACTTTTTTTACATTGGTGTAATAAAGATAATTATAATTGATTGCAACAAAGGGAATGGTGAGAGAATTGGAGATTTGACATATAACTCCTTTATTCGAATTCGAGAATTCGGCTGGTGCTGAAAATCAGCGCTGTGGCTCTGTTTTACACATGAGCCCCAGCTTTTGCTGAGCACCGGCCGTTTTGTGCGGGTGTGTCGCATTTTTTTTATTACCTATTTAGTTGTTTTTGTTTTTTTTTTTATTGTATGCGCCATACTCTTGCGCAAATAAACGTTTTTTCTTTCTTTCTTATTTTTTTTTTACTATCGAACAAGTTTTCATAACCTAATTAGTAGGTAGTTATTGTTTGTAAAAGTTTCATTAAGATCCATTTAGGTGTTGAGGCATAAAAGTATTTTCAAGGTGTATAGCTTGAATGTTCCGTGCGTAGGTATAGCACACAGTATTGCTTTAATTATTATCTGTCACCAAATAATTGCACACCATAAGATTACGAGAGTGTATATTTTCAATATACATATAGTATTATTAATAGATAATGATATATAATTATATTTCTTTAATAATATTAGATATTTAAAAAAAAGAAACAAATTCATTAAATAAATTGTGTTATACAAAGATACTGAAATAAGAGTTTAAAATTTTACAAGATTTATAATAAAGCAATGGTATTTACACAACGCACACACCTGATGTATCTAATTATAAGATTTTAAGTCATGGCTTACCTTATAGTCTTCAAGCTCTTGTTGCGGACGGCGAGCAATGTGTAGCCCGCTGTCCAGTCTTCTGGTAGTGGTCCGGACCGACCCCAAGTCGTCGACGGCACGCACTGTTCCCGCGCCTCAAGGATTAGCAGGGTCGAAGACTCCTGGGAAAAAGGGTTGATGCGAAAGCCAGGGCTCCGGGATCAACGCAATGGATGGTATGGGCTCCGTTGATTCCAGCTCGTGGCTCGCAACTGAACTTATAACTTTTCAGTTTATAATTCGCAGCTTAACTGTAAGATTCTAGTTCTTGACTCGCAACTTAACTTATAACTTTATAGTTTATAGCTCGCAGCTTAATTTGTGAACTTCCAGTTCTTGACTCACAACTTGACTTGTAACTTTACAGTTTATAGCTCGCAGCTTAATTTGTAAACTTCCAGTTCTGGGCTCGCAACTTATAACTTTTCAGTTTATATGTAGTTCGCAGCTGTACTTGATGCTTCGAGTTCTTGACTCGCTACTAAGCTTATAACTTTACAGTTTATAGTTCGCAGCTTAACTTATAGGGTTGCAGTTCTTGACTCGCAACTTAAACTAAAAGTTTTCAGTTTATAGCGCGCAACTTGATTTGTAAGCTTTCAGCTCTTAATTCGCAGCTTAACTTGTTTGCTTCGAGTTCTTGGATCGCAACTTAACTTACAAGTATCCAGTTATAGCTAGCAGCTTAATTAACATAAGCTTTGAGTTCCTGGCTCGCCACTTAACTTATGAGTTGAGTTTTAAGCTTGAAGCTTGCAACTTATAAGTTTTAAGCTCAAAACTTGCAACTTATGAGTTTTTAAGCTCGAAGCTTGCAACTTATAAGTTTTAAGCTCAAAACTTGCAACTTATGAGTTTTTAAGCTCGAAGCTTGCAACTTATAAGTTGAAGGTTTCGAGCTTACAACTTATAAGTTGCAAGCTTCAGACTTACAACTTAACTTATAAGTTATCAGCTCTTAACTCGAAGCTTAACTTATAAGTTTTCAGGTCTTAGCTCGCTGCTTATCTTATGAGTCTCTAGCGTGAACCTTAACAAAATCATCCAATTCTGGATTATGGAAATAGATATGTTTCCTGTGGGGTAAAATAATTTAAAGAGTAGGTAGAACATAGAAAGAGCGCTTTAATATATTTCTTACTAAGTAGGTGTTAATTATGAAGCACTTTTTTTCAATAATTTTCTTTATTTTATATTTTTGTTTACTTACCGACGTTTTTTCATTTCTGATTCAATCATGCTCTCTGCCTGGTGACTTCGGATCAGTGGGTTCAGCAGAAAAGGGAAAGCTCTGTTCACCCCCGAACGACTTAAGTTTTTTGTCTACTTTGACAAAAATTGAGATAAGGTTAGGTTGTAATAAGTCGATACATGATACACCTGCGTATGGTCTGGAAATATCTTTTCACTTTCAGCGTAACCCATTTCACTCCGCTGTATCATTACATAGTATAAAACAAAGTTTGCTTTCCCTATGTATGCTTAGATCTTTAAAAGTACGCAACGGATTTTGATGCGATTTTTTTTATAGATAGAGTTATTCAAGAGGAAGGTTTATGTGTATAATACATGCATAATATATTCAATATTAGTACCCGTGCGAAGCTGGGGCGGGTCACTAGTATGTAATAAAACAATTGTGGGTAGTTATAAATAGTAAAAGCTTGAATTGTTGTTTACTTTTTCTCAGGGTGACTAAAATTTATTAAAATATACAAATAATAATTATAGTGTGAGTACAATCTGAACTGATTGCAATTACTTACTTTTTATTTTAATTTAGCATAACAATAAATGTTCCTGAAAACGTAAAAATTCATCATCATTTTTCTGAAAAAACTGTTCTGAAAGATGTCTACAGCTGGACATAGGCATCCTCAGAGTGTCGCTAAAAGACTGGATCATCTTAGGCCAATAAAAGTTGCATCTATCAGTTTTCGTCCGCCACTCTAGCTAGAACCTTTCAGCCCCATCGATCATTTGTTTCGATGAACAATTTACCCTACCCTGCCCACTGTCACGTAAGTTTATATATTATAATATTGTGTATATTATAAATATTGTGGGAAACTCAACTGTATATATTTTCTATCTTTTCTTTCCAGTTAAATTGTTTCTTCTCGTTGAATTTGCATAAAAGCTAACTTGTGCAAATGTACTTATGAGATCGCAAGAAACAAATTTGACGAACAGTGTTTGAACGAATATCGAAATGTACGTTAGTGGTATGCTTGTGCAACTGCGACCTAAGTTATTGCATATCATGCAACACAACAAAGTTCGCATGTACGTACACAGCTTTAGGGGATGACTATGGAAAATCATTTTCTTAGAGCTTGCCCACGTCACCTTGCCGGTCCCTTGCCTTCTTGGATTCCTTGCGTTCCGTTGCCTTGCGGAAAATATCATTCTCAAAGGGTCAATTTATACTAGCGCACGCGCGACGCTTCGATGTGCTTCGACTGCACATCGAAGCGTCATTCCAAAACTGAACATAATAAGTTCAACCTTATCTCCATAGCGTAACATTACTTTTGAGATTTTATAAAGACGCGCAAATCTATACTAATATTATAAAGCTGAAGAGTTTGTTTGTTTGTTTGAACGCGCTAATCTCAGGAACTACTGGTTCGAATTGAAAAATTATTTTTGTGTTGAATAGATCATTTATCGAGGAAGGCTTTAGGCTATATAACATCACGCTGTGACTTATAGGAGCGAAGAAACAATGGAAAATGTGGAAAAAACGGGGAATAATATTCATCTTTGAGGGCTTCCGTTGCGTGCGCTGCGAAAACGGTAGAAGATACCAAAAAAATATGTACAAAAGAATTATTCCCCTTAAAATGATCTAAAAAAATGTCCGCGACAGTATATGTCTATCTTTTAAGATTAACTCACTAGAACCGTTTTTATGGGAATCAAATTTGGCCGAAATTAATGCATTATTACCAATTATTTGTTAGAGTTGTATCAACATAGTAATATTAAACTTTATCCAAATAAATGTGTTGTTGATTAAGAGTATGTAATTGTGAACAAAATTGTCTTTGTAATCACTTATTTTCAATAAACACCTTAGAAGATATAACAATTTTAAAATACTCCGATATAAAATTCACACACGCCGCATGATTTGCAAAATATGACGCTGCGCCTGGCCGGCGGGCGAGGAGAGGGGTTGCTTGCGGGCGGCGCGGAGGGGTTTTTTTATGGTAGGTAAAAATCATCCAATGACGAATCCCGCTCTTGGGCGGAGCGGGAAACAGTGTCAGACTCTTACTGACTAAACAACCTACCCCGTTCCTCCCTTGCCTTATTCCCAGAGCCCCGGTATAACGCTTTCGCACCAACCCTCGGCTGCAGGAGGCTTCGACCTTGAAGAGCCCCACAGTTTGCTGACAACACCTTGAAGCGCGCGGGAGCAGTGCAGGCCGTTGACGACTTGGTCTCGGTCTGGACTGTTACCAGACAACCGGACGGCGAGCTACCCATTGCTCACCATCCGCAAGCCAGCGTCTACGGTGGCCGGATATCGGCGGGATCGGCGAGGGCGCTTTTGCCCTTGCCTCCTCCTTTACGAGCATTACTGCTTCTCAGAAGGAGGCGACCGCTTGCCATTCTTCTTCGCTGCGGACCATGGCCTGAACCAAGGCCCGGCGCGAGAGGCCACCGCCGCCGATCACTCCCACGAGGACACGGCGATTCTCTTCTCAAGCGGGGCACACCTCCACCGTGTCTTCCGTGCTGGCCACACAGTGGAGACACCCGGGCGTCTCTTCCGCACGAATCCGGCGCAGGAATCTCCTGAACTTCCCATGTCCGGTGAGAACCTGCGTCATGTCCTGCGTGATATCTATCCAACCACGCCTCAAAGAGGGCACTTACCACCGAGATTATGGCGTGCCCAAGTGGAGGGTGTAGCTCTATGAAGTATTTTTAGATAATAATAATTATGTTCTTTTAAAAACTAAATTTTCTAAAATAATAACAGAAATTGATACGGGCAAAGTCGTGGGTAACAGCTATAATTTATAAAGCTGAGGAGGTTGTTTGCAAAAATAAATATGATGCCCAAAATAAATATTCCACGCGGACGAAGTCGCGGGCACAGCTAGTTCTTCTTATAAACGCGCTGATTGCGCGCGTATTCTGGCGACTTCGCTTTAGTTGTAAAGAATTTGACGCTTTGATGCGCTTCGATTCTGCGCTTGTATTAATTGTCCCAAAGTTTCCAGAACTTCAGCTATGCGTTGATATGTTAGTCAGTCAGTTTTTCTTTTCTATGTTAGTATAATAGATAAAGTAAGTAAGTAAGTATGAGTACCACCACAGCTCTGCTCTTGGCGTTTTCCCCTCGAGTTTGACAGTATCAAACAGACTGAAATTTATTTATTTATTAAAACTTTATGCACAAAAGACTGTACAAAGGCGGACTTAATGCCTTAGGCATTTTCTACCAGTCGACCTTAGGGTGGTGCAGAAACATAATATGGTAGGTGCAACTTAAAAAGAAAAAAAAATACTGGTAATATTATGCATTGTTATACTTACTTATTAGTACATATTTCTATTATTATCAGATTTTGTAAACAACATTTACTAAAATAAATCCCAACTACAAGACTGCTGTAACAGGTTGCTGTATCTACGCATTTCTGTAAAATATTGCGATACGTTTTAATTTGAATGAAACACCTTCAGTTTATTTTGGGCGCTTAATATGAGATGTTTGCTTGTCAATATTTTGGTTTTGGGAAGTTTTATGGTAGCATAAAACTAAAAAAAAAAACATCATTATAAAATTCATGGCATATAACTTGGGTTATAGAACACATCGAATGCATCGAATTGAAGGATGAATTTTACAAATCCATTCTAAAGTTTACCTTAGTAAATAAAAGTCTCGTATGAAGAGTTACAAACTATTAGTTTAACCTAGCCTTTAATGTTCTGCTTTATGAGTGTGTTTAAATAATTTCATATTAAATTTTTGATAAAAAAAAACAGTGTTCGGTATGTTTCGTTTCTAGAAATTTAACTTTGAAAGTGTATATATCTTCTATTAATTTGATAAGATTACTGGGTTGTGTACTCGTACAAAAATAAAGGATTAAAAAAATAAATGCCAATAAAAGTTGTTAATAGTAAGTAATGACTGTTAATGACATTTATTTTTAAACCATTTTTTTATGCACTTACCAGCTTTAAAGAGAGCCTAACTTTAGGCTCGTCAAGTAAAAGTTATTTGTACTTTACTTTCGTTTTATCGAAAATAATCCATGAAAAAGGCTTTTGAAAAGCTTATGCTTAGATCTTTAAAAAAATACGCAACGGATTTTGATTCAGTTGTTTTAAAAGATAGAGTGATTCAAGAAGGTTTATATGTATAAAATATTTAATACCACTATTGCACCCGTCCGAAGCTGGGGCAGGTCTCTAGTAGGAAATATACTAGTTCCCTAGAACACACGACTCGCTAGATTGCCGTCTTCTCATATTCTACTTACCTATAAGTACCTACCTATGTTATTTCAGCGTTTCAATACACTCAACGACAAAACCTTAGCTAATTAAAATGTTTTGAATTCCCAAACCTACTTACTAAGGTATCAGAACTCCAAAGGAGAATCTCGAAATTCGCCTTAATTAGGCGCCGGTATCGAAAGGCGTTTACGTAACTGCGATAATGACGGGCGGATTCCTTTCTGCATTCCTGGTGTGTGAAGCTTTGCGGACTCGCAGAGAAAGGCTTTCTGCATATCAATGTGTATAAAGCGCAGAAATCCGACGTACTTTGTACTGGATTTAGTCGGTTGGGACATGTAGGTAGTAGGCCCATAGATCGCGTAAGTGCCTACTCATTTTAAGAATTGCACCGCGATAGATCATTCTAATAAAATAAAGGTGAAAGTTTTATGTACATTTGTTACTCCTACCCAAATTTAGTACGACTTTGGTAGGTAAACCATGTCCTGGAATAGTCCTTTTTTATCCCAGATGTGTTCCCTCAAGACAATTTGCTATTTTCACGCAGCAGAAGCTGCTAGCAGAAGTTAGTTTCAAATAAAAGAAGGTAAATGTCGATTTCTTACTTAAGATTTTATAAAGACAGAAATTATAGTGTGTAGAAACTTATAGCGCTTTCACGCAGTGTGAAAGCGCTACAAGTTTTAAAAGTTTTGTTAGACTACATAATGCCAAGCGCTTCAGCGGACTTTTGTATTAACTTTTCAGTATTTTTACAAATTGTTTAGATGAACGTGCTTGTCTACCGCTAGGATAAAAGTCAACAATTGCGCATAAGTTAGTGAATCACACACTAACTTATATCTTACCATAACTCTACCTACTACTCGTACTTGTGCTCGGCCATAGTCACATAGATATGTCCCAGTGCTTAGCAACAAAGAGTTTAACTACTCGTATTTTCAACGTAATCAAGAGACAGCATTTTAGTTTCCAAACCTCATCAGCTAATTTGTTCTAATTTCAGAATTTTTAGGAAAATTCAGTGTCAGGTGTAGGTACTTACTTATCTATATCCCCTAGTGATACACTGTAAATAAACTGACTGAATGACATATTAACGCACAGCCGAAACTACTGGGACTAGGAGCGTGAAATTATTATTTTTTTAACAACAAGGTTTAATTTTATGACGTAAGCGAGCACTAAGAAAGGATTTCCAAAAATTCATCTTCTAAGGGTGTGAAACGAGGGTCAAAAGTTGGTATGGAGGAACCTACTTACACGCGCGTGATGCCGCTGGCAGAAAACTAGTCTTCGTATGTAATATCAGCTTCAGTAACTACATAATTAAATGTTACCTGCTTACATCGATGCTCGTTTAATTTAATAACTAAATAACAGTTAATATTCATTGCTGTTAACATTCAAGAATCTTATAGAACTAACTCCTAACTAATAGCGATATTTTATTTCTATTAACGCAATTGGGTGTATTTTTATTAACACAATACCTCTTTATACAGGTAAATTCACTAATGTTCACTAGCAGCGCCTCCTCAGAAAGTTTCTCAAGCACCAAGAATAAAGTTCGTAAATGTATTGGCATAAGTACTCACATATATCGCATCTGATCACTGGTCTGCTGAACTGATTTGTGACTAATACCATCAGAATCTCCAAAACTTGGTGGCATATGACAGCTCGCAAGAGGAAGTGGTGTCGCTGGTACATATCTACGACCAGGTTTATTACCGACCCGGCCGGGCCCCGTTTATCGGTCCCGTTCCATTTAAATATACTCGATAAGGAAAACTTTTGTAGCGAGGTAAAATCACATTCCGTTCGTGCTACATGCTATGTTCGGATAGTAACGGAATTATTTTTAAAGTTACTTTAACTTTAAGAGTTTAAGATCCTCGCTTGTATCTCAGGAATGTGCTATAAGGAATTCAGGAAGATAGGCTCTAAATGATACCACATATAGACACTGCATTTTGTATAATATAAAAACAATAAAAATATTCTTAAGTAACAATGAATTCAGAACGAAAATTGTGCTATTGTGACAAGGTATTACAGAGGATGAATGAATAAATGCAAAACAAACACTTTGAATTCACATAACAACTAATATGTTCACTTTGGAAGCACATAAAAATAAATTCATTTATTAAAATATTTTTATAAACATAATAAATTCATAATCTTTTTTTTTTGGGTAACCTATGGCTAAATTCCAAGCAAATATCGAGTGATGTGGGCTTCTCAGAAAATACCTACTGTTTAAATAGATTAGAATTTGTTGACTGATCAACTAAGGAGTCTTAAGTATTTACTTAAGGCTAGCTATGTTTCAAGAGATTAGTTTTAATGCGGTATAAATAACTGGCTTATGTTTATTTTCTACACAATCTATACTAATCCTTGAAACAAACTGTACAAATACGTATTACAGTCAGCACACAGGAGCCCACACCATTTTCTTGCATCTTCCTAAGTAATATTACACAAATTCCATGAAATATGTAGGTACTGAAATGTACAATTTAAAAATCAGATTGTTAAGTTATTTAATTCCTTAATATACATTCATATTGTCTTTAATTTGTATTCTAATTCGATTTAAAATTAAATATTTAAGGCCTGTATTCGTCATAGTCAAAACAAATTGACATGCGAAATGATGTCTGTACGGTAATTGTCTTAGATCTATAAAATGGATACAATTTTCAAAGAAACTGTCACAGACATTGTTCAAGGAATTGTTAAATTCTATGAAACAGTAGAAAGGTCTGTCACAGCTATTTTGAACAGTGAAATCATTGACTTAATTGACTTAACTGGGAACATGCATATGTATGCATTTACGTTACTGCGCTTGCGACAAACTGACAAGCACAGACCTCAACATGTTGGCTTAAAACCAATAAAATATTCCTGAATGTAATCGCCGCAGTACACGCTTGACTAAAATAAAAGAAACCAATAAATACTGCGACAACAACAACCAGGGCGCAGGAACAGGTGGAATTCGTAACTACGCAATAAATTTATCTACACTAACCAAAATAACCGGAGTACCACAAATATCTTACAGATACTTATACAATACTTTGATATATAAAACATTAATATAATTTTTGGAATTATATATTTGACCACGTCTTGTGGGATAAAGCTTTCATTTTTTTTTTTATTTCGATTTGTTTTCAAGTGTTCAGCAATCATTTGAATGCGTTGTCATCGGTAAAATGAATTCTACTAAATTTCAGACATTTGGAATATAATTATAAATAGTTATCTTACTTTTGAATCTCATTACTTAAATATCCTTACATTCATACTACAAAACAGTCTCCCACTGCGTGTGTTTCTCTGTTCGCGATAAACTCAAAAACTACTGATCGGATATTCATGCGGTTTTCACAGTAGACAGATTGATTCATGGGGAATGTTTAGCTGTATAATACATGCTTATTATAGTAGAGAAATGCCAAGAATTTAAAAGATTTTTAACACCCGTGTGAAGCTAGAGCGGGTCTCTAGGAAGTGTAATAAATAGCCATTTTCTCGTGATACGTCATGAGAAGGAAAAGCAGTTACTTCTGACAAATAGGTTAGTCAAGAATTATTTATATTCCCATCGGTATAAAGTTTTTACTAAGCTGAATGAAACAGTTAATTCTGTTTGGTAGCAGTTTCTAAGTGAAACTACACTCTCCATGCATCAAAACATATTATACACTTTACATATTTACAACGAATTCCACCTTTAAGTAATTCAATCATTTGGCTGCGGCTTCAATAGATAACAGAGCCACAAATATAATATAGCTGTTTTCCTATTTAGTAGATCAGCTACGAGGAGCATTACTATTTTTATTATAGGAGCTGCTAATACGCAACAGGTAAAACAATGTTTTTTCATAAAGTAGTATGAAACATTTAGTGAATTCGATACACGAACCGAACACATGTTGGAAGTATATGCGACGATTCCACATTAACAAACATTACTCAACTTACTAAACTCTGGAGTGGACAGTATGTTCTTCCTTAAAAGTTCACTTATGATCTGTATAATAATGTATACAAATGATTTTGGATACAATTGACATTCATATCAATGGAACATTTACACGACGACTTTCCTTTTGGTATACAAGGTATAGAGGTATTAAGTATGACCGGCGTCTGCCCGGCACCGCTACCTGTAGCGAGCCAATTAGAGAACTGAATACAACCAATTATAGAAAACGTACAAAATTTAGGACACGTACACACTCGTGTGCCGTGCAACTATTTCGACCAATGGATTCTTAACCTTTTAATGACCGGCTTAAAAACTTGAGATCGCTTCATTATGCAATTAAATTATATTGATAAATTCAAAATCCTAACCAATGTTTGGTTGAATGCAATCGTTTTGAAATTTTAAGATTTTGTGAGTATAATGTTTTTTCAGTCAGAAAGTCATACTTATTTATGTATCCAAAATCGAGCGACGATGAGCACACTTGAGTTTTTTTTTATAAAAATATCTACATCTAAGTTACAAGGGGGTATCTCAGAGCATTAATACTAGTCAGCATTAAGTCGGCGTAGTGAAGGCACGGCGTGAGAGAAGGCGGGTTGTCTTACCCGAGCCCCACGTCCAGGCACATCATCACCACGAAGCCGATGATGCAGCCCCACGTCGCCAGCTTGCCGTTACCACTGCGAACAAACGTACCTTTAGAATCCTTAAAACAATTGGTTGATAAGCGCTGCTCAGTATATTCAAGTAACAATAGCTATTAACCTGTAAGATGCCTATCATTTACAGTAATAATCGTTAAAAGTTATATCTAGGCGGTGATCAGAAATTGATACCAGGTTGGTGTTCACAGATCTAGAACGCGGCTCGCCGGACCCTTGGATAGTCCCGAGCACAAGCGACTGCTCCCAAACATTCTTACGACAAAGAAGAGGGACCTCACTAAAACCATTAGCATTAATTGAGCATAGGTACCTAAATGCGAGTGGAAAACCTTATCTGTGATGGAGTTATGAGTCATGCTAGGGAAGGCTACGGCTAACTGCAGCGAACGTACTTGAAAGGGCATTTAACGTCAGTAGTTAAATGCATATTGTTATTCTCATTCTCACAAGCAGGTATTGCAAAACAGTCCGTCGATTTAAATTTATAACCGACTGAAATTAGTCATTGCTAATCAAAACTTCCATACACGGCTCCCTATTTCTAGATTTCAGATTATCAAAACGTGAAGGATCGTAGGTGTTAATTTCGACAGCCGGAAACTTTATATTACAATGTAAACGGACACATCATAAACACATTAAAATGTATGTCTCGTGTTAAGGAGGCAGTAATACGTTTACTGACGCACTTTGACTGTCATATACATAATGGTATGTACATAATAACATATAGGGGTCCGTTATAAAATGCTGTCGTCATACAATGCCGGCCATTGAGAAATAACGAGTAAACGATATTTGAATATCAAATAGGTAGCAAAATTACGATATCGGAAAGGCCGCCGATGGCGCTTGCGTCTCACGCACTCGGATTTACAGAACCGCCGGCGACCGGCCGGAATACGCTAAGGGGAATTACGAGCCATTACATTAAAACGATTCCTAGTACTTAGCTACGTACCATGTTGTGCACATACACAATTCCATCGGAGAATCGAATGCTTTTTTTAAATGTACACCGTGCCTTATTAATAATCTAGGAGCACGTCGATCTTTAATATTCACAAGTTTCTTAAGTATCACGGAATACAAATTTCCCAATCGAAATAGATTGATTTAGTAAGAAACAGAGGTAGGTACTTTATGCAAAATGTAAGAAGTATGCATGATGTAACTCTGTATACGTAATTCAATCATTTCTTTTATACCTTTATCTTGTATATTCAACTAAACGTTGTTTTGTTGATGTGTTTGCGCAGGCAATTCATTTTAATTCATAATATTCTGGTGGCGTCTGTTTATCAATGTTTGTAGGTGACCTAAAGCCAAGTGAGAATTTAAACAGCAGCTTAGGTAAGATGGGTAATTCCATATTGAAACATGATTCCTAATCGACTCCTTACCTAATCGGGAATATAGAGTTTTCGGTTGCAAGATAGGATTGCTCAATGTGTAGGTACAATAAATCCGTTGGGCAGAGTAAAGTTGAGACATCCGGCTCGTGACGATGGTCGGAGTGTGGCTTGTCAAGTATGACAGGTCGGCGCACATTCTGCTCACGTGCCGTGGGGAACCCCGACTGGACACACGACATGCACCTAAATACCTCTGCTGACATCACGCCCAAAAACCGAGGAATTTTCAACACAAACTCGAAGCTGACGAGAAAACTAATCAAGATATATCAAAGGAATGTTTCTAGTCATTTAATAATCAAGCATTGTACGCACGTCTGCATACGCAATTAGCTTAATTGGTTGCTATGTAAATGTAGAGTTAAACATGCCTGAAACGTCTCGGTTTTCCTGAGTTTTCTTATCATATTAAGTTTATACTGTTCAGTACACATACTGAATCTGAAAACTGAATATCAAACTTGTTCTTTGAGTTACTTGAAGGATAACCAAGTACCTGGATACGTCTAGTTTATTTGAAAATTAGGTTTAATTACATTACAAACATGATGTTCTCATCGGCAACTCTTTAGTTTTCCCCAATTAAGCTTTCTTTCTTTGGAAGTCACTCTGAACACTCAATTCCGAATAATGTTAATACCAAGTCCACAAGCCAGGACAATAACTGAGTTGCTATTCTAACTTGAAAAAGCCAGCTTCATGTAATCTTGACATTACGGTGGGGGGAGGGGATTATTTTGGTGGAGTAGTTGATGCGGTCGGGACCGGGGTACATGCGGCACGACGTCTGGAGGTAGGTCAGGGAGTGTCGGCGGCGGCGCTCTGGATTCCCAGACAGTGACGTCAGCGCATAGACAAACTAGAGCGTCGTCACCGTCTTTATCCCGGCAACAAACGCGTTATTTCTTATATTTATTGTTATTGACAGTGGCGAGACGGTGACAAGCCCACGCATGGCGCATGGCGGCTCGCACCGAATTTGCTCCACAACGCGAGGCTGCGCCGGCCGCCCTGCCGCCGCCGCCCGCCCGCTGCAAATAGACGCGCCGACCACCGCACCCGCCACCACGCACAAACGACTTCTCTATACTCACATTGCGATACTTGTTCAACATTAAATATTTATTATAAATCAGCTCTAGACATATCGTTTTGTATCTTTTCTCGGTAGATAATTAAGTTTTCGGCACGACATCTATCTGACGGATTTTCTTTTATCAAAAACGCTGTTAGTTGCTTTTCATGAATGAAAAGTGATTGTCAACATGAAATATATAATAGAACCATTTTACATGTCCGCAAATTACCAACAGCTTACTTTAAAATGCGAAAGCTGTGCTACAATTTTGTTCTTTTCTTAGATCGCCTATTTCATTTGTGTAGTCTTGCAGATTCAGTTTTAAGCACTACCCTCGTCTTCCGCAGTATATTGTGGAAAATTTGTCCAGAAAAAGAAGCAAGTGCAGACAACATAAAGGATACAGTGATCGGTCTGCCTAGAGCTGTTTGGAAAAGGAACTCAAATGCCGATAGGTCCGAAAACGCAAGAAAGTTGACAGGTATGAAATGACGAGGAAGAGACTGGTTTATCTTCCAAAATTTCAAAAAGGACATTGCATCGACAATTACAGTGCAGAATTTTCCATTGAAAATTATAATAAGAATAAAAGATCAGATATAAGATATAAGAGAAGATAAATTATGCTTCAAATGAAAATTGGTTATAAATGACACTTTAATACGCCAGATTTTTTTTTAACTAGATGGTGCGGGAGTTACATCTAGTTGGCTACCCAGAAAAAAAGAAAAACTGAAACATACTCAGAGGACATTTTACAAGTCCACACAGAAACTAATTTAATGAATGGTCGAATCATTTGAGACCCATGCAGGTTAGTGTTCTGAGTTGAGCTTTTAGGGAAAGAACTACATAGATTTGAGTAAACCTGTCCTGTCAGTGCAAATATTTGTCAGAATTCGTGTAGCACAACACAGGACTAGTAAGGGGTTTAACAACTCGACGAACAATATCAAAGAAATGCTTGTAACTACGTAGAATACGGAAATATTAATCACTATGATAGCTAGTCTTTTCAGTTTGATAACAAAGCCTTTGGGTTTTATTCTCATAAGGCTGCATAACGATCGGTCAATAATATTTATATCTGCTATGATGAGAAGCGTTGGGAAACAACACTAGTTAAAGCTTGCATCACGTTGCACACTGAAGAAGGGTAGGTAGAGGTGTATAATGCCGTATATGAGTACTGACAGTAGAGAATTGTCCCAAGGAGAAATTAGTCCCAAGATGGAAAAAGTATTCAATGTGACCGATGATTCAACATGTGATTGTAGTCATGATAACAAACAACTACTTATTACTTTGGGGCCAAACCTGAAATCGCGAAAAAAATCAGCAAGTTCAGTATATTTTGACTTTACGAATATGAATGTACTGAGCTGGCATCGGTCTATCCATGTACCATATCTTTTCAGCCGTTTAATCGTAAAGAAATAACAGATATAAACCCAAACTATCACCTTTAAAATATTAGTATGATGTCTAGCACTTTATTGACTTTGGCATTGAAACTACCCTTGTGAAATTAATGTTCAGATCCGCGACAGATGAACTAAAACCCAGTGCTCTACTTTCGGATGCATATAACAAATTGGAATCACGAAAAATTGGGTCGTCTGGCGATTTAGTCGTAATTTTATTTTATTATGTGGAGTAACAAATAATGGGACATGTTGGTAGGTAATAAACGTCGGGCAGTGTTGTCGCGGCGGGTTCGCGTCGGGGTGTTAGACGTCGGCCCGCTATTTCGGGCAGGGTATTTGTGTCCCGCCGGCCGACGCCGCGCGCCTACACTCACGTGCCGCTTGCAATGCAAAACTATTGTCTCATTTGCTATTATTGCAAGCTAGTTGACTGCAGAGTGTATTAAAAGAATCGGTTCTGTTGTTCATTTGAATATAATCGAGACTAAGTTGTAGTTTCTTATTGCAATTGCATGCGAAGTTTTTAGAGCGCCTTCAAATTAGTCGCAACGTGTCGCGCGATAGCAGCGCTGCTTCGTTATTCCATATAAATAAAAACGTGCGGCTGTCGCGCTACAACCGCGCTGCTGCAGCGCGGCTCACTGCGGCTAATTTGAAGGGGCTCTTAATCGTGAAAACTTTTAAGTTTTGCGGGCTGATAATGGTTGCTTAATTCGGCATTTTTTAAACTTCTACACATTACGAATGAGTTTTGTATCGTGTTTACAAATATGTAAACTTACATACATAAGACGACCAGACTTGGCGCCTATCTGTAGACCATCCGAGTTTCGTGCGGGAATCTTACCCACTCCAAGCAGCGCAGCAATCGATCGTTTAACCTTTTCGACAATCGTGCTGTCAAAAAGTTCTTTCAGTTTTTATAGTTTACAACGACATAAGTTGACACCTTACAAGTACATAGGAACCCTGCAAAAAGGTCAAAGTCAACTGTGGCCAAGGGTTTGGGTCTAAAAGGAAGGCTCTGGCCCTGGTACAGAATGCAACGTAGGAATCGGGCAGGTTGTTTAGTTCGTAAGCCAGACACTGTTTGCCATTCGACCCAAGGGCGAGAGATTGGATGATTTTTACCCACCATAAAAAAAAAACATCTTACACGCAACGACAAATAGGAAAGTCCCCCAAAACGAAAAACCGATGTCTATAGGTAAGCCAGACTCTCAAAACACCATTGCTCAGATATAGAAAATAACAGTAAAACCGTAGACCTGGTACAAATACGATTTGGTCAAAATATTGTCGAAGATAAGAGGCATGGAGGAGCACTCGTTGCGAGCAAACAGTTGTCTTCTATGACGATGCTAATCAAGCTAAGAGATGCGCGCGCGTGCTTCGCGAGGGGGTGTCAGGTGCTGCGCGCGCCCACTACACACACGTTTATTATTTATTTCCGTTATTTGTGATTTCGTCTAGTGCACGTTGTTTTGGAACAGACTTGTACTTATCTATACACCGTTAAATTTTAGTCGTTTTAATCCCTTGGAGGATCGATTCAGTACATGAAACACTATCGATTGGTAAAGTTAGAATGAAAAAACAAAGTACTTTTTTTTGAAACTCGAATTAATTTACGCATGTTCTAAATTGATTTCTTTAAGTAAACGTCAACTGGGCGAGTTCAATGACCTGTAGGTAGTTAGTACGCAACGACCGACAACTACCTACAAGGTCAATGACTCGTTTACTTAAAGAAATTAATTTCGTAAATGCGTATATCAATAAGAGATTTAGAAAAAAAGTACTTTATTTTTTTATTTTATCTACACAAATCGATAGTGTTTCATGTACTGGATCGACCCTCTTCGGGATTAAAACGACTAAAATTTAACGGTGTATAAGTAAAAAGAAAAACTGACTGAAATCCTTTCTAATCCTTTGTATACATTATAAAAATGACCTCTGTACAAAATTTCAGCGTTATAGTTCTAAGGGTATTGACTGGGTGCTAATGAGTCAGTAGGGAGTTTTGCCTTTTATATAGTTATACAGATTTTCACGCAGGTGAAGCTGCTGGCAGAAGATTTATTTATTACTGCAAATAAATGGAACTTTGTTGCACGCTGCGCTATCACCCATACCAACAATGCGCTGGACCCGCCTGGTATACTACGCCTTATTCTACCTTATAGGAAAGAAGACCAGAATACCAAGATCAAGAACGTTATAAGGCTGATTAAATGCTCATAATTTATGATCACTAGAGTTCAACTAAGTTTTCTTATACCAAATACCAATGAATACCAAAATGAACACACAGAAAAGTTTTAGCGTATAAAGAGCTTGAAAATTTAAAAATAACTTTGTAAATAATCAACGTTGCTTACAGCTGCCCCAAAATATTAGGGGTGGCAAATATTGTAACAATATAACAAACGTTCCCACACGAGTACGTTGAACCCAAAAGAAACGTCGCGCGACGTGGGAACCGTTGAAAGCTTCTATGAAAATATCTTTTCAGCTTGACTGAGTGGATATCTCACCATTATACTGATAAATTGTTAGTCTAGACGTCCAGACATCAGACCGCAAACATAATGCGTCGCCCGACACTAGCTAGGGTTCATTAAAATCACATGAGTTTATCGAAAGTCCATTGATGTATCTGTCATTCAGACGACACGTCAACTTTGCCTCTACAAATAAACAACTTCTTACACAGCTAGCGTAGAAAACATTTGCCGCATTGTCAACAAATCTACAACAACAATAGTTAGTTCGCTTCCGTCTAGAACAAACTCGTTGGTTCACGTGTAACGTTGTAAGCGGTTACCACGCTTTGAAAGCTGTTGTTGCTTGGTCCCAGCACACTGACAGGACAATTAGTCAATAACGGGCTCGACAGACAGGCTAGTCCGGAAGGGAGCCGCAACCGGTCTGCGACAATACTCCAGATGGACAACGCTGTCGCTAAGGGGAAGCAAGTCCTTCGATCTCGAGTCTCACCCCACTGATCCTCACATATTGACGATTAACAATGTGTATCGGACGGAATACTGACGTGAATCAGAACAATCAAACACAAACGACCCTCGTCATTCCAATTATGTCAAGAGCCCGGAGATTTTATTCTGTACTTTCATATCGATATGTAACGTTGTCTAATATGATGGTCTGTTCATATGTGTTACGCACAAAGAATCGAGTCTAGCTATATGCAGACCGATGCCACGTGTCCACAAAAACGAGCTTGGGAATTTATATCGACCTACTCTTTCCAGGATCATACCATTGCAGGAAGAAGTCAACTTAAACTTTTTACATTAGCGGGCTCTATGAGGCACCTTTGAAATGTTCTTCCACTCACTACTAAAATCTTTTATTCTCCCAATCTTGGACTAGGCCGATGCTAGCTATCTCAATCTCAACAAAAACCGATTGAGCAAGCTTAAGACACCAAAAAATTTCTGTATCAGGTCTTGGCTTGCTCAAGTATGATCAAGTTCCGGAATTTCGTACTCAGCTCAAATGATTTCCTTGCTTTGACTCCTTTTTATTTTATGGAACGCTTTCAATTCCTTTGTGATACACACTCTAGGTCCATGAGGTCATCGGAATATCTAAAACTTAGTATTCATACGCTCTTTGATAAATCTTTCACAAACACACATTTCACAAACAACAACAAGCTCTAAAGTTCTACAAATAGTGAAGATTACCTATCACTTTAATTGTTCTTATCTTTTCTCAATTGTATAGATATTCGAGTGCTGCCAGTAGCTTCCCGTGACGTAGGAAAAGGGAAAAAAGGAAATTATCCTGAGGAAACCTACTCCGGGTATAAAAAGTTGATATTCCAGGAGAAGGTGTACCAATGTGCCTGACAGTTCATCAAAAGGTTGTCTATAAGAGATTGCCCTGTGCGATAAGACAGCTTATTGTACACATAAACGTGTCCTGTATTAATATAAAGTGAACAATAAAGTATACATATTATACATAAAAATAATAAAAACCCTTCCAATTATAACCCTCATTAAAAAAGCTGCTTTTCGGAGCTTTAAGGTAAACGCAAATAACAGTCGCGGCCTGCTACGCATGCAGGCCGCGACTGTTATTTGCGTTTCAGTACTAAAAAATCGGGCGAGTGCGAGTCAAATTCTCGCAATGAGTGTTCAATACAAATTATTATGCCAAATTTAGGAATCCAGGTCAATCGGAAGTACTCTATGATTTATGATTTCCTTGAGAGTGGCGAAATATACGTTTTTTGTGGCATAAACGGCCGAATCTTTTTTTTTCGTTAATTCAGAAGCTTGATTTTTTTCTCGACCACAAACCTGAGTTACAAATCGATATATTCAAATACCTCCATGCTTTTCCGATATTCGAGAGGCATTCGGACACATAGTGATCCTTAGAGTTCCATTTTTCCTCTGATGGTACGGGACCCTAAAAGGTGTTACTAGTAAGCTAGTACAAAATATACAAAACTGTTATATTTACGTTGCGTTTCATTGCACCCGTCCTAATCTGCAACACAAGGTGCTTGACCCAGCCATTACAAACCAGGCCTATAATGTTTGGACTTACTGACAATAAAATGTATCATTTGTATCTTCCACAATCTGCATACATAATGAAATCATCCATTAGGAGTCTATCAGTGGTTACGATCAGAATATTTGAACGTACGAATAGCAAGGAGATGCGATATAAAGGGTGACAATATCCTTTACCGTCAAAGGTGGGCTTCGTCTGTCTCACAGGGGTCCTTAACAAAAAGGGTTTTAGTACTCAGAAGCTTTATGGGTCATTTTCAAGGACAACTCTTTTAATTCAGCATTTGAAGGGGAAACTTGCTCTTAACAACGCATTATCTGCTCTAATCATTATGGACGTCTAGTCTGAGATTTTATCTTTTATTTGGATTTGAAATCTGTTAGTACTTTAGCAAATTATTTGAGATCCTTTGGGGTCCAGTTGGTTCTAGTTATATATTGTGTTTGATATAGTATATTGTTCGAAATGTGGATAATATGAATGAAATTATTTATTATTTTTATTTATTATTATTTTTATTTTTTTTTAAGTAATTATGTACTTCTGTTAAAACCGCGGCATTGTTTTAAATAGTCACCAAATATCACAGTCACCTAAATGAACAGAGGTGAATTTCACTCAATAAAAGTCTGACACTTCGTCTTCCTCTGTTCAGAGCGGGAGGATGATGAGAGGCAGGAGTGAGAGGAAATAAAAATCTCCTTGAAACAATAGATGAGAGATCTTTGTTGTAATGCAGGATCAGGTACTTCATGACCTCCTGTATAGAGGGAAGTGTTCAGTTGATGGTAAATCTGTAAACTTTTAAGCCCCAAGCGAACGCCGGCGTTCACACACCTATTGTCTTTCTATTATGTCTCTAATTAAGGTATTCGAATGGTTAATATGCGACTCATTTTCATCTTAAGTAAGATTCAATAAGGTTTTAAATCCTAAGTTGTATTTGTCAGCTGTTATTTTTTAGTTGTCAGCAACCGTAGCGACCCTGCAGAAGGGTCGAAGCTAATTAGGGCCACGGGTTTGCGACTGAAAAGGAAGGATCTTGCCCTGGTATGTATGGCGATGTAGGAACGGGGTAGGTTGTTTTGTCAGTAAGAGTCTGACACTTGTTTTCCGCTCCGCCCAAGAGCGGGACTCGTCATTGGATGATTTTTACCTACCATAAAAAAGCTGTTATTTGTTTTGATTGATTTATTACACGTTTAGTCAGTAACTTTACCTAGTACGTGTCTTCGTGGCCATGTGATTTTATACCTATCTAAGCGAGTTTTGTTTCCTATAATACTGTTGACGGGAACCCACACAATGAAATATCGTTAAATACTCGTTACTTATTGTCTCACCAAAACAGAAGCTGTTTGTTTTAAATTCCTTAACACTGTTCTCAGCAAATGCCATTTTTGTACATTTAACAACTATCAAAACTCATATAATAGTCAATGTCAGGAAAAAGTGGCCAGCCAGGCTGAAGTGAGAGTGGGTTAGCCACGAAGCGCGAATGCATGCGAAAAGGTGGGCGAAGATCGTCAGTACTGGACGTCTGAAGAACGACGATCGATTGACATTCAGTACTTATCCACGAGGCAAACTTGACCAGAGATTACCTACCCATGACAAAGTCCTTTGCTCAGCAGAAGAACATATTGTAGACTAAAAAGAAATTTTTATAGAAACGCTATGAATATGACTGGCCGTTTTGTGCGAGTGTGTCGCATATTTTTGCGCTAATAACTATAGTTGTTTTTATTTTTTATGGTATGCGCCATATTCTTGCGCAAATAAACTTGTTTTTCTTTCTTTCTTTTCCATGAATTCCACCATCTAGGCGAAAAAATCGCTATCCTTGAATTAGCAATGCAGAAACCAGGCTACCTAGAATTTATTGCGATTTCCAGCAATGTAGATAACTCAGCAGTTTTCCACAACTACATAATAATTCCCGATACTACCGTCTGGTTGAACTTCCGAATAGACAATCTGCTGTATGACGGTGATCCTGCCTTCGACGATTCTTGCAGCATGCTCTTCCTAACCGCTGAAACTACACAAGTCACTCTAAGGAATAAAGTAATACTCACGATGCATTTGCCTCTGGTATGATGTCGTCAGCTACGACATAGATCATGGCGCCGGCAGCGAAGGCCAGCGCATAGGGGAGCGCCGGCTGGGCTGCAGCCACCGCCACGGCGCCTAGCACGCCGAACACTGGTTCCACCATGCCAGACAGCTGGCCGTACCTGGGTGACAAAGACGAGATGGTTAGGAATGAAAATAAGCGTAGAATATTGGATATTTATTTATTTATATAGGCACACCAACGACTTATTTACAAAACATTTATAAAAATATATTTTTAAGGGCATCCTGTGTAAAAAAGTCACTTAAAGGTATGCACAACATTTACTAAATCAATTAATGAACACAGATTAAAAAAATGAAAATTATTCTTTACAAAATAAAATAAAATTGATTGTTTGATATCACTGTTGCTTACTGCTATATAGAATTCTATGAGAGGGTATGCGACGGAATATATGACTCTGGCCCATTGTGTGTTTGTAGATGTAATGTGGCTTCGAATTTTTTATTCTAGAGTATACCAAGTTTTAAAGGTAGATAAAAATCATCCAATGACGAATCCCGCCCTTGAGCGGAGTGGGAAACTGTGTCAGAATCTCACTGACTAAACAAGCTACCCCATTCCTACGTAGCCATATATACTAGGGCCAGAGCCTTCCTTTTAGACGCGAACCCTTGGCCCCAGTTCGCTTCGACCATACTGCAGGATCCCTACGAGAATATCCATGGTTCTAGGATAGCTGAAGAAACCAGACAGTCTTTTACTCAGGGCAAATTTTTAGGTATTTTAGATTACGTAGCTATCTAATTTACTGTTTTTCATATTTTTTTTAAGAAATTTTCGAAAAGCCACTATTCTGAAATAAATTCTTTACTGAGTTCTGAGGCAATAAGAGACCGTAGTCTAAGTAGATAATATAATTATTTTTTTCTTCCTGTATAGACTGTCTCCGCTCTATTAAATGTCATGATACGTTACGGCTGAAAGCCTAGGCTTAGTTCTAACTGTTCTAAACTGGGTGTAGCGAGCTAGAACCATCCCTAACATTAGGGCGGGCCCGCGTCGGTTTGACATGGCGACAGGAAATGATAGTCTACGATGCGCGAAGCGGGCCACTGTCTACTGCGGTTGGGAAAACGGATTGTTACGCAGTTTTGGACGTGTTCTTAGAATCAGGTTTTTAAACATGATATAATACAAGGCATGTAAGTTGAACTAATGGTGATCAAATGTCAAAGCGCAAGTAAGAGATTTTTGGGTATCATTCATATCACAGCGGGGCCTACCCATAGTCGTAGCAAATACGGCCATTTTCGTTCAACTTATTTACCGCGTACTTTACTATATTTGAAATCAGTCAGATATAAAGCCTTTGTAGTTACTGTTTGGGTAAGATTATTTTGAACAAAGAATACAAGATTATTCGCAAATAAAATCCGCCCAAGAGTTACGCATTTTAATTACATTTCAAAATGTATTTACATATCTCAATGGCAAGAACTTCCTTGCGCTTGTATAAGCTTTTCAACTTAACCTATATTTAGCGCGAAAAAATGCGGTCCAACACATACAAAAACTACTTCAATAAACATGGGCCATTCGTAAGAGATATAACATCAGGTTGGAATCTCCTACATTCTGCTCTATCTGAAGCATTCTTTCGCCGCTTAGATTGTAAGCTCTCGTTTCAACTTTCACAACATCCTGTCGGCACTTCTCACAACGTGCATTCTTTTACAATATCAATTAATTCGTTATTTAAAACAAACAAGTTACGATAATTGCTCGTCTTGAATGTTTTATTGATGAACCTAGTTGTTACACTAGATCTTCACTTGTCACCTTTGATACAGAACTAAACAAAAAAAAAACTTCGGCCTTCTTTCAAATATCAATCAATTTATCGTGAGCGACCCGCCCCAGCTTCGCCCGGGTGCAATGTTGATATTAAAGATATTATGCATGTATTATACTTATAAACCTTCGTCTTGAATCACTCTGTCTGTTAAAACAAACCGCATCAAAATTCATTGCGTAGTTTTAAAGATATAAGCATACATAGGACAGAAGCGACTTTGTTTTATACTATGTAATAATGGGTAAAGATTATAACTATTAAAGAATTCCTTCCACTCAATGAACGGTTGGCCCAACAGGCGGCCGTGCACGTTTGTTGTGCGAATCTTGAAGGAAAGCTTTTTTAAAGGTCTTATAAATCATCTTGATAGCACGTATAAAGCCACTTAAATCACGAATAGAAAACTTCAACTTTAAAAACGAAACTGATCTGAAAACTTATTCGCGTAAAGTACCCTCCTGAAAAAAGCTTTTACCTACTTACGCACCACACAATCAAGTTAAGCATAATATAAAACTATAGTTAAACTTTTCAGACTTATTGTTGATATCGATTCGCGAAGATAACATTGAAGTTCTTGCAAAAAACAATGTGTTACTAAATATATCCAAGCCAAGCCGAACTTTCGTACTTGAAACACGCTAATTACGGAGAATTGACTTGAGCTTCAGTAGGTACTGGCACAATATACACAAAGGTGAGTAGTACATGAACAATGACTATCTGCATAAATCTTTCAGGCTGTAAGCTTTGTTAAACTTCGCAGTATTTACCTCGATTCTAATAGGTACTTAACAAATGACTCGTTCTCGATGTATTGAAACATCGTATCTAGGGAGCCGGAACTTCAAAAGGGCCGTATTCAAAATACTGATCACGACGTCATGTATCAGTATGTTGTTAATTTTCACGTGTGCGGGTGGCGGGCGGCAGGGTGGAGGGGTGGCGGGGTGGCGGGGTAGAGGCAAGCGCGCGGTGCGATGCCGAAAGAGGCCGCTAACGAATTGTTTTGGTGAAAGTGCGGGCCAGTGCCGCGACCACATTCCGACGAACTGGTCGAGGAGCCGCTGCTGTGGGAAACGCCGCCAGGGCCACCCCACACGACGATCAGCCTATATCTGCCTGCGAGCGCCAGCGCTGCCCACCGGCCGACCGCCGCCAACCTGCGCACACACCCGGATACGCCCTTCGTTTTCAGATCGATTCAACAACGCTTTTGAGTACCACCTATATATTCAGCACTATCAGGCATTGTTTGATCAGTCATGAATTTGGACCTTTAGCAGAAAACCATCCGCTACTGAATAGAAAGTCGCTCAAAAATGAAGTGCTTGAACATTTGAAAGTTCGGCCTGTTGTGTAAGGATATGATAACACGCACATAGGGAAGTTTAATTTGCATTAGATAACAAGTAATGTAGCGGCAATGCTAGGCGGAATGCGAGGGGGAAACGAGTTTGATGGAATAGTGAGGTGCGGGGCGGGCGGCGGCGGCGGCGAGCGCGCTGCGGCGGCGCGGCGGGTGCGCGACGTGATGTTATGTTATCGCATGCATTATTCAGCGGGTGGCGAAAGCGGCAATTTGCGACAATATCCACTGATTCGCAGAACCGCCGACTATTGAGCCGCCGACGAGACATAAAACAGGATACCCGTCACTCAATAACTACGTTGCATTTAAATAAAAGCTCACGAATAAAATACACACATTGTACATTTTTTGGAAATTGTCCATTGTTTATAATGGTACTTGGCAGTGAATTTAAGGTGGCGTGAGTAAAATATTGCTTTTACATAATAACTTTTTGTATATTATATTAATACTGGGTGAAGACAGAATGTTTATGAAAATCGGTTCAAAAAGTCTAGGAGCCATTTATATTAGGTAGAGTAGGTGGGATTTGAAGACAGGTATGTTATGTATGAACAGCTACTTATGCATGAATAAAAGATTTTACATTCATAGGAGTTATACCGATGGGATGGAAAATATTAGTCACGTTTGTACTGGCATGAAGTGACCTGCTGGTAAGAATAGCTACCGTGTGAGTAACAAAGCCTTCTGTATCCACTATTGCCACTAAAGGCAAGCTACCCACTAGTATGGTTTAGATTAGTGAATGCTAAAGTACAGCAATAGTCAAGGTACTTTGCAGAGGTACCTATGTGTATTCAATGCATGTGTGGAATGCA
This sequence comes from Mythimna loreyi, assembly GCA_029852875.1. NCBI lineage: Eukaryota > Metazoa > Arthropoda > Insecta > Lepidoptera > Noctuidae > Mythimna > Mythimna loreyi. The sequence continues at coordinate 8,916,686 of CM056780.1, forward strand.
GTAGCTATAAAAGTAAGCATCATCGCACTGATCCATGTTAAGGCCGCATTAGTCATGTCGTGTAGGTACGATGTCATCGTTAAAGTTATAACAGTGGTGTTGTTGGTCGGATTCAGGAAGGTGTTCGAGAAGATTAGGCGCGGCCACAACGCAATATGCGGCCGACAAACCGGCCTCGATTGCGCAGGACAGCGCCACCAAGGCTGGCAGGCCTTCCGCGACGACTTCTTCGGGGACCGCGCAGCGGCGGCGGCGGCGGCTGTGTCGGCGTCGCTCTCTCGATTTAATTATTTAACTGTGAAGGCCGATCGCCCGAGGCGGGCAGCGGGCGGTGCGCTGCGACTGGTCGGACGGGTGCGGTCCGGAAGAACGCGCAGACAGCGCGCCGCCGCCCGCTTGCCGCGCAGCCACCAGACTCCGCGGCACCGCAGCGACACATCGCACTCCGAGCACACGCAACACTCAAATTTCGAAATAGACGACTTTCTCGGGTCCAGTTAGCAATGACCATCTGACCAAATAGCGTCGAGAGCGGCCTCCAGACACGCGGACGCGGCCGCGCGCGGTCGCCGGCCGCCCCGTCGCCATCGCCACCACACTTACGAAAACTTTCGATATGTAATCGGTGTAACAATTTGAATATTTGTAAATCGATTGCAAACACTGACGTAGATAACAGCATAACAGTCTATGTCTCAACTCTAACAAATGACTCTAAATAAGAAAAAACTTAAGTAAGCCATTAAGAGTGACTTAATTGATTAGGTTTTCTAACGGATGAGGCACCTACATGGTGCGTAAGCATGATGTTTGCTACGTCACTGTGACTCATATGCGCATGCGGTGAGAAATGTTGACTAGACGCATTGTCTACAACAATGGATCACTACACTAGTTGGACTTATTATACTATGCCACAAAAAATTGCGTCAAGTTGCTTCGACAAAACGACAAGAATTTGTTTAGTAATAGCCGTAAAAACCTACTTGTACTAAGTCATTTTGTGTCTCTGTATTTCGAAACTGTATTGTGCGGATGTTACTTTACTAAGCTTGCTAGGCTGGGTAGGCACCCGCGAAGCCTCATGAGTCGCTCATTCCCGATAAATTAATCATGTGTCCGGTGGATAGTGTCGAGCGATAGACAAAACATTCAGCAGAAAAGCATCTACAATACAACCGAGGTACGCCTCCTCATGTCTCATAACTGTAACTACATAAATCTACGTTTACACATCTTTCATTTAATATCTGACATGTTCAAAGATTATCCATAAAACAAAAAGAGTTTATTGAAATTGCGTATGAGGACATCATCGAAAGGAAAACACACGAGATCGTAAAAGCCGTAATGTTATCTTGCAAAAGTATTTTACTGGAGTTCCATTTTCAGTCGCAAAATATTTCAGAACGAGCCTACAAAGCATATATCTCTCAATTATTTAGCGATGCCATCAATTTACACAACGTAGATCGTTCAAAATGTCAATACCGATTTCGAAAGGTGCCTAACATATACGAAACGGTGGCAAATGCGATCCCGTATCGGGCATGCGAGTTGGCCAGAGCAGTTCTTGCTCAGGCCGCATTCCGCGCCCCTTGAATTCCGCACCGCAGACCTATCGTACACGTCTTTACGTATGCTGTACTCACATCAATTTTAACATGAGATTTTCTTTGATATTTGTTTTATGGTGGACTAATAGGGGATATTTATGTGTAATACTCGGAGATTTTCCTGACAGTTTGTGGACCGAACATGTCGCTGATTAACGGTATTTGCTTACAACACAAAGAAACAGAAATGCATAGATCAGAATTTTTTTAACATTTGACTTTTCATAGACAAATTAAAGACTTTACAAAAGAACTGTGCTTTTGCACAATAGGTTACCTACGGATAGCTTAACTTTCAAAAAACTACAATCACTGATGCAGAATTAGCTCATCCCGAAGAAGTATTTATCATCATCATCATTTGACCTGAAAGACGTTCGCTGTGGGCTCTAGACTTCCAAATGTTACCATACCGATTGGTCCTGTACGTCTCACATCCATTGGATTCTGGCGACCTTTCCCAAGTTATCGATCCAAGTTGTGGCAGGCTTTCCAACGCAGTCAATACTAGCAATTCAACGTCTTCTGGTACGCCCGCAAGTATTCACTAGTCAGCAAATTTGAATCAGAGCTGGTTATCATGTTACATGGTGCGGATGTGATTTTCATGTAATTCTAGGTAAGTATCTTAACTTCGTGAAAAATCTTCTTTTTTTTATTGATTATAAGTTCACGGTTGACCGCTATCTCACCTGATGGAAAGCGACGATACGGTCGACGATAGAGCGCGCTTACCTAAAAGTAACTTATTCATTCTTGACTTAAAGATTCCCGGATTGTAGCCATCAGGAAACACAGACTCCGGCAAGGAATTCCAAGCTTAACAAGATTTTACCGAAAATTGAAGCTACTGGGATATAAATTAATGTTAACCTTTCGTATCGTATTCGGAACATAGATCTACGCGAGACACATTAACTTTTTAATTGTGTCTCTAATTACGGCATAGGAGAGGTTAAAACGTTCGATGTTAAAACTTTTCGGTATATTAGGTAGCATTTCTGAATCGGTAAAGAGCAGGTATTGACGTCATGGTCGTCTTAACTGCATCTTACGAGAGCCGATACGTACGTTTAGTTGCCTGGTTTAGTTAGATGCAATTAGTGGCCAAGAATTCTATAAATTGCGATGTAATTGCGTTTCATCGAGTAAATGCTTAGTTGTAAAAACGTATGATCGATTCATTTTCCGCGGTCGCGTGCAACGTGTCCTAAAGGTGCGCTTACATGAGCTATATATTGCTGAATTCTGATCAATGTTGACAAGCGATAAGGGAGACCTGATAAAAGATGGGTGGATGGCGTAAAAGATGATTGAGATAGTTCAGAAAGGGCTTGAGTACTGAGATGAAGATAAAAGTAGACTCCAAATAAATTGAGATAGGGGCGACATATTTATAAAGATGATTGGTCAAATCTACAATAATATGAAAATAACTCTGTTGAGCTTCCACGGTTAAACTTCTGAGCCAATTGTGATTAATTTGGTCTGAAGTAGACTGAGCCCAAGGAAGGAAACTCTTATAAGCAATTTTTGATTTCACTTCAATTTCGCGTCTGCAATAACCAACAATTAAGCAGACGAAGGCACTGGTAGAAGCTAGTATGATATAATATCATGGCAATGTGTTTTTCAACCTACATTTTAAAGAGAAACAACGCCATATTAGGTCGAAACTTTCAAGGAGCCATCTCACAGCTACAACTTAGGGTCAATAAGTCAAGGGTTACTTCTAGGTAAGCGTGCTCGATCATCGGCCACATCAGCGCTTACCATCAGGTGAGATAGTATAGTCAAAGGCGAGCCAATATACAGTAAAAAGAAACTGTGCTAAACAGTCTCTGAATCACACTAAACCATAGACTACTCCCTTTTTTAGTTCAAGCCCTTATACTTCATCCTAAGGTTGTCTGGTAGATATCGCTGTCAGCGATAAGACCGCCTTTGTACTTATATGTTTCTGTGAAATTGTTCCTTTTTTGGTTAACAATAAAGTATTATTCTATTCTATTATATTCTATTAGTCTAGCAAATCCTTTACTTATTTCAAGAATTCTTTCCGAAAAATAATTGCTGAGAAAAATTGGCCATGTAAGCGCGCGTTTCGCTTTAAGGCTGGGGTACACGGCACGAGCGGCCGGGCGGGGTCGTCGCTCGGAGCACATTCCCAACCTACTCCGCGGCCAGGATTCCCACTCGAGCACATTCTTACCGCCACTGCCAGCTAAGGAGCTACGAAGTAGCCACACAGGAGCCCCACTTTGTCCACGTTTTGGATATGCTTGTTCAGTTATTTAGTCACATGGACTTATAGGTTGATACCGGCATTTAGGGTTGAGATACGGGGTCTTTAAATGCATATTTCGAAATATAAGATTAAACCTTATAGATTTCAGAATATCACTTAAAATTTTAGACAAAAACTAAATCAAAGAAAATTTGGTCAATTTGAGCAATATCTTCTCTTTGAAGGGTAGCCGATATCTTAAATGCCCTTGTTATCTGTAACAGCTTCTCCGCTAATTCGCTGGCAAGTAATTAAACGAGATCAATGTAAACGAACAGAAAAATAGCATTTGAAAAGGCGGTTCGTCATAAAAGTAACGTAGGTTTCCTGAGCAGACAGCGAATCCGTTTCCGCGTTCCTCAATAAAAGTTTTTTAGCATTCCTTAAAGGCATAACGATTATGTACCGCGTTAGTTGATAAGTTTGTAAGCATTCTTCAAAGGCATATCCATTACCGTGTTTCGTAGCTCGTTAGTCGCGGGCTGTGCACCGGCGAAGCGGCGCCGGCGCAGCGGTTCCGAGAACACGACGGAATGCGACTATTTACAACTTTTACCTATTTGGTAACGTTTACAATGCGTGCACGTACCACAATGGCTAAGTAACCTTTTGCTCTGACAATTTAAACTTATTTAGAGTGTACTCGTTCATGACGGACGAATATTTGAACGAATCTCACAGCGAGAGGTGGATAGGTTATGTACGTCTTTCGCGGAAATTGGAAATCGAATTTTTAAACGCATAAACTTGGATCGACTGGTTTTCTATTGAGGAATTAGCAAAGCCTATATCGGATCAAATTAGAGAAAAAACTGTAGATCAAAAGAATCGGCAAGCGCGTACAAGTAATACACGTTTCTAGTTGTCGGAGGGACATCACAAATCTCGGCGTGTAGTCGAGTTGGTCGGGCCGGCAACAGTCGCTAAATGAATTAGCCTGAACAGGAATGGGGTCGTCCAGTCTGGTTGCGTTGGCATCCGGCCTAACGACGAGCGGGCGCATTCTCTAAGCGCGCCGTGTTCTAACTGCCGCCCGGCACACGAGCTGCCACCATGTAAACCCTATTCCACCAACCAGTACGAGGAATGTTGTCAAACATTCACATGTTATTACTTGGACAATTTGCTCAATGACCTCTGGAGAACACATGCTAGTTATAACGAGACGTATGAAACATGACAGCGAATAAGAAAGCGTTATCAGAATTATGTTCTCTTTGTAAAACTGAAATGTTTTTGCATTAACATAAATATGCAAATCGCGTCTAGACAATTTGAAAGTATTCTCTTTGTTCAAATGGCGTATTCATGGTACGTCGTTCACTTAATATGTTCATTTTTTAAGGGATGACTTGGTGATCAATGAACTAGTGTTCTTACCAGAATGCTCTCCACACGGAGAAGCCGGCGGCCTGCAGCGGTAAGCTGACAGCCAGCCCCTCAGGGAAGTTCTGGATGCCAATGCCTAACGCCAGATTTCTGTGGACAAAAGAAAAATGATTTTAGTAAGCGACTCAATGTATTGGTAACTTTCGTACAACTTAGGTATGATCTCATAACTGATCAAACTAACTCAAATTTTTATCGTCTTTCGTACTATAGATATAAAGTAGAATAGTCAGATGACACCATTAAAAGCTATGAGTTTGACGTTTCCAAGGGAGAAATCGTCGACGATTGCGAAAACGTTTGTGAAATAAAGCAACGACCTTGTCTAAATGTGATTATTTTATTGTTTTTCCTTAGAATCGATGACTCAAAATCTTTGGACACTGAATCAATGATTGATATTACATTATAATTCAATTGAATCTTATAAGTTGGTAAGTTGATTTCTCAATAACCAATTCGATGAATTCAATAGCCAATATGAATTTTACAGACATTTCTCAGAAACTGCATAAAAATGCCATGAGTGTGTTGGTAGCAGGTTTATATTTATTAAGTACACGCAGCACGAATTTGGAATAAGATCATAATCATAGGAATATAAAATATGTAGAACGTTAACATTAAGCTGCATGTATATCGTAACAAATAGAAGCAATAGCGGATATGTGCTGACACTGGCACATTCCTCGGCTGCCCCCCCCCTGCACCTGCCAGCCTGCCACCCTGGCCGCGACCGCTCTAGGAATGCGACTAACTGTACTCCACAGCCTCGGTCACCGTTAAACTCAACTGTTCCCGCGATGCAGCTAAAACTTACCTCTCGTCATGTATTACGTAATGACGTAATAATATGCTATTCGCTGATTTCGATCGACTTACTTAAAGCGACCGTTAACTATGTCGGAGTACCAATCAAAGGTTCCTTTGTACTCGCTAACGTAACTGTATTACAGTCAGTATTTCAGACTGCCGCGTCTGAATGACGACATGAGGAAAATTGATTTCTGCGGATTGATTTCAGCCGAAACGTTAAGTAGAGCTTAGCTTATAGAATCGGCTAAATGGAAAAAGATTCATGACGAATGATTCATTATAATTCTGTTTTCTGTGCCGGATCTGTTTAGGAAATTTGACGGAATTAGCTACATACTTCTGTTGCGCTTGCGCAAGAAAGAGAAGGCACCAAAACTTTTCATTTAATATGACTTTAACGGGACACATTGAGGTACAATGACAACTAAAAGTACTAATAGCGACGTAAACGGAAGCCTCGGGAATTCCTGTTAAAATGGTTAAGTTAATAAACATGCATGGCGGCGCGAGCCTTTGAGCTCGGTGAAAGCTGTGCGTGCGACACCGCACACCGCACACTCTACACCGCTCAATTGAGTTTAAACCACCATCAGTACCAACAAGGATAGCTGTACTTCAACACAACGTGTTTCTTATAGTCACAAGTGGAATTTGTTCGACAACTCTTAATCTGACTTCGTTTTATGAACTTTTATGAGAATGAGACCGGAGTACGACGTTTTTCGCTAAACGACAAAGCAACGCGAAGGAATAGAACTGTTTGGGAAAACATCGAATTTGGGAAATTCATATGATAGGACACAAGGATCCAGACACGCCCTAGGCATCCAAAGTCTTGTGTTCCACACGCATCTTACAGAGATGTCAACAAGATTGTCGGGGCCAGTTAGGCGCCATGCCTATATACCCGGACTGCGAATTGTTCGAAGGAGTTAGTGTAGCCCTCGCAAAGGGCGATTGAAGAAAATTCTGTAAAAATCTGGCACTTCTTTTTGCTTTATCCAGAGCGGGAGAATTCATTTAGGCCACATTATAAGCCACAAAAATATTAAAGAATTTCTTCCTATTAGACAGCTACAACTTCGCTTCAATCCCAACCAGATTATTCAAAGGCGTTACAATTATTCTTTTTCCTTACGAAGCTGACTTGCTGAGTCTAACCGGACACCGCTGAATTCCAGTATTTTAAATAGACTGACTACTTATCTAGTAATTATGTACATTGGGTCCATTTGGTTTAGAGAGCCCAATACATTCGCTTTTCATATCATTCTAATACAGAGAGGAAATTGCATCCTAGGATAAACCTTTTACTCTTTTTTTGCATACAGAAAGAAAGAAAGAAATAACATTTATTGGCACAGTCACAGGGCATAACACAATAAACAACAAGTTAAATTACTTAAACTATTTAGTAGGTACAATAAAAATTGTTGTTTGCCCCACGGCCGCTCCAAACAGGCCCAGTTCGGCATAAATGTCAGGAACTGCATACGGCCGGAACTAAACAGATCAACGACAGATACGAGAAGTTTCTGGTATTACATCAACGTTATCGATGCATCTATCGTTTGTGCTATTGTTTTAGCTTTTATCCATGAAAAACCAGAACATCTTGTTTTGAAACATGGGTCTGCACTCAATCAGTGACCATAGTATAACATAGCATCAACCTTATAATATTCCCACTGCTGGAATTCCAGCTTCATCTCTAGGAGAGGGAATGGAAGCTCAAGTATAAAATATCTTGGGATACATTGAAAATGTGGACTTCAATAAAGCAAGATCATAGATACGCACTACGAATATGGTTACTTATCAAATATTTAATTCTAGTGTCAATATTTATATATGAAGATTAAAGGACTGAATTATTTTTGTTGTTATAGCCAATGAAACTTGCTGTTGTACTTTTCAGTTCGTTTCATCTCGCGGTTGGAAAAAGGTCTACCACATTGACATCCCGTCTAGCGCTATGTGATTCATTGTTTGTTATATTTGTTAAGCTAATTCTTTAGTTACAATTTATATTTTAGGATAAGTAATTGAATTTTGTCCATGGTTCCTCCACGGACAAAATTAGGTAGGTATTAGATTACTGAAGAAATGAGTTCATTGTTAAACATGACAAATTTTAATGGAACTGCTCGTAATCTGTCATAATGTAAGGTATATTAGCTATTTTTTTTTGCATATTTGAGAAGCAGTTAAGCGACATTAGTAGTCTGGAGTTACAATGTATAGATACCTAAGTTCGTCATCGTGAAAAAAGTTGATTTACGCTACGACTACTTATGAGTGTTCGTCTATGATTTACCAACGACTAACTGGTACTAGTTAATTGTAAATTCAAATTGGTTTTGTACCGTCGCTCGGTTGTTGCGCTCGACTGTTAGCCATTCAGAGAGGTATGTAAAATAAAAGTTATAACTTATGCAGTGGCGGCAGAAAAAAGTCATCTTACGCTTCATCGCTTCAACTGTTTACTGTGTCACGGAAACGGTTGCGGTGCGCGGCCTATTATGTCAACCAATACCTATAGAATTTTATAAGTGAATGGAGTAACGCTGACTCCGGATACATCCGAATTCCAATTACATCACAGACGGGTCCATTTCACTTTCCGACCTACCCGGAAGTGAATTCCTAAGCACGAGCATACGGCGCGGCCGAATTTTCAGCGACACGAACGAAACTGGACTCTATGCATGCAATCATAGAGTTCTCACAGAGAGCCGACGCAGAAAGTCTTCGAGGCACGCACGAAACGACGAAGCGGATGTGAACGTTAGCAGACGTCGCTCCAAAAGTGACTCAGTTGTGTTGCACTAGAGTGCAAATTGTGATGATGGTGAGAGCGACAGTCGCGAAAGTAGTGGCAACTTTCACGGCACGATGGGGGCGCATGAGGCGGCTGCGCGGGGCCCTGCCGACGGCCCATTGACGACACCGTGACCTACATACCGCAGCTCCATTCATACCGCGGCCTCGGCAGCGCGCACGCACAGGACTCTAGCCCGCACACTTGCCGCTGTTACGGCGACACCGGAATTTCCATCGGCCACTTACACAACTCGTGTCAGCCGTTGTCGCAATCGGACCTACGAGGTCGCACCACCATCACCACACTTGTTCAATTAGAACCTCCGATAATATGTTCAATCGCCCAAAAAATATTCTCAACTAAATAAAAGTAGTCGGACATGTAAATATAACATTAGGTAATAGCTATTAAGATACCAATTAGCTAGACCGTATAATGATAATTACATAATGTTGGATCAATGTGAAACTGAAACATCTGGCGAGGAGCGCTCATCTAACGAGTGGGCACCGAGGCGACAGCCTGTATGTATATCAGTTAAGGATTAACGTGACAAGTCAATATCGAGTCTCTCACGTCCTAATTATGTCCAATTTATGTATGAAATTCGCACGTTTTATAATACATGGGACTTAATTATGCAACATTGACCTAGCAGGTACCTACGCAAACCACAATAATCCCAGTCATTTACGACTGCACATTGTACTATTGAAAGCATTCTTCATATTGTTATTAGCATGTGCTTCGATACTATTTACCTGGGGATGCAATGATGCATGCCTCCAACTTTCGTAGGAAAGAGGCCGTTACTTATAGCAATTACCAGCTTGGATTACATAGCATGACAGACAAAAACGAAATGAAAAAGTTGAAATGTTTGCAAATCATCCATAACGACTGCAACTATTAACGTAGCCAGACACCTAATCTAGATTCTTAGGTTTCTAGTAAAAGCTCTCAAATAACAAAAGCGTCCGCGCTAATGGATAATGTAAGCAAGTAGGTTAGGTCGTAAGACATGAAATATTCTGATTAAATATAATATTATGATGTATCTAGTCAACCTTGGGAAGTGGCAATGAGAGAATTGTCGACGAGTCTTTACTGTACCTAGCGAATATAAGGTGGTAGATGAATTAGCAATACGAGGTGGTTGCGCTAGGTACGGCAGCGCGCGGCTGCGGCGGCGGCGCGGGCGCGGGGGGCGGGGGCGCGGAGCGGGGCGCGTGGTGCCAGACAGCGGGGCTCCGCATGGGAGGCTAGCACCAGCCTCTTGCATCGCTCGCTGCTCACCGTCGCCGCGGCGCGACAGCTTCACGCGAACGCTGCTCCACTTTGATTAAAATTGCATATTAAGCCACGTTTACACGACACTTTAGCGACGAACGTGCTAACTAGCTTGTGAAAACATTTCTGTTGATCTAGGAGAATTGAACACTCTTGCACACTATGCACGGCATAGCAACGCAGACAACTTTAATTCGAGCGCTTATGTAAACATAAAAAGCCAGACCTCATACAAACATTGGAGGAATCAAAGAAACCAACTCTACCATTAGGTATTGAGTTGACAAAAAACATGTTCCAAAGATCGAAAAAGCAGCATTTAGTCTAAATGCCTACTAAAGTCAAGTCTATGTATACCTCTGTTACCGTATTACATGCTTTGAATATCAAACAAAGAAAATAAATATTGAAATTGGGTAATTAAGATTAATCACATGAAAAACTCTATAGCGGCTGCACACGAGGACGGTATTTTGTAAAAAGACGTTTACTATTTATATTGTAGCCTGGCGCCATAGTCTGCTTGCATAAACAAATAGTGTGCGATTGTAACCCAATGTAGATCACTGAAACGCGTTTTGAATACAATCGCTGGTCAAACAATCCTAATCGAAAACATACAGTGCATTTGAATTGTGGGGATATTTCAATCGAAAATTATGATTCTATTCATAAACATGTAAATTCAATTTCTAATCGTTCGAAGAAGAAAATAAATGAATGGTTCGTGGACTTATTTGTGAATGGTAGACATTAACTAGTTATGAAAACTATAGAGAGAGCATTCGCCTCTGTCGTATAATTCATAGTCAGAAATGACATTAAATAGTCAAAAGGGTGTGGGGGGAGTGCAAGCCCACACTCGGACTGTCTCGTGGAGACAAACGGTGGGCGAAGGCGGGCGGGCTGGGCGACTGCGCACAATCGCTCCACTTAGTATTAACACTTGACTACTACTTTTTGAGTAACATAAAGCAGACTGTACGACCGGTACAGAAGCAGATTCCCCAAGCGATAACAAAGAATATTAACCTGAATATTTAAGACTCAAACCGTACATGTGTTAAGGTACGAGCATGTTGTAACAAACACTCATGAACATTCCGAGTGATACCAAACTTGCCTACTTAAACATACTATTTCCATATGAAGATATGTGTGGAATGATTGGAATGTAATATCTATTGAATGAGAGAGCAATTAATAATCAACATTGGAAAGCGTAAAAGATTACACGAGAGCCGACGAATTCCGTTGCAGCGCTTGTTCGGCTGCGGCTGCGGCGTCCATCAATAGCAGGACATTAACCAACTTCACCGCGGGACAGATGAGAAGCATCAATAACGACAAACCGATTGCCAAACAAAATTTACACCGCATTCAGATCACTAACTGTAAAAAGGCATCATTAAAATGACTAATCAAACGATCGACGCTCAAGAATCTAGTAAATGTTAATTATATGTCGGAATTTATTGAAATTATTCGAAATAAAATTAATTCTTGTTGTGATATTTAGTAAAAGAGAGGTTTGGGTCGATTTTGGAGAAGTGGAAGGCTCCCACGGACCGGTCGAGGTAAGTGGTCCATCAACCTCCGCTAGCGCTGCCGCCGCCGCCGCTGCCCGGGCCCGCGCGCCAGCCCGACAGACGCCCTTCACTACATGCGCACTGCGCACACTTCTAAGCGAGTTATTAGGAAACACGACAAGCGCATATTGTATGAGTTGATGCACACTTAGCTCTTGAGTAATATTTAATAGCAAAGAATTATTGTCAACAGATACATCTCGTCTCGCATGTATTTCGTAGATGTCAATTACTTAACCTTTCGAATACCGTAATTAAAAACATACTCGCAATAGAAAGACAATAGGTGTGCGAACGCCAGCGTTCGCTCGGAGTTCAAGAGTTTAAATTAAATTATCTCCTGATAACACTACCGCCTAAGCTATGTTACATAAAGTATTACTTACCTATACCACGCAGTAGCCTTGATTTTAGTTTTAATCATGATGATGGTGATTGCGAGGAACTTACTAAATAAGCCTCAACCAAAGGATCGACAAGTGCAATCGGCAAGCCATGAACGTCTTCGCGTTAGTCCATGGTCAGTGGAGACTGTTGTCTGATTAGGTTGAGAAAATTATTTAAAAAAAGGTGAAGAAAATAATCCCAAACCATTAAAGAAAAAAATGTAACGAAATATTAGAATAGGAGCTGTCAAAGACGACTGTTATGAAGAAAGAAAGAAGAAAGACAAATTCACGGATATTTCTGTATTCACAACAAAATTCTAGGAAGGTTGGATAAACAGATCAATCTCATATTAAACTTAAAGTATTAGTTGCACTTTATGAGGCTTTATAGAAAGTAAATTAGCGATACGATAAGAAAATAAACACCCATGCAACAAACAAGGATCACTGAAGGTTCTACATGTTCCTATATCCTAACTGCCAACGCATGAACACACGTAGAAGATGCAGCTCAGCAATATCATGAAATAATCGATTGACAAGAACAAAGCATATCAGAAAAACAAAGAACCGCAAAACCAGGTACTAAATACTCCATTTTACCAAAGCAAATGGAATCGCACAGCTTTTCTCCAAGTTAACGGCACAAAACGGACCACTTTCGAAGAGTTCCGTTTAAGTTATAGCTTCAAGCGAAATCGTTACTATGCATCAAAGTTGAAGGCACACGTAGGAATGTGGCTGCAACGTGTTATGTTCTCTGACAATACCGAAGCTAGTGATAGTTTGATGGCGCTGATAACCCGAGAAGGTGAACCGGAATCGGCAGGCTGTCATGTCATCGCTAGTAATACACCTTAATAGCATGGGTGAAAAAGCGGCTATACGAATTGTTACTCCGAGAGAACTGGAAAGATGGTGTTGCTAGAATCGCTCGGAAAAATGTGGATATACATATAGTGCCTATCTATAAGTTTTCATCTTTTCCCCAAAAGAGCCAATAGATTTACCCAAACGGTGCCAACATCGTTTACCTATGTTATGAACGACTTTAACGTCATTACTGAAAATAACGGACAGAAACTGACAATATCGGTAATAGATGTTTCCGGATTGGTTTGATGCGAAGATCTGAATCTATTCTCAAGGCCATTACATTTTCTAGAACACCTAATAACTTATTTACGATACTTGGTCGAAGTTTTCATTATTTATCGCGAAACCGTGCGTCAGTATAGCATTATGACGAAGTAAGTCAAGGTGCCTAATTGTAATACTTGGTACATACAACAGTTTGTGTTAAATCTAACCCTTTGGTGAAGTGCATCGAGATCGGAGTCGGCGCCGCTCGCGTCACGCGACCGCATTCCATGGCGCGGGCGCCTTCATTCATGTCGTGCTGCTAGGGCTGTCAGTTAACCGATTTGAATCCCGGGATCCTACCATGAACGGTTTAGTTAGGTCTACTTACAAGGCATGCATGTAGTCTTCTTATGACAATTACCTTGTAGATACATCTTGTAAAAGGTCTTTGATTACCAATGACATCACCTATATGCAAGTAAAATTTGTTATTTCTAATAATGACGTTTTGTACTCGAGACAATTTTTAAGCAACAGAAAAGGTATGGTGTTCAGTTCAATATCAAATTCGGAAAAAAATCTAAGAAACAAAGTGAAATCATCTTGCTTAAATATCGATTAAGTTTTGATAGCAAGTACAGTTGCTTTAAGAAACACGATGATATATCAATTTGAAAGAGTCGAGAAATGCAAAACACGAGATTAGGAAGAACTTTGAACTCTAAAAAACTTTGCAAAATAATCATTTGGTGTTCGCAAATTCCACGGGACTAGATTAGGCGCGAGACTGCAAGCCCTATGCACGAGCGAGAGGTCGCAACAAGACCTTTGGACGGAACGAGAAAGGCGACGTGCGCCATTACCCAGTATGGGAACGCAATTCGTAGACGCACGCGCACGTATTTGATGCCGGACTTGCTGCGTTCCATCTCGCGCCTGTTTCCCGGCATAGCCCCGTCCCTGTCGCTCGCTAGGAGAATTTCCTTTCGGCGCAGTATCTACCGATGCGTCTGTTTGCATACTAGCGGTGTGATTTGATCGATCGCCGGTTTCCTGTGAGAAAAACAGGTTGTTTGTCAAGTCAGGTGGTGCGGTGCCTTACCGTTAATTCTTTGTGTGTGTCCGGACCGCACGCAATGCACCTAGCCTACACGGACTTGTCTACTAGTGCGTTTTATACGCAATAAAGCTTGTAACGTAAACAATAGTTGGCAAGCAAACCATAGTTGGCTTTATCTACATCGTAGCTTGCTTACTTCTGTAATTGTGTTATAGACAATAATCAGAACAATACCACGTATTTTATTATACCCATATCAATGTACATACGCAAATATAACGCCAATAATTTGCAAATGTTATGAGCTTCATATCCTTATAAGATTTTCAGACCAGTCCATTAAAAATTCAACTATTGGCAAAAACCTACATGCCAAAGAGAACAAAGTATTCAAATATAAACATTCATGGGAAATAATTGTAAGTGGCGTCAGGAATGTAGGTATACCTACATACTGACTGTTGCAAAAAGGACCTGACATGAAATTTTTAGCAGCTCCACGTATCTAGAAACATGAAACGTTTCACGAGCAATACAAGAATAGAGTATTGTCGCCCCGATACAGTTACGCTTAGTCACATCCGCCTATAAACATAGGTACACAATACAATAGCAAGAATTCTAAAAATAGGAGCAAAATGAACAATGACACTTTCTTCTAAGAAGTTGTTTCAGTTTTGCGCCTCTTAAATCAATATTTTTCAGAAAACATCGATAAGTTTGAAAAGCTGTATATGTAACAAACAAAAAGGTATATCTTGTGCAGAAATCGTCGCAACAAAACACTTTGTGTCAAGACCAAAAAATGAACAGATAGGTACCTAAATCAAAAGTACTCCATAAAAAATCCCATAAGGTCAGCTTATAACAAATGAGTGAGACGCCAGTTCCTGCCAAAGTTGCTAGGGAGCAATATTAACAAAATCAAATACAATAAGTTTGTGTTTTTTTAAGACTATCATGATTATTTCAACTTTTAAACGCCTCTGAAACTTTATCGTCAGTATCAAACATCATTTGAACACGCATAAAAACCGATAGACGTGAAAAGATCGAACTGAAACCATTACATTGAACGATCTTCAATATTTCCAGGCTGCACCGCTCGTTTACCATGTAGACAAAATAATCGCAAATAATATTTACAAAGCGAATAACATATCTAACAAGCGCATACTTGGAATGTAAAGGGTTTAAAGCAAAAATTAGAGAAATAAAGGCTCATGTGCTTCAGTAATCTTTACAGATCAGGACGAGTTAAATGTCGACCAAATCGTATGTCGATTGCACTTTCAAGTATGCGACGGACAGTTTATTTTATATCTCAACCTGGATTGTTGCCAAAAATGTCACAATAAGGAGAAAAATGTAAACACAGCCGCATTCTAATTCAAAAATAAGGTCGTCTCGTCTCCCTGTCCGTGAACGAGACGACGATGTCTCGCCAAAACAAAACTCGGCTTACCTACGAGTGCAGGGATTATTTCTGTGCAGACTCATTTATAAATAATTTAATGCTCACAGACGACAAGACTAATGCTCTACAATATATTGGGACTAGTGCATGCCGCGACACTATACTCACACATTTATTAAAAGCTTTCTTTCGTAAGTTTCAAAAAGTCGTATCGCAAATATAGCCGTCTAGTCAGTGTTGTTACATAAAACGTCTGCTTCGTGTTTGCTTATATACAAAGCATATGTTGACTCCTTTAGACAACCGACCATTAGCATTTAAACGATGACGATCGGATATGCACTATTTAGCTCAAACCTTCAGTGATCCCAATATGCTAAATCTCCCGACCTTTATGTGGCGTTTTGCATCAGCGTGAGACTGAAACAATTCGGCAACCTGATTTCGTAATATTCATGTTCAAGCCCTTTGTCGATCACATCACCTATGCAAACGAAAATGATGTCATGACAGCAATATGCATAGGTATCTGAGTAGTAGTTAGATTATGTAGGTACGAGCGAAGGCGCCATGGCGGATTTCCTTCGGCGGTGCAGCATTCCTGACGAGCCTCCGTCGTTAGTCAGCCTCGCGTTTTACCGATAATCGCGCGAAGGTAATCGTTCGCATGTTGAACAGGTGAATTATGAATGGGACACGTCATTACACCCACGTGCGTGTCCGTGGAACCGCGGGCCCGCTGACAGGCGCCACCGACACCGAATGCCTACATCTTTACAATCAATATTTGATGAATCGCAACAATATCTATTATAATAGGGTCATAAATAGTTCCTTATAAGGTCTTACGATCTTACACAAGCTTTAGTTCACGTCACTAGTCTGAACTTTGAACTATCATAACTTCATAATTCGAACGTAACAAAACTTTTAATTTGTCATCGACTGCGAGAACTTTTACTTAAACTTGTACAATGAATTAGTAAAAGTTCGATGATGTAATGCACATTGCGGCAGTAAATTAGTAAAAGCAAAATATTTTCCCTTCTCTCCTACTTAGTATTTAGTTCATCGACTGTATAAGGCGCGGCGCCGAACCAGTGCAGTTATAGCATATTGATGACAAGGTGTACAATGTGCGAACTGAGTCATCCATTCATATCACCAAAGAAGGTAACCGGCCACATCATTTTGGAATGTATAGGTAGATTTACTCACCAATAAGTCTTAATAATCGCACAACTTATTCATGCTATACTTGGAAAAATTGTGCATATGAAGAGAACCGGTCCGAGATGGTAAACAATCATGAGTCATGGATATCTGCAGTAAATAATTACTTATTCATATAATAAAAATAGTTACGGATTTTCCTGTTACAGAGGCTGTACTCGAGAACATCGGTGCTGCATTTAGTTGCGTCGTGACTTATTGATTTGGCTCTGTTGGGTGGCGCGGGAGGCGCAGCCTGCTCAATTTGTTTCCAATCGTTGGATACCATAACAGGACTGTCCTCTTAGACATAAAAATAAATGACTTGTTTGTTTACGTCATGTTCCAAGTGCAACAGTAAAAATTGTTTGTTACGCGTGTTTAATAGGCAATTAGATGGTGGTGTGACGCACACAACGCATGCGCGTGCGTGCCTCACGTGTGGCGCATGCGCACCCGCCACACACTAATTGATTCAGTTAAACAATGCCGTGTAAGAAACTGCAATGAATTTATGTAACTCATGACCAAGTGCACATGCTGCAAAAACTAAAGTAAATAACTTGTGGAAAAATAAAACGCAATTCGCGCATCTGTACGTATGTAGGTACATATAGAGTTGGTGTATATGGTTGTATGCAGCTTGATATTAGTTTTCCAAAGGAAAGTTCTTGTTTGGTAGGTTTTCTAAACAATAGCTTCATGACACTATACAAAAGTGACTATTCATTTCGTTTTGTCGATTTTCCTTTCGAGGACGTTCACAAGCCCCAAGTGCAACGAGTAGGTACATGTTTTAAAACAAAACAATCCGCGGTCGGTGATTGAGTGAGCAGTTTGAGCCGAGGAGCCGAATGTCCGGCTCGGACGTCGGCGGCGGCAGGAAATCGTAAAAGCTCATATAGAGCATCATCCGTGCGCATCTTCCGGTGCGGCGCTTCCCGACGTCTCGCGCGAGCTTCCGCGTTATATCGTACACTTTACGATTGAGGCCGGCGTTTACTGAACTCCTCTATTTCGGGATAACATCGGAATAATGAGTAACTTTAGGATTAGGAGCTTCCTCTAAGTTATTGCTGCAAAAGTCTCTAATATTGTTTTAATTAAGTACATAAAGTTCAACTGAAAACTATATTTGGAAGCCAGATCAGGTTTGCATCGAAATCGTTGCATTTGGAGGATACACGTGCATCTCGATCAAGTCGTTGTTTCGGGCACCGATAGTGTTACAGATCACAATTTTACGGTGAATTCTTAGCGCAGCCATAAAGAGCGCCAATTTAACAAGACGAAATATTTTAACTGCAAGTCGAAACTAACCGAGACCGATCAATATAATTCTAATGGCAGATGCCTGAGATTCTACGGTAGGTTACTCTAACTATCCGTTCAGGATCTAAATGTTGCGAAAAGAATTTAAATTGTTGGAATGTAGGTATTAAGTTTATACGTATTCTAAATTTGAGCCGCTATCTTCATAGACGAAATAAATATTCAAAATGCATACTTTATTGAAACCCAGATTAACCGAAGTCACCTTTCTCGAAAGCACATTTCAAACAAAGCAAAAAATGTCAATACGTACAGGCGAACAGTGTTTTAGAAAGTATCGCGTTAGTAAAGAATTCGTTATGAAATAGTATGAAAAGGTATTGTTTGTGGCGGCAAAGAAAAAATGAAAAAGCAAACAGTTGCGCATTCCATTGGCTAGTGCACGTGGTACATTCCAATGGGGTCATGCACCACACGGTGCGCGCGTGCGTAAAACAAGTGCAACGTTCTCACAGAGTCCGGCCCTGTGCCCTCGCGCAGCGATCCTCGAGTGCGGACCTGCCCTCGCCATTACACCGAAACGAGCGCCGAAGCGACGAAAGCAACGTCACTATATCAAATCACATCACTATTATCCCACTAATACTAAATGCGAAAGTTTGAATGATTCTACTTTAGCCCGCCGCTGTGTCTCGAGTGTTCGACAGATTTCAATGGAATTTCGTTCTGCGGTTTGAGACATGTTTATTAAAGAATGTGGTCACTTTTGAACTTGCAAATCAAATAATCTTTTACCACTCTAGCTCTAAATCGTGAACAGCAATGATATTACAATAAAATTCATCTATTTTCGTCGATCTAGATATGCAAGTAACACTCAATAGATAGGTGTCACTCCGTTACATTTGCATATTGACTCCCACACACGAATGACCAGCTTTTTGTGGCAAAACTGCAGACGGTAATGACTAATGACAAGTAATGCAAACAATGCGATGATTTAAGCAAGCCAAATATTGATGTATGCTCCTTTTATATAATACCTACGTTCAGATAACTATAAATAGACAAGATATTATGAAGTTAAAGTCCCTTTAGACGCGGACGACGACTTTAAGCGACAAATAGATTTAGAAATTATAATGTGTTATTAACACAATAATGTGTTATGTGTTATAATGTGTTGTCTAGTACCCATAACACAAGCTCTGCTTAGCTTGGGACTAGACGGCGTTGTGTGATAGTTGTGAACATATTTATTTATTTATTTTATTTTTATTATACAAAATAGATAAAAATATTATTGTAATGACTTCTTAGTATATCCCTTAATTCAATTGAACCTAAATGAAGCTTGAACTTTGTAGCAGGGGCGTAGCTACTAGTCATATCAATGATACGGGACCCCCAAGTTGCAGGGACCCCGTCACCCGTGTAATAATTCGTAACATGTTATCCACACCCTTCAATTCTCTTATTGATGAGAGGTGCTAGTTAATAAATAATTACTAAATGATAGGATGTAACATTTTTGTAGCTCCGTTCCTTCTAGCATGGATCACAATAAAAACTTAACCTCTCTTCTATACTCGAATACTCCGATAAACAAGCTAATCAGTCTCTGTCTTACATGGCCGAAATCTATCTAGTTAGTCTGCTCATCTCTGCCGTAGCCTATCGCCATTCCGACTCATGTATCTGTGCTAGTATGGCCTACACCTACAGTGTAAAAAACTGTCTGTGTGTGTGTGTAAAAAAAAATGTCTTTTGATATAGGGCCTCTTAGGAACTGGCTACGCCTCTGCTTCGTAGTATTCATTCACTAACATTTCATACGTTTTTAAAAGCTAATTGGAGGCTGCCCATTTTCACGTTTCGCATTCAAAGGGATATTCGACGGAACAGGGATAAGGTTGAAACAATGCGAATAATTAGGTTTCATATCTAACAAAGAAGATTTAGAAGTGTCTTCGATCCATATAGAAGTGGATTCAATCTATAATCCTACTGTTTATTGTACACCATAACAGTGTTACAAGACGACAAAGTAATGCTTGTCATGAAAAGCTTCCAAAATAAGCGAAATCAAACAAAGATTTGTTTTTTTTTTCGGATTTCGTTTTTTTCTTCTGTCATTTCTGTTTTTAGCATATTTTGTAAACCTCTACAATGCAGGTCTTAACAAATAAGGATAACATGAGCAAATGAAACGTCACTGCACTACCGCGAAAACGTCCCAATGCACACTGCTACAAATTCCACGAAAACGCACGCTGGTGTTATGCGTGACGCGTTTAAACTACATGCTCAGGGAACTTGACAAGTCTTTATAAATGCTCACTAAAATCAACGAGGTATTTGAAGAATATTGAGAAAACGGGAGATGGCTTTTGAAAAGTAACTTCTTTTTATTGATTATAGATTCGCGCTAGACCGCTATCTCACATGATGGAAAGCGACGATGCGGTCCACCATGGAGCGCGCTTACCTAGAAGTAACCTATTCACGCTTGTCTTAAAGATTCCACGATTGTAGCCATCAGCAAACACAGACTCCGGCAAGGAATTCCACTCCTTGGCTGTACGCACAATATGTCCCCAAAACTCCACTTCGATAAACTTTTGATTTTATTAGAAGCTAACAGGTTGGACGGTGGCGATGGTTTCAACGGTATAAGCTAGTTACCACCATTGATGGTCTCGCATCGAAATCCATTCACTATAGATAGCTACATCAATCACAAAATTTCTTGCAACTTTAAATAATAATTGCAATTAATCTCTCTGCTAATCCTTATCCCGTTTCATTTAGGGTCGGCTCTCCTCGTCATTTTTCGCCAGACGTTTCGGTTCTGGGTCGTCGAGTCATTAACTTGGGCTATCTTTAGGTGATTGACTGATTACAGGCATCTAAGTGAGAAGGGATCTACCACGCTTTTTTGGACCAGTATTGATATGTAGGACTTCCCTAGTCATATGTTCTTCAGACCTTCTCATCACATGATCATGAATAGTTGCAATTAATAATAAAGCAATATCATTTAATACGTACAGCTAAGGAGTAGAACTCTCTGGCGGAGTTTGTGTTTCCTGATAGCTACAACTTGGTAATCTTTAAGTCAAGAGTGAACAGTTACTTCTTGGCAAACGCGCTCCATCGTCGACCACATCTTTGATTTCCATGAAGTAAGATAGTGATCAAGCGGGTGCTAATCTACAATTTAAAAAATCCACAAAATTCGTAGATTACCAACGAATTCTGCTTTTCATTCTGTTCACACACCGAAAAATGACCAAGGAAAAGTTGTTGAAGTGTTTCAATATCACACAAACTGAAAAGGCATAAAAGCTCATAGACCGATGAGTGGAAGGTGAATAACTTTCAGGTTCTGGTCGGAACACTAGGAACCTGCAGGAAGGCCGTTAACGGCCAACATTCAAGTCCATGAACTGAAATCTAGGACTCGTGAATGTACAGAGCTACCGGCCGCCTTCAGGATAACTCTTTGAAACGCAGTCCAAGGAGTTACTATGACACTAGAATAAAAAGTGCGAATGAAAGAACATAGGTACGGGTTTCAGTCATTAAACGACCCTCTACTGCCCTCTATAAAGCTGCTCGACTATAATAAAGCGTGAGAAGTTAGTTTCTTAATTTCTCAACTCAAAAACGAAAATGTCTAAAGAGTACCTAAGGCAAACGTTTCGCAAATTGTCCTAGTCAAACCTTCAAATCTAATTCAGGATACAAAGTTAGAGGAGCCTACTTATGTGGTATGTAAGTGCTTAGATAGTACCGGGTATAGGGAAAGCGGCGCTCGGCAGAAGCTGGGACGTGAGCTGAGGGCGGTGGGTCGGAGGCTTCGCAGGAATGCGCCCCCTCCCCCCGCCCCGGCACCGACCAGCGCCCGCCCGCCGCGCCAAACATTATTTATGGACTTTGTAAACTTTAATCACAACTTTCAGATTCCTTTCTAAGTTATAGAAAAGCTCTCTTTTATGACACGCGAGGGCTAGGTACGGGTTGGTAATTGAAATTGTATGTTTGCCAATTTTAGCGCTATTTTTGGGTTTACCTCGATTTCCGCTTTTCTAGTTTACAATTCTTCAAGGGCGTAGATAATAAGTAGTTTTTAGTTAGAAAGCTTTTCTATTTTCCGCATCAGGTAATTAAGTAAAAGTTAATGCATTGGCTGAATTGCTGAAGGCTAAATAGAAGGAAATTTATTAGTTAGATTATGAAAATTAATTTATTTATCAATTAAGTTAATATTATGTTCACCAGACAGATAAAATTTTGAAGTCATGTTTTCATCTACTGCTCTAACATGAGATTGTGGATTATTAAAACAAGAATGTTAATCGCCGAGAGGTAAAAATTAAAATAAACCATAATCAGATATGATGTGTGTTAAGGCGTTTTCTGGCAAGGAGGAGGTAATATAAAATCGACAAAACGGCTCTGCGTCCGTGGAAGGAGCGAACGCCGACACATTCCCGAGGCTTGAATCGTAAATTACGGCAGCGCGAGCGGCGCCGGCGCCGGGAGGAGAGCGCTTGTTACGATATTTGAACAAATTCCCGCCGGTGTTAATCTGCATAATAACAGCAGCGGATACAAAGCGGTTGCCGACTCCCATTATGCGCGGGCGCCACCCCCTCCCGCGCCCGCGCCCCTCCACCACCCACCCCCGCCGTCACCCCACCCCGCCGCCGCGCTCCTCCAGGCACACTGCGCCCGAATACCTATACGTGATTACCCACACCAACTACGGTGTTAAATCCACCGCCTTATCGCTTGCCATCGTAATGAACGACCGCTCCGAGTTTTCATACGGATTATTTATGAAAAATATGAAGTGATGGATAACGTATAATTTTTTAAAATCGTAGCAGGAGTAGCGTTTTAATATACGCGGACCGAATTGTTGTTCCGGTGGTTAATAATAATTATGATACCTATTGGCACTTAGCACTTACCTATACCTAAATGGAGGATTCACTTTTTTTCAGTCTACCAGATCCAATACTAATAGCACTGTAATTAATGACAGTTCTAAGGGCTCAGGTTATCAGGTTTAAAAGCTAACTATCAAATGGAAAGAAAGTTTATTGACGTTGCAAATTTATGTGGGGTTCCTTAAGCTACAAAAATAATTAAACAAACGTTAGCTCTTTAAAGAAGGTGCAATTATGAGTGTAATAAGCGGGAGGGCGATCTGCATAACAAGCGGGAACAAAGGAAACGCCGAGTGCTATCTCGTAGCCTCGTTACCTGCCATTACGCGAGCCCGGCTCCGCGCGACGCGGCGCGGACAGCGACCTGCCCGTGCCACCGCTCTCACTAAACGCTATCGCCAAATCTATAGCTAATGCTAATTCTTTTCAATTTTTGCGCTTCTTAATTAGGTCATATTTTAACTTGCTCTCCTATTTCAGTAACAATTATTTCTGATAAATAAAATGACTACAAGTTTTTCCTAAGAACTCACATTTTTGCATTTCAATAATACATAGTCGAGGTGTAAATCATGATGGGTATCCGTGTGACTATTAAGTCTGTGATTCAACATCTTAATAGGTGGCTAAGTTCTAAATAGACATCTACTGAATCACGCAGCGATTATAGATTTGTGGGTACTACTTGTTATTGTGATGATGAAAACGTCTCGCCAAGATAGTAACAGAGCTGGTAATAGACACAACAACAGTTAATTTCGAAAACATTCTGGGAAACTGTAACAAATGAGAATAGTTGGAATCTTTCAAAAAGATCGGTAACGTCGCGTACATTAGTGAGAGGTGCCAATATTTAACAGTTATGAATATGCTCGGGAGGCACCCACGCGTCAGTGTAGACGACGCGACAAATCGCCAAGGTTGACTTCAATGATACGGCGCGCGCCGCCGGATTTTTCAGTGAAATAGTTTCATCGGGCGGTTTCGGCGGCGGTGACGGCAACGTCTGCGCCGCGCGCCGGTCGATGCCCCCGCGGCCACGCGATTTGGCTCCACTCGACGCAACTACTAATGAAACGACGTTGCCAATAGTCACTAGCGACTCTGCCGAACTCCAGCCACCTTTTCACCACAACCTCAACACCGACCACACACGTGTCGCCGACGCCATCTCCATGCTGGTCGGACGGTGGGCAGCCACCTCCAGACATCAGCCAACACGCTCGAGAACAAAAACGAAAGTAAAAATTGCATTTGTAAACGGACATCAAACATATTTCACAAAAAGCAGTCTCGACGTTAGACGAAACAAAGCACTAAACGTTTCATAATGAATTGGCAAAATGAACTCTAATCTATATCGCAATCCCCATGCCAAAAGGCAAGTAGGCGTGTGACGACTCATGCCAAACATTCGATGAGACGAGACGAGACAATTCTCGACGATGCTTTTCTTTAACGAAATTATACGTTTATTTATAGTTTGTGAAAACTAAAAACGGCTCGCTGACAAACATGACTAATGTAAGCACCCATCGGACGGGATACTTAATATGTTTAAATATCGATATAAATGAGAGTCAAGTTGGTGCAAGCGGCTATTGTTAACCCCGGCTAGCGGGTCCGCTGCACAAGCATAGTGCAGCCGTAGACGGCTAGCTGCATCCCGCTCGCGCCCGCAACTTATCAATGAAATGCCTGCGCAGCCGCCGTCGCAACGGTGCCTCGCGTTCCTTCTTCTGACGTAACAAAATGGCGGACTACAAATTTACGTAGGTACTTATCCTATTTAAGTATTTATAGAAAATTTGCTAGCAGAATTAACAATGCTCACAATATACGCCATTAAATAAACATAATTCCCGAGAAGTACTGAGTTTGAAGTGTCATGACTACGAAATTACGTTCGAAAGAACAGTTACACAACACAATAGATTTTAAAGAAACGATGATGTACTAACACCGGCCACCTTTGTCGGGACTATAGGAATGTCATCAAACTTCTAAGCATTTATGGCACGTAGTCACATTAAAAATTAAGAATAATATTTAATTATTATAATTTTCGCCATGTAATCAAAATTAGCGTAATCTTTCAGTAGATTTATTAAATTATCAAACAGTTATTTGGTACCAGTAGCGCCATCTACGTTCAATCTATAAAAAACATTTAGTGATCTACGAACATCTACCACACATACTGCCACAAACACAACATTACTTAGAAGTAACTATAGATCCCGCTAGATGGCAGTAATCTAAGTTCGCACTTGTTTCGTTTAAGCTTTGATTTTAAGGTACCACTGAGCGTTAAAGCTAGATGGCGCTGTAAATAATTTCGGAACTGACCTTGAAATTAGCTATTTAGTAAAATGAAAGGTATTAAATACTTTTTGCTCGTTACGTCTAGTTCGTGAATGACATACCCCGACCCTTGCTCGAGCCAGCCCGCGCCGCTGAGCCTGTAGTTTAAAAAATCCCCAAAACAATCAATCTTGTGCTCGATCCAGCCCGTCCCTTGCTGCCCTCCCCCAGCGACGCCCTAAGCCGAGGCCTTACCCCACTAGGGGGTGCCCTTAGCGTAGTCGCTTAGTTTTTAAGTAATTTAAGCCCTGGCTGGAGGCTTTGATCCTAGTATCGAGGCCGCCACAGGCAAGTCCGGTTAAGCAGCCGACAACCTCATAGGTTGACCTGCGAGAGGCCACACAAAACCACCTTCGTGAATGACATGACTGACCTGGCGGTGTGGAAGGACGCTTCGTCGGTCGAGCCGGCTGCGGCAAACGACACGCCGACGGCGAGTCCCTCTGGGATGTTATGCACGGTGATGGCCACCACGAGAAGCATGATCCGCTTCCACTGCGATGCCCGCGCCTCCATCGTTCTCGTGACGGAGTCGCGCCTATCACCTTCGCCATTCTCACCAACTTTCTGAAATTAACAATAACATTTTTATAACAACAATCATTTAATTAAACGACCGATAATATATTCAGTTGTAAGGAAAATTTGAATCGATACTTTTTTATTTTGTATATAAAATGAACAACTTAATTTGCGGTACCTATTATGCAGTTTCAAACTGGGCTCGGTCATGTTCGAGTTTTTTGTTTATTATACCTAAATCTGATATAAATAGTCAAGAGCACCGCAACACAAGGTAATTCAATTAAAATATTAACGTTAGATGATGTTATCACATACAAGATGATCAGTTTAGATAACCTTTTGATCAATATCGCCAGGATGGGAAAGATATAGATCCGTTTTTTTTTTGTGGTGTGAATAATCATCTAATGACGAATCCCGCCCTTGGGGAAACAGTGTCAGTGTGTTGACTACAACCCACCCTATTCCTTCTCAGCCCTCACACCGGGGTCGGACCTTTCTTTGGGAAACTGGACTTCGGCCCGAGTAGGGTACGGGCCTTCAACTTCCTGAGGCGCGCGGGAACAGAGCGCGCCATCGACGAAATATATAGGTAGTTACTACTCCACATCAGTATCTTAGTATCCACCAGTATCTTTTTGATCCTTTGATTAGAAACCTTCATGATAAGTGCCTCATAATGTAGGTTTAAATTTAATTGTATAGTATTTTATTTTCATTTTATTATATTGGTAATCTATTTTATGTAAATACATGTTATGAATTGTATCTAATGGCATGACATTATTATTGCCATTATAGATTATGAATAAATTAAATAAAGCGTGTAGTTGTGAAGACAGTACCAAAATATAAATATAATTATCATGTGGTAACCCACATGATAATTATATATTATGTTTTTCAATTTTGGTGGCGAAACCCTTTTTTCAGTCTTCGTGAAAATTGAGAAGAAAGTTTTTTTCAGTTTTTGTGACCGGGACTGAAACCTGGGAGAAAGGTAAAAAAAGGTTTCGCTATCAAAATTAAAAAAAAAAAAAAAATTGACACTGTCTCCCGCTCCGCCCAAGGGCGGGACTCATCATTCCATGCTTTTCCCACCATAAAGAAAAACCCATGTCAGGTTACGTAATTCTTGATTGGATCTTTTGACAATTGATTTAAAATATTAAAATAATGTTATATTTTATTAGTTGTAAATCTCAAGTGAACACAGCATGACTTTAAATTTCATAAAGGTTTAAATTGCAATAACTGAAGTGCGTTCATGAAATACAACCATTATTTTATGGTTAACAAAAACCATGCGGGTCTCCAACAACCAACACATTTACATTTTTAATTTTGCCTGCTACATGTATTTAGCTCAAAGTGATAAGCAGCAAGAATTTAAAGTAATAAAACGAAATGGCCAATTTCTAGCAACCGGATCAATTTGATGATCTGTTAGATAGATAGGAACTCAAAATATCCAGACTAATATTATAATGCGAGAAAAACTCGTACTAGACTCTCGGTTACCTCGTCGGATCGTATTTGAACTGGGACCATGGTCCCAAAATCAGCCTATTATCCTGTTGAAATTTATTTACGAATATTTAGTTGATGAAAGTTATTTTTTATGGCTTTATATAATATAGAGATAAATAAACATCGATTTAAAAAATCTACCCCAAACCCATTTAGCGTAAGGGAGGGGGTGTAGTTTATCTCTAGGGTTCGAAATTTTGTCAAGATAAGTTATTTTTGAAAAAAAAAAGCAATTCGAAATTTATAAATCTTTCGTTAAAAGTTTAAGTTATGTACATCTTAACACACATCTTAAAACATTAATAAAATACCAAACCAAATATATAAAAAATGTTTACTTTTACGTAAATTCGACATGTCAGTGACGGGAAAATGATCGATTTTAAACTGAATGCCATTGATGTAACTTGACAACTAGAAAAATGGTGAGTGACTCGAAATATAAAGGATATCTATGCAAACCATCGTATAAAAAAGTTAACGAATTCCGAGAGATTGCATGGAAATAAATTTTTAATTAAGTGTATCTCTGGTGATACCGGGGTCACGGGAGGTTATATTTTACTAGCTTTCTGCCAGCGACTTCGCTCACATGTAAATAGGTTTCTCCATACACATTTTTGATAACCTGTTTATCTCCTTAGGGGGAAAATTTCGGGAAGTCCTCTCTTAGTGCTCTCCTACGTCATAAAAGGTTGCAAAGGTGCAAAGTTTTAAGCTCTTACTCCTTTTATAATAGATTTTTAGTAGTATTTTGAGACCAAAAACCAAAAGCCATTAAAAGAAGCATGTACAACACAAACTATATTATTTTATTTGTGGTCTCAAGATAATACAGAAATAAATTAAGTACTTTTACTGGCGGAATTTGGGACCGCGGTCCCGGTCCAAAAACCCACGACTACCCATCGTCTTAACTGCTAAAGAGATTGGGAGGAAACTCGTCTGTGCAACAACAGTGCCTGGAATAAGATGATAATTATGGTCCATTTCATCCCGGAACTGTTTCCTTCAGATAAAGCTAGAACAATATTAGACTGACGCACACTTGTAACACGCCTAATTTGTACCATCCAACTTCGACACTCTCGCCTGACCACCGCTAAGTTGATTTCTGCTTGCACTTGAAACAAAAACTTCAAAGGTTGTTTTGGCGCCTCGCCGCAGAAGTCAAGCCATTTTTTTTTTATTGGATTTGGCACTGCGCCACAGGATTCAATCGATTTTTTTTTTAATGTTTATGCAGAACCACATCACGTGGCGCGAGTCTAGTGCAGCTCTACAGGTCTAGTTACCATAAAATGCGCACGCGTGTATGGCACACGTGTGCGCAGTGTTCTACCTTAATTTTCGAGTTTCACCGCGGACGATGCCACTGGCAGAAGCTAGTTCTTTTTTTTGCAACTCGCAAAAAATATATTAAAAATTCCAATAGTACATACGAACCGAGCAGACAATACCAACATTTTTAGAATAGCTTATCGAATTTATTGGACTTTTAACTGACAAAACAAGTTTTAAAAATTTTGGTTAGATATTTATTTTAAGTCTTGCGTTGAAATCTTCCTACGTACCAAATGAATAGACCGCGTTGCTATCTGAAGGCTAATAAAGTAATGATCGTAGTAATTGCCGAGCTAGGCGTACCTGCTAGGTACAAGGTAATGATTATGAAAAAACAACTTTTGATTTGATTTGAACCAGTAGGGTAGATAGCCCTCCACCCTACCCCAACTCCACCTACCCTAACCTATGTACCTACCTACCAAGATAGGGTAGTTTTTTAATCCACCCTATATAAACACGAATGTAGGATTTTTTTTACTTTTAAACCTAGCCTGTACGTTGGTGAACAAAAACAATGATTAAAATCGGTGCAGCCGTTCTCGAGTTTTAACACGACTAATGAACACCAATTGATTTTTAATTTATAAATAGATTACATTTATTTACGGAGACATCAGCAAGGTAATAAATGTAAAAAGCAACTTAAAAAAATCGATAATTTCTGAATAACTTAACTTGACTACAGTGTCTTAAGATCAGATTCTTAATCAGTGTCAATGCACTGCTAAACATATAAGGAAAACGAATGTGTTTGTACATTCCTCCATAATGAATTCATTCACGAATTATTCTTAAACATAATCAACCATTTTGTAGCGCCAGCGGTCACGGTTAATAATTCTAAAGAAGAATTAAAAAAAAAGATAAATAAACCGATGTCAA
Organism: Mythimna loreyi; assembly: GCA_029852875.1. Lineage (NCBI taxonomy): Eukaryota > Metazoa > Arthropoda > Insecta > Lepidoptera > Noctuidae > Mythimna > Mythimna loreyi. Next base: position 8,946,536 of record CM056780.1, read on the forward strand.
TACATAAAAAGGTTAAGGTGAACTCAGTGAACTAAAACATAAAAACTAGATTTTAGTAGACAAAAGCTTAGATTACTGCGAGCTGTATTGTACTTATTGAGAGCAGTGGTGGCCGAGTGGTAAAGGCCCCGACTTACGAGTTGTAGGTCGCGGGTTCAAACCCATTCGAGCGCATTAATTTGTGTTATATATTTCATTACCGCTGCTTTTAAAACGGTGAAGGAAAACATCGTGAGGAAACCGGCATATCTTAGACAAAAAATTCAAAGACATGTTACATCCATCATCCCGCGTGCGTGGTGGATTACAGCCTGTTCCCTCTAGAGAGGAGGCCTGAGTCCCCGCAGTGGGAACATTATACGGCTGAGGCTATGCTATGGTTGTACTTATTGTATCCTCGTAAAGCCCAACCTAAATTTAGGTCGATATATATTACGGCCCAATGTACTAAAAATAGGCGCAAGTAGTTGCGGCCCAGAACTATGATTTGGGATGATGTAAATCATCGTCAGAAATCATAGTTCTGGGACCTAAAAAAACTCTTTTATGGGGTATTTCTTATACCTAAGGGTGCGTCCACATCTGGCGAATGTGCCGCGAATGTGCAGCTCGCGAGCCGTTTGCGCTCTGCCCGCGAGATGCGCGCGTGCATTTATGTTCGTGCGCCGCTTGTGCGCCGCTCGCGCGCAGTTCGCGCGCAACCTACGCGCCGCACGTGAACAGCGCGCAGGCGGCGCGCTAATTATTAAATAATTCAAATAGGATTAAAATAGGATTTTGCCACTAACGCCGTTTTCTCTTTTTTTTTTCCTTTTTATCAGTAATATAATAGCTAATAATGCAGCAATAATATTAAAAACACTAGTGTCGTCTGACATCTTCGATAGTAGGTACTAAGCCAGTAAACGGAACTTTAAGGGTGACAACTGAGTGCGCGCAGATCGCGCGCCGCCCGCGCGCTCTATACGAGCCTTGCATGAGATGCGCCAAAGAGGCGCACCAAACCATTGCAGTGACTGCACGCGCGCAGCTCGCAATCGGCTTGCGTGCTGCACATTCGCGGCACATTCGCCAGATGTGAACGCACCCTAAAGTTAACTATTTCATGCAAAAAATATTTTGAAATAGTCAAAATTAGACATGCGTTCAAGATTAATAATTTGTCGACGGTAGATTTAAATTGGCGGGATTATTTAAACCAAAAAATACGTTTAAATATCATGTCATAATTTTAGGTCGCTGGGCCGTAATTTTAAAATTTTAGTTTTTAAAAAGTGTCTTGGGCCGGAGTATTAAAATTTTTTTGTCATTAAATTAGGTTGTTGGGCCTTACGAGGGTATTGTACATAGCTGTGAATTTTCCAACAAAAGAATTAGTAAAATCAGCCAACGAAAACCATGTGAATTTCACATCTTTATGATATACAGGCGTACAAATCCACCAGAATCTATATTATTACATTTATGTTTACAGATTTATTTAAAGAAATATTCAACTAGTTAACAAATCAGAATTTTACGCTATGCAAAATATATGCTCAAATATGCATATAAATTGGGGTGTATTAAAAATATAGCCTTCACAAGTGGCAATGCTGAGGTTATCGCACTTCCGGTGCACTCTGACATATCTGAAGTTATATTTACTACTCTTCAATCTTGCTGGCTTAATGGTTAGGACACCATGGAGTTAGGTGAAATGATGCTGATAGCAGAAGCTGGTACGTAAACTCGAGGATCAGGTTAAATTGCAAACGATCAATGACTTCTATAGTTCGTGTTTTAATCCTAGACTACGATTTGACAACTTAAAATGTCAAAGTCCAGAAAATTGGGAACATATTTCTAGAGTGTGACATTCTGAGTTGTCAAGTCGTAGTCTAGAATTAAAAAAAAGAACTATATATCCTGCAGTGAACTGATACCAATAGGACAACGACATGTGATTCTGACATGCAAGCAAATCCACTATAGTGGTACGTTTTATATTTCTTTGCTTGTCTTCTTTAAGAAGCTGATATACGACTTTTGGTGAATTTAAATCCAATATCACGTCGAAACGGCTAGTCTATATGTATTGAAATATATATATATACCTATATGTTAAACTAGACTATTTGGCTAATAATTTGAGAATATTTACATTCTTTTTTTCAAAGAACCGATGTGATTTATTTTCAAAGTTATGTCTAACACAGACTAAAAAACGAAAATTAAGCAAAAATCATTAGGTGTATTTTATAAATGAAGGAGATATTATTATTCGAAAAATCTTGATGCGCGGGGACGGCGCTAACTCCTATTTTCTTCGCTCAAGGTCAATAGCGTTTAGGACCAGCCTTAAGGACTAAGCTAAGGCCTGAAAATAATAAAGGTTGATCATAAAACAGTAACGGACCAGTGAGTGGTGCGAATGGTGGTGCCCTCTGCGGCGCTGCGCAGTGTGCTGATTGCTGATGCAGTCGGCGAAGTCTCCCGGCTGCTGCGGGTCCATGGTCACCACGCTGGTGTTGTTGGACGGCCGCCGGTTCAGCGCAGTCATCATCTCTAAGTCTTCTAGTTTCTCCTTCGAGTCTTTAGTCTTCGTTATGGCTGTAATTTTAAATGTTGCTCGTTAGATGCTTGCTTGGTCTTGTCTCAAGAATGACTCCGCAATGGGCGTAGCTTCAACCCAGATTCGGAAAGAATTATGTCTGACAGTAGTGGACTGTGCCCATTCCAGTAAGAGCTACCGATTCGAAATTCTATGATGGGCGCCAAAATACTGATAAGTTTATAGAAAATCGAGTATGTTAGGGGCCAGGACCCTCAGAAATAACCCAAGACAGGTTGGAAAGGCAATAAAGTCCACCTTTTTAAGTACCTTGTGTTGCATGAAGAATAAACAAATGAAAGGAAGAAGAAAGTTTTTCCAATCGGGATGAGCAATGGTTCAGATTAATTAAAATTGAATTGTTGCCTACTGCATGGAAAATATAACAGTGAAAACGTGGGTTTCTGCCAACCAACTCTACATGTGTTATTATGTCATGTATATAGTTTTTTAGAGTTTATGTTCATGACATCTAATGTTAATGCATTTAAAGTGTAATCAACGGCAGAGTTCCATTAATCAATTGTTCATAAATGAGTATTTATTGTGTATAATAACAGCGATAGGCTAGCCTTAATTACGTAGTAATTTTGCACAATACACTACACTTTAGACTTCATGTAGCTTTAGTGTATTTTTTTAAAATATTATTTTATAGACAAACAACAAAAATATTTGAGGCACAGGTCATTGAATTAATTTATTATTTTTAGGTGCAGAAGAACTGGTTTATACTCAATTTAAAAGAATTATTTTTTTTATTATCGTTTTAAATGCAGTGTGAAAAGTAGATTACTAAGTTATTATTCTTTTCTATGTCAAGGGCTATAAGATTTAGCGGTTAAGAAAACCTTCAATCGTCATTATTCAACAAAATCCGTGTAACATTTAAGTTTCCATGTAATACGAACAGTTCTTCGGCCTTATCGCTTTTCAGTTTTATCTTCACGCGATCGTGGCTTTCAACATGTTTCTCCAAGTCATACAGTCATAAAATATCCAAGTCTCAAGGCATTATATTTGTTCGTGTGCATAATAAGTAATTAAGTCAATTCGTTACAATTCCATTATGACTGCTGTTAATTACTAACTCCTGTAATATAATCTATGTTATTAAAATAAACAGAGACATGTTTGTTTATGGTGATAACACTACCATTCGGTTTAGATATATAAGTTAGTAGCTAAGTCCCGCTGATACATAGGAATCCGTCATAATAAACATTATGAGAGTTAAAATCAAAAGGAACAGTACAATATAAGATAAGAGTTATAAAACATTAAACAAGGTTAATCTTTGATTAAATACTCAATACTTCCTGGAACGCAAACTTTGTAAAAAAACACCAAATGTAATTTACGCCTTGTTTTAATTTTTAAATTTACATAAACATAAGGAAAATTATAAACACCAGTCATACCAGTATTCGTTGGGGGCTTTTATGTGAGCGACTGTTATCAAGATCTACGTACGCAACGGCGGATCCAGGGGGGGGGTCATGGGGGTCATGACCCCCCCCTGAGCTGGTTCCAAGACCAGGACTTAGATCGATCACTAATTGAACATAATGATTTTATTTATATACTATTTTCTCACCCGCGTGAAAGCCGGTTAACCCCCTTAAAAATAATCCTTATAGCATGATTCAGTATTCACGCGCGATGGCTTATTAGACCAGTACAGATAGCTTTTGAAAGGGAACAAAATAGTAGTAGGATGAAACCCATTGGAAAAGAAGATAATATAACAAAAAATTAAGGAAAAATAAATTACGGTCGATCTGAGGTCGGGAAGTGGATGGGTGTGCGGTTTTAAGGCTAGAAAATGGTTTATCTCGATTTCCAGCAAAATTACTGGTTCCATGGAAAAAAATCTAATGGCAAACTTGTAGGAAAAGATGTTCAATATCACTTTTGTATTTACACTTTTTCACATAACCTCAAAATCTACGTGACAGGTTTCAAACCGACATTTTTAATTTAATTTTTATCTTTTTTAAATTACTTTTTTTCACAATTTTTGGTGAAAATTTCCTTTTTATGTCCCAAAATTACTATAATTTTTTTTTATTTAAAATATTCACATTTGACTTAACATCGAATAAACAGCCTATCGAAAAATTTCACGTAAAAATATGTAATTTTTTTAAAAAGTTTGTTGGCTATATTCATCGAAATCTTTACTTTTTGAAGGTGTAAAAAAAGTATACAGTAAGTCCTACAATAAATTTTCTCAGAAAATGCAAAAGACTAAAATATCTCGAATCACAAATTTCTTTTGTTTAATCATTATGTACAAAGGTATTTATTAAAATTTACACCTTAACTAGCTTTTGCCCGCGGCTTCGCTCCCGGCAACAGATCTACCCTACTCTGTCTATTTTATTTTTATATGATCGATTTTTCCTGAATTTTCTTTGCTATAAACCTCACGGAGCCCGAGACATTTCCAACGAATGCAAAACCGTGGAAATCGGTTCGTGAGTTCTGGACTTATAACGTCAGGAAGGAAAACCCGACTTATTTTTATATAGTAGATTATTAGAAAAACGTTAGATTCCATATTACAGCAATAAAAAAAATTGAAAATCCACAAAACTTATATATTGCAAAAATATGCAAAAATGTTCTAATATTCTAAAAATTAATTATAAGATTTAAAGGGGATTTCATGTAGGCAATAAAAAGGAAACTTTTCATCAAATTTTGTGAAAAAAGAAAGTATGTAATTTTTAAAGAAGATAAAAATTAAATCAAAAACTTGGTTTTTTGGACTTTTCACATAGATTTTGAGGTTATGTGAAAAAGTGTAAAGATGGGAGAAAGCAAAAATGTCGTAACTCGCATTTTGGGCAAAATCAGTTTTTACCATATTCGTATGTGAAAAAAAATCCGCTTCGAATGGTCTGAGTCTCGTTTTCTTACGATTATTTTTTTATCGATACAACCCTGAATTTTTGCCCAGTTTTAGCTCTGCAAATAAAAAAAAATGTTGTAACTATGTCAAAATATGCACTTTTTTAAAACATAAAGATAAGTACTACTTTCTTCATGAGTCACACAGAGACTGATTTAAAAAAGATACGACATTTCGGTCCCTTCGCTCTATTTGTACTTAAAAACAAAACTTTGATGCAATTTAATAAAAAAACCGACATACAACTAAATGAAGCATGTATCGAAGATTTCAATGCAAATTCGTGGCTCAAAAAAAATGTGTCTATCTAAGTTATCCATACATTTCATCTCACAGATACAACATTTTTTCTACCTGTAATTGAAACATGAATTGGCGTAACTTGCAAAAAAATCAATGATACTTGATACGTCAACTTTATGAAATTAAAACAAAGACTATCTGATAGGTTTTCGATTATTATAAATACGTACCAATTTTCTACTTTTATTCTCAATATAAATACATGAGTTATGAATTTTTGAAATAGTTTTTTGGCTCTAGTGTAAAGTTGGGTTTTTCAAGTTACGACTTTTTCGCTTCTATCGTAGTGTGATGAAAAGTATACAATAACCTGTCCAGGAGTATGAAGAATAATTGTACCAATTTTACTGATTGCATTTTTGGTATCAGTATCGATCACTAATCTAATAGTTATTTTGGAAATATTTCAGGCATAGAATTAACCTCTCTACAGATCTATTATAAGTATAGATAGAAGAAGAATTTTGATTTGGCTCTTTACCGATTTTATGTAATTACATCCTACCTTAAGCTAAGCAGACTTCTGAGCCACGTCAATAATTTGCGTTTTAGCTTAAGCATGGGCATGCGAGCCGTGACGGTTAGCTGTCCCGTGTCGGCGGCCAAGACCATCACCTAGGAGGACCGAAGGCTTCTTTGAGCTGGGTCTTCACGCAAGGAAACTGCTGGAGCCCAGATCTCTGCGGTGCTACCGCTGCTACGTGGAGGCTTGTTGTGCTGCAGTGTGCAAAGTGGATCGCAGTGACCACAGCTATCACTCTATCAGTGTTGTAAACCTGGGCACATGGCTGCAGAATGCTGTGCTACGATGCACTGCTACGCATGTACGGCAGCAGGCAAACAGGCTGACCAACACACTGGGAGCAGGTCCTACGATCCCTCCGCCAAGGTCAAAGGTAAAGTCTTAAGACCCACTCCCTCCAAATCAACGGCTCAGGATCTTGATAGCTGACTGGGTGCAGGTCTTGAGTGGCTCGGTGACAGTAATTTCGCTGGTACCTCGTCTCTCGAGGCCGTCACGAGGGAACGGGGTTACGTGGCAGCATTGTACAGAGACTTTGCAGTGGTAAGAGTCTATCTGTTCCCGAACAGATCTCTCGCTGATCTCCACGATTCCCTTAGAGAAGGATGCCTTCGTCGTGGGATTTGATTCATTCCCCGTAGTCATTTGCGGGGAACTCAATGCCAAGGACTTGGGCTGGGGTTTTTGGTTCAGGAACCAGCAAGGTCGATGTTGGAGGACTGGATTCTGGAGACAGGCCTGGTCGTCCGAAACTGGGGTTCTATCTCCACGTGTGTGTGGATGCAGGGCGAGTCCGTGGTGATATAACGTTTGTCCAGCCCCACTTTGTCACCGCGTGCTGTCGACTGACGCGTCATGGACGGGTGGTGACGTTCTCGAACCACCGGTACATCTGGTTTGACGTATACCGACACCTTGACCGCGCCGCCCCAACAGACCTCATGTGGAACAGGTGGTAAAGGGTGGCGAAAATTATCTTTGTCCGGAGCGGCTAAATAGCTAGATCGGGCCCTGGACAGGACATACCTCTAGCTGTTATGACAAATCATTCACCACGGTTATGGAATATAAATAGGCTGCCTCATTCTGTGCGTGATAGTGCTTCTCTGGATGTCTTCAAGAGAAGATGGCATTATGTACGTGTATATGTACAAGTTATTATGTGTTAAGTTTTTCAAGTGTACAATAAAGAATAAATATTTTTAAGTACAGTACATACGTACATTAATAAAATACCTACTTTTTACTTGCTTTTTATCAAAATATTTATTAAAATTAAATTATATGTTTTTGACCCGACCACGACTATGTGACCCCCTCCTGACGCCAAAGCTGGATCCGCCCTTGTACGTACGTGTTTTTAAACAGGAAAATTGTAGATTCAATAAGAGAAAGTTTATCAGAAAACCTTCAAGTTAATCTGCCTAGCCGTTTGTCAACTATGCCGAACATAGGCAGCAGACAGATTCTGAACACGTTCGTTCGATCCTTCGCTTTCTATCGGGCGAGGTCGAGAACAAAAGCGCTTGATCTTGACTTCGACTTCATTTATTTGAACTCGGTCACCTCCTTCTGCGAAGTAGTAACGCTAGCGAAGAAGGCAGCCGCAATGCGTGAAGGATCGGACGTCCTCACGCCCAAGCCACCAGGACCCCGACTCCAAATTCCAGTCATATAGCTCGCCGACGTAGTGTTAGTGTAATGTACCACGCTCGCCTCAAAGAGATGTCAGTGAAACCTTAGAGGCCCAGCAGGGAGGAAGTCTACTGGGGCCATAGGTCGAAATCCAAAAGGAAAACCCGTGCCGTGGTACTAGATTGTTAAGGGTAAAGAAGGCATATAGGTAGGACATTTTTAGTCAGTAAAAGTCTAACACGCCCTCTCACTCCACCGTACAGCGGTAGAAGTCATTGAATAATTTCCCACCTTAAAACAAACGTAGTGATAATGCAGAGGCGAACTTAAAGCAACAAGGTCTTCACTACCAGTTAACTTTAAGGTTAAAAAAAAAGAGGATAAATCTTACCAGGTCATCAATAAAAAATTGATGGGACACCATTTTAACAAATAAAAGAATTTAGAAAATATTATATTCCTATTGCACTATCTAGCGCTATATATTATTGAACGAATTCTGTTCGAACAGAATCGGTTTAGTAGTTTCATAGACTACCCTATACATTCATACAAAATAAATTTTACCTATTTATAATATTAGTGCACAACAGTATATTAATTGATTGCATACGAGCTTTAACTTCTAATGCACGATGCACTGTTATATGAAAGCAATATATCATTAATCTTCTATTAATACTAATAAAAGCTATCTGTATCATTTTGTGCTCATACATTTCTCCCGAGTTCAATAACATTACAATTTACGATATTCAATGTAAATTAATAAAATGGCTGTATTCTAAGACTCGACTATATCGATGTCTGAAAGAGGCTATTAAAGTTTATTACACAGTTTTAATCATAGCATTTAAAATTGATATCAGCTATAAAATTATCTCTATTAAAATTTATTTTTCTGCATTGAGAATTATTTTTAAATAGCAACACCACGCCGTCTACAACGTTACAAATTCGTTTTTTTGTGAGCTGTCGACGAGATCGTCACGCTTGTAAAAAAATCTTTATTCATGATTGGCCGCTTTTTGGTTACATTAACTCACTCAAGACATACTTGTCAACGTTACTTTTTACAATAGTTTACCCTAGTTTATTGGTCGCATTCATAGTGTTTTTAATTAGTTAAAAAATATACGGCTACGTCTATCTTAACGGTACGACTTTCATGTTTTATCAGTACAAATAGGGTATTACCCAGTCACTCAACAATATTTAATATCGTCAAAGTATTATTGGTAAAATGATTTAATAGGTATTTTAGTTGAGATGGGGAAAACCATATCACCGAAATCTATCGGACGGAGTTTTAATATTTATTTAGAAGAGCTTGTCAGCCATCCTCATGCAACAAAGACTAGTCTTTGTTGCACATTTTGCAAAAAGCAATATATAAAAAAAAAAATAACAACACAGACTTCCTTATGCTTTTTATCATAAGCCAAAACTTTTAACACTAAAATCAAAAGCTAGTTTTTATTAGGGTTCCGTAGCCAAAATGGCAAAAACGGAACCCTTATAGTTTCGTCATGTCCGTCTGTCCGTCTGTCCGTCTGTCCGTCTGTCACAGCCGATTTACTCGGAAACTATAAGTACTACAGTGATGAAATTTGATGGGAATATGTGTTGTATGAACCGCTACAAAATTATGACACTAAATAGTAAAAAAAAGAATTGGGGGTGGGGCCCCCCATACATGTAACTGAGGGATGAAAATTTTTTTTTCGATGTACATACCCGTGTGGGGTATCAATGGAAAGGTCTTTTAAAATGATATAAAGTTTTCTAAAAAACATTTTTCTTAAAGTGAACGGTTTTTGAGATATCAGCTCTCAAAGTCGTAAAAAGTATGTCCCCCCCCCTCTATTTTTATAACTACGGGGTATAAAATTCTAAAAAAAATAGAGGTGATGCATGCTAATTAACTCTTTCAACGATTTTTGGTTTGATCAAAGTATCTCTTATAGTTTTTGAGATAGGTTGATTTAACTGTAATTTTGGTTAAGTTATTGTGCTTACACTGAAAACGATGGCTGAACCTATAAGTACAAGGCAAAATATCGGGAGAGTTTAGGCTCCATTCACCAGGTGTATAAATTGACATAATAAGTTTATTATATTTGCTGCTACGGAACCCTTTGTGCGCGAGCCCGACTCGCACTTGTTTTTACTTTACAATTATACATATACTATTTCGTAATATACATTTTATATGTGTACCTATTTACGGTTCCAAATGTATGCACATGTTTCAGGATTGCCGAACAGGTTTCGGTGACCAAAGCAAGTAAGTAAATGTATAAATGAATCACGAGATGATCATGAGGCGAGGTCGCAAACGAGCCGGTTTGTTTTCCTTAAGTACATATTTAGTGCTACTTGTTTATTTATTTGGCTTTTGGCATCACTTTTTAAGTTTTTCCTCAAAGGAAAGCTGCATCAAAACTGATTAAAATCTTTTCCTGTAGCCGGGACAAATCATATTCTCCTAAGCTTGCTATACCTACTGCAGCTACGTTACGAAGAGTTTTTTTTTTAAGGTGGGAAAAATCATAGAATGACGAATACCGCCCTTGGGCGGAGGGGAAAAGTGTCAGTCTCAGTCAGTGACAGACTATTACTGACTAAACGACCCACCCTGTTCCTTCTTGCCCAAGTTCCGGGGCCCTGGTGTTCCTCTTTCGCTTCAACCATGGCCCCAGGAAGTTTCAACTCTGCTGAGCTCCTGTAGTTTACTAACAACTCCCTGAGGCGGGCGGGAACAGTGCGCGACGTCGACGACTTGGACGTTACGAACAGTAAGCAAAAAGATCCAAAGAAAAAAATGCGCTTGTACGTGCTGTTGATTAAACCCATTTCGTAGCGATGATAAAATTCCAAAGTAATAATATTGAGAATTGGCCAGCGGCGCAGAAATTATTACATAAAGGACTGTAAAATCAACGATTCCTAAGAGTTATTATTGAAATAAAAATCATGCGAAATACGATACAAAAACGGAAAATAACAAATATCATTTAACCGTGGAAATCAATTTATTCATGATTTGTGACATCACTAGTTACGTTTGGGTTGACTGTTAAGTGATGCCTTGTATTGCAGGGAGTATGTCCACCAATGTTATTGTGTATCTGCTGTACAATCTGTTTATCATAATTTAATAAAAAAATAGTTGTATTTGTATTAAATGGTTCGATAATCCACAATACTGCATTACAAAGTGAGCACGAAAATTTAATTTATAAGGTAGTTTAAAAGATATAAGCATTACAAAAATAATTAGCTGTAAATAATGAAAACGATTGTAGATTATTTTTTTTGGCCTTCGGCAATTTGAACAAAGATAATAATGTCATTGAGACTGGGAAGCGTATGGAACACCACGCCCCGTAGACTAGGGCTTCGTCTTTACCACAGCGACGACCAGACGGCGAGCTACACATTGCTTGCCTCTTGATGCGTCTCTTCGCACTTACGATTGCGGCCATCTCCTTTGCTCGCGATTACCTCTAGGCCATGGTCTGAACCAGACCAACACGCGAGAAGTTGCCGCTAGATACTTTGAGGCCCTAGCCCATCGCGACTTTTTGTAACGATCCAATCGCGATGCTGTCGCACCTTCGCATTGATACAGTCGCGATGTAGTCCCACCCAAGCTGTTCGATACAAACGCGATGCTGTAGCGCGTTTACGAAACGCGTTACAAAAAGTCGCCGTGGTCGAGGGCCCTTACTTAACACATTGCTGGATGGTCTATTTGGGCTCTAAATGTAGAATTATTATTAATATTAGGGATCCCCCAGTACTCTGCCGAGTAAACATTTTATGAAGCATCTGCATCCTATGGAGGTGTTGTGGTAAAGAACCGCTTAACTAAGTATATGTATAATATAAATATGTGTATTACTGGTATTGTCACACCAATAACAGACACAAATCTTATCCAGGCAATTAATGTCCATTCCAGGTTGCCTGGAAGAGATCGCAGAATACGACAAGGCCGCCCGTTGTGTGTTTTAGTTTCTTTTTTGTATGTGTAATGGTGTACAAAACAGCATATAGGTAATACATAAATACTCTTATCGGGATAACCTCGATTCTCTGTTTCAAAAACCATTGCCCAAAATGCTTGCGGAAGATTGCGAACGATAATGTCAGGGTCGCGACCGGTACTGTAAGTGACCTTGTCGTCAGCGAAGAGTCAACGGGGCGTTTTGATTTTGAAAAAAAAAAGTAAACAGCATAGACTACGGGGGATAACACGGAGACCTGCCCCCCTAGCCAAGTTACAAACTTTTCATTTAACGAGAAGGCTTAGATTTAGCAACGCCTCCAATTCCTTCGTTAACATGACGTCCGAACAAGGGAAAACAATTGAAACTTGGCTAGGAGATTTGGCTTGGCTTGGCTGGGGGGGGGGCTCGGCTAGGGGAACTGAGGAACTATTTTGTGAATTATGTGTTCAGCACGATTTAGTAAAAATGCCACAAAATGAGTACAGGACTTACTGATACACCAAGTTGGTAGGTAGCTTTAATTATTAAGCTTTCGCTATGTCGAAGAACAAAATGCCCGTCAACGAATTAGACTCGAAGCCAGTTCTCGAGGCTCTACGATAGATGTGGACTTGTTTGTTACACGAATGTTCAGTTCGAAAACCATACTGTTTGTTAGGATTAATAAACGTCGAATCAGAACAGAAAGAGTAGGTATACTTATTTAATACTTTATCAAAAACTAAAATAAGCCTCTTGTAGCTTTTACCGAAAATATTTAGTTAAGTGGGCTTTGCCGGTAGGTTGGAAACTTGGAGACAATAGAACTCTAGGCTGTCGGCTAGAAATTCCTCTTTTTCAGAGTTGTCAAAAGGGATTTTCTTAACGGAGCAAATGAGAAGAGGCATTAAAGCTTTTTCAGCGGATCGTAGCTGCTTAAAGGTAAGATAGATGAGCTCTACCTTGTTAAACAACTCGTTCCATCGCGCGAAATGCTGCTCAGTAATGCGTTTCTTTACAGCACGCTGTAAGTTGCGCACATGCGCTTTGTGTAGTAGGGAAAATAAAGCGCTGTTCGTACGGTTGTAGCGTTCTTCTCGATTATCAGATTCCATACATCATGCAGGAGTTTCCAAGCCGGATAGCACGTGATATGTAACTACTATGTAGCTACCGTTGTGTCAGCAAGTGACACTATATGGTCGATTTTAGTAACTAATCGAGCGAGGATCGATTGAGAGGTCATCGATTTTGTAGATTTATCTTTCGCTTACTTTTTTCAAGTCGCTGATCATTTGGGACGGGATTGTAGGCTGACGAATTTGATTACCTACGTACTATTACCTACGTAATAATAAAACGCTCCACTACGCGACGCGTTCCTAATCACGGCAAAATCGCTATTAGCGCGTCAAAAGCCATTTTGCGATACCGTAAAAGTGGCCATCAATGATTTCTTGACGCGCCATCTTGCAATTACAGTGTCCACGCGTATAAAGTCACAATTCACAAACTTTTCGTAGTTTATTTACATCGACATTAAATTGTGTATAACTGGCTTAATTCAGCATTAAACCATACTTCCTTAATATCGAAGTTAAGATTGTTTTTAGTCAATGTTCATCGATAACTGGTATTATTCGGTACGTCTTGACAGGGCATTCGGAGAACTGTCAATAGCGTTCTGAATTGCCATATCGCTATCAGCGACATGTACACGATTACTGAATAGGAACGCCTGATGACGCTGTGGTTGGTACTATCAATATTATTATGACTCGAAACGCACTCAAGGTTAAACCATTAAGTGCATTGTTATCACGCAGCAGATTGCTTAGATCTCTGTCGACGGTTATGCCACTGGAAAACAAATGCAACAGTTCGCACAGATATCGAAAATGGCCAACGGTTCATTTGGCTGCCTATTGAGGGCAAAGGTAATATTATTTGATGTGTATGCTGTTAGCAATGTGACGTTTTGCCAAATATTAAAATGAAGGTTATTGAGTGTCGTCCAAAAACTGGTTTGACTGGTTTGTGTGTACCTCAGTGAATTATTATGAGTGCTTTGATTTTCTTGTTTTGACACAGAGGTGAAAATGTTATTCTGGAGCCTAAGTCAATAGACATAGGCGATACGAGGTTTTGAGGAGGATTCACTTACAGAAGATGGAAGATGGCCAATCTTCCATCTTCTGTTAGTGGGTGCCATTAATTTTGAAATCATGAAACTAAGGGACAATAATTTCTGATGAAGGTTTACAGTCTTTTTTTCTATGACAACAATAAACCACATTGTGTTATTCCAGGAAAAATAAACTGGCAACAATGAGCTGTGTTGCCAGTTTGTACCTAGTTATTTGTGTCTATCAGAAAAAAATCATGTCAAATTTAAACTTTTAGATAGAACACTTGATTAGAAATTGCAAAGAATACTACATTTTTTAAGTATCATTAATAATTTGGTTACCATTTTCATTGGAGAATGCATGCTCACATCTTATTTTCAGAAATAATATTTTGAAATGTTTAAAAAATAAACCCATCACAGTTAGGGCCACATAGCATACAAAAAAAGGACACAAAAAGGTTGTCTGTAAGATTGCCCTGTGCGATAAGACCACTCACACTGTACCCTTATTTTTAATATTGTTTGTCCTATATTACTAAGTTACTGCAGTGTAGAATAAGGAAGAAAATAAATAATAAATCAACAGAAGATTGTGTATCATAACTGAATTGATTAAAATTTAAATAAACTTTTTATATTTAGTTTGTACCATGTACTTATTTAAAATTTTTAATTATTTTAAAAGCCAATCTAAACATTGTAAGTTCCATAGAAAATATTTCAGACTTACTAATTTACTTGCATAAATCTGGAGTTCACAAAAAAAAAATATGGAAAGGTCAGATTGAGTCAAAGAAGTCAAATTATTTGCTACATAATAAATCATGTTTTTTTGAGATAACAGGTACTTCAACTGAGTCAGATACTTCAGAACGATTTGAAAAACTTGATCTGGTTTGTAAAGAATATCAAAATTGAAATTTATCTTTTGATGATAATAGTAAATTATGTATAGATGTAGTCAGCACTATTTATTTAAAAGTATTGTATGTACTTCGCAAAAATAATTATAATCAGGTTTCTTAATTTATGAATCAGCATTTTTTCACTATGTTTTTTTACTTTTCAAAATGCTAAACGTAAAACATTTACGTAATAAATTCCATTACATTTTCAGTATCTATTACTATTCTTGATTCAATTAATAAGTTGTCCTTTCATGCAACATTTAACTTGTTATCACATTGAATTACACGCTCACAATTGCTTCAATAGCTTTAAATACTTGATAACACTATAATTTTATTCTTTAACAGATTAGCAAAAGTATATATATATAACGAAATACAAAAATAATATATCCATTAGTTTTGGTAAAAAGCATTATTAATGATAAAGTTATTTATGTTTGTCGCTATTTTACTGAAGGTCTATGTTTAACTGATTACGTTTATAATGCAAATTGATAATATTTATCAATGTGTCTACTGATCTAAATGATTATATTATGTAGATCAGTGACACTTTCAATTTATGTCACTCTATTATAAGAATGTATATTATTTAAATGTATTCACAAAAATTAAATAAATTTAGTATTGCTTGTGTAGAGTAGTACAAAATTTTGTATATACATTAATACCTCTAATATAACATATAAACTGATTATTATTTGAAATAAAATGCCTCCAAAGATGTTCATGATCATTCAGCCACAAGTAATTGTCATAACAATAGTTAATATTTAATTGTTGGTATTTTTAAATTATGTGCTATGCAGCTAAATAAATATCAGTTCATGTTGACATTGACTGTATGGAATGCCCTTAAGTAATAATATGTAACCAAAATATCCTTAATGAAAGTTGTCAATAACACCTACAGCTACTTAAACATTCTTTTGTTAAGATAAAATAATTTTAATTCAAGCAACTAAACCTGCATATATCACATTAAAAAAAAAAATGGAAACTCATTGTTCAGTCTACTTAGGTAAACAAATAATAAATGTGTAGTACTTACTCATCATCATTCCTGTAGAGTTAAGTCCTAAGTAATCCAGAAACTTGTCAGTTCCAAAAACAAACACAGCCCCAAACAAGAATCCAAATGCAACTGGTAGGAAGGCATACTGTCCCTCTGATCCATAAGTCTTTGATTTTTTGCACATGTTGATGGCCGGTTCCAGCAAAGACCAATATGACGCTGCGGTCATCACTCCCGCCGCAAAGCCCAATGACACATCAAGCACTTTTCTCTAAAAAAATAAATAAAAAACAAATCAATAACTGTTCGACTTCATCACTTTTTAGGGCCCTTTTATCAGATTTTGGGAATGATTAAAACTTACATGTTTTCCTCTTATAAAAAATACACAACCGGCCCCCACAGCAGTTAAACCCCACGTCAGAAGCGTCCCCAAAAGGGCCTGGGTCACAGCACCGTATCCATCTATCATTTTGTATAATTTATTTCTAAGTAAACAATTTAAAGTTAAGTACTTCTTATCACATAAACATTTTATGTGCACGAATATTCTAAAGTGACGTGAACTTAACCATCATATTATCGTCAAGAGTCGCGACTTAAATCTTTTTATACATTCCACATGTTTTTATCATAGTTCTGACCTTGTGTTATGTCAGAATTTACGTACACAGATTATTTAGCTCATTCCTGTCAGTGTCAGAAAAGTCACGGTGTTGCTAAGAGCAAAAAATTAAAATTGCTGTCATCGATTGTAAAGCATTGAAAGCATAACAATACAAAACAAACAACGTTTAATTTTTGAGTGTTGATTTGAATAAAAATAGAATAGATCAATTAAATTTCGCCGAAAATTTCAGAAGGAATGCTTTGTCAATTTAAGTTTCTTACACTTGCCACATTCATTTGAAGTATGATGACAATCAAATTTTTCGTTCGGAAATTTAACAGCAGATTAAAAATTCAATTATATTATTTAGATTCCAATAAAGATAATAGCGAGTTTGGATAGAGGCAAAATAAAACTTATTAACGGCTTACAGTTTGTAATATAGATTGGGACTATCCGTATCATAACTAGGCGGTAGCCTAGGTACATGTAGTTCGAATTATAATTCATCCTTGAATATTGTACAACTTAAGTAGGTAGCCATTAACACAATACCAGTGCACAATACGATTGTATCATCCTAGGTTTTTGTTAAATAATTGGTCTGGACTTTGGTTTAATGCCATTCATCAGATGACTTTCTTCCACTTTAGGGTGGTAGATTTAGAATCCTTTGATTTCTATAGAATTTAAAAAAAAAAATTGATTTCTATAGAATTTCAAGAAATTTCAGGATTCTAGTTTAACAGGAAGTACCTACTATGATTTAGAATCCCTTGAGAGAAAATTCTGACCCACCCTGGGTCAGAATCAGAATTTATCAGAATTTAGGGATCAGAATTTTCTCTCAAGGGATTTAGCATAAATCAAGGTCTCATAGCACAAGTGTAGGAAAAAATCTGAAAACTGTAAAGTAGGTACCTACTTAAATACGTCACGAAGAAAATTGTAATTTAAAAAAAAAATCGTAAATCAACCCAAGAATTGAACTGTTTTCATAGATTTTAGGCTTTAATTGGTTTGTACGGAACTCTCACTGCATCAGTCCAACTCGCACAGACCTGGTTTTTTTAATGAAGTCGGTTATTTTTTTTTTGTTGAAAGTTTTTTATTTCACACTTTTTAATTGACGGCTTTTGGCGCAGTGGTTGAGTGACTGCTGCGCTGAGGGTCGCGGGTTCGATTCCCGCACGGAACAAATATTTATATGGCCTACAGATAGGTGTTCTGGGTCTGGGTATATTATGTACTAGCTTCTGCCCGCGACTTCGTCCGCGGAAAATTTCTTGTAGTGATAGCTCGGTTAACATCCATGTTATATCAATAATTTATAGCCTATGTCACTCAGGAGTAAAACAGCTTTCTGTTATTGCTAAAATTTTTCCAATCGGACCAGTAGTTCCAGAGATTACCCCCTACAAACAAAAAAACAAACTAACAAAAAAACAAACTTTACCTCTTTATTATATTAGTGTAGATGTAGATATTGTCACAGGAGAAATTCTTAGTGGGGACAACGTTTTTAAAAAAAAAATACTTATAACCAGAGTGAATTTTGGGTTAATTGAAATTGTCATGAATAGTAGATTCATGACAATTTCAATTAACCCAAAAACTGCTAGGATAGGTTCATCGTTTTATTATAAAATTCCCGTGTCTTCTTTCCGGCTTAATTATCCGTTCAGTTCAAGTTCAGTTAGGCAAGGTGCATCTTAAGATAATTCTAATAAGCTCCAACATGTCTAGAATATTCTTCTTCATCAGTTCCACTTCATCAATTTAGTATTTGACGAAATAGCAAAGAAAATTTACAATATTTGAGGAGTTCCCCCGATTCCTCATGGATTCTATCATCAAAACTGGATACGAAAAAACGTGACCAATCTGGAAGCATATCCCTTTAAGAACAAAAAAAAAATAATCGCAAATCGGTCCATGAACGACGGAGATTTGAGGTAACAAGTAACAAACAAAAAATTAAAAATACAACTGAATTGAGAACCTCGTTTTTTGAAGTCGGTTAATAAGGAACTCACATTCATATACTTACTATCAAAGCCTGCAGGAACTCTTCGATGGGTTATGCGGACAAGTATCTACCTATATAGTAGCACCAACATATTTTCACCAGTCCATTTTTAAGCCCCGTGTATTGTCCTATAGGTGTCTAGTGAATTGCCGGACCCAAGTACGAATGGCCGACTCCATTGAAGCCACTTATCAAGCTGTTCGACGCAGAAATCAAACCAACCTCACAGCAGCTCAACAGCTCAGCGCTATAACCACTATAGAACATTGGTTTGGATGCTTTTACTGTGCTACATTTATGTAGAGCCTGCCTAGGTGCCTATTTTAAGACAGCCAGGTCCTTCTGCAACTATAATTTAAATTCCTCATTAGTTTTCTTTTGTCCCTTTGACCTTGATCAGGTTTAACACGGAAGGTAGGTACTTATGTTTTTTTTGGACCCTGAGATCCTGGAACTTTTGGAAGGCGTAGAAGGTGCTAGAGCCAATTCACAGATACGACTATTCACATCACTACACAACCGGGACTAGGGAATGCAATCCGGACTATCCGTAATCCGAAAAATCCGGATATCCGCACATTTTTACTCGACTTCTAAATCCGGATTTGAAAATCAAATCCGCGGATTTTCTGAATAGTAAGAAATTTTAATTCACAAATCGAGTCGCCTCTGGAGGACGCAAGCAGAGCGCCGAACTATGGGACCAACCGGTATCATCCATCTCAAAAATTGCTAACTCAGTTGTTTTGCGGTTTTTATTTTTAAAATAAGTTTTAAACTAAATTATTTATATTAAAATAAACAGTCATATGATAAAATATAGCGCGTTTTACGTGATGAATAGGATAAGCGCCTCCTATTTCCAACAATTATTTGGCTTCGTCAAACAATTCTTTGGATATTAAAAAACTTCGTTTATTTATGAAGATATATAGAAATATGCAGAACATCTTTGTTTGTTGCTGATCTGGAATACTTCTACTAATCTTTATTTCGGGCTTCCTGAGCAATTTCGGATACCTAATGGTCCTGTAGGCAAAACTGCATAATGCTCTAACATTTTAGCACCATGTATATGTACCTACTTTATGGACCGAAGATGGCATGTAGTATCAGTTATATTTACTTATATATAATTGCGCGGTTACCTATGTATACTGTCCAAATTTCCGAAGACATAGTTTGAAGAATTACATGTAGTTTTTTTTTTTTTCTTAATTCTTTATCAATTCCTGCAAATTGATATTTGTGAATGTGCAAACCACGCACTTCTCGGAAACATTTTTGGACATTTTTTTCGTTAGATTTCTTTAAGTTCCTTGTTTTCTGGAGTTGTTGCAGACCACTTTTCAAAACCAAAATTGAAAGAAATATGGAGGATCACTTCCATAAGCCTTGCATGAAATTGTCGACAATTCATATTTAGTTTATTAGGCCCCAAGCGTTCGCACACCTGTTGTTCTTTAATTGTGTCTGTATCATTAATTTGTCAGGGAGTTGCTCTGCAAACAGTGCAGGAAGCACTGGATGATGTGTTTTATCCAACAAATGAAAAAAAGAATGAGGTGGGCATCAAATTTAATTCGCCGGCCTTCGCACACCTATTGTCTTTCTATTCTCTAATTACGGTTTTCCTGAATTTCTTTTCATTTTTATTCATCTTTTCATTTTTATTCTCATTTAATTAATTTTGCTATAGTTACTCAGCTCACGAGTCGCTGACACAATTTTAATAATGCGGATTATTTTCGTGTGTTACGTTTAATAATTTGAGAAGTTTACTAATTTGTCTTTATTTCTAATCTCCAAAGTTTTGTTTTACTTATGTAAAAAAAAACGCGAATTACAACCTGATTATTTAATAAGATATAATATTCTTATTAAATAATCAGGTTGTAATTCGCGTTTTATTCTGGGAATATTATAGCTATAACATCAAAATATTAGTATTGATTAGTATTGAAATTGATTTTCCAACGTATTTATTAGAAACATCATATTAAAAAACTGATATAAGTAGGTTTGTTTATTTTTATGAAAAATCCGTAAAATCCGGATAATCCGGATTGGACGAAAAATCCGTTCTTAAAAATCCGGATTTCTAAAAGAGGACGGATTTGCATTCTCTAACCGGGACTATTGACGTATATAATTTTGGCGGCAAATAGGTACTGTCAATTCCCACGAACAACACCGCGAACACTTGAGTCTCGTGGGCTCAGCACCCACGTTTTATTTCTCGTGGGTGCTGAGCCCCCGAGCACCCACGGAGTCGGCGCCCCTGTTACCTACTGTTTGTGTCTGTTCTTCTTTCAAGCTCGCTATATGTTGCACTAGCAGCTCCATGCCGCTAGAAAATTATCCATTCCCAAGTTCATTCAACTGTTCGATCGTGACGAAGTCACAAACATACAAACATATTCTTACAAACTTTCACCTTTATAATATTACTGTGATCTTGTACCTATATTTGTTTACCATTTTCATCATCATTTTAGCCGAAACACTGTTGGATATAGACCTCCCCAAGAGTCGCTACAACGAACGGACCAGATCGTCTCACATTTACTGCATTCCCGCAACTCTCACTAGGTCACTGGTCCAACTTGTGGGAGGCCTCCTAACGCTGCATCTTCCGGTGGGCGGTCGCCTCTCCAGAACCTTTCGGCCCCATCGATCATCCGTTCTACGAGCAATGTACCCTGTGGCGACTCTTCGTATGTTTACCATAATATTGTCTTAAATCATCACTGCTTACCATCAGGTGGAATCGCAGTCAAGCACTAGTTTATAGCGAAAAAATATATATATCTATATTTATAAAATGAGAAAGTGACTGACATATCAACGTAGAGCCAAAACTACTGTGCCTAAGAGCGTGAAATTTTGCACAAGGCTTCCTTTTACAACGTAGGCGAACACTAAGAAAGGCTTTTTTTAAATTCAGCTCCTAAAGTGATGTAATGGGTGTCTAAAGTTTGTATGGAGAGCCCTACTTTCACGCGGGCAAACCCGCTGGCAGAAGGCTAGTATATATATATTTCGGTTCCTTACTACTTAGTTATTTCTATGGATTATTTTGAAGAGCGCCTATGACGCTACCACAGGCCTCCAAGTTAATCCAGTCGGAAGTCAACATCAAGTACAATTTCTTACTAAAATATTCTGTAAATATTATTTTTATTGTTTCACTGATTAGTCAGTGTCACGTTCCTACCTACTAGCTCTACATTCATGTTAAAAGATGACAGTAAATGCGGTTAAATTACACACGTATAAAGTTCAGAGCATTTAAAAGAATGTGTGTTTTACTTAAAATTGTGTAAACGTTAATTTCATTCGTATCTGTTGAAGCGACTTTACGGTTAAGTTAAATGAGTCAGTTGCAGCCAACGCCGTTATAATGAGATGGCATTAATTAAAAACACGTGGTATCATTCATGTAAGTCCTAAGACAAACTATTTGTTTTATCGCGAGGTGTATCAGTCACGTCGCCGCTCCACTGAGGAAAACTCGGTTTATATGTAAACCGCTTTTATGACCCTTTTAAATTGTGCTAAGAAATAATTAAATAACTAAGCATTTTAAAGTAGCCGTGAAGTTTTACACGTACCTTTGAATCTAGTAGATGTAGGTGTAACTATATTATATGATTAAATTTTATACAAATATTTTGTACCTGGTAGACACGTAGCATGTAAATAGTACCTATCTAATTATTTTATGTCACTGATAATTATTAATATTTTACAAATTTGACAAACGCCATCTTGTCCCAAAATAAGCACAGCTTGTGCTATGAGTATTAGACCACTGATAAACATACTTAATTATTTATAAATACATTCATAATACATACAAATTACACCCAGACACAGAGCAAATTATCGTGCTCATCACGCAAATTCTTTTCTTGTGTGGTAATCGAACCCACGACCTCCGGCTAGCAGTCAGGGCCACTACCTAACCACAATACCTACAGGTCAGTCTATCAATCTCACGCACTTAGTTTAATTACAATTAGGATTACTTATCAATAACTTTTATTACTATTCCATTTATTTTCTATAATTATATTATTATTATTTAAGAGTGTTAATAATATATATATTATTAACACTCTTAAATAATAATAATTTGACATTTGTTGTTATTAATAACTTTAGTAGTGAGTAATAAACAATAAAATTATCATTATTATTTAAATTTTAAGTATATTAAAAAAAGGAATTTAAAAAATATACTATTATTATCTCTTTATTATCATTACCTACTAAGGTACTAGTTTCGTATTGTCCAACAATTGGACAAAGTCCTTCCTTTAATCCGTCCAACAATCACTACCTATTCCAGGTTTCCTCTTTCAATTCATTTATCGTAAAACAAATGTATTTTCTTGAGAACATTTGTCTCCTTGTAAAATAAAGCTTGAGGATAAATTATTATCATTTCTAACTTATTTCATTTCACATAGAATTTCATTTTTCATTTCCCGTCAGCAATGACTTTCATTATCTCGATACTTAAGAAACAGACACCTATTTAAGTACGTACATAAAACCTGTTATATTAAATATCACCGTATTGTAATTTCCGTGGCCGTATTGTCCTCATAAGAGTGCTCGCAAGAAACGTCCAAGTGACAGTTAGAATACATCGATGGAATTGCCGGTCTGCTATTAGCGACAACCACATAATACATAGCTAGTACATTTCCCTAAGGAAACAATGGTAGAGTCTTCGACAGCTGCATCTAATTACTTTACGGATAGTGTAATTTAGTAATTACAACGTAATTTTACAGATTTGATTAGCGTATCATTGTGACCTCGTCTCATTCTGTAGATCACCGTAAACGTGTCACCGGACCGTTACATTTTTCATAGATACGTTGCTACTTACTGGATTTTAATAAAAAGTTTCTCAGTACATATCACAAAACTGAATACATACATGTATCTAGCTCAACAGCAGCCTACGAGCCAGAACCTAGTAAGATTTATTGCGATCAAATCCCAAACAAAAACAAGTCGGTAATCATTCAACATGTTGTTTTGGTATCTACCTGCCTTATAATTTATGCCACCTTACCATTTGAGCTGTCCGAGAACCAGTACTTAGGTAGGAAAAGCACTAATGGCAGAGGTGAACTTTAATCAGTTGATTGGCCTTCGAACAATATAATATTGACTACTTACCGCATACCTACCTGTACGTGATTAGATTTATGCACTTGACCGACATTTTCAATTGCACTTGACTAGTTTTTTATGTCACCTACAACCTAATGATCAATAACAACATTTTATAGTGCGTGCCGACTACTTAAGGCTTCAATAGCGAAATGTGCACGCAAAGCCGACGGCTGCAGCCCCACAGGCATTATGTTAACCACCGTGCGCCGGCGCAGCAATCGCAGGGCGGCTCTGTCGCGGTGTAGCATTATGTCCCGCATGCTCCACATTCGCACAATTAGCGGGGAGGCACCGTGATACCTCATACAGCCTGCAAACTATATTGCCTCCTTACCTTCAAACGGCTCTTGATAGCGAGCCAACTATCAAGTGAATAGACACTCTCAGGTAATTACGTCTGAAACTGAAATGCTCAAGAAAACGCGTTCCTGAGTAAAGGCAGGGGCGCTCTCATAAAGATAATAGGCAAATAAAACAAACAAGAGAGCGCATTACGCGTCTTATTTCGGTGATCTAAATCACACAACAAGAGCCACAGCTATATAATTTTATGTTCGGAGCTACGCAACTGTTACAAATTCTCATGAGTGAGTGACGTGGTCTGCGTAGACAGCCAGCGTAGCGTTAAACGAACAAAACATTCCGCTAGATCGTCATTATTCAAATTTTCGCTGTACTAGTTGCCCGCTTGTTCCGGCCTCTGCTTTTTGTCCTATTTCGTACTAGTCTGAAATTACGATTAGTCCGGTCAAAATGAGATGCGGTCATCCGTGGTGGATGGCCGTGTGAACGGTCCGTTATCCAAACAGCTTGAGCGGTCTATGGAGATGCTCATTGTCTTCCAAGTTCGGTGGAAGCGGAAGTAAGCAGTTTGACAGTTTGTTTATACTTAGAAGCATTAAAGCAGAAAATTATTCGGTATTTCTGGTCAGAACTGGACCAGCTTCCGAGGTCCGTTGTTTTTTCTGTTGGTACTTTCTTGAGAACTCATCCATTCGATCAGATGACACGGTTTTGATTTTTATAACTTTACTTGATAAAGATTTGCGACACTTACCGTAACGTGCTGAAAGAAAGATGAAGTGAAGAATGTTAAGCGTGATGAAAGAAAGATGAAGCTACACACCCTAGGTAGAGTCACATTCCTTAAACTGTTCAGTTTAGGTCGTCAAATAATCGCGTGAATTGGTCAAAGTCTTATAAAGGGTGACAGGTAATTAGAGACCGTTAAGTATCGGTCTCACGTGATTGTAGTCATGATAACAAACAACTGACCAAACCTTAAATCGCAAAATGTACTGAACTTCCTGATTTTTATCTAAGTAAGTAGGTATACATATCTAGTTGACCCGGTCAACGTGGCTCTGTCAAATAAACTATCAAAGAAAACATGCAATGGCAGGGAAAGATTAATAATAGCGGATTCTTAAACCTACCAAATAAATATACGCAACTTAGCTTACTTAGCTTCTACCAGCGGCTTCTCTCGCGTGAATATGGGTTTCCTCATATCTTTCATCACCTTAGGTTGTGAATATGGATAAAACTCTCACAAAAGGAAACTGTCTGGTAAATAGTCGCAATAGTTTCGGCAGTGCCTTGTTATGTGAGTCAGTCAGTTTTTCTTTTCATATAGAAATATAAATAGGTCAAACTTAATTTCGGAGGAGTTTGATAATCAACATTATGACACGTGATTTTTATATATTAGAAAATTAGCTTCTGCCAGAGATTTCGCCGGCGTGAAAATCGGTTTGCATGAATGGAGCTTAAAATCCGTTCCACGTCACTACTCTTATAGTGTAAGTAGGTGTTATAGTTTCTGAGACTTTGTGAATTAATCATAAAATCTCAGAAACTATAACACCTACAAACTGTGAGTAGTATTTCGCTTTTATATAGGTATAAGTAAGGTATTATATACATAAAACCTGAAAATGTTATAAAATGCATCTAAACGGTTTTCTTGATTTCGGAGAATACTCGTAGAGCGGTCTGCACGCCGCCGCCGGTTTATTGCCCCTTACCGGTAGTCTGATCCTACAGTAGCTCAACGGAAAAAAAAAACTGCTACATCATAACTTAAAAAGAAAAAAACAGCACTCGCCATGAACATAAGAAATTAATCGGAACTACACCATGACAATTAAGATTAGTACGTAGGCTTTAGAGATTTTTACTGATCAGCAAAAAACGCCAGTTGTTTTAAAAATCCACGAAATCGATTTTACCTCAATAAACTGAAGTAGCATTAGTTTTTTTTTTTTTTGTTTAATGCCACCGCTGCTTGCCCTTTATGTTACCGTTAGAAAAGATCAACCTGAAAGCAGCTACTTCGAATAAAGTATGCGGTTTTACTGATTTCCATGTACACTACCGCACGGCGTTACATAGAGGTAACGGGCCACATACTGTTGCGATCAATTTCGGTGCGTCGGCGGATGATCTTTAATATCTTTATGTAATAGTGAGTGCCATTGTAGCATGCGGAAGACTGTAGATCATAAATCATAGAATTGGATTCGTAGCGCACGTCGGGACGTAATGGCGGCAAAAACTCCGGGAGTTGCGCGTGCCATGCATTTCCCGGTCACATTGGCGGGCGGCGTCATTGTCACGTCATACTGTAACAATTTACTGTTTCAATGCTCACATTACACCATTACACCTACGGCTCTAGTGTTGCATTGTTTGTTTAACGACTTTCTTTTCGCAGCCATTTTCTTTTTACCATTTTAATAGTAGAGCTTTTGTAGTGTTTTGGTTTTATTCATTAAAGAGATTTATGGGTTTTTCTACCATGGTATCATCAACTGGATAAGTTGGCAGCTGGGTGGGTGGATTACTGCTAGACGTATTATGTTAAAATGACGTTGAAAGGAGTTTGCAGTCAGTCATATCCCTAATAAGGGGAAAAGCTTTTACCAACTTATTTAATTTTTACCGATATTTACTTACTAGTACCGATAAATGTTTATTTTAATATTTATGAAATAAAGTTCATTTAGGTACATCTATTAACATTACTGTTACTGTGTACATACGGCATGTATATAATCGATAGTTGTCTAAATATAATATTATAAAGAAAACTATTGGTTTGTAAATCATCAAGTATCTTTTTTTCAGGAAAAATAATTTCAGTACATGTGCGCGGGGCAGCTAGATAATTTCATTAATTATTATATAATAATGAAAATCACAGTTCCTGTGATCGGGGTAGCTATATAATTTCATTAATTGCTGTATAAGTAATAATGAAAATCACAGTTCCTGTGATCGGGGTAACTAGATAATTAAAGTAGACATAGTGAAAATCACAGTTCCTGTGAGTGGGGTAGCTATTGTGGGTGGCGAGCAATGAGTAACTCGCCGTCCAATCTTCTGGTAACCGTCCGGACCAAGATTTTTATGTACCATAAAAAGTGGAGTTAACCAAAGAATAATTAACACCGGTCCTGTGAGTATGTACTTTACTGTAGCTTTAACTAGTATTAACTAGCTACCTCGTTCACCGGAACTGTGTTTGCTAGTGAATTAAAATATAGTAAAGAAAATTACAACTAATGGTAACCTTGTCCATTTAAAAGTTATGTTACTAATATTATAAATGCGAAAGTTGCGATGTTTGGATGTTTGTTACTCAATCACGCCAAAACGGCTGGACGGATTTGGATGAAATTTGGCACAGGCATAGGATACACTCCGGAATAGGACATAGGCTACTTTTTATCCCGGGAACCCCAACCCCAAAACCACGCGGGCGAAGCCGCGGGCAAAAGCTAGTTTTATGATAATCTTCAATGGATCAGGACAACGTTGCCAAGGCCGGACCAGGAGGTCCTGGTCCGGCCGGTCCGCGGGTGGCGGAATCACCTTGATGCACTTCAGGAGGATTAATTAGAGAAGTAGCGCAAGAAAAGGCAATTAGGGTAAAATAGTTCATCATCATCATCAGCCTTATTAATGTTCCCACTGCTGGAACACAGGCCTTCTCTCTAGAGGAGAACGAATGGGCTATAATCCACCACGCGGGCCCAGTGCGAATTGGTGGATGATACCTTCGAATTTTTGGTTCTAGGACACTAGGACATACGGTTTCCTCACGATGTTTTTAAATCAGGGCCTATACCACTCGGCCACCACAGTTCTAAAAAGTTACTGGAAAGGTATAGGCGAGGTATTTACTTACGTATTGTACTATGGAACAAAAAAAAACAAACAAACGCGGTGAACATCTTTTCAGTTAAAAAAAAAAAAACAATTTAATGTACTGCTAATCAAAGAGATTAGAGAAGACTTGTCATTTTCCGCTCGACTGCTTCCTCTATAATTAGCAGTTTTAATTCATTAAGATTTACGAGTAACCACGTCTTTACTGTTCTATAGAAGGTTACTTATGACCATTTGAGCAACTCTAACTTTTTTCTGCGGCATCTAATTATGTATATGAACGAGTTGTTATGGCTTGTTAATGATGTTTTATTTATTTGTGCTCTAATTGTTACTTATTTCCTGTTTTCACGTTTATATTTATTTGGCACATCTATACATAATAAAAGGAGAAACTGACTGACTGACTGACATATCAACGTACAGCCGAAACTACTGGGACTAGAAACATGAAATTTTGCGCAAGGTTTTATGGCGTAAGCGAGCACTAAGAAAGGATTTCCCAAAATTCACCCCCCAAGGGGACGGAAGGGGGGTCACAAGTTTGTATAGAGAAACCTACTTACACGCGGGCGAAGGCCGTTGGCAGCAAGATAGTATAACTATAAAAGAGCTTGTGGTGGGTAGAGTATACTTTGCTGATTAAAATCCATCTGCGCTCTTTCAGTAGCTTTTTGCATCCCAGGCATTACCATATCTAGGACGGTGCCTGTGGTGCCTAGGTACAAACCCTGGGCCTCAATATTGCTATTACAATAGTGTCATTGATTTCATAATTGTTTATTTTGACAAGTTTGGTAATCTGCTAACATAATGGCGTCATTATGACTTTCTAATGATCAAACACTGATACTTAATTGAAAGATTTTTTTAAGAATGGTAATCTCGTATAATTTGACAGTTCCTTTAATCGGTGAGTTACAATTAGAATGTTATTGTGCAGTTATAGTTTTTAATTAATTACAAGACAGCTCATACTACAATTCTATTACAAGACCGCTGACCGACCAATGATTAGCCATTATGAATTAACAGATTATGAAACTTTTAGCAAAATGACAATGGAATGGTGTTGAAATAACGTTGGAATAACGATATTTTGAAAATAGCAGACTTGGGCCCCTGGAGGGATGCAGAAATGATCAAACCAGGGCAAATGTTTGTATTATGCTTGCCCTTATTAATAAGTATGTATAATACGACCCGGGCATAGCACCATACTAGTGCTAACTACGTGGGTGCCTGTGGCACTACGTGGGTGTGCACGTAGCTACGTGGGCGTGAATCTCTTCACTATGGGTATATCTAACTGGTAGTTGGCTCATAATAATCAAAGTTCTCATGACTTTTTTATATTAAATCCTTATTTTATTTTTAATGGCTGTTCTTGTGTGAGGGATGTGATAATTTCATGCCCGCTTGGGAAGAGCATCGCCGTATTCTAGTGTGGGCAATCTGAAGCGGCGATCTCTCGCGCCGGGCCCTGGTGGAGGCCATGGTCCGAAGCGAGGAGGAGTGGAAGGCGGTCGCCTCCTTCTCCGAAACAGTAATGCTAGCAAAAGAGGAGGCCGACAGCATCGGGCAAAGGCAACGACATTCACGGCGCAGCTGCCGTCGCCGTGAGTCCGATCCCGATTTCCGGACACCGTAGGCGTGGGCTTGCGGACGGCGAGCAATGGGTAGCTTGCGCGCATAACATTCCGGACCGAGCCCTAGTTGTCAGCGATGCCGACGGCGCGCACTTTTTCCGCGTGCCTTAAGGAGTTGTCAGCAAACTGTAGGGACCTGGCTAGGTCCAAGTCTCCTGGGACCAAGGGTCGATGCGAAAGCGCCTATTACCGGGGCCCTGGGATCAAGGTAAAAAAGGAAAAAAGGTAGGTTGTTTAGTCAGTAAGAGTCTGACACTGTCTCACGCTCCGCCCAAGGGCGGGAATCGTCATTGAATAATAATAATAATATGTCATTTATATTGAACTAGCTTTTGTCAGCGGCTTCGCCCGCATACATAAAATATAGCCTATGTCACTTAGGAGTAAAGCAGCTTTCTATTGTTGCTAAAATTTTTCCAATCGGACCAGCAGTTCCAGAGATTACCCCCTACAAACAAAAAACAAACTTTACCTCTTTATTATATTAGTGTAGATGAGTTTTACATACCATAAAAAAGGTAACAATTTACGTTTGATACACTTATTAATTTATTACGTATTCCTTTAGATCTTTATCCTGGAAAAGTTTCAAACAAAGGCAACATACCAAATACAGCATCAGTAACAAATATATTTTTCAAGACCTACAGTTGAAAACAGGAAATTTCCCAGTGAGGTTCATACTACCTGAATAAGTTGCCCAACAAGTTAATGCCCTGGTTTACAGGCTAAAGAAAAACTTTTTTCCCGAACTTATTATACCCGGTGAGAACTGCGTCATGCGCAGGGTAAGGACGCTGCGAGGTCTTCACCCATGCCTCATAGAGAAGACTTACCGCCTACTTATCTAATAAGATATTCTTTAACATTTAAATCGCTAGCTTTTCTCCCACTATGTACCTTTCTTAATTATTGCGACAGGTAGCGACTTACTTATCAAAACATGAGTCGATGGTAAATAACAATTATTATTATTTTCAGTTCTTCCGCAAAGTCCTCACGGTCAATTTGCTTTGCAAATCCTCGTCGCATTCAAATCTTATATCAAAACGTAATTCAAGTTAAAGAAAGCGCGTCAGTCAAGCGCGGACGGCGTATGTAAACACAATCGGGAGGTTGACATGCGCTGCGTATGCGCAGCCCATAGGCTGACTACTGACTACTAAATTGACCCTCTGTCGCCGCGTGTCGTGTGTGCACCAGCGCCACGTTTCCGTGACGTTGGCATAAAGGACACGAGAATGCAGTGACAGTTGTGCTGAGATGGAAAGGCTTATAATATAGTATAGTATTTATATCGGGCTGATGGAAAGCCTTTCAGTTGTGCGTCTTCTTCCTCATTGCTTAGTAAGATTTTCTTTCTCTGTCTTTGTTGTGTGCGTGAAAGGTTTCTGATTCGGATTGACATTTTCATTGTGTATTTTGCATTTGCTAACGGGTTATGAGAGATAGAAGTTTAGTGTGTAAATTTAGATGTAATTGTAGACAAAATAACTATTTTTATCAAAAAGACCTGTCTGTTTCTAAATATAGATATATATATGAATAGCTTTTTGTTCCTCTCTGGATGTAACGAGTGGGTCTGGCAAACTTTTACTGACTAAAACTCACACAGTTCTTTATATGCCTTTTGTGACGGCTACGGTAATTCGTTCGAATAATTCACAATAATGCAGACATCTCTTTAATGACGCACCAACGACCCGGCCTTGGTTCTTACCAGACTGCCCGACAGCGAGCTACCCATTGCTCGCCATCCGCAATTCGACAAAGGCCTTTTTTGGAGATTGTGTCAAACTTTTACTGAATAAAAACCCATCCGGTTTCTTCGTTGCCTTTTATACCAGGGCCGAGCCGTCCTTTCAGAAGCAGACCCTTGGACCCCTTGGAGTAGGCTTCGACCCTGCTGGACCCTTACGGTTTGCTGACAACTCCTTGAGGTGCGTGAAGAACAGTACCTACGCATCGTCGACGACTTGGGCTTGGTCGGAAAGATTACCGGACGGTCGGACAGCGAGTTACCCTTTGTTCGCCTCCTTTGCGAACATTAGGTATTGCTTCGCAAAAGGATGCTACCGCCTGCCATTCCTCCTCTCTTAAAACCAAAGCCTGTACCAAGGCTCTCGCGCTAGGTGAGAGATTGCGGCCGCTGGACCAACCAGAGCTAGAATTTGCTCTACTACTCCCGATATCTAACTCATCTTCGACGGAGAATCAGACATTTAGATAAGGAATTCCGCACTGATATAATCACAAATTAAGTAATTAAATCAAATTTCAGAAAAAAATGCTAACGCCATTTAAAAAAAATTGTGAATTTTATTACACGGTACAGTTAATTTAACTTTCTATAGGGGATCTTATCTTTTAGTAAGCAATTACGTACAACGAACACTTGTCAATTACTGAATAAAAGAGAAAATGTTCACAATTTTATTTTATTTATAAAAGTTCTTAGTTCAATAAGCTGGTTTTTATATAGCCGTCGAGTTACTGTAACCACGGCTAATGCACTTCTTGTTGTGGGCAAAAACACGCTGCTCTGTGCTAAGGGAATTGAACTGTTAGATAATCTATCAATGAGATCGTACCACCATAGAATTATACATGATTTTAATTACTGAGGCATAAAAACAAGTTTTTAATGTTTTTTTTTTTCATAGCAAGCTTTTATAATAATTTTATAGAACTGTTTATAGGTAGGTACCTACCCTATGTAATTTTTTTTTAATTATTAAAAAAAAAATTGCCCCACACTACTCCTGTGTCGTGGGTGCGTCCAAAAACATGTAAAGTCACATACACAAGATACCCAAACCCGAAACATATAACTGTAGGCCATACAAATATTTATTCCGTGCGGGAATCGAACCCGCGACTCACAGCGCAGCAGTCAATCGCTCAACCACTGCGCCAGCCGAGCCGTCACGCGTCACAATTATTAATTATCAAGACCATGCATAAAGACGAAAACACAATTGGGTCACCTTATTATGCTTATTACGGAGTACTTGTCAATACGAATATACGATTTCCAGCCACTGTAAGCGCAGGCTTGTGGACGGTAAGCAATGGGTAGCTCGCCGTCCGGTTTCTGGTAACAGACCGGACCAAGCAGGAGTCATTGACGGCGTTGGTTCCACGCGCGCCTCCAAAGAGACGTTAGCAAAACCGCAGGGGCCTGGCAGGTCAGGCTTTGCCCATTTTTTACAGCTGGTCGGCGAGCTACACAATGCTTGTCGGCTGCAAGCTCACACCTACGATTAGGTTAGACCATAACACTTAAATATACGTAGTTGTACTACCTAGGAACCAGATTGATTGTAAGATCAATATCATCTCTCAACAGTGTAATAATATTCACGCTCAGCCAGTAAAGAAAGAAAAAATAATTATTGCCGTAACAACTGCAATAAAAAAAGTGTGTTAAATGATGCATTAGTAATGAAATTATGATGGATGAGTAGGTTTCTGAACAAAATCTACTAACGTTACATAGGTAAGTTTACTCATACATAATGCAAAGTAAATAACTGAAAAAGTGACAACTGAAAACAAAATGCGGCTACCTAGCCGCATTTTTAACTGCGAGAGGTATATAATGTACCTACAAAGTGATAACCACTGTATAAAAGGCGGGGTCCTGGTGACCTGATGATATACAGGCTTGCTGCCTAGTTTAGGCACCAGTCTCCCACAATAAAACAGTTGTCACAACTTTTAAAGAAGGAACATGATGTAGGTAATTGTATAATATTCTGGTGAGACATAAAAATATTTATTATTTATTATTATACGACATACATATCGTATGTCGTGGCTAGATCATAGAATTTGATGACTTCACGCTTCACCAACGAAAACCGGTGAAATGGTTTTAAACGTTTAATTCAAACGCAAATTGCAGTTCCGATGCAGTTGACACGACTGCAGTCGGCGTGCAATCGTGTGAACTGCACACCAACTGCAATCGAACTGCACATTTGGTTTGCAGTTCTATTGCAGTCGTGTCAACTGCATTCAAACTGCACTTGAACTGCAATTTGCGGTTGGATAGCAGTTGAAATGCGGTTCGGTCTAGAGCCTAAAGTTTGATGATATTTCAATCCTCGTTTGGCCTACTTTCTATAGACCTTTTACTATCATACAAATCCTAAGATTGACATAATTTTATTATGACGTACCTATCATAATCAATCTATTCTACATTGGTATTTACGAACTTGAACTAAATATTGAATATTAGATGTTTATAAAATTCCATACTAAAACTGTTGAAGTACATACGCGTTTCTAAAACATAATAAGATTTTTCATGTAATTTATTTATAAAGAATTCAATACTTGATTAGTTTATAAATAAACTATAGAGTAATAAAACGCTTTATTTATCTAAGAAGGTAAAAAAAAAATTTCATTCGAATTTTAATTTCTCTCTTTTTGTGTTATGATTGTATTTTGAAGGAAAACTGTTGTAGATATAATTATGATAACGACCCTTCAAGTTTTTTCTGTGATGTCAATT
The DNA here is from genome assembly GCA_029852875.1 of Mythimna loreyi. Taxonomy (NCBI): domain Eukaryota; kingdom Metazoa; phylum Arthropoda; class Insecta; order Lepidoptera; family Noctuidae; genus Mythimna; species Mythimna loreyi. The sequence continues at coordinate 8,980,741 of CM056780.1, forward strand.
AATTACCACGTCTACATCTTGTAGGAAGAATGTCTTTCATGAGCCTGTCTTCCTAAAATTGTCCAATAAGACCATTCTCATCTCAAGCTTTGTGATTTGCGCAGTCGAGTATAAAGTGGGCCAAGTAATTGTACCACATAAACAAGTATTTTTTTTTTGACAAATCTACGTTAATAAAGTATGACTACACAAACTACACTAGGCCGCAAAAATAACGGAACAGATAGAAAAACTGCGATATTTCTCTAAGTTGTATTCTTGGTTCGCTCGTAAATATAGCGTATATTATAAGTACGTAAGCAAATTAGTTTTTTTTTTTCAAAGAAATGTAAGCAAATTAGTATGCTTATTATAAATCTCAAAAGAAGATTTTCTGATAAAAAAAAATAATGAGGAAAAACATTGAGCTATAAACATTTTTCTGGATTAGCCGCAATATTCAGTGCAACATTATATCGCTAGCGCTTGTAAAATGTGGACGAATGATTACCAAGGTACTGGAAGAAAGAAGAAAGTTGTACTGTACTACTGTACACTACTGTTGTACTGTTGTTGTTGTAGATTAAAATATGATTCATAGCATGCTACATCGTAATGAAGTAAAACGCACGCCTATCCACAATAAAAAGAAAATTGTTCTCAAAAATTTCTCAAAAACCTGCAGTATATATAAAAAAAAAATATCAGTCTTTGTTAGCCCGGAATTTTGGCAGCCCAGTGTATTTTGATCATTTTGGATTTTAAAGTGAAGTGGAGCGTCATCTTTTGCGGTTTAGTTAGTTGTTCAATCACTGAACGATTTCGTCGAAAATATGACAATCCGTTCCGTGTGTTGCACCGCATCTGTTGCTCACTGGAAACTATCCTGCCGCTTGTTTATTTCACTACCGCTGACCGCTTTCATTCAAGGCTTAAAATTGTTGATCTAAATTCTAAATAATTCCTTTCTAACTTTGAACTAGTTGGCGTAGTTACCATAATTCACAAATTAACACGTCATAGATTGTTCTCTGATCTCATCTGATACGGTTGTTATTGGTTGTAGGAAAAGTGAATTAAAAAATTATCAGTGCTCATCTTCAACTTTGATTGACTTTCTATAGCGGTTTAATTCTATATCATTTCGATAGCCCCAAAGCGCACTGGGCCACCGGGGCGCACTCGGTCAGATATAAAACTATTTAGTTATCTTATCTGGCGATCATCTCAGCCGCCCAAGTCATCTGCGGAGATGGCGACCCAAACATAACATCGATGACCCGATAATACCGCAACACCGAAATGCCACTCAATCATTAGGCAGGTACTCAGGTACGCCGCAATTTCTCCACGCGAATGTCACGGTAATGAACGCGTCGCGCCGTTCGGCAGAGCCCAATTCGCCCAATAATCCGACGCCAATCAAGTATATAGATCACGAGATTGTTCGCGGCGGTTCGGTGATCGTGTCGTGAGAACGATAAGACACAGGCGAGCAGCGAGCAGGTGGTTCCCTCCCCGGCAGCGGCCTGGCTAACTGTTCCACCATCATCAACGGAGCGAGCCGAGCGCGCCTCCGCGCAGTCCCGACACCGGCGCCCCACGCGCCGCACTCACACCACCAGCGCTACCGAACTGTTTGCAGCTCGCGCGGGAACCACCGGCGAGACGATTGTGTTGCGCTTTCCGAAATACGCAGTGGCAGTGAAGATACAATACGATATTGACGCATAAAAATAACAGTGATTTATTTGTTGAATCGATAGCTAATCAGAATAGTTGGGCGTTATTTTTTTGTTATTTGAACGAGTAAGGTAATCGGGGCAGATAGCATTAACGGTTGGCTCCGCGCTCGAGTGTGGCAGACCGCAAGCATGACGAGTGCCGGCGACTGCGCTCTCGTGCTCCTCCTACTGGTATGTTACACAGCTTTTATCAATCACTTATGACTCGCCCAATTTATCGATTGATAAAACTCATATTTTTCTCTAATTACGAACTGAAAATCATTTTAAATCTAAGTCAAAATCAAACTATGGAAAAGCTTAGAAAATTAAGCTCCTATTATTTATATATAGCAATGAATCGTATTGCTCGCTGGCAGTGTGCTAAAATCTGAATGTTTCGTCCCCATTCTAGAGCATTGAAGACAAGTTTATATTTGAATCCGGTTTCCTAGTACCGAGTATGATCATAAATACAGTGTTTGTAATAAGCTCTAAGCTATCTCTACAACTGAACACTGCCAACTGACCCACTTTGAGATAGTTTACTTTGTCACAGTAACTTACATTGCTAACTTACTACAACTTATATGAAAAACGTGAACTTGGTTACTTTCACACCAGGTAGGTACATGATAACATCATTTATGTAATTGTTTGACATTAAAGTAAATAAATTACTTTACCTGTAAATTTTTATAAAAAAAAAAAACAAGCACAAACAACCAACATTCTTATCTATGTATAACAAAATTACTTTCTGCATTTGTCTATTTATCCTCTGACTTCTTCTAAACGACGCAACGGATTTTGATACGGTTTTCACTAATAGAAAGAATAATACATAAACAAGGAAGGTTTATGTATGTAGTTATCACCGATGCGATGCTTGGGCACGTTTTTAGTACTGAGTACCTACAAAGAAGAAAAATCATAGATATTGTATGTATTACACTATCACACAAATATTATAAGCGCAAAGTTTTTGTGTGTGTGTGTGTTTGTTACGTTTTCACGATGGAACGGCAAAACAGATAATATTTCCATGAAATTGGAGTAGGTTCCCTTGAGGTAGAAAAAGTCAGTGGCAGCAGCTAGTAACATTATAAACGCAAATTTTTGTGTGTTTCTTTCAAGCTGAAACTGTATAATTTGGATGAAATATGGCACTCGGGTAGATTAAATATACTGGAATAGCAAATAGGATGCTTTTTACCCCAGGACCGCCTAGGAGTAATTCCTTTGGAATCATTTAAGGCTGATTTACATTTATATAGTAGCTGGCTAATCCTTCCAAAGGTTGTCTATAAAAATTGCTTCTAGCGATAAGACCTCCTATTGTAAAACCTTAGTAATTTAAACTTAAAGAGTCTAAATTTATCTTACTAATGTTATATATGTTTACTAGTTTTTTTTTAATGTTTTACTAATGTTAAAGTTACGATGTTTGGATGTTTGTTACTCAATCACGCCAAAACGGCAGAATGGATCTGGATGAAATTTGGCACAGGTATAGGATACACTCCAGAATGGGACATAAGCTATATATTTTTATCCCGGAAACCCCAACCCCAACCCCAATACCACGCGGGCGAAGCCGCGGGCAAAAGCTAGTAGAATTTATTGAAGAGTCTATCTATCTATTTGGCGCCAGCATTGGATCAGCACCATATCAATGTAGACGTTTTGTTTCCATCCAGTTCAGTAATTAATTTACATTGCTACAGTTCTGATCCAGAGCCGCAATCCAACGATGCTAACGCCAGCTTGGTTATAAATGTGAATCAGCCTTTACTTTCTTGTAGCAGGAACATTGTAGGTATCTATGGTACTAACATTCACACTTTATTAATATATTATAATACATTCGACAACTATCACACAACTTCCCCTAGTCCCAAGCTAAGCAGAACTTGTGTTACGAGTACTAGACAACAGATAAACATACTTATAGTCTTATGAATTTATAAGTAGATACATATCTTACTAATATTATAAATGCGAAAGTTACGATGTTTGGATGTTTGTTACTCCATTACGCCAAATCGGCTGGACGAATCTGGATGAAATTTGGCACAGGCATAGGATACACTCCGAAATAGGACATAGGCTACTTTTTAACCCGGAAACCCAACCCCAACCCCAATAGCACGCGGGCGGAGCCGCGGGCAAAAGCTAGTATTATAGATAAATTACACCCAGACACAGAACAAATGATCATGCTCATCACACAAACATTTGTCCTGGATGGGAATCGAACCCACGACCTCTGGCATAGCAGTCAGGGCCACTAACCAAGAGGTGGTAATAAAAGAGAACAGTTATTAGGTTACTTCTAAACAAAGCCTATCTCAATTGTTGATTTTATCATCTCTGACGACCTACCTACTGTATCAACAATAAAAAAAAAAACTATTATATTATTAACTACTTGTAAATCACGACGTCGTGTAATAAAAACAATATGCTCTGAATGTAGCTCTGGTACGATCTGTCTGATTGAGTCGGCTTTGAAACTTTTACGATCATCCAGAAGTTCATGTTCAAGTCATGATTTTCACCGAATAGTAAAAGTACGCGGTATATAAACTGAACCGAAATAGTATCAGATTTTCCGGTCTGAGGGCTGGGACACATAAACACGATACGACATCGTGTCGTACCACCATGCGGCGTCGTTCCACGATGCGACGTAGCGTCGTGGGAGTCTACGACGAGCATCGTAAAAAACTATGTCGCGACATCGTAAAGTGCCACGATACACGGCACGACGCCGTCGATACAATGCAGGGTGAATTGTCGCAGTTAATTTCGAGAAATGGACCGCACTAGACGCGTCCTGCTCATGCTGTTGTTAAGAAGATGTATATGATACCTTCGCTACGCCACTGCACATACAGTAGACTACCGTAAAACGGGGTGAATAGAAACAAATCGGGGGTGATTAGAAACAACATTGTGTGGCTTTTTCACGTTATTTGAAAATTGTTTGCAGCATTTAAATATTTTTATAAATTCAACATTGCAAACAAAAATGCTTTATTAAAACTAAAAATATGAAATCAAAGTAATAATCCTAATAAAAAATTTGTTTCTATTCACCCCGTGAGTTTCTATTCACCCCATTTTACCCGGTACTCAATTAATGCTAGAAAATAAACATAAAAGGGACGACCCTTTCATCCACTTGTCTATCAAAGACGCTAAAATAGAAGTCGGTGCGTTCAAAGGGCTTCTGTGGCTACTTTTGAGCCAGTTATATTATAACATAGACTAGACGTATAGAAAAGCTCTAATCTATGCACGGGTATTACACGCTCATTACAAATACATTCCACCTCCTTTTCATCGAAGAATGGTCATTAGTTCATTGCCTCGATGATAAGTTTAATGTCTAGTATAATTAACTCAATGTTTCGACGAGCATGTATCATCAACCTTTGGGAGTCATAGGACGATTTCTCGGCGTCCATAGGCGTGGTCTTGCGGACGGCGTGCAATGGGTAGTTTGTCGTCCGATAAGAACCAAGCCTGAGACGAAGGCGCTAAGTGTTCCACGCGCGTCTCAATGAGATATCAGCAAGATTAAAAAGGTTTGTTAGGGCCGAAACCAACCTGCCAGGGCTTCGTGATTATACGTAAGAGTTAGAGTAACCCATCTGTGCTCCAACGGCAAAGGAAGGAACACAGGTGGGATACAGGATTTTAGTGAGCAAAAGTCTGGCACTCACTTTCGCTCCACTCAGAGATGATTTCCCATGTAATACAATGATACACATTGTACCAACATACTTCCTTGTTATTTTCTGCTGGACTACAGTGTTTTCATAATAAGAATACTTCGTATCACTATAACTATATTGTTTCTTTATTTGTTATGTTATACGGTTGTTGCAGCGGTTGAGAGCAGTGGTGGCCGAGTGGTAACGGCCCCGACTTACGAGTCGTAGGTCGCGGGTTCAAACCCAGCCAGGCGCATTACTTTGTGTAATTTATTTCATCACCACTGCTCTCAAAAACGGCGAAGGAAAACATCGTGAGGAAACCGGCATGTCCTAGAACCAAAAATTCAAAGACATGTGACATCCACCAATCCGCACTGGGCCCGCGTGGTGGATTATGGCCCATTCCCTCTCTTAGAGAGGAGGCCTGTGTCCCTGCAGTGGGAACATTAAATAGGCTGATGATGATGATGATGTCGGTTGTTGACCATGATCCAAATAAAGAAAAATATATTTCGGTGACAAGAATTTCCTACCCCAAAAACGTTAGCAAGTTAATACATAAAATGTCATGTTGGTTTAGTTGGTATTTTCACAATTTAGTTCATTACGCGCCCAGAGAAAGCCGGTGTCCGCACACCTATTTTCTTTTAATTGTGTCTGTAATAACGGTATTCGTAAGGTTAATTTGATACAGTTGTGACTAAACATCCGCTTCGAAGATTTCACTAAAACACGCTAAAATACGTATGAATTATTTAAAGCGCTGAAAAGTCATTTTCTCAGATGTCACTTAGAAGGTATTGGCACTTCACTGTCAATGTAGCTCTTTAGCGACTTTTTCACGATTTCCAACAAATATTTCGCAGCTTCCGCATTGCCTGTCGGTCAAGTGCCTTTAAAGTTTCCGCTCGCTCCGGTCGCAAACAGCTTATCACGGTCCAATCGCTTCGAATTCTCTCGGTATGAATTTCAGATAAAATACAGCATCAAGTCCACTTATAGAAATTGCTCATAAATTTTATTTCACGGGCTGTAACTTCACACGTGCGGTACAGAAATGAAGCTCCTGTTCTTAGAGCATTGCACACGCTCCACATTTTTTTTCTATATTTTTTTAAAAATCCGTAACAATTTCCTTACAATATTATTCACACTATATCATCACTAGAAACTGCTAAGTGAATGTTTTTTTTTTCCATTTTATCTTCCAATCTACTAATTAGCCAACACTCGATTTATGATAGATTATTTGTGCAAAACCAACTCGAAAGATTCTCAAACACAATTATAGCAGATAACTGATTGTTTTAGAAAGTCAATTTATTTATTTATTTAAGAATGCACACAAGTACAGAGGCGGGCTTAAAGCCTTTGGCATTGTAGGTATACAAGTCAATCTTTGGGCGATGCAGTGAAAAATACTGGTAGGTGCAATAAAGAGAGAAGAGACACGAATACAAAGACATATATACTAATATACCTTGAATATAATTCATACAGATATACAATATATACTCAAATAGCTTTATGCCAGCGGCTTCATCCGCCCGTAAGCAGGTTTTTCTATACAAACTTGTAACCCCCGTTTGATCCCCTTAGGGGGTGAATTTCGGAAAATTCTCTCGTAGTGCTCGCTCACGCCATAAAAGGAAGCCTTCTGCAAAATTTCACGGTCCTAGTCCCAGTAGTTTCGGCTGTGCGTTGATATGTCAGTCAGTCAGTTTCTCCTTTTATACAAGGTGTCATTGACATGTTAACGCAAACAAATACCATAGATCCAGTACATGATTCTGGACACCCTAGTGGTGGAATTTTTCGTCGGTCATGACAGGGTGTCACTGTATATAATGATTTGTAAACTACATAGATATGTAGTATAGTATTCAATATCACAGTCACACAACCAGTTCATATCAACAATTAGAAAACATGAACGCTGTGATGATACTACTGCAACTTCTTGCGAATTAACTGAATTAGTTTCAAAAGATACTTTTGGCGCAGTGCTATTGGCCGCCGCACTGCGTGTTGCGTGTTCGATCCCACACGGGACAATCAATCATAATAATCTGCAGACAGTTCCGTGTCTTGATCTTGTGTATGTCTGTTACAAACACACAGACATACATAAACTTACAACTTTTTCCTAAAGAGGTCGGCATTTATTTACTGTTTATACTTTATTTACATGTGGCGTGTAAAACACTTAAGTTTCTTAATTGTTTATTGTACACAATAACAAAGTTACAGTAAAACAATTTTTTGACAATTGATGTACAAAGGCGAACTTAACTCAACAATGAGTCTTTTGTTTTTTTTTTTTAAACGTTGCCCTTGACTAGGAATTATTCCTGTGTTGTGGGTGCGTTCACAAACATGTAAAGTTACATACACATGATACGCAGACCCGGAACACCTATCTGTAAGCCATACAAATATTTGTTCCGTACGGGAATCGAACCCGCGACCCTCAACGCATCAGTCAATCGCTCAATCATTACTTCAGCTGAGCCGTCAAAGTTTAAAACGATACGGTTGTCGCAGCGGTTAAGCGATTGAAGGCACTGCATGTCGCGGGCTCGATTCCCGCGCTTAATAAATATTTATATGACCTACATGTAGTTGTTCCGGATCTGGGTGTACATGATGTTTGTAAAATGTATCTGTCACCGCAAAATTGTAAACACGGTTATATTGGAAACTAATTAATTTAAATTTGATTTATCATCATTACAATAGTATAAAACAAAGTCGCTCTGTCCCTATGTATGCTTAGATCTTTAAAACTACGCAACAGATTCTGATGCAGTTTTTTTAATAGATAGAGTGATTCAAGAGGAAGGTTTGTGTGTATAATACAATACATTTAATATCACCAGTGCACCCGTGCAAAGCTGGGACAGGTCGCTAGTTATAAAACAAAGTTGCTTACCGCTGTACCTATGTATGCTTAGATCTTTAAAAGTACGCAACTGATTCTGATGCGATTTTTTTTTATTAGACAGAGTTATTCAAGAGGCAGGTTTATGTGTATAATACACGCATAATACCTATATTCAATAAAATCCGTGCGAAGCTGGGACGGGTCGCAAGTCGTCTATAAAATTATTTTTCCATAATTTATCGAGAAATTATAACTTAATAAGAATTTATTACAATATACGGTCGGTGTTTACAATTTTCCGGTGACATATCCACGATACAGGGGGCTTAGACAAAGTCACATTCTCACTAACGATAACGAAATTCGAAACTCCGAAATGTATGGAACTGACATATGCCTTCGAAAAGTCACGTGGTCAAACGTTTTCGATTCGCTAATTGTTATTAGTTGTTTATACGTCAAATTGGACGTTTTAATTCGATAACCATAGCCAAGAAGTTGTTATTTTATCGAACCAACACTTCGACTTATCGATGTCACTTTGTCTACCATTTGGTGGTCGACATCGTTAAGGCGAAATCGAACTTAGAAATGGATTCGACACGGAGCGATTGCCACTTGTCTAAGGCCCCAGGAGTAATTCCTAATGTGGGGTAAAAAAATGATTTTTTCCCTTAATTTCACATTGTTTAGGTGACTCACGCGCAGTATGGATATATGGGTTCATGGAGTCAGCAAGCGTTCAAAAACAATTAGCAATTTACAAGTAAGAACTGTGTCACTACGTGATGCCCTCAAAACTTTCACTAGGTATCTGCTGAAAATGGGTTTAATTTGATTTCTTCATTGTTTTTCTTCGTTCATTTTGTTGAAAACTATCACAAATTGCGTTCATTTATAGCTTGATTTAGAAATTTCTTATTATAAAGGTAATTGGATAAAATGGTGATCGTAAACTTTTAATTTAATGGAAGATTATTGTCTATTTGTAGCAGATAACGCGTACCCTCTACTTATTAACCTCTACTTGAAGTACATATAAGGGCGGTTTTCCACTGAAGCGGACCTAATCGGAGTAGAATGGATAAGAGCAGCGAAAAGTGGCAAGAGTTTCCATTAAAGCGAGATGGGGCGGAGTGGTTGTGAGCTACCCTCGGCTTCGTGTTTTCTGTTCGACACCCGACTCCGTTTTGTCCGTCACGAGGCCGCGTATTCATTTGTTTTGTTTGAAAGGCCGCTCCGATTCACTCCGCTCCACTTACACTATATCCACTGTGATTGACCAATTCACGGTCAACTCTTCTCCACTCCGCTCAGCTCCGCATCAGTGAAAACACACCCCAAAACAAACTACTTAACTCTAGTTGAAGAAACAAAAGACTATAAACAAGTAGGCTATTCCCACGAAATCACATCAAGTCACTCATTAAAAAAAAAAGAAATTAAACTCTCGAAAGCAAAAGTAAACGAAAAAAGAAAAGTGAAATTAGAGCAGATAATATTTGATAGGAAAAAGTAGAGCAATCGTATTATATTCTATAGCCCGGTGCTAAAAATTAAGTTTCAGCGGAAAATCGACAACCTATTGACCTAGTGACCTTCAGGCCACCTTGCTCATAAATACAATAATACAGTCAACACTCAAATCTATCTCATGGTGCTTACAATATAATAGTAAAATATTTTATCTATCAATAGTCATATTCAAAGCGTTTAACCTTTGATAAAAAACCATTTAGAAAAATTAAATTTCACGCAGATTAGATTTCTAAATTCGCACAAAAAACAGAAACCACCAGACATCACTTTCATGCCAAAAATTAACAACTGCGCTTCAGTTCCAGCACGAGTTTAGAAAGTATTTTATTTTATGAACGCTCTATATTTTAGTGTCATTAGTAAAAGAAAATAAAAAAAGATGGTGGCCGACTAATAAATAAAGGTTCACAAAGTTACAACAATCATAAGGGTGATCTATCATAAAACACATTAAACATACTGTCAGCCATAAAAATAATAAGTCAAACTTACTGTGAACCATAAAAATAATAAGTCTACACTTTCATGAACTCTCTTCTCTTTGCCATAATAACTAAATCAAGCGAACAAAGAAGTTCAAATCAAATCACAAATCAAATTAGTATGTAAGATAGTAATAAGTTGCTCAGCGGTTACTCACCTCGAAGTCACGACTGATCGATCGATCGATGATGAGTTACAGATCTCGCGCATGCGTGCATCGAATTAGATCTGCGCACACGCTTTCAATGTCCGGTCCAACGAGACGTAACTGCACCGTGCACATTCGCATGGAAATGCCTTACTAACAATTTATGACGCATTAAGCTTGTAGTCTTCAAATAAAATTGATTCACACTGATCAACGGTGGATTTATGAGCTGTCTAGCAAGAAAACTGTACAAGAGAGATAAAATGGCTGTTAATAAAGAAAATGTATGAGCAATGGATGTACACAAACTGGGCTCATTTGTGTAGGTGGTCGTGGAATAGATGGCAGTTTTGTTCAAACTAAATTCTAAGAAATTCTGTAGCACCGAGTACAGCGTCAATTCGTACTCTAACAGGATTACAAAATGTTTGTATATCGCTAACTTTTCCGTCAATAATAATCTTGGTCTCGTTTAAAATTGAGACTTCATAGACGTCATGGAACGGCCCTCTCATTTCTGAAAGGGTTAATAAACCTACCCATTCGTAATCTCTCACATTTTTAGCCTGTGTACTTCTATAAGTGACAAATTAACTAAAATTATATATGGAAATAGGTTATTTCATCTATTAGGTTACTTGTGAACAAGTAATACCTTAGATATAAATAAATATGTATCCAAGTAGAAAAAACGCTATATAACAAATGTAGATGTTTTATAAAGCATTTGTTTTACAGCTCTCTTTATAAAAGCAGGTTATAAATGTTTTTATTTTTACTAATATGGTCTATTAGAGCCAGGAGGAGGCATGGCTTTATCACCTTATCTTACATTCGTTTTATTATTATGCATAACCAATGTAAATCTCCTTTATAATGTTTCGAAGTGCACTATTGTGGCCTTTCAAGCATATAATAATTTACACTGGTTTTTGTATTGTAAAGCCGACAACAAGTCTAAATTATTTTTTATTTAATATAAATCCTAATTATATTTATCACCTGCCTCAATTTGTAAGTTATGCACAAAATCTAGACTTAAATTCTTATTATTTTATTAAAGCCTGTTTTGGGTTTACATAAATAAAACAAACGTAATACCAAACAATTTGATTAATTAAGAAAAGTCTTAGCAAAACCACTTATAAGTAGATAATACATCTTTATTGTTCAGAAAAATGTTTCACAATCACAACTTAAATAAAGAATAATAGCGTATTTTATTACAAGCGACACTTAATAAATTAAAACGGCAAGTAATAACTAAGTATCTCAAAGTAGTCATTACATCTAAACAGTTCACCACGGCAATTACGACTTACAATAAAAGAGATGCCCTGGGAATACGATAAGATGCCGTGGGAGTCTGCGACCGACTCTAATCTCTAAATTAAGGAAGTGTTAATTTGTTAGAAGATACTAAGAACGACTTGATGAGACAATATTAGCAGAAGAGAGTTCCTCAGTCCAGTGTAATTATACCGCCAGAGTATATTGAAGTCTAAAAATAGAATAGAATAGAATTATTGTAAGTACATCAAAAAAGTAACAATTTTACAGAAACTTATATGAATGGGCAAAGGTTATATTCATGACAATATATTGAAATCTACGGTCATGGATATAATCTAAAGGTGCTGATAGACCTGATCTTTCACTTGTAACAGAACATTGAGCATCCGCCGTTTTTAAATTTGTCGTACTGAACAACGAGCCGAGCTAAGCATGGAGCCAAACATTGCTACGAACATTTTCACGAGCACTCTATCGAACGAACTGTCCTTCTCTAGAATGCTCGCCAGAACGCTTGTGAGAATGCTCGCCAGAACACTTGACAGAATGCTTGCTAAAACGCTCTCGTTATTTTTCTGTAATGTACCATTCGCAAGAATGCTCATTACAAGTAAATGATCAAGTGTATCAGCACTTTCAGCACCTTTAAGGCATATAGTCCCTTGAACATCTGACCTTATTTTCGGTCAGATGCACACATAATCGTATGCCGCATGCCCCCTGAGCCCCCATAGAGCCCCGCTGACGTTTAATACCATTTTCTTTGCGAAATGTTTAGGTATTAATTTACATAATATACTTTGTACATTGTTAAGAACACTTAACCAGCTATAAATCATAAATTATATTTATTTTTGTAAATAGGTCTTTTAAACCTATTTAACCAGCTAGATATATCTTTTGTGTAAACATATTTCTAAAGATCAAAGCTCCTAAAAGTTGAAAGGAGGAAAATCAAGTGAAAAAATATCATGTTATCAGTTTTTTTTTGGCAGTGGTACTCATATTAGTACGAAACGATACGAACGAGAAAGAAAAAAATAATATTATGTTGATAATGTTACAAATTAATATGTAATTTTTTTTTTCATATCTATTAACCCCACCGTTACCGAGTTCTTCTGAAAGTCAACGTTTTATGGCTCTGCTCAGGAGCCAGGGCCTTAATTAGTGTACAAGCTTATAGAGGCTGTAATTCTAGACATTATAGGCGTCATTCTCAGTGTTTATAGACTTCTTAGATATTGACTTTTATTACTGAACATGGGCTTTACTTCTCCAGCTACCCACCTTCTGTTGTAAACAGCTGAAAACTAGGTTAAGTAGATAGTTTCCAGTAATTGCACATTATCAGCTCTACGTTGCAATAAAATGTTTAATGTTCGATAGGTGCTGCTAATCTCAGCCGATTATTTATTACTTATAGGTATCAGTCATAGGTTCAAAACCCAGGCTTACGTTCTGTAATTTATTCTACAACACTGCAGCTTTCAAATCGTTCAACGAAAACTAGACATGTGATATTGACCAATCCGCTCTCGAACCCGCATTGCCAGACATTTACCGCTCATTCTTTCTTCTAGAGAAGTCTAAGATCTTACTGACTATGTTATTAACACGATAAACTCTATTAGGTCATATATATTCTAATAACACAAAAGCCACATATTCAAGTAGGTAGATATTGTTTAAAGATCATCCTGAAAGAACAAGCATAATGAAATGTATTTATGAGGTACGTTCATATTCAAGCAGACAACAACGTAACGAAACCGTTTGAAACGCAGAATCAATTAGTTCCCCGAAACAACTCTTCACGCCCAATAATCATAGTAAAACCGTTTTAGAAAAAAAAAACCGTTTAACAGTCTGCATAAAAATTTACATACAGGCAAGTAAGAGCAATTATCTTGGTCCGGACGTCGTTTCCGCACGAAGTTCTATGCCAACGGTCAACTGAATGACCTGCGTACGTTACCGAAAACGATGCTCTGCCGACATACTTTTCTAACGTACTACCTATTACGTACCCATAAGGCAAAGAAATACAAACCTTGTGTATTCAGTCAGCAGTGTATATCGCGCGATCCATGATATACCACGGTAGTTGGAGCATGAACCGTGATAAAGAGTATAAAATCGACTTACTTTCAACGACGCCGCATCAGCCCGCACTCGACCTCACGTTCACGGACCAAATGATGTGGTATGCTTCGCTTCATTTACAAAACCACAACCACACCTATCACCTACAATCCTACTCAACTGCTCTGTCCGGATTTATAGGAATTATATCGTATCACATCATACTAATATTATGAAGGTGGAGAATTGATGATGTTTGTTAATTCTGCTTAAACGATTGAACGGAGTTGGATGTAATTTGGCACAAAAAGTGCGGGTGAATCATGTCCTGTGTCGGTATGACTGAGAAAGCACTAGGAAAAACTATTAAAAAAACTAAATAAATATGTACGAAATTTAGGCGACATGAGCGAGACGTTCTCTTAGTTTCAAACATTCGCCCTGCATCCCGGGAAAATGTTCCTTCGAGTCAATTTCTGCTTTCACGGAGCGAAAGCGTTGACTGTAACTGCCTTATAAATCAAAGATTTCCAATACGGCTGTATGCTAAAGTCTTTAATATAAATTTTAATATTTACCTACCTCGTTAATAGTGATGTTTATGAAACACATAAATTCTCGATAAGTTATGAAGTATTTATATATTAGCAAGAAAATGAAATTAGCTACTTGCCCTGAGAGAGAATCCGGACCGGAGCTGCTATGTCGGACATGATGATCAAATAACTACCGACTGTCAATATATCTACATGACTACATGTATACTGTATTGGTAGAGAAGAGAAGTAATGGGTTTCATGATTATCTATATCTATGCTGCAGGTATATATATGTACGAGTACATAAAAGAAGAAATTGAGTGACTAACATTAATGCACAGCCGCTACTGGAAGCCAACTACTGGGAGTTAAGAGCGAAATTTTGCACAGTTCTCTTTTATAACGTAAGCGAGCACTAAACGCGGATTTTTCAAAAATTCTGCTAGTTAAGTTATATTAAATTGCCATCAATAACTTAAATTACTTTTCACATATAGTAAAAACATTTAATGAGTAGTCTAAGATACACGTAAATCCACTTGATCTCTTAGAAAATATTTGATTCACACATAGTGTAACATTTTTTACTAGACCACAGATTCATTATTTTCACAGATTCCGGGAAATTCGCATAGATGTCATGTTTACTGTTACTAATTCGTAACCTTTAACAGCCATAATTGTCAGGCACCAAAACGTACGGATAGTGAATAGAAATATTTTATCATGTATTTACTTAAAAACAAAAACCAAATAAAATATTTATAGTAACATCATCACGTAAAACAATAAATACACTTCTCATCAAAAAAATCGAAACACCTTGCAAGTTTACGTTTTGTCAGGATTATCAGAAAAATGTGTACATTTAGGAATAAATGTTAAATGTCGTTTAATAGTGAGTAATATGAGCTTATCAAATCTTAATGTTAATGTTCTAAATTTAAATGAATTTTTCATAGGTTTCGTATTTTGTTAAATGAGTCATTTTTATTCCGTATGGAGTATAAAGGAAATGGATAAAACAACACACGTAAATGAAAAAAAAAGCTAAAAAACGTTTATTTAATAACTTGTATTCCCTCCCCGAGCTCTAATTACTGCTTCCATACGGTTCTTCATCGATCGGATGAGAGTCACGATCACATGCTGTGGTATATTGTCCCATTCCTCTTGGATTGCATCTTGCAGCTGGCTAAGTGTTTCTGGGGCAGGATCTCTTGCTCGAATTCGTCTCTTTAATTCATCCCATAGATGTTTAATGGGATTCATGTCCGGGCTTCTTGCTGGCCATTCCATAATAGAGATATCGACTTCGTTAAGATAATCTCGTACGACGCCAGCGGTGTGAGCCCTAGCATTGTCGTGCATGAATATGAAGCCGTTGCCAATAAAATGTGCATAGGGCATCACATGAGGCTCGAGACACTCTTCGACGTACCGATGACAGTTTAGTGCAGGCAGACGTGGCCCAGACACGAAAGCAAGCTCTGTCTTACCGTCGGCGCTGATTCCTCCCCAAACCGTCCACGAACCGCCACCATAGCTGACCTTTTCTTCAATGCAGCATTGTGCATAGCGTTCTCCGTCTCTTCTGTAGACCTTGTTCCTTCCGTCGTTACCATACAGCATAATTTTACACTCATCAGAAAAGAGAACTTTGCTCCACTGTAGGTATGACCAATTTAGGTGCTCACGTGCAAAGTTAAGGCGCGCTCTTCGATGGTCTGCAGTTAATTTCGGCCCATTTGCTGGCTTATGCGGTACCAGTCCACGATCCTTCAACCTTCTTCTAATTGTAGAGTCACTTACAGCCACCCTTCGTACAACACGAAGCCGCTGCTGCAGTTGAAAAGCGTTAAGGCGTCGATTTCTTAAAGAAGTTGTTACAATAAATCGATCATCTCGCTCAGAAGTGACCCGATTCCTGCCAGATCCTGAACGGCGCGTGAACAAACCAGTTTCCCGATAACGTTTATAGACTCTATGAACAGATGACAGGCTTAGATGCAGTCTTGCAGCCACAACACGCTGACTAAGGCCAGAATCCAGCAATGCCACAACTTGGGCGGCTTCTGTGGGCGAAGTATCCATACGTTTTAGAAAAAAAACCTTTTTTCAGACGTCCCAAAGTCACAGTATTGAAATAAAAAACAAAAAGTTTAAGGATAGGCGCCAATTTTTAGTTTTTAAACGCTAAATGTACTCCAACCCTAAACACACATTTGTCTCAAAACAGTGATTCATTTCGTTTATAAGATAAACAAATGAAATTCTAATTTTGAATTTAGAATTTTCGCTTATTACTGTAATGGCCAAACTGCCAGCTATAATATATGTATTTTTTTTCATCGTATGAATTCTTTTTTGTGTTAAATTCGGACAGAAACAATGAAAACGGAAGTGTTTCGATTTTTTTGATGAGAAGTTTATATAATAAGTAATAACATCTGCACATCCGATCAGCTTTTCCGTAAGTTAATCGCGAACATTTTCTTTGTGGTCAGCTTTGATCGCTTCCAAGCTATCATTACACTGATTTCTGAAATTATCTGCGCTTAAGATCTCCTCTATCGATATACAGTCGCTATGAGAGCATCAACATGGTTTACAAAAAATTGTGGCCACTGGTAATACCTCCATTTACAATGTTGAACTTTTTCGTTAAAGAAAAAAAGTTTCCTGGTGCGGGGACGTATATCTACTTACTTATTATTGATTTTGCTATAGTATATTTTAATGCTTCATTGCTAGCAATATAAAACATTATGGTAAATGACAATGAGCGTCCATATTTCGTAATTAAGTATTGTCAAACATTTTGAGAGACTTACTTTGTTAATTATTTAATATCTTAATTTCTAATCAAGATAAACCTCGCACCAAACTATAAAAAAAAAACTCGTCGATATAAATATATGCTAAAAATAATAACGGTCCCAGTAAGGGGCCCTGGAGTACACCTGATCCAATTTTGCATG
Organism: Mythimna loreyi; assembly: GCA_029852875.1. NCBI lineage: Eukaryota > Metazoa > Arthropoda > Insecta > Lepidoptera > Noctuidae > Mythimna > Mythimna loreyi. Next base: position 8,998,121 of record CM056780.1, read on the forward strand.
TAAGATTTAAATCATCTGTGCAGGACATTTCGTCTGATGCCCAATTCAAAAAGCTTATTCAATAGAAAATCATTTATTTATTTATTTATTTGCTTATCCTCACATCGGAACGCCTTGCAGCAATTACACCAATGGAGCACAATTAATTCAGAATCACATCATGTGCGCAGGGGAGTGGTACCTAGTCTTCAAAGGAGCAGCGCGGCGGTGGGTCACGTACTCTTGCTCACGCAGTATCAGATCAGCGCATTCCCAGAATTCCAGATGTATCCAAACTATTCATCATAACAAACAACACATTTTGAAATTTTAAAGCTCTTTTGACTAGTTTGGCAAATCTGTGTGAGGATCCCTTGTCTATAAGCTCAGTAGTTATAATCTGTGAGCAGGACTAAGTTAGAGCATGTGTGTACCCACACTACCCACATTATCTTAAGGAAACGTACTCTCGAGATCAACAAAAGTGCTATACAAAGTCCAAATCGAGGTTCATACTTACTTAATTTATATAACAAATTTGGACGCCTATGGGCTGAAATGATGATGATGATGATAGCAAAATTTATCGAAGTCAATGTCAATAATTACCTATATTCAGTGTGAAAACAGGTCAAACAGAAAGACACACAGAGTTAACTCTACTTTCTTGTTTATCTTTATCGTTTATAACTGTATTCAGCTGACAGTGGGTAATAAATATCTGATCTATCAAAATAGTAGAGCAAGTAGGCTTTGCGGTTATGAAAAACCCAAATAGTCTACCGTTTTTGCCCTCAGTTGTTATTTAATTTGTTTTGTACGCAGATAACTCCCAAATAAAGTGCATTTGAAAGATGTGCTTTCTAGATGATGATTGTCATTTAACAAACAATCTACTAGCAAGGAGGTCGATTAACTTTTTATTCTTCTAAACACCAATCTGATAACCAAATAGATATGTTTAACAATGGCTCAGGATCAACTGTTCAGATAACCATCCGTTAAACGAAGATGCTTGTTCCACTGTAAGTCCTAAATAGATGTGGTCAGATAAGACTTGGAGTGTTTGTGAACACAATGTGAAAGGAACTTTATGTATGTGTCTAACAATACTTACATTCAATTAACCCCCTAATTGTTTTATGGCGTGTTGTTCTTCCTTCCTACAAATTGAATGCTCATTGTTACAGTTCCGGGCAGCATTCGCACAAGACTACGATGGTACGTATGCACCGTTATTCATTCTTTTACATATTGGTTTGCTACCAAAACATTCTCGATATCTGTGTCGAGAATTTTATTTTGAGGTCAAAGTTTGCAATTCAAAACAAGGTGTAATAAGACGTGCTTTATTTGAGTATGTTTTTTTTTTTTTTTTTTTTTTTTTTATGGTAGGTGAAAATCATCCAATGACGAAACCCGCTGTTGGGCGGAGCGGGAGACCAGTGTCAGACTCTTACTGACTAAAAAACCTACCCCGTACCTTCCTTGCCTTATTTCTGGAGTCGAGGTTACAATTTTCACTTACCCTCTAGGCTCCAGGAGGCTTCGACCCTGAAGGGCCCCTGCAGTTTGCTGACAACTCCTTGAGGCGCGCGGGAACGGTGCGCGCCGTTGACGACCTGGACTCGGTCTTACCAGACGATCGGACGGCGAGCTACCCATTGCTCACCGTCCGCGAGCCAGTGTCTACGGTGGCCGGATATCGGCAGGATCGCGGCGGCGACGGCTACGGCGAGTACGCCGTTGCCTTTGCCTTATGCGGTCGGCCTCCTCCTTTACGAGCATTACTGCTTCGCAGAAGGAGGCGACCGCCTGCCATTCCTCTTCGCTGCGGACCATGGCCTGAACCAGGGCCCGGCGCGAGAGGTCGCCGCCGCCGATCACCCCCACGAGGACACGGCGATGCTCTTCCCAAGCAGGGCACACCTCCACCGTGTGCTCCACCGTGTCCTCCGGGCTCGCCTCACAGTGGCGACACCCGGACGTCTCTTCCGCACGAATCCGGTGCAGGAATCTCCCGAACTTCCCATGTCCGGTGAGAACTGGCGTCATGCGGAAAGTGAGGACGCCGTGAGGTCTATCCAGCCACGCCTCAAAGAGGGGCACTACCGCTGAGATTACGGTGTGCCCAGCGCTGGGTTGCGACAGTCGCTGTTTCCACTTCACCATGAGATCTCGCCGGAGCTCCTTCCGCCACGCCTCGACATGTTCGGGCAGCGGATCTTCGCCCCGGCGTTGCATCTCCACGCGCTGGTCGTGCATGTGTGCAAGGACTGTTGCCTCCAAATCCCATGGTGGTAGGCCAGCAAGGAGGCTCGCCGCCTCGCGGGACACCGTGCGGTATCCCCGCACCATCCGGATGGCCATGACCCTCTGGCAGGCGTTCAGCTGGGCCGCCGGGCGTTTACGTAGCGTCGGCGCCCACACTGGTGCCCCATAAAGGGCCATGGACCGGACGATGCCGGCGTAGAGCCTCCGGCAGAAGGCGTCTGGACCCCCAAGGTTCGGCAGGAGCCGCTTGAGAGCAGCCCCCGTCCGATTGAGTTTGGGGGCCAGACGTCGGAAGTGCTCCTCGAAATTCCATCGGCTGTCGAGGACAAGTCCTAGGTACTTCATCGTCGACCCGACGCCGATGTGAACTCCTTCTACCGTTAGTTGGGAACCCGTTGGTGGCGCGTTCCGAGGGCCGTGAAAGCACAATTTGAGTATGTGGATCTATGAATAATGTGGTTTAGGTTGGTACGATAAAGTCATTTGGAGGCAACAGGTAATACTGACCTACAAAACTAATGAGTAGGTGAAGAAAATCATAAAATAATTAGGTAAGATCGACAAGCCATAAAGGCCTCAAGCCTAATGACGCGACTCTGCCACATTAGAAAACTCAATAGGCACTGACTCGGTCAAATCGAAGGGGAAATCTCTTTGCTTTCTACAATTTACAGCTATGAATGAATCCAGGTAAATTGTAGCTATAACCTATTTCAGTGACGGACATTCAGTGTACGTTTGCGAGCGGCGGTACCGGTTTGCGAGACTCCGTGGCAGCTTTGCTGAGGAAACCGGAAGGGTTCCGAGGCGCGCCCCTGTTCGCTGACGACAGGGCCACCGATCCTGTAGCCGACCCTGTCTGCCAAATTAGACCTGAGCCAGAAGACCCCACAGGGCTACTATACAGGCTAAAAATCACTGATTTCACGAGATGCGGTGTGCTCAAACGAAACGTAAGTAATTTGTATTTCAATGCCATCAACATAATTGACTGAAATTAATTTTAAAAGTTTTTATATATTTCTGAACGCGCATGCACGCGCGTTTGGCGGTCGTCGTACATAGCCATATGTTTGTCCGCTACTGGCATGTACTATGCGTTCCAAATGAGAATAAAATCGATTGCTGTGTTGTGACTGTCGTACTATCAAAACGAAGAAATTTTGTATTTTTCAAGTAAAATTGAAGAACTGGATTGTGATTAAACTTTTTTTCGTTCACATTACGAAAATAAATTAAATTAAAAAAAAATATTTTCGACTTGTCAATAAATCGTGGTGCTACTACATGGCAATCGATGTTATTCTCATTTGGAGCACATTGTACGACAAACGCCCAACGCACCGCATCCCCGTAAGTAAACAACCACGATGCTGTTTTTCAACTGTAAACAATGAACACTTAAATTACCTACTTGCCTACTTATATTTATATATATTTCCTATTTTTCAGTAGCTTTATGATACATGGGCACATACCCATTCAAATTTTATGACAATTTAACTCTTATTTTCTTGTTCTTATCAATTTGCATTTTAACTGCCTGCAGTATCTTTTGTCTCATCGTTCACACATTAAATTAAAGTGTCGTTAGCAGTTAAACAGCAGACATTATATTCTGGAACACTTTATTTTGGTGTCGTACCGTGCGAAACGATCCTATTGTCCGTGGAGTTAACGTTAAGATTCGTGCAACAGGCGCACGCGCATGTAATGATAACACAGCACCGGGTGTTGTGTCATCAGCAGATAATAACGTATTCCGTTACTAACAGTAGAGGTTTCCTAGTGGCCTACACACAACGAGCCCCACACCTGATATATTATTAACCGCTGAGACCGGTATTGAGGTAAAGAGAAATCTAAAACACGTGTGTCAATACGGGAACGTTGCATCGATTGAATACAATGCACTTCACTCAGCACGGTGCACACATTCCCGATAATTGTGTCGATCAATCTAGTTCTAGGTTAAAGAGATCAGATCGGTGGCTGTAACAATATGCTTTTGTTCTTATTTGACTGGCTTACTGATCCAGTGGTTAGTGGCCCTGACTGCTATGCTGGAGGTCGTGAGTTCGATTCTCACCCAAGACAAATGTTTGCGGGATGAATACAATATTGGCAATATGGCATCCGCATTGACTACACCGAATCTGCGAAAGATCTGGGAGTTATTATTGACTCCAATCTTTCGTGGCGTGCGCAGGTCAATGAGGTCAGTCGGAAGGTGAATTTTTCTTTTCACTCGCTTAAATGCCTCCAGGGTCTTTTGCCTTTGAAAACTAAAATCTCTTTGGCCCAAACACTTATTCAGCCGATTATAGATTATGCCGACGCCTGCTACTTGGATGCTACTGAGGAGCTATTAAATAAGCTTGAGCGACTGCAAAACTTGTGCATTCGTTTTGTTTTTGGTCTACGAAAGTATGATCACGTTTCTCATCTTCGCAAGGAACTCAAGTGGCTCCCGATCCGTCTTCGCAGGAACACTCGGATATTATGTCTGCTTTTCCACATCCTACACAACCCCTCCTACCCCTCCTACCTTCGTGACCGATTTTCCTACTCTCGCCCTAGCGACGCACCGTGTAGATCACACCTTAGATCCCTTCTCAAATCCCCTCCTCATAAATCCAGTTATTACTCCTACTCTTTTTCTGTCCATGCAGTAAGGTTGTGGAATTCTCTTCCGCCTAGCATTCGAGATCTGAAAACTATCTCACTTTTCAAGGCTAAATTAAAAGAGCACTATCTTTCCTGTCCAGTGTGATATATATATATATATATATATATATATATATATATATATATAGGTATATATTATATTTATATATGTAACTGGTATGTATTTATTATTAGTATTCGTTTAAGTTATATAAGTATTTATGATTTACTTTTCACTACCTATCTCTTTCTTATTTCTACACACTAATGTCTACATTCCTTCTAACTTCTCCTTTCGCGGGTCTGCTGGAAGAAATTTCTTTGCGAAATAAGCAGTACCTTTGTACTATTTCTTCTATAATGTGTTTTCTTTAAATATGTAAGTGTGTGTAAGTACATAAATTGTTAAATAAATAAATAAAAATATTTTTTTCTGCATTCAATTTAGCTATAAAATATGTATTTATTTAAAAACATATAAGTAGGGAATCCAATTCCGCATCAAAATCACAATTCCGAAAGCCTGCGGGATTGAAGTCAGCAATCTTGCTGGATTAGAATGTTTTCTTTAATTTTAAGGGGATACTCAAAATAAGCCCTCGGAATTTAAATTGTTTGGTTGAATTTAGTCAATTTTTTACCGATAAAAAGCTGCTTTATTCCTAAGTGACATATGCTATATTTTTTGTGCGCAGGGGAAGCCGCAGGAAAAAACTAGATAACAAATATTTTTTCTCGATATCAGAATAAACGACTGTCTTAGATAGATACCTAACGGAGGAAATTCCCATTCCTAATTGCATCCTATGCCTAAGCAAGTAAACGCTTTTAAATCTACGATAAATTCTTTAAAACACCTCCTTACCTTTAGAATTGAGTGCTGTTTAAAGTTTCCTTTACAGATTATAATAAATCCGACTCTCTCTTTAGCTGAGCTATGCAAATGAGCCTCACAGACACTTAATAAGTGCTTATTATGGCTATTAGCGACAATCCAGCACGTTTGACATAGGTACAAGAATTATGCGAGGCCGGGGAAGTATATACAGGGTGGAATTGACGTCGTGGGCATTATTCTTAGCCATAGCGCTACTAACTATACTCATTGCCTCTCCAAGCTATCTTCCTAACGAGCTCTCTCTAATATATCTCCCTTCGTTTTATCAATCCTAAGATTGTCAGCTCATTGTACAATTAGTTTTGTAAATGTTTATCCTGTCTTCATTATTGCAAATAAACACTAAAAGTTTCAAAATTCATGAAGTATCAAAATCTTAAAGTGCTGTATAGCGTGGAACTAAAAATAAACAAACATCACATAATGTCAAAAATCAAACATCAAATAGGTAACTAGTTGTTGCTAAAATAATATTTTTGATTCACGTAATAGTTGGTCTAATACAAATAAAACCATGTGTAGGCCCTTGGGCAAGAATAATGTCCACGACTTCAGTACCACCCTGTATAAACCTACCTACATATGCAGGTGAGAGTAGTGCCGAACTGGTTAACCTGCTTGCCTATAAACACCGTGATAAGTCATGCCTCTGTTGCCCTCGGCCTCCCGGGACTCGCTTTTGAAATATGATCAACTGCACTTGTTTTAGCAGACTCGGTCTAATTTATCCTGTCTCAACAATTTGTATTCATTCTATGGGCGCGTTTGTAAAGATATAGACGCGATACGCACGCAAGTCAGACGCAGCCTGTAATAAGATGAAAGAGCGCCGTCGACGCATGTTTTCAGAAGGCGTTGCGGTGGTTTAAAAAATGTGGTGTGCACACGCCCTAAGATTTGTCAATCGGGAAATGAATCGGAAATGAGTCGAGAACTTTTTTCAGTCTAAATAAGGGCCTTACCATGACGCCAAATGACGTAGTCATGCATGCGTGAAATACAGATGGAGCTATACATAGAGACAGACCTGAGAGGTGGCTCTCAGGTCCATTTTGGTCGTGGTACGACCACAGACACCTGTAGCAGTACCTCCCTACATAAGGTCCTGCTTCGCTGATCTTGGAATCCCCAGAATCAAAATAAACTACCTAAACTTATTTAAAAAGTCGGTCGTACGCTTTCATGTAAGTAAACTAAAAAGTATGTCTTGGGTGAAGTATCACTGTAGATAATTACTTATAATTACTTCCACACACCGGTTCCAAAGCTGAAAGTTATTGCCTCTGTATTATGATAGTTATGAGAATTTGCGAAAGCGCAAGCAGATGCAATGCTATCAATAGGACCCGATTGTGTTATGCATACCTATTTATATTAGAAAGAAAGAAAAACATTTATTTGGACTCGCACAGGACAAATAAAACATATTTGCTTACATATTTATCTAGTTATTTTTTACCTTATTATTAAGAACAGATTTCTTAATAATTGATTACAATGTAATCTAAAAGACTAATAAGTAATTTAACTCTAACTTTTTTTTATACAATAGAGGTTTTGTTACAACTAAGAATAGTGTCCTTTAGCACTTTTATACAAGTCCATAGCACTTTCTTAGACTCTGGTTGGTACTGATAAAAACACTTTGTTCGCGTGTTATATGGAGTGGCGGATTAACGTATAAGCACTACAAGCACGTGCTTGGGGCCCCAGTTCTCCAGGGGCCTCCATCCTCTGCTGGCGTTTCATTTTATACCTACATTTTATCGAGATTCATCTGTTCATATGTCTAAAATCACAAGGCGCGAGCAGTCCGGGAGAGACCCTTCATACACCCCTGCAGGACACAAACCAAAAAAGTGACACCAGGTTAGAATCACAAAATATTTCAAACGAAATGCAAGAGTTTGAGTTTATATTTATGCTCACTTTGTGGAATGATATTCTACAAGTTTTTCATCGCACCGGTAAAGGACTCCAAGAAGAAGGATTAGATCTTAAAACGTGTTCCAATTTGTATCATTCTTTATCGGGTCATCTCGTTGAAATGAGGAATCAATTTGAAAAATTTGAAGGTGAGGCGAGAAAAATTTTTCCTAATGGGGAATATAAGGAAACTCGAAGACGAATTAGGAAGAAACAAGTAAATGATAGAAATGCAGAGGAACTTGATTTGAATCCTAGAGACAAATTCCGCATTGAGACTTTCAATGTAATAATTCACACACTTAATGCTCAAATGCAAAAAAGAGGTGAAGTTTCACAAAAGTTTTCATTTCTTGCGGATCTTAAATAAGTCATGTTCAGAATATGAAAAAAATATCCAATTGCTCTTAGATCAAGGCAAGGAAAAAAATGTTTTAAGTTTTAAATTATACCTACTACACTTTATATTTTGATTTGATGAACTTTCATTTTATACTTTCTACCTTCAATCCATTCCTTCCATTTCCATTTAAGCAATAGAGGGCCTACACAGACTCTGCGCTTAGGGCCTCGGTTACTCTTAATCCGCCACTGGTTATATGCAGAGCACAGCTTAGATCATTATTAGGTATACACAAATTTTAAACACGACCCTAAGTCAAAGGGTTTAGTTCTCTTTAGTCTACGCACTAGGTCCGTGTTGTCTAAAAGCTGGATTGCCTCAAACATTCACATGTCGGTGAAGTCTGTGTTCATGGGCTTCAGCAAATTTTTGAATGATGGATGTGACGATTTCCATTTTGAATTCATCAAATAATTTGTACAGGACTTATATTTGTGTTTTTGTGTAAATTTATACACTCGCAAGGCTGTCTTGTCCGGAAGTCAGTCGCATTATATTAAAAAAAAAAACAATGGCAGCGTGTACGAGAAATCATCACTTGAGAACGACACCACCAATTCTTCTATTCTTGTGTTCGTACTTGTCAAAACAAGGTATTTAACTGGACCATTACCGGTTTAAGATAGGATGGGGCTTGTTGCAAATTCCACCATATCTTTATAAATTATAACAAATTAAAACTTCTTCAATTTATTTTTCAGTCAGGCCCTTAGAGCAGTGGTTGCCGAGTGGTAACGATCCCGACTTACGGGTCGCAGGTTCAAACCCAGCCTGGCGCATTACTTTGTGTAATTTATTTCATCACCACTGCTCTCAAAACGGTGAAGGAAAACATCGTGAGGAAACCACGGATGTATTCCTGCACCGTGATCCAAAAATTCGAAGACATGTGACATCCACCAATTCGCACTGGGTCCGCATGGTGGATTACGGCCCATTCCCTCTCCTAGAGAGGAGGCCTGTGTCCCAGCAGTGGGAACATTAAAAAGGCTGATGATGATGAGGCCCTTAGGATATGGGTTCACAGCCCAGACAACTGCTAATCTTGTTTACAGGTGTTCAGCTATCTTGACTTATTTTTGTGTGCCGTAGTATTTGCTATTCTTACTAGGTGACTGAACCGGTACTGAATTGTGGCCCTTCCATGAGGTGTTACAATGTCAGTCGAGCTACCGAGAAAGAAAGATGGAGCTATACATCTTATATCAATTCAGCCCCCTAAGTAGCTAAATTGATTATCTACATTCGTTAAAACTACTAAACAATTAATCAATGTATGGAAATGACATCATTTCAACAAAATTAGTAGTCAAGTTCACATCATTCAAAATGACAAAATGTTATCGTTTCTGCAATGATCATCGCTACATTTTATGATATTACGTTGAGGCGTTTCAATTGTAGAAAGAGACTCGTCACGAAACGATTGTAACTTGGCTAGGGGGGCAGGTCTTCAAATTGATCGTGCTAAGAGGTCGTCTTAGTACCTCACTAAAATTAGACGTGAGAAGCCGCAGCGAATCTATAGTTGCGCTATATGCTATTAATGGTGTATTTTTCATTAGGGTTTCGTCCACGTACGAGTGTGGTTCCCGCAATTCCCAGGAGTGGTGATGCAGTCGGATCAGGAGCTGATCATCATGTGCAAGCCGCCAGAACCCACCATCATTGAAAACAAAGCAGCAGGATTTGCTGGGAGCTTGTGAGTTACTTAGTCTTAAGTATCCTAAAAAACCTGCAAAACCGTTTCTTAAACCACATTTAAACAGAACCAGTCGACAATCCTCGAGCCTTAAGTTCAACTAAACAATCGTATCGGTTAATAATCGCAGTTTCAGCCCGATTCAACTATATTAAGATAAAATTTTCTAAGGGCTAGCTAAAGTCTAAGGACTCAAGCTCAAACAACCGAAAATAATGTCTGGCCTTTGAACACAGTCACATTGAAACTGATGGCCTGTCTCAATCATCTGGCCAAGGTTTTTCTTTACAATTTGGTATGTTTATTTGCATATTAGTTTTCCTCGATCACTAAATGTACCTACCTATTAACTCACTCAATTACGCCCAGTGGCATATGACATAAAATAAATATGTAGGGTCATAAACTAGACCAGATGAATGAGACATTCTCTCGATTTCAAAGACCCTTTTATAGATTTGGAAAGAAAATTAATCTTGATTCATATATCACCTAAGGCATTAAGTCCGCCTTTGTACTATTTGCATAAAGTTTTTAAAAATAATAAATAAATAAATGACCTACTTATCCTTAACCATCCGCAGTCCCCACGGCGCGAGGGTGTCCGGCGTGGTAGAGGAGACGCCGGGCCGCCTGGAGTACGAAGTGGCGCTGTACAAGGAAGCGCCGCCCGTGACCAGACACAACAACCACTCCGTTGATTTGCCTGTTGATCAGGTAACTGGTGTATGTTTCCTTGATTTTTTCTTCTTTATTCTTTTTCGTATTTGCGTAGTTATTTGTGGGTTATAGATATATAAGGTTTTATTTAGGTATTATCCTAGAGCATAGCATAGACTTATCAGTCTAATAATGTTCGCATTGCTCGGGCTCATGTCTTTTCCCCAGGAAAAGGAATAGGCCGGAATCCTCAATGAGAGCCCAGTGTAGGTTGATGTTTGATAGAAGTATTATTTGCCTTTAAGATTTTAGTTCTAGGGCATGCCTTCAATGTTTTAAGGGCAGTGATTATAAAATAAATTAAACAAAGTAAAGCACCTATCGTTTTTGAGATGGGGAATTAAATAACTTCTCCAGGGTGGACAGAAAAGGCGAGCAAAAACCCATCTGTATTCCTTCAATTGACGTTTAGATACGTCTCAGGGCCACAGGAACTAATTCAAACGTTTACACAACCTTAACCATATCCGTTCCTGGTTCGCCTGCGTCAAAAAGGCAACACAGATAGGTATAATGACTTCAATATTAATTTCTTTATTATCTAGTAATCACAAGATCTGGAGTCAAGCCGCCAACATTCTATTAGGCACATATGTAACTGTAGTTTATCTCAGTTCTGGCTTTAGATCATGACTCTAGGGAATGTAAGATAATGTTTGAACCAAATAATTTTTCTTTTCATAATGAGGAAATTCCAAGTTGATTTCAAAACCAACTATTGGACAATATAAATGACTCCCAATTTTGACCAATTCTCCAAGCAGGAACTAATCGTTAAGTTTATTCGCCCAGGCGGTGCCGATCGGCACGAAGCTGCAACTGCGCGCGCGCATCAACCCAGACTCGGCGTGGCGACACATCAAGCTGCTGGAGGTGGCCGTGTCACCTGACCCTGACCGGCCACACGCACCCGGCGCCGTACTGCTCGTCAAGGATGGGTCAGTTTTGCAGAAAATCCAAAGTTCCGTAAAACGGGGTGAACAGAAACGCAGGGGTGAATAGAAACAATGTTTTGGTTTTTCACTTTGATACCATATTATTGTCTTCTGACAAAACATCAAGTTATTAGAAAAACAGTTCATTAATAAATTGATATAGATAATTAAAATAAAAAATATTCGAATATCGTGGAAATATCTTATAAAGTTTTGTTTCTATTCCACCCCTGAGTTTTTATTCATCCCGTTTGACTGTTCTTTTTTTAGCCTTGAAGACACCTAAATTATAATCGCAGCAGGCAAACTGTTCAACCTTCAACGGTGCAACCTTCGATGTACGTGGTATAAACGACAAGGCAAAACGCTTAGTCCGGACCATAGAAGTTTCAACAACGTACTTAAGGATAGATATTCGCTGTACGCCGCGTTGTCCGATAGTAGGACGGAGTCTTTCAGAAAATTTCAGATTTTCTGAGTTTATTCCTCTTTTTGACCTCGTACAATGAAATCTTGTCGTTAGGCAATGAAAACTTCCTAAACGATCCATCATCCACGCCTATTAGCCCTCTTTAACACGGACACTTTTTTTACGTAACTTTATTCCACCACGAGCTGGTTTTTTTAACTTCGTTCAGCGTACACAAAAACGTGCACTGGTTTTTTAACTCTCGTCGAGTTAAAAAGTGCACGTTTCTCACCTCACCAAAATTGAATCCAAAAAGTCTGTAGGGACACAAAGTGCTTACTAGGTAAAATGTAAAAGTGTGCGTGTAACAACCACGTTGCTGCGCCCACGAAGCTAGATAAGTCAGTCGCAACTAAACTCGCAGTACATTCAGCTGTCGAATATTTCATTTCCACAAAAACCTAACCATCTTACTTACTACCACCAACCATCAACCATCTTTCTTACTTTTATTGAATTAGGAAATTGTTAGGAAACACATAACGAGAGATCCTAAAAGTCAATATTTTCCAACAGTTGCAGGAACCGAGACTTCGCTTCAATCATACCACACCAGCCGGCCCGCTACCGAGAGAGGCACAACGAAGTGTTCCTAGACTTCGAGGCTTTCCTGCTGGCATCCATGAAGGAACGCTCCACGCTCTGGATCCACTCGCAGATCAAGGCCTGCATGGACGCCGCTGACTGCCAACCGGATTACTGCTTAGACTTATTTGAACCTTCAGGTAAACGCTTTGTGAATTCGTCTTTTCGTAATAACTTGTAGAGATGAAAATATAATACTTTTGTTTAGAACGGGAAGAGATTTCCAGGGAAAGTAAAATAATAAAAAAATCACGTCTGAAGCTGAAGGTCTGTATTTTATGAAAAAAAACAAATGAACAACAAAACAAAAAAGAAATAAAAAATGTCATCTTTGAATGTACATTGTAAAAAGGTTTCATGCAGGCCTTCTCAAGGAGGTTGGTTTCTAAACATGCCCCCGGGCGTTGAAAGACCATCTTTCAACCAGAACCTTAATTTATTGGCAGTGGACATATCTTGCTGCACGCGCGACGTATAGTTCCATTGGCAGTTCTTATGTCGGCCACACGACTGATGCCATCACGTCCAGGGTATACTGCTGAGACTCGACCTAGTCGCCATTTTAGTGGTGGCAGATTATCTTCCTTTATAACAACAAGGCGATCAACTTCAAGAGCATCGTTTGATGATCTCCACTTCGTCCGCTGCTGAAGTTCCGAGATATATTCCTTGTTCCACCTCGACCAGAAGTGTTGTCGCAACATTTCAATTCTCTCATACCTCTTCAAGTGAGTAACAGAAGCAGCTTCGTAGGATGGCGCCGGCAAGGACGTGAGTGTTCGTCCTATTAGGAAATGTCCAGGAGTCAGCGGCAAAAAGTCGTTAGGGTCTGATGACAACGGCGTGAGTGGGCGCGAGTTAAGGATGGCTTCAATCTGAACCAGCGCAGTGTATAATTCCTCATAAGTTAAGTGACAATGTCCCAATACTCTTTTTAAATGATGTTTGACTGATTTAACACCTGCCTCCCAAAGACCACCGAAATGTGGAGCATAAGGGGGAATAAACACAAAGTTAATTCCTTCGGAGGCAATGTCCTCAGATAACGCGCTGTTGTTCGCCTTTAAAAATTGACCAAGTTCATTATAAGCGCCTACAAACGAGGTTCCGTTGTCGGAATATATGTGCGTCGGTTTACCCCTACGAGATATGAATCGACGAAGTGCCGACAAATAATTATGACTGGTTAAGTCACCAACCAACTCAATATGGACTGCCTTCGTCGTGAAACAAACAAATAATAAAATGTAAACTTTTACTAATCGGCAACCACGACCTTGACGTGAAGCTGACAATATGGGCCCTGCGTAGTCAACCCCAACACATTCAAATGGATGACCACCGGACATCAGCCTTCGCTCAGGTAAGTTTCCCATGATAGGAGTTATCGGTTTAGCCGTGATGCGACTACAAATAATACAACTATGATAACATAACTTAGCCAGGTTACGCCCACCTATAGGCCAGTACGTATCCCTAATATGAGCCAATAATAATTGCGGTCCTGCATGCATTAAAGTTTTATGTACATAATTAAATAATAGTTTACAAAATCGATGAGTGGACTGTATGACTAATGGATGTTTTTTCTCGTAAGAAAATGAGGAATTTTGTAAGCGACCACCTACACGGATTAAATTATTTTCGTCTAAAAATACGTTCAATTTATTTAGTGGACTTCCTTTAGGTAAGCACTTGTTCTTAATTAATAATTGATATTCAGGAAATGATTCTATTTGAGATTGTTTTACTATTACATTTAAAACATTTTTCAATTCATTTTCATTCAAATGTAAAGTGGTCGGTGGCTGCTTTTTACAATTATTAATAAATCGTAACATGTATGCTACGGTACGTTTAAGTCGAGAAAGGTTTGAAAAACGATTGAAATCAATTAAGAATGTTGGAGCATCACAAGTAGTTAACAAAGAAATCTCAGTTTTAACTTCAGGTAGCACTTCTACTGTAGTAGGAAAAGACGGCCATTCGCCTAAGTCCTGTGTTAAAAAGTCTGGTCCAGACCACCATAAGTCAAGATTCTGAATTTGACTTATATCTGTTCCTCGAGATACAAGATCAGCGGGATTAAGATGCGTAGGAACATGTCTCCAAGTACAATTGCTAGCGTTCGTTGCATCCATAATTTCCGATACACGATTGCGTACAAATGTTTGCAGCTTACTTGGAATCATTTTTAACCAGCCAAGCACGATTGTAGAATCACTCCAAAAGGTACTTCTCTCAATTGGTGCATTAAGTGAATCAATGACCTTTTTATGTAACCTCACTCCAACCAAGGCGGCACAGAGCTCAAGCCGAGGTATAGTAGTAGGTTTAATAGGAGCTACTCTACTCTTTGCTGTAAGTAACCGCACTGAGACTTCGCTATTCTTATTAATACTCCTCACATAAATACATGCCCCATAAGCAGTTTGTGATGCATCACAAAATATATGTAAATCTATAACCTTCCAATAATCACACAAAACTAGACGTGGGATGCGTAAACTATTTAACAAATATAACTTTTCAACTATATTTTTCCACGTCTTAGCGAGTTCTGGAGGTAAAGAATCATCCCATGACAACTTGTGCAACCAAAGTTGTTGCATAAATATTTTCATATGTATAATACATGGAGATAATAAACCTAAGGGGTCAAATATTTGAGATGTGACTGACAAAACCTCACGCTTAGTCACATTTTTAGTTAATGACGTGTTACATATTGAATAAGAGAGCGTATCGGAATCTGTCAGCCAATTAAGGCCCAATGTTTTGTTTGGTTCATTGGAACCAATGTTTAAATTAAGTGATGATTCTGAAATTTGATCTGATGTAATAAGACTATTGTTAGATTTCCACTTTCTTAGTGGCATGCCAGCTGAAGCTAACTCAGCAGTGACTTGTTCGCGAATGTATGTGACGTCAGATATTGTATCCCCACCCGTGAGCAAATCGTCAACGTAAAAATCATGTATGATAACGTTGGCAATCCGTTCATCCTTACACTGTAATCCGATTTGTTTTAAACAACGAGTTGCTAAAAAGGGTGCACTTGCTGTCCCATATGTAACAGTGTTTAGTTCATAGGTTTTAATGGGTTCTGAAGGGTTTTCACGCCACATAATTCTTTGTAAATATCTATCATCAGGATGTACTGTCACTTGCCGATACATTTTTTCTACATCAGCACAAAGAATATATTTATGTTTTCTAAATCTTAAAAGTAGAGACATTAAGTCGTTTTGAACAACAGGTCCTACCATTTGAAGATTGTTGGATGAAATACCTGAAGTGGTAAGACTGCTGGCATTAAATACTACCCTTAATTTGGTAGTTGTGCTGGAAGCACGTAAAACACCGTGGTGTGGAATATAATATGCCAGTTGTTTTGGGTCAATTGTACATTCAGACATATGCCCTAATGAAATATATTCCTTCATGAAATCACAATAAAGAGATTTCAAACCTGGTTGACTTTTAAATCTACGTTCAATAGATAAGAGACAATGTTTTGCTCTAGCCATTGAGTCACCTAAAACATGAGGTGATTGTTTGAGTGGTATACGAACACAAAACCGACCATCTGCAAGTCGAGTTGTGTTTTCCATGAAATGTTCTTCACACTTAGTTTCTTCCTCTGAATATGAAGATGACTGATGGGTTACTTCTTCCAGTTCCCAAAAACGCGTTAAGAGGTTTTGAATGTCATCTTCATGTGAGGTAACTGAACTTGCATTAAATTTTGCAAAGTTAGATTTATGCCTTAGTGATGGTGAGGCCGATACTTGGACGCTATTTATTAATGGACCTGAAACTAGCCACCCTAGCCTAGTCTCAAATAGTATAGGTTTGCCCTCACCTAAACTAATTTTTCGCCGCCCCAAGAGATCCCAGAACACGTCTGCTCCTATTATTAAATCCACCGCGGATGGCGTATGAAAATGAGGATCGGCTAAACAAATATCACTTGGTATATTCAAGTTGTTAATTGATAACTTATGACACGGCACTTCATCTGTAATGTACGGTAAAACAAAACAACAAAGATTAGTGGAATAGTTTTCACTTAAAGACTTAATTGAAACACTACACATTTTATTAATATTTGATGTAGAATTGTTAATGCCTTGCACAGACTCATTTACACAAATAGTAGGTAATTTCAATAAGTCACATAACTTCTCTGTCATTATACAGGAAGTACTGCCAGTGTCTAATATAGCTCGAGCGAGATGCTCACAATTATTGTTATCATAAACTTTTATTAAAGCCGTAGCTAAAAGGACTTGACTTTTAGTTTTATTGATAACATGAGTTGTAGAAAGTGCAGATAACGTAACATTTGTACTGGGCTTGTTTTCTGATGACTTGACGTCTACAGGTGCAGCAGTGTCGTCAAATTGTGAAGTTGACGCACTTTGTATGAATTTAAGTGAAGCACCAGCCACATGAACCAGAGTATTGTGCTTACGCTTACATACTTTACAACCCTGAGACTTGCAATGATTTGAATAGTGACCAGAACGAAGACAATTGTAGCATACCTTGTATTGAGGCAGCAGTTCTAGTCGTTTGTCATTGCTCATACCAAGAAACTGAGGACAGGAAAATAAAGCATGTTTATCAGTACAATGCGGACATGAAACCTGGGTAGTGATCTTATTATTTTTACCTTTCTGTGACGGTGTATCACTGCTCAGAGATATCATAGTTTTGTGCTTAGTAGGTTTAGAAGTTCCAATATTATTAGTAGACTGATTGCGAGACATATCTATTGTTTCTAACAAGTCTGCACGACTTCTTAAGAAATGAAGGAATTCTTCTAATGTTATTGATTTATTTTTATCTAAATGACTCTTTTCTTCTTCCCACTGACGATAAGTTCTCGAATCTAATTTATGAGTAATAATATAAATTATCAGCGTATCCCAAGACTTGGTTGGTTCGCCTAAAGACTCTAATGCACGTAGGTTTTTATATAAAGTATCAATGATACGCTTTATAATATCTGAGGATTCTTTGTTAACAACTTCAATATTAAATAAGGCTGCGACATGGTTCTGAATGAGAAGTCGCTTATTATCAAACCTTTCATTTAGTAAACTCCATGCAATGGAATAATTGCTAGCAGAGAATTCAATCGACTGAATAACTACGGCAGCTGTCCCTTCCAAGGAAGCTCTAAGGTAGTGAAATTTGTTAACTTCATCTATTTGGTCATTCAAATGTATTAGGCTTGAAAACGTATCGCGAAACTCTAACCACTTGTCATACGTTCCGTTAAATTTAGGTAGTTGGATGGTAGGTAACTTAACCAGTTTATTATTGCTAACACGAGACAACTTATCGTCATTAACAACATCGTGTTTAGCAATAAAAGTTTGTGCCTTGGCGATTAGTTTGTAATATAAAGATTCGAAATTATCACGTTCGGATAATTGTACCTCAAAGTCCTCCGCAATACATTCCAACCTTAACTGAATCTCGTCGTACTGCGAATAAACATGGTCAATCTTACCAAGGCGTAACTGCAGCTCGCTGACCTGGGTTTGCGTCAAAGGATCCTCCAAGCTCTCTAAATATTTCGAAAATATCGTTAATCGCCCTTTAAAACTTGCTCGTTTTTTGATGAGCTCCTTTTCCTCCTTATCAGTCATTCTTTGGGAAGCAGATGTGGAACCAAACTGAAACATTACATGGTCAAATGAACTTAAATATTAAAAAACCTACTGAGGTTACAATTAGGGTTAAATCTGTTAAATCTGCACATTCAACTTTATTACAGTAAACTTAAAATAGTCATAAGGGAATATAAAGTAACTATTAAATTGAATGGCACTTATTATGTGTATTTTTTATGATATCTAATGCAAGATAATAAAGGAAACTGTTTAAAATGATGGTTAACATAGAACAGAAAACCTAGTTTGCTGCTTAATTACCTTTGACAATAGATTATTTATGTGAAAGAAATAGACTTTAAGTGAAAATGCACATGAACAAATAAAATGATGCTATTAGTTACTGACCTTGACAACTTCATAAAATATAAAACACTACCTGAGTAATGGGTTCTTAAATAAAAGGAAATAGAATAGGTACTGCACTGGCCAAATATCCTTAAATGTCCTTTTTCTTGGATGGCGTCGCTGTGACCCTTTGGACCTTGACCGGCTACTCACGAATTTCCAATCGGTAGTATTTTCTAATATATTATATACTTCCTGGTGTTATTGTTATTTATGATTCTCTTATCCGGCTCGAAGGACCAAATTATGTTTAGAACGGGAAGAGATTTCCAGGGAAAGTAAAATAATAAAAAAATCACGTCTGAAGCTGAAGGTCTGTATTTTATGAAAAAAAACAAATGAACAACAAAACAAAAAAGAAATAAAAAATGTCATCTTTGAATGTACATTGTAAAAAGGTTTCATGCAGGCCTTCTCAAGGAGGTTGGTTTCTAAACAACTTTCTCAAATAAATAATTCGCTAATAGCAAAACTAGAACGCAACTGCTGCCTTTTCAACTAGGACAAAGCCTGTGATTTCAGAGCCAATGAGCCTTTCCAAAAATGAGGCGCTTACCCCACCACGGCTTAGACTGCTGCCCCACATTGAGCCCATAGCTGGCTACGCCGATATCGGTCTTCAGCATGTTATTTGGGTGTTTATTTATTAAATACTTTATCGTATATTCATATACGATGCCTATATATCATAACATAGTATAAAATAAAGTTGCTTACCGCTGTCAATATGTATGCTTAGATCATAAAAGCACGCAATGGATTTTGATGCGGTTTTTTTTTAATAGATAGAGTGATTCAAGAGGAAGGTTTATGTGTATAAAACATGAATAATATATTCAATATCGGTATCCGTGCGAAGCTGGGGCGGGTCGTTAGTAGAGAATAAAACTAAAAGACACCTAACGGGCGGCCTTATCGCATTCCAGGATGTCTTCCACACAACCTAGTATTCAATATATTCACAGTATAATTATGTAGGTACCTATTGGCTACTACTAAATTAATAGTGTTCCTTTCTAATACCTAATGACCACACGGGCCGCAGAACACTCATTTTAATTCGATCCACTTTTAAACTATCATCACTATGAACTCCCTTGAAAGAACATTCAATTTTATTATAGCCATGTATAATCAATTTCATCCAACTGTTATACTAGACACAATAATCGCATTGTATCAGGTGCCATATTAAATGTAATTATTTATTTTTATAGGACACGGTCGACGGCGAAGATCGCTGCCGGAAGGTTCCCACAGCCAGAACATCACGAGTTCGGCATTAGTGGCTGACAACTCCACGACTCCATTCACACGGTTCAAAGAGAACTTGGAATACTCCGTGGTCATGCCAGGCGAACTGTTCCATAGAACTCCCATTGAGGCCACGTGTGCCACGTCCATGATGATAGCAGTTGCTTTAGGAGCGCTCCTCTTCATGTCTGCTTTGCTAGTAAGTTTTGATCATTTTCGTTAGTTGGTTTTAGGCGTAGCATGTGTATGTTAATTAGAGGCGTAGCTACTGCCGAATGAATGATACGGAGCCCCTGAGCTGCAGGGGCTCGACATGTGTAAGAATTCGAAACATTGTCGTCTCTAACACAACCTTAAATTCTCTCATTGATAAAAGGTAATATTGGTATTAGTTCTCTCCCAGAACCCAATAATTTCTTAGCTAAGCAATAAGGAGCTTAATTATAAGATAAATTAACCTCATTGTTATATTTCCAGATGTGTTACTTAGCAACGAAGCTGAACTCGACAATGCTAAAGAATAGTAATCTGCAGTCACCATCAGGGAAGGGGTTCGAGCAGATCTTGCGGGAGCTGGCGCATCACTCACTACCAGACACGGGGTACACGGGTCGCCCAACCGTGCAATGATAATATTTCTTAGCTTTTTACAGTATGGTGCTCTATGATTTATCTGTTTTATCAAAAATAGGTACATCAATCCCGTGAAAAAAATCTAAAACAATATTTTGTGAACCTTCTTGTGATGCATAAGTATTTTAGGATATTGTTATTATTTATTTGCTAAAAAAAGAATCTCAAACGTAGTTTACAATGACTGCTCAACGCTCGAGTGATCAGACTCGGCCGTCCACAGTGGGTCGGGCAATGACACGCTCTGTCTCCTGTGCGATATAGTGAACAAGGTCTCACCGTAAGATATTCGCATCCCAAATGTAGCATCGGTACAGTTTCGCTTCATGCACGTTTGTTGTCATCCTAAAATAGGCCCCTAAATATATTACGCAGTAGTGAACCTCATACTAAAAAAACAGCGACACGACTTTTTATAATGCGCATAGTAAAGTGTGGTTTCGAAGTATATATATGTCGCGAACTGTACCATTTAAAGAATTTAAACCGGTTCTAGTAAATGTACTCCTTAAATAAGAATAAGATTTTTTTTAGTCTAGGTTACCTTGACAAATCATTTATGAAATAAGTAATTAAATGTTAAAATACAATACAAATAGTTAAATAAACTTATGACTGAAAAATCTCAAGTTCAACTTTATGCGTACGGCTTGGTAATTTTTTCAGTCATGACTGTCATTTGTAATAAGATATTAAATTAACTATTTAAGATCTAATTTATTGCATAATTTTAAGAATCAGTAGAATATAATAAACAAAATTAAACATACTTAAACCTTTCGTTTATTACTTCTTTACAAAAATCTGTAAGGTGCGAATGTCCATAGTTATGATGGAAATGGCCCGGAGGGTAACAAGCAGGGGCGTAGCTATTACCGTATCTGGATCTGCCATGTCAATGATATGGGGCCATCGCGCTCCAGGGACGACGACGTAGGACCATTTTTTTTACGGGGCTACTCTGGGACTAGCTACGCCCATAGTAACAAACTAAGAATATTTTTACTTTTGTACATCAAGTCAAGTCAACCTAGCAAGTCGTTAGCTGCTTAACCAAATTTGCATGTCCCCACATGCAAATTATTTGCCTTAATTCGAGAATCAAAGCCCCCTTTCAGAGTTTAAGTACCTTAAAACTAAGCGACTACACGCTAAAAGCAGCCCCTGTTGGGTACGAAACTCAGCTTAGGGCGTCGTTGGGGGATGGAAGCAAGGGAAAGGCTGAGTCGAACAAAAGATAAATTATTATTAGGTATTAAAGGGAATTATAGAATACAGGCTCAGTAGCGCAGGTTGGCTCGAGCAAGGGACGAGCTGGACAATGACGAGAGTGTCAAGGTGGGGCTCGGCAGCGAGGACGGAGGGAAGGCGGTCTGTGCTTGTGTTTGGGAGCTGTGCCTACTGGTTTCCTTACGGCTCTATTGGTGCAAAGTACCTAATAGTCAGGAATGACGAGGATATGCCTTGGACGGCGAATTTTGGAGATTCGGGAGGGTTCGTATCGGGCAGCTGATGCGACTATGCTTGCAAAGACGTTTCATAAACTGCTGGATGGTAGGAATTTTAAAACCTGAAGTAGATTCTCTTTTCGGGCATAGATGGGGTAATGACGCGTGGAGATTAAATGCCGGTACGATTCTCCGCTGCTCATGACAAGTTGTAGTATGGCGGACACTGCGGACAGAATGCTTGGCGGACCTCGTGGTGACAGCGACTGTCGTAACCCAGTGTATATTATAAGGTTATTAATGTCCGGGCCACACTAACGAGAAATGCCAAGACTTATCACGATAATCGACGCTAACGTTAGATTGGGCACCACTTAACGCGATAATTTGACAACAGCAATAACCTTTTGAATACCGTACCTAGAGACATAATAGAAATACAATAGGTGTGCTCAAGAGTTTAACATTGCTGTTTGGCGTTAGGCGATAACTCAAGCAAAACTCAAGTGCAACCAGCCGCTTTAGCCCATTAAAATTTATCGCGATAATTATCGCGTTAGTAGGCTTTTACGTTAGACGTTAGTGTGGTCCCCATCATAATAGGTATTAAATGTCACGAAACTTCACATTTAGAACCGACATAGGTACTATCGAAGTTTTTGTTTTGTTTTGAAAATAACGGAACTAGGAATTAATCCTGTGTCGTGGGTTCGTTCACAAACATATAAAATCACATAAACAAGTTGTCCAGACCCGGAATATCTATCTGTAGGCCATACAAATATTTGTTCCATGCGGGAATCGAACCCGCGACCCCCACCTTCGCGAAACCACTGCGCCAGCCCAGCAGTCCACGAACTAATGGGCAATGGCTGTAGGGTTTTTTGTAACAGGATTGTTCACACAATCGTTACCAATAAAGCATTGATGGAATAACACATCGTACAACTGAATTATCAACACACCGTGTTCAATCAATAAGTTTCGCAGACAAATAGGGATCCTGTGCAGACTGGGAAGTAAGAACAAACTGGAGTGCCTTAACCTTGTAACAGATCGCCACTTTTATTTTACAATGAAGACTGTAAAGAGTATATACAATGCGTTCCAAATGAGAATAGGATCCATGCCATGTAGTGGCGTCACGATTTACTCTGTCTGAATTTCATTCTAAGAAATTCAAGGATCGTGCAACTCTCAAAACTGGAAAAAAAGTTGCCATATTAAAAAAAAAGAATTAGAATTTCCGAACGTTAAACGTCAAACGAAAATACGTTCCAGATAGAATTTATTAGATTCTGTAGCATTTTTAATTGAGTTTCTCTTTCTGCAATATTCACCGATATCGTGCTATCCTGCTGTCACTTAGTGACAGACTGACAGATTGCATGTTATCATTTGCATTATAAACATTTAAATTTTATTACTTAAAATACCTAATTCATCATCTAGAAAGAAACGAAAATGAGCAAAAGAAGTGCAGCTATTACAGTAACAAATTTAAACTCAAAGAAAGCAAAGCATTGGTCTTTAGGTTTATTGGAATCCATGAAAGATCCGGAAAGTGTTGTAAAAAGAACTAAGCAGACTGTTGTTATTAAGGATAAATATCCCAAAGCTAAAATTCACTACTTAGTACTGCCTCAAGATGATATTAATAGTATTTACAAATTAGATAAGTCTCATATAAAACTTTTAGAAGAATTTGGAGATGTCTTTAAAGATATACAAAATGAGACAGATTTACCCCTGAGGGCAGGTTTCCACGCTGTTCCCAGCATGCAGAGAATGCATATGCACATAATAAGCACAGATATGGTATCACCTTGCTTAAAAACAAAAGTACATTGGAATAGTTTTACTACAAAACATTTTAGACCTTATGCTGGTGAGTTAATAACTTACTAATTGGTATTATATTATAAAATAGGTGATTAACCTTTTGTGCACCAGCATGTGTTGAACACAATGTGTCTTCTAACACCAAGATATGAATGTGTAACAAATACTATTAATAGTTATCCCTTTTGAAATATAAATGTAAGGTTAGGGTTTTATGCAATAGTAAAACTACACCACCCACAAATCAAAATATTTTCTTAATATTAATAATTTTTAAATCTGATATTGTCTTCTAATAAAGACATAGTGTGGAAGGCACGAAAACATTTGTCTTCTAAACATAACCAAGCTCAAAAGGTTAATGGGCATCAAAGAAAAATGAAACAAAATATATAAAAAATGTAATTTATTTCTCAATGAAATACAAAAGTTTTATACTTAACATGGGTTTATTACAGATGTACTAGAAGAATTAAAGGAGAAAGGCTGTATAGAAAAAATGTCACCTGAATTACACAAGAGTCTAATGTCAACGGAACTACAATGTAACCAATGTTCATACAAGCCCAAAAACATGCCACAGCTCAAAGAACATTTACTAACACATCAAAAGTAAAATGTTAACTTATATTCTCACTTTTACATTTTATGTTTTTTTCTTGGGAAGATAAAATGGAAACCAACAATTTGGCAGTTCATAATAAACAATTCATTATAATTTATATAGAAGAGCTTTCAATGTATAGAGTGGCTACAAAATAAAAATCGTAACATGTTAGTAAGACATGTGGGCTTTATAATACACACATGATTCCAGTCATGCAAGTTAACAAGCTTACAATAACATTACAATGTAAAATCTCATCTAACAAATATTCTGTTTAACTATTTCATGATTTTATATCATATAAAACTATGTTAATTCACTTACAGTCCATTATTTGGGTGAATAACAAATTAGTCTAAAAGATTGTACTTGTAAGTTTTAATTTATTTAATCCTATTAAAACAATTTCCTTACATTGCACTTCAATTATTGCCTAAATCCATATTTGTTTTTGCCTTACTAGAAGAAATATTAGAAGGTAGTAATTCTTCTAATAAAAACTAAATTGAGCTAAGTTATCATCTATTAACAGTCATGGCACCAATCAGCTAAAACGTTGATGATGACAACAATATCAATTGTGTTCCATAAGTCAAATAAATTAAAAACATAACACAAATTTTTTGTCATATTTATACAACATTAAAATTTACAGTTTTAAAGACCCCTATTATTTTTTTTAATTATCAATAGGCTCTCATTTGACCACCACCTTACCTTATGGTAAACAAAAAAGTGGTCTATGATGGCATGCTTGCCTGGAACTAACCTAACTACTTAAAGATCCCTAGGTTGTATTTATCACAAACCGAGATAATGTTAAAACATTTATATAATAAGCAATCAATAAAAAGGTTATTATTAAATTATTCTTGAGATAAGTATCCTCTACAAGTATATTTACTTGATAGAGGACTATCTGAATCCAATAAAGAACTAGAATCTGCACTTCCATCAACATCTGAAGTTGAATAAATTGACATATTTCGTCTCTTGAATGTTTTTTTTGGACCAGTTGACATTGGTGTCTTACATTCGAAAATTACACTATCAAAACTATTTGATACTGAAGTGTCTGGTGTAGCTAGAGGTGGAGATTTTTCATTCTCACTGGGCGTGATTGGTGCGGGAAGATTTAATGCTAACTTTGATGTCTTGACTGGAGTTTGGATAACGGTACTTGATACAGCACTTAGCATATCTGGACTTTCCCTTATAGATGAACTTACTAGTTCTGTTGGTGAGCCAGATTTCAATTCTCCACTTGGAGAACTGGTATTAACATAAGGCTGTTTCATTGGCTGACCCATCCGTGCCATGATTACTTGTACTGGGTCATCAATCCCCAGTTTCTCACATAGCTGAACTGTTTGTGGGTTCATTATTGGTACTGATGGAATTGTTTTCGGGGTGTCTGGATTGTAAACAGGAGCTGTTCTTACAAAACTGTCTTCTGTTATTTTTAAACTTCCAAGTAGTTTAATTACATTCTCTTTCTCTTCTTGTGTTGGTGTGAATTCATACCTGTAATTATTTATAAACACATTAAAATAAAGGCACATTTATATCTATACTAATAATCTACAGTAATATAATAAAGAGGTAAAGTTTGTTTTTTTGTTTTTTTGTTTGTAGGGGGTAATCTCTGGAACTACTGGTCCGATTGGAAAAATTTAAGCAACAATAGAAAGCTGCTTTACTCCTGAGTGACATAGGCTATATATTTTATGTACGCGGGCGAAGCTGCGGGCAAAAGCTAGTATTTTATAATTAAACTGAATAGTATTTGTTTACTTGAATCTGCTAATCTCAGAACTACCAGATTGATTTAACAAAAATATTGTAGTGTTATTATATAATATAGCTTATTTATCAAGGAAAGTTAGGCCAGGCAAAGTGTATATAACATTAACACTATGACAAATAGAAAATGACTTAAAATGTTTTGGAGACTAAATACATGCTTAAAAATATCAATACTATGGAATAGCATCACAAACAAATTTTTTTATATTTGTATGGCACATGACTATTTTATGCCAGTTGGCATGTTTGTAAAAGGTTATAAAATATTAATTATTATAAAACAAAAGTAATCAACAAACCTAATAGAAAAATTTTCAACTTCTTTGAAGGCAAAATTGCAGGTAATATCTATACTAATATTATAAAGCTGAAGAGTTTGTTTGTTTGGTTGGACATGCTAATCTCAGGAACTTGTAAGAAGAACAGGTGGATTTTTTTTTAATAGGTATGTTATCCTATACAAAAAAGTCTTTCAGTGTAGGAGAGCCGATTTATCTAGGCCTATAGACCATATAACACTATGCTACAACCTACAAGAGCAGGGCAGTAACTAAAGACGAGGGTGAAACTGCAGGGGACGGCTAGTATCATAAAATAGAAGAATAAAGAAGTACTAACCTCTCATCTCCACCAGGTCCAGGCATGTGACAGTTAATGTTTTTCACAGCCAATAAGTGGTTAGTATTTTTCAGTATTGCTAGCCATTCCACATCATGTTCCAGGCACAATTCACCACTGTGTTCTGATGGTACATCCAAGATCTGCAGATGTCTGCGTTTGGGCAAACATTTGTCCAATGCCAAAAACTTAGTTTCAGTGCCACTTTCATGTTTAACAAGTGCTGCATATTGGCAATGCAAATGTGCAGAAAACCAATACTCTGGCTTCAAAGTTTGAAGGAGTTTCATGGCTGGAACACTTCCTAGTTGATTTGACTCTATATCTTCCCTGAAAAGATTAATTTTTATATTAATAATGGATCACTTAGGAATACACATGTGGTTAGATTCTAAATAAAAGTGTCTTATTTGATTTAATCTTTTGACTTGATGTCTCGTAATTTTTTGACGTAATTACAGACAAAGAAAAATAGGTGTGCAAATGCCAGCATTCACTTGGGGCTCAAAAGTTTAATCTTTTGAATACCATAATTATAGTAATTAAAGTCAAAAGGTTAAAAACATAATAGAAAGACAATAGGTGAATGAATGCCAGCGTTCACTTGGGGCTTAAGAGTTTAACTATAATGAAGTATATGAATATTATTAATTACCTCAAAAATGTTTTTCTCCGTAATAGATTTTCTGTGTTGCCATAATCTGTGATACCCCGAGGCCAGTCATGAGATAACATAACATCAAGTTTCTCTTTAATTTGGCTTAGTCGGAACACTTCTAAAGATCTGATATGATAAACTGTCCTGAGGGACCTTCCAGTGTAAGGCAAACACTCCCAGTGTCCTTGTAGATAGTCCTGGCCTTTATAAATCCCTGACATTCCTGTAAAAGAGAATTACATCATTACACAGAATAAAACAAGGTCTTCCCTGTCCCTATGTCTGCTAGAATCTTTAAAACTACACAACGGATTTAGATGTGGCTTTTTTTAACAGATAGTGATTCAAGAGGAAGGTTTATGTGCATAATACATGCTTAATATATTCAATATCAGTACCCGTGCCAAGTTGGGGCAAGTCGCTAGTGTTAAATAAAGCAGTTAGGGAGCTACAGATTTTTGAAACACAGTAAAGATAAACACAACTAATTTGATAGTAAAAGAAAGTCATTTTCTAACCTCCAATCCTCAAATTTCCATACTTCACGACTCCAGCTCGGCCCAAATAATAAATGTTAGGGGCCACCCAACCACCATACGGGAGTTCTTGTAAATAGTTAGATGCTTCATGATTACCACCAATGAATATTGTCAGTATTGGGGCTTTTTTCTCACCACTGTAATACCTGAAACAACAATCGCAACGTAAGGTTATGATGCAAATAACAATAATACGGATAAAAGCTTGAATAATAAAGTAGGATGAACACCATAATTGTTACACAACTCTAAAAGTAACAAAAATCCTGAGTGGCTTACTTACTTGTAAAACGAACACATGTTCTGGTATTTCTCTGGCACAGCCATTGCACCCAAGTCTTCATGGTTTCGAACAGATTGAAAGTCACCGCAACATATCAACAGATCAATTTTTATGCCTTCTCTTGTCTGTATTGTTTCAATGCACTCGTATATCTTTTCGAGCTCGCCATGGGCGCAGCCTTCCACAGCGATTTTCATTTTTAATCACAAGTAATTGTCCAGTAATATCTTACAATAGTCTTTCAATACACAAAATCCGGCACTTGATGAGAATAACAACAAACAACCTTAGTCCTCACTCTAACCAACACCAAACTAAACTGACCGACTGACTGACTGACTGGACGAATGGCGAATTGGCGAGATAGGGATGGCGTGGGGGTGACTGGCGGGGATGGCAATTTTATATCGATTAAGAATCGATTAGGTATATAGGTCAAGAAAATGTATCGATTCTAGAAATCAGTCTCAGACACTAGCTAATATTAGATTTTTTCTACGGAATACTATTAAGAAGTTGTACCAAAATGGCGATCACCTTTCAATGCGCAGTGACAGATTTTCAGATCCCAATTGAAGTTACAGCGAAATCGGCGCGTTACCCGTCGGATCGATGTGTAAGAATTCGAATTTATAGACATCGGTTTAGGACTAAAGTAATTCTTTAGACTTCAATTAAAATCGATTCATAAATCGATTTTTAACTGCATGAATCAATGAATCTCCAACCCTACAGTCACAAACATATTTGACGTTGACCGAACGAAGAGTAGCCGGTATATTTTTTGTTGTAATGATTTTGGCCTGGATACTATATTTTTTAGGCCATAACCACAACCATAGAGTCACTTAATTTCTAATGCCTACTTCACATATTAGGCAGATTTAATGCTATGTTTATTAAAATTATTTAGAAAAACTAGCCTTAACTTGCACTAAAAGACAAATTAACATTGTTCTTTTTGGCAAAATTTTGTGATTACCTATATCTATAAAATATATAAAATTTATTTGAATTGTATCTACGATTCATTTGTATATATTTTTATGTTCATCCTTTTTTTATTGCAACTATCACTAGCCTAGGTATTATTCTCTGCATCACCATTTCAGTGATGCTGACTCGTAAAAATATCCAAGCCATTAAACAAGCGAATAACGTAATTACAAACACAATAGGAGTGCGGATACTGGTGGCTTTTACATTTATGAGCATAAAGTATTAATTAAACAAAGTCATACCTAATATAGTAGTATAACTTTATACATTGATTATTCATAGACTGCGGTAAAAAAGGTATTAAATTGGCGTGCAAATATTAGTAGTGCAAGCCCCGAGAGGACACCGGTGTCCGCACACCTATTGTCCGTTAATTGTGTCTGTAATTACGTTAGTCGAAAGGTTAATTACGTATGTATTAAGCATACTTACATTCAATTAGAAAAGTTACAAATTAGGTACCTAGTGTATTAGGAAGCTATTTAGTAATTGCAACAGCCACTCATAAGCCGTCAATATTATCAATAATCTCACCTACAAAAGCTATTGTTAGTTAATTACCCGGTATGACACCGACCCGTTTTATTAGTTATTCCTGGTAATTATTATTGTTTCAATGCATTTCTTAAAAGCGCACACCGACCCTTTCTAATAACGATTCTTGGTACCTACCTATTATAGTTGTTTTGGTACGTTTATTAATTATCTATTTTAGGAAATTCCGACCTTTTCTAATCGCTATTCTATGTATACAAAGCGGGTACCTATAGCAGATAAGGTGTGCTTTATAAATTATTACCTATAGGTATATTAAATGTCGTACTGGCCATTTTGATTTCAATCTCTTTGGTTAGGAATTCCTATTTCAAAATTATACAACTATTATTTTACTCATGCATTTGTTTTTCGAAAACCGTATTCCATACTTATGTTTTTACATCTTTGGTTTTTTCTTTGCGTCAGTTTACAAAATCGAAAACTTTAAATATCGAGTTATTTACGAATACGAGATGCTGCAGAAATGGCTCGAAGTATGTATATGGCGGTGGTGTCGCAAAAGAAAACCCAATATTCTATAATATACCCTATATTAAAATATATCATATTTTGAAAAAAATCGACTTTAGGTTACTCCCTTACAAAACACCTCTCCCTTACAAATATCATATGAAAGAACTTAATAATAGTACAGGCCCTTTCTGAAAGTGCACGACTGTTGCACTATATGTCTTAGGGGAAAATAATTATTAGTGTCCGACCGAAACTGGTTTTCCGGCCGAAACCGAAACCGAAACCGAATGTTCGGCCGTGGCTTCAGTTTCGGCCGAAACCGAAACCGAAACCGAAACTCACATGGTCAAGTATAAAATTTCTTAAAATACTGAAAAATAATGTTTCCGTCGGACGCACACGCACTGACTAAGTTTTATTGCATTACTACAGAGCTATCCGAACGGCACACGACGATTCCCGAACAGAGCCGACGGCTTACGACACAGCTTTGCCGCGGAAAACGAAGTTAGGCGAACGTGCGTGACCTTGCGAGATAAGTTTCGGTTTCGGCAAAAGTTTCGGCCGATTTTGGCCGAAAACGAAACTGCAGCCGAAACTTGATTTTTGGCCGAAACTCGGCCGAAACCGAAACCGAAACCGAAAGTTCGGTCGGACATTAATAATTATGGCGAATAGTATGTAAACTAAATATCAAATTAGTTCTAAGCAACATGGTTTTGTATCTAATCATACCATTATGTTTAACTTACTGATTTACACTAGATTTATTGATAAAATTTTTGAAGCTAGGGGTCAGATTGATGCTGTGTAAACAGATTTTGAAGCCTTTGATCAATACGATCAAAGGCTTCAAAAATTTTATCAATAAATCACCCAATTAATTATTTCAAAATTGAATTGAATTGAAATTGAATTGCGCCAGTATTCATGGCTCTCTGTTGCGATGGATCAAGAGCCCTTTAGTTAGTCGTTCTCAAATAGTTGCCCTGGCCCTACACTTATTTCTTTTGAGACTGGTGTTCCACAGGGCTTCAAGTTAGGCCCTTTGTTTTTTTTTTCAGTAAGTTTGATCTTCTAGATTGAATAGTTTGTTCAATAATTGATTTAAAAAATATACATTACTGCTATCAGATTTGAAGTTTTTCTCTGCATATTTTTTTTGCGGAGAAAACTCTGACTACTATTTGAACGGGTACTCGGGTTAGAGAGATGAGGGTGATGCTGGGAGAAGTAGCAATGTTACAAGAAAATCATGTAAAAACAAATGTAAGAAAAAATAAAAGCGATAATATACCTACAACACCAGAAATAGCAAGTAAAAAGGGTATGTATTGTAACATAGCTAGTAATTTACAAGTATACAATAACCACTTTATACCTGCAACAGCCATAGAAAAGGTCGTTATCATAACATAGGTAATTAATATACATACCAATACAACTATAATACTAGGAATGGCTATTGAAAAGGGTCAGTATACGCAGTTTTGCAAAATGCATCGAAACTACAATAATTCCAGGAATAACGAGCAGAAAGAGTCGGTGCACAAAACTTATGTGGTCGGTGACCCACCAGGTAAGTAACTAACAATAGCTTTTAATGAGGTTATTGATAATAATAGTAAGGACTTGTGACGCTATGATTGGTTGTTACAGTTACTAGTAGTTCCTTTTAGTGAGAAAGATAAGAACTTAGGATATTCATTGACACGAATTTCTCTTGTACCTACTTTCTACTACGAAAACTACGTATTTTTTTTCCAATTGCCACCAAGATCACGCTTGCGCAATTTCATTTTCTACCCATTCTTGATTATGCTGATGTCAGCTATCTTGACCGTACACCTGGATATACTTGAGCGGTTTGCGCAAATATGACCATATTACTGAATTTCGTGTTAAACTCAAGTAGTGGCCAATTTGAACTTATAGGGTTTGAAATTCTTTTTACATGATATAGGAGTCGCAAACAAATTGGAACCGTTCTTTGAGGTATGCGGTTCTTGCAGAGTAAAACAGCACCATTTAAAAAAGGGAAAGAACATGAATATTACGGCGAAAGCGAATTGGCAACCATTTGAGTTTAACAAGAATATCAGGAACATGATCTTATTTGCGCAAACCGAACATGAACCTTAAACAAAAGTTTAAAGTTGCTGAAGTTTAAGTAATTGTACGTACCTATGTTTGATCTTTTTAGTAATGTCAAGATACCTGAAATCAACAAAATCAAAGATGGGTAAAAGATGAAATTGCGCAAGAGTGATCTTGGTTACAGTCCGCAGAAAATTACGAAGATTCCTCAAATCAAGCACATTCGAATAACTTGCGGCTAATTTCCCATAATTGAGCAGATCAAGAGAAATTCGTCTCAATATCCCTAAGTTCTTAACTTTCTCACTAAAAGGAATTCCTAGTAACTGCAATTGTCAATCACAACTTCACGTCATTATTATTATTATTATCAATAACCTCATAGCTATTTTTAGTTAATTACCTGGTGTGACACCGACCACAACGGTTTTAAACAGCAAACGCGGAACCGACCCTTTTACCTGTAATTCCTGGAATTATTGTAGTTTCGGTGTATTTCTTAGTTGCGCATACCGACCCTTTCTAACAGCCATTACCTACCTACTAGTATTAATTGTTTTGGTATTTATTAACTACCGGCAAAGAGAAATTCGTCTCAATTTCCCCAACTTCTTAACTTTCTCACTAAAAGTAATTCCTAGTAACTGAACCTGTCAATCACCACTTCACAAGTCGTTATTATTATCTACACTATCTACACTAATATAATAAAGAGGTAAAGTTTGTTTTTTTGTTTGTAGGAGGTAATCTCTGGAACTACTGGTCCGATTGGAAAAAAAAATACCAACATTAGAAAGCTGCTTTACTCCTGAGTGACATAGGCTATATTTTATGTACGCGGGCGAAGCCGCTGACAAAAGCTAGTTATCAATAAACTCATACCTTTTGTTAGTTAATTACCTGGTGTGACATCGACCACAAAAGTTTTGTGCAACGATAATTTCCAGATGAGATTGCGCAAGAGTGATCTTGGTAGCAGTTGACAAAAAATAACGTATTTTCCTCAAAAGTGCAGCAGATGCGAATAATTTGCGGCAATCGTAGTAGGCAGTCCAAGAGAAATTCGTGTCGGTGAATATCCTAAGTTCTTATCTTTCTCACTAAAAGGAATTCCTAGTAACTGCACCTGTCAATCACAACTTCACAAGTCGTTATTATTATTATCAATAACCTCATAGCTATTGTTAGTTAATTACCTGGTGTGGTACCGACCACAAAAGTTTTCTGCACCGATTCTTTTCTACCCCTTACTCCTGGAATTATTGTGGTGTCGGTGCATTTCTTAGCTGCGCATACTGACCCTTTCTAACAGCCATTACCTACTAGTATTAGTTGTTTTGGTATGTATTAACTAACTATGTTATGATAAAGACCTTTTGTAATCGCTGTTCTAGATATAATGGCGGTTATGGTGTGGTTGAAAATTATTACCTGACTATGGTATAATTTTAAGATAGCAATGTATAACTTTTTACAGAAAGTACATTTGAATATGGGCACTAGGTCGCAGCCGTAGCGTCATATATGGATATGTCAAAAGCATTTGACCGAGTTAATTATATAACACTCTTGAATAAGTTATATGCTTTTGGTGTAAGAGGTAACGTATATACAAATTAATTGAATCATATCACAGTGGCAGTCTAACTAACTACTATCTGAAAAACTGAACCTAAACTGAACTAAAGAACTGAAGAGAGGATTGTTTCTGAGGACAGAAGTATATTTTCCGGTGTTTCTCAGGGGAGCACACTAAGCCCACTTTTTTAAATTATGTTGATGACCTGTCGACACAGTTACATTATGACGTTATTTACTGACGATAGTACTATTATGAAACTTAAATGTTTATAAAATCAAATCCATACTTATTTGATTCTTTAATTACTCATACTCTGCAAGTAGATGTAAAGTTGCCTGCGGACCGGGTTGAAAGTTGTACTTTGCCTCCCTAGGGAGTTTTACTTTCAACTGACAGCTGTCTAAATATAAAAAAACTAGTTCTATTTTGACATTTCTATTGAACCGTGACCCGAATTTCAATACTGCCAGTACAATTGAAATAACAGAAAGATTAGAATAATTTAAGAATACTTTTTTTTGAATTACTATAATTTACTTTCAACTATTTAATTAAAACTAATATATATTTGAGAAAAATGTTGACCTTACCCATTTTTACAATGATAAAATGAAAAATGTTGAATGAATAGCCAGCCGACCATTGAAAAAAAAAATTGGCGGGTAAATGGTTGTCTCTCTATAATTTGTGGCAATTTGATCTTTCTTGTTTTTTTTTTTCGAGGTGTAGAGTATTGTTTACATTTTGCTAAATCTCAGTTATAAGAAATTTGTATTAACACGATAAGTTTATCAGCTTCAGTTATAAATTTAACGCAAGATTCTTAAGAGGAGAAAATCGCTTACCGCTTAAATCAAAAGAAATATAGGTACCTACCTAAAAACATACGAACCCTTTGACGACGACTCAGGTTTTTATTATTTTTATTTTCCTCGTATTCGTAATGAAAAGCACAGTGTTTACCTCGGGTTCAAGAGTTATTTAGTCCCTCGAACTATTAGCGACCTCGGGACTTTCTCGGGAATTTCTCGGGACTAAATAACTCACTTTCACCCCTTGTATAACAATGTACCTACTATTACGCGTGTGAATTTGTCACTGCAGCCCTCGGCTCCATACCATAACACACTCGCCTACGGCTCGTACGAATTCTGCCTCGGTCGCAACGACAATCTTTCGCCACTTGTATCAAAATGCACTATTGCACCAAAGCATATTTCGAATGAACGTTCGTATCTTTAATAAACTTCCTCCTTCTCTCAGAAATATGAACGATATCAATACTTAAAATAAGTTATAAGAATTATTGCTAGGTAAAATTACTTTAAAATTTCTAAATGAAAAGGCACTGAATCAGCTGGTTTATTATAAACGAAAAGTGTATACAATAATAAATTTAAAACGAATACTTGTAACAAAGCATTAGGAAGGTACCTATGTAATTATTTCATAAATTAATGTGACTAATTTGTAATTTAATTTTAAAATTAAATTTTATTATTATTAAAATTTGGTAATTTATTGTATTTTTAAAATTATGTACCAAATCAATTATGTAGTTTGAGAATTTTGTATACTTCAATGGCGGAACATAGCAGAACCTGCAACTAAAACAATATTTTACAAACCTATGACACCCGATAAAAGATTTGAATTTAAATATTTCAATATTTAATTTGTTTTCCATTACGGAATAATTACTTTACCAATGTATTTTACTAAATTATTTCTTACTAGCGACCCGCCCCAGCTTCGCACGGGTACCGATATTGATGATATTATGTATGTATTATACACATAAACCTTCCTCTTGAATCACTCTATCTATTAAAAAAAGCTGCATCAAAATCCGTTGCGTACTTTTAAAGATATAAGCATACATAGGGCATAAGCAACTTTGTTCTATACTATGTAATGATGATATTTTGTAATAGCGACATCTAGTCGTGTCTGAAAAGAACACTTGTCAATGAACATGTTTCAATTCTATTAGTTCTTAATTTTGTTCACAGATGGCGAGTTACCGGTTATGACATATTGACCGAACTAGTGTTTCTTTTTTTTATGGTAGGTAAAAATCATCCAATGACGAATCCCGCTCTGGGGCGGAGCGGGAGACAGTGTCAGACTCTTAATAACTAAAAAACCTACCCCATTCCTTCCTTGTCTTATTCTCAGGCCCTGGTGTTACGCTTTCGCATCAACCCTTGACCCAGGAGGCTTCGACCCTGTAGGGCCCCTACAGTTTGCTGACAACTCCTTTAGTGTTGAGATACTGTCTATCATTTCCATTGAACTAGGGCTGTGTTAGTGTATGATAAAGGCAATCAATATTTCTAACATCCCGCCAAGTTTTTTTTCATTAGGTACTCATACTCTGAAAGTAGATGTAACGTTGCCTGCAGACCGGGTTGGAAGTTTTACTTTTCCTCCCTAGGGAGTTTTACTTTCAACTGACCGCTGTCTAAATATTAAAAAAAAAACTAGTTCTATTTTGACATTTCTATTGAACCTTGAAATAACATAAAGATAGGAATAATTTAAGAATACTTTTTTTATTGACTTTATTTTAATTTACTTTCAACTGTTTCATTAAAACTAATATATATTTGAGAAAAATGTTGACCTGACCCATTTTTACAATGATAAAATGAAAAATATTGACTGAATAACCAGCTGACTACTGAAAAATAAATTGGCGGGTAAATGGTAGTCTCTCTATAATCTGTGGCTGATTTGATCTTTCTTGTTTTTTTTCGAGGTGTAGAGTTTTGTTTACGTTTTGCTAAATCTCTGTTATAATTTAAAAAATATTAATTTAGATTCCCATGAGAGTGTCGTATTATAGGCATATTTTGGCATAAACGGCCGCATCTTTTTTTCATTAACTTAAAAGTTTGATTTTAAGTTAACGAAAAAGGACCGCAGACCTGAGTAATCCTATGGTTTTAATTTCAACTCGATACCTCTACATTTCCGAAATAAAGGGTCTTGACAGACAGATAAACAAACAGACCGTCAGATAACAAAGTTATCCTATAAGAGTTCTGACTTTTCTTTTGTGTTAAAGAGAAGTTAGTGATAGCGTGACGGGTGACTGGACAGAATGGAAGGAAAAATATACTGTACCGACCCCAAATAAAACGGGATAAGGGCAGGAAGATGATTATGATAATTTACGGAATCCTAAAAAAAGGGATTTCTTTTTAGTATGAATAAAAGGCTGAATTATTGTTATATTGATAACAAATAACAAAATACAAAGAAAATGGTGAAGTCAGCTTGAGGAGTATTGACTCCTCAAGCTGACTTCATCATTTTTGACTTTCTACATACAGTTTGTCGTCTGTCGTGGTTTGTTTTGATGTAAAAGTTGCTGCAGGAAAAGCTGACCTACCAAAAGCCAGCTTATATTTTTTTCTTGTTTGGCATAGGTACATCTCCTCGCGGCCGGCTGCCACGGTCTATGGGTTTGACCACTTCAGATAAATATACTCTGAGAATATCAGCGAGTGTTAAGGCCTGCTGCATCATACCCTACGCGTCCCTATACCTATCATTACCAAGAGCTATGTCAGCCAGGATTGTTGTCCATTAGTTATGCGTGTGGCGTTCCGTAACAACAAGCGACAACTTCATTTTTCGTCAAC
Organism: Mythimna loreyi; assembly: GCA_029852875.1. Classification (NCBI taxonomy): domain Eukaryota; kingdom Metazoa; phylum Arthropoda; class Insecta; order Lepidoptera; family Noctuidae; genus Mythimna; species Mythimna loreyi. The sequence goes on from CM056780.1 coordinate 9,035,741, forward strand.
CTTAATTTTTGTAGGTTTTTTTTATGGTAGGTAGGTAAAAATCATCGAATGACGAATCCCACTCTTGGGCGGAGCGAGAAACAGTGTCAGACTCTTACTGACTAAAGAACCTACCCCGTGCCTTCCTTGCCTTATTCCCAGAGCCCCGGTGTAACGCTTTCGTATCAACCCTCGGCTCCGGGAGGCTTCGACCCTGTAGGGCCCCTACGGTTTGCTGACAACTTCTTGAGGCGCGTGGGAACGGAGCGCGCCGTCGACGACTTGGGCTCGGTCTGGACTGCTACCAGACGACCGGACGGCGAGCTACCCATTGCTCACCGTCCGCAAGTCAGTGTCTACGGTGGCCGGATATCGGCAGGATCGCGGCGGCGACGGCTACGGCGAGTGAGCCGTTGCCTTTGCCTTATGTGGTCAGCCTCCTCCTTTACGAGCATTACTGCCTCGCAGAAGGAGGCGACCGCCTGCCACTCCTCCTCGCTGCGGACCATGGCCTGAACCAAGGCCCGGCGTGAGAGGTCGCCGCCGCCGATCACCCCCACGAGGGCACGGCGTTCCTCTTCCCAAGCGGGGCACACTTCTACCGTGTGCTCCACCGTGTCCTCCGGGCTAATTTTTGTAGGTACCTATTAGTTAGGTATATCGATGTCTGTGTACTTACTTCAATGATATTTAGAAGGATCGAATCTGGAACTTTTGAAGTAAATAAGTTGAACCATATTTTGCTCTATTTTGCTCCTAGAGAGGAGGCCTGTGTCTCAGCAGTGGGAACATTAAAAAGGCTGATGATGATGATGATGATGATATTTTGCTATGGTTTAGCAGCCCCCCACTTCGATTGAGACCCGAAATATGTCTGTAGTTGCCAGAGATACAAGTATGTAATATTTACTGAAATTTTCATCGCAATCGGAGGACCTTGCAATCTGTAATAATGGATGGTACTTACTTTGTTACCTTAGGTGTGAAAGTAACTTATTTATATCGAGAAGGAGTTTAGACAATAGTTCCAGTAAATAAAGTTTCGCTCGAGGTGTGTTTGTTATTGTGCTTTTAATTACGAATAAGAAGTAAAAATAAAATAAAAAGCTTTAAACCTATATTTAAATCGTATGATTTTAGATCTACAATATATGATCCATATAATCTAACTTTCATTTAGGTAATGTCGCGCTGAAATTGATTGCCTGTAGGTATAGAAAGTTGGGATAAGGTTCAATAGAAAAGAGAATGAGAAACGAAGATAACATTTTAGTTACCACCCAATGTCACCCATGTTAATCAGTTGTCTAGTGCTCATAATATTGCGTTGTGTGATAGTTGTGGAATATTATTACGCATTGTAGTTGTGAGTTCCACGGTAATCATTAATTCTTCTTTTGTATGTATATAGATGATATATATAGATACGTACAGATACATTACTAATAAGTACCTATATATCTACCTATAATAAGAGCATGTTTCGCTAACGCGTCAGACGATAGCTTACCCACCTACCGCATACCTTGACAACTCAATTAGCGGATCCATTGCGAGAACTGGGCACAAAATTAGATCGCGCTAATTGTACGAACTGGAAGGTTTAATAAAAAGCAACTAATTGCTTGTGTTAGTGGACCGTCGATTATGTAGCGTGGCCGTAACACGTACCTGCTGTTGCTGTTAGCACAAGACTTTACGCTTTGGCTTCTACATCGTTTGGGCAAACATCTCTGCCTGAATAAAATACTGTATCACTTTCACTGTGGAACAGTTTGCCCAAAAGTTTCCTACTTTTTTCTTTAAACAGATATTGTTTAGGTAGCGTGGTGAATTCTTTAATATACTGAGCCTGACACGCCTTTGGCCTTATATCGTATGTGAAAACATCTCTGCCTGAATAAAATACTGTATCACTTTCACTGTGGAACAGTTTGCCCAAAAGATTCCTACTGTTTTCTTTAAACAGATATTGTTTAGGTAGCGTGGTGAATTCTTCAATATACTGAGCGTGAACCTCGCTATCAGAGGTCGGCCTAGCTTCTCCAGTAGTCTCGTAGATAAAGGCCCGGGCGCTATGACGTCAGAGCGGCCGGCGGCGCGCGCCAATGACAAGGCGAGGCGGTCCTATGAGCGCGCGCGCACCGCCCACTTACACCGCTCAAGGGAAAACGAGGAAAACTTGCAGCATTCAAGCGTTCACATAAAATGAGAGAATTAAAAAAAAAATAAATAATAATGCTGACTTTAGGGATGTTTTTACCATAAGTTTTACAGATACGAAATTAATTTAATTTAAGTAATAATTTTCTTCAGAAAGCCATTAAAATTATTTAGTTGCAAATAAAAACAAGTTGGCCATATTTGAAGTATGTTTGTATCACAGTAATAATCACTTTTGAACACTCGAAATATAATTCCTAATACTTTATTCAAACGTGCTACGACGATCATGTTTACTTGCTTACATTTTATAGGTTTATTTACTTTAAAAAGCAATATAATAATGAGTAATCGATAAGTAAACAAATACGATCCCGGCGTATCAGCGACCGGCGCGCGCGCCCCTTCTGTCAAACATTTTTATAGTTATGCGCAGAGCATAAGGAACTCTTTATAGTCTATGCGCGCGAGCCGGCCGCACGCGCGTTCTTCTTGCGACGTTTAAAAAAAAAAGCTCATCGCGGTATTTGAATTTGTTTTATAAACTTTTTTATTGAGTTTATGTTGACAATGAGTTGGGGTCAAGACCGAGACCGGCCCTGCGACAAGTTGGAAATCAATGAAGCGGTCGGGAAATTGTTGGAGAGCTTCAATTATGACAGCATTGTACCACAACCGACGAGGTGCGTAATTGTTTACATTTAATTATTTTTCTTTCGTAGGACCTATAAACAACAACCATTATAAACTTACATAAGTTATGAAAAAAAAGTCTATGAAAAATATTTTAGATTTTTTTTAAATCGGTAGGTTCTGCAGGAAAATTGCGCGTCTTACTTACCTAAGCTTTGTACTTTGAAATTTGAACGTGTTTTTTTCAGGTGTTAGTTTTCAATTTTCATAGATAGTTATGTAGCTATTTTATACAATGCACATATGTTTAATGTTTCTTATATTAGTAACTAATGACCCACCCCAGCTCCAATCCGGGTGCAATGTTATTATGCTTGTGTTATACATATAAACCTTCCTCTTGAATCACTCTATCTATAAAAATGTATATAAAAATCGCATCAAAATCTGTTGCGTAGTTTTAAAAATATAAGAATACATAGGGACAGACAGCGGGAAGTACTATGTAATGAAGATCACTACTGGGCTAAAGGAGATATACTTAGGTAATCTTTATCTGTGACCATATCCTGTTCTATGTTTATAGATAAGTGATTTTTTTTATAACTTCCGGTTGCCTGATTTAGCGGTAAGTCGGCTAGATGTGTTTTGGTGAATATGCAGTGATACTAAACTATTTCTAGTAATACAGTATTTTATTTATGGTAGGTAAAAATTATCCAACGACGGATCCCGCCCTTGAACGGTCGGGAAACAGTGTCAGACACTTACTGACTAAACAACCTGCGTCGTTCCTACGTCGCCATATATACCAGGGCAGAGCCTTCCTTTGAGACACGATCCCTTGGCTGCTGTTGGCTTCGACCCTTCTGCAGGGTCCCTACGGTTTTCTGACAACTCCTACTATTATACGTGCTAGGCTTGGTACGGATCTTGTAATACTGTTACAAGTACTGCAAACTCCTTGGTTAGATAGAAAACAGTACTTTTTATAATTTAGCCTACATCGTCCCACGGCTGGGCAAAGGTCTCCCTCCACTCCTTCCTGTGTTCTTGGCTTTGAGCTGCTTCTTGCCAATTTCTATTGAAGGCATCTAAGTCGTCCCACCATCTCCTTCTGTGTATTTAGTTAGAAGATAGATTCGTACCTAGCGATGTGAACAATGAATGAAGGTTTATAAAAAAGGTGGTTGTCTACACTGAATCCAGCCACTTTAGTATCGAGGCTGCAAGCGTGATTTATCCTGGGGTCGATTCCCTGGTCAGATAATAAGCGTTTATTAGATTTAGGAATTGGTGAGGTGTTCGAAAGTTATGGTGTGGCACCTCGATCTTCAAAAAATACATAAATCCGCTGGCCTTAGGCATTTTTATGGTAGGTAAAAATCATCCAATGACGAATCCCATCCTTGGGCAGAGCGGGAAACTGTCAGACTCTTACTCACTAAACAACCTACCCCGTTCCTTCCTTGCCTTGATCCCAGGGCCCCGATAAGGCCTGAGGTCTAGGTAAAGGTAACAACTTTCTCTCTGGTTGTATAATACATAAATAAAATAAAGGTAAATGAAAGAAAAGAGGGACTGCACCTGTGCTATCACAACACACATACACACATTTTTATACTAGGATAGCTCATGTGTACCTAACGTGCTAATCTCCATTGAAATAAGCTGAAAAAGCCAGACTAACCCGCGAAATTTATTTTAGCATTTTGTTGGTCACAGTCAAGTTGCAATGTTAATAAAAACCTGATGGACGGGCGTAATACGTAATTATTTACGAATTTAAATAATTAAAACTCAACAATTTAATCTTGTCAGTTCGCATATTATATTATTATCTACACTAATATAATAAAGAGGTAAAGTTTGTTTTTTTGTTTTTTTGTTTGTAGGAGGTAATCTCTGGAACTACTGGTCTGATTGGAAAAAAAATTGCAACAATAGAAAGCTGCTTTACCTCTGAGTGACATAGGCTATATTTTATGTACGCGGGCGAAGCCGCTGACAAAATCTAGTATATTATATTATTATAAGCGGAGAGGATTAACAACTTACTTCGACAAGTTTTATTCGATATCGAAATAGAGACCCCTTTTCTTATTTACCATAAATTTTTAACTTTTTATAATTTTTTTTTTTTTTTTAAACAATCTCCCTAATTCGTTTTCGTGGCAACTCTTCATAAAACTCGCAAATTGAGAAGCAAGTTAATATATTCTGTAAAAAATTCACTTTATTCTATTTACAATTTTCTATACAATACAAAGCATACCTCTTCATTATTTTACTTAACAAATAAAATAAATGAAGTCAATGCTTTAGTAAAAGCTCATAGTTTATGCAATGCAGAATTAAGCGAAATTATGAAGACACAACTTAGGTAAGGGTTTTATGTTAGTTAATGGTTATGAGAAATAATCAAAACCTTTAAAGCTCTACAAAATCTTTGCAAGTAACAGAGCTTCACAAACAAATCATGCTTGTTGCTGTCTGTAGCAACTTCTCATTTGATCTTCGATTTGCTAGACCTAGACTGACAACATGACAATCTTCTGGAAAATTCTAATAAGTATTATGGAAAATGAAGGAAGCTAAACTTGAAACTATAATTTATTAAAAACTAGCGGCCCTTCCCAGCTTCGCACGGGTCGCTAAAGCTGTGCAGTGGTGATATTAAATATATTATGCGTGTAGGTATTATACATATAAGACTTCTTCTTGAATTACTCTATCTATTAGAAAAAACTGCATCAAAATCTGTTGCGTAGTTTGAAGATCTAAGCATACATATGGACAGGAAGTGACTTTGTTTTATACAATGTAATGAAGACTTTTCACAAAAGAGAGTTTCTGGCTTGAAAAGGCTGGCAATCGTTTTTCATAAAAAAGCTCATCTTCTACAATTTGGAACGAAACTTTTCCAAAAACAATAGGAAGTGACAAGTTTATTAGACACACACACAACGTAGAAATTTCGACCCTGGTATGAAAAACTATAAAGGAGCGGGATGGGTTTTTAGTCAGTAAAAGTGTGGTACTATCTCCCGCTCCGCCCAAGGCCGGGATTTGTTTTTAGATAATTTTCACCCATCATAAAAAAAAATGTAGAAACTTAAACTAACCAAGAACCACCGTAGGCGAGGGCTTGCGGTAGGCGAGCAATTGGTAGCTCGCCTTCCGGTTGTTTGGTAACAGGCCGGACCAAGCCCAAGAGGTCGACGGCGCGCTCTGTTCCCGCGCGCCTCAAGGAGTTGTCAGCAAAACCGTAGGGACTCTGCAAAAGGGTCGAAGCTTACTGGGGGCCAGGATCTATTTCTAAAAGGAAGGCTTGGCCCCAGTACGAAGTGCAAAGAAGGAACGGGGTGGGGTGTTTACACAGTAACACCCGTATTCACAAACGTTACTATGCGGTCTCACAGTGCTCGCGAGCGCACAGGGCTGGGTTTGTGAACTACGCAACACAAACGAACCAATCACAGAGCTCTATTTCAACACTGTGCGTTTGCTTAGTCAAGGGTCGTTTGAGTATTGTTTGTGAATACGGGTGTAAGAGTCTTACACTGTTTTCTGCTCCGCCTAAGAGTAGCATTTGTCATGGCATTTGGATGATTTTTGCCCAACATAAAAAAAAAACTAACCAAGAAAGAAACTAACATTATGTTTACAGTTCAGTAAAATTTCAGACATAACAGTTGTCTGTCGCTGGTTTTCAATAGAAACTTAAAGCTAAATAAAGCTCTACATGATTGTAGAGCTTTATTTTGCTTTCAATTAATTTTTTTTTCCCAATATCTCATCCATTAAAAAACAAGTCAACATAACCGTGATAATACGACGAGACATCATTTAGATACTATAATCATTTTCCCAACATAGAGGTTACCTTCACGCAAATAGGTATCTATAAATTGGTAACAGAAATAATTAAAGAACAATAAATTCGCTTTAACCGCACATTTGTTTATCGTAATATTATTTATTGCTGAAGTGACCCCGTACAACATGAATTATTCCGTAATTAGTTATGCTTAAATAATTAAATAGATAGAGTAGTATCTAGCTAATGCCGCCCCTGGGGTCATCTGGGCGGTGTACATGAAGAGACTCGCGATTACCGCCTCTAATTGAATAGGCACTACGTTATCTGGTCTCTTGTATATTAATTTCCTATCATCTGCGTCGGTTTCTTTACATTAAGCCCTTTTCGGGACTTCAAGACTGTTAATTGTTGGTGGTATCTTCTTTTCATGTAGCGGCCGCATTACTTGAGGGACATTTATTTTCGTTTATGATACATCTTTTAGATAGTTGCTGCTTAGTCATCATCTCGGGCACGTTTGATAAAAGTCGTATGATGCAAAAAAAAGTCTCTAAGTAGGTTACATACTTATTATATTACTTATTATACTCGATATTATACTTCAATCTCACGCCGCGTCTATCATCATTACGTAGTATAAAACAAAGTCGCTTCCCGCTGTCCCTATGTATGCTTAGATTTAAAACTACGCTACAGATTTTGATGTTTTTTTTTTTTTAAATAGATAGAGTGATTCAAGAGAAATTTTTATATGTATAATACATGCATACCTAATATTGCCATTGCTCCCGTGCGAAGCTGGGGTGGGTCGCAAGTTTAGTATAAAACAGACAAGTATTCAAAAAGTATTGAACGGATCTTCATATAGTTTCCACCGAGCAGTTTAGACAGTGTGATTTATGTGATTTATGTATAGAGGAAGGTTTTGACAGACGTATATGCGGTGAAGGAAAACATCGTGAGGAAACCGGCATGTCCTAGAACCAAAAATTTGAAGACATGTGACATCCACCAATCCACACTGGGCCCGCGGTGGTGTTTTATGGCCCACTCTCTCTCCTAGAGAGGAGGCCTGTGTCCCAGCAGTGGGAACATTGAAAAGGCTGATGATGTGATGTGATGTGATATGCATAGTGGAGAAAAGCAGAGAATTTCAAAGACCAGTAAAAAACTGGGACGGGGACGCAAATAAAAGCGTTTGTAATATTATTGATTAAAAGTTCTCGTCCGCGCAAATCTAATGAAAAGCAATCAGTTACTTTAGAAGAATCTGAAGCATCAATAATCGACGTGACAGGAATAAATTAGTTAATATTCATAGGGTAGTTTGTCTTTCGGGATTGCCTCATCGGGAGCGGGGGCCAACAATATTGAAAAAGGAAGTATTTTTTTTTTCAACCCTGCAATGTTTGTTTAGGCCGCATCTTGCGAATAGATTTTGAAACAATTACATCCCTAACTGATTAAGCTGTTTAGTATGAAGCTGGTCTGATGATGCAGTTCAGACTTTTTTTTTTATTAACCAGCTTAGCATGCAACTGTTCAGATATTGGACTTAGGAGTTGCTGAGCGCAACAGGATAATCCTATTGATGTTTAGAAGCTCTTCATGGGTAGACGTACCTATTACTCTATAAAAGCTTGTACATTAAAAACTTATTTCCGAGAGTTTGTGTTCTGAAGACGGAATAAACGAAGTTATATCATATCCAACTAATTATTTCTTAATTCATTCTGCCAGCAACCGGTTAACCATTTTATTGCGTCGTGATTTAAATTGGCCGTTTTGAAAGTGACTTAAGTAGAGATAAGATAAAAGTGGCCGTTACTTTAAAATATAAAAGTAATATAATAAAAATAGATAGCGAAATCGATCAACAATGCTGTCATCCGACTGCTAAAGTCGAAATTCCATAAACACTTTTAGGCTGGAAATGACCACATAACTACTTCCTCTCATGGTGTAGCGCGTCAGATTTTTATTGACTAAAATCCACCAGTGTATCTTCACCCTTTTACCATTTGCGTTCCAGGACCAATTCCGCACCTAGCGGCGATTAATGTTAATATAGATGACAAAAGCTTCTTTAAAGATACAACCAAAAACTTTGTTATGACAAGATTCACCGATTATCAGCAAAGATACTTATTGTAATCCTGGACATATTAGGAACGGAAGCTTCATCAATTTAACTTCAAAATATCTTGAAAAAAATATCTTATTTTTTAACCTTTCGAATACCGCAATTAGACATACAATAAAAAGACAATAGGTGTGCCAACACCAGCATTCGCTTGGGGCTCAATAGTTTAAAGAGACACCCTTGATTTGGTTGTCTGTAGCTACTTTAATTCTTTTGTGATCATCCTCTTACACTAGATTAGGCTTAATGCCTAGATAAAACAAACAGCGATTTATTTGTAGCTTGTACTATATCCTATAATTTATCTAAATTCATCAAACATTAGAACCTATCTCTACGATAGTATGGGATACAGAGGTATGTTTCCAACCTCCCCCGTCAGCTTCTTCCACTAGGCCACATAACAGCATCATGTGACAATATTTGTTGTGCTCCCTTCCTGCCTGGTACCAATTTATTTCCGCGTGGCTTAGCGATAAATACGCCTGCGCAAACATTCCCACTATAGGGCCCTTATCTCCGCCGACGGCAGGGAGTCCCCGGGGCTCCGAACAGGCCCGATTGCTGCCGAAGCCTGTTTAAATCATCGCCTTCTATGAGAATCGGAAACATTCGTATTTACTACAAATTAGACCACGCATGCGAAAGAGTCATTTTCGACAGCGTAATAACAATTTCCGTTTATTATTAACTTCACAGGTTTTCATGTGAGTGTTATAAATTAGGTGAGATTGATTTTGCTTGGGTTTTGAATTGGTTGGATACCAAAACTGAATAATATTTTGGTTTAGTTGTATATACCTACCAACTGAATCAAAATGTTGCACCAATTTGATATCAACCTTCGTAGGTACTGCTGTGTAGCTTGCTACTGTCAATTGTTTTATACTACAAATAAATTGGTTAATTTCGTTGATTCACTTAAAATACTGTTTATATTGTACTCTGCTCTAGGATGCTTAAAATGCTACATGATCCTTGACATCATCATTGAGCATCGCCTACTTTCCAACATTTGAATCCATCGAATTCCTAATGACTGTCTATTCGTCCGCATTGAGTAGGTAAGTTCAAAGCTCCGTCAGATTAAGATTTCCTCGCCTGCGTTGATCTCACCGGTGCGAGCAAACATCCCGTGGGTTTGCGCAGTGGTTGTAGCCTGGCACGTAAGTGTGAGCGCAAACAGGCTCACAGGTGCCGCGGGAGCTCCGTCCTGCCGGAACACAACCCCTGTTTGAACAGGCCACTTCGCGCCCTCCGACTCACTTGTTACTTCTTGACATTTGAACTTATAATCAAAGTTTGGCCGCGGCTTCATTCATGCGTTTGGGATCGGTATAAGTGTTTATTGCTTTCGATCCCTTTTGGTGGAGTGACAGGATCGATTGATAAGCACACAGAAGTGTAGAATTGTAGCTGTACTTTTCTACTATAAAGTACCTAGGTACTTATAGTATAATATTTAATAAGATCTATGAATTATTTATAAAATGAATTAGGAATGAGGGTTTTCTAAAATGTTGTTCACCAAGTAGCAGCTATGAGTCGTCAGGTCCCGGTACCTGGCAAAACGCATATGTTAATGACATTACTTAAACTGACGTCAACGTCGTATATGCATTTTCAAAAGTAGAAGACCTCTCGGCTATGTGGAGCTGACTGGTTATGTTTATTTTCCTGAAAACTTTCATTGAATCGCAATCGTCTGTCAAAAAGTTTTGAAGAAATTTCCTACCCAAAGCAGGCTATCGTTAATCAAAACACAATTAAACACATGGTCATCAGGGTCGATCAGGATTTGAGATTTTGTTCCTAGATATCAAAATGTGTTCTCAGTCACTTTACGTGACGTAGGTGATCTGCAGGCCATACACCTTTACATTGATGACATTAATTAGTGCAGTTTTCGATTAGCGCAGTTTGTGTTAGTTAGTGAAAGCGCAGTAAGTTTTAAAAGTTTTGTTAGACGACACAACGACACATTGAAGCGCTGCAGCGGGGTTATGTATTAACTTTTTAGCATTTTGACAAATATATTTTATGAACGTGCTTGTCTATCTAGGATAGAAGTAGATGTATGCAACTGACACAGTTGAGAATGACTTCATCGGTTCAAGTGTTCCGGGAGTGCGGGATAGTTTCAAATATTGACAGAGTGTAATCTGGCCGGCACCGTGTGTTGGTTAGCGGGGGCCTGGTAATGTGCTCGGTTAACACCGCAGCGCGCAGAGGTACTGCGCCTGCGCAGCCGCTCATTACCGCGGACTTACTACATGTAGTACAACACTACGCGCTAAACGTTATTCGCGATGCCTTCTATGGACTACGCAATCTTTGCCCATATAATTGGATGGGTTTTGTAGATCTTTAGGTTGTATTTGGTCATTTGAAAGTAGTGCGACTTAAAATGCATGATGTGTTTTTGCTTGACACCTAAAACGTTTCAATATGAGTGATAATAATTACCTTTTTTTTTAATAAATAATTTTTAGACGACGAAATGTTCAGTTGTATTTCTCTAAGTAGCTACTAACTACTTACCATTCAAAACGAAGAATTGTATATAAGGGCACAGCGCAGACTTTCAGCTCGATGAGAGACAGTAACAATGGTTCTGGAACGCAAAAATAAAATTTGACAATTCCATCTTGCTTCGCACAGTTTGATCTCATGATTTCGGTCTTTCCTGATAGCTACAACCTCCGGCCCTATAGTTTACTTCCAGGCGTGCTCCATCGTTGACCAGGTCATTGCTTACCTTCAGGTAACATATTTGGTGAACTCGAACCTAGTATAAAAGGCAAAGTTCTAACTTACTCGCTATTTCATCAATGCCTAGCCGAAACCTTTTGACATAGAAAGTTAAAATTTTCACAGATATTCCTTTTATGAGACAGAAAATAAGAAAGGATTTTTGTCAAAATTTGTTTCCCGTGGTGATAAGAAAGGAGTTTAAAATTTGTATGATGAAAATTACTTTCACGCGAGCGAAGTCATTGACTGAAGTCAGTCAACAACTAAATAAAATTCTACATCACAAAAAATTTGAATGAAATGATGATGATGATGAATGAAATGATTCTAATTTGATTTGATAATGTAATTTGATTTTTTTAATTTATTCGATTTGAGTTTGTTTTAATTTTGTGATTTTTATACTGGATATTTACTCTAATCTGATAATTAATGGTATTATTAATTATTAATCTGTAATATAAAAATGAATCGCAAAATGTGTTGGTAAGCGCAAAAATCGAGAACAGCTGAACCGATTTCGCTAATTCTTTTTTTGTTGTGTTTGTTATTATCAGGAGAAGGTTGTTATGAAAAAAAAATATAGGGTAGAGTAGAATAATCTGTTGCCGGGAGCGAAGCCGCGGGCAAAAGCTAGTATTAAAAAAAAACAAATTTCAGTTTTAGAAATATCAGGGAAAATTGCCGGTTTTCCTGAAAGCAATCTATAATTTTGCGTCCTAATTTTGCACGTTTATATTCAGACGTATTTCCCCAGATTACGATATAGTTGGTGAGGTGAGTCCCATACCTAAGCAGCGTATTGACAGAGATACCGGGCCGAGTGGCCGTTATCAGCGGTTTGTGGACACAGATGTGGTCTGCGGGTTCCCATGCATCGCCCACCCTTCTTGTACTCGGTAATTGAACGTCCTAATGTAAGTCAAGGACTTAGATGAAGATATTCTCATGTTTTCATCGGCGATAATTCGATTGCTATGATTGAGAAGGTGTCGCATGGCGTCGGTGGCTAAAAATTGACCTTTTGTTCTAACGCATGTTTTCGTTGTACCTATACCGCTAAAAATATTTGAGTTTTTAATGTCAAAGTCCCTTGTATGTATGTATGTATGTCTGAGTATGGTTTTCGCACTTAGTCTTGTGTAGACCATTGTACGTGAGCCATAGCGGCCATAATCTCGTGGGCTTATTCCAACCAGCCCACTTCTCTCAAAAGTCGTCAAAGTCGCTTTCTTTAACTCTAAAAAAATCCAGACGCCCCATAAAAGATTTCAACAAGTAGAATTGAAGCTTTAAAACATGACCTAACCTAATAGAATACCCTATATTCCTAAACTGATAGAATATATTTTTATTTACAAAGTTAAACGACAGAATTCCTCCACTTCCGGGATGTGAGGGCCAATCAGATTGCATTCGCGGAACGGCGCGGCGGCGGCTTATCAAGTACAAACAGGGCGCATCTGTAGGTGTGCACGCCCTGTCTCTGCTCATGTTCAAACAAAGCCGGTATCTTCATTTCTAAGATGATGAGAATTATTTAATATGCGGAAACAGTTCAGTAGATCTTTCATATCGATGTAAAATCTCTTCTTTAAAAACAGAGGATACTGCGACTAGAGCAGTATAAACGAGCCGTCGGGCAGTTGCCCGGACTAGACACAGTGTCTAGTCTGGGCAACTGCCTGCCGATTGGTGTCTGGCTGTTGTATATAAGGTGACTGGTAATTAGTGACCGATACTTAAACACCTGAAATCAAGCTCACGTTGTAGCATGATAACAAACAATTTTTATTATGAGACCAAACATTTATGTTTGTCTAACTGGTCAAAATATATTGAACTTTGCTGATTTTTTAAACAAAATTCAAAAACAAAATTCACTGTAATTGGTGGATGATAAAATTCGAATAAATATAAATTTTGGAAAAATGTACAATTCTACATACGAGTATATTTAAAGGTGTCGTGTTAGACAACTTACAACTACTAATTTTAAAATAAGTGTCTATATTATAAATGTTCCTGAGCATTTTTCCATAGGTATCTACTACACACCCAGTACTTCACAGGAACCCTCACCCTTCATCGGAATTCAATTTAAGGATCGACAATTCCACAAAACCACAGTGTTTACTCTGCAGGGAATTCTGTGAGAAAATTTTCCCCTTTTCAATCGAACGAAAGGATTCCATCACGCGGTCGGTATCGTACCCTAGGTACTACGCACCCCTATTAACTGATACGAATTTTCCCAGGGCCACTTGAGGCAGGTGCTGTGAATCTAATCACTAGGTAATTATTCGTTCTGACTGAAGATAAAACGCGTTCGAGTGCTACAATAATGATTTTAAAACTCATCTTTCAGCTACCGTCGGGTTTTACTGCCCCATTAATTGTTTTATAGCCGTTGTTACATTCACTGTAAAGATAAGTGTGGTCGTGGGGATGTTTATAAGTTTTCAAGACCAACGCAGTGAGGGGAGACATGTAGTGTCGTTTGAATGTAAACATGTTGGTTGTTGATCTGACATTGATTTGCTTATGCAGGGTTTTCAAATGAAGAAATTCTTGAATTTACTTGTGGCCTCAATTTTCCAGCCAGTAGGAAAGCAGCAAAATCAAAATCGTTAATTTCAAATAGACCAATTTCAAGCACTTTTGAATTGTCAAAATGTCGGTCAGTCAAAAAAAAGTGAAGCTAAATTGTTCCAAGGCGTAGATCTCTATAGAGAAACAATCAAAACGTAACATATATAATAGCGTACCATAGTTATAATTTAACTGGATATTATTTGCATGTCTACGTTTGTAGAATATTCCATTATAATAAATATATTTAATATGTAGAAGAAGATTACTACGTATGCAAGGAAATAAATGATTCTTCTAACGATCTACAACAATTTATTTTTTCGTAGCCATTTCGTAGACAGTGCTACGAGCCTACGAAAAATTCTCCATTATTAAATCCACATAACATTTTCGAATCAAGGTTTTTTTATTATTTCAAATCGTTATTTTGCTCCAGTGTTTTATTATAACTAGAACCAATTCGATATAAAATGTTTTATCGTTTTTCGACGAAGGACATCTTGAACAGAACTAATCAGGATTTCCGTGCCGCTAGCGAATTGGCGTAGCAAATGTCGTGAGCTTAAAGTAACCTAATTAATTAAGAAAAAAAAGCAGCCTCTTATTCTTAACTAGTTACTATATCGTGTATATATAGGGTTGGAAGGCCTCCCACAAGGTGGACCGATGACCTGGTCAGGGTTGCTGGAAGCCGATGGATGCAAGACGCACAGGACCGGTCTTTGTGGCGGCGCTTAGGGGAGGCCTATGTCCAGCAGTGGACGTCTTTCGGCTGAAATGATGTGATAGGGTTGCGCTTTGTCGCCCAGCACAACTGTTTTCGAACGCAAAGGGAATTAAAACAAATACGTGTGGGTATTACAAGTGTAGGCAGTGAAGTCTATAGCTTTACACAGAAAAGATGTCCTATGATGATTTTCCACCTAAATAAAAAGAAAGGGATTAATTTTGTTGGTATTTTATTTGTTTGAAGTAGTATACATTACAATTAATAAGGCCAAACATATTGAAATTCTTCTCAAGTTCTCACGTTCTACGAAGAGCATATGGTTTTCGTTTTCCGCTTGAACCTCTGTTTGTCTGATCAAGATACCGGCGGAACTCCGAAGAATTAGTTTGAGTATCGACATTATTTCATGTGTGCCTAGCTATATAGCACGATATTTGGAAATTGCAGAAGCAAAAAAAAATTGAAACAAAGATGGAGCAGTTAATAGACTCAAACACACAATATGAATGAGTTACCAGTGAGCCACATGTGCAGGAGCAGTCATTGCCAAACAAGCTGGTCTTCTACATAATCCTTAACCTTATAATATGCTTTTTTGAACCCTGCGCCTGATCTCGGTCTAGTCGTGTCGGATTGACGTCCCATCGGACTACGAGCGTAAAGGGAACAGTTGTGAATGCGCACGCACTTGTGCACTATAATATCTCCTGCGTACTTCGCTACTCTGTATTGTGATTGGCCACCGTGATCAAAACTTGATCCGGAGGATTATTTACACATTTTTTATCGTGTAACGTCTGCGTGTAACGTTTACAGCAGAAAATCTAGGAGCACTAGCAATAGTGATCCTAGGTTTTCTACTATTTTTAGCTGCGAAATTCTATCCTCCATTCATTTCAATAGCTGTTGATTCTCGTACGATTAAATAAAAAATATATTAAAATAAACACAAAATTTATTGCTCGTAGATCCCGTAGCCAGTTACGAGGTAACATAAGTCAAAGTCCGCACCAGGAATGTTGCAACAAATGAACTTTGGCGGCAACAAACTGTCCGATGCACGTTCCCTTGGCAAATTTATGCGCAATAATACATTAATACCTAAGTACGGTGGGCGGCTGCGTCGGCGCAGCACTGAAAAGCAGAAATAGCGTGGGCGGGCTCTTCACAGATGACAGCTATCTGTTCTGTTTATGACTTCCTCAGCCAATGGCCTCAAACAGCACGCAAGTGCATACCTAGCCTAGGCCAATTTTGA
Organism: Mythimna loreyi; assembly: GCA_029852875.1. Classification (NCBI taxonomy): domain Eukaryota; kingdom Metazoa; phylum Arthropoda; class Insecta; order Lepidoptera; family Noctuidae; genus Mythimna; species Mythimna loreyi. The sequence continues at coordinate 9,051,819 of CM056780.1, forward strand.
TATATTTTGAGGATGTATATTTAAAAAATAATTTTATTATTGAGGATAAAATAAATGAAAATATACATTTAATTATTATACTAAAAATAACCTAAATAAACTAAAAATACACTAATATTTACAAATTATTTATTGGGCATATATGTATACACACGATTTTTTTATTCATTCATGAAAATGTCCTCTCAAAAGTCTATACAAATAAGCAGGCTAAAATATCAACAACATGTTGTAATGTGAGGAAATTTTAAACTATTATTTTAATGATTATAAAAATAGTAAAATATCAACGAAACTATAGACAGATTGTGTGAAAGAAGACTGATTTAAAAGGGAATACTGAGATGGCGATTAGATACTTTATAGTGACGTATCCTTCTAATGAAGGTTCCTTATAGTAATGTTACAGCGTTCTAGTTAAAACGAATAAGGACAAAATAATTATTATAATAATGATGAGTTAGTGACTACAGCAAACGACACTAACATTATAATAAATACAATAGTGTGTATGCGTATGCTTGATAGATCCTTCACGTCCAAACGTCTTAACGGATATTAATGAAAATTGGTACACGGGTAGACCCTGGCCTTTTAATAGAAAATTACCCATTAGGTATCTTTTTATGTTCACACGGCCGAAGCCTTGGCAGCCCTACTGGGGCCCAGGGTCTCTTTCTGAAAAGAAGGCTTGGCAATCGTTCTCGTTCGTAGACCACTTAAACGCATAGCATAAACTGAGATAGTGGTAGTAAAATAAAAAGAAAAAATATTAGGTACACTATTTTCTGCCAATGACTTTTTTATGGTGTGCAAAAATCATCCAATGACGAATCCCTCTCCTGGGCGGAATGGGAAACAGTGACAGACTCTTACTGACTAAACACCCCAACCCATTCCTTCTTTGCCCTTCGCACTGGAGCCAAGCCTTCCTTTCACAAAGAGACCCTGGGCGCCAGCAGGGTTCAACGGAGACCCGATATTTAACTTCTGCGCAAAGGAAATCTGCTTAGAAGCAAAAAGTCAGCTCCTTAGATCCGTACCTATGTCAGTATTTAGTTACAGGTACTTTAACTACACAACTTTTCAGCACGAAAACCCGTAACCTGAAAGAAATAATTTTCAATAAATTATTTCATACAATACCGTTGAAATTGTTAACACACGAACTTACGAACGTGTTTTAAGCACACAAAAGTCAGCACATATTTGAAAACAATAGCTAGAACTAGGCAATAGAAGCCTATTGCTTTAAATGTAAGCTTATCTTTGTTTGGACACATCAATCACAGTACTACCTACTACATTTCGGCTGCCTAAGTTCTCTAAACAATAGCCTAATAGAAGGTAATAACACCAAAGCATGGTTAAGTTCAACATAATGTTGTTACTTACCTAAATTTGACACGTGTCAATTTGTGCGCGTAACCTTGAGTAAATGTTTTTAGTTCAATTGTTCCCAAAGTATGCTAGCTTTGCTATATTGTTACCACTTAGCAATTTTCCGTAGGGACTCTACAGAAGGGTCGAAGTCTACTGGGGCCCCGAGGTCTCTTTCTGAAAGACCCAATGAGATAGGCAAAGAAGGAACGGAGTGGAGTGTTAATCGCTCCACCCAAGAGCGAGATTCGTCATTGCATGATTTTAGCCCACCGAAAAAAACCACTTAGCAACTTTAACAGGCCAGTTTACCCAAGGGGTAAACAAGATGAAGCATGGCAGTTGCTTAAAAAAGATTACAAGACAATTAAAGAAAAAGACGTACATTGAATATTATCTGATCTTTTTATTTAGATGGCTTACAGTTAAGAAAAATTATACAGCTATATGGTCATCAGGGAGAATCATTTGCCATTGTAGATTTTAGTAAAGACACACAACGCAGAGCAGTAGAGGCCCGGGCACGTTACTTTGCGTAAAGTTTTTCACCACTGCTTCTAAAACAATGATGATAAACGTAATCGTAAGAAACCAGGATAATTACCCTAGAACAAAAAAATCGAAGACATTATGTGACATCCATTAAACTGCATTAGGCTCTCATGGTGGATTGAAGGAGCATCATTGGGAACGTTATAGGCTGTTTTTTATGAGGACACACCACATTTATTTTAGGAATCAGTAATATTAAGAAGACAAAGTATCTAGCTTTTCCTTCCGAGCTATAAGCTTTTAATAACAATAAAGTCCTCCACCGCTTCTTTGTCAGTCTATCTGTTTTCTGCAAACTCAGAAACAACTAAACGGATTTTCATACAATTTTCACATATAGACTGATTCATGAGGGAGATTTAAATGTATTATACAGGCTTATTATAATAGGGAACGATAATTTCAAAGATTTACAATCCTATAACTATAAAGAAGGAAGGTCCTTCTAATTCAACTACTTAGACTTTTTAGTTACCGTTAGAAGAAAGCAGATAAGTCGACACACCGCCGCCATTTTACGGTAGGTACTTCTCTTTAAGAACAAAAACGTTATCGCAACTCTAACCTTTATCGAAAACCTTCATACATTCATCAACACCAACTTTGAAACTAACCCGACTGCAGTCCAAAACAAAAACACATACTTAAAAAAGATTGAGTAACGCGGATATAATAAACACGTGCCCACTGTGCCTAAAACCAAAGCACTTGTAGATAAAATATGTAGGTGCGTATAGTTAACTAATACTTATGGTCTTAATACTTATGGTACTTATAATCCTTACCATATTACACACGTGTATAAGGCAGACGAATGGCTGTGAAATCTGGTTGTAAATCATTGCGCGCTCGACTATAAAACTTTTTGTCATTGACATGTCGTCCTATTAATATTTTTAAATTATTAAACTTTACGGCGTAATAGTTGGTTTCTATTATTACGTAAAGGGTGAACGAATTGTGAGCTGTGGAAATGTAAAAAGTGGAGAATAGTGACGGACACAATGCTTGGCGGCTCCGTGTGTCTTGAAATTATTACGAAATCTTTCTCTCTCACTAGCTTTTGTCACCATTTTTCGTTAGTTTAAAGTTTAAACTCTAATAGTCTCTAATTAACCACCGCCCACTACCCCCTGTAATATTTTTAGTTCTTACGATCCATCCTAAGGTTGTCTGTCAGATATCGCTGTCAGCGATAAGACCGCCATTGTACCCATAGATTTAAGTTTTGTTTAAGTTATGTTACTTTTTGGTGTACAATAAAGTTTTAATCTATCTATCTACGGTACTCGAAAGATTAAAGTATCTATCTTCCTAAACAGATAAAGATAGAGCTTCAAGTGTACTAAATAATTCATGTAGCAGTGAATTATTGTCCTGAAAACAACGCAACGTAAGCAACAGAAGAAAACAATTTTTAATGAGAACCCAACTTAGTAGCAAATCTTAAAAATATATCTTAGTATTTATTCGTTTATAATTATATTATGTACTTAAATGCTTTATTATTATAAGCTTCTAATTTTAATAATACTTTAATCCGTTTGATACATTTAGCAGTCGTTTATCGTGGACACCTACCACTGTGTAGTCTTTATTAACACAAAGGTTGACTGATCGATAATGTCTTTTTGTATTAAGTTCGCCTTTGTAGCGGTACCTATTATACCTATAGTTTAAATAAAATGTCTACCTACCTATATATTATGCAAATAAATTATTTGATTCGACTTATGACAATATTTTTATTAACTTAGGTTATACGAGTATTGTTAGTAAACGGTGAATATTGTTAGTAAACATATTCAAACAAAATCCCCCGTTTTTACCCCTTACATGTTGAACATCCGGCCTTTTCTTAGTGCTTACCTACTTAGTGACACAAAAGGAAACCTTGTGCAAAATTTCACATTCCTAGTCCCGGCCAGTTCGTAGATTTTATAGTAAGTATCCTCTTTTACCTTTATACTACATAACTAAAAGGTAAAAACTAAAAGGTAAAGTTACTATATCTGTAGGTAGTTTTAAGTCTTCGTGAAATTGTTTATTTTGGAAATTCTTTATTAATAATGAAAAAAAGAAAAATAAGAACACCTAACTAATCTTCACATACATATACTAAAGGCGTGCTACTGTTTGACATATACAATGTGTCCGGGTTCGGACTGTACAAACTTTAGGGGGTGATACTTTGCTCTATTTTATCACTAAAACTATTCTACATGTCAGGTCTAAACCCAAACCCCTCTGAATGGCAGCCATTTTTGTATTTTGGTTCAGTTTTGGGTAACGTCCATACTAAAACTTATGTAAAATTGGAATTTAATGCCCGATTATCGTATAAAAAAAACTTCCCGTAACGGTAAAGTATTAGCAATCAGATAAATAACTCAAATCATTTTAATTATTGCTATATCATACTGAAATAAATGCTGAAACATCAACTTCATGTCATAATTATCATCAATATTTTAGTTTTTCAAGATTATTTCAAAAAATACCCCGAGAACTACCCTTTTTTATAAGCGTAACTCATGGATGATAAGTTTACCTAGATAATGATACCAAAAACTCGATTTTATGTCTATTCATTTAGGAGATATTGTTGCTTAAACCTAGCCCTTCCGTGCGTAAGATATGAATGAGCGTTGCATTCTATGGGGAAGTAGGAAGGAAAAAAAGCTTTATTGCGTGTCATTGTAATGAAAATGGGACAAATACGATGTCAATACAAAATAAGTAAGTATTTGTCAGATGAAACTCGAGTAGATTAATGTTTAACAGTCCCTGTCTTCTGCTGCTTGTCTCTGACCGACCGAGATCAAACTCAGCCCTTGGGTCACGTTAAAGTCTTCTGATCATACTTCTGATAGACATATCAATACTAATTTTCTGTAGCTCACATATCGATGAAAGTTTTGAAATGTCTATAATGACAACGGTGCCATATAAATCAGAGTGGGCACCACTTTGAGAACATAATGTAAGCTGTAGCAATTAAAGCAGGAGCTGCTATCGGTGATTGTCAGGACGATGTTACTAACCAGATGGCGTCGCGCGGAGGGTCTGTCGCGGCAAAAACTAGTACTCACTGTGTAACACAAAAGATGCGGCCACATGTACCGCGGGGAGAGCTACACACAAGCTACATGATCTTATTCGTCATTCTTTGAACAGTTTTTTTGCTAGGAACCTACTTACGTACGTGGACCTTGACTCTTATTACCTTTTCAGAGTTTATATTCGTGTGTTTTTTTCAGAAACCCGAATCAAATAGTTTTGCTTAGTTATACAATTATACATAATATTTACTGTCTGTAATATCAAAATAACGTTTTATTAACATGCATTATAAGTACTTATAAAAAAAAACTTTTGTCAGTCGATCGGTTTATTTCGGCTAAGCTCCGAAATGGCTGAATCAATTTCGAACTTTTATTTTAGGAATATCTTGAAATTAAGACCAAATTGCGTGTGCTATTTTACAAGTCTGATGTGAACTAAGTCACGGGCACCTTCTAGTTTATAATCTAGATATATGTGGCCATAATTTGATGGCACACTTGGCGCAGTGGTTGAGCGATGGATTGCTGTGCTGCATATCGCAGGTTCATTATCCGCACGGAAAAATATTTGTACCTATGGCCATAGATACTGTGTGTTCCCAGTCTTGATGTCTCGTGTATTTTAGTTTACATGTTTGACAAAAAAATATAAGTTAGATTTTCAGAAAACCTCTTCTGGTCAGTACGTCAACCTCAGGCGTCTATAGAAATATCAAAAATATATCTATATACAGTCCACCTATTCACTCCGCCGTTTAGTATTAGTGCAATAAAAATATTTTACATTATGAGAACTCGTTCTGAGTAATAAACAAGGAAACCGCTGAAGTTCGGCGAAGCGGGAGGTGATTATTTCTCCTCAGATTACTTCCCGAGAGTAATCCGTTAGAAATCGATCGACTTTTAGTGGCGTGTCAGTGTTTGAAGAAAAAAACATAATTTATTGTCAGCATTCAGATCGCAAGGAAACCCGAACGGGCATTAGAAAATAAAAAAGTAATAAAATAAGAGATGTTTACGAGCGTAAAATGACGTGAGTCGTGAGGCCGCGCCACTTGGGCTGTTTACTTGTACTGCGCGGGCGCACACTGTTCTCTACACATATAGGGTAAATCGTAATTTATTTTCTTTATAGTCGTTGGTCGTCGACGCTTGATGGGTTTGGTTACCTAGTAATTATCGGGCGCGCGCCGAAAGCTAAACCAATTTGAGCAGCGCGTCGGAACTGAACGCGCGCCGCCTCAAGTGCGCATTTCATATTGTTTATGTCAATACCAGCTTTTTGTTCGGATATGGGTCTAAACTTCAACTATTTATAGCTCTGTTACCTAACAAAACAACATGCTGCTGTTCATTTTTGTTGGTCTGTTAGACAAGTTATGGATCAACTTAATTTATTACGGAACTCTATTATTTCAAGTTTCTATGCAGAAAACCGTATTAATATCGTTAATACGGTTTTCGGGACCCTCGTGTTATAGGGCACAAAATTTCGTAACTTGTCATCCATAACCTTATATTCTCTTATTAATAAAGACCCGAAGTGAATTAGTAATAACTAGGTGTACTTACCTATAATAGGATTTTCCAGTTGAACAATTTGCTCTTCTAGTTCTAGCATTTTGTAGAAAAGGTCTCCAAAAAGATCTTAACCCATTAGGTAATGTTCTCATAGAGGTGAACATATTCAAATAAGACTTGACCTATTCCTGATTTTTTGCTCACTCTTGCGTGATGACAAAACTACTTCTTACATCTTTCGACACAAAAAAATTGACGGCTTTTTTAAGTCTTTTGGTTTTAGCTAAGCCAACATCTTATATAGCTATACATAGTGACAAAGATTTACTGTGGCTTTAGTGCTGTAGAAGGTACTCTTAGTCACTTGAATTGGTGTTAAACCTAAATAATAGTCATCTGGAGACAATAACAGAAACCTTTTTTTTCAATACTTGAAAAGTTGCTCTGATACCAGTTATACCTACCGCTTTCAGGCATTCAATTTACTGTTTTCCGCAGTAAAGTGCACCCCCATGAATTGGAAATGAACCCCGTTTATTTATTTCTTCGTAAGTGTATTAAAACACGTCGTTTGTTACACGTGGAAATTTGTCTCTGCAGCACTCGGCTCCATAACACCCTCGACGATCCGAGAATTTCGCCTCTGTCACGATGACCAACTCTCCCCACTTGTATCAAAATTTACTATTTCCTATGCTATTTGACATCAGCGAACATTTAGGTACGTTAACGCATTCGAGACTCGAGTACCCTAAAAAAAATCGCTCTCAGAGATCACAAACAGCTGTTTGAACGAAGTGTCTGAGTCACTGAGTAACTTACTCGTACTTACCTAGACAGAGTAAACAAACTTTCTGAAGGAGCGTTTACTCTCACTGTCAGATTGTTGGTCTAGACTTCTAGAGGTCTAGACTCAACTGTTGAGTCAACTTAAACGCAGACAGCGTTGAATAATTACCTACCTATCTACTTGAATGAGCGATCGTGTCCTGGTGTCCACATACTGATGATTCAATCTCAATTCATGTGTCAAATTATCGCTCCATTAACTGAGACGTAGGCCCGTGTTCTAAATGACTTAAATTAAGTCTAGAACACTAGGGTACATATGAATTCCATCTGGTTTTAATCAAAATTCATCCTTAAATAAGTTTTCTGGAGAAAAACAAATCGTCGGCTTTTAGGAACTAATAGTTTATTCAGTTTTGTTTTAGTCAGTTAGTGAGTTCTTATAGTAGGTGAGCCTGTGAAATTAGGGCTACAGCTCTGTTACAGCTTTTTTTATGGATTTTCCAGATTTCATATTCTTTTGAAATAAGTCGACGGATCCCAAGAATAAAATCTTTTATGAAAAAATATCGATTTACGGTATGAGGTTTTGCAGTTGTATGTAAATAATAAGATAATGTTCGATTAGTTATTTTATTTTTAATAAACAAAATAAAAAAATAGAGTCTCACGCGCGCACGAAGGGTTAGGTACTTACCTTCCCGACCGTAACAAAAGACGGCAAAAAATCAAGTTTATTGTAGTAGCCCAACTTAAATATTTATTTTGTCATATTTTCTTTTCAGTATAAATTGTTGTTATAGTGACAACAGAAATACATATTTTGTAAAATTTTCTAGTATCTAGCTGTCGCGGTTCTTGAGATTCAGCCCGGTGACAGGCGGACGGACAGACAACGAAGTCTTAGTAATATGATCCCGTTATTACCATTTAGGAACGGTACCCTAAAAAACATTAGCGACACATTGCAAAGCAAGTAATAAGTAATAATAAGTATGTACAATACGAATTCGTAATAAAATAGGTACAAGTCGTCTTATTTTTCGACTAGATTCTGCCCGCGACTTCGTCCCCGTGGAATAAAAAAAAATACTTTGGGCTAACTTTAACCAACAAACACCCCGATTTTTAAACATTCTATTGATCTTAGCGTGGTGATATAGCCTATAGCCTTTCTCAATAAGTGAGCTATCTAACAATGAAAATTTTTCCAATCGGACCAGTAGTTCCTGAGATTACAGCGTTCAAAGAAACAAATACTTCAGCTTTATAATATTAAGTTTAGATACGATTTTATTCTTGTGACTCCTCGTAGTACCTACTGTAGAATCTCTTGTCAAATCATTATGGTTCTAATTAAAAATAATATTTAATCTAGATAACGTTAGTCGAAAGCTTGAATTGAGACCAATGATAAATAAATCAGCCTCTTGGCCTCCGTTAAATTAAAACTTCCAATTATGTCGGTTAAGGTTAGCTAGATCTAAACGTTCTTAGAACTTAAAAACTATTTTAAGAGGAGTTTTTAATAAACTTATCAATCGTTGTGATCATATACTGCCGGCTCCCTCTTACAGCGAGCAGTTTAGGATCTAGGTCCTTGCAACAACGGTAACATATATACAGGCAGGTCACATTAAGTTCTTTACATTTATTATGCACATAGATAAGGAATGGATTTCTCTGCAGGAGTCTGTTTTTCCTAAGGGCTACAACCCAGGAATCTTGAAATCAAGAGTTAATAGTTTACTTCTAGGTAAGCGCGCTCCATCGACGACCGCGCCGTAGCTTTCCATCATCTGAGATAGCGGTCAAGCGCGAAGCTATCGACAATAAAAAGTTCTACTAACAAAAAAATATGTTTGTCCATACAGGGGCGGTGGGTGCATGCGACGGGAGCACGTGAAGAGACCCATGAACGCTTTCATGGTGTTCGCACAGGCGATGCGCAGGCGTCTCTCCGAGCAGAGGCCTGCGCTGCACAACGCTGAACTCAGCAAGTCACTAGGATCTATGTGGAAGTAAGTAAAAATGCCATTAGGACCAAGACTTTGTTCATGCTCGCGTTTAATAACCATATCATCTTATGGTATGGCGATAGATGATTTGGTCGACAATGTAGCACGCTTGCCTAGAAGTTACCAATTCACTTTTGACTTATAGACGTAGCACGCTTGCCTAGAAGTTAGCAATTCACTCTTACTTCTAGACGTATGTGCTATACGAACTCGACTTATATGTAGACGTAGGTGCTGTACGCACAATTTTAATGTGTTCTTGAACTGTACCTATCAAGAATTTTTTTGGTATTTCGTAAATTAGGACATTGGTACAGCTACTTTGATTTCAAAAAAGTATGATAATTACTTACTTACTTACGGTGATAAATATATCTCGTCCTATCAAGCGATCTAGCATACCTACACTTTCAAGATTAGCCTTTTTTCTCCAGGTATGCTAAACCTCATCACATTCCTCAAGTCATAACCAACTAACCGAATGATAGTCCGATAATATGAACCCGAATACCCGATCTGCGGTACATTGGGCCGGCGCTGCGCGTGCGGCGTCCAGCCGCGCGGCGTGCATCGATTGTTTACTCATTAAAATGCTATCGCCGCTAACTGCCCAGATAACATCTCTAACTGTTCCCTCTGCGGCTGCGGCTCGCTCAAATAGACAATCGTAGAATGAAACAAATTCGCACCGAGACCTACCTTGGTTTGTTAAAGCAACTTTACTAAGAGAGTTAGTAATGGTATCCAGTTTTGCAGTTTGTTAAGCCAGATGAAGATTTATCAAAGTTATAAAGGAAGCCGGGAAGGAAGGTAGAAGCATGAGGAGTACAATTGAACTAATAATGGCAATAATGCAATATTGTTTTTTTGCATAGAGGATGGTGATTTTTGCATATGATTTTGATAGAAAGACTAGGTTCAACATGTCGCGCGTAGCAAAGCAATCAATCGTAGTATGAGGTTCGCAAGACCAGTAAACTGCCAAGCCCCTGAGGAAATATATCTAGTATATATTTTTAAATATAATTTATTAGGAAATAGGTGGACCTGAACATAATTATTAATAGGAGCAGTGGTGGCCGAGCGGTAACGGCACCGACTTACGAGTCATAGGTCGTGGGTTCAAACCCAGCCAGGCGCATTACTTAGTGTAATTTATTTCATCACCACTGCTCTCAAAACGGTGAAGTAAAACATCGTGAGGAAACCGGCATGTCTTAGAACCAAAAATTCGAAGACATGTGACATCCACCAATACGCACTGGGCCCGCGTGGTGGATTATGGCCCATTCCCTCTCCTGGAGAGGTGGCCTGTGTCCCAGCAGTGGGAACATTAAAAAAGGCTGATGATGAACATAATTAGATAAAAATACAGTGATTCGACGAATAGCGGAAAGATTTTATAGTGACCGTGACCCTTGATTACAACTACAGGTGGGTATAGTTAGTAAAAATCTGACACGCCCTCTCGCCTCACGCTAAAGCTCAAAAAGTACCTAATTTCATGAATTCCTACAAAAAAAAACTGTTTAAGTACGAAATATAAGTAAGTAGTATAAGTAACCAAACTTTTAAACATTTTTCTGAGATACTTGCTTGCATGACATGACTATGCGAATTCTTTGAAGCAAGTACTATTTCCGAACATTGGGATCAAATAAGCACTAAGTACTGCTGAGCGATCGTAAAAGCAACTTGTCGTAGGCCACCCGCGCACTGCGCCCGCTCCGACCCGAGATGCTGCCGTGACGTGACTCACGGAGTATGAATAAGATGTAGAGCTGGTTTTGTAATTAAGTTTACCTGAGGTGCATTAAAAAATAGCTTGTCTAGAGTAGAGTTGCAAGTGTTGCAACCCAGAGTCGTTCTTTTATGACTCGAGTAGGAACCAACCAACCTCCCTTCCCTTAGTTAACCCAAGTACCCCTAATTTCGAGCAGGGTATGTTGGAGTAAGCCTTTTGACAATATAACTCTTGCGTTCAAAAATGCTAGTCTCGGGTATCTACCCCGATGACGTCATTAGAGTTAACTCCAACCTCGAATTTGAACGAAGTCTAGTGTAACCATACTACATACCGTTATTTCGCTCTCTTTTTATTTTAAGAATCTACACGATTCTCTTAAGATTTGAGCACTACATTGTCATGTTTGCTGTATATATATTTTTTATAATATATGCGTTAAATTTTATTGAATGTTTGAGGTGTACCGAAATCGGTACACCTCAAACATTTTAAAGTAGAGTTTGTTTTGGTGTTATCTTTCAAGGTGGTCAACTAGGAAATACAGTTCTTATGTATTTTATTGATCTAATAGACTTGTGCACCTCACCATCAATGATTGCATCACTGCTTATCATCAGGTGGGATCACAGTCAAGCACTAGTTTATAGCAAATTTTAATATAAACAAGTTTTCAATGAAAAATTTTTTTTTCATTACAAGCTTTTATAGCGGTGGTCTATACTTATATAAATAAAACTCGTCAAGACGATTCACACGAGCCCAAACTCGACGAGGTTGTGCCGTTTAATTACAGAGTTCCTATGGCTACCTCGCGATTCCATCATCAGATCAGCTCCATGTCATCATAATATTGCATTGTCATCCGAACTAAACGTGTATACCAAATTTCAGCTCAATCGGAAACCGGGAAGTGGATCAAATTTAAGTTGCAAGATTTGATTACAGAACGACAGACAACGGGACAGGTGAAACTAAATAAAAGCTTGTAAAAAGAAAGTAGTTGCGATGTAAAAGTGGTTTTTGAAACCTTTTTTTATCACAAACATAAAACAACAGTTTGTGGTAAAAAATATCTGATTTAGGTACAGTTTAATGTAGGAAAGATTACCTATCTACGAAAATAACATGCGGTTGGTTGGGATAGGCCAAAACTTGTGTCTAAAAAACACTTCCAACTCGTACCATTTCTTTTAATTAAATTAATTACGGTCACAATTTCATATCTGAAAGTTGTTCACCAGGCGGTTGACTCGTGCGTACGGTGCGGTCTCGTAGACCCGCGCTCTACGTCTTTTTTATACGCTCAGCTTTGGAGTAAACTCTCGAATCATCAAAGAAAACAGTCGGTGAAGTGAGCCTGATTGCCGTGTTGTGATTGGTGGGCTCTCTTACACTGTCATCGCGCTCACCTCTCGAGATGCAGATCTCGATCAAGTAGATTAGCAAGGTCAGAGGTCGCAGCTCAGAGATGCTCGATTACCTTCATTATTTTGTGAAATTGAATGTTAAATTGACAACCAAAACTTTAGGATCGAAAGCTCGTGGATCACGTTTGATGTAGTGCTTGTTGGATTTTGGACTCTTGTATCCAAAACCCACTTGTACATTAATTGCATTTCCTTTTAATTAGACATGTACTGTAAGAAAACAGCAAAGAACACCTATCGAAAGCTCATAAATTAATTACTATCGTACACTTTGTATGGAATGTGTATTAGCAAGACAAGCTAAGTGGCGTCCATTGGCACAGGACTCGCGGCATATTAGTAATGACGTGCATCTGGGAACAGTTATGTCGATACTCCTCACAAAAACCGCACTGACTCAGCAGTTTTATAAACCCGTTCATCAGTCATAACGATTTCAAATAACCATTATCTTCCTTTACAGAAGTTTAAGTGAAAACGAGAAAAAGCCTTTCATCGAAGAAGCACTTAAGTTGCGGGCGCAGCATAAGAAGGAGTATCCAGATTATAAGTACCAGCCTCGACGTCGCAAGCCTCAGGTGACGTCAGCTGTCCGGCCGAAGAGAGAACCTTCCCCGGAAAGGGATCAGATCGACTTTGCCGGGATGCCGGACATTTCCCCGGCACTGCTAGCGGACGGGCCGCCAGACAATGCGGAGTTAGAGCAATACTTGAAGCCGGGCTCGATGCCGGGCTCGGTGCCGGGCTCGGTGCCGGACTACCACGAGCTCCAGCCGCGGTACGCGCACTCCCTGCACCATGCTCCTCCGCCGCTGTACGCGCCTGTACCTCCTCACCTACACCCTTCGTGTGCAGAATGGCAACATTACACGGGACATCCTTAAAAAAACTTAAAAGAAAAAAATATTCTATTTTTAAAATCGTGATTGCACGTTGGTGTCTCAAAGACTTTTAGTAATATCAATATAAGCTTTATCAAAATATCGGGATATTTGATCGCCGCTCATATTTTTTTTTGTAACTTATAAAAATAGGTCACGTAGCTGTTGTAAATATAATTGGGTAGACATGTAGGTAAGTGTTGCTCGAAACGGCGCGCACGTGCGTTTAATTTGTGTAAGCTGAATAAATATTTACATATTAGGCTAAAGTTTGTGTTATTGTTTTTTGTTAACTATGTTAGACCAAAATGTCTGCGTCATACTTGGATGAACATCGTAAGTTAAAGTAATTTGTAGAGAATATTGAAAAATAATATCGACGCTGTAATGAAAATCCTAAAGAGAAATGTTTGAGAAATGTTTTCTATAAACAATTGTCAATAACTTTCAGCCATTTGTATCTGTGAAATTCATGGATAAACGACCTATTTAGTCAAATTTTTAGGTACCTAGTTGCAACTTGTATCTGTAATTACCTCTAAAAATCTGCTGTATCAAGAATTTATATCAAACATTATAAAACAATTTATATCTACATACCTATTATGTATATGCCTACAAAAATCTTTTATAATGTATAATTCATGTTTTCCTCCACTAATTAGGAAAAAACATACAGAAAATATCTCAGCAGGGCTATATTTATTTTTAAGAAATAAATAATAAATATAAATGTTATATTAGTTTGGTACTTTACATAATTCCTCAAGTTCCAAAGCTTATTATGTTAAGTAGGTATATTTAGATTAAGTTATACATAATTAAGTAGATATAATACAGGGTGCCAGAATTACATCCTGTATAATAATAGGTATAGGGACTATTATATCTGATAAGTTATTGTTGTGATTTATTAGTTGTAGTTCATAACAATTATGTTGTTTAATAAATATATTTTTCTATGTTCTACACTAAATTCCTTGTTTTTTCTTTATGGTAGGTAAAAATCATCCAATGACGAGTCCCGCTCTTGGGCGGAGCGGAAAACAAGTGTCAGACTCTTACTGACTAAAAAACCTACCCCGTTCCTACATCGCCATACATACCAGGGCCAGAGCCTTCCTTTTCAGACACAAACCCATGGCCCTGATTGGCTTCGACCCTTCTGCAGGGTCCCTACGGTTGCTGACAACTCCTTGAGGCGCGCGGGAACAGTGCGCGCCGTCGACGACTGGGCTTGGTCCGGACGATTACCAGACGACCGGACGGCGAGCTACCCATTGCTCACCGTCCGCAAACCCGCGCCTACGGTGGCCGGAAGTCAGGTTCGGAATCGCGGCGGCGTCTGGGGCGCAAACGCCGTTGCCTTATGCGGTCCGCCTCCTCCTTTGCTAGCATTACTGCTTCGCTGAAGGAGGCGACCGCCTGCCACTCCTCCTCACTCCGAACCATAGCTTCTACCAAGGCCCGGCGCGAGAGATCGCCGCCACCGATCGCTCCCACGAGGACACAGCGATGCTCTGCCCAAGCGGGGCACACCTCAACCGTGTGCTCCACCGTGTCTTCCGGGCGGTCCACACAGTGGTGACACCCGGGCGTCTCTTCCGCTCGAATCCGATGCAGGTACCTCCCGAACTTACCATGTCCGGTGAGGACCTGCGTCATGCGGAAAGTGAGAACGCCGTGAGTTCTTTCCAGCCACGCCTCAAGGAGGGGCATTACCGCCATAATTATGGCGTGCCCAGCACTGGGTTGCGTTAGCCGCTGACGCCATTTCGCCATCACAAGATCCCGCCGGAGCTCTTTCCGCCACGCCTTGACATGCTCAGGCAGCGGACTTCCGCCCCGGCGTTGCACTTCCATGCGCAGATCGTGCATGCGTGCAAGGACTGTTGTCTCCAGATCCCATGGTGGCAGGCCAGCAAGGAGGCTCGCCGCTTCACGGGAAATCGTACGGTACCCCCGGATAACACGTATAGCCATGACCCTCTGGCACGCGTTCAGTTGGGCCCTCGGTTGCTGCTGCAGCGTCGGCGCCCACACCGGCGCCCCGTAAAGGGCCATGGACCGAACGATTCCTGCGTAGAGCCTCCGGCAGGGGGCGTCTGGTCCCCCAAGGTTTGGCAGAAGCCGCTTAAGGGCAGCACCCGTCCGATTCAGCTTGGGAGCCAGACGTCGGAAATGCTCCTTGAAATTCCACCGGCACACTAAATTCCTTGTTGTCTTGTCTTTAATCCACTCGTATAAGTCATCATCATTATTTTATTATATTATTCTACTGTAGGACACAGACCTCCCCCAATTGTCGCCCCAATAACAGGCCAAGTCACAACGTTGCATCTTCCGAAACGTGGTTGCCATTCCAGACATTTACGCGTGGTTAACACTATTGCGGCACCATCACTTACACATAGAAGTACTCTTTAGTTACTCGAAAAGTATTTAAATAAAATCGATTCAGGTTTCATGCAATTAAAAAAGACCTTTGCCCCACACTAGTCCGCGGTGGTATAAAAAATCGTAACGTCTTATATTGTTAGATATATATAAAAACATTTTAATTTTTCTCGTGCCATAATTTTTCGCTCGAACAGATAAGGATTAAACTGTAAATATAACGTCGTAACGGTTGTTGTCACACAATAATTTTTGACAACTTTGTTCAAAACTTCGATTAGGTACATCATTGTTGTAGTCCCAAAAAGTAATTATCTCTCTGATATTAATTAATTCGCTCATATGTTAAACATTACTGCGAACTGCTACCCGTACCTACAGGTCTTCGGACGAGGGCGATGCGCGTGATAGGCGGCGACCCCTGGTCGTCCGCAGCTTCCGGCGCGCTCGCAGCAGGGTCAGGCTCGCGCCCGCAGGCCCGCCCCGGAGCACAACGCCTCTCTTGTTCTCAACCCCCTCTTATCACTTACATTTTTCGCGACCGACGACGCTAATGAGGCCAATAACCATATCGGCAAATTATGTAATTATGATACTTTAAGAGAATTTATGAGAAATAAGGACGATTTATCGTAGGCCGACTATATGATGTTACCGACTAACGATAAGCTTCGAATCATCGATTGACTTGCATCCGTTTGTTATCGATGCAAAATAGCAATGCTATAAAGGACTGGTGACATTTCTGACTATTTAATGTTTTAATTTAAATAAATTCTAGCAACATGTCAGCAGACCCTTATCGATTAACAATGTTAATTTATCATCGCATGACTAATGTTACAGTTCCGAGATTTGAAGCTTCCAGAGGAACAAAAACATTGTACAAAAAGGTTGTTATGAATTTGTAATGGTGCATCGAGGCTGCAATATTAAGATTGAGTGCAAATGAAGCGCGAGGCGCGTGCGCAGGGCGGCGGCTCGCGTTACACATACGCTACACATGGGCCGACCGACCGACCCGATGATACTGTATACTTTGACTAACACACTTTTTGTGCGCCAACACATAAGATATTAATTACAGAGGCGGAGAGCAGCATGCTCAATTTTACGCTTTAATCTTGTGTTTTTTGTTCTTATCCGTCGTCGTTCGGATTACCACCACATTAACATAAAACAGTGATCTAAGAACTTTTAACAAAAAAAAAGCGAAATCAAAACAAAGTTCATCGATCGTTAGTGTAAAAATGATGATTCATCGGATGGTCATGTCTACTGATTCAGATAACTATTTCGTTTCTTCCATAACGGCATTCGACTACTACCAAAAAAATTATAACTAAGTCCCATTAGTTATTAGTAGCCCCAAGAGGACACCGGTATCTACACAACTATTGTCAATTAATTGAGTCTGTAATTTAAGTATTCGAAAGGTTAAATAACATGCAAGTGGCTGGCAGCCCATCTGATGATAAAGTGGTCGTGGACTTCCTTGTAAAAGTATTACCTACCACAGGTGCGTTGCCTACTTAATATTCCCTATATCTTCAGCATTGAGAGCATTCATTGGTCTCTTCGCATGTGCCCGTCGCATTCAGAATTCATCCCTGTACCTATTGTAGGGATAACAAGGATTTGTTAGTAAGGTAACCAGATTGTTTGAAAAAGTCAACGTGGACCTGGAACGCAAAGGGTTTTGTCGGTAAAAGTCTGACACTCCCTCTTAATTCACCCAAAGCTAAAAAAATTTAAGCAACAACAGAAAGCTGCTTTATTCCTGAGTGACATAGGCTATATTTTATGTACGCGGGCGAAGCCGCGGACAAAAGCTAGTATAGTTATAAATTAAAAAAAAAGTATTTGCCTCTGGATACGTACGAAAGTGTCTGACTCAAGTTGGAAAGTAGCAAAGCATCCCGCCATAGTATAAAACTAAACAGTGCAACTCAAGTGGACTCATCGAGCGACATTTCGTGTGAACATAGTCCATCTGTAGTACGGCCAGTGTAAGGCGATACCACGGCGTCTGGGGAGCATCGAGGAATCAAATCCTGCGCCACAATGAAGTACCCGCTGATACCAACACATGTGGAATCATTCCGTTCAATTATTTACACTACTTAGACAATCTTGGCGTATGGTTTTGATTGTCAAACATATAGCTATTATTGTTTTCACGTAGGGACTCGCTACTGTAGTAAAAACAATATAGATAATAAATAATATGATAATATAATAAAGACGTTACCTACAATCTCTATAGATCTTTTCAATTTTTCATGAAATCTGTTGTAGAATTTAGAAATCTGTTTGAAAGAGTTACCTTGACTCTGGAACGTAAAAAGCAACTAAAGGAACACAGGTAGATTTTAGTTAGAATTAAGTCTGACTCGCTCTCCCGCACGTATCTACCTAAGTTAATTGATTTCCCACCTCAAAAAATAAAATATATTTTAGATCCATCCGGACGTTGTTGTACCTACAGAAGTATACCTTACCAACTAAATCATAATAAGCGTATCGACTCCCAAATCTGGAGACGAATTCGCCGGACTCGCTTTCGACTATAAATTCAAGCATAAAGTTGAAGGCCTGAAAATAAATTGGAGTAGCGTCTACTCGCTTTAACTTTACACAATTAATAGTACCTAAGGTAGGTAGGTACCTAAAATTCGCTGAATATCAGAAGAGACTAAAAGTGCAAAAAATTATAATATCCTTGAAATGACGATATCTATGTCGCACCCATCTGGTTAAATTAGCCATCCAATTGGACACCTAAGGCGTTCGTTAAACGCCGGCATTTAATTGGATGACTAGGCCGATATTTGTTTGAAATAAAATCACTCAACGTTTGACAGCATGGCGTACTGAAAGTTTACCGTTTCGGCCAAATACTTCAAATTTACCCTACTAAACCAATTGACTGCACAACGTTCAGCTATCTAGTTAAACGTTGCGGTTAACAACGTGGCTAGTAGTTCTTCAGCCATTTGATTGAATTCCAGCGTTTAACGAAGGTCCTAGACGTCCAATTGGATGGCTAATTGAACAAGATAGCTGCGACATCTACACAAGGAGACCTGAACTAATAATATTTTGTACAGGCTATGTCAGTTTTAGCAGTGCTTATTGGAGACATCCAAAAGGGGGATGGGCAATAGAAAATTTGCACACCGCATCGGAAATAATTACTTTATCGACTCATGCAGCAAGGGGAAAAATTTAGAACTAGAGTATAGCGACTCTGGCTTTCTAAAATAAACGCAAGTGAAAAACAATGGTGCTATTGTTTTTAAGTTATTTTTTTATACACTTATGCATGCCTGATTGCAGGCCTACATCATTCCAATTTCTATAAAATTGTATCCGATCGATCATACTCCAACTCCAAAAGTAGAACTTCTTTTGCATAGCGCATGACCAAAGGCGGAAGAGGACGTGTTCTTCGTTTTTTAATCGGTTAGAGTCGAATGTTTCAAGAGGTTTCAAGATATCGTGTTCACCGGGGTGTCTTTGTGGCAAATTTCGGTGCAACGACCCCTATGTGTAATTATTATGAAATTCGGCCTGCGTGGCCCTAAAAGTACCACAATGTAGAAACATTCTCGGATTTTTTTCAAATAAAGTTCAGTAACTGGTATAATTGTTCGCAAATTAATTCCCAGTGGCTAATGTGACAAAAAATTGGTGTAGTTTTATATCTGAACTGTCTACACTACAACATTCAACCAGGTAAAATGGAGCTGAGAATTTTGCTACCTATAGTATTGATTACCTCAGGAAAGCTTGCTGTGTGTGTGCACATTAAGATTCAATGGAATTCAATATAACTCAATGTACGAAATTAATAAAAAACTAAATACTTTCTTATCTTAACACAGGTTACAGGTTTTGTGTTGGACAAACTGTGGGAAACCAAAACAAAACAAAAAAATATCCATGTCTTATTTTCAAACATCAGAACAGTAGAGATGCGGAATAAGATGTAAAGTCCCGAAGACCGCAATGAAATGAGAGGAGTCTGACCAGCAGAGTGGTCTGGGCAAATGCCCAATAAGTACTTGTTTTTTCGGACTGTTAAAGGCAAGACGAACGGTCTTTAGATCGTTTATACAGGAATAGATACCTCTACAATGTGAAAAGGAAACCAACAAAGATAGTTTCGCAATTATGATTATAAGATTTTAATATAATGCTACCAAAAAAGGTGAAAACTTTTAAACTTGAGCGCGGTAATAAAAAACACAGATGAAAAATAAAATTGTTGCCATAAAATAAATCTATGAGGTTACCACTACTGAAAACTTCTGTGTTCCAGGTTAGAGTTCATTCAATAACAGTATGTTAAACATATTTTAATTCATTTAAACCACTCGTTTAA
The DNA here is from genome assembly GCA_029852875.1 of Mythimna loreyi. Classification (NCBI taxonomy): domain Eukaryota; kingdom Metazoa; phylum Arthropoda; class Insecta; order Lepidoptera; family Noctuidae; genus Mythimna; species Mythimna loreyi. The sequence goes on from CM056780.1 coordinate 9,071,983, forward strand.
ACTAATATGATTACATTATCCTTTAAAAAACTTAGTAAACACATTATTTAATTTTATGTGTTATTTGAAATCTATGTATATAATATAAGATGGTGATAAAAAAATTATAAATAATATTTTTCTTTATGGCAATTGTGATTAATGTTACAGTTACGATCTGTCAAAACCTTGGATTGTCAAAGTTGTCACTGGCGATTTGACAAATCGAATTTATTTAGTCAAAAGGAAAATGTTATCGGGTTTGTGATTAAAGTTCTCACTTATTGCAATAGTATGAAAGTTTTTGGAAGTGATAACATGTTTACTCATGAAGATTATTGAGTGATAGTATTAATGGCCGATTTACCGAATGGCTGGGTTCAGCTGGTAAGTTCGATTGACCCTTCCTATTTATTTATCGGGATTCAATTCACAGTGTTTCGCAGTTGTTTGTATGCCTGTTTTGTCTTCCTTGAACTCTATAATTGGATAAATTGTTCAATTGAGCGCGCAAGGTACTCTATATTTGTTTTGAGATTCAAATGCAATTATTGTGTATTGTTGTACTAGGTGTGTTTATAATGTAGTTTACGGTTTTTTGAATTACTGGGAGTGTGTTATTTGGTCCCACGGCTAATTCTTACTACGAAGTTTATAGAAATTGAATAGTATTAACTTTTTTTTTGTCTAAGGAAACCTTACAAGTTTTTAATTAAAGTAGACCAAGTTGCGAGTGTTCCGAATAATGTTTTTATTTCAGGTACCTTTCTGAAGGCTTCCAAGTAATTATTGAGAAGTCGTCGAAGGATGCGAAATGCTCTCTAAAAGATATTCAGTTGCGTTTCTTGTGCCCTGATGACCTAGAGGAGGTTAGTATTAATTAACACAGCACCTGACATTACCAAAATAATGTTTGACCCTGGGGATTCATAGACACACCAAATTAGGTCATAGTACTTTTTGAATGTATCCTGCTCATTATCAGTTTTTTTTAGACAGATTTGAATCATTTTTAAATTTTTTGTGGTATTTAATATTTGTGCTTGTGAATAAATTGATTTAAATATACATATATTATTCATAATATATTATTATCCAGATAAGTCGAGGTACACACATTAAAACAGTACCTTAAATTTTTCTACTTTAATTAGATTACAAAGGATATTCTTTTCCAATGAGTCTAAACTATTTAGTGTATTTTTCTCAATTTTATTTTTAAATTTAAATATTTGTGAGGTAAAATGATGTCATTATGTTGCAAATATTGTTTTTCATGTGGGTTAATCCATATGAGCAATAAACTATTCAATGATGTAAATAACTTTGATGAGCAACCGAAATGAATCATTCATTTGTGTTGCAAATTCATTGATTTCGGTTTAAACTTCAACAACTTGAAGTAAATGCATGTATTCATTATTTAGTGTAGTCGGGACACAAAAGCCATTATATTCACAGTACTTTACATTTTCTGTCTCTGAATTTTAATTCAAGCATGAAGGTCAAAAAGCATTTCATGTTGAATACTCATTTATTCATGGGATTTTAACATCACATTATTTTAGTTACTGTGTTTCGAGGTCAGTTTCCTAATGGCATAATTACATTCATGATACAACAGCTAGTACAATTTCTCACCAACTTCAAAACAAGGTTGGTTCTCACAATAAATACAATACATGTTTAATTATCTGCTGTCTTTTCTGTAAATTTGACCAATTGATGACCATTATTATTTAAATGCAAATTATATTACTTTAACACAATTTGTCTTATTCCAAAGATAAAGAAAAAAAGATGATCTAAAATAGTTCCGAGACTATTACTGGGTTTAATACCAATTAAACACTATCTAAATGTACAGTATGCCCGTCGGATCTTGATGAGTCTAGTTTAGTAGTTAGGATTGCGAATTTTAGTAGTTAAAACCTCGTAAAAAATTAAACATATAAATGCAATTTACAGTTGTAATTTTTGTTAAAATCTGTTATTGGCATTTCTTTTTTAAAAACCTTTGTTTTACTGGACTCGCCAAGATCCAACGGCTGCACTGTATTTCCGAGATTATTGCTTGGTTTCTGAGATTTATTACCTTTCAAATACAGTAATTAAAAGACGATAGGTATGTGGACACCGCTGTTCTCTTGGGGCTTAATTGATTAATCCCTATTAAACCTAGGAATACCCCTTCTATAGAAGAAAGCATTTTGGTATAAAGCAGACTGGATATGTCTCTATTTTTTCCAACTCTCCCTTTGCAGGAATGCTGAAAGAGATTTTTATAGATATACCTGTTTTTCTGTTTTCTTGTTCTTTTGTTTTATTTTATGTGTATACATGAGTAGTTAATAAATAAATAAATAAATATTTTGCAAAAATACAAAAATGTTATGATGCCAACATGCAAGCAATTTATTGTTAAAAATTTTTCAGGTCAGATCTCTCTGCAGAGATTGGTTTCCGATAGAATACCCACAATCATGGTACGAGGACATAACTTCTTCAGAGAGGTTTTTTGCCCTAGCCGCTGTGCACAAAAGTGAGATTATAGGCCTTATTGTGGCTGAAATAAAGCCTTACTTGAAGCTGAATGCAGAGGACCGAGGGATACTGTCAAGATGGTTTGCCTCAAAGGATACACTTGTGGCTTACATACTGTCATTAGGTATTTTTATTAGCTTTTTTGTAGTGTTTTTTTTGTGTTACATAACAATGTAGCTTAGTTAATGTGACTCATAGTTCCTATCTAATTATGTAATGGTAAATAGCTCTAATTGCATTAACATTGAGCATAAGTATTAGTTACAGGTTCTAAATATTCTTGTTTTGTAACTTTAATAGATGGTTTTTGTATGACTTTTAATCACAGCATAAAGTGTAGATAGAAATCAATACTAATATACTAGAGAGGAACATGAAAACAAAATTGCAAAAAATTTTGTTTTGTTGTGCAATAAAGTTTTATTCCACTCTAAACTCAAAAAAAAATCTGAGCCTATTTGAAAAATTATTTCTCTAAGAGAATGCTGCTTTACCATCAAGTAACAGTCTATATATTTTCTAGGTGTTGAGATAATTATGTTTCACAAGCAATCTGCCCCAATCTCGCACGGTTACAAATTATATACATAAAGCTTGCTTGTTTATTGCTCTTTCAATTACTGAAAAAACTCTTCAAAATCTATGTCGGTTGTTTTTTCTATTTATTCTTTTAGAGTCGGAAAAATCATCCAATGGCCAATCCCACCCTTGGGCTAAGCGGGAAATAGTGTCAAAATTTTACTGAATAAAACCACCCCGCCGTTCTTTCTTTGCCTTAGTTCCATGGCACTTGTTTAGCTTAGGTAGAGATAGGAGTCGTTTTTTACTTTATTATGAAATAGGGTGTCACCAAGACTTGCCAACTTAGTGCCTTCTTAACCGTGTTATTACGAGTTCAGTTATAGTATCTGTACTTTGTGCCAACTTCCTTGGAAAAAGGCATGCATTTATATATGTTGGTTTGCATTCAATGGTCCATGACCGTCCTGTAACCGTGCTCTGTCTCGCTCCAGGAGTGGCGCGGTCGTTCCGGCGCTCGGGCGTGGCGACCATGCTGCTGGACGTGCTCATCAACCACCTGGCGGGGCCGGTGCCGCAGCCGCCTCATGAACACCGCGTCAAGGCCATCTTCTTGCACGTACTCACCACCAACACAGAGGCTATACTTTTTTATGAACATAGAAGGTGAGTGCTGTTCATAACTCATGTTCTTAACGTATTTGTTTGTACTTTTTTCTTTCCAAACATGTGTACAATTGTGTGCTTGCTGTTTATAATGAATCAGATTAACCAAAGAGTTAACCCTTTAAACGCTTTCGTCGAATTTACCTATTTACCAGGGTCGTGTGTTTGCGGCTGGTTGCTCTACCTCGTTCAGCTGATCTATTTCCATAGGTGTCAGAAGACTTAACGAGATAGACCAATACGGTCGTGGATCTGAAACCTTAGTGTAATTAGAAGCTAGAGTGTTTGTCAAATATAGCCGAGGTAGGCAGTTGAAATATCACATTTTCTATCATTCTGCCGTGTATCCGAAAATGGGTAACGGTCATGGATCAAATATCATCCAGCGTGTAAGACTATTATTTTTTAGTCGCTTGTATGTCTTTAAATGTTCCTGCAACAATTACAGTTTTAAAGCTTCCTAAAATAATGAGGCAGCGTAAGGCGTAGGCGACGTGGGCCACCGCTTACGGCCTCGCAGTCCAAGAGCCCTCGAAGGCCCGCGAACGAAAATATAGATATAATTACTTATCTAGCTTTAAATAATTTAAAAAAAAACCGGCCAAGTGCGAGTCGGGCTCGCGCACAAAGGGTTCCGTAGCAGCAAATATAATAAACTTACCATCGTTTTCAGTGTAAGCACAATAACTTAACCAAAATTACAGTTAAATCAACCTATCTCAAAAACTATAAGAGATACTTTGATCAAACCAAAAATCGTTGAAAGAGTTAATTAGCATGCATCACCTCTATTTTTTTTAGAATTTTATACCCCGTAGTTATAAAAATAGAGGGGGGGGGACATACTTTTTACGACTTTGAGAGCTGATATCTCAAAAACCGTTCACTTTAAGAAAAATGTTTTTTAGAAAACTTTATATCATTTTAAAAGACCTTTCCATTGATACCCCACACGGGTATGTACATCGAAAAAAAAATTTCATCCCTCAGTTACATGTATGGGGGGCCCCACCCCCAATTCTTTTTTTTACTATTTAGTGTCATAATTTTGTAGCGGTTCATACAACACATATTCCCATCAAATTTCATCACTGTAGTACTTATAGTTTCCGAGTAAATCGGCTGTGACAGACGGACAGACGGACAGACGGACATGACGAAACTATAAGGGTTCCGTTTTTGCCATTTTGGCTACGGAACCCTAAAAAAACGAGCAAGCGACTATCTGGCAATACTAACCTACCGTATTTATTTTTAAAGATCTAGTCTGGCTGGAAAAATTTCAGGGTCCAAAATTAAAAAAAAAAATTGTCTTTCAACAAAAACCAACATCCATCAAGGGGCCTCGCAAAATATATGTCGCCCACGTCAAATTTAGGTCTTGCCCCACCACAGAACTTGTTGATTTGTTTTGACATTTTAAATTCTGAAGAAAATTTTGAATATTTCTGTTTTGCGATGAGTAATGGATCGTGTATAGTTCGTTTTTTAGTCCTAGACTACGATTTGACAACTTAAAATGTCAAACTCCAGAAAATTGGTAACATATTACTAGAGTGTGACATTCTGAGTTGTCAAATTGTAGTCTACAGTTAAAAAACGAACTATAGATACCCAAAGTCCTCAGTGGTTGAATGTCACGATGACGCGTCGATTGACTTACATAAGGTCCACAATGAAGCCACGCTCGTCTGTAATACGACAATCTCATATTTTATCGTTACTGGGAATCTGAGATTAGGTCGGGACAGCAAGTATCGACTTACAAATATGACGAAGATCGACACTCAGATCTACCGACTGATAGCGTTATTATCACACATTATTACTGTTTTAATAATTCTTTATTGTACACAAACAAACTTACAGTAAAACATTTTTTGACAATTGATGTACAAAGGCGAGCTTAACTCAACAATGAGTTTTATAATTGTTTTTTTTTTACTGTTGTGTCTTCATGTCTTTTTAAAGATGATTCAACCGTATACAAAATCATTTGCTGGTGGAACTCTATAGATAAAAATTATATGTAATGACGATAAAACAAAATTAATCTGATTACGATAACGGCTGTACGAGCAGGTTTTTTGTACAATGTTTCTCACTGTAGGAATTACTCTTATATCGTAAGTTCATTCACAAATATATAAATTAATATACAAGCCACCTACACCCTGAACAACTATCTGTTGGTTAAAAAGACATTTTTTGCTATTGGGAATCAAACCCACGACACGCAGTGGTAGTCAATCGTTCCTCCAATGCGACAGTCAAAGCTGAGATTTTAACTTAAGATTCCAGAATCTTTATTCATTTAAAAGCTTCGCCCGCGTAATAATTATATGTTTTTTTGTCGCTATGATAAATATTTATGAATAATCGGTTCGGGAGTTTAACCATAAAAATGTAGAGAGGTATAGTTATTTTCACATTTATAATATTAATTTGAATTATAAAGAATTATTTTATCATTAGATATCGATCACCGATATGTGACCCTTTCTCCATTCTGCCTTGGCAATAATGTTAAGATTGTCCTCGCAAAGGTCTCAGTACAGGTGTAATTTCACACGGATAATTATTTCTCGTGTAGCACAAAGTATAATAATCGATTACTTATAAATAAATTGTTTGACGGTAACCTTGTTTTCAACTATCACATTACGTAGTATAAAACAAAGTCGCAAATTCCCTATGTATGCTTTATATCTTTAAAACTCCTCAACGGATTTTGATGCGGTTTGTTTTAATAAATAGAGCGATTCAAGTGGAAGGTTTGTGTGTATAATACATGCTTGTATTTAATATCACCTTTGCATCCGTGCGAAGCTGGGGCGGGTCGCTAGTTATATATATTTCAATCTGTGGTAAGCAATGATAACAAGAAAGTAATAACAATGTTTAAATTCTTTATAGAACTGAAAGTAACAAACTAAGAAAAAATAATCATAGGGTATAGTTGTAAAGGGTCATCGCGGCCCTAAACCATCCTATCCGTACCCAAGTTACGATCGTTTCGTTAACGTCGAACATTACGAGTTGGGCACGCCCCGCCCCCGCTTCCTTTATTCCGTCATCATCTCAACGCTCAGTCACGTGGTTAGAACAAATCAATTGGAGTGGCCTATTCCAAGCGTTCGACGTTTACTTAACGACAGGTACTTGTCTAGGGGAGCTGGAATATTTCCTCCCTCTGAACGTGTTTGCTCCTGAGAATCCCCACTAAAACCAGCCAATAAAGACTAAGAAGGTGAGAGTTCCGTTTCTCTGTCTACGAGCTGAACATAATGAACAGGACTTCACCCTGGAGTTCAATTTCGTGGTGTAGCTTTAACCCTAGAGCACGCCCTATTAGCGGATTAATTCGTTGAATACCGTCATTAGAGACACATTAGTGTAACGATAGGTGTGCGGCTTGAGAGTTTAAAGGTTCTCTCTCGTTTGCATCCAAAGGTTGTTTTTTAAAAACGCGTTTAGTGATAAGACCGCCCGTGGTGACACCCTATAAATTTTAAGTTCCTTTTGTAATTTTATTTTTGGTGTGCAATAAGGAATATATTATATTTATCTACTTTAATTGGATCTACCTCTATGTGTGCATTGGCCTAATGTAGTTCTTGCTTTGCCGTGGCCCTGACACACAACCGGCAACTGAAGGATATAGGTGGGTTTTAGTTAGTAATACTTTGACACTCCCTCACGCCCCCAGAGCAAGTAAAGTTATTTGATGATTTCACACATCAAAATTTTTTTTGAAAGCCGTAATTTAATGGCTATTGTAATGTGTGGAATAGTAAGTACAATATAGGGTATTTATCTAAAACCTAGACGATGAAAACGTATCTTATCGAAAATTATCAGTTTATAGTTAAAATGAGTTATGCAATAGACTATATTGCTTGCTATAAAGCCATGAAATGTGCCGAATTATTCAACGTTTTAATATACCCAAGTAGGTATATAGTAGTCTCCTGGGGCCAAGGGTTGATGCGAAAGCATAACACCAGGGCTTTGGAACTAAGGCAAGGAAGGTACGCGGTAGGTTGTTTAGTCAGTAAGAGTCTGACACTGTTTCCAGCTCCGCCCAAGGGTGGGATTCGTCATTGGATGATTTTTACCGACCATAAAAAAAAATATACAAGTAGTATAGTCGTATATTTACAAGCAAATGCACTATACACCGTTAAATCTTGATCGTTTTAATCCCTTGGAGGATCGATGCAGTACATGAAACACTATCGATTGGTAAAGTTAGAATAAAAAAACAAAGTACTTTTTTTTAAACTCAAATTAATTTACGCATGTTCTAAATTGATTACTTTAAGTAAACGTCAGCTGGGCGAGTTCAATGACCTGTAGGTAGTTAGTACGCAACGACCGACAACTACCTACAAGGTCAATGACTAAGAGATTAAGAAAAAAAGTACTTTATTTTTTTATTTTATCTACACAAATCGATAGTGTTTCATGTACTGGATCGACCCTCTTCGGGATTAAAACGACTAAAATTTAACGGTGTATTGTTTAACTTTTCCATTCTGACACCGAATTTCTGAAAGCCCGATCAAATTCTCATTCAAATTATACAATTATTAAATTAACGGCTGTGTCAAAATCATTCGGGTTGCTGAAACGAGGCTTAGAAATAAATTAACTAATCTATGGTATGGCATTTGACATACCATTCCCATAAATGATTAGACTACGCTCGCTCACTCACTGTTAACTAACAAGATGATCAAATCAAAGTCGCTGATCATGCTATAAGCGCGTCAATTGACACTTGACAAGACATTTGACACTTATACGTTGATTGGGCTTTCGGAAACCGGGTGATTGTGTCACTTATCGGATTAATTCGACTTAAAAGTAAAGCATTCGCGGTTATAGGGTTAAGGATGTTTTTCCATAAGCCGTGAAATAACTTTTTCTATCTGTTTGCTTGCACGCCTGTTTTCTTTTACATTTGAAGCCGAATTCTCAAGTTCGCACACCTATTGTCTTTCTATTATGTATTTAATTACGGTATTCGAAAGGAAAACCGCATAATAATCCGTGCAGACGCGGAAAGAGATGTTTTATATTATGTCACGATAAAAGGTATAAACCACTAACCTCAACTATTTATCACATCACGCTGGACATGCTTCCGTTTAATTTTCGCCAAATCGGCGCTGTCGGCTGTACACCACTAAAATGTAATATCGCGTCGCTTACTATAATTATATAATCTCATATTTTATCAGATTTATATAATTTTTGAAGCAATAATAACACGGAATTCGAACAAAATTAATCCGAAATACAAAAATACTTCAGAAAGTTCAGAGTACTGTACACTTCTTTGTAGCCATTTGCGGTATACATTAAATTAGTTTTCTGAGAGATGAAATAGCGATGAAAAACTACTGTCGTACATATAGAACATCCTGTCCAGTGGTAAAAAGGTAGAGTCAGTGGTCGAAACACAAAATGGGGATGCGACGCCGCATCGTAAAAATCTGCGAGTTCGCGCGACGCATCGCAAGAATTTGCGAATTGATCGGGCTCCAGAACTGATGCTTTATCGCTCAAAATCGCATCGCTGTAAGTGACATCGCAAGTTTCTGCGATTCGGCGTTGTAAGCATAATCATTCTACATCATTATGAAGGTAACTGTAACAGTTACTGTATAGGTATTTTTTTTTACAAATGCCATATTGAAGGTTCGCTAGCAATTGACCATCAAGTTTCGCAACCTTATAATTTACCGACACCGACAAAGGAAGGAAATGTCTTCAATTAATGAGTATTTATTCGGAACAGCTATTTTTAGTGTTTCCATTTTTATTAAACAGGTAATTCCGACAACATCACTCGAATGCAGTTTATTAACTTTATTCAAGGAATTTAAAAAATATTATTGGAAAATTCTATTCGCATTTTATTCATAACTAGCGACCTGCCCCAGCTTCGCACGGGTGCAATGTTGATATTATGCACGTATTATACATATAAACCTTCCTCTTCACTCTCTCTAATAAAAACCTCATCGAACGAATCCGTTGCTTAGTTTTATAGATCTAAGCAAATATAGGAACAGCGACTTTGTTTTATACTATGTAATATTATTGTTTTAGAATATTATAAGTAGACTCGGTCCACATACTGAATAAAACAAACCTGTTTGAATGGCCACAAATAGAGTAAATCTTTATTTTGCACTAAAAAGGACATATGATACATAAAAATCATTACCTAACTACATGCTGGTAAAATTTCTTAAGAGCGTCCAACCCAACATCCCAAGCGAGCGGGTTGTATGAAAAACATTTTCACTGTTTTTCATACAACCGTTCTTACGTGACTATGGAGTTAATAGGTACACATTTTTCATCAGATATTTGGAAAACACGAATCTTGTGAATATTGTCTAGGATTATACTTATTGTAATTAATTTATAAATTTGTGTAAACCTCTGAAAATCTGCGAACTTTGACATAAATCAAAAAAGTAAAAATTAAAAATCAAAATTATGAATCAAGATTTTTTTTAGTATTTTTACAGTCTTTTCTTTTTAAACACATTTTTCGTAAAATAAGTTTTCTAAAATATTCGGGCGTATGACGGTAATACCGAGTGCCATTAGAGTATCCAAGTGTTATGTCTCTGTTTTCGCGTTGCCTTTTTATCAAACATTGCGTTAAATGAACCAACATTTTAAACCATGTTCAATTTGACGACAGACGAGTGGGGAAGGGCTCTCTTAATAGTAAACTTTGAATACCTAATTAGCATTTGAAGCTAATTTCGAAATAAATACTTACGCAAAGTGTACTTAACTTGTCAGATGAACTCACCTTGTATCGGTACTGCATTCATACATTCTTTGGCAAGATTTCTCAAAGATAAATAAACGATTTGTTCGCAGTAAATGGTTATTTGGTTGCTTCGACTCTCGCCGCTATCTCAAGTACAATATTATCCTCATCGTAGAAGTATATCTACTCTTTTTATACATTTCCGTTTTATCTGTAAGCATGTTCGTATCGATCGTTCTTATCGTATCTATTGGTACTAGGTTATTTTTGCCTTGACCTGTATAAGTATATAATAAAATAATAATGACTTGCAAATGTGATTTATATAATGTACTATAACTGCAATTTTAGCTTCTGCCAGCGAGTTCCCCCGCGTGAGAATAGAAAATAAAAATGCATGTATGATAAATTAGCATTCTATTGTGAAAGTATTTTCAATAGCGTTCTAGTAGTTTTTGAGTTTATTCATTACAAACAAAACTACAAATATCTTCATATCAAAACGAAAAAAATCAAACCTATATGTAAGGTTAACGTGTAGGTACCACCATACTAGGTAGTCTTATAATATACTAGCGACGCGCCCCAGCTTCGCACGGGTGCAATGCAGATATTAAATATATTATGCATGTATAACACATATAAACCTTCCTCTTGAATCACTGTCTATTAAAAAAAACCGCTTCAAAATCCGTTACGTAGTTTTAAAGATACAATTATACATAGGGATAGACATCGGAAAGCGACTTTGTTTTATATCATGTAGTAACTTAGGTGGTAGGTACATAATGATATACATACAATAGTTTTGGAGCATTGTGGGCCCTGCATAACAAAATAAAAATTGAGGGCTATTATAAATATTTGTTTACAGCTAAAATATTAATCTACTCTTTCGTATTGCGTAGATAGGTGGTCTTACAACTAATTGTATCATATAATTTTAGATACTTATATATTGGTTATATATATCTACTAGCGACCCGCCCCAGCTTCGCACGGGTGCAAAGGTGATAGGTTATATCTATAAACCTTCCTCTTGAATCACTCTATCTATTTAAAAAAACCGCATCAAAATCCGTTGCGTACTTTTAAAGATATAAGCATACATAGGGAAAGTAAACTTTATTTTATACTATGTTAAGATTATGATATATTGTCGTTGTCAGATTCCGGCTGCACTCGTTTCTGCCGTACTACTACTCGATCAAGGGGCGGTGTAAAGACGGGTTCACGTACGTGTACTACGTGAACGGCGGGCACGCGCCGTGGGGCCTGGTGGACTACGTGAAGTTCGTGGCGCGCGCGGCGTGGCGCGGCGGCGGCCTGTACCCCTGGCTGTGGGGCAAGCTGCGCACCGCGCTCACCATCGCCTGGCACAGGTAGCGCCCCACCCACACCTCCGCCCAGCGAGAGTGCGACTCGACAGTGCAAGGATTATTCCTATGTAAATATACCTAGTCCACAAATTGTATTTGCGGTACGTGTTCGACTGGCTGTGTCTGGCATGTGTCTGTTACGTTTTATGTGATTGTATACATCCGCAGGTTCAATGTTCAGCAATACAGTAACTTCTCTAACAACGTAATAATACGCAAGATTTTCGGTAGTTCTTTAATCTAGACTTACTTTGTCATTCTTCAAAGCATGTTTAATTGAATACGTCCGACGAACAAATATTTGACTCACCCGATGTTTTCCTTAGATGTAACAGGAAAAGAACTGGCACTTTGTAAAAGGAATTGTTATTATTTTTATTACTATTTTAGTTGTTAAGTTAAAATATTTTGCATTGTGTTTCTAACTCTACGCATTCCGAGAGATTTGTCTCATATGAGAATTGGAAAGCTTTATTGATTTGGTTTACAATTTTGCTACGTTTTCAGAAATGTCCACAAAACGTAGAAGTGCAGTGTGTAAGCAGTGATTGAACGAGAGAATTTATGAAATATCACTAAGTTATGGATTATTTATAGAGAGCACTGTTTATTGTTTTTATATTGACGTGAAGCCAAATTTGATAAAAAGTATTTTTGCACAGCAATTAATAACAATCGTTGTGCATATTTTTATATTATACGTATCTAGAATAAAAGAAGACATCAGACATGAACAAACTCGAACAAACATTGCCTCCGTAGGGAGTGTCAATTTGGCTTCATATATTAAACTGACAAAGTTATTTGTGATATTTTTATTACTCAAAGCTTTAAATTTAATAATTCATTGTATTTTCATATTATACGAACAAAGAATTGACACATTTTTTACACGAGAGTATAATTTGGTTTAATATAGTTGCGTTTGTTTGAGTATTAAGGACGGCATCGAATGCTACAGAAATACAACATGTCACGTGCCATGATCTACTGCCAAGATTACTAAAGTAAGGTGCCTGTGTGTTCAATGTAAGACATAATGTACGGATAAACAATAATATTTAACAATAACATTCTTATTTACGAGCAAACCCTGTATCGGCTGCAGCGCAATGCGAACATCACGGAGTGGTAGCAAGGACAGTATCAGTGGCCAATCGTACGTGGTAGATTCAGATCACAGGATGAAGTAGGTACACACACACTGTGTACAATAACATGTTATTACGAAGTAGGTACTGTAGGTAAGTGCCTGCTCATTACAGTCATGGTTAATTGCTTTTGATTAATATCAGACCTTTGACATTAGCGCGAGTCACATGATACCGAACTGGCGAGGTTAAAGCGGTCTGGAATGTGAATCAGTCTTTATTTGCCCAGCTGTAACGTCCCGAACGGATCCGCGGGAGGGACCCGTTATATGTGCGAAATACTTAAATAATAATTACAATGTGCCTTTCGATTTATTTTGATGTAAATTAAAACAGTGGTCTGAATGTGTACAGTAATGCTGATATCTGTATGTGGGCCAGAGAGTACGTCCATTGTAAACGCTTCTAGTGTACAATATAATACTCTAATACTACACAAAACCATAGAAACTTCTTGGGATTACTGTAAATTAAAGAACTAGTAATTTATGTAAATAGTTTTTTAACGAATTATTATAAATAGGCATTGTACAGATTACGAATAAGACGAATTTACAATTAATATTATCAGAGAAGGCTGTCGTATTCCTTATTTGACGTCTCCAAGTCTTGTGAAGTATTACAGTAAGATATTTGCGGTGTGTTCAGTTTGTAAAGTTTCTTTCAGTACAATTGATAAATGTGTGGAAGTTTCAAATGAACGAACAGTCTCTCCGTTACATGGCATTGACTACAATAATTGATGTGAGCCTTAGAGAGGCGTTTTCTCTCAAAGCTTTTAATGTATTTTACACTATCTAGCCGATGAATGGATCTACTAACTTAGCAATCTGTCAGTCGTGTATATTTTGGGCACTTCAGATCAGTTTGTTTCTGCATTCAGTGAACCCCAGTGTACGTAGTGTTATGAATGTACTCACATGAACCAAAGTATTTTAATATCTTAGTTTTGTTATCACTCTTACACTTGATGTTTTATTCTTTTTTAAATTAAGTATTAATACAATTAATGTTAATCGTTAATGTGAAAATTGAGTATTATTATTTGGACCAGTTTTAAATTATTTGTATAAATTCCAAAAGCAGTCATGATAGTTGATTACGTTTTGTAATTTGTGATATTATCATCATTTATAGAGATAATAATTTCGAATTATTTTCTAAAGTTTTGCAAAATTGTAATAATAAGGTCGACATTGTGTGTTAAATTGTCCTTTTTCTATAATATACCTAGCACGTTCCTAATGTTAAATGGAAAATTTACGTTATAATTCTACGTTTAATACTCTAAAATAGGAAAAAGATTTTAGCTTCCAAATAAATATCATTGTTGACTACATTGTATTTTTTATGTGTACCCATTAATAGTTTAAAAATCCACAATGGTTTAAAATGAAAGGCTCTATAACAATTTCAGAAAATGTTTAATTTTAATAATTGCTTCATTTTTCATCAACTATGCTGTACAAACTATATCGCTTACATTAGAATTAGCAATTAATAATTGCACGTAAAAAAACTTAACAAATAGGTTTCTTCAACTTTTCGATTGGAATGAACGATTATTACAATAAGTAATATTTTTTTTACAATATTTATAACTCTACGAAATGAAAATCTATTCAACAAGCAGTCACAATCGCCCAATGATATGTTAAAATTATTTGTATATAATTTTAATGTTATTGCATTCTAAGTATTAACCGCGTCGTGTGTGTGCGGGCGGCGCGGCTGCACTAGGCTCGCGTCCCGTCGCCGCTCGCGTCAAGCTGTAAGCGCCCTACACACTACGTGACTAGGTTGTCTCTCTCACTGGCGCCGCCCTTGTGGTTCTGGCCCTTGAAGTCTTTCAATCTAATTGGCGAGGACTCGCTGCCGGAATCGCCCTGAAACAAATAAAAATAGGCCTGTAGAAATTTGTTCCTTTGAAAATGCTTAAGTAATAATTCAGTTTTGGCACAATTAATTTATTTTATGAATACTTCAGTGATAGGGATTATTATTTTTAATTTTATAATTATCATTTAGTCGCCTTTTTTGTTATTTAATCTATTGAAACTCGGCATTTTGAGAATATTGTAGAAAATAGCAATGTTGAAATTTTGGAATATCGATTTAGTTATTCGAAATTTATGAAAATTGGTGTTTTTTAATTCGTATGTTGTATTGTGTTGTCATCATCATCATCATCATTTCAGCCGAAAGACGTCCACTGCTGGACATAGGCCTCCCCCAAGCGCCGCCACAAAGACCGGTCCTGTGCGTCTTGCATCCATCGGCTTCCAGCAACCCTGACCAGGTCATCGGTCCACCTTGTGGGAGGCCTTCCAACGCTACGTCTTCCGGTACGCGGTCGCCACTCCAGAACCTTTCGACCCCAGCGGCCATCCGTTCTGCGTGCAATGTGCCCTGCCCATTGCCACTTAAGTTTGGCGATTCTTTTCGCTATGTCGGCAACCTTGGTTCTCTTGCGGATATCCTCATTTCTGATTCTATCACGCAAGGATACTCCGAGCATAGCCCTTTCCATTGCCCTTTGAGTGACCATGAGTCTTTTTATAAGGCCCATTGTAAGCGACCACGTTTCAGAGCCATATGTCATCACTGGCAACACGCACTGATTATAGACTTTCGTCTTGAGGCATTGTGGGATATTAGACGAGAAGACACCGCGTAGCTTCCCAAACGCTGCCCAGCCGAGTCGGATTCGACGATTGACCTCTTTCTCAAAGTTAGACCTACCTAACTGGATTGTCTGTCCAAGGTAGACGTAGTCGTCTACTACTTCGAGTGTAGAGTCTCCGATCTTGATAGGAGTGGGCGCTACATGGATGTTAACCATGACTTTGGTTTTGTCCATGTTCATTTTAAGACCCACTCTTTCGGAGGCTCTACTGAGGTCATCGAGCATTGTACTGAGCTTCTCCGTAGTCTCAGCCATGACCACGATGTCGTCGGCAAACCGAAGGTGAGTGATGTACTCGCCATTGACATTAATGCCTAGACCACTCCAGTCCAGAACCTTGAAGACATCCTCCATTGCAGCCGTGAACAGTTTCGGAGAAATGACGTCTCCCTGCCTCACACCTCGCTGCAAGAGGATAGGTTTCGAGGTCTGGTCCTGAAGTCGGACTGACATGGTGGCGTTGCTGTACAAACACTTCAACACCTTGATGTACCGATAATCGATCTGGCACCGCTGGAGAGACTGCAGTACAGCCCAGGTCTCGATCGAATCGAAGGCTTTCTCGTAGTCCACAAACGCTAAGCAGAGAGGCTGATTATACTCCTCAGTCTTCTGTATAACCTGCCGCAGCGTATGTATGTGGTCCACGGTGCTAAAGCCTTTTCGGAATCCAGCTTGTTCGGGAGGCTGGAAGTCGTCGAACCTGCGCGCGAGACGGTTCGTGATGACTCTGGAAAACAGCTTGTAGACATGGCTCAGAAGTGAGATGGGCCTGTAGTTCTTAAGCAGGGCATTGTCACCCTTCTTAAAGAAGAGCACCACCACACCTCTACTCCATGCCCGTGGCGTTTCTCCCTCGAGTATGACGGAATCGAATAACCTCTGAAGGGCCTTAAGGACCGGAAGTTCAGCCGTAATTCCGTCCTCACCCGACGCCTTGTTGTTTTTAAGCTGCTTCAGAGCCATCCTAATCTCGTACAGGCTGACGTCCGGGATATCTTCGGTATAGTCTCGAGTCAATCTAGCTCTTGGGTCATTTGCTAGATTTGCGGCGGGTTTAGTGATTGACGTGTATAACTGTCCATAAAAGGCCTCGATCTCTTTTAAAAGCTCCGGTTTGGCGGATACGACTCTGCCATCGTCGGTCTTCAGTTTCGTGAGCTGGCTTTGCCCAATAGCAAGATCTCGTGCAAAAACTTTAGAGCCCTTATTCCGCTCAATCGCCTCTCTAATCCTTGCGGTATTAAAGCGGCGAAGGTCACGTTTCAGAGACTTCGAGATCTGCCTATTGAGCTGCCGGTATCTGCACGTAGCGTCTGAAGACTGCAGAACCATCTCACGCCTCTCCCTCATGAGCTCGAGGGTCGGATCAGAGAGCCTTTTGTTTTTATTTGTACGGTGGGTCTTGAAAAATTTAGACCCGACCGTATGGACAGTTTCCACGAACCCGTCGTTGTATTCGTCCACGGAGCTTCCTAGACACTCGAAACGATTGTGGAGTTCGAGCTGAAAGCTCTCGGGGTTTTGGATATGTTATTGTGTTGTATTAAGCTGAAATTAATATTCAATTCTCAGGTCTGTCTATTACTACTCTTTCCGCCGTTTTCAACCTATGGATGGTTTCGACCGTATGGACCAATGCTTGTCTACAGCTAGCAGCATTTGGAAAAGGATCATTTCTTTTTTTTTGGATTTCTTTTTGAGGATTTTCAAAACCCTACAAAACTGTTGATATCGGTGGCGAAGAGTCCATATAACACGATTCCCATCGGCTTCCCTTATGAAAATGTAATCTAAAGGTCAACGACCTTGTTCGTTCTATTACTCATTTTACTTCCAATTTTTTAAACTTTGAAATAAGAATGTCAAGATCATAAACCGAAAAATACCGAGTTCCCTTTTCAAACATCCAAATCCGGTACTATCGAAGTATCACTTACATTCTCATGAACTAACATCTATCCTCTAAATCTCTTTTTAACTCGCAGAAAAATGTATCAAAATAATTCGCTGCGTGCCGGGTTTATTATGAGTAAAATAAATAATACGAGTGCAAGCGAGACAGAAAAATTAATTCCTATTTGACTATAATGATTCAAAATAAAAATGAGTCTAGCTGTTTCTAACTCTTACTGGCGAATAATATATTTTATTTGGCAGGATTTTTTATACGATAAAATTGTCATGGCAGTTAGGGCTACCAAAACAATGGTGGCGTGAATATTTCGGTGTTTTGATATTGTTTTCTTGTCGTTTCTTATTCGTTTTTAACATTGATGTGTGGTGAACCAGGTGAGCTTTACATTTATTGTAAGTATGTGTTGGATTGCGGTGGATTGCGGACATCGTTTTGAAAGGACATTAATTCATGTACACTGCTGTAATTAACAGATTTTTGCTGTGCAACACAATGTTAAGCCTATTTTTTTTGCATCATGGAGTGTGCTGCATTAGGTGAGTTGACTTTACACTCCGGCTTTTCTTCAGAAAATATCCACCCTTCGCCACTGGATATTAGAGTTCCACTTACGTTAGCACCGAGCGAGGTGGTCTCCTGGAGTAGCAGCTCGCTGTCGGTGCCCCGCGACTCCTTGTTCTTGAGGATGGAGCGCGAGCGAGAGTCGCCCTCTAGCGGCCAGCCGCCGCCACGTTTGCTGCCGTTCTTACCTATCAACATAGTCACAACATATTGAAGAACTAGGCTTTGCCCGCGGTTTCGCTTCCGTCAATTGATTAATCTACTGTACTCCACTCTATCCTAATTTATTCTTTCATAAGAACCTTCTGACGACAACAAACAACAAAACAACAATTTGCGAAATCGGTTCAGCTGTTCTCAAGGTTTGCGCTTAGCAACACATTCAGCGATTCGTTTTTATATTATATCTAAATAGACAAATCAATCTATACTTTCTTCTATTATTTCGTCACTTTTAAGACCCTTTATTTACTTCGAAAAACAATTTTTACTAGTTTTTGACCCCTTCCCCCCTAAATAAGAAATAATAAGAATCGGGCGATCTCTTCCCCGTTTAATATTTACCTATAAGGTACGTAAGAATTTAAAACCGAAAGTGAATATACGCTTCATTGCAAAAAGGGGCAATTTCATGGATAGTGTAGTGACAATTCAACGAGCTTTGCTTATGTGGTCCCTTACATAAACCCAATTTCTTTGTGACAATTTCTATATGACAGTATTTGGTCGTATGTTTGAGTTACGCTCAATCATCGCGGTGAATAAATTTCGATGAATCACAAACTCGGTTAAATTCCTCCGTACCGTATACCTCCTCGATCTTATCTCCAATGTGTTTTTTGTGTTACTTATGTTACTGCACAATAAAACCACACTTCAAACGATTCGTTGTTTAGTTGGCGATACAGCACAAATGTTGGGTAAGCTCTTCACTTACCAACCTTTTTATGGTGTTTATCTTCTTATTTCCAAAAGTCCATTTAATTAGCGAGTGACGATAAAGTTGTTATGTCAGTGATGATGATAGTCAATTGCACAAGCACAACCAGTAGTTAAGTTTCTTATTTTGTCGAATTGTACCTACAAATTTCTTGATTTTAGCAATAGTGTCCCTTAACCGTAACGGGTTCTTGTTTGCAGACTAACATGGCAATCTTAAGCGCAACCCACCGATAGAGGGCTCTGTCTGCATTCTAAATATAACCTAGTTCCTACCCTAATGCCATGTTTACTAAACTGCAAAGCGTTTAAATAAGCTAACGCGTATACCTAGGTGGTAGGTACGTAAATACGTTAAAATGAGACGAACCGAAAAGGATGTGATGATTAATGATCCTCGTAGCAATCCCTCTCGGCGGCTTCCTCTCTTCCTCCGTCCAGTCCTGTGGGACAAACGATCATGTTCGCGTTACCCACATGACCTTCGAAATAAGCGAAGTTAGAACATGAAAGCAGTCAAACAAATCATGCATTAGAACACATTGAAGTATTAGTCAAACTGCGCTACATCATGCACGACGACAGACAAGTTGGGAAGAAGAGGACTTCGGACACACTACCGAACAATTTGTCAAAAGCTGTGCGTAGTCGGTGAGCAGCGCTGCGGGTCGCCAGCCGCCTTCGCTCACCTGTTGGAAGCGAGCCTTCCTGTGTTTGGGCTTGGCGTCGTCGGCGGGCGGCTCCTCTAGCGGCTGCGGCAGGCTGGTGCGCGACGCGTCCAGCGGCCGGGCGACCGCCGCCGCGGGCGCCGCCGGCGCCGCGCCCGCGCCCGCCAGGCTAGCTCGCGAGCCTCGCGGCGACCCTTCGCCCTGTGAACCTTTGGCACACAACACGCTTCCATCCCCAGATGCACTCCTGCGCACTCCGTTAAAGTCAGCGTTCACCCCGCCCCCACCCCCACCCGCGCCGCCACCGCCGCTACCGTCCAGAGGATTCACATACAAGTTTGATGAGTCGTTCTCGCATGCGATGTCGCCCTCTGAAGGAAAAGGGTGCGTAAGGCATGATGCAAATGTATCTGTAACGTAAGACATAATACGTACATGGAGCCGCACACGACCACATCGGCGTATACAACTCGCACACATATCATACAATACGCATGGTTAGAGAACAGTGGGACAAGTGTGCCGAAAGGACATCGACGTTACAACAGTGAACGAATAAGGACAAGATACTGACAATTATATAACAGAATCTACGACTACGGGTTGATTACACATAAAAAATACCAAAAAATACATTAAAACTAAATATTATTTTAACTAAAAAATATAGTAGTATGATTAAGTCTCGCAAACAACAATGATAAAATTAAATGCTGTTTACCCAAAAAATAAGAATATTTAAAGGAACATATTTTGTGTTGTTGACAATAAATATAAGCTGGTTTATGTACCTGGGCTGTCGAGGCTGTTGGGCGTGGCCTCGGGCAGCGCCTTGGGCGCGGGGTGGCGCTGCAGGCAGGCCAGCTCCACGCACACCGGCTGCCGCAGGTCCGACGTGGGCATGGGCATCAGCTGCTCCGCGTCAATGAACTCCTTGTACCCCTACACCAAGTGTTACACGCACTTTTAGCTACGACTTGAAGAAATCAGTATTCATCTGATAACATTCCAATCTCACATCTCTGAACGTTTACGATTCAAGCAATATTGCATGGTTTCTAGGATCCAGATTTAATATATACATTTTTAATTCTATCAAAGTTTGGGGGATGTCATTTGACGACAAAATTGTATGATTGACAAAAATTACCTTCAAGTATCCTATGTTAATAAAATGAATAGCTGCAACATTTAAACCGAAAGAAAGAAATCATAATACCAGCGGATGGGCAGTTAATAATTATAACAGTAATCTAAAACAATAAGTAAGTAAATACTTACAGATTAATGCTAAGTGGAAATATTATTATTAGTAAAGTATTACATACATAATTATATCAAATAATAAAAACAAAAACGCATAATTAGGTAATTAACATGAGGTGTGTACAAAGTCATGAATGCGTTAGTATCTTAGTACCTTGAACGTGCAAAAACAACATTCAAACTCAGAAGGCAGCTGATCCAAGTCAAGCTGTTTGTCAGCCATCTTCTTTTCCTAGAAAAAGAGAAATCATTAGTACCTAACTAGTTACGCTCATTCCTAGCCTAAGGTTAAAGAATAAGTAGTGAGTCAGTCCAAAACCGTCGACGAAGTGCTGTTTCGCTTTAAAGAAATTATTCGGTAAAGCAATCTGTGATCACCGACGGTTCTTTGAAGCTTAAATTTGTGATGCATTTTAAATTTGGCTTTGGCAAACAGGCAGACTATGAAAGTTCTACAATGATTAATTGTCCGGTGACGAGTGTTAGCATAGATGTAAACATAGGTGATAGCTTACTGGTGTAGCCTCAGGGTTTATGAGCAAGCGTTTCTCCGGTGAACCAAGCCCCTCGTTCGAGTAACGGCGCTCTTTCTGAGGGCTGCTCTGAAACTGTTACCTACAGTGTTAGCGGAAAGCTTATTGCTGTAAACTGACTACGCTACGGCTTAAGGGTCCGTCCAAAGCTTTAAGCGGAAATAATATACAATATTGATGCTCCTCTCCACTAGCGCACTGCTGATATCTGCTGAAGCAAAAACAGATTGTGTCGTGAAATTAATTAAAAAACTTAGCAGTTTAATGGCCAGCATCGTTACTACTTAAAGGCTTATTAAACTCACCGCCTATTGTAATAGGCAAGATGATAGTTGGACGTACCCATAGAATTGTGAGCAAGTGTTATTACCTGGCCGGGGTCAGTACTCTGAGGCAGCTTAGAGGTGATGGAGTGTTCGTACTGTTTGTAGCAGCCGGTGGTGGCAGGGGCCTCGCCCTCCAGGCTAGTGGCGTCCGCCTGCGACAAGTTGTGTCCTGAAGACACATACCACTGTGAGTAGCGACGTATTCCATATGCTGCACTATTGTCCCCGTATATATTCATTTATTTATTATTAGATGAAGAAACATTTAAAACATGACAAAAATAACTGCGTGAACTACACAACACACATTCCACACGAACAGTACAGTACACAGAATCCAGCGTCCTCCGGATACACACATCAGACAGTCCACAGAAGAGGAATGTTAGTTCTAAGAAGCGTTAGGCTTACGCTGACAATGTAATCGACCTTAGTTTATAGTCTTCGTCGCACATCGCTAGCTACACGCGACGCACTCGACCCCAAGTAACAGACTTAATATAAAGGGGTCGAGCGTGACCACTGTGACAGTGGCAAGATGCTCATCTGGCGTCGTCTCTCGCCTCAATGAGGACGCACTTGTCACCTGAAGACAAGGAATAAAACTCTCTGAGTGCACCTCGCCGCAACCAACGAGTGAACATAGCTGTAGCTGCGATGTATCGTGAACTGTTTGATTGATTTGAAGATGTCTGCGAGTCCGGAGAGCCATATCGATGCGACGTGCACACATTCAACATTCATTGCATCCAATAAACACAGACACTGTTTGAGCACGAAAGGCATGCGTGCACAGTGATAGAATTATCGTGCATTTCGAGCGAGAAACATATGACATGGAGAAGCGGTAAAGCGAGTGACCTACACGATACTGACCTGTGTCCACGATGACATCGATGAGGTCCATACTCTTGGCGAAGGCGTCGCGCAAGTTAATGTGGTGGAAGGAAACGATGGAGCCCTCGCGCTTGGCGCGTTCCAACGCCTCTCGTCGCTTGAGCGCCTTTTCGCGCCGCATCTGGTTCTTGTAAAACTCGGCGAAATTGTTGACGATAATAGGGATGGGTAACGCAATTACCAACACGCCGCAAATACAGCAAACTGAGCCGATGACCTTGCCCAACGGGGTCGTGGGGTAAATGTCACCGTATCCGACTGTGGTCATGGTGATGCCGGCCCACCAAAACGTTTCCGGAATGGAAATAAATTTAGTTCCCGGCTCTTCTTTCTCAGCGAAGTATGCCAGTGAGGAGAATATGAGTACTCCCATCGCAAGGAACAACATGAGCAATCCGAGCTCCTTATAGGAGTTTCTGAGCGTGAACCCGAGCGACTGCAGCCCGGTCGAGTGCCGGGCGAGTTTGAGGATGCGCAAAATTCGCATGATACGGAAGATTTGCACAACACGTCGCACATCTTGAAACTGATCGGTGGCGTTCTTATTCGTTTCGAGCAGGAAGAGAGATACAAAATAGGGCAATATAGCCAGCAAGTCTATCACGTTCAGTCCACCTTTGAAGAACTTCCACTTATCCGGCGAAGCACTGAACCGCAGCACGTACTCGAGCGTGAACCACGTGATGCACACCGCCTCGACCATGGCCAGCTGCGGGTTATCCATGGGCGCGCCCTTCTCGTCGTATACTTGCATCTGGGGTATTGTGTTGAGAGTGAGCCCTATCGTGGACAGCACGATGAAGAGGATCGAGATGACCGCGATCACCTGCAAGCACGCACCAGTGAGCGGCGAGCGGCGGCGCGCGCGCGCTGCCACACTGTGCAACTAAGCCTGGACCTAGTGTACGCCACATGTGTCAGATCAGTCGGTTAAATGCAGTGTTTATACAGAACTACTCTTCCTACATGTTTGTACATCGGTAGTATGCTACTTAAATATTCGTAAAATATGTCATAAGGTATGTATTTACAGACAAACGTTAAAAGCCAATATCGTATGTAACAAATGTCTTAAGAGTAATCTTAAATTTTGGTGTAGAAATAACATCTATTCGTGTGACTATGTTAGTAGTGTTGTGTGGTTTTGGTGTAGAAAAGTAGGTAATTTATATTAAAAAGTGTGGGTGAACGGACGCGCGTCCGAGACTCAATGAGCTGTGTCTGTGCGCCTGGAGCAGGAGGCGGAACGAAGCAGACGCTCGTCCGTCCATCGCCCGTCGCTCGGTTAGTCGGATCAGTATCACGAAGCGGAAGCGTTGGTGGAGAAGGAGGTAGAGCGGGAGGCGAGCGGGAGCGGGAGCGGGCGGGCGGGGGAGGGGGGACGCCGGCGGGCGGCGCCTTGCCGTGGTGGGAGGCGGCGCGGGCGCAGGCGGCGCGAGCCGGACCCGGGCGCGTCCAGCGCGCGCCGGCCCGTCCCGTGCCACCCCGCACGCCGGCCACTGTGCGCCGCCGAGGCGGCGGCTGGTCACATCGCGTAAGCCCATCCCATCTTTGCAACTTTGCGTACAACAATTAAGCTTTGTTTTTATTAAGTTCTCTATCGAGAACTTTCGACGTGGCTGTGAACATTTATAAAATTTACTGTAATAAAATATTATTTACAATCCTGAAGATTGTCGTTAATTGAAACATGTGACTCGATAGGAAGCGTGAAATACTTTTTGCAGTTTTGAAAAGAAGTCAAACAGTCTTTAGAAAGTAACTTAAAAAATCTTTTTTGTAAAAATTTTACTTTTAACATACGTAGAGTTAGGAAAAACTCCTTTTCAAATAGTTAATTTTACAACGCGCGGTGAGACGGTCCTCGGTAGACCACTACACAACACAACGACTGCACGTTCAGTATTATCACAAATGTTAGCACAACACAATCAATGACCAAGATTGCAGATTAAAGTAATTCTTGTGTGGTAGAATACTGTGCTTTATATCTTAACACAACAAAAATAGTTTCCATATCATATTTAAAACTTAACGGAACGAGGCATTAAATTATAGTTATACAATTATTAATAAATACATAAAATCTAGAATTAAAAATACTTAATATACATAAATAAGTATGCAGTGTTTGCTGAACTTTCGTGTGGAATAAAGTAGATAGAAAGATCAAATAAGTTAAAATTTATAAACTTGCAAATACATAAAAAATAGAAAAGAATAAAATATTTAAACTAAATTAATTTTGTACTTACATACTCATAAGGTTGCACCGCTGTTGTCGAAATTTTAAATATAAAGTAGAATAATAACGCTACGTAGTAAGCTGAAAAGTGCTCAAACAAAACAAGATACACAACACAATATCGATTCGACAAAAGCGATCAAAGGTTACGATCACAACATGGTACATCGACATGGAACACAACACCACATTCCATTACGCGACACAAACAAACTGACTTGCGACACTGAAGTAGGAGCCAGCGATAGATGTTATTCATGCACCACAACACGACACACATAAATATAGACTCTTATACCAAGCTTGTTTCCTAAATGCATTTATTCATGAAGCTCAGTATATTGAAAGTGTCAAATCGTTGATACAACATGTAGCAAAGTGAAATGTGTACGGATTACGAAACAAGCCTTTTATGAAGGTACATTCAGGAAGTAGGTGTTTGTATACCAGTTATACGTAAGTATTTATATTTGTAGGTAAGTGTAAACAGGAGGTCTTACAGTGGTGGAATGAAAGTGGACATCAGATACATAATGTTTTACGATCATGAATGTATACAACAGTACTCAGTGAGTGCGCTCACAGTGCTTAGTGTACCTAAACTTACGTGAGAATATTATCATTAAATACGTGCCCTTAATGTTATGTTTAAGAGTTTTACAAAAAAAACTAATACTTCTGCAAATAACTACCAGTAACAGTACAAATCTTGCGCACATGGACATTTCAAGAGCTTTACTCATAACTCACAATTCACAAAAGCGTCTATCTAAAATATAACTAGATTTAGAAAAAGTATTCTATAACCCTTAGGTACCCTTACACTACACTATCCTCGGCAGCTTTGCTAGAGTGGCAGGGTTAATAATATCGGTAAGTTGTTATTATTTCGGTGGAATGCGTCGCGATACATTACCCTGGCCGCGATACTGGTGGTGGGCTTCTCGAGCAGGTCCCAGAGCCACTTCTGGTACTGCGCGCACGTGCCCTGCCCGAATTCCTCCTCCTCGCGCTGGCGCAAGCTCTCCGCCTCCTTCCTCATCTCTTCGTGCACATGCTCCTTGCGCTGGTGGTACTTGTGCTGACAACACGACTCCAGGTAAAGTTCGTCCACGCCCCAATACTCGAGATCGTCGCTAAACGCCAACACACACATTTCATCAACTAAATGTAACTTTCCAGTCCGATAAAAATTGAGTATTGAACTGAAGCTCTTCGGGTGCCTGAAAAAATTAAATAGCTTTTTTGTAATTGAGTTCTTGACAAAAAGCATAAACTGCTTAAGATAATCGGATAGCGGCAATCAAAAGACATTCTGAAGCTTAAAATATTATATTGTACTAGCTTCTGCCAACGGATTCGCCTGAATGAAGGTAAATTTCGCCATACAAACTTCGGCCCTTTGAGCGAATTTCGGAAAATTCTTTCTTGTTCTTTTTATAGATCATAATAGGAATCTATGTAATTTTTTTTTCTAGTAGTAAGGATTTAGCCCGGGCGTTATTGAATCAGCTTTTCTATTTAGATATATGTCGAGATAAAAACTCAATAAAAAAATAATTTTCTACTTTTGCAGAAACGTATAAAAAGACAAGAATACGGAAATATTACTCCGCAGGGGAACTATTATTGCTTGAAAACATTATCGACCCCGCTGATAAAAACTGTTGTTATAAAAAAGGTACCTATCGAAAAAGTACTCGTTGTCTTGTAAGGAGTAGTCGTCGCATAGTTCCGTGATGGCCTCGTGCGTGTTGCAGTCCCGCAGCCGGCCGAGCCGGGTGTGCGGCAGGCGCTCCAGCGTGCGCCACAGCACCTCGTGGCGGACGCCCCCTACGTTGATGATCACTCGCTTGCTCAGCGCCTTCGCGCGGAGCATCATAAACGGCTCCGGCGGTAGCGACGACATCGACCTGCAAGTTGTTCATGGTTGCTGTCAGTCTGTGCTCTAATGTCCCAGCTGATTCTAGAAAGTATTCAGACGAGTTATTTGAAATGAAACCAAAATGTAAGAATCCTACCTAGTGATTCATAACATTCTGCATATTCACTTGGGAAAATGTAGTGAATTCATATATTGTGACGTAAACTCAAATAATTCCATTCAACAAAACCGTCGTACAGACGAAGAAAGGACCACTCTAACTATAATAGGGTTGGCACTCAGACTGAATTCCCCAACGAGCCCGGAAAATCAATCGAAGGCGGAGGCGCTGCAACGGATCGGCATTTTGTATGGATCCCAGCCATGCAAAATGCTGTATATAGCATAGTGCCGCTCGCTACGTCCAACTTCCTGGAATCTTAAAAGTCGAACGTATACCAAGAATTTTCTCTTATTCATCGTGTTCAGCCTTGACACATTTCTGTGCATAGTGTAGTGGGAGCTTCTACGAGGAAAATGCTTTATGCAGCCTCCCCAAGAGATGAATGGGAATTCGCCCTGAAATAGGCCAGGTTGATCGTTCTATTTATATTTTCCAACTTACAGATTAACTAACCCGGTACTTTATTTACGATACTCATTTCTTTTTTACTTGGCTGTAAGGGTTTATGTTTTTACACATTTTAAGCTAACATATTGCAGGTTGCAATAGACATGTCGCCAGGCGGAATTGAAGTTCACCGGGACAACGAAAGGAAGATGATTGTGACCATACCAACAATAGTAATTATTTGCTGGTGTGGTCATTATTGTTGTTGAAATCATTTTACTTAATTACCTACCGATTATCTGAGCTCAAAAATTTTCTGTAAGGTTTTAGGTAAAGGTATGGCAACGGACTGCTTCTTAGCACATAAAATGTATCAGTATAAGTTACCTAGAGTGCGTCCGCTGGAGCATAGCATTGGCGGGCGGCGCGGGCGCGGGCGCCGGCGCCAGGCCGCGGTCGAGCGGCGCCTCCTGCGCGGGCGCCGCGAAGCCCATGGGCGCGCGCGGGGGCGAGTCGCCCACGTGCCAGCGCGCGGCGCCGCGGCCCGCCCCCTCGCCCCCCATGTCCGCTAGCTCATGGCGCCAAGCGCCGTCGCCTCATCCGCTCTCAAGAGTGCACATGTGTTCCAGGAATCTGGAAATAATCATATTTTCTGGTTATTCATCGTGATCCATCGAAGAGTATAGAATAGAACTTTATTGTACACAAAAAAGTTTCGTAGTATCTCTACTGGGTGCTAATTAAAAACCACCGTCTTAAACGTCTTGTGATAGTTGTGTCGAAAATAAAAACTTGTATTTCTTTAATTTAAAAAATAAACATTCATTCTTAACTCATCTCACAGAACCGAATAAACTTTGGGAATAAAAACCCTCACGAATCATAGAATTCTGTGATTAACACTCAATAAATCGTAACCAATGATTGATCATGATCAGGGACACAGCTAATTTGTTTTCCGATAATAATAGCAAAATAAGAAAAGATGCCCACATGAAAATTAATAGCTTTCTGAATGCAGTGACGACCATAGAGCCTCTACGGCGCAGGCCTCGCCATGCTACGGCGTAGCACGAGTCTACGAAATTACCTATAATCACGTAGCAAGTAGGGTTTGGGAAGTCTTGTTACTTTCAAAGTCCCAGAACGTGAAATAACATACTATGGGATTCTTAGGACTTTGAGTGTTCTCAGAACGAAATTTGAAAGAGTGATTTTTTTGCAAAACTTTTTAATAAAATTGTATTTGCCGTCTTTATCGTTTTGTGTGGAGGCAACCTGTGTGCTCTGCGTAGTAAGAATGGTGCCATTCGTCCCATTACCGTAAGAAAGCAGAGCTTGTGCAATGAGTATAGACAAGAGATAAGCATACTTATATATTTTTCTAAATATATGTATGTTACTGGAATCCGACGGATGCATAACGCACAGAACCAGTCGTTGTGGCGGCGCATGGAAGAAGCCTATATCTAACTGTGAACGTATTTTGGTGATGATGATAAATATATATTATATAGATAAATCACACCTCTGGGTGTGACAAATAGCACAAGACAAATAATCGGGCTCATTTGTCTTGGATGGGAATGGAACCCACGTCCTCCAGCAAAGGAGTCAAGATCACTAACTACTAGACCAACAAGCCAGCCAATTATAAAACCGACTTTCAATTAGTTCATAGTTATAATGGCATTTACAATTCAATGTAAATTCAAATCGTAGAAATGATTGAGGTTTTGTTTATTTTCCTTTGAACAACCAAACCACTTTCAATAGCAGCGAAACAATACGTCATTATTTAGGCTTCAACCGCCACAATAAACATAGGTTGTACTGAAGTCAAACGCAATAATAAGACACAGGCAGGCTCGTTAATATTTCGTACGTACAATTATATTCTAAGAAAATGGTTAATTTGTTTGTTGTAAACATGGACGTAGCTACCTCTTTTCCTTTATTAAGGAAGGTCTGACCCCGGTATGATGGCTAAGAAGGAATGGGGTGGGTTGTTTAGTCAGTAAGAGTCTGACACTGTTTCCCGCCCCGCCCAAGGCCGGGATTCGGCATTAGATGATTTATCTCACTATCAAAAAATACCTCTGTTTCTGCCTCTTCAATGATATGAGGCTCCCTCTCTATAGGGGCCCCAAAGTAGGCAAAAATTTGCAACATGTTATCCACAACCGTCTCGTAAGGTAAACCAAGCATTTTTAAAAAAAGCACCATATTTTTATACGGGGCCCCCTTGTGACTTTTGATACGGGGCCCCTTTGGGACAAGCTACGCCACTGGTTGTAGATGTCTACCATACTTGCTTGTCAAATTATATCGTTTGCTCCATTCTTCTTTATATAGCTTCTGCCAGCGGCTTCGCCCACGTGAATCAGTATCTTTGTTCTTTTGGACCCCCAATTTCAACCCTTTATGGATTTAAATTAGGAAAATCCTATCTTAGTGCTTGCGCTACTACGCTTCTAGGTCTTGCAATTACACTTTTGTTGTTTTCCCACAATTCGAACTGAAACTAATTTTTATTTCATCAAACCCATGCTTATGGGATATCTATGGATAAGTCTTCAAAAATCATATTGAGGTTTGTGATATATTTTATTTATAAAGTTATTAGTTTGTGCGAGAGCCACTTCCTAAGTGGTAAAATGTGTGTTCTCCCTGACTAGATAGAACCTACCTGTATCCTTCAGTTACCCTTTACGTTCTCGAGCCACATATTCTTCCTTCCAAACGTTCCCACAAGGAATAATCACTGTGTTACATTCCGTGGCATTAGCTTCTGAGAAAAACCAATTTGTATCAATATAATTCGTAAAGGTTGAAAAGGGGAATAAAACTAATACCCAACAGTCCCAGGATTCGATTCAGTAAACTTTAGAAAAGGTCCCGGGGCTGCTCGACACGTGACATCCCGGGATATGATCCATAGCCGCAAGGCTAACGGCTATAAATAGTCCTATCTCTACTATCCTGGGCATTTAAATATTAACATAATAAAAATAAAACCAATTATTCATACACCTCGCGGCGAACACAGTCTAAAAATAACCTGTATTTACTTCGCGAAGCCATCTTCTATTGACAGTCCGTTTTTAGAATTCGTGGGCTGAACGATCCCATTTCGAATGTTAAAATTATAACATGAATGCCATTTGTCCTCTTTCGAGCCTAAACAGAAGCGTGCTGCGGCGTAACAAACTCGGTAAATAGCTACTTTCACATAACGAAGCCTATTTCTATTCAAGATTTTAATTTTTTTTTTTTTTGTATTTTGCTTTGTATAAATGTAGAAAGAGAGAATGTAAGAAAACCATAATAAATTTTGAGAACCGGTTTCTAAAGCCCAGAGCCTCTACGCCGTAGGCTACAGCTTGCTACGACGTAGCAGTCTTCTATTTTCGTAGCAAAGAACTCTTCTATTGGCACTTTAGCCGTATTGACTCAACTATCAATAGAAGAGTTCTTTCTATTCTGTAGGGATAATAAAGGAGATGTTTATTTATATTAACATAGTAAACATGAAAGCCTGGAAGGTCTTTATATAATACAATAGAACTTTTGGGGAATAACAAATATTCGATAAAATGAACATTAGATGCTTAGACCTAATCTGAAAAAAAGGTTTGTTACCGTTCATAAATCCGGGATAAATAACGTAAATCGGTTGGGATGGGTAAGCGGACACAAACTACATTGTGCCCATACAGTCGTTTAGGTTGAGCCGCCGAGCAGTGAACAACATCCCTTTCAAACTGCCCCTGACCTCTCCCTAATTCATTTCCAGTCGGTCCTGTCCCAAATGGCATCTTTTCATACTTATGAACGATTTGTATTCAAAATTTTTTTTTTTTCAATAAATACGTAACATGTTTAAAAAGGAACTATTTATAGTTTCAATAGAAATAGTATTATTGTGATTGAACTCGCAGATATTGTATAGTTTTTTTTATAAGCTATAGATATTTATCTATAAATTCATAATTATGATTTTATTGACTAACTAGCGGCCGCCCGCGACTTCGTACGCGTGGACCTCGTTTTACCCCCTTAGGAGTGGAGTTTCGTAAAATCCGTTCTTAGTTACAAACTTTCAACCCCCTTTTTGTCCCCTTAGCCCCCTAATTGATTTCTAAGGATAGTTACATTATTAGTACACTACCACAACATCTAGAGAGTATACATACATACACACTTCTAGTAGTGTACTAGAAGTGTGTATGTATGTTATAATGTAACTATCCTTAGAAATTTCGTCAAAATTCATTGCAGTAACCTAATCAATCAGGGTTGTCAGAATCCAATGGATGCAAGAAGCACAGGACTGGTCGTAGTAGCGGTGCTTGGGGTAGGTCTATGTCCAACAGTGGACGTCTTTCGGCTGAAATGATGATAGATGGTGAAGGTTAACCCTAAGCATTCTTACGTGTAATGAAAAGACCGACATATAGAGTAGATACAACACCATAGTGCATTACCACAATAACAGTAGAATGTAATTGAAGTAGGTTCGGTGTGGGTGTACCGTGTCCCTGTTTCTGCGAAATTATCGTGACAAGGCTCGTGGCCCGGCGCGCGTCGTTACGTTATGAAACCCACTCACTCACAAACATTAATGGATTACTTCCGTAGACGGTCAATGTTTTAAGGTAAACGAAAATGGCTTCAATCCTGTCCGGGAGACTTCGGAGCAGATCGACATTGATTCATCTCGGCGTGAAAATAATCTTACTTATATCCTAACGTATGATTGGTTATAACGTTTGAACCTAAGAGATTTGTAATGGAACGTATAGCGTCATTTACTGATCACCCCCTTCTCATATTAGATACTAGCTTTTGTCAGCGGCTTCGCCCGCTTACATAAAATATAGCCTATGTCACTCAGGAATAAAGCAGCTTTCTCTTGTTGCTAGAATTTTTCCAATCGGACCAGTAGTTCCAGAGATTACCTCCTACAAACAAAAAAACAAAGAAACAAAAAAACAAACTTTACCTCTTTATTATATTAGATTTAATTGGTTAGTGGTGGTGGTGGTGGTGGTTTTACTGGTTGGTTTTTATTGATTTTATTTGGTTGGTTTGGGTTTATTGGTTGGTTATCCAATTAAGCTGCTGTCTCGTCATTTACTGATCACGCTGTTCTTATATTAGGTATTTAATCGGTTAATGGTGGTGGTTTTATTTGGTTGGTTTGGTTTTATTGGTTAGTTATCCAATTAAGCTGCTGTCTGTATGTAGTTGCATATTTACCAACTGAGTTTATTGTGTTTATGAAACTTAACTGAAAAAAGAAAACCTGGCCAAATGCAAGTCGGACTCTTTCACGAAAGGTTCCGTATCGCCTGTAGCAAAAAAAAAGCAAAAACAATTACGTTTGTTGTATGTCAGCTTCACTATAGTATTTATTTTAAATTGTTTTTAATATTTGTTGGCGAATTGTTCTTCCAGTGAAAATAAGAAAGAAAATACATTTTTAAACTAGTTATGACTTAAACCATTATATTTTGCCAATTTGTATTAAACAATAATATTTTTACTTAATCTAGAAAAAAATACCGTTTTTGATACTCAAATACGTTTACTTTGCTAACCGTACTTTTCACTCAACATTTGACAGATCGGGATTATTGACTTTTCCTATTCTTATTTGAAACGCATCATATATATTTCCACAACCCAGTAATTTACAATACCAAGTCGAGACCAAGAATTTTATATACGAAAAATATCACCAAGTTCAGTACATTTAAACTAGTTTGTTCCTGATATGTGTGAATAATGTGGACCTTTAGTGAGAGCGCCTTCAAATTAGCCGCAACGTACCGCGCGACAGCAGTGCGGCACCAGCGCGGCAGCCGTACGTTTTTATTTATATGGAATAACAAAGCAACGCGACATCAGCGCTGCTACTGCGAGTCACGTTGCGGCTAATATGAAGACGCCCTTAAACTCTTGAGCCCCGAGCGAACGCCGGCGATCGTACACCTATTGTCTTTCTATTATGTCTCTAATTACGGTATTAAAAAGGTTAAAGTTGTTTGTTATCATTACTACAATCAAGTGTTTAAGTGTCGGTCACTAATATATTACCAGTCATCTTATAATTATATGTTATCAGATTCCTAGCTTCCGTCGACTGCGTCAGATCCGTTACGACTGTCAAAAATGTACAAATGACATACGAGATCAACGTGCTTTCCGATTCACGGAGGAATGCCGTCGTGACGGGACGGTCACCCATCCACAAACAACCTTGGAGATTGACCCGTGCAGGTATTACTAAGATGTGTTATTTATATAAACATAAAAATTAGTAGTTAGTATAATAATAGTAAAGAGATATGTATGTTTTGCCTGCTGCGGGTTTCCGTCGTACGATTATAAGTAATTTAGTGTATTTAAGGCTAGAGTGAATAGGCTCTTTAATAAACTAGGGCATCTCACCATCTACGATTGCATTAACGCTTACCATAAGGCAGGAACGCAGTCAAACACTAGTTTATATTATAAAAAATATATAGTAGGTAAGTAAATACAAATGATATCGAAAAGTTTCAACAAAGTATTAATAAAAGCCAAACATTTCAAAACTAATAACGCCAAGGCTGTCGACCAGAGGACCATTATAACTCTCGTCGGAAACAGGTCTCACGAAAAACAAAAGGTTATTTACCCCTGAGGCGCCATTACAAGAGCAGCCAACCGATGGTAATTTATATGATATACTTTACTAAGGGTTTTCATAAAGAATTCCCAACTAAGACCATTTCAATGAAACTTCGATAAAACAATATTAAGGTAGAAGTTCGTGTTAATGATTTGATAACAAAAACGAAAGCAAAGTTTTGTATGAAACATTTCACAAAACAGAATAAAACGTCGTTATAAAACAGTCGCGTCACAGTACAGCACGTACCGCTCTGTAAAGGCAAGGCCCTTCAATAAAGGCGCTACTGTTAAATAATAAATTCGTGGCAGTCCAGCCGCATCGATCGCTTGGTACTTGCCGTCAACTATTCCTTGAAATATCACGTCTGCCGCCGCACAGAACACATCAATACCTACTCAAATATATACACAGCAAGCACTCGTACAAATTTTAATAGAATTGAAAATTTTAAACAAATAGATTGAAGTAACATAAATAGTTGCCTTCATTTTGTTATCCAACTAGCAGCATTCTCTTGGCAGATTTAGAGCAATTATGAATGTTTGCGTTAGTATTTCAATCAAATACACCTACGTAATGTAGATGCTCATAATAGAGAACAGAAATAATAACTCGTTTCATTCAGCTGAACATGCGGGAACGTGTGACGACACTGGAAGTTCAACAAGTTTTTTCATAATACCTGCCACCACCTAGGAGCATGTACGTGTGCTTATAATGCACAATGCTTACGTATAAATAAAGCTCCCCACTGCGATAGTCTGTCTTTATGAACGGGAAGAACTCAATAACTACAAAACGGATTTTCGTGTAGTTTTCACCAGTAGACAGAGTGATTCATGAAGAAAGTTTAGATCTAAACATACATACATATACATACAAATTATCTCTGCTTTAGCAGAGAATTTTCACAGATTTCTAACACCCGTGCGAAATTAGGACGGGTCACTCATACTAAATAAAGCAATATCGCAAATATAAAAATACCACAAACGAAAACCTAATTCGCCTCCGATCCCGATGTTTGAATAACAAAAACAAAAATGATTACGGGTCACATAACAAGGGGCAGGATCGGGAGGCGCAAGATAAACAAGTCCAGATCCTAATTGACTATTCAATCGAATCCGTCATAAAACTACCGAAGAGAAATAAATAAAAGTCGGCTAGGTATATATTTGCCGAGTCTCCGAGAGCACTGAGAGTCGGTGGGTGGCCAGCAATCGATTACTGGGTCGCGTGGCGCGCCCCGCGACCCGAGCTTATCAAGCCTTCTGACCGACCCTAATCTAATAATAGACATCATGGTAACGTCCTCCACGCAAACGTTATTTGTCTACCCTTTGTTTGCATTCTAGTTTACTAAACAGTCACATAAATTGCTGTAATCAATATTGCGACGCTTTATATGCAAGGAGCTGGTGCAGATGTCGTAGAAATGACCATTTCATGATATAGTTGGCCATTTCACTTGATGCTCAGCCACTTCATGAACCAATTCTACGATATGGCTGACATAAATGCGACTTTAAAGGTTTTGAATTTAAAATATGCTTTCAAAACCCGTCTACACTCTCTTTGAAAGTTAGCAATTGCAATAAAGTCTGGAACCATAAACTTGGCAATAAAACTCAAAGAGTGCGCGAAATGCGAAACGTTTATAAAAAATTTGCTGTTTGAAGAAAGTTTCCGCTTCCGCAATTTCCGTACAAACTGTAAGAGGAAAATATGTAACCTAGTTTAAGGTTCGCGTAATAACGTTAGTCGGCTACTGCCTGCGCGTTATTGTAGCTTTTTAACTCAATTAATGGACCGCTTTCAACTCAAATAAGGATTGCTAGGTGAGACTGTGATTTTTATGTTTAAAACTAGCAACTTATTTGGAAAAAGTGCATCTAGTCTTTGTAGGAACTTGTTAGAAAAAACCGTATCCCGTATTTTACTATGCACTTACTAAAAAACAAACTCAGAAAGACACCTAGTATAGATATCTAGACGATATCTCTACTGAAATTCCGCATGCATGCCCGGACACCACCGTCATTAGTGAAAGATAATGCTATCTTGCGAGCACTGAAATGCTCGGTAGGATATAATTATACCGCGCTAGTTTAGTAGACAGTTTTCAATGCTTAACGTATAAAATAGGGTACAATTAAGATGAACAAAAATTTTCTAAATTAAACTTACTCACGGAAGATTATGGCATGCTCAGAGCATACAATTTGCAGTTGCAGCACGAGAACTTCAGTAAATTAAAAGTTTAAATAAGAAAAAGAAAAACAAAACAACAAACTTTCTCAAATGTCTATCTCTATTCGATCGGACATAGTGAAGCGACCCGGCACGGGACTGACAACCAACAAATGGGGTATGCATTCAATTTGCGAACTTAAACTGAGGGTTGCTTCAACTTATGGACAGGTTTTAGGTAGATTTTATCCAACTTCGATACATTTTTAGATAGTAATCATCATAGTGACAATCTGAATAATATATACGATTGAGGTGTGTGGGGGGTTCCGGAGGTAACAAGTACACGTGTGTTCAGTGTAGCGTTCCATTTATTACTAACTCTCTAATATTACAGTTACAGTAATGCCTTATGTTATAATATATACTACTAGGTACCACTCCACACGATGAAACTGCGATTTTGAGTCTTCAAACTTAATAAAAAGAACTTATTTACGAAATAATTTTCAAGTGCGTTAATTACGAAGCAATTTTGTTGCTTTAATCACTAAAAAAATTGTCGCCAATTTACTTAAAATTACCACGTTCATGTGTACGTAGGCATGAAATTCCAACAATATTATTGAAATATGGCACCCGCAGCCCAATGCGGGAATCGTAAACATGGTTTTATGTGATATGTTGGACGTGTGCTCCTGTTACGTAACTACGAACACAGCTGAAACAAAATAAAAAGTATTCGGAATACGAACCCTTTCTTTCTTAGTCTACCCGGAAAACTGGAACGTGTGATATGTCACACTCAACAGACGATAAAACTCCATCGTGGAACAAAGGCCGCTTCGATCAATGAACTTCACGACTTTTTTTGGTTTGTATCATCAATATTGGGCAACTCTACCTTTTCCTCTATACAAACTTTGGTTCCTCGTTTCGCTAATTTCATAAAAGGAAACCTGATGCAAAATTGCACATTCCTCGCCTTAGTAGTTTCGGCTGCATGTTATTATGTCAGTCAGTTAGTTTCTACTTTTATATAGAAAGTTGATAAGACAGATGGGCTTACCTTAAAAAGGATCATTGTACACACCAAAATGAACAACTTTTACTATGAGACCTACCCAAAAATTACGATATATAAAAACCCGCTGCTCCATAGATTTATATAGATAACTGCAACTTAGTTTAGATAATTGCTGCCATTCTAAATGAAGCGGGAGAGAAAGACAGACTCCTTCTGGCTAAAGTTCACCCGCACATCCTTCTTTCTTCGTATATTAAAGAGTAACGTAACGTATAATTTCGCAGCTCACTACAAAGAAATTGCAATATTGCTATAATGGTAACATTCAGGAGGGTTTGTAATCGTGATCGCACTACGAAAGTTCATGTTGCAGCTCACCCCAATATTACCCCTAATAGCTTTGATGGCGCTCATGGGAACAGATGTGACACCCTACTCGAGCTGGCGACTTCCTCCTTGTAATGTCTGATATATATGTTGGTGAGCATCAACACAATAACCAAGATAAAGCATGTTATGCCGTTTGCGACCACAAACGCGTTCACCCAATAAGAACAAAGTAGTATCTTGTACTGGTAATGGGTCGGTTGCGGCGAAAGTTCTTATTGGCCTATATACGTAGAGCTAGAATATAGGTCACGTGACGTTTATATCCGGAGCCAGCCATTATCTCGACGCCACTCCGTCTGCGAGGCCTATGGTCGCGCATACCTACTCGCTGCCATACCCACCGCCGGTACATGTACCTGACGTACAAATAAACTGTTCGGAATATATTATAAGTTGAGTAATTCTGTTACTTTCTGTATTTTATGTCGGCAAGAGCGGGACGGAACTACGTAACTGCTTAATAGGTTTGCTTGGGACGAGGGTGGAGACTGCTCCGTATTGATCTCAAGTCGTGAACGGGACAGCCGCCGCCACTAGTAAATAAGCCAAAGCTTCGCAAACTTTTATCATCGCCTGACTACTTTTATTTGCTCGCGACAACATCGCTACATACACATCACTGTACACGGTTCACTAAACCGCTCTCTTTATGTGAAAACGCGACTATTGTGCGCGATAAGATTGTTACACGTTATACAGAATTGCACGCAACCCTCTGCCAAGTTAGCGGAGGGCGAGAATTCTTTTTTATTTACGATGTAATATAAATAAATCCTACTTTGTAAAATAGTCCCACTGGACCATAGTTTGTCTAAGAGATCCGTTAGTATTTAGCATGTAACCCGTATAGGGAGGTAATACTAAAACACCACAAAGCAAATACACAAACAGTGCAATTCAGTCAGTCATCAAAGCAAATGTTCCGCATGTACTGTTTAATGACGCTGGTTACATTCGCCCCGACCTACACTGTGTAATATTCAGGCTGCCATCACTGCAATGATCGCTTGTAGCATGCTCGTTACAGGCTGCTACGGCGTAGCGCAGGCTCGTAGCAGGGTGCTACGCGAACCCCTGACCTTTATCGACGCCCACCGGCCCGTGCCGGTTAATGTAACCCCCTCAACCCCTCCACGCTGAGCTTCCAGTAATTGAATCCAGAGCACGTGTGCATGAATAAACCATTTTAATACCAGCCTTTGAACGACACCCGTATTATACCGCTAATAATCTTTTACCACCTACCATAACATGGAAAGTCACCCAATAAATGTTACTCCACCAATGATGGACCATTCACATACATATAAGCAGAACCACCGTGTAAAACGCAACAGCTATTAAATTCTTTAGCGGTAATGTGAATGTAATGAATAACGATCCAGTACCAATTATGGGTCCATGTATCACGTTTTAAATCGGTAGTCGTTTAGCCTCTACCCTGTTCGAGCACTATTATTATGTCGTTACAACCCTATCATTGTGAGCTCGAGTATCAAACTGTTCACTAACAAATGCAGCATTTCCATGGGTTTGCGGTAATGATTCGGTATCTATAAAGGCGCAATAAATATTATATGAGCTTTCTATTTAACATAACAATAATGATAAGATAATGGTTATTTAGATAAGTATATCATGCGAATACAAAGGAAAGCTTTCAAAATGAGTCAGCATTATCAGTTGAATCTAAACTTACAGCACACACTAGCACACGACGTTTGTGTAGGTAGGTGTATTGTCAACAATATGAATTTACGCTTATTTTATTCTGTGTGTTCACTCGAAAGTTCTGAGGGCAATTGAATAAATTTTCTGGTCCATTAAATTGATTCGAATTAGAGCGAGTGGCTGAAGAACTAATGACACCAATTACCACATTGTTTATCTGGCCCTCTCCAGCGCCACTGACACGCACTAACTAGCCAATAAATTATTATTATTATACGGACATAATTTTAGGGGGACAGTTTGGAACATTACTTTATGTTCACTTGGATACAAATGTATGACAATGATTTATTCATTATTTTCGTTGGCATTGTAATTTGTATATTTTAGTAGTTGTACAATGTAATGTATAAAAAAGAAATTAAACAATTATATTTATATTAAAGTTTTTTTATTTTCTTTACTTATAATTTATACCTATATAGATGGTATATATTAAAAAAAATCTTCTAAAATAGTACGTAGAGTGAATACAAATAAACCGGCCAAGAGCGTGTTGGTCCACGCTCAGAATAAGGTTCCGTAGTTTCTCATCCGTCACAAATTTCTTACAATGTAACAGAACGTAGCACAAAGTAGGTACAGTGCCATATCTCGGGAAAGTGGGTTCCGATAATATTCACAGTATTAAAAAATATTTTATTCTATTCATTTTTAAATACCTATTCAACAATTTATTACACGTTAGATTTTAAATGAAAAAAACAATCAATCTTCATTTTACTCGTCTAGGGGGATACCCAATATTATTTTTCAACTTTTTGTTTTTGCACTATGTCGGCGAGATTGATACCAAATTTCAGCTTTCTAGTGCTAACGGTCACCGAGATTATCCACGCACAGACAGACAGACATGGCGAAACTATAAGGGTTCTTAGTTGACTACAGAACCCTAAGAAAGTCTTTAAAAGTTGTCAATATAATAAAATTGAATAGTGATTATTAAACTCTTGAGCCCAAAGCGAACGCCGGCGTTCGCATGCCTATTCTCTTTCTGTTATTAATTACGGTACTCGAAAGGTTAATTTAAGAATACTTATACGTATTTAGGTTAATTCAATTCAACTAATTAGGTGATAAAATCTTTTTAGAGTTTGTTAAACTTTTATACGATTTTGGTGCTTTTAAGAATCTAATTTTGCAAAAGAACCAATACTTTGATACCTTTTTCTTGATTTGATTGATAATCATAAGTATTGGGTCTTTCGCAAAATTTAGACAAGATACATAACTGCAGTACAGACATTCTTAGCTAATTCATGTTTTTTTATAACAAATAAAAACTATAGGATTTTTTTGGTGGAAAATAATCCAGTGACATCTGGCGGTCTAGGTTAGAGAAAGAAGGCGTGTCAGAGTTTTACTAAACTAAAATCGACTTCTACATCCCTTTTTTGGTTTGCGCTCCAGGATCCGTAACAAAGTTTGGATCGTATCGTTAACGCTTGGAATTGGTCACGTCTTCAATCACTCTATTCTGACCACGTGACTGAGCCTTAAGATGACGTCAGAATCAAGGAATGGGGGTTTGGCCAACTCAAAGCGTTCGACGTTAACGAAACGATCGTAACTTGGCTAGGGGGATAGGAGCCCAAGGTTCCTTTTCTACCGACCTTTTGAGGAACTAAAGAACGTATTGAGTTGGTTTCTGAACTCTGCCAATTAATTAAATTCAGAACCAAGAGCCTTTCTAGCAAAAACGGATTGAAAGTATAAAAAAAACGTTGAATTCCTACAATTTTTATTACTTTCAGAGATAAATACATTCCTTAACCCAACGCAGACATCAGGGTCGTGGCTGGATAGACCTCACGGCGTCCTCACCTTCCGCATGACGCAGGTTCTTACCGGACATGGGAAGTTTGGGAGATTCCTGCATCGGATTCGTGCGGAAGAGACGTCCGGGTGTCGCCACTGTGAGGCGAGCCCGGAGGACACGGTGGAGCACACGGTGGAGGTATGCCCTGCTTGGGAAGAGCATCGCCGTGTCCTCGTGGGGGTGATCGGCGGCGGCGACCTCTCGCGCCGGGCCCTGGTTCAGGCCATGGTCCACAGCGAAGAGGAATGGCAGGCGGTCGCCTCCTTCTGCGAAGCAGTAATGCTCGTAAAGGAGGAGGCCGACCGCATAAGGCAAAGGCAACAGCGCCCTCGCCGTAGCCGTCGCCGCCGCGATCCTGCCGATATCCGGCCACCGTAGACACTGGCTCGCGGACGGTGAGCAATGGGTAGCTCGCCGTCCGGTCGTCTGGTAACTATCCAGACCGAGTCCAAGTCGTCAACGGCGCGCACCGTTCCCGCGCGCCTCAAGGAGTTGTCAGCAAACTGCCCTTCAGGGTCGAAGCCTCCTGGAGCCTAGGGTGGTGCAAACTGTTACCTCGACTCTAGGAATAAGGCAAGGAAGGTATGGGGTAGGTTTTTTAGTCAGTAAGAGTCTGACACTGGTCTCCCGCTCCGCCTAAGAGCGGGTTTCGTCATTCGATGATTTTCACCTACCATAAAAAAAAACGCAGACATCAGGGTTATAATCACCTATTGCCACACGACACAATTTAAGTAGGATAAATGTATTAGAAACACTCTACGATGGGGAAACCGACATTTTTA
Organism: Mythimna loreyi; assembly: GCA_029852875.1. Taxonomy (NCBI): domain Eukaryota; kingdom Metazoa; phylum Arthropoda; class Insecta; order Lepidoptera; family Noctuidae; genus Mythimna; species Mythimna loreyi. The sequence continues at coordinate 9,114,124 of CM056780.1, forward strand.
TGTGCGAAGGCAATAAATAAAATCGAAGTACAATTTTCAGTCCATTTGTGGGTGTCACGCATGTAAAGTGGCCGGAGCTGACACATGTAGCCTGTTATTGACGTACGCACGCACGACGAAAGCATTTTAAAAATGTATGTGAGGTGGAAACGTTCCAATAGATTCCATGATAAGGCTCACTGCGCGTCGTCAAAAATGTATAAGTAATTGTGGTATTTCATTAATTCTGTTTTAGAAATTAACTAAAAACCAGCACTATTCATATTAGACGCTTGAAATAAAAATATAAAAACACAATCTTGAAAAATGTTTGCTTCAGGAAGTAACAGAGAATCCATTAGTTTCTCAAGGCAAACAATTATGTTTAGTTTGATTTCGGTGCTAAATAAACACACGTCACACATGCGACAAGGATAAACACGCTAGTAATTATGAAATTAACAGAAAGAAGTGCGCGTGTACGCGGCGGTGCGGCGGCGAGCGTGACAGTTCGCGCGGTACTCTCGCGTGACGTGGCCGCCACATTTAGCACGACCAGTGTTCTTGGCACGACGCACGATGTTCTTCCCGTATGTCTCCCGCTACTCAGCCACCACGCTCCAGAACGTTTACTACGCAAGATGACAACGAAAACAATCATAACATCATTAGGGGATCTTCAACTGCATGACTAAGCCTGACCGACCGAGTCTTCTGCGAGTTTTGTCGTAAACAATACTTAGCTTATTTTACGATTCTTTGTTCCGCCATCACCCGTCCCACTTAAATGTTCGTGTGTCTGTTTTTATAATGTTTGTGCTGTATTTTGTGAATGTAGGTACATTACTGGGTCCGCGAACATTAATTTTACAAAAATAAGCACTGTGTACAAAATGTCAACCCTTATAACGACCCAGGCGATCGCGTCCGTCCCAGGGGCGGAATTTACGATTGCATGAAGACACGTTGCGTGTTCGAATTCAGAGAAGGGGAACTTTTTACAGTCGAACAGAATGGTCGCAAAAGAAACAGACAAATAGTTGATTATACATGGGCAGGCCGGCCGTCGTTAGCCTCAACAGGTTGACTGTCTCTGATCACACGCTAATGAGCTGGCCTGCCTACTTATTAAATAGCTCAGAAACAAACTGTTGATTCTCGTTTGACACGAACTGCTTATGACGCAATGAAATAAGATTTAGCTAACAAAGTCTATAGATACTTCTATAGGCTTTGTTAAGAATGAAAACTGAACATTAGTATTCTAAGTAAGTGACTCTAGGAGTTTCCATGAATACTGCAACGGTCAGACAAGTTATTGCTAATCATAAATAAGCCTGACACGCGTACGACCAATTAGCCAAGCTATGTTAAAGTCCATCGACTCCGTCAGTTACGACATGTTGCTCTCCAAATAACATGGATACGTGTGGCGCCGGCGACGTAGGTCAAGACGAGTATTTTCGTCCTCGCCTTGATACAGGGCTACCGCATATCATACGCGGCAGTTTAATATTAACTATACCGTCACTCGCGGAGCATGCCGATATTCCGATTCCTATTCGAACCCCAATCCCACTGACAACTTCCAGACAAGTAATGCCCACTTATAAAAAGCGGCGAGTCACGTTGGACGTGGCGCCGATGTTTTGTGTGTTATATCATCCGATATTAATCTTCGGACTAGTTCCGTTGCTTCATAGATCATTTTATAACTTTGCATGATTGAAACCATGAGATTAAACGGTTAAGTTCTGCTATAGATAAGACGAGGGTGCGCGGTATGCGCTCGATCTAGCTCGAGACATTGACCTATCTATTTGTCCGACTATCGGCATTAGGAACGCGTACGTGTACCTATACATATGTAGTGAGCTATTACGAATATATGCCGAGTGGAGATATTTTTGCCGAGCAGCTGTAACGCGCGACCGCGACTCATCTGGCAGATCCACACGGTGATCGACAAGCTCGCGAGTACATCTGTGAACTCGCAAACTTTCCACGTAAACAATACATATCTACATTTTAATGTCACAATGTGTATAAATAACAATGCGTCAGCTATCTTTGAAAGCACCTCCACGCCGGATACACGCCCTAATGGTCACGATGTTGAAAACATACCGTATTTTTCGTCTTTAAGAGTGAATAGGTTACTTCTTGGTAAGAGTGATGAATCGTCGAGGGACCTATCATAAATAAAACTGTTTCACTAACCACAGATTTCGAGGAAACAATCAACCGTAGGGCCTTTATTAAATTAATCACAGTCAGCCTAGGCCCTTTAAGTTGTATCAGTTCAAACAAAGAAGGTATTACTCTAAATTAAACACTTGCCCTATCTCTGTTGCATTACTCTCACGTTTTTAGTCTTACAGCTTTAAACATTTTTATTCTGATTACCTAAATGTTTATTAATGAGTGCGAACTCGAGTGCAAATGAACGCCTTCATGTAAATATTGAGGAGCTATGGTATAAACGCATTCTAATGCGAGTCGATAAATCAATATAAGTCTAATACTGGTTTCTTGTACTTCAGAAGTTCACGTCACGTGCTTCTTGCAAATTATGATGCAAAATATAGCTGTTTTTTCGTTGCGTTCAAACAACTCCAATCAAACAATCATCTGATGAAACAAATAATGCAAGTCCAGAATACAACATACCTACTTAAAACATAACGGAAAATCCTTGTTTAGAAGTATATAGATTTTTTTCTCGCTAAGTATATCTCAGCCCTAATACGCAAAGGGCAGCTGTCACAGATAGTCAGTAAGTCTGACACTCGATCTAGTTCCACTCAGAGCAGGAAAAGTCATTTGATAATTTTCCACGGATTTCCACCCAAAATACTTCCTCACGCACTTCTTATTGCTCAATATTTCATAACTGTATTCTGTTTTGTGTTAATATCATAATTTCACATTTCATATTACTAGGAGATTTACATATAAATTGCGCAGGCGATGGTGCTAGGAAATCCACCGCTTATTTTATTTCACTATCACATAAACTTTATCAATATCACGCAAAGACCCTCGAAATGGTCCATCCTTGGCATTTTATATGCAAACTAGCTTTTCCCCGCGATTCCACTTCCGTTGTTGGTTACTGTTATGGTACGTAATGTTATATAGCCTATCTTAATAAACGGGCTATATAATCCAACATTAAAAAATTCTCGAGATTAACGCGGTTAAAAAAAAAAAACTTTTCGCCATTACGATATTAGTATAGATATGGTGATTATTAATCCATCAATGGATAGGTACTATAAATCATGTCCAACATAGACCAATATGTACGTACATGACCCTTAAGCGATTACCGAGCAGGCTATCATTATTTATGCCCTATATCCGTATCCACAAGTTATATTATGCGATGAAGGCGGAAAAGCGTAACGTAAAAGTAATGCCGGGCGAGTGACCGCTTTGTGCTATATTTCAAATAAATGAACACAAACTGTAATTCGTTCGGACTTTTATCTCCGAGAATGCGTGCTCCGGTGCTAACTCGAACGACTCAATCTTATAATCAACTCCGCTTTTAAATTCTTCTGTCCAGAAACATGTTACTCTATTTTTAAGCACACAACATTATGTTCACATTGTTAATAATTTAGTTATAAACATTTCGTGGTTGTCGAATATGATTTTCCAATAAATTACAACTGTATTTATAACACTATAAAATAGATTTTACGCCGTCCGGTCGTAAACAATTGTATGACCGTAATTGAATTTATTAGTAGCAAAACATACCTACAAAACTTAATGCATTTGTTAAATCGGTTGAGAGATCCGTACTTTAGCCGGTAAAGAAAAAAAAATAGTTCTTTGTTATATATCGTGTACAATTATTCGGACATGTTTAAATAAGCAATTCGATTCAGACGGAGCGCAACCCATAGACCAGATGTGTATGTTTTGGATACATTTGTTTCCCCTACGTGAACCGGTTGAATACAGCAACAAACATAGTGACGTATTAGCAGTGAGTGCAATCGTTTGTTTCTTGTATAAACGTCGGTATAATGTCTCTATGTAGACGGTTTGGCGGGGTCGACCACACAACACTGACCTTACAGTAAACAAATATTTATGATGGGAAAATCCATGATACACGAATGAGGCTACATGCTTACGAAAACTAGATTACTATCAAATGATAATGTACCAAAGTCACAAATCAAGTTCCTCGTTCATTTTTCATCCACTTGTACATAAGCCATTTCCAAATCAAGATAAGGAAAATAACAAGTTTTTCATTATGTCAGCAGGAAAATAGAAAGTAAATAAAGGTGGTCCCTTCATAAATAAAAGTGCTTATCGGCTTACTATAGACTTATATCTTGAACCTTCGAAAAATACTTAATTCAAGGTAATCATACGAAAAATGGCACTTCGTAAAAATGTTTCCGCCAATTTGTATGGCATTATGTGTTCGTGCGATTTCGAAATTAGACCTTTCAAGCATATTCCATATACACTGTAATGCTGGTTATTATTATAGATTGACATCTCTCTAGAGTATAAAATATTGTAATTATACTTATGTATACTGTATCGAGAAAAAGCCAGCTGGAACATTCTTAAAGCGGATCACTGACCTAAATGTCGTGATTTCTCGAAACTGTTTTTCAATCAGAAGAGTGCAGATTCGAATTTCCGAACGAGTCGAGTGCTAATGAAACTTTTTCGATTGCATTGTATGTTCAGACTTAATCTTGGCCAACACTTGCTAGAGGCACAGGAAATTATTTTGCAGAAGGCTAACGTAATAATCTGTAATACACGACAGTAGTCGGAAAGATGGTAAAGATTTATCTTTGCTCGTCATTTCTAGAAGTGGCCTTCCGGCCTGCTTGCTGCCAATAAAAGCACATGAGTGCAATAAATGCCTTCTTCCAAGGGCACACGTAGAGGGCAACATTGATGAAGACTTAATTTGTAATGCCGGCGCGCCGCGGGCCATGGGCTGCCGTCACCGCGCGTCTCATAAAGACTCCAATTTAATGGCTGTCAATAATGGGCAAGTTTACGAGCCATCCTACCAATTTACGGCATATTGGCAAGCAGCCGATATAGTGCGTGCTCATTGTCTTGCGACAAGCGATGCTTTCAATATTAATTGTAAGTAGCAAACACCAACTAACTAAGGCCACCATTATATTCTCCAGATTAAATTTATTAGACACAAAACGTTATTGCCAATTGCATTAGTGATGTTTAAAACACATGTTTATGCATTAGATCGATAAATAGCCAATGCTCAAACTTAAACAGCCACTTTAAATTTCATCACCTCCGATTTTCCGAATCACTACATATCTACCAAATATCCGATTAAAATCCAATTAATGAATGTCTTAACTTCCGAGATTGAGTTGCGTAACGGTTTACTGTTTAAATTGTATATAAATGTCGTATAAATCGAGTTTGTTAATGTTGTGAACGAGACAATTACCACAACATGTGTACACGACTGCTGTAGTGAGCGAGGGACTGTAAGGCGAAGGTTATTAACCCTTCGAACACCTGGCTGCGCTACCTGTCCTAAAACGACACCCACAGACAGTGACTTGTATTATGAGAGTATTACGTCCGATCGTCCTCTTCAAATGAGAGGACAAAACTTTATTTATATTTTAAATCAAAACGAGAAAATGAATCACTACTTATATTTACAAAATTGAAAAATATACCTAACGACTATAGCTTTCAAACAGTCTGACTGGCATAAAAGCAGTCATTAGCGAGGCTCGGCGAAAGAGCTACGAAAATATGTAAAAATCGTAGCGGCCGCTCGTAGCCGTAGCGTTGGAGCTGCGTAGGCCTTCGTAGGCTTACGTAGACGGACAGTTTATTTCCACAACTGGTATACCTACTGCGTTTTCAAAAGATAAAACCAGTCGCTTAGATTATGTATGTAGCTAATACACACGTGATTTATGCTCTGCTCCTAACGTTTGTACTCTCTAAACAACTTTACGGCTATTCGTTTGTCAGACTTGTGTATTACCGGAGTAAACCTAGTAAATTATACTGAGTATGAACTTTTGACTAACACGTTGTGCCAGATTAAAGTAAGCCATAAATTATATGCAGTTTAATGATACGGCACGACTCGTATCTTTTATTGACGGGTGTTCGAAGCTTCGGACGGTTCGAGCACATAATTGATGAATGACCAACCCGGCCGAATGGCTGTCTACAACCATGTCCAAGATATTGTTACTCAATTTTTATGTACTAGTCCATTACGGCATTTCTACTAAACAGTATATTTAGGGGCTACGTACAAAACTGCAATGGATTCAATGTAAATCGGATAGTCCAGTTAGCATTACGTCTGGTAGTGGCGGCCGACGACAATGTACGTCAGTGGGTATCGAACAAAACGTATCACGCGCACACTCAGTATGTTTGCTTACGTTCACGTCGAATGATCTGCATCTAATGTAGCGAAGCTCTCAACTCTATAAAATACAGCTTCGTGAAATTTGTTCAAATTTTAACGACCACCACGTGGTAGCTTTTGAGAAATCCACCGGAAAATTATATCCAGAAAAAACTTGAGGATTTTTATCCGCGGGATAATGGTTTATTTTGTATGTTTGCCAACAATTACATCCTAATTGACAGCTATAAAGCCAACGTGAGAAAACAAAATGTTTGTACGTTTCCATTTAACTGTTTTTCACACTTTCCACAAACTGAAGTTTGGCTTCAGTTTCGATTCATTCACTGTCACTGACGTCGCTCCAGAATTATTTATGTGTGAATAATGTTGATATTTTAATATACGGATATACGAGTAGGTACATTTCGATGATTTATAACGTGTACATTTAATAAAAGAAGAACTACTGTATAAAGAAATAAAGCTTTGGTAAACTTGACGTCAGAAAACGAAAGGTCATCGGACCCAACCTTGTCACGGCATTCAACAACAAAATAAATCTTGAAACTAATACTTACAAATTCATTGAAGCAAAATATGAAGGCCAGGTTAAATTTGGTTAATTTTATCAAGATGTTCTCAGATCAACGATCCTAAATGCACTACATGGCATCTGCAGTATAGTTTGATTATAATGCATCCTGTATTATAAAGTGCGCTATATTCGCCCCTTTAACATCAAAGAAACCCGATCACTCCGACATTGTAAACACAACATCGGCATCCCGCCGCGCACCGCCACCGCGCCGCGAGTGCGACGGAGCACATTTTCTTAGAATATGAACGGCGACTGGTTGCCTGTTCCGTTCTCAACAAAATTAACCGTCTCTCTGTTAATCCGACGCTAATAGAGCCGACCTTGACAGTCGTAAATATTTATATCAGGGTTTACGATGGTCAGTGTGAATGTCTTCTAATTTTAAGTTGAGACGAGATTGGAAATTATGTAAATAGTGGGGACAGATGCGCGGCCAATAATATTAGGGATCCGGATCTGTGTCGCCGTCTCATCCTTTTTTACAGTCGGGTCACGCTAGCGTGAGGAAGGGTGATGCGACATGACGCCTGAAAGGACATTGTGTCAAATATCGCCTTCGCTATATTTTTTCATATACTTCATCCTCATGTTCCACCATCATAAAATTTGAAGAGCTCGTAGGATAAAAACACAGCGTCGTTTTCTGTGGGTTTTTTATTTCTTCCAACAAAGAAAAACGTTTTCATCTTAATGTCAGCTTTGTGTCTGTTACGACCGCGACATAATAACTATTTAACGGACCCTATTTGAAAAAATAAGTGTACTCGCATAAAAGCTTGCATAAACATTAATACAATAAAAGCCGTTAGCACTAAAAAATTTTGTAATCAATCGTTTCCATACATGTTGGTGTTGTATATTCATTTCTTCCGGTCGAAGCGATTATGGGAATAACAATAAACTATGGAGATGTTTAGAGCATTTCAACTGTATGTTTATTTAGATTAGACTGCAATCACCAATGATTCTACAAAGCTTGATGATTACAGCCTAATACCCTTCTGGATTGCAACGATTTATGAGTATGTCCATATTTGATGAGTTAGAAATAACGGGAATGTAAAAAATTACCATCCTGCTCATGGTACGGAATTTAACCTAAATAAGGCCACGCTTCAGCCAATCAATCGTTAATTAAGTGTCATGGTGTTTGATGGGCTTCGAATAGGTCGTTAGTGAAATGAGAATGAACCTTTGCTATCAATTTGGGTTCCACACATTACATACAATCAATAAATTATGAATTCACTAGCTTTGGAAAATTACATTATTTATACATACTTCCGGAATAAAAAGCAGTACTTTAATGAGTTTTACGTTTATTTTTTGTGGTGTCTATTGTTGAAAATGATTATTTACAATACAGGTTTTTAGGATGCGCTTAAGCGGAGCTCTGGGTGCAGCGGAGTGGAGAAGAGTAGATAAAAGTGACAATGCCGAGCGGGGCGGAGTGTGCTTGAGCTGCCCTTCACTTTATGCTCTCCGCTCATCATCATAGCCAGCTCAACTCCATTCTACCCGACTCGGGGACACGGGCTTATTTGTTCTATTTAGAAGACCGCTCAGCTTCAATTCGCTCCACCAAGCCGCTCAACTCAGTTCGGTCGGGCTCGGGGTCGTGTGTTCATTCGTTTTGTTTGAAATTCCGCTTATCACCATTTCTCCATTTAGTTACACTGTTTCTATTGAAGATTTAGAGTACTGTAATTGGTTAGCTCACAGTCTGCTTTTCTCCAATCCACCCAGCTTCGCGTCAGTGAAAACGCCCACTAGCTGTGCTAACGGCTTCGCCCATGTTCAAGTAGAAAATAATCTCAAGAAAATTAATTTTCAGGTCATAAAGTATCTATACTATCTATATAATTATGTGCTATTCCAGGATATGATGTGCCAGAGTGCCAAATGTCTTACAAATCCGTTCAACCGTTTGAGCGTGAAGATATAACATGCAAACTTTGGCCTTATAATATTTATAAGTGTAATGATAAATGAGTTTCAAACATTCACTCCCATAGCATCAAAAGTTGTATATATTTATGAGATCTGGCACGAAAATGAAAGAGAAGACTGACGTGTACACAAATCTCAAAAGAAATTAGGAAAATCGGGAAGCGGAACTTTATTTTTCTTTTCATTTTGCCTTTTTCCAACGTCCGCGCTCGCTTCTAAAGGAAATAGTTAATGTAAGCATAAGGCCGGAACCGTGAATAGGGCGGCCGGCGGTGCCTTAATTGCATTGCTCATGTAGTTTCGATTAGTAGCGCGAAGTTTGTGCCTGGCCTCGTCCGTCTAGTGGTCTAGCCTCGGGATGAATGAGAACTGTATTTAGCTTCACGTGCCTGACAGCAACCCGCTATATCAAAATTAATTAAAGTTATTTATTAACAAGATGGCAATACATATATTTTTTAGTGTAAAGACTCATTTCTCCATGAGTTAGCACGCAAATATTATAGGTTACTCGTATATAAAAAAATTAATTAATACTCTACAAAATTTTACACAAAGTATCGTTTTAAAGAAAAATTTTATTTTTTTCTATCCCGCCTACCATTCCTCTTACCTTAGTTCCAGAGCCCTGTTGTTCCGCTTTCGCTTCACCCCTTGGCCCCAGAAGGCTTCGATCCTACTGGGCCCTACTGTTGTTGACAACTCCTTGACACGCGCGGGAACAGTGTGCGCCATTGACGACTTAGGCTCGGTCCAGACGGCGAACAGCGAGCTACCCGTTGCTCGCCGTCCGCAACCCTGCGCCTACGATAGCCAGTAATCGGTATCAAAGACACGGCGATGGCTGCGGCGTGAGCTTTGCCTGATGCTTTTAATTCTGTATATGTACACATTTTTCAGCAAATAAATGACTTACTCTAATCCATAAGAAAAACCCCCTTAAGAAAAAGTAGATTACTTATTTACTTAATAAGAAAAAAACATACTAATAATTCTGATGTATTCTTATAATCACACTTATCTTTTGGCTGAAAAACGCAAAAAGAAGAAACACTTTTGACCGACTTTAACCTTGTTTTTTTCTGCAGATGTGTCATCATTGGGGACTTTTCACATTCCATCTATAAAGGTGTTCCGTACATTTTTTTAGCTGAATGTGTATTACGCATTGTTTACGTTGACTTGGGCTAAATACCAAAACGATCTACAACACATTCCTGTAGTGACAAGATTGACAAGAATCTTTTTTTTTTTGAAATTCAGTTAAATGAAAATATAAATGTTGTGCCACTTTTTTCAGAACTAAGCAGAATTTTTTAAAATTTTAAATTCAGAAGGTCATTTATAAAGTCTAGTATCGAGTTATAAATAAGTGGGTCCATATACAACATTAAGTTTTATATAAAGAAATTATGTACAAAACTTCATAACTGTATTACGAGAAATCACAAAGTTTTAAGCCTGTTATGTTACCTGATTGCCCGCACTAATGCATGGTCACCGGACTAAGAGGTGGTTTTGTTGCCACACCCAGCTGTGCGTTGGCACCTAATGGCCGCTTTGACCTCCGTGACCGTGATTTATACATGAGCTACTTCGCGCTGTTAAGTCGTAGTGTAAGGGTTCTGTTACAATTTGTGAGAAATTTGTAACGGACGGGAAACTACAGAACTCTACACTAAGCGTGGCCTGAGACGCTCTTGGTCGGTTTTTTTTTTAAGTAATGTAATATTTTAAGGGAAAAAATATACTAGTGTGTACAAAGTATAGGTATCGATTCAGTTACTAATTCTGAACAAACTATATTCATGTTGCGAATAAATGATTTAAATGACTGTTGTAGAAACTACTAGACACTGTCTGTAGACATATTGGTAAACGATAAATATTTAATATTTCAATTACTTACAATCTATTGAACGATGTGGATGGTGTGGTGTGGTTGCAGCTCACAGCTCCAAACAGATTGGTTGAAACAGCGAAACTACCTCACTCATGTTACTTATGAATATTCGATCATAAGTCGTAGATATTCAGTCAGTCAGTTTACGGCAGCGAGTAAATACTATGATGACGTGGCACAGATGAGATTATTTCCAGCAAAGAATTTGACTGGAAGATAGACTGTTGATACGCTGTCAATACAACACAACGAAGGCATTAAGAAAAAAAAAACAATGCTTTGAATTCATGCTCAAACATTCAACGTGTCTTAAAAAATGCATTTCTATCTTCGTTCCAAGTGTTGGTATTCTACACATATATTTGTAAGTATTTTTACAGTACGAACTCGGCGCACCGAAAATGTTAAGTGGACCGAATGCTTGGCATTTCACAACAAACAACGAAACATTTTTCAGCTTCTGTAAAAACATGTGTCGTTCCACTCTGTGGTATTATTAACACGTGCATGTAACTTTTGTTGATTTTTACAGACTAAGAAAACGGGTTAATTCGATGAGTGTGAATAGCATGCATCTCTGTTTTTGTAATTTATTTTCTTAGTTATGCCTAACAAAGACCAAAAAGCGAACATCAGACAAAAACCATTGGCTGTATTTTTATGAAACTTTCACAAAATAAAAGATATTTTTAATTACCAATCTTTTGATACGTATATCAAGATTTTTTCTAATAAAGCCGTAGCTTTATTAGAAAAATCTAGATGCGCGGGAAGCGACGCTAGCACCTTTTTTGTTGGCTCAAGGTCGCAGGACTTTAGTATCGCCTTAAGAGCCCATGGTAGCACTGCTGATCGTAAATAAAACTTTTTTGTTTGAGGTATAAAATCATCAAATAACACCTCCCTCTCTGGGTGCAGCGAGTGAGAGTATCGGAGACTTTACTGACTTAAACTCACCTGTGTTCATTTCACGCAACCCTGTCATCTATATAAATAAAAGGAGAAACTGACTGACTGACATATCAACGCACAGCTAAAACTACTGGGCCTAGGAGCGTGAAATTTTGCACGAAGCTTCCTTTTATGACGTAGGCGAACACTAAGAAAGTGTTTTCCAAAATTCAGAACCTAAATGGATGTAATGGGGGTCTAAAGTTTGTATGGACAACCCTACTTTCACGCGGGCGAAGCCACTGGCAGAAGGCTGGTCTTATAATCCTAAGACCAAAATAACCCTATGAGAGCCCATATAGTTACTTAAACTCTCAAGCCACATATTATTGTATTTCTATTGTGTCTCTTATGACAGTATTCAACGAATTAATGCTAAAACATAATCGGAATATTTTCCAATTAAACAAAGTGGGTAGGACGTAGAGGATTGAAAGTGTCTATTGTGTGTCAAGGGAGCTCGAGCGCGTTACATCCATCCAATCGCTACTGTGTTACTTTAATGAACATTTATCGTCGAAACCACGACACGACGATTACGTACTCAAATTAGAAACATTATTTTAGTGGTATTAAACATTTCGTACAATTATCCGGAATTGTAATGAGCAAGGGCTCTTACGAAAGCTATGTTGGTAATCAAATGCTTTATTCTCACGGTGTTTATTCGGCTCTGTGTTCTTTTTAAAACACAAAGACGTGATTATTTTCAAGTAAATGAACCGGATGCAACATGTTTAGTCGGTTAATGAACATAGAAGAAATCTTAAATGTTACGTAGACAATATCATTTATACACAGCTAAATTTTGATCGTTTTAATCCCGTGGTCTGGGGCAATCCGCATTAAACACTATCGATTCGTATAGATAAAATTAAAACATAATAGTAGTGTTTCATGTACCGGATCGACCCTCCACTGGATTAAAACGATCAAAATTAGGCGGTGTTTACTTGGGATATCTAAATAACAACAATACATTTTGAAGCTCCAGTGACAGTTACTTCATGTCTCAGTCACCTTTTGTCAATGACCTTATCAAGTTCAGTGTGATATTGAGGGACCATCGCCATTTATCAAGCGGCTCCAATCCCGGTCTATTACCGAATACTATCTATGAGAAAGACCCAATTACACTTTGTCCGCCCCCGCCCGATCCGAGCCAAGACCTTTAAAGCGGTAGCGATCCGAAACTAGGCTTACGATAACACATTACTATGTAATATACGACATTCGAACGCTCCTCCTTATAAATATCTTTCAACGTATCCTTTCCCTAAACAATGAAATTATTTTAGGCGCTAACGATTTCTCAACATACGTTAAATGTTTTCGATTCGGTTCCCCGGATACTCCTTAAATAAATATGCATAAAATACACATCAATACATATAACATCAGTTTCTGCAATCTAAATATAATTTTATCGCGAATGAATCACTATTTATATTCCCGTGGTGTAAAATGAAAAGTTCAGAATAAATAACCAAATGAATAAATATTTTTGAATGTTTAAAATCATACACGAAACGAATTGCTTGAACTACTGAAGCTGAAGAAGTACAAAAAAAAACATATAATTAGGTACTTTCCGAAAGGTATAGGTAATGTGTTTAAAGGTAGATTATAAGCTACCTATAAAAGTTATCTATTTGCCGCTCGTTTAATTATATAAATATAAGGGTAATACATATTTAATTGAACTGTGTTGTAATACTTTAAACTTAAACACATACCATCGAAGTAGATTGCCTTGCTATATAATAGAAACAGTAGCTAGGATAAACATAGTTTCAAAACAATGTGCTATTTTCAATTAATATAACGACGTAATAATGCCACAACTTTTAATAACAGCAGGAAATTGAAGTGGAATGCAATTAAAAGGTACAACAAACAACAAAACAATACCCACAAACTAGTGCGAACACAAAGACACGGTCGTTGAATAAATTCACTTTTTTAATAAAACAGAAGTAAATGATGGGAATTTAATTCTTATGAGAGCTGAAGTTTAATAAAGCTTGAGTTTATTTTCACAAATCAAGTGGCGTTAGAGACTGCGTTTTGAAAGAAATATTAGGGAAGTATCGTCGGAAGTAGCTCCGCCTGGCACTGGGCCAGCTCGAGCTGCTCCTGACACACTACAAACTCCACTTTCACACAGCTTTACGTTCCATACAACTTCAGAGAATTGTCAAACTTTAACGAAATTAGAGAAAGCACACTCAAAATGTGACGATTTTTCTGAATGTTTTACCACTTGCAAAGTACGGTCAAGTTTCTTGAGGAAAATCGTACTCTTGGGAATAAAGTAACGTATCTAGGTAGAATATCTACACTAATATAATAAAGAGGTAAAGTTTGTTTTTTTGTTTTTTTGTTTTTTTGTTTGTAGGGGGTAATCTCTGGAACTACTGGTCCGATTTGAAAAATTTAAGCAACAATAGAAAGCTGCTTTACTCCTGAGTGACATAGGCTATATTTTATGTACGCGGGCGAAGCTGCGGGCAAAAGCTAGTGTTGAATATATTTCAAGAAATTTGTCACATGTTTTTTCAAACTGTCTTTGAAACAAAAGATCTGCAAAATGAAAGTCTGCTTAACATAAAAATATTAAAACTGGTCTTCGGAGCGTGGGCAAAATTCACGATATCTCACAAAGCTTTAACTACCTCAACTATTTTACGCTCTTCACGCAATATATATTCGTTTAACTATAGATTTAGTAGCTACTTTTCTTATTTAAAACCTCCAGCAATTTTATGCTGCTCTAAAAAGCTGCATAGTTTTCTTTGTTCTCGGTGTGACGTATCGCGAGTGTCGAGCGAGGCAAACCGTAGGACGCTTTCCGCTTGGGTTAGCGTGGCTTTCCATTTGTGACGGACCGCGCCCGGAAAAAGGAATTCCCTTTCATAAAGCCGCAGCTCAAAGGGGTATTTGAAAGTTAAATTAAGTGGCGGTCGCTTTTCAGTGTCACGATACAACTCTGTTTTTCGAATTTCGTCCTTACGTACTGTTTGAAAACGAAAGTCATGGCCCAATTAAAGTTGTTGGACTATTGATCGATTTATCGACACCTCGCGCAGAGTTATAAGCATAGACACATCGGACTTATTAGTGGCTTATAGTAATCTCTTCAAAGAACTCGCTAAGCCGATTGGGAATATGTAGAGTAACTAGAGTAAGTAGTTAATCCCGTTTGTTCATATTTTCATAGCTTATTTAATAAAGATATCAAACATATCAAGATATATATTATAAACTAGGATTTATTTATAATGTATCAGTATACGGCCTACGCATACAGTTAATCATCATCACTTCATCAGCTAATAATTAAAATTGCGAAGCGACGCGTGGCGATACATTACTGACATAATATTGAATATAATCACATATACATGTATATTCGTGCCGCCTCACTTGGCTCAACACAGCTTTTGTATCGTATAAATTCGGGTTCAGTGACTCATGTACTTGTTATGAACCTAGCAACTCAACATCGGCTAATTTGATATTAATGCTTTTAAATCTACATACATTTTTCGGCTTTGATCACTCCCACGATACATAGTTGAGTAGCAATCAACTGTTCTATTAGCACTAGACTAACGTATTTAAATGGTTATTTCAACCTTTGTCGTTTGTAATCACGAAACAAACCGTTTAGAGAAAAAAAAAGTTGAAGTGTGATATATCAATACTAACGTTACGAGTATAAAGAGGAACTATTTGAATTTTGGAATAAAATCAAAAATTTCTGAACTGACTTGAAAAAATCTTTTTCCAGTACAGTGCTGCTTTATCACTGAGTGACAAAGGGACATAGATAAAGCCGCTGCCAGAAGCTAGTTTCTTTTCAATTGGTTTGTTGTCTGAGTCTTTAAACATTTCTTATCACATAGAGTCAAATCCCGCAGATACAACACTGGTTGGTTGCTCAACATCGGTCCACTGTCCCTGCTATACATAGCGCCGCCAATAATTTTGAACTAGATAATACAACTACGTCACCTACTTACTATGCGAGTCATGATTCTAATTAGTGCTCTGACAGCCGCATGTGTGACGCAACGAACGCATCAGCTCAGCCAAATATGAGGCCGTAATGCAACGCGTGCCGCAGCAGACAGCTGAGCGGTGACGTGGTCCACAGAAATACACCGTCAGCAAGAGGAGCCACCCCGGGCCCGCACGCTGGTCACCTGCCAGCCTGGACTGCCAACTGGGTGAACTGGCGCAGCCGATTCCACTATCACTCATAGCAGAACGATGCTAAAATAATATAGCTACTTTATAATCTAAATAATACATATACCTACCTAACGGACTCAGCGAATAAAACTAAATTCATAAATCTTCTTTAGGAAGCTCTCCTGACGTTTCATATTATTTAAATACCTATAATGTTTACACTCGTAAAACTTTTTAGCTTACTGTATGTATTAAATTTTTATTTATTTTTATAGTAACTGCGTATAAAATAGTGGAGCAGCTCTTTTAATTGACGAGCTGCCGGCAGCGACCGCACGGCGGTGCCACCCCTTCCGCGGCGAGCGCTAAATGTCAACACAGTGTTGACGTGTTCCGACATTTCGTTATAAATTGAATAGAAAATATGAACTATATTTAAATTCACTTTGCAACTTATAGACTACTATGATATTACTTCAAATTCAATTTCCCATATTTCTAAAGAGGGCAAATGCAAATATCGAACACTATTTTTAGAAGCGCGTGATAGGCGTTGAGAATGTGTTCCACCGATTGGTACTTTGCATGAGTAAACGTGAAAGATCATCGTTTAGCGATGCGATGGCAAACTCGAGCGGTAGCGGAACTGGGCAATAAATTGTTTGGCTCGACTCGTATCTGAAGTGAAACATCACCGAAGGCTTTCTGAAATAGGTCACGGACTCGGGGGCTGGCGCCAGCGAATAACAAATATCTTACCTTACCGACTATAGGTACGAAGAAATACTACCTTGGCGTGTAGAGCAAGGCCTTCCTTTAATAAAACTAATTATGTGAAAGTTCTGTCCCTTCGTGAGTTCCGTTTATACACAGTTGCACTGCGCATGCTTGTGCCTCCAACTTATCATCAGCTGAGATCTCCACGTACGTCATATCATTATATCCTCGCTGGGGGATATTTATTAGATTGCTGACGTCTGCTCGGTAAGGAGATTACACCACCTGATATTTTATCCATCGAAAGTTTTCCTCCGTATCTCTTTTTATGTGATTTAGCAAAACACATTTACAACTGATAGGATATCAATGCTTTTAAGAAATGAAGCTCCTCTACTTTCATCCTTGTGAGAAGGTGGCTCTAGGTTTTTTTTTATTTATATAAATTAGTTTTTGACTATAATCCCTCCTGAAAGTTTATTAAAAGCCTATTGATGACACTTAAATTATAATAAGACAGAAAGAGCGCAGCAGGCAAATTGTTCCAGCCCTTCAATGTACGCGTCATTAACGACGAGGCGAAACGCAATTGATGGTATCTATCACTATCTACTTATAACATGATTCGTTGAAGCAATAAAAACAAAATTGGCATCTGCAAAATATTTACTGTTCATAACCATTAATCAATCATTGGGACATGGACAAACAGCACTCGTGCGGAATAATCCCATCGATTAATTAGATGTGTACTAGATTACTGTGTTATCAGTTGTTAATGGTGTGATAACAAAACGCTTGGCTGTTCACAGACAGGCAATGCTGTGCTATCAGCTGTTCTATATCTGAATCAGTTGTATATTAAGTATAGATATGACACTGCAATGTTCTAAAGCTGTGTGTCCATTATGTCGGCGCATCTGCTTTGTCGTGGTCTTGCTAGCTGATTTTATACAAGCACAAATGCTCCGATAAATCTGTTGTCGCGCGGATATCTCTCGTGGATAGCGGATGCCCGTTACCTACATCAAAGAGGTAAAATTTATTGTTCCTATATGATTTTTTAAATATTTTATTTACCAGTTTTTAAAATACTATGTACAGAACCTTAAAACTTAATAAAACTTTATAACACTGAGGCGTCAAAGTACTCTACATCGCTATCATACTAAAATGTACTCAAAAGAATGGCAATGCTAATGGGTGAAGAACGAGCCAGCCCTCTGGTCACGCAAAATATCGATCAGTCGGCGTGATAAGGAAATGCGTATTCTATATAATTTATATATGATTTTTTTTTTTAATTTTTATAAAAATAATCTCTGTAAGAACCAATTACGTACAATTACGAAAATTTTGGACACATAGGAAACTACGTTATAGTTAGCTGAGTATAACAGCTTTAACTTTTAAACATGAAAATGCAAGATATTTTTATGCAAGACCACAAGAAAACTTCGTCTGGTAACAGTCCGGACCAAGCCCAAGTCGTCAACGGCGCGCTCTGTTCCCGCGCGCCTCAAGGAGTTGTCAGCAAAACCGTAGGGACTCTGCAAAAGGGTCGAAACCTACTGGGGCCCCTGTCCGGTTTCTGAAAGAAAGTTCCGACTATGAAGGCTAAGAAAGAACGGGGTGGGTCGTTTAGTTAGTAAGAGTCTGACACTGTTTCCCGATCCGCCCAAGGGTGGGATTCGTCATTAGATGACTTTTCCCACCATAAAAAAAACACAGGAAAACTTTAGAGCATACTTCAAGTACTTCAAAATGTGAATTTCAGAAGAGATGACAAACGCTCCGAGAAGACTCCAGAGCGTGGAGAATGCAGTATTTTGTAAATGCATGGTAGAAATGATTTTCTGATATGCATATCGAAATAAACTATAACGGGAACGTTAAATGCGCTCCAGTTTGTGTTTGCTACACGTAACGAGTTATATTCTGTTAGAACAAGGTTATCATGAACTGAAATTCCTATAAGTACCTACATTATGCTAAAATTCTGAACATTAATCGTGGTGTAACATGGTTAGTAGTTATTTGAATTTTGTCAGTAAGGGGAACTTCGGGGTCCTGAAACGTGTCCGAAGGAGAACAACGGGGTCCTGGGGTTCAAGGCAAGGAAGGAAAATTGGAATGGATAAAAGTCTGATAAGTTCATAGCCCTAAAGCTGAAAAAATCATTGGATATGACTTTTTCGAGCTTTAGGGATTCCCCACATAGAAAAGTAGTCAATTATATTTTGACTGGCGTGTTAGTCTAGTAGTTACTGACTAGGACTGCTATATCAGAGGTCGTGGTTTCGATCCCAACCCAGAACAGAGCACAATCATGATAAGGACAAATTTCTGGATGTAATTTATCTATATCTTTATCAGTAGTCTAGTACCGATCAAGCTCTACTTAGCTTGGGCCTAGACGACGACGTTCACGACGTTGTATGATAATTGTGGAGTATTATAGACACGGTATACAGGCGGACAACTTATGAAAAGTGCATGTGGCTGGGCTCAACCCGTCGCTATTCGCACCATGCAATTTTCAAATACTTTGAAAGTGTTTGGATATGGTTTGGATAGAAGAAACGTCTAGGCCAGTGGCTCCCAATCTGTGAACTGCCGACCACTGTTAGTCTCCCAGAGCTAAAATATGAGCCATAAAGGTTTATAATTTCAACCTTTTCATGACATAAACATAAACCATCATCATCAGCCTTTTTAATGTTCCCACTGCAGGGACACAGGCCTCCTCTCTCTAGGAGAGGGAATGGGCCATAATCCACCACGCGGGCCCAGTGCGGATTGGTGGATGTCACATGTCTTCGAATTTTTGGCTCTAGAACATGCCGGTTTCCTCACGATGTTTTCCTTCACCGATTTAAGAGCAGTGGTGATGAAATAAATTACACAAAGTAATGCGCCTGGCTAGGTTTGAACCCGCGACCTACGACTCGTAAGTCGGGGCCGTTACCACACGGCCACCACTGCTCTCAACATAAACCATGTTGACTTTTATTTTTAATTGGGAAATCATTGAAGTAACATTGATGTGGACAATTTTTTTGTATCTACATAATTATATCCCTAAGAAAAAAAAAGATAACCACTGGTTTTGGTAGATGGTGAGATCATGAAATTCGGTTTTAAGGATGTGACAGTGAAAAAGGTTTCTGAAAGGAGTTTCATCATCAAGGACTAAGCCATCGACAAATAGCGTACTCTGTTTCCTAAAAACGTATATATTTAAACCACATGCCTTGCAAACAATGATCTCACCCACTCGTATCAATTTGAAGTCGGTAATCGAAAGCTCTCATGACGCTAGCTTTATTTAGGGAGATTTTGTTTCTTGTTTTCATCAAACATTGGTAATGTGTGAAATTCTCACACTATAAGCATCAATGATATTTCTTACTAGCTTTTGTCAGCGGCTTCGCCCGCGTACATACATATAGCCTATGTCACTCAGGAGTAAAGCAGCTTTTTATTGTTGCTATTTTTAATCATACCAGTAGTTCCAGAGATTACCTCCTACAAACAAAAGAACAAACTTTACCTCTTTATTATATTAGTGTAGATGTAGATTAATTACCTAAACAGGGGAGAAAGAGCAATTATTTTGACTGGTTTTTAATTTTGTTTTTATCTGTTGACAAAATTGGAACTCATTTAAATAAGTTCACACTGAATGTACAAGATACACCTCAATCGAAAACTGTTAAAAATCCTTGATGATTGCGTATAAACAGCTATTTGGCACCGTCCCCGCGTACAATATTAACGAGAATGCCCTCACTCAGCGCTCATCGGCAATTAACGGCATGAGAGCTTGTTTGATGAACTCATTAATAGCCACCAACAAATCTCTACCATTATTACAAATATTCTAAAGCCAGCTTTTCAATGAAAAAGTTTGTATATTTTGTAGAAATGGATATCATATTTTCCTCGTTTTTGTTAGCATTACCTACTTTAGCTTCTTCAAACCGTTTTATGTCAGGAAAACGGATTCAAAATCATTAATAAGATGGAGAGGTGTTACAAAAATTTGTATGCAGGACTGTGTCCCCATTATGTGCGGAGCGTGCTGCACAAAGATAAATAGCTCCTACCCGGAAGAAAGTCTCCTTTCAGTAAAGAGTTTGAACGTAAAAACAACGGTGGAGTTTTTTACTTTAAAATTCATAAAATAGTCAGATTCACTCTATTTTGTAATCACAACCATAAACGTTTTATTCTCAACTAGGCTTCTGCCAGCGGCCTCGCCCACCTAATAATAGGGTTTTCCATACAAACTTTAGACCCCCATTACATCCCTTTAGTAGCTGAATTTTAAAAAACCCTTTCTTAGTGTTCGCCTACGTCATAAAAGGAAGTCTTATGCAAAATTTCACGCTCTTCGGCCCAATAGTTTCAGCTGTATCATCATCATCTCAGCGTTAGTCCCGGTTGCTTCCTTGGCTTTCACCTCGGTGCCCGGGGTCCGCTTTCCAACCTAAACGCCTCCACTTCGCTCGGTCTTTCGCGTCCTTTGCCGTAAGCCCATTGGCACGCATATCGTCCCTTACGACGTCGATCCAACGCCTCTTAGGCCTTCCTCGTTTTCCGGGTCCCGGCGGAGGCGGCATGGCGAGGCATCTGTTACCAACGTAGTCTGCCGGTTTTCGTAATACGTGGCCATACCAGCGTAGGCGACCCTCCTGCAGTTTATCCGCTATGTCACGGACCTGAAGGCTGCCCCGGATGCGGGAGTTTTTAATGCGGTCTTTCCGCGAAACTCCCGACATCCAGCGCAGCATATTCATTTCCGTGACACGCAGGCTCTGCTTGTGCCGCTCAAGTACAGGCCACGCTTCACTGCCATACAAAAGGACAGGCCTAATGATGGTCTTATAGACCTGTCCTTTGAGCTTAACCGGCATTTTGGGGTCACAGATAACCCCCGCCACCTCACGCCATTTCGCCCAGTTTCAGCTGTAGGTACGTTGATATGTCAGTCAGTCAGTTTCTCCTTTTATATATATAGGTATTTAAATACTTACATTGAGAATAAAACTTTCCAATCTATAAAAACTTAATAGATCTGCAAAAGCACTTAATAAGTTGCGCTCAGAATGTACTCCTTCAAGGGAGTGCCGTTGGGATCAACTCAGCTTTAATACTTGCAATAAAACGTAATGTTCCTGTAAATTACTGCTCCATGTACCTGAATATTAGTCTCATAAAACAATTAATCGTAGCAGACTTAATCTTTACGGTTAACCGAAGCAGGATTAACTGTAACGGTTAAATGGCGGTCCCGAACAAAACAAACATGGTTTATGGTAAACAGCGGTGTACGAGAGAGGGTGGAGTCGATAGCTTCATGCGAATGTGTCGGTGTCAGTGGCAGCCTGAAGGTTTTGTAATGTTGCTAGGTTGTAAAACGGCAAGCGACGGCCGTAGCAAAAAATTAAACTTTTTTTAAACGAATGATGTTATTTTTCAAACCGTTAATAGTATTAATACGGAATGGAATTAATCTTAACGGTTAAAGTAGCGCTCTACCGGAAAATTAAACGGTGGATTTTTCATTGCTTATCATACTAGCTGGCACTACAAACGTTCTTTTGCCTGAAAAAATTATCAAAGAATAATAAATATGAAGTTGGAGGAGGGGGGTTAAATGCCCTATTAGGTCATTTTCAGGAAATATACACACAACGTGAAAATTTTAAAAAATCCTCGATCGGTGGTACGCGATTTTTATAGGTATTCATGTATTTTTTTTTTATGGTAGGTAAAAATCATCCAATGACGAGTCCCGCTCTTGGGTGGAGCGGAAAACAAGTGTCAGACTCTTACTGACTAACCAACCTACCCCGTTCCTACATCGCCATACATACCAGGGCAAGAGCCTACCTTTTCAGACACAAACCCTTGGTCCTAATTGGCTTCGACCCTTCTGCAGGGTCCCTACGGTTGCTGACAACTCCTTAAGGCGCGCGGCAACAGTGCGCGCAATCGGCGACTGGGCTTGGTCCGGACGATTACCAGACGACCGGACGGCGAGCTACCCAATGCTCACCGTCCTCAAGCCCGCGCCTACGGTGGCCGGAAGTCAGGATCGGAATCCCGGCGGCGTCAGGGGCGCAAACTCCGTTGCCTGCGGTCAGCCTCCTCCTTTGCTAGCATTACTGCTTCGCAGAAGGAGGCGACCGCCTGCCACTCCTCCTCACTCCGAACCATGGCTTCTACCAAGGCCCGGCGCGATGTATTCATGTATTCATGTTCGGTGTGAGTGGCAGCCTGATGGGCTTGTAACATCACCGGGTTATGGCGCAAGCTACAACCTTTGTAGATCGTATCACATAATATTCTGTCGAAATTCGGGCCTGCATGTAAAAGCGAAGTGTTATTATTTTTAAATTAGCTTTTTTTCCGCGGCTTTGCTCTCGTGTCGTTTCGTATAAAGAAGACGTAGGTATATCGATTTCTATACGTAGGTATTGTAAGACAATATTGAAGTAAATATTGTTCTACGACATCATTCGTTTCGAATTATGTATGAATGATTAATTAGCATATAAGATATTCACTTACATAATATATACTGAAATGGCAATTATAATAATAAGTTACCTATCTATTACCACATCATTTGATAATTTTATAAGAGACGTACTTCAAAAATGTTCATATCGGCTACTGTATTAAAACTTCAAACATTTAATGAAAATAAGTCCTGTAAGACATCAAAATAAATTTACATGGCATATTACAAGTAAGTTTTTTAATTATTATTACCTGTGTGCAAATTACATAGGCGTAGCTTCAGAAGTCGCAGGGCGATTCTTGGACTTGCGGACGACGAGCAATGAATAGCTCACCATCCGCCAAGAACCAAGCCTGAGGTGACATGCGCCTCAAAGATATATGTTAGCAAAACCGAATGCCGTTACCTGCCAGAGGTATACAGTAACATTCGAGAGTTACCGTGGCACTGGCACACAAATGGCAACTGAAGGAAAACACGAGTAAGTTTTAGTCAGTAAAAGTTTGACACACTCTCTCAGTCCACTCAGCGAGAAAGAAGTTATTTGATGAACTTCCGACAAAAAAAAGCAATCTAGGTGTATGTAATCTTATCAAATGGTGTTTTCATTCATTGATCTAGTTCCGCGCCTACTTATTGGTCAATAACTAGTCAATTTCCCAGTCATCACACGTAGGGGAGCGATAACACTCATTATCAAATATCAATATATTATTAGTGATGTTTATATCGTCAACGTTTGAGAGCAGTGGTGGCCGAGTGGTAACGGCCCCGACTTACGAGTCGTAGGTTGCGGGCTCAAACCCAGTCAGGCGCTTTACTTTGTTTAATTTATTTCATCACCACTGCTCTCAAAACTGTGAAGGAAAACATCATGAGGAAACCGGCATGTCCTAGAACCAAAAATTCTAAGACATGTGACATCCACCCATTCGCACTAAGCCGGCGTGGTAGATTATGGCCCAATCCCTTTCCTAGAGAGGAGGCCTGTGTCCCAACAGTGGGAACATTAAAAAGGCTGATGACGATGATATCATCAATGTGTACACCGTGTGCGTCCCATGAGTTCCATATGAAAAATCACCATCTAACCACCTGTTTCATTTGTAAAGATCTAACCGTAAATTATTGGCAATCGATTTTATGGTTCCAGATTGTCTTAGAAAACTTAATTACTAACAGATTTCTCACTTCACAATCGTTAATTTTATTGCGATGTTTAATGTTTACAAATATTTTTAGACTGGCATTCGATTTGTAAACTTTGTAGAGCTTCCCCATATTTGTAGAACGTCGCAGCGACGCTTGCGAATCGATCGTGTGGTGCTAACATGCTTGTTGTATTAAGGCAATTACTAAGCACTAGGACAAGCGGCGTGTTTGGGCTAGGCAGGCAGTCGGCGGCGCTGGCCACTGGGTGACGAGCGCGGCGAGCGTGGGCCGCACAAAGCCCGCCCTTTGTTCTCACCGCCCGCGACTGCCACGCGATCGATATTCGCCCTAAGTCCAAGACATACACTTTCGTCGTAAGCTCGCTAATTTACCTGTGACAACGTCCCACTGAGTAACCCCACTAATTAACTAAATGTACTCATTACTTTTCTTTAAAAAGGGAACTTGTCTCTCTCAACGGTCCATGGATTCATTCAAGCGACAAAAACAGCTTTGTCGCAAGTTGGGGAAATCTCATTTAAAAGATCAATTAGCTAGAGTGATTTCCATTGAGTGAAACTTCATCCCTCCGCCATAAATATACCTACAAAACACTAATTTAAGTTCCTAATTAGTGAAATTTGTTTATAGACGTGAAAATATAACTTTATTGGTCGTAGGGGTGTTAAAGTTCCTAATGTATTTATAACACGCGCCTTGGCTACTATAATATCGTAATATTCCGTTTTAAATCTGTGTTTTCGTATAAATCATAAGTTTATTTATCGTAACGGGAACGCGGACGGATCACATAAATTCCATTCATAACAAATCAGTCAAAACATTAAGTTGTTTACGTTACAGTAAAAAAACAACGTGCAAATACATAGTTATTACCGAAAGTGAAACAGCGGCAGTCAAATGTTACAATTACATGATATATATGATAACTGAATATTTTATTAAGGCACTTAGATAAAGTATTAGTTTCCTTTTTATACACAACACGTCTACTCTTCTAATAGCCTAAATTTCTCGAAATTACTAGTCTGTATCTATTTCAAATTCCTGTTATCTATATTTCGGTACTCTATTCATACTTCTCAGTAGGTAAACATATTATGATATAAACAAACAAAACAATGGGTAGCAATATAATAGAGTGGTTCACTACATAAACGATACACCTCAGAGAAGATCTACATATATACATGAAACGGGAGACGGTGAAACACTCAACATAAGTAAGTTTCAATTCGAGATAGACACCGTCATCGAAGAAACTGCAAACGTGGGACGATTTTATTTCGATTTAGAGTTCTAAATGGTAAACCTCAGCGACGGCTCTACTCGTGTGCTAGCTAATAGCAATCTATCTCGGACGCTGCACCTGCTACCTAGAACCACCCCTCGTTTTCTACCCTCACCCTCCCCTACTTTTACGCTACTTTTTTGCATTCATTGACTACAGGCGAAATTGCTTTACAAGATTTTTAAAAACCAGGACGCAAACGCGTTGTGAATGTTAGCAGTTATA
The DNA here is from genome assembly GCA_029852875.1 of Mythimna loreyi. Lineage (NCBI taxonomy): Eukaryota > Metazoa > Arthropoda > Insecta > Lepidoptera > Noctuidae > Mythimna > Mythimna loreyi. The sequence continues at coordinate 9,140,049 of CM056780.1, forward strand.
GAAATCTACGTGCCGTTTTTAAGCTAAAGTGGAACACCTTGAACGTCAATTGTTATACGTATGTACAACTTAAATGACCTGGGAAAAAAGCAATTTTATTACAGTACCCACGGGCATATCTATATATCTTCTTTTATTCCTAAAAAACATTTTTGAAAATCATTTTAATCCAGAAATACATTTTTTTATTGTTTTTACTAAAAAGTAAAATCACGTAAATCAAGTAATAATAATAACCACCGCGTAGGAGGGGTTAAACGAAAAAATTATAAATAAAGGTTTACATTATATTGGCAATATGAAATTGTCGTACGAGAAGATAACTAGGTAACTCAAACCACCAATTAAATTACCTAGCAGCGTTCCCTTCCGTGTGTTTGTCATTAAATCCCGGACCGGCGCCGGATCGGTCACGTCACCGGTACATAGTCAGCTGGAAAATAGCCAAATGTGGCACAAGTCACGTTATGTACTGGCTACGGACTAGATACAAACTACCTTGACATTTGGGCCAATTTGGACACACATCAGGTTTGAACTTTTGACGCACATAATATTACATCAGTTTAATGTCGGACAATGAAGATATAGATTGACATGCATGCACTGCCAGACATGCTAAGAGAAATAGTGGATCAGTAGTAACTCGCCCTGACTTACAAATTGTAGGTCGCGGATTCAAACCGAGACAGATATTACCACAATTCTCAAACCAGTAAAGGAAGCTATGAAGAAGAACCATGTCATAAAACCAAATAATCGAAAACATGTGACATCCATCAATTTGTACAGATTTAGTAGTTTCAGGCATTCCTTCTTTTAAAGGGGGCTCCGCAGTGGAAAGATTACAGCACTGATTATTTATATATACCTAATCTCAGAACTAATCAATGAAGATATGACTTGATATGCATGCACTAGCAAACTTAATAAATGGAAACGCAAACACCATAAGTTATTTCTGTCCTTATTTTTTAAATAGAACTAGTGGACTTTCATCATTGCATTTAAAGTGCATACTTCAAGATACAGAACTGTTTTTAGGACAGATCTTATTTATGTGAAATCATTGTTTTTTTCATTTCATCAGTCATTTTTGGTTTTTCATCACTGATGCTACATATAAGTAGCTAAACTATTTTGTGACATAAATGATTACTTCCTTAGTTTACGAGTTTAGTTGACGAGTCTGAAGTTAAACTAACTTCAGACTCACTAAGATCCGACTGCCGTACTGTACGCGTATTTAATGAAGTCCTAATAGCTATAGCGATAGCAGGACTTTACGGTATATTTTTACTAAACGATCGAACCTAGTTTTATGAGGCCTGAATGCAGCACAATATAAAACTATAGCCTGTCAGCCAATCCGATTATAGTTTATGGTACTCGTATCATGCGTGCGTGTCGTCGATCAGTACACAAAGCCTACCCTCCACAAGCTAGCATGTAAACCAACTTAACATAGTAAATGGCTTTTTGTAGTATTTTCATAAAGCCTGTGGAATTAAAAGTTTTATACATTCGTTATTTAATCTGGGCAAAATTACATATTATTATCTAACTAGTTGCTACCATCGGCTTCACTAGGAAAACGAATCTCAAAGGAAAATGCTTTTGGAATAAAAATTCTGGGCTATGGTATAATCATGTATACGGCTAAAAAGCTTTCGATGAAACTTGGTATCATCGAAAGCATTTCAGCCGTTCAAGCGTTAAGGTGGGCCTTCCTCACTGGCCTTTCGTCAACGTCGCGCATGATTCAAAAGGTGGTTGCTTCATTTAACGCAATCCAAAGTGATGTTTGATGCAAAAGTAATGCGAAAAAAGAGAGATAACACCTGAAAACTCTGTTGGCATTCAGTATTTTGATTCGATTTACTCAAATGTTTCACAAAACTTGTTCCAGGAAATACGTGTTATTATTAAACCCATAATGTCGATATAATAATAGCTATAATCAGAGTGAAAAATGTTTGGAGTAAATAGCTGGACGCTAAAAGAAACACCTCCTTAATTATCCTTATTATTACTGTTTGTTATCCTTTTCTAAATACAGGAAGGTGTGTTACAGTAATATTACGTGAGACGTGCGTAAGGCTCAAGGAATACAATAAGAATGTACAGATACCGGCACGAAGCTTGAACGCTCGGGGAACGAGCGGGGACCGTTTTGCGAATCACACACATCGGTGAGCCAATCACTATTACCAAGATTGCATATCCCGCGAGTTTCACTTCATATCACTTAAGAGTCCGACGACCGACGGTATTATTTATTTATTTATACTTTATTGTATACCGCATTTATTACAAATATACATAGGACAAACATTATATTACACTTCCATGTCAGTGCTCAAATACGTGCCGAAATCATACCATCATTACTATTATTTTTGTACTAGGGATTTCAATCAAGTGGTAACAAGGGACTCGTACTTTTAAATACAATAAGTATCTATTTATTGGTTAGAAGAGTATTGAAGTAAGGCAGATTTGTTTCTATTATACCTACTCCAACGAAACCTCCTGCACTTTTTTCAGTTTTTAATGAACTATCAACTTATTAACGTCATAAAATTCTATAATGGTTAATAGAATTAAGGCAAGAATACTTAGGTAATGTTAACAAAAACTTCCGTCCGTCTTTCCTGCCTTTTCATACGAACCGATCACCAAACAAACCGACTAACCAAATGTTATTATTTGTTTGAAAACTTGTTTGACATACGGCTGTCACGAATATAACAAAAGCTCTTTATCTAGTTGTTAATACAAACAAACCTACTTCATATACTTTAAATACTTCAGAAATTAAAGCTACAGTTGGTGTACTTGAGTATAGGGTCAAACCTACATAAACACTGTAGTTATACTACATGAACAGTCAAAATTAAGTGAATTTTGAGGCAATACTTAGATTAAGTTCAATAAAGTAGAATATATAATTCAAATTAAAAAAATATACATACCATTAACGTTACTTTATAATTCTCTAATTTACTAAACACATAATAAACTAAAATATTTTCAAATAGCGAACATGTCCAAACATAGAGACGTCAAATAGCACTTACTTCATCTTCTCTAGATGTAATAAATCCTTCAATAAAGGTAAACACTACATTAAAATATTGTATATGAAAAAATATACAACACAAACAATTCTTCAGCTTCGGCTATCGGCAATCTGCATAATTCAGGAATAAAATAAATAATATTACATACATTATCCACACACTTTAGGTATTCTATTGTATTCTATACATTGTATAGAATAGCAGATTATACAGATTGCCGGTAACATATACATGTACATTAGTATTTTATATGAGTGTCAGATAAAGGTAATTAATAAACAACAGTTAATTTATGTAGTGTTTAATATATATAGGAATTAAACACAACGTTAATGAGTTGACTAAACATGTGTATAACTGTTAGGATTCCGCTATAGCAAAGCGTTATGTAGTCGTAAAACGTTGTAGTCGAGGTGGTACGTCACACGTGACATACAACTATAAACATCGACGTGGGAGGTTATTACAATGAAGTGAGAACTGATGTATTTATTACTTGACCAATATCGGACAGATATACCAATATTTTCTAAGAATATTCCAACGAATGAATAGCCTATAGTCCTTTCCAACTTTCGGTTTCGGCCTACAATCGGCAAAATAACGAGTTTCGGCTGCCAACTAACCGACACTACGGTCGAAACCGAAACAGAATTAGAGAAGTTTCCTGCTACAATCGGGACGATATGCTGCACCTTATCACAAAAAAAGGTAAAAGGAATGTCAGACTCCGCATGAATGATTTCTTAATAATTCAGTCTCTTCTTTATACTTATAATATAACTAGCGGTCCCGATACCAGTATTTCTGTTCGAAAGGTCAGAAAAAAATATTAAGAACCCGATTGCAGTGCCACCTAATGGGTCCTGTATTTTCAAACAATCCAGAGACCTAATAAAATATAGCCACATAGCAAATTACATGTAATTTGGACAAGCTTTTAGGATGAGTTAAGTGCATATGTGCAGAATAAATATAATTACACATAAATATATGTGATTTAAAAACGAAGAGCTACCTGAACACTTTGAGAACCTGAACCTTTACAGGAGTTTCGGTTTCGACTGTGTAAACCAGTTTCATTCGGACGCCAATGTGAAGTGAGTCATGGGACAGACATAATACACCACGCCAGCGCGTAGACACTTCATCTCATGAGTGAGTACGACTGTTCACTGCTCAGTCCGTAAACCCCGCATTATTTAATTAAATTGAATAATTATTATATTGATAAAGGGCTTCTCTCATACCCGTCCTTAAGCTATTTGCCGGATTTTCGTTTTTTTTTTTTATGCCAAGTCAAGCAGCCAAAAATTTTCTAGGTATTGATCTTTTTAAGCAACATTTAGCTTCTAAAAATACGTTCCGAGATAAATGAATAAAATAACCGTTGAGATCCTTGGATTCCTTGTAATTCAGCGCTCCTTTTTGTGCATAACTCAATGTGATTTTTTAAAATGAAGTATTTCTCTTTCCGCACCAATTGTTAATAAAAAAATTTGTTTCCTCGTTTGGCATTTAACTAACATACCTACATGTGTCAAAAGAGGAATAGCTTGGGTGACGAAACCATGGGTGCCGAAATAGGAATACATATTTTAGGTAACCGCATTATAGTTTGTGTATGACAAAATACTAAATCGGTGGAGAAAACAGTCGTACCTATGTGTGGCTTATAAAATATTTAATTTATACTACCATTAGCTCGAGCACCGCCGAATTTATAGTTCTATAAGTATTTTTTAAAATATTTACACGTACTAAAAACTGGGAAGTTATTAACGACGTATGCTCGGTCTATAATTATTTATTATTAAAATGTAGAGAAAAATCTTTATTTTCCAGACTGAGGTAATTGTTAAATCGATAACATCAATCTCCTTACTCCGGCCGTTGTTTGTATTAGCATAATAATCATTTGATTAATAGCATTTTGTTACATAAATTTGTATAAAGAACAGCGAGAAAACACAAAAGAACACAAAAGAAAAATGTGAGTTACCGCACAAACGCAAAAAAAAAAACAACATCTTAGAAACGATATCGGAGCAATGTAATCGCTTAGACTAGACTAGAAGTCTAGAACAGTGATAATATGTTTGAGCAGTAGCGCTTTCTTTATCCCAGATAGGAGACCTACTGGCATCAATAAACGTGAACCTATTTCATAAAGACTACGAAAATAAAGCCTTTTGGCAAACAAGATATTATGTCATGGCTGACTTGCTGGATACTTGCCAGCCGAAGCCTCCCCGGGAACTTTAGCAAGTCGGCTAACAGAAAATTATACATGATATAGGTACATGAACATTCTACATATATGTATCTATTGAATTTCACGTAACTATAGAGCACCTGTATTTCTGTCAAATGCTATTTATGTAGCTAAATTCAAACACATAGTAAGTCATTCAACTTTTTACAGTAATTATGAGATGACAGTGTACGAGAATTAGCTATATTGGAATGAATTAGTATCACTTTTTTTACGAATATAAAATAAAATTTAAATAGTAGGACATTAGGACGTAAGTAGACCAAAAATCCTGAATGCGAACCCAAAAATTAACAACAATAACCAGAAACCAATAAAAATAGCCCACGTTTCTCAAACAACGTTTTCCAACAAAAAAAAAACGTGTACTCAAAATTATGATGAGAAATGGTTTTACGAGTTTTTTTTTTTGAGCCTTCATGTGGACTGGCCAGCAACCGGGACGAGCGGCCATCCTGTCTGATAAAAAAATGTAATAAATTATGGTGGGGCTGGCTGCCGTGCTTTTCTGCACTAGTGTGAGCTAAAATAATGTGCTTTCGAGTAAGAGTGTTGAATAATATGTATTAGCTCTTACGACATGAACAGGTACTTAAGTCACGCTCAAGCTGGCTCAGAGAAGTTTTTAGAACCGCGGCGGTCGTAAAAGATAAGCCAATCGTTTTCTTTATATTTTCTCGGTTTTGTCAGTTAATAGTACATTGTTATACGAGGGATGAAAGAAAGTTTTTTAGTCCCGAGAAATTTATTGGCGACCGAGCGAGAGCGAGGTCGCTAATAGTTCGAGGGACTAAATAACTTTTGAACCCGAGGTAAACACTGTGCTTTTCATTACGAATACGAGGAAATTAAAAATTATAAAAACCTGAGTCGTCGTCAAAGGTATGTTTTTAGGTAGGTATATTTCTTTTGATTTAGGCGGTAAGCGGTTTTCTCCTCTTATGAATCTTGCGTTAAATTTATAACTGAAGCTGATGAACTTATCGTGTTAATAAAAATTTCTTGTAACAGAGATTTAGCAAAATGTAAACAAAACTATACACCTCGAAAAAAAAGGAAGATCAAATCGGCCACAGATTATAGAGAGTCTACCATTTACCCGCCAATTCTTTTTTTCTCAGTGTTCGGCTCCCAGGCTTTTCAGTCAACATTTTTCATTTTGTCATTGTAAAAATGGGTCTGGTCAACATTTTTCTCAAAAATATATTAGTTTTAATGAAATAATTGAAAGTAAATTAAAATAAAGTCATTAAAAAAAAGTATTCTTAAATTATTTCTATCTCTATGTCATTTTAATTCGGTATAAAGTTTCAGGTCACGGTTCAATAGAAATGTCAAAATAGAACTAGTTTTTTTTTAATATTTGCTGTCTAAATATTAAAAAAACAACTGTCAGTTGTAAAGTAAAACTCCCTAGGGAGTAAAAGTACTTCTTCCAACCCTGTCCGCAGGCAACTTTACACCTACTTTCAGAGTATGAGTAATGAAAAGAGTCTTTTAAGTATAATCGATGCAATATAACGATGGGGAGACATTTACATGACCTATATTTTACTTGAAATGTTGATAGTTTTTCCTATTTATCCTCATTTTTAGGTACATACATTGATAAGAGTTCGAGAGTACATTCGCAAGAAGTTTCACAGAATTATCACAGGATTCGTTCGTTCATTCGGTGGATTTGTTTTTTCACAATAACTTTGCTTATTTATATGTATTTGTATCTTTTCTGTAGGTCTGTTTTTTTTTTAATTGCACCTATGATGGTAGAAAATGCCTAAGGCATTAAATCCGCCTATAAACAGTGTTATGTGCATAAAGTTTTTATAAATAAAAATAAAAATATTAGTGATCGTATACGTAAATGTTCGCAAGCAGATTAAATTACATAGGTAATCTACTTACTATGCTTGAGTACCTACAGCATGCCATATATTATGCAGTATGCTCCGTTAAAATCTGCCCCGAGAACTGCTAGGTATCTACTCTAAAATTCATAACATTCCAAATTAGGTCATAATATAATCATACGGTCTTTGATTTCCCTATATTAGACCCTTGTGCCAAAACTACTGGTCCTTGCATTTTATGGTTGCCATAAAAAATATTCCAATAGAATTTATTAAGTCATATTTTATTTCTTGTTGTGAATATTTTTTTTCTTTTTCCTCATAGATAATACCAAAAACTGATGGTATAAAATGGTAGTTAATTTATAAATATTATAAAGAAGCAAATGCTGTTATTATGTTATGTAAAAATCATCAATAACGAATCCTGCCCTTGAGCGGAGCGGGTAACAGTTTCAGACTCTTACTGACTAAACAACTTTCCACGTTCCTTCCTTGCCTTGATCCAAGCGAATGCGTTTATTTCTTCGCGATCGAAGGATTAAATATTTGACTTAGTAGACCATATCCTGGAAACTTCTTATATCGATATAAAAAGTGAAACAAAGGAAAATCCCTTTGTAATCATTTTCCAGAACCCGTTAGTAGTGGTAGTAATAATTAATTCTCACATGAATGAGAGCACCGCTTGCGGAACACTGAAATTCCAATAATACCACGCTTCCGTGCGCGAAGCATGCAGAATGTGTCACGCAGAGCACCTCCAGCTTGTACGATTAATTCAGTGCAGAGTTATGCTCAAGCGGAACTTTGCAGACCTGTACAATGCGTTCCAAATAAGAATAGCATCGACTGCCATGCTGTGACGTCAGGTCATATTGTCAAATCGAAGAAAATTTATGCAAAATTAAAGAACTCAGAGATGAGTAAAATCGAAGAACTGGATTCTGATTATACTTTTTTCGTTCAAGTTTTGTAAATAAATTGTATTTTAAATGTTTCTTGTACTGTTTACCCAAATACTTCTTAGATTTGGCAGTAAAACGTGACGTCACAACATGGTAATCGATCCTATTCTTATTTTGGAACGCATTGTACATCTTTGTATTTACGAGTCCTTAATTTGGGTCTTCATTTGTTTGAAAGACGAAGGACTTATTTTTAGTCCGAATCAGAGGTTAAAAATAGGTAAGAAATGTAACTGAAAACTGAAACTATTTGAAAAAAAAACTTGACTTAATTATGAGTTGACAGCGCAGAAAGTCGCTTGACGGGCAGATGTTCTCGCTGACGACGACCTTTTTCTAGTCGTTCGTGAAACTTCGTGAAAGAAACGATTCAAGTAAAACTCGACAAGGACCTAGAGGGAGAGCGAAGTACGATACAAGGATGAATTGTGAGAGGGATGATGTGAATGAAAAGGCGGTCAATGATAACGTAACGGATGACCCTAAACTTGATAGAATAGGACAAATGCGGTATTGTTCGAATGAACATGAAGGGTTTTACTCAGTAAAAGTCTGACACTCTCGCTGACAAAGGGAGAGGAGTCTTTTATTGATTTCCCACCAAAATAGAAAGTAAACGATAGAATTTTTGTCCCACTTTTATAGGCATAATTCTACTTATGTGTAAGCGTAAAAGAAAGCTGACGCAAGCCTGAATAGCGTTTATACCGCGGTTAAAGCACGCAATCTCATAACCTTACCTATTTGTGTACTTGATGCAAAAATTCAATATCTTTTAGCAATATTGTTGTGGCTGAAACAATATCAGCCGCACGGGTCGATCTTCTAGGTTAAGCAACGCTTGCCGAAGTTAATCTATGGACGGGTGACCATATTAATATGCCGATATTCCTCCGTGCCTCGGAAAGCATTCTAAAACGTTGGTTTCGGCTGGGATATGTAGATCAAGAAAAAACAGATAATCTGATTACAGACTTGCCAAGGGGTTATCGTGTCACCCGATTACTAGTTTGTGGGAGATATTATTGATCGGCTCGAGCTTGACTGCTATATCACCCCTCCTAGCCAAGTTACGATCGTTTTACTTACGTCGAACGCTTTAAGTTTTCCACGCCCCCACTTCCTTTGTTCTGAAGTCGTCCCAACGCTCAGTCAAGTGGTCAGAACAAAGGAATTAGAGGAGTGGCTTATTCCAAGCGTTCGACGATAATAACTTGGATCGACGATGGAGCAAGCTTGCTTAAACGTAACCTGTTCTTTGTTCTATTGTTTGTTGTATAGAGAAGATTTTAAATATAAAAAAATCAGACTCCGATAGGGGATTCCATTCCTTAGCTGTAGGTACTCGTACGCACAATAAATGTTTTCCTAAAACATTTAGTGCGTATGAGTGAGTCAATTAAGGTTAAAATGGGTCGTGGGTTTTCTTTTCTTTTTTTGAGATCGAAAAGGTCGCTTCATAAAAAATTGGCACCCATCTGCAACAGCCCAGCCAAACCTAATCCGAATATAGTTGAGTAAGGGTTAAAATTCCTTTTGTTCCAAGCAGGTAATATTATGGCCCTATATTATATACAGCCAAGGGTTTACTAATGAAACAAATCAATAATAGATAGTGCGCCGACAGCGACGTAAGACGTTGGATCAATGATATTTAACGTTAGTATCAATTCTGTTAGGTAAGTACATATCGTGTCTCGGTACCCTAAGCATTTAAACGCAGGCAGATGTATTGTCTATCAGAAGGTGTGCATGTAGTCGAATCCTACTGGAGCCCCGGTCCTGTTTCTCAAAGTAAAGTCCGACCCCAGTATGAAGGATGGGTCGTTTAGTCAGTAAGAGTCTGACACTGTTTCCCGCGCCGCTCAAGGGCGGGATTCGTCATCAGATGATTTTTACCACCATAAAAAAGGTGTGCATGTATTGTTATTTCCAGGAACGGAGGATAGTTGTCGAACATATTATTATTATAACATATTATATAAAGGGGCTGATTGAGCATTCGTCAAAAAAGTATATACGAGCATTTTAACAAGCGCTCTAGCAAGCTTTTTCGTAAGGTTAGTTTTGCTTCGAGCTTTTTATCGGGCCGAGCAATTCTATAATTGGCCCTCTATGCCCACGCAACTTGCACTCCTTTTGCTTTCAGCTAGAATTCAAGTCAATGTTAAGTCATGATTAATATTGACTGGTTATTGTCTCGCCAAGTCTCTTGAAGAATTCATCTTCATGAAGAAAATTTTTGATGAGCGTTTTCTAGAGCGATCGCTAGAATGATCGTGAAAAGATTCGTAGCGATATTTTTGGCTCTGTGCTCTGCTCTGCTCATTTTTCAGATCGACAATTAAAGAAAAGGCGAAGGCTCGATGTTAAAAGTGAATGCTCAAGTCAGTCACAATATAATCTACCGATAAAATAATTCTACATTTTTAGTAGATAATAATATGTAGATTGAATTCGTAAGCAGTTCGTCCGCAGTCAAATTAAAACGAAAATATTTTTCTACGTTTTTATTCATAGTGCTAACTTACATAAATACATTTTCTAATACATTATGTATGTAAATGCGATCCGTTATAAAGAGGGTTGAAAAAAGAGAACTAATGATTTCCTCTTACTTTTGGTACGTGCTTCAAAAACGGGCTGGCATATAGGATCCCTGCTAAATCACGACCGAAGTAGCTTCCATTACTGCTAAATGCACAAGAACATCATAATTTTAGATAGCTACCGCTGCGATATCGTGCGTAAATGACTCTGGCGTTTAACATTCAGAACAGAGCCATGATAACCGCACAGTTTTTGGGACCAATGTATATAATGTTTTGTCTGTAATATCAAGTCTTTTTAGAGAAGAACATTGTAAGCGGTAGTTCACAAGCTTTTGTAGGAAGTTTTAAAAACTATTTATCAAAATATACCAATGGTGCCTAAGTATTCTAATAGATCATCTTTATAAATAACAAGTCTTAACATTTCAAGTACGATATTTTTATAAATATTCTTTTAATTACGAAAGAAAATACCCCTTTCTACGAAAAATAAGCACACATATTTCCTATGACACTCGTTTAAAGGATAAGTACTAGGACTTAAGTAGTTATCAACCAATGATAAATAGTTTTTTTTATCAGGTCAAGAGCCGATGCTTCCAGCATATAAGTACCGGACCTGCTAGGACCGTTGCCTGCTAGGCCTGCAGGATAAAGAGTTAACACAGATGGACTTTTAGTCAATAAAAATCTGATACTGTGTCTCGCTCTACCTATAGTGGGCGAAGGTACTTTAGGAATAAAAGAACATAATATTTTTAGTCACTTTTACAAATAAAAGTGACTAAGTACTTTTTCATCTATATGTAAAAATTCCTAACATTCGCTCAGAATTAGACAAGAATCTTTAGACTCTCAGCCATGTTTCAGCCGCGTCTAAAACACAAAAATTCGTCCCTGATTTTCGATAAGCCTTCAGTTTATTCAGGTCGAAATTCCAAACAGCCAACACCACGGCACAACTTTTAATAGAGTGTAGGCAAGGGATTTTGTAGCCTTTAATTGCTTTTCCACTTCGAACTATCAAAAGTTAATACAATAGCGGTTTAATTGATCCACTTCCTTTCCGCTATTCAGTAGAAGCCGTTAAATCCATTATACCTACGTAAGCACACCACCACGGAATTAAATGAGTTGGTATATACTCATTCAATCAATCATTCAATGGGGAGGGGGTACTAAAGGTTCTACTCCTTTCCCTTCAGTATAGGTTTTATGGGTATGTATTTTATGTGAAATGAAACAAATGGACACATGAATGATTTAGTACAACAGTGACAGAAAATGTTACAGTAAGAATAAATGTAGGTTCCTTACAGCTCAAACAATTTGCCAACCGGGAAGAAAAAGTGGCCACACTGTAGTGAATAACTTCCTTCATGAATATCTTAAGTTCTATTTGCGTTTACCCAACCTTTGCAGTACTGTAGTTCTGTTTAAACTTGACAAATATTTGACATAAAAGGTAAATTAGTAAAAGGAGTGGAACAATTTGCCTGCTGCGGTCTTCCCGTCAGATTAATTATAATTTAGTTGTCTCCAAGGCTGGAGTGAATAGGCTCTTAATAAACTAGTGTGCTGCATCATCAACGATTGTGTCACTGTTTACCATCAGGTGGTATTATATTATAGTCGAATACTAGTTTATATCGATTAAAAACAAAGTTCACCACTATCTGTGGCTGGAAAATTGTTCAAAGAGTCATGGTGGCTTTTAAACTCTACGCAAAGGGCAACTAAACAAATTCGGGTGGGTTTTAATCAGAAATAAAATATTTCCTACAAAAAACACAGTTACCTGCTCCGCCTAAGGGCGGAATTCGTCATTAAATTATTTTTCCCAATTAAAAAAAAAGTGTATGGCCAGGAGACTCTTCCCAACTGGATTAAAGACGGCTGTAGTATATCCACACATCAAATAAAACAGTATAGCCAGATTCAGTTGAGTACCAGTAATTTAAATTAAGTGGCAGCATATCTGTCCTCCATAATCCTGTTTCTGAGCAATACATGACTATAGATACATATGTGTCAGAATCTTGGGCTCGACTACTCATATTTTTTGGAGTGTGAATTCATCATGTAACTCTTCCTTGTCCAAATCGTGAGACAGTGTCAGACTTTTACTGAATATAGAAACACACTCATGTTCATTCAGCATTTTTTTTCATTCGCATTGCGTTCCAGGGCCGCAGTAAATCTTTCGAAGAAGCTGGTCGTTACTTTGGTTACCTACTTAAACAGCAATGCCATCAATGTGGTTCCCACATCTGGTGACATATTGGACACTATCATAATTAGAGGATGTTAACATCATAAAACATAGCGTCGCCTATATATAAATTATGTGAATGGCTCTTGGCAAGACTCCACATGGGCGTATTTTCTACATGGATTTAGAAGATGTAGTGTTGTGTCCTTTGATCCACAATTCGCAGATTTAGGCGTGAGTAACAGAATACCGAAGAGACGCCGAAGAGGCGAGGCAAGATGATTTACATCTTGCCTCACATCTTCATACTTTGGAAGATGTAGGGATCAGCTTCCAGTCTAACCGGGAGCAGCTGAATACCAATATTTTCAAATGGAGCGACTGCCTACCTCATCTCCACAATTCAGTAATTGCCCCAACCATACGTACCTACTCAACGTTTTGAGAACATATTAATTATGCATACAACTTCTTTTTAGGTAAAAATCATCTAATGACATCTCTATGCCCTTGGGTAGAGCGGGAGATAGTGTCAGACTTTTACTGACCATAAATCCCACTCCTGTTCCTTCTTTGACTTCGTTCCAGGGTCCCGGATGACGATTTCACAACACCCCATGGCCTCAGTAGGTTTTGACCCAGCTGGACCCCTACTATCAATAATAAAAATAAATTGGCTATCTCATAGCAAGACTTTTGACTATTATAATTATCATCAATATCTATACTAATATTATAAAGCTCAAGAGTTTGTTTGTTTGTTTGTTTGTTTGTTTGTTTGTTTGTTTGTTTGTTTGAACGCGCTAATCTCAGGAACTACTGGTTCGAATTGAAAAATTCTTTTTGTGTTGAATAGATCATTTATCGAGGAAGGCTTTAGGCTATATAACATCACGCTGTGACTTATAGGAGCGAAGAAACAAAGGAAAATGTGGAAAAAACGGGGAATACTATTCATCTTTGAGGGCTTCCGTTGCGTGCGCTGCGAAAACGGTAGAAGATACCAAAAAAATATGTACAAAAGAATTATTCCTCTTAAAATGATCTAAAACAATGTCCGCGACAGTATATGTCTATCTTTTAAGATTAACTCACTAGAACCGTTTTTATGGGAATCAAATTTGGCCGAAATTAATGCATTATTACCAATTATTTGTTAGAGTTGTATCAACATAGTAATATTAAACTTTATCCAAATAAATGTGTTGTAGATTAAGAGTATGTAATTGTGAACAAAATTGTCTTTGTAATCACTTATTTTCAATGAACACCTTAGAAGATATAACAATTTTAAAATACTCCGATATAAAATTCACACACGCCGCATGATTTGCAAAATATGACGCTGCGCCTGGCCGGCAGGCGAGGAGAGGGGTTGCTTGCGGGCGGCGCGGAGGGGTTTTTTTATGATAGGTAAAAATCATCCAATGACGAATCCCGCTCTTGGGCGGAGCGGGAAACAGTGTCAGACTCTTACTGACTAAACAACCTACCCCGTTCCTCCCTTGCCTTATTCCCAGAGCCCCGGTATAACGCTTTCGCACCAACCCTCGGCTGCAGGAGGCTTCGACCTTGAAGAGCCCCACAGTTTGCTGACAACACCTTGAGGCGCGCGGGAGCAGTGCAGGCCGTCGACGATTTGGTCTCGGTCTGGACTGTTACCAGACAACTGGACGGCGAGCTACCCATTGCTCACCATCCGCAAGCCAGCGTCTACGGTGGCCGGATATCGGCGGGATCGGCGAGGGCGCTTTTGCCCTTGCCTCCTCCTTTACGAGCATTACTGCTTCTCAGAAGGAGGCGACCGCTTGCCATTCTTCTTCGCTGCGGACCATGGCCTGAACCAAGGCCCGGCGCGAGAGGCCACCGCCGCCGATCACTCCCACGAGGACACGGCGATTCTCTTCTCAAGCGGGGCACACCTCCACCGTGTCTTTCGTGCTGGCCACACAGTGGAGACACCCGGGCGTCTCTTCCGCACGAATCCGGCGCAGGAATCTCCTGAACTTCCCATGTCCGGTGAGAACCTGCGTCATGTCCTGCGTGATGTCTATCCAACCACCCCGCAAAGAGGGCACTTACCACCGAGATTATGGCGTGCCCAAGTGGAGGGTGTAGCTCTATGAAGTACTTTTAAATAATAATAATTATGTTCTTTTAAAAACTAAATTACTAAATTAATAACAGAAATTGACACGGGCAAAGTCGTGGGTAACAGCTATAATTTATAAAGCTGAGGTTGTTTGCAAAAATAAATATGATGCCCAAAATAACTATTCCACGCGGACGAAGTCGCGGGCACAGCTAGTTAATTTATAAACAGAAAAATCCTAGATAGAGAGCAGTGGTGGCCTAGAGGTAAAGGCCCCGACTTACGACTTGTAGGTCGCGGATTCAAACCCAGCAGAAGAATTACTTTGTGTAATTAATTTCATCTCCATTACTCCCACAACGATGGAGGAAAAAATCGCATCTCAGGGCATTATTGATTGATTGATAAAAATAGAGTCCATTAGAGCCAAAAGAAAAGACGTTTATTGAAAAAGGTAAGTTATTTTCAGATTCGCTTTTAATTAATCTTCCTATTGCCATAACTCGTCCCGTTAACATAAGAGGGACCATCGCGAGGCGCCTTTCACCAACGTGAGCATAGTTCAATGGCGTGTTATTTCACGCCACGCAAATCCACGCGATTTTGGATAATAGGCAACGCGAAAAAAGAAAGAAAACGCCTGAACATTCCTGTTGGCTTTCGGCAATTCCGACACTCACTCGAATGTTTCACAAACCTTGTTGAGGGAATTACGCCTAATTTTTAAACCATAAAAGATTTTGGAAAAAAGTCGTCTTATGTACAGAATCTGGGTTAAATGTTTCTATAGTTATATTTTCATTATTTTTTTAATTTATAAGAACATTAAGACAGGCCTTTTACGTAAGACGTTAGGAAGTCTTTACTGGACTACTTTTACACAGGTTTGTTTTCATTTCAATAGAAACCAAGATAAATCCATAAAATATCTGTTTTTCCAAAATATCTAAAGAAAGATGTGTAATGAAGTCATAATCATGTAAGAGTGGTTGTATGGAAATGTGTCTCAGGTTGGCCGCTCTTAATAGTCCGTGCTATAGTGCTGTATATTACATTATTAAGCATATACCAGCCGAGCACGCGACCGCCGTGCAAACAAAAGGGAGCTTCGGCGAACCGAAGGTATTTATTCAAAGGAATTTGTTGATCAAGCGAACGCTCACTAACTAATCATGACTGCTACTCCGACGGTAAATAACAGTTCCCTGTTCCGAATAACGAGATATAAGACATAGAAAAATTAGTTTTCAAACTATAGATAAGAGTCTACGTTTATAGAAATATGTTTATACTCGTAAGTAGCGAATTGTATTTCACTTGTTTCTTGAACTCTATCGGGATCGTATTTTTAGAACTATGTAGTATTTCTTAGTAAGTACTTAACATAATAAACCGTATAATGTGCCCCGGCCCACTACTGGAACTAGGGCTTCGGGAACGTTACTTAAAGCGCCTTCAAATTAGTCGCGCGACAGCAGCACGGTTGTCGCGCGGCACGTTGCGGCTAATTTGAAGGCACCCACTTTACTAAATAATAATAAAGCAACGTTTTGATTAGCTTTTCATTAAGTTGTAACCTAAACATTACGTACCTATCCAGTAAGTACTTGCTATAAGTTTTAGAGCTCCAATTAACAGTGCAAAATAGGAATAAACTTTCATAATAAATAATTCTTATGTCCTCATAAGCGTCATTTCAGTAGGAAGCTGTCCCTGCTGGAAACAGGCAATAGGCCACGCGTCGCCTCATCGACCGGTCCTATGGTTCTCGCCAGCTGATGGCGGATTGAATCCTCATAGCGTACAAAGAGATATTTATCTGAACACTCAATTTTGCTTTGTTACAGAGCGAGATTAAATTAAACAAAATGCCAGCTCTCGACTCATATAAAATGCCGAGCTTTACAAAAGCTTTCAATTTGGCAAACGCTAACGAAACTGTTTTAAAAGTTCACATACACAAAAAGCTGTAGGCATAAAACTGAAACATAAAATAATACTATTAGTATTAATACCGGATTGGTTACCAGCCAAATACTTAATACCGTCATTACAGCCTATAACTTCTGAATGGTTCACAGAACATCATTGAAATTTTCATTCTTTTCAGTCTAACATTACAAAATATCTAAGTGCTCGTAACACTCATTATTTTCTCAAAATATCTTTAGAAAATAGCAGAAAATAAAACTGTCCCATCTACCTATTGCCAAACGTTGTTGCCGAATGTCAAAGTTGCGAAAATGGGTCACCGGATGGAATAGATGTCATGCAACGTACAGTACAACAATCGATGCAATTTCACTTTATATTTCTCATAAGATCTAGGTAGCTACGTCGCCAGAATCTGCCAGTGGAATATGTGGATGCGATTATTTTTGTTTCAGTATCATTCGTAATTCGTGCTCGCATTCTTATCTACGAAATTGTTCAATAACAAACATTCATCGGCGTTTAAACAGTTTTGAAACATTACATATCCATTACCGTATAACAGTTCCCATTCATTACGATCACTGGAAATATTAATGATGAATGAAAGTGAAATGTTTACCTGCCGTTGTGACCTTGGGCTGTGGAAGACAATGAGGAGCGTGGTGTCCGCTATCGATCCTGGAGCCACGTGCTACCCAAGAGCTGAATCACCAGCGCTGATGAGGCCAGGATTACGTGAAGGTGGCACTGTTGCACAACAAAGGTTTTACACAGTGGTAGTGGGGAGGTGGCGCCGGGGGGATCACGAGTGGTCGGGGATGTTCACGGGGGTGGTGGGTTCGCGCGCGAGTGATGCTGTCGGTGCGGCAGGTCGCGGCAGGTCGCGGCAGGTGGGCGCGTGGGGCGTGCGGCGCGGCGCGGGTCGGGCGCGAACTGGCGAGCGCGCCGAGTGCTCGCTGAGTCGGCGACGCGCGCTGCCGCTATTTGCGCCCACTGCGCCCGCTTGCCGCCCGCCCCGCCCGCCCAGAGCTTTCTCTGCGCAGCGCAACAACAAACATTTCTTTATTCCACCTGTAACTGTTTTCGATTGCTTACATAAAAACATAATGAGTGGAGCTTCATTGGGTCCTCCACCTGTGCTTTGTGTGACATAACAGGTGCATGCTATTGTATATTTATGTATTTATCTCAACATTATTTTCCGGGCTGGTACTTCACTTTATCAAAGGTTATAAGGATAGCTTCAGTTGCTCGATCCTGAGGATGATGAGCAAACTTATGCCCATTTTTAGTTATAATCAATAATCCCTAGTTATTTGTACGGTCAGCAACGAAGGACGATTTTTGTTATAGTTTACTTTTTTAAAGACACTCGAACCACTTTTTTGACCTGTTGGTATAGTAGTTAGTAATCCTGACTGCTTCGCTGGAGGTCGTGGGTTCGACTCCCACCCAGGACAAATGTTTCTGTGATGAGCACGATCATTTATTATGTGTCTGGGTGTAATTTATCTATAACTAGCTGTGCCCGCGACTTCGTCCGCGTGGAATAGTTATTTTGGGCATCATATTTATTTTTGCAAACAACCTCCTCAGCTTTATAAATTATAGCTGTTACCTACGACTATGCCCGTGTCAATTTCTGTTATTTTTTTTTTTCGACAATTTAATTTTTAAAAGAACATAATTATCTAAAAGTACTTCATAGAGCTACACCCCCCCTTGGGCACGCCATAATCTCGGCGGTAAGTCAAAGAGGGGTCTTTGAGGTGTGGTTGGATAGACATCACGGTGTCCTCACTTCCGCATGACGCAGTTTCTCACCAAACATGGCAAGTTCAGGAGATTCCTGCGCCGGATTGTTGCAGAAGAGACGCCCGGGTGTCGCTACTGTGTGGCCAGCCCCAAGCACACGGTGGAAGTGTGCCCCGCTTGAGAAGAGCATCACTGTGTCCTCGTGGGGGTGATTGGCGGCGACGACCTCTCGCGCCGGGCCTTGATTCAGGCCATGGTCCGGAGCGAAGAGGAGTGGCAGGCGGTCGCCTCCTTTTGCGAAGCAGTAATGCTAGCAAAGGAGGAAGCCGACCGCTTAAGGCAACGGCGCTCACGCCCGAGATGCCGCCGAGATTCCGATCCCGATTTCCGGCCACCGTAGGCGCGGGCTTGTGGATGGCGAGCAATGGGTAGCTCGCCGTCCAATCGTCTGCTAACCGTCCGGACCAAGCCCAGTCGTCGACGGCGCGCACTGTTCCCGCGCGCCTCAAGGAGTTGTCAGCAAACCGTAGGGACCCTGCAAAAGAGTCGAAGCCAACTGGGGCCATGGGTTCGCGTCTGAAAGGAAGGCTCTGGCCCTGGTGTATATGGCAACGTTGGAATGGGTTAGGTTGTTTAGTCAGTAAGAGTCTGACACTTGTTTCCCGCTCCGCCCAAGGGTGGGACTCGTCATTGGATGATTTTTAACTACCGAAAAAAAAAACCACACACACTGCGCTTCAAAACCCAAATAGCAGATACCGGAAAGAAAAACAGCCAGGCTGAAGTGGGAGTGGGCTGGCAATTGTCACTCACGAGGTCGACACCGGTGAGGCCGACGACGGCGAAGATGGTGATAATGTGATCATGTTCGCGTTGCAAACTTGGCCAGAGATTGCCCTGGACAGGAAAGTTGGGAAGGAGAAAGGAGAAAGGTGAGGCCTTGGCAGTGGGACACACAATAAACTATTCAAAAGAAAAGAACACTTAATCGTAACTGCTATAAAACAGCAAAAAACAAACGACTAACGATCTATGTCCAAGCCTAGTCCACTTTGGAATAGAAGACTTCTAGATGCCTTTCAAAGGATTTTAGGTATGAGCAAGTAAATTTTATGAATCGTCTCGGTTCCTAACCTCAAAAGAGTTAAGTTTTGTCAAAAGTACTTACCTACTCGTAGGTCAAGGGTTAATTAAGTGAAAATGAATTTCCTAGGCTCTGTAACAAACGCAAAATCGGAACAGGTAAAAGTCGGACACGCCCTCTTGCTCCGCCCGAGAGCGGAAGAAGTCATTAGATGATTTCTAACCATCATAAAAAAAAATTAGTTGCCTGTAAAGTCGGTATACAGGCGAAAGTTTTACGTGACAACGACTTTGAGTGGTAAAATAATTTTAATGTGAATATTCATTCGTATAATAACTGTGCTCGAGTGGAAGGGACGCGTGCCTTTCACTTTTTATGTCTGTCTCTCTCGCTCTTAGGCGGGCTAACCATGCCCGAGTGGAAGGGACGCGTGCCTCTCACTCGCTCTCATTGTGAGCGCATAACGTGAGCGGAGCGTAACGCAGTTTCTTGAAGTGTCACCCGGCAAACCAATTTATAAGACATTGTCACGTCAAAAAGACCTACTCGTAAGTATATTTGCCTATGTACCTAAATTTCTTATGACAACTTATTTGCTTATCTGTAATGTGAATTAAGTTTGCCAAAAGCTTCGCCTGTATGAAACAGATAATAATGCTATTAAATAGCAACTCCCAATTCCAGGACATGCTCTATCCATGTCCCTCATCAAAACTTGTCCAGCCGTTTGAGACATACAATACGCGACATAGAAGTTAACAAAAATGGCGATTGACCTTCAATGCCCGGTAAGAGATTTTCAGGTCTCAATTGAAGCTGGGGTAGTAACGGGTTCAACTTATTTGTCTCGTGCCTAATATGACCATACACTTAGTTACAAATATAAAAAGCATAAGTTCATATAAAGTACAAATGTAAAAGTCTTGAAATCAATTTGTACCCTTTAAAGAATATAAATTAGAAATTCATCTATTCATTTTTATTAATTTTTGGGACAGGTCATTATGCAATGTCTACCACAGGCCACCGAAGACCAACTCCTAAATCAGCACTAAGTTGAGCCTTCAGGCTCAACTTAGTGCTGATTATGAGAGATGATATTTCGGGACATTGGCTGCAAGCCAAAACCTGGGTATCTTTCAGAGGCTTTACTACGCAGTCTGCGACAGTATCTTGATACTCTTTAGCTGACATTTTGTCTCTCTGTGATTGGAAACACCAAAAAACCATTACCGACTGATGCCTCATGATGACCACGTAGGGCTCTGATAACTATTTGAGAGGCTTCTTTGAAGTTATATTTCTCAATTCAGAAAATTTGCTCATTGGTAAAAACATGTCTCAGTGTGTTTTTGTATCAACGCGCTACGTAACAAACACGCAAATTTTTCTTTATCGGTGAATAAAAATCATACAATGAAAGTGGTGTGGGGCAAGTCTCTTGGGTGCGGAAATAGATAGTGTCAGACTCTTTCTTTTTTTTATTGTTTGTAGGTTCGCGCTTGACCGCTATCTCACCTGATAGAAAGCGACGATGCGGTCGACGATGGAACACGCTTACCTAGAAGTAACCTATTCACTCTTGACTTAAAGATTCCTCGACTGTTGATTGATCAGGAAACAAACTCTAGCAAGGAATTCCACTCCTTGGTTGTATCTGTATGCACAATGAAAGTGTTCCCAAAACGTTTCTAACTAAAAAATCCACCCCATTCCTACGTTGCTTTCTTTCAGCCGCAAATACACACAGTTAAACCACCAAGACGGTCAACCTGGAATGCGCAAGAAACAACTTAGGTTTTTTTTTTTACTTATTTGCCGCGTACTTTATACACACTGTTTTATATTAATTACAGATGAAATGTTTGTATGTTCGTATTTTTTCACGCTCAAACAGCTGAACAAATTTGAATGAAATTGGGCTCTTAGGTAGGTAAACCTGTTTAGACGGAAATAGTACAGAGATGAACTTTTTGTATCGGGATTATGTTATGTTCCATTATGATTGTTTTAAAGTTTCATGAGGCAAACGACGCCGCTGAAAGAAGGTAGGTACTTTGTATTTGAAATAGTAGGGTAAGTTGTCTCACATTGAACCAGGTAAATTTCAAAGTCTCATAGCGGGCTGGATTTTCAATCAATGCCTTTAATTTTTTGTGTATAGTTAGCATATCTATTTAGCTTCAATTTTGTAAAACATTAATTTTTCATATTCCTTTTAGTTTCAGTGCAAAACAGGTTTTTATGAAAAATGATTTTTGGTTCATTGAGTACTTCAGGTGGTACACATTTAACCAGGGCATGGTCCACATTGAGCCACCTTATTGACTATGTCTTCTAGTTCAATTTAAAGACAAATACTTTGTAATAATAGATCTTTATTAAAATTAAAAACATTTACATCACAGAAACTTTTCAGACAAATTCTATATTTTCAAAATAAAAACAAAAGTAACATAATATTCTTGATACATTTTAAACTTAGAAACTAAATAACGTTTTACTTCGTTTTTGAAGGTTTTACCTTCAACTAAATATCATTATAGAAACACTTAAAACAAAGTAAAAAAAACATAAAAAAACTTCTTCAAAAAATAAACCCAAAACAAATTTCTCTTCACCTATTTCACCTTATCTGTACAGTTTAAGGGCCTCGAGCATGCTGGCAGCCCCTCTCTTTTCTCATTTTCACTTTGTTTCGCGCCAGTCTATAACAATTAAAAATATTGTAAAAATACACACATTTAACGACTGAAATGTACACAATAAACAATGGCTCAGTGTGTACCATCCGCAGATGGCTCATTGTGAGACACACCACGTTTTGATAACTAAACTCAAAATTTTACCGGTAAATCCATCTCATAGAAACACGAATTATAGCGCTTTTAATTGCTAAATAACCGTAGGAAACAGTGTATATATAAATAAATCGATATCATTTAAACAAAAAAAACTAAAAATTAATTAAGTTTGCAAAAAATACTTACTTTTAGAGTCAGTTTGCTTTCGAATGCTCCTCACACAACTACTTCGCACGCGATCGCCACGCAAACTAGTGGGCAGTAACGGAAAGTAAATACCTCTCTTTCACTCATATTAGCGTGGTTTGGCAATGTCGCATCTTAGAGATTCGGCGATGGTTAAATGTAGCTGCCTGGTTCACTGTGAGACATCCGACCTACATTGTTATACGAGGGATTAAAGTTAGTTATTTAGTCCCGAGAAATTTCTTGGCGACCGAGCGAATGCGAGGTCGCTAATAGTTCGAGGGACTAAATAACTCTTTAACCCGAGGTAAACACTGTGCTTTTCATTACGAATACGAGGAAAATAAAAATAATAATAAAAACCTGAATCGTCGTCAAATGTCTTTGTATGTTTTTAGGTAGGTATATTTCTTTTGATTTCGGCGGTAAGCGGTTTTCTCCTCAAAGAATCTTGCGTTAAATTTATAACTGAAGCTGATGAACTTATCGTGTTAATATAAATTTCTTATAACAGAGATTTAGCAAAATGTAAACAAAACTCTACACCTCGAAAAAAAAATCAAGAAAGATCAAATCGGCCACAGATTATAGAGAGACTTTACGCGCCATTTTTTTTTTTAGTCGTCGTCTGGCTATTCAGTCAATATTTTTCATTTTATCATTGTAAAAATTGGTCAGGTCAACATTTTTCTCAAATTTTAATATAATATTAGTTTTAATGAAATAGTTGAAAGTAAATTAAAATAAAGCCATTAAAAAAAAGTATTCTTAAATTATTTCTATCTCTATGTCATTCTAATTGTACTGGCAGTATAAAAATTCGGGTCACGGTTCAATAGAAATGTCAAAATAGAACGTGTTTTTTTTTTAATATTTGCTGTCTAAATATTAAAAAAACAACTGTCAGTTGTAAAGTAAAACTCCCTAGGGAGTAAAAGTACTTCTTCCAGCCCTGTCCGCAGGCAACTTTACACCTACTTTCAGAGTATGAGTAATGAAAAAAATATTTTTTTTAGAGCATCTTAGATTTTAAGGGGCAGCTTTTCATTTTCGATGACCCAACTCTTTATCTGAAAGGCAGGCTTGGCCCCAGTTTGAAAGGCGCATAAGGAACGGGTTGGGTTTATCCACAGAACAGAATAAAGAAGGTTTATCAGTAGGTAAGACTCCGACACTGTTTCCCACCCAAGGGTTTTTCGTCATTGGATGATTTTTACTCACCATAAAAAAATTAAACTAAACTAAAGTTAATAAGGATTAAAAAAAACCGTATTTTCTGGATTTTCTGAAATATTCGACGAGTAGTTAAATCACAATATCACCGAATGTTAACAGAGTTTTCAGGCGTTGCCTCTCTTTATTCTTTTCGTCATTGGATGATTTTTACCTACCATAAAAAAAGCTCTGTTTATTCTCGTTTCCTTTTCACCAAACATTGCGTTGATTTACTTTTAAAATATGCTCCACTTCGACGATAAGTGAGTGGAGAAAGGGCCCTCTTGAAAAAAACTTATAATTCATATTTGTACATTATGTAATACATGTGTGTAATGTTGGTAATTACCGCTGAAGCTGTATTTAAACACGAGCTAAAGGCAGAGGTGGTCCTAGCCTTCGAAGCGCTCTTGTGCTACCCATAGGTACGTTGGCGCCCTCTAGTACCTAGGGTGCAAGTTGGTTTTTCTTTTTTTTTATGGTAGGTGAAAATCATCGAATGACGAAACCCGCTCTTGGGCGGAGCGGGAGACCAGTGTCAGACTTTTACTGACTAAAAAACCTACCCCGTACCTTCCTTGCCTTATTCCTGGAGTCGAGGTAACAGTTTGCACCACCCTAGGCTCCAGGAGGCTTCGACCCTGAAGGGCCCCTGCAGTTTGCTGACAACTCCTTGAGGCGCGCGGGAACGGTGCGCGCCGTTGACGACTTGGACTCGGTCTTACCAGACGACCGGACAGTGAGCTACCCATTGCTCACCGTCCGCGAGCCAGTGTCTACGGTGGCCGGATATCGGCAGGATCGCGGCGGCGACGGCTACGGCGAGGGCGCTGTTGCCTTTGCCTTATGCGGTCGGCCTCCTCCTTTACGAGCATTACTGCTTCGCAAAAGGAGGCGACCGCCTGCCATTCCTCTTCGCTGCGGACCATGGCCTGAACCAGGGCCCGGCGCGAGAGGTCGCCGCCGCCGATCACCCCCACGAGGACACGGCGATGCTCTTCCCAAGCAGGGCACACATCCACCATGTGCAGGGTGCAAGTTGGTGGCGTCAATTCTTTGATTGAACTGAAATAAATTCAACCGCACTGCATAAAGCAAATTATTTAGTACTTTTGACACGGTCAGCTTTTTAACACTAATTTTTTTTTCAATTACAATCTTACTAATATTATAAATGCGAAAGTTACGATGTTTGGATGTTTGTTACTCAATCACGCCAAAACGGCTGGACGGATCTGGATGAAATTTGGCACAGGCATAGGATACACTCCGGAATAGGACATAGGCTACTTTTTATCCCGGAAACCCCAACCCCAATACCACGGGGGGAAGCCGCGGGCAAAAGCTAGTTTTTAATAATGTTGAGAACAAAACTTTGTAGTTACTCGTACTTTACTGTTATACTGTTCTATAAGTGGAAGGAGCAGCGCTGGTTGCTCCAACACGATGCCATTTTGTTTCAAGAACTAATTCGCTTATGGTCTGACTACCGAACCGCTTGCAAATGGAAGGAATGAAAAAAAAACTTTACTGTTACGATCGGCCTTCAACACCCCCAAGACTGCTTACGTGTGCAGCGCACACCCTACATTATAGGTAAAGCCGCTAGTCGAAAGCGAGAGACTTATGAGAGCCAAGGTAACCACCAATATTAGTCATCGTTCACACCACCGCCGATTGTGATTACCTATAGTCACTGTCAGCCACAATGTGAACGTTTTTTTTTTTTTTATGGTAGGTAAAAATCATCCAATGACGAATCCCGCTCGTGGGTGGAGCGGAAATCAGTGTCAGACTCTTACTGACTAAACAACCTACCCTGTTCCTCCCTTGTCTTATTCCCAGAGCTCCGGTATAACGCTTTCGCACCAACCCTCGGCTTGCGCGCAACAGTGCGCGCCGTTGACGACTTGGCCTCGGTCTGTTACCAGACGACCGGACGGCGAGCTACCCGTTGCTCGCCGTCCACAAGCCAGTGTCGTGTAAATGTGAACTCATTCTGTAGTATACGCTTTTAACATGCCAACAATAGGCCAAGGAAGTTACTGTACTGTGTTCCGCACGACGGGTACTTACCTGTCGTGCGGAATGTAACTTATCATATAATTGATAACATGATACCTACTGCGTGATTACCTACTAATCAGTGTTATTTGTAATCAGTCATTGAATGCTATGCACCGCTTGGTATAAAACGGCAGTTTACGTGAAACATTTGTGTTGTGTATATTAACGTAAGGGACATAACTTCTTACAAAAAGTAAACCACGTTCAGTTCAGCAAAGGCAAGTAGGAACCTATAATTCCGTAAACCACGACTCCGTGAGTGCTCGGGGGCTCGAGCATCCTTGAGGAATAAATAATGGGTGCCGAGCACCTCAGCTAAGAATAGACTTCAAGAAAAAGATCAGTAATCGCCTCTTAGGGATAGGCGCTTTTTCATTAGCGGGCGACCTGTTTAATGCAGTGGTTTAGACCGCCAGTTGAGATGCAAGGGTCGTGGGTTCTATTCCCGCACCAACAAAAATCTAATTATAGTTTTATTATCAAACATAATTAATACCTAACAAAGTTCGCAGTACTCGCAGTAGGTATGTAAGTAGGACATTTATTAATTTGTCAGTCGATCAGTGTGTTTTTTTCTCGTAATTCGCCACTTTTTCGAATCATCAAACGAGCATGAGCACCCATGAGATTTTCTAAAAGCCAGCGCCCCTGCCATGCACGGTCAGTCCCAAGAATAATACTAGGCTATCAAAAGTATAATAACTTTAAATGGACTACAGGCAGCCACATCTTTTTACTCAAAAATATTAAAAATATCGATAATATTGTATAAGTAGTTTCAAAGCAATATTACCGGTAATATCGAGAGTCTAATATTTTTCAAAAAGGTTCAAAAAGGTTATTTGAATATCACTTTATATTTTAGACAAGCAAAGATGACTTATCTACAAAACCTAACCTACCTGAAACAGTAATATAGACAGTTTTTTCCAAGCTGTGGATTCCCTGCTCGCAGTGATCCCTATTAAAAACTTAAAACAGACGTTCAGCTGGTATCGACGACGATAGCATCTATAGGAAGATGGCACAAAGCTATTTTAAATAATTTAGAGTGAACCTTGCATTTTAAGCCAATTATTATATAAACGATAGATAGATATATTCTTTATTGCACTCCAAAAATAAAATTAACAATAGGAAAGGATATTTTTAAAGTAATAATAGAACCTGAGAGATATAGTATTCGATGTGCTGATGACCAGCCAAGGTTCGCACAGAGCTTCGGGTGGAACCAGGAAGCCCCACAAGAAATAAAAACCTGGGCCCCTGTTCCGAATGTACCTATATTTACGCAGCAAAAGGATTTTCACAAGTATATAAGAGTTATACAGTGAGATCGGGGAGAATCTTAATAGCGCAATATGGAAAACAGCACCTACAACGCCATCTGCCGATTCCAGCAGAACAATCAATTCAAATTCTAAATAATTCTAGCATTCTTAACTGGGGATATTTTATACTAGGAGGAAAACACTTTAGGTGTTTTCTCTCTGATTCAGTTCATGCAACTAAAACTTTTTCTTTGCAACACACATTTTTAAGTTGTCAAACTCAAAGTCTTTCAATATTGACATTGACAGACTTGACAGTTTATGTTCGCTCGCGGTTGGGACTCGTTAAAAAGTTCTTTGTAAACGATTTATTTTAAATAAAATATAATGTGATGTAGTATTCTTTTGAATGGTGTACTTATATCGTAACTTAATATATTAAACTTTTCAAAATGGCTAAATGGAAATTAACTCGCTTACAATTTGGAACTGAAGAATTCACACTTACTGAAGGAGAAAAAGTAACCGTCGGCAGGGGAATAAACAATGTTATATCGCTTTCCAGCGTAGTTATATCCAGAAATCACTGTGTAATACAAGTTCAAAACAATCAAGCACTCATCACAGACTTACAGGTACCTATCCCACTTACTTTCTACTATTGTTTTAATTTTAGGACTGCATAAAAATATATGTATACGGCTTGTATACCGATTGTTATGATAACAGTTAATTGAAAGGCTTTTATGTTGAAGCCTTAACACTACAGAATAACACAGGAGCTGCACTACCAAAATCTGCCAGGACATTTATTTTTATATTTATAAACATTATTATATCATTGACTTCTTAAGAGACATTGGAATGTTTAGTTCAACACTTCCACATTATGCACTACTTATCTAGGTACTTTAATCAAAAACAAGTATTCAACATAATTTTAAAATTACATTACAATCATAACTTAAACTCTCCAACCCCAAGCGTATTTGGACTACTAAAGTGTTTGCACACCTACTGTCTTTCTATAGTGTCTCTAATTACGCTTTTTGAAATGTACGTAGAAATTAGTTGCGTATCATATTGTAGGCCAATAATTTTCTTGGCTTCAAGAAAAAGTTCTTGAAGCCAAGAAAATTATTGTAAAACTTTGAATAACTTTAGTAACTAAAAATAGCTTTGAAAACACTAAACTAACTGCCAGTTGAAAATAATAATTTCTCAATGTCTGAAATAATAAGGGATGTTTATTTGCCTATTGGTCTAGTGGTTAGTGGCCCTGATTGCTATGCCAGAGGTCATGGGTTCGATTCCCATCCAGGACAAATGTCTGTGTGATAAGCACAATCATTTGTTCTGTGTCTAGGTGTAATTTATCTATAATATGTATGTATTTAGAAATATATTAGTATGTTTATCAGTTGTCTAGTACCCATAACACAAGCTCTGCTTAGCTTGGGACTAGATGGCCTTGTGTGATCGTTGTTGAATATGTTATGTTGTTATTTTTAGTTTTTGTAAAAAACAGTTTGTATTACACTTCTATCACGGATGTGTTCATAAATATGTAAACTGACATACACAAGACACCCAGACCCAAAACACCTATCTGTGAGCCATACAAACATTTGTGTGCAAATGAAAGTCGCAACCAACAGTGCAGTACCTAATCGCTCAACCACTGGGACAACCATACTATCTAATAGCATAGTCATCTATCAGCCTTGCCCTTGTGCACTTAAGACCCTGTCTATCTGTATTGTTACAAATAACTATGGATATTCATGACTGTAGTCCAATACCATCTGTCACAACCATCTTCTGTGGTTTGATTGAGAAAGTTCACTAATACACCCTAACATCAGTCAATTGTGTACTGGGTGTATCAATCATTCTGTATGCAGTGGCTTTAGGAGTTGAGACTTTTTTTTATCCCATTACCTCTTGCCAACAAAACTCGGCGATGCCCATAGCTTTCATAAAGCCACGGAGGTGCTCCGCCCGCACGTGGTATACCGCCTTCGTATATTCCACTATCTCTTGCAAGTGGTACAATAGTGACACCCGGCGTTTCCTCCACCTAAATCGGAAACAGGAACATTCCGAAATTGCCATGTCCAGTGAGGACCTGCGACTTGCGGAAAGTGAGAACACGGTAGTGCCTCTGCAGTCACTCTCCTAGGAGGAGCTTATCGCTGCGATTGTGATGTGTCCAGGACTGGGTTGCAACTAGGGTTACCAGATGAAAAAATAGAAAGTCCGGATTTCCATCGAAAAATCATGAGATTTTTTACAGATCCATATATTTCTTCCAAAGTAATTGGAAATTTAAAAAGACTTATTATTTGCGGCACTTTGACCTTCAAAGCATAGTAACAGATTTTCGGGTCTCAATGGAACTGCGGAACCGCGGAAGTCTGCGCGTAACCATAGCAACGATTTTAGTTCAACTATTTGGCGCGTACCTACTAGGTTTACGAGTAGTACTATTGTTTTTATTTCATACAATGCACATCTCGCTCACGCGTCGAATATCGCACTCAAGCGGGGGGAGAAGGTGGCAGCGTCACCCCACTTTACCAAAGGAAGATTAATTTTAGTTTGTCTTTTATTATTATTTTTTTAGTACATAATTTGTTTAAGTTTTAACTTCAACCTGTATTTATTGGACATTTTAAAAATCCTTTGATTTCACGCAATTTGCAAAATCCGGCCTGAGAAGAGTCCTGAAAAAATCCTGAGATATGATATGGAGACTTGGACTTAAACGCTTTAATACCTATTATCTTTCTATTATATGTCTCTAATTATGGTATTCAAAAGGTTAAATGGACGGAATTGCTCTTCTAAATACCACCGACTGTCGAGAACAAAGCCTAGTTACGACATTGTCAATACCTAAAAACTAACTTTCATCAACTAAGTATTCGTAAGTACGTCTGTGAAGCGGCGAGCCTCCTTGCTGGCCTGCCACCATTGAATCTGGAGGCAATAGTCCTTGCACGATTTTCGCATAGAGGTGCAACGCCGGGGTAAAAGTCCGCTGCCGCGATTGTCGCGGCATGGTGGACAGAGTTCCGGCGGGATCTCGTAATGGTAGCGTCAACAACTATCGCAACCTAGAGCTGGGCACGCCACAATTATGGTGATAAGTCTCCTCTTTCAGGCGTGGCTAGAAAGACCTCACGGCGTAATGACTTTCCGTATAACGATGAAGGTCTCAAGAGGATTTTGGTACAAGTACAGAAACCAAGTATATGATTTCCAGTAAAAAACAAGTTACACAAGTTACCAGTCAGCGCGGCATGCTGTTATTGCATAAGAATTATTATGACTTTACGTATGTGTAATGGAAGACTTTTACAAGCTTTTGTTAAGTTTCTCTGTCCCGATGATATGAGTTTGGGGTCGTGTGATTTGTCTTAACGAGTATTTAGGTGCAAGATGGTAACCAGGGTCTGATGATGGAACTGGAAGATTCCCATAGAAACTCAGTAACACGCGCAATAAGATAACCCTACCTTGTTCAAACTGCGCAATAAAAGTTTGTTATAAAAAATATTTAGTTAGTGTGAATATCTCATCATCACCTCAGCCAAAGCACGTCCACTCTTAGACATAGGCCTCCCCCAAATGTCACCACAACGAGCGGTCCTGTACGTCTCGCATCCACCGTATTCCCGCGACTCTCGCCAGGTCATCGGTCCACTTTGTGGGTCGCCTACCGTGGTGTTTTCCGGTGCGCCTTGGCCACCCTAGAAACTGGACCCCATCTACCAACCATTCTACGAGTAATGTGCCCTGGCCACTGCCAATTCAGTTTGGCGATTATTCCGGCTATGTCGGTTACCGTGGTTCTCCTGCTTCATCTTAATTCTTAATGCGATCACGCAAGGAAACTCCGAACATAGCCCTTTCCATTGCCCTTTCCATAGCCCTTTGGGTGACTGTAAACCTTCTTATGAAGCCCATTTTAAGCGAGCATTTTTCAGTGCCTTATGTAATCACTAGTACTAGTCATAGACTTTAGTCTTGAGACACTGTCATGTACATATTATTATGCTAATCTCAATACCCCCGCCTTCAAGATATGGTATCGCATATTAGGTTCGTTTACGTATCTTTACGTATCTAGAATCCTAGATCATACATCAACCCGAATACTTGTAAGGGATAAAAAAGCCCGGTTTTTGTACCGTACCCAACATTGGTTTGGCGACACCTTTATCTTGAAACCAGGTATTGAGATTAGCAGGTATGTCTCATCTCTAGTCGTAAACAATATTCCACAAGGGTGCCACTTGTACCTCCTGGCACTGGAGATCTTGAGAGACACCGCTAGGACGACCCAGCTCGGAGACGCCACATTATGCAAGACACTGAACTGGCAGTACGCAAAATCTGCTCTACCCGCACTAGTTGCATACCGAGGCAGTTGCAATTACTCATTCAAAGAGCTGCAGGAGGCTCCGGCTTCCCAAAGAGAACAATTTTCCCCATCTTCGAACGAAGTGCGAAATGGCTCCTCTCTTAACATGCGCGAAAGAATCTTCTTATTCGACGCCTAAGAGCCTCCGAGGTGTTAAGCCGTTGGCCTCAATACATTACTGCAAATACAAAGTTTTATCAAAATGAGTTCGATAGTTTTTGGGGGGGATAGTAACAAACGTCAATCGATAGTGCTTATCATCAACAATTACATAACTGCTTACCATCAGGGTTTTTTTTAAAGTAGGTAAAAATCATCCAATGACCCCGGTAATACGTTTTCACATCGACCCTTGGTGTCAGGAGGCTTCGGCCCTACTGGGGCCCCTACAGTTTACTGACAACTCCTTTAGGCATGCGGGAACAGTGCATGCCGTCGACGATTTAGGCCCGGTCCGAACTGTTACCAGACGACCGGACGATGGGCTACCCATTGCTCGCTGTCCAAACAAGCCTGCGCCTTCGGTGACCGGAAATCGGAAACGGAGACGCGGCGACGGCGGCTGCGGCGTGAACGCTGTTGCCTTTGCCTGATGCGTCTTCTCTATTGCTAGAATTACTGCTTCGCAGAAGGCGGTGACTGCTTCCCACTCCTCCTCGCTTCGGCTACCAGGGCCCGGCGCGAGAGATCGCCACCTCCGATCACCCCCACGACAACATGGCGATGCTCTTCCCACGCGGTTCACACCTCTACCTTGTGCTTCACCGTATCCTCCAGGCGGTCCACACTCTTACTATCAGGTGGAATAAAATGATTTGCCTGCTGTGGCCCTCCCGTCCGATTATAATTTAGGCGTCTTCAAGGCTAGACTGAATAGGCTCTTAATAAACTAATGAATACCATCAATGATTGCATAACTGCTTGCCATCAGGTGGAATCGCAGTCAAACACTAGTTTATAATATAAATGAAAAAAAATGTGTTATTCTTTATTTATATAAAGGCTGATTATTGTCTAACAAAAAGAATTTGTAAATACGTGTTTTTATCTGTTTATGCCTACACAGAAAACATTTAGAATATTACATTACTTGAATAAAAAGTACACAAAAAAATATAGTAATGGTTTTTTTTCTAGAGTTCTAATGGGGTATATGTTGGCTCCAGCAAGATCACTCCAAACACCCCATATGTGATACGAGATTCAGATACCATTGGATTAGGTTGGACTATGGATGCACCACTCGTCAGCATAAAAGACTGTGAAAAATATGTTTTCAAATTCCACAAAGAAAAATGTGGATTATCTATAACAAGTAAATTAAAATTTCAAGGTGAAGATGAAGTTGACGAAATTGAATCAAGAATTGCTAAATTAGATAGCATCATAAAAGAAGAAAAGTCCCCAGATATAAAAGAATCTATTAAATCACCTGTGATTAACAATAAATTGGCAATAAAGCGAAAAATAGACAACGACTACATTAAAAACATAAAAGAAGAACCTAAAAATAGTGATAATGAGATTGTAACCATATCTGACAGTGATAATGAACTTCAGATCAAACCACTAGAAATTGGTGCAAAAAAACTTAAACTTGAGCCAATATGTGAAGACCAAATGGTCAAAGAAACTGAAATTAAAATTGAAAATGATTTGTTGGAGTTTGAGGCTTTTAATGTTAAACAAGAGTATCTAGGATATGATGAACCCATCCAGATTGATAGTGAAAGTGACAGTGAATCTGAGCAATGGCTTATGCGACTTTCTCAAAGTTCCCCTGGCAAACCTTTTATGAAAATGTCTAAAAGCCCCAAAACGCCTAAAAAAGAAGCCTTACCAGAAGATTCCTACAGTCAGCTAGACGATTTTGTTTGTATGAGTGATGATGATGAAGATTTTGTTGATGATCTTATAACTTTACCACATCCTCACCCCGATGATGTTCATGAAGTACCTGATAAAAGTTCCGTTAATTCATATAAAGAAAATAGTCTGCTGCCTTCAGTTGAGGACATTGATTCTGATGAATGCTTTGAGGACATAATTTCAATCAAACAGCCTATAGCTGAAAAAGACACAAGAACAGATGAAGTTGATGGATATGAAATAGAAAATTTATTAAAAGAAGCAGATATTCTTATACAGTCGCCTATAAATGAGCCTCTAGAAAAGACACAAATTGAAGAACATGTCCCATTAAATAAGAGACAAGTTGAAGAACCTGTTCAATTAAAAAAAGGACAGTTAATAGAACCTGATCCAATGAAAAAAACACAATCAACAGAACCTGATTCTCTGAAGAAAGCACAAATGATAAGCCCTATGGCTCTCTTACCAAAGACTAAACTACCAAATCGTACTATTATGGAAAGTAAGTTCTGAAATTAAAACATTTTCCTTTTTATCACTATTGATTTTAGTATGGCTAATATGGCTATAATAACATATCTACCTTGCAGTGTGCCAGTTACAGGCCAGTATAATCTTTTCTTGCATGACTTTCAATAGTAAGATTATATAATTCGTTTTTCTTGTTTGAAAATGTAGGTTATTCAAACATTGTAATTACTTTAGTTTCTAGTTTGTATTTAACAAATCTCTTCTGCATGTATAGAAAGTTACATTAGTTACATTCTGCTGTTCTTTCAGTAAAATCAAAAAGCACCTCTAATAAGCACAGCAAAGATAAATCGTCATCAAAACGACACGTGTCCAGCTCTCTCAAGGAAGAGCGTAAAAAGAAACTTAAGGAAATCGCCTACAAAGAAAAGGAAGAATCAAAGCAAAATAGAGATTCTTTGGGAAGTAACAAACCCATATCAACAAATGTTAAAGTTACTACTTCCAACCGTGGAGCATTTTTAACTGATATTGCACAAGCAGTTGTCAATCCAGTGAAAAGAATAGAACACACTCGTAAAAATAAGGATAATAGTATCGAAGCCTCACCTAAGTCAAAGGAAACAAGAAACAAAGATGTTACTGAAGACCTTGAAAACAAAAGAAGTGAAATAGAAAAATCAAACAGAGATGGAAGTAAAGACTCTAAGTCAAATAGATCTAAGGATCAAAGTAGAACAGAACACAAATCTAACAAAACTTCAACAAAGTCAATAGGGAAAGAAACAAGGGTGCCTCTCAAGAGTTTAAAACCATTACCAGATGGTGATGATACTTTTTCTGGAAAGCCAGTTTCTAAAGTGGGTCCAATGCAAACTGGTATAGTTAAAAAGAAGGTGCGTTTCTCAGAAGCGGCACCCCAGGTATTAGAATTTCAAATTGAACCTGGCAATAAAATGAAGAAGACAAGTTCAGTAAAAACAACACTGGTGGATGTACGTCAAGCACCTGTGTTTTCACTTGAAAAAATAACATTGATGAAAATTCTTCGGTGGAACCCTCTGTGGTTAGAAGAGCAAATGAGAGAGAATATCAGTGAGCCACCTCCCATTTTAGGTCACAATAACCCACCTATGTCGGTTTTCCACTCATTTGTGAATCACAATCAATATGTACAGTAAGTAGTTTACGTTTTTTACTTTTATACTATGTTGTTTCTTGTATGTTCCATTTTTTTTTCAAAATGTGGTATAATATTCCGAATTTTACACTGGAACTAGAACAGATTTTTTTTATATAGAAGTTTAAACATAAGTATCGACGAAACTTGACCTATTTCTCTCATTGCCTTGTGTTGATGACTTAAACAGGTATACAGTAACTAACATGTTTAAATATTTTAGATTGGTTGGTGACTTACTTCTAATGGAGATTTGGGAGTGTTTAACAATAGCGTATATGAAGATTCGCAATCAAAACAATGGAATAGAAATGAGAGTGGAGTCATTGCCGCCTATACCGCCCCAGGAGCGGTGTCTTGAGCTCTTCAGTCTTAGCGTTAATAGTAAGTTTTTTTGCATTAATTTAAGCCTAATAAACGGAAAAGTTCATAGAATTTATATTTTTTTATCAGCTGCTTATATGACGAGTATCCATAGAATAAGACAACAATGTTTTTAATGGGTTTATTATTTAATGTATCCCGTATTACCTAAACAATATAGGATAAACATTATCATGGGTACTTACTCCCACGTGTCACATACATACAAAAAGAGATAAATATGTTAATCATAACAGTGGCTGATTCGTATGTAAAAATATTGGTCCAAAATAACCGTAGTATATGCGCATTTAAATTGGAATCCAGTGCGCATTTACTACGGCTACACAAATGCTCTAAAGCTCAGATGCACAATAACGTCTTAAACGACAAGTAACTGTACCTACTCGTATAGCGCTCATACATTTATTTAATTTTTTCACTTTGTAAGTAGATATGTATGTGCCTATATTTATTTATTTTATCAATGTTATTTTCCAGTTTCTGTTCCTGCCTCCGCATCAAAAACTGTCCCAAGAGTAGGTGAAATACTTCTAGTTTCTTTTGGACCAGAACAAGCCAGAAATCAAAGATTTTTCTTTGTACACAATGTGAGATGTTTGCCATCACCTTCTAGTGAGTCTCTTTGTATATTTTGTTGGTTTACTATTCCATAGATATAATTAATCTGGCTGAAAAATACAGACAGGGTATATCTGATATCGACGCACAAACGAATACCATGGTTCCAGTACCTACATGATTCTGGACCCCCCAGTGGTAGATTAAACCGATTTTTTCTTAATAAAAAACACTGGAATGTCCAGAATCATGTACTGGACCTTGTATACAATTGGATAATGTATATACTATACTAGCGACCTGCCCCAGCTTCGCACGGGTACTGATATTGAAGATATTATGCATGTATTATACACACAAACCTTCCTCTTGAATCACTGTCTATTAAAACCGCAACAAAATCCGTTGCGTACTTTTAAAGATATATAAGCATACATAGGAACGCGCAACTTTGTTTTATACTATGTAATGATTAGGTATGTAGTGACCATTGTGACCAAACACGTTGCACAGACGTGGTCGAAACTTAAATGGGACGCTAATTGTATTTATTGATATGATTTATCATGACATTAAATTACGTAAGCCACTATTTACTGCCGCCAGCCTAGGTCTTAAAATTCATGTCTATATTTTACCGGGAGAAATAAATAGTTATGAGACCGATCTCTGAATCACCATTGTTATAGATTCTACTTATGATTCCTGTCTGCAATGTGCAATATTTAGT
The DNA here is from genome assembly GCA_029852875.1 of Mythimna loreyi. Classification (NCBI taxonomy): domain Eukaryota; kingdom Metazoa; phylum Arthropoda; class Insecta; order Lepidoptera; family Noctuidae; genus Mythimna; species Mythimna loreyi. The sequence goes on from CM056780.1 coordinate 9,177,025, forward strand.
CCTTTATCCAGTTATTCAAAATACGCACTTACGATATTATACTATATATTGCGATATGATTATTATTTAAAAAATGAAGAATGCCATTGTCTTTAACTAATTCTTAACGTACACTACAGGTAGGTACGTTATTAATTTGTTAGAAAATACATAAGTGCATTAGTATAATTGAACGGAATCGCTACGATCATTCGCTCCATGAACTGATTTTTTTTTTTCAAATATTCGTTCTCGATCTTTGTTCGCAACAACAATGAAAATTCATTCACAAATCTAACAGCGCATATACGAGTCCAAAAGCATAAAACAAAGCGTGTAGCAAGCACCACCGAATTGCATATTTGCACTTATGCTTTTTCAGTTGTAAACTAAAGCTAAACTAATGTTAAGTAAAATGTAGTGCCTTATTCTAAAGACACGTAATTTTATAAGTTGTACCTAAGTTTGACATTTTTAATGCGCAATATTGATCAATATATTTTGTTCCTTCATTTGTTTAAAATTTCTTGGCTATATCGACGAACTCATCATCTTCCTGCCCTTGTCCCGTTTTATTTGGGGTCGGCGCAATATGTTTTTTTCTTCCATTCTGTCCTGTCACCCGTCACGCTATCACTAACTCCTCTGTTTTCCATATCACTTCTCACACAATCCATCCATATCTTCTTTGGTCTCCCTCTCCCTCTCCATCCATCCACATTCATATTCATACTCATGGCTATATCGACGAACTAGACTACTAAATTGCTGAAATGTTGATGTTGTTGTTGAATTGCTTTGTGTTAAGCGATATAGTCATCAACTGGTCGGCTATAGAATTGCAGCAATAAATTACCACAAAACTAGCCCGTTTACCTTTAGGACCTTAAGACTATTATCGTTCTGGCGGCGGCGGTGCCACTTAAAAATTATCGTATGTATCAAGTGGTTACCTCTTTTTCTGAGGTATTTTAATGTCTGTCCCTGCACGCGTGCCGGGTGACAGGACAAACAGGGTGAAAAAAACGTGTTACGCTGACACTAAATAACTCGGAGCAGAAAGATAAGAGGCGTACTCGATCGATACAGCTCTCTGTACCATAATATGTTGATTTCCAATAAAAGTCAACAAATGGCCATCTAATTAAGAATTCTGATTTAAACAACTCCTGTAAAAGTTAACTATTATATTTATAAAATGTTATTTCACAGGTAACAGACATGCATACTACAGTGTATCTCTTCATGCTACATTTGCGGACAAATTGAAGTCTTTGAAGCTGGGAGAATTAATGATAGGCAGGAACTTAGCTTATATTAATAAAGAGTTGCAGCTATTCGAAGCTATGGAATATTTGGCAGGATCACCCCTTAGCGAAGCGATACTGAGGCCAGAACCTCATCACTTTATCAAGACGCAACAAAATCAGTCAATCAATGTAAAATCTCAGGTTAGTTTGATTTGTATTTAAAACATGTGAACAACAATCACACTACATACTATAATGGCCGTTCCATACATGGCCTGACAGGGACACTATTTTATGGAAAAAATTGTGCATCTATTTTTAGGAAGAATAAAAGTATTTTATTTCTTTTTTTTTAAACCTGTTTGCTATGAATCATTCGCAAACGGTAAAGGTTGGCAATTTTACATTTTAATTTGCTGGGGCATAATAGGTATAATTTCATAATGTTACAATTAAAAACATGATGATTCGGTGTTGTGTGGTCCAATGAACAAATTGCTTATGATCAAATCAGAATCGGTTTCAATATCAAAAGCAACCAATAAGACAGTATGTAATGAGTAAATGAATAGTGCGATAGTATACTAAATAGAACTATTGCTGACAGATGGTACACCAGAATTGGTTCTGTTTAATGTGTACAAGGAGACCAGTGGTGGCCGAGTGGTAAAGGCCCCGACTTACGAGTTGTAAGTCGCGGGTTCAAACCCAGCAGGCACACTTTGTGTAATTTATTTCATCACCACTGCTCTCAAAACGGTGAAGGAAAACATCGTGAGGAAACCGGCATATCCTAGAACCAAAAATTTGAAGACATGTGACATCCACCGACCCGCACTGGGCCCGCGTGGTGGATTACGGCCCATTCCCTCTCCTAGAGAGGAGGCCTGTGTCCCAGCAGTGGGAACATTAAAAAGGCTGATGATGATGAATGTGTACAAGAGGTTCATGTGTGTGTTACAGTGGACAACGACTCTGAACGCGAGTCAGCTGACGGCTGTAACCTCTTCAGTGTCCGCGGCACTTAGCGACAAGCCCTCCATACAGATGGTTCAGGGACCTCCAGGCACTGGTAAGTGATTACTTGTTGTCTATGTTGATTCGTAATACTATTTCATTGCTTTCCAAAAATAAATTTATTCTCTGTATCTGTTCTTATATCGTAAAGACACAATTTAGAAATCAAAACAGACAGATTAAATAAAATGTATAATGCAAAGTAACTACTTCAATTAGTAGTCTTAACTTCGTACTATTTAGTACTATGATCTTTTTACTATATCACACGCTCACACAGTCGCTGCTTAGCTTGGCACTAGGCGTCCGACGTTGTATGACAGTTGTGGAATATGATAATTTACTTGGTAATTCATTAAATCCATGATTTGGATTGAATTATTTGTTTCACAGGAAAATCCAGTGTAATATGCGCAATCGTCATGACATACTTCTACAACGAGCAAGTAAAAAAGCTGCAGAATAGGGGTAAAATATTGATCTGTGCTACAAGCAACGCCGCAGTCGATGGACTAGTCGTCAGATTGCTGAAGCTAAGGCAAAGCCTGCCCAAACGTAAGTTGAACAAACGATTGCTGCAATTAAAGATTATTTTTAAGTGGGTAACAAATAAGCTAACTACAAACTAGGCCTGACATAAATCACCCGTCACCTGATCGTACGATTCGACAGTTCAGATTTCTCTATAAAATTATACTTGTTTATCAGTTTTACTTAAGTTAACGAACAGATTTCACCAGCTGATCTCGTGCTTAACTTAGCAAGTATCGAACTCGAAAGAATTTGTAGCATTTTGTGTATTCATAAACTTCAAGTTTCAGGACTTATAATAAAATCCCTAACATAACTTTTGCCACTAACCTAATAATTTGAGACTAAATCTTCCTTAGCCGATCTTCCGTACTTCTTCATTAGTTATTGTTCGCGACTATAGATAATGGAGCAACAAGTATAATTAAATAAAGAACTTAAATTACAACGGTCGGTAGAACAAGGTAAATAAGAAAAATGAGTGTGGAGGCGTGCAACAACTAACAGGTGTGTCGTGTGGAAGCTCGTGGCCGTTCGTCAGCTATCTTTTCTCGTAACGTGCTTGACTTTGGTATTCCCCCTTCTTCTTCTTGTCGAATCGATGGATTCCGCTTCTCTCGAAGTTTTTGGGCCCAGTAGGTTGCCACATTTATAGCCGCTTCATTGGCATTTTTAAAGACCTCCAGCGTGCATTTGTAGGATCATTTTGGACACTCTAATAGGTGGGCCATTGTTTGATTAGAAACACTGCACTCGCATTTACCTGCTTTCAAATTATTATGTTAGTACTGTTGAATGTTGACAGCCGAACGTTTTCGCATGGTACGAGTTGGCCGCGAGGAGGCCATGCACCCTGAGGCCGCCAACATCAGCTCGCAGCAACTGGCACAACGCGACCTCGCCAGGATACACTCCGAACAACCCACTGCGCCTGCCGGACTTAACGAAGAGGTAAGGCAATATATTTTGCTGAGCAAAAGCAAACGCCTGTCTAGTGACAATACTGGCTACTGCACTAAACCGACAAGCGTTGAAATTAACAACACTTTTAAAATTATTTCATATTAAGCTTTAAAGCTAAAACCAGTGCGACACCATTTTCTTAATAGATAGCACTGAACTGTACATTTTTAGTTTATTTAATTTTTAGTGTGTGATAGTTTTCATAAGTAAAGAAAAATCTGCAATGCCACAATTGCGCCGAGCGAATTTGAAAACTTTATGCAGCTTACCCAAATGGTAAGCTGCATAAAGTTTTCAAGTTAACAGACAATTATTAAATCTTCGTAAATACAACAAAAGTGTCCTCAATAGGTTATAATTGTGAAGACAAAACAGATTACGAGTTAATAATAATAAAGAAAGAAAAAACGTCCAATCATAATAAGCCTTTGTCAGTAGTCGGCCAACTTGGAACTAATAAGGAACTCAACGGCGGAAAGCGGAGCTATATTCCTAACTCTTGTTCAGTAATAGTAATGTTTTGCCTTTATTGTAGATTCTACACATCGAAGCTAAAATCAATATGTGGAAGACACAAGAAAAGGATGCTAAAGACCCATCGCGAGTCGCTTACTGTCAGACAAAGGTCGCTGAACTCGAGAGGAGGATTGGTCTGGTAAGTCATATATTTCACTATCGTATAAAGTTGGCCGCTAAATTACCCCACAAGTCGTTCCTTTGTTTATTTATATATTCGTAAGTGTATTAAAAATGGTCGTTTGATAAATCTGTAAAGGAGACGTTCAATAAATGTATGGAGCTTAAGCAAAAATAATTTAAAAAATTAAACAACAATCTGGCTTATAAAGCATAATTATTTTGATTTTTTGGGCATTAAATAATTCCGAAATTATCTTGGTTTTGTTAGTATTTACAGACCTCCATTTTTTTACGTGTAGTGGCAAAAAATTAAGCTTGCTTATTATAAAGACTTGGCAATCCTATGTTAATTCACGTGACAGAATAGGTTTGTATCTGTGTATTCAATGCTCTGCGTTCCAACTCATAATACGCTTTTATTATTATATTAGTGCGCCAACCACAGTTTTATAAAGGGTAGCATACCAAACATTAATATCTTGTATTTTTCATGTCGAAATTGACAATTAGACATACCTCTTTGAACTTTTGCTACTCGTTTGTATAGTAATATTAGTACAAAATCTACTAAAGAATTTCACTTTTCTACATTAATTTGATTAATTGTATCTTGTATCGGTATTATCCAACAAAAATCTAACTAATCAACTGAATGACCCTTAAATAAAAACATAAATAAAATAACCGCATGCATGGGGACTGCTGGGCAAGCTAAAACTACTACTAAGCTAAAACGCTAGGAGATGGCGGAATAATCCTGAGGCGTGGGATAAGAAGGTCTGGAAAGATTTGAGGGAGACCTTTGCACAGTAGTGGGACAGTAAAGAGAAAAAATAATAATGAAATAATCAACATTTTCAATTTTTTTGTTACAATAGTGTGTTAAGTCTCAAATGGCATCCTGTAGGTGTAAAATAATAAATCTGTTGTTGTCCCCCAGCTGCGCTCAGGCTCGGGTCGCGGCGCGGAGGGCGTGCGGCCCGAGCACGTGGCGCAAGTGGAGCGCCGCATCATAGAGGGCGCTGACATCGTCGTCACCACGCTCGCGAGCGCACAGAACTACAAAATGAAAGGGTAAAAGAAAAATTATGCTTAGAAAATGTTCCTAATATTTCATGTTATTGTCATCAATGAACTTTTCATAATTATATTGCGTTTAAAACTCTTCGTATTCCAAATAAATACCAAGTAAATTCAGGTATTTGTATACAGAGAGTACATTATAAAGTTGAGAAGTTATTTTAGTTTGAACGCGCTAATTTCAGGAACTACTAGTTCCAATTGAAATATTCTTTTAGTGTCACATAGTATGGACTATGGGACACGTGCGATATATTATAACAATATATTACGAAATTGTACAGGTTATCTAGCATCACGCTATGACACACTGGAGCGGAGCAGTAACCAAACACGCGGATGTAGAAGACTCGGGGTAATTTCAGAGGACAATCAGTTAACAGATTATATGTTTTAAATACTTGTTGTAGATTAAAGCGGCGCATATCGCTATGCATCATCGACGAGGCGGGGCAGGTGATCGAGCCGGAGACGCTGATCCCGCTCACGCTCGACGTCACGCGCCTCACGCTCATCGGCGACCCGCAGCAGCTGCCAGGGTTCATCTGCTCACAGGTACATACTGTAACCCACACTGTCTTATTGTCTACTAACGACCCGCCCCAACTTCGCACGGGTACTGATATTGAATATATTATGCATGTGTTATACACATAAATCTTCCTCTTGAATCACTCTATCTATTAAAAAAACCGCATCAAAATCCGTTGCGTACTTTTAAAGATATAAGCATACATAGGGAAGCGCAACTTTATTTTATACTGAACTAGCGACCCGCCCTAGCTTCGCACGGGTGCAATGTATATTGTACATATAAACCTTTATTTATGTACACACAAACACATACAAAGAGAAAAGAACACATACACCTGTACCTATAAACCTTCCTATTGAATTCAATAGGTAAGTTTTTTAATAGATAGAGTAATTACTCTATTTATTAAAGAAAAACCGCATCAAAATCCGTTGCGTACTTTTAAAGATATAAGCATACATAGGGACGCGCAACTTTATTTTATACTATGTAATGATGAATTCACTTTTCTAGTACCTAAATTGTCTATGTCAATTTGTGAGTGTCGAATCGTCTTTGCATCTGCGTGACCTTGTGACAGTTCAACGGACAAAACAAAGATGTTTTTATGAATCTATCTTAAGATCGATCTGGCGAGTCCGCCACCAGGACCTGCCACCACCACTACCGCCTCAACTAGTCAATATTTTTGCTGTGGATCTAATGGTTAGTGCAGTGGCGTAGCGTGGGTGGGGCGGAGGGGGCGGCTCGCCCCGGGCGGCAGCCCGTGGGGGCGGCAAAATGTCGCCGGTAAAGCGGGTAGAAATCTTTATTTCATGCGTCAGAACAAGTCAAAAAACAACAATAACTATAAAATTGAAACAGAGGCGTCTGTAGCACTTGTGGCGCCCGTGTGCAACCAGTACCGCGCCCTCTACTTTAGTAGAAGGGGGTCAAAATGGAATACTAACAGTTATACAGGGTGATTTTGAAGTTGTGAACGAAATTTTAACAGTGGTTTCTACTCATGATACTGAACAACTTTCTTCAAGAAAAAAAATTGTTGTGTCAATTCCAAAACAATAGCTTTTTTATTCTTTCTCCCAATAATTGTATTAGTTCAATAAAAGAAACCTCATTGCTTGTGAAATTTAATTTCAATTAAGCACCAGCTATAGAATGGGGGGGGCAAAATGGGTCTCACGCCCCGGGCGCCGAGATTACACGCTACGCCACTGGGTTAGTGGTCCTAACTGCTATGCCAAATGTAGTGGGTTCGATTCTCACCGAGGACGTTTGTGTGATGAGCACGATCATTTGTTCTGTGCCCGCCCGTGTGTAATTTATCTATAATATGTATAAATTTCTTCACGTTTATCTTCCAGAGAGCGAAAAAGCATGGCTTGAACGAGAGCCTGTTTTCCCGTCTAAGTTCATGCTCGGAGACGTGGGCGGGCAGCAGTCCCATCGTGCTGCTCAACCAGCAGTACCGCATGCACCCGGACATCGCCGACTACCCCAGCCGCGCCTTCTACGACGGCAAGATCCTGAACATGCCGCCCAAGCGACCGGACATCGACCTCCCGCCGTACAACATCATCAGTATCTCCAGTGGAGATAAAGGACAAGGTAGGTTTATTATGTAGTAAGTACTACCTTAATGATATGTGATCTTTATATTTTAATTATTTTTACTTTTTAATTTTACCTTAACCTTTTGAATATCTTAATTAGAGACATAATAGAAAGACATATTACGTAGACGTATATATTGTTCAATAATATATATATAGTTCGCTTGGGGCTCAAGAGTTTAACAAATTAATGGTGTCTCGTGTACCAGATCGACCCTCGACGGGATTAAAACGATCAAAATTTAATAGTGTATAATTTGTTCTTGTTTGCAATTATTAATTAATAATTGCACTATGCCAACGCAATTATTTTTGTTTCATTTGAAGTATTTTATAGAGCTTCTGTGAGTTAACATTCTTCTTGTGAGGCTACACCAAGTACACAAGATTCCCAGAAAAGTCAAAAAAATCTTCTTATATATAAAATTTTCATGTCACAGTTTTCGTTCCCATACTCCTCCGAAACGGCTAGACCGATTCTCATGAAATTTTGTGAGCGTATTGAGTAGGTCTGAAAATCGGCTAACATCTATTTTTCATCCCCCTAAATGAAAAAAAAAGAGTACTACCTACCTAGAAATTACTTGAAAGTTATTATATATATATATTGCAAAACAACGTTTGCCGGGTCAGCTAGTTTAATATAAAAGTCATATATTATTATGTACACAATTCATATCTAATTTAATCTATTCCTGTTTGTTTTAAATCAGAGGATTTTGAACCTTTACCATTTTGGTAAAGATAAAAACCGTCAGTTAACATGAGGTGTGCGTGCGCAGGAGCGTCGGGCGCCAACGAGATGGAGGCGTGGGGCGTGTCGCGCCTGGTGCTGGCGCTGCACGCCGCGCTGCGCACCGCCGGCCTGCGCCTCGCCGTCATCACGCCCTACAACGCGCACAAGGACCTCATCAAGAGGCATCTGCGCAATTTACAACTGTGAGCCTTTCAATACTCTATACTTTATTGCATTCCATATGTACGTACATATAGGTGGTATAAATATTGCCGAAATCAATATGGACCCTGTTGATGAAGCCTAAGCAGCAATCCTCCACCCAACTTAGCTTTCATACATCACTACACCATAAAACAGATATACTCATTTTACCCGTAAAATAATCACGTTTTCGTTCTTTTATCCTCATGTTTCAAAAATACACCATTAAAAATAATAATACTATACGATGACAGTGCAACTCTCTTAGTTTAAACCAATTTATTTTATGAAATTGTCTCATCGGATATTAATTAGAAATATATTGTTAAATTTTATTTTTATTTATATATTATTTTTTTTTTTTTTTTGTATAATGTCTAGTGTACTACAAATAGTGGCAAACGTAAAAAAAAAATCTGGCATTTCTGATTCTTCCGACTTATTTACCGCTGTTCACTGTAAAATTTAATGAAGTCTCACCGTCGGGAACAAATTTTTTTTTACAAACTTTGGCACTTTTATACTGTTAAACAAGAAAATTTTCAGTTAACTGTAATTTTATATTAATGTGCTGACATTGCGGTTGGCAGAAGCGAGGGGCAGGTGGAGGTGAACACGGTGGACAGCTTCCAGGGGCAGGAGCGCGACGTGGTGGTGGTGTCGCTGGCGCGCTCGCACGGCGTGGGCTTCCTCACCGACGCCGGCCGCATGAACGTCATGCTCACGCGCGCACGACACTCGCTGCTCATCTGTCTCAACCATAATGCCTTGCTTGTGAGTGCCCCGCCTTCTTCTTACATCATTATATCTGTGAAATGCCAATCCTAATTCTACAATAATAATACAAAATATCAAACTCACTGAACGGGCTAAATTTCTGACACGATGTTTCTAGGGTGACCATCCGTCGGGTTATCCCCGGATTTATTACAGGTTTTTAAAATTTTTGTTTTTTAAGATTACAATCTAATCTTGCTATAAAATTTCCAAGCTAACCTCGCCTGCTACGCTGCGAACGCAGGGATCAGCTGAACATAATTTATTTTATTATATGAAGTAAATTTTTGCCAGATGACAGCCCTAGTATTTTCATAATTGACACTTCCGGAAATAGCCTCGTATAATTAATAATAAAACATCTTTTCATCACACAAGAAAGATACTTGTATTATTATCTATATCTACTATACTTTATTCTCGCGTGTGATAACGAAATATAATGTACAAACCTGACATGAATTTCAATTTCTTTCAGAAAAATCCTCAATGGAGAACGCTTTTTGAAGATGCACAGAGAAGAAACATGTTTAAAGTACTTCCACATAAAATGTGCCAACCTATAACGCCAGCACAGGTGGCGAGTGACAATATTTTAAATTATATCATTTATAAAAAGAAATAAAAATCTCTCACAATTATGTCACAAAATTATTTAACTGTGGAAATGGTACATAATAAAATGAAAGGTCATTTTTCATATAATGTAAAACATATATGGTTTAAAAATAACCTTTATCACAGAGGCGGGTTGATCTTGGATGAGTAGGTACAATAAAGTTTGATGACCCCAGGGCCCCAATTTTAGCCCAAATTTATTATTCAGATCGACATCCCCGTGCAATAAGTTGGTAATCGTAAAATTTATCGTCCATAATCGAAAAATTTGTTTTTCGATTATGGACTTTATTACCGGACAAACTTTTGTGAATATCGACCTATTGCTAGGAGACAACGAAATGAGAATATTGAACTATGTGTTTATTTACTATTTCATTTGGATAACGAACTTGGGTCAAAGTAAGGGTGGCGTGCGCTCGCTTTACTCGCTCACTCTAGCCACCACAATCACCTAACGTAACCTATTGAGAGCGCTAAAGTTCCGACTTCACTTCATCACTTTTGGACTTACTAGTCTTGCACTGACCTCTACGTGATATATAATAGAAGTCATTGAGCAATTGTTATTAATTTTTGGTGTATTAATAGGGTGCTCAGTCTTTAGAAGTCTAGTACTTCTAAAGTGATAGACATTTTAGATAAAACTATACAGTTTTTAGACAAAAACGTCACATAATACTTTTGCTATATGTGACTTTTGCGGGACTCGGAATTTCACTTTGTTGTGTCACCGTTGTGCATTGCCATTTTTGGTGTTATACAGCAATGTAGTGCTGTGTAGCAAGAATAATTCGAAATTTTCGTACCTGCTTGTATGTGGCCTTTGTTTCTAAGCTGTTTTGACAAACATAAAGTGCACATTCAATGCTGTGCACTTTATTTCAGCCCAATTGAAATTTGGCTTAACGACGGGTAGCCGCATTACAATATAGCAACATTTTTCAATCCAGCACGCCAACTTGTAATACGGCGTGTTATACGAAAAGGCTTCAACATCTACACATCCAAGACCACCCCGTGTTGGTGAATAAAACAGCTATAACTGTTGGCATGGCATTTAATAACATTAGGTAGTTACTAATTTCTTTTCTATGTATCAATCTTCATATTTGTAAGAATAGTTTGAGGTGACGGAGTATTAAAGAGACAGTGCCATGATTGAATGTGTTCGGTGTAGTGTCCGACCGAAAGAACGGGAAGAAGTGAACAGATATTCAGCTTAACCGAAACTGACGGCTTTGAACTAAAACTTATCAATGACACTTTAAAATTGATGTGTGTGATCATCGTTTAAATATCATGTTTACTAAATATTTCATGAAACATTCAGGGTGATTTTCCAATAGTGTAATGAGTAATCCAAGATATTTTGTTTTACCAGTCTTCTATTGTAATACCCGATTGAAACTGGAAGAGGAGCCGAAAATCTAGATTATGGTTTCGGCTAAAAATCATGATACGGTCGGACACTAATTAGTTTTGGGAAAAAACGATCCTTTAATAAAAAAACTTCATGGCAGCCATACACTATCAAGTTTGTTTACCGATTTGAATAAGGCTTTAAGCTTGATCCAATTGACTGTGTCTGTAATCAGTTCAATTTGCATGATACGTTAATTATTATAGCCACTATAAATATCGTGTACGTACATGTTCGCAAATATCGACTGTCTTCAACTGTACGTCTCATGTGAATTAACATTCACATAGAATCATTCAGCTTTACTTGATTAGTCTCAAAAGTTTTATGAAAATAGAATGCTATGGCCGCCATTACTCGTATACCTAGGTCGAGGAACGTTTTCTTCCGTTTGACTTTGTAAGACTGATAGCTAGAACGACCAGAGCGTGACTTGTATGATGCTTTAAAATTTTCTCTAGTTCTGTTCCAGCTTTGTTTGTTAGATGATGTGGGATCATATATTGTTCTGTGATTAATTAAGTCAGTAGAATTTAGTGCTCTAACTACGTATGCCTTTAAGCATGTAACGTTATTATACATATAAACACTTAGGTTTAAAAATGCGCGTACGCATGCTTTTCTGTCAATGCTTTGACTCTTAAGGCCTCTACACACCCAAGCCGTGACGGGCAATATTGCTTGTACATTTCGATCCTGAATACAGTCAAACTTCTCAATCGAATTTATGAACTAACTAAAAAAATGTGTTTTTAGTTAGTACAATCACTACATTACTGTCAGACGGCACAGGCCGCTGAGGCCGGCTCGCGTGCCGCCAACAATGGTGATCACAGTTGCAATGCTTTTATGCTGCAGGGTTTGCCCGCCGACAATACATCACTGGACTAAACCACTTATGTGTGTTGAGGCCTTAACTACTAGTTTATCTTGTTATTTTAGTACGGTATATTAACAACTGGGTGCGGCGGAACGCATTTTACCTTCATTAAATTTAGGGCGCCTTTAAATTAGCTGCAACGTGCCGCGCTACAGCGCTGTGGCCGCACTGTTGTCGCGCGACACATTAGCTGCTTATTAAAGGCACCCTTGCAATTCTTAAAGTGAAAGCAACGGGCCTCAACGTAGCTAGGTACTCGCTAAGCAGCGCTCTCTACTTGAAATATTTTGTTGTTAGTATAATTGGAGCAATATTAAGACAAGAAAATTGTACCCATAGAAATCGGATATTGCAGTTTTTTATTAACTTTGGTCAAATTATGTATTGCCGCAAAATCCACTACCTGAAATACTCTGTGATTAATAAAACTGATAGTACTATGCTTATCAGTATAGCATTTATACTTAAGCACTATAGTTTGTTTCATGTTGATTTTGATACAATAACGAATATCATTTCCTAGCGAGAATTTAGCCACACTCGGGCCTGTACCTTTTACCTTAAGTGAATAGATATAAATTACCTGTTAAAATATATGATGTTCATTTTCATTAATATTTACTTGTTATCAATATTTCTAATTAACTATCAAACATTCTGATCTTAATAGAATACAAAATATCTTCATAATTCGAGTCCATGTTGTATTTGTATTTAAATGTGAGTTAATTGTATTTTTTATTCGATGTAATGCATTTTGGTCTTTACCTTATCCAATATCCTTACAACAAGTACACGGTTTTTGTAGTAAATAGTATTCGTGTCTTGAGTAACTCAATAACCTAAAAGCTTATGAAATAAGTTAGTTAAAAAAAACTCTCAAGGATTCCTAGTTGACTACGGAACCCTAAAAATCGACGGTGTGATACAAGAAATCTGAATAGGTAAAGACTACCTTAAATGAGTTGTAGTTTTATGTACATACATTCGTTATACATAAGGCTTATAATGTACTACATTTATAGGAAATAAAATGATTTTATATTGTTACATTGTGCAGCGTTTCATTGCCTGTAACTTCGTTGCACTTTTTAAGGTTAATTGTCTAATGATATCTCCCGCTGACTGAATCTGACTCGTGCCTGAAAAGGGCTTGTCAGATTTTTACTAAAACCACACATGTTCCTTCAGTTTCCCTATGTGTCTCAGAACCGAGGATAACCCTTTCAGAAGCCAAGTGACATGGGTCATGACCCCTGTAGCCTTCGACACTGTTGGGCCACTACAGTACTGACATCTCTTTGGGGCGTGCTTGATACACGAGTCGTCGACAATTCAGGCTGTCCGGACGTTTACTGAACAACTGGACTGGCTGACCCGCGGCTGGCGAGCTGCCCATCGCTCACCGTCCACAAACCCACGCCTACTGAGGTTGAAGCGTGAGCAAGTCAGTTTCCTCATGCGTGCAGCCCTCTCCTTCGCTAGCATTACTACCTCGCACGCAAATACGGCCGCGCCTCCCATTTTCTCTTAGGTCCATGGCATGTACATGGTCACCTGGTGAGTGTGGAGGCGTTGCATCCCCATATGCGAATCATGCAAACATACATATAAGGACCCATTGAGTCCATATCCCATAGCCAGTAGGTATAAGAGTTTATTTTTAATTAACAAAAAAAGGGGGAAAAGGAAACTTTCTATTGTTACACCACTGGCCATATTTCCACCGCAATTTGTGTCATCTCACCCCTTAAACACAGTTCACACTCGACCCTCAGGGGGTGAGACTGAACTTTCATGCAAAGGACAGGCATAGGGTGAGATGGTCGACAATGAACCACCTAAATTTTCAAGAGCTGTAAATGTACCCCTATGGGCCTTAACTACATACTTTTTACTTATATTTGTAGATAATTTAACTGGCTACATTATGTAATTTATTTTTGTTATAGTTCAATAGCCACTAACATTTTTTATTTTTTTTAATTATTGAGAAATGATTCACTGTGTACACTCAGTGGTATTCCATGAACCGGGGGTTAGTACACAGTGAACCGTGGGTGCATACAATGAACCATGTCAATAATCAAAGCATTAAAATGATTGGATAATAATAATGTTGTTAAATAAAACTCTCAAATTTATTTAAAGTACCTATTTATTTGTAGTAGGTAACAATTAAAAAGTATTTTTTTTTCTAAAAGAGGTACTTAAAATCGTAAATATTGATTAAATCAACATTAGTTTCTTAGGATTCAACAATTAGGGTTTTACGTCGGTATAATATATTGACTACAAGTTCGTAAGTAAATAGAAATAACATTTAAAATATAATATTCTTAATCATTAATTATATTATTTTGATTTTTGTGTAAATCGAGAGCAGCCTTCATTGCTTCAGGTAGATGGGATCATTTTTTCCTAACCAGATCTAATTTGTTCGGCCATCCTGAAATTTAGATTTTTAATTTTGTGAAATAACTAAGTAGGTACTTTCAAAAAAGTAAATTTTCTGAGTTAATACTCAATGTACTAAGGGTAGTACTCAATTAATCACTGGTTCATTGTGTACTCTCTCAAAGTGGTTCATTTTGTACCACCCCATACTTATAAACTTTGAGGTCAAATAACCACATGCAGAAACATGAGGTTTTTAACGAAACTATCTTATGTTAAAGCGCAAAAAACAACGAAATCATCTATACAACTGACATTTAGCTACTGTTTACAAAAATAAAATGAGGCGAAATTTTACTTACGTTATTTTCATGACATTTTCGGTACAAAAACACAAAACACGGGCACGCACGGTTACCTGCGCCGCAAGCTCCCTGACGTTTGGATAAGGCGAAAGGGGGCCTCAAAGGCACTTACTTAATGCAGTTTGCACAAAACGGCAACGTCACATTTCTGAATTATTTACATGATTCACTCTGTACCGCTGGTTCATTGTTGACCACTCGACCCTACCTCGTCCACTTTCGACCCCTAATTCTAAATCAATATTTTTGTATAGTCAGGTATATGTACCTGGCAAAAATCAGGAATAGATTTAAAAAAATAAACTCCGAATATAAAAGAAAACGTTCGATTGAGGTTCTCCCGAACTATAGTGGAGTGAGAGGGTCTGTCAGTGTTTTACTGACTTAAAGCACACTTAAGTTTTCGGTTTCATTTTCAGTTATTCGCCATGCGGGGATAGGTCCAGAAAAGCCTACCTACGGTTTTTGCTGACATCTGTTTGAGGCGCGTATCGAACACTTCACGTCGCCGAGGACTCGAGTTTGGTGTGGACGGTTACCGGATGACTGCTCAGTGAGCGGCTTACACCTATGGTGGATAGGGATCATTATAGGATTTTCGGTGCCCGAGGCGTGTCTTGTTGCGATGGCTGGGGCGCGCGGATGTCTACTTTGTCACGCGTGCACCCTTCTCCTTTGTTAGCATTACAACTTCACAGGAGACGACCACACTACATGAGAAGCGTCCATTTATCATCTCCAATAGAACACAGTAGTAGGTAATCCGCCGTAATGGCGATCCTAGTACTTAGTAGTAGAATTCCAGTGGGACTCCGCACGACATCTTTCCACTCATATTTGATTTAGGAGAACTATAGGGTAGACTCATCAGTCTACCCTATAGTTCTTGTAAATCATCATTTATTATAGTACCTAACTATACTTCGGGGGTCGAGAGAAAACTAAAAGCTGGCTGAAAAATTAAATCCGCTCTCGACCCCCAAGGGTCGAAAGTAAACTAGTAAGGGGTCCAGTGGACACATTAATGGGGGTCGAGGTGCCGAGAGTGGACTAAACCGTTATAAATCCTTTTATAAATTATTACCTTAAGGATTAAAAAATCGGCCAAGAGTGTGTCGGGTCACGCTCAGTGTAGGTTTCCGTAGTTTCCCGTCCGCCACAAATTTCTCACAATATAAAAGAACCCAGTAGCCCATGTAAAAATTAGTAACCCAATTTCCCGAGAGATGGCGCTGTACCCGGTGGTAATTTTAATTTGCGTAAACGTCATTTTTTAGCGAGCGATAGTTTCCGAAAATATTCACATTATCAAAAAATTATTTTACGGGACCCTTAATCATTTTTAATTATCTATCCAACAATATATCACATGTTGTGGTGAGAATGAAAAAAAAAAAACACTTTCCACTTTACGTGTAGGGGAAGTACCCTAATAAAACATTTTTTACCACTTTTTGTTTGTGCACTTTGTCGGCTTGGTCGATATAGGTACATATTGATACCAAATTTCAACTTTCTAGTGCTAACGGTCGCTGAGATTATCCGCGGACGGACAGACAGACAGACATGGCGAAACTATAAGGGTTCCTTGTTGACTACGGAACTCTAAAAACAGTAGAAGTTAACCCCCTAGTACTAATGATTACCTTACTAATGCAATGTCAGCATTAGGGCCGAAGCTGTGTAAAGCGGGATGCCGCACAGACACTCGTCGCGCGTGCGTAGTTTGAGGCGGTCCTTGTAGCGACAACTGGATTATATCTTGCGCAGTGTCGCTAGTTCAAATTTAACAGTGTGCATATATGAAAAACTTAATGTTTTATTGCGTAACAAAAGGGGTGCTGCCCGCGACGGGACTCTGCGCGGTACCCTTATGTAGGGGACCGCGTGGGCTGCCAGTTTACGCAGTGTTGGCTTTTATAGGATCAGTTTCTTGTCCGTCTGTTTGTCGTAACCCTTTGAACCAACTCTGAAATTTGGCATGTCATTTAGCACAAGTATAGCAATCAATCTAACAGTGGCATAACTATAGGGTAGCAAGACTGGCAATTTTCCACGGGCCCCCGGTAAGACGGGGCCCCAGTCTAAGAAGCCATGGGCTCAGAACAAGTAACCCAAAATTACAAAATTCAATAGGGAAAATTTAAAAACAGATGTTTTTTTTTGGGCCCCATTAAATTCGCCACGGGCTTGATGATATAGTTACGCCACTGAAATAAAAAAAAACTATAAATCAAAAAAAAACTTTCGATTTGCAAAAATCTTCAGTTTTTGTTCAATTTGGGAACTAACTATTTACATAAGTTAGTCTGTACGAAACCCTCAATGTGCTTGTCAAACTGGCTCTTACCCAGTTTTTTAATAACTCCTAACCCTATAACGAGAGCGGCCAGTTCAAAGGTGCATAACTGGCGTATTATGGCGGCTTCAGATTATTGCCGTGAAGCTCCCTTAAACAGACGTGAGTGGTTTTCGCGGGTACTTTATTTCATTGAGATAGATACCGGGTAAAATGAGGTGAATAGAAACTCACGAGGGTGAATAGAAACCAAATTTTTATTGGGTTTATTACTTTGATTTTATATTTTTAGTTTTAATAAAGCATTTTTGTTTTCAATATTGAATTTATAGAAATATTTAAATGCTGCAAACAATTTTTAAATAACTTAAAAAAGCAACAAAATGCTGTTTCTATCCACCCCCGATTTGTTTCAAATCACCCCGTTTTACGGTAGTAAATTCACACACTAATGTGGAGCCGTCATTCAAAGAAAATCGTGATGCACTTATTAGTTACGAGCGCGGCTGATTTCGGCAAGCAACATAATCAAAGTCACGCCCGGGCCGTGCAATGTATTATGTACATTTAGAAACATTGTTAGTAGGTTTAATTCCATACGTTTGCTTTCATACAGTGAAATTGCTGTACTTTGTTCTATTACTTATTCTGTAGTTAAGGGTAAATAAATAAAACATGGAATTTCTGTGATAAGGTTTCGTTTGTTCACTTAAAAATTGCGCCATATTAATAATATTTCACTAGTAAATTTTTAACGGAAGAAATAAAGGTCTCCATATGTTTTCTACCATCTTCATTGTGGCTCGAATTCCAAGCTCCACACTTCCCACATTTTAAATAGTTTTTTATAAGTTTTGTCATAATAAATGAACCAGAATCTTCACAACCACAACGTTGTTCTAAGAAACAATACCCTTGACAGACATAAGTTACAATAGTTGGATTCTCTTTTTGTTCTATTCTGGTCACAAATAAACGTATTGTTTCATAGAACCGTCATTATTTTTAGACAATCACATAGGTACACTATAAATATTTAAACTGAAGAAGGAAGTCTTGTTTTCAACTATTAACAATGTGTGAAAATATATTATAATTTAATTCTTATGTAACTATTTCCCAAACAGAATCCTTCTTAGAGATCATATTCTCTAAATCCATGTAAAATTTGAATACCTCGTCAAAACAAAGTTTCGGTGTCCTTTTACTAAAACCACGCAGGCAGTCTTTCGTTTGCCGTATTTTTGAGGTAATTTTAACAAAATATGTATAATTTTGATTGACAAATTGAAAGAACTGTTGTTGATCTAATTAAAAAATTAAGCATTATTTTGAAAATAAAACTAAATAATTACATTTCTCTCCCAACAAAGCCATGCTCTCTATTAACAATATGAGTTCAGAACAAGATACACATAAAAATATTTCCTTTTAGTACAGAACAATAAGCATACAATACTTTTGTATTGACATACATATTTATAACAAATAAAGAAGTTACTTAATTAAAAGTTATTAATAAAGTTAATATGAAAAAAATGAGTACCTGTTTATTTACCATGGGAAGATATAACTACATATTAAAAGGTAACAGTAACTAAACTAAAACATAATTACTCTCAGTCATATTTCCATTACATATTCTATTATGGATGTCAACAAAAGAAAACTTTAATAACATTTTGAGCAGTGTAAAATAAACTCATTTTATAACAGCTGCCCTCAATTGATTCCATTGGAATAATAAAAATCGAATTAAATGTATGTATTTCATAATCGACAAAGGATATAAGAACACGCTATCATTGGTTGTAGGGATTAGCAGTTACAATGGGGCTGTGTACTAGTCGGAACCATGTTGGAAATGTAGTGAATAAAAGTTAATAAATAAAAATGCACTAAACCGCAACAGTCTCCCACCTATTGCTTATCTCCTAGTACAACAATCTTGGTAGCTGTCAACATCTCAAAGAATAAGCAACTCAAGCTATACTCTCATTTAGCTTCTAGACCAGCGTGTTGACTAAAACATTTGCATGGAAAATTCTATACTTTATAAGGCTTGTTGTTATAAATAAGTTTAAGTCCTTATTTCTACTACTTTTGTATGCGCCAATACCAATCAATTATCCTTAATACAATAGAACATAATATTTCACTAGCTAGCAGAAATGACCCTTTCCTGCAGTAGAAAAACATGCAAGCTAATGTCGGTATTGCTTAGATCACAATGTTTATAATTTAGCTATAACTATTAGATATTAACATGTTATGAGGTCACTATTTGCGGTTACGGGTAAAGGCTGAAACTGGCAGTAATTACTCAACTTTATACTTAATTTTTAAATATCCGTCGACTACAAATAATAATAATACTAACTTCCATAAATTGCTCAGTTTGGACTTTATGGCGGCAGCAAAACCAATGACTCCAAGTATGTCGTAACTGTAACTATTTTTCGTATTCATGAAGGCTTATTAAACTATGAATTTAAGTCCATATGCTAACTATTTACACAAATAAGTGGAACCAATCCGGCCGCGGGTCAATGATGCCTGGGATAGTGGTGGCCATTATTACTGTACCTGAAATAATGTACAAGATTTTTTAATGATCATTTGCAGTGATTGCCTACAGATATGTGTTTGGGGTCTGGGTGTCATATGTGAAAGTGAGTTTAAGTTAATGCACCCACAATACAGGAGTAATTCCTAGTGTGGGGCTAACATTTATATATATATATATATAAAAAACTGCTTATTTAAACTAGAATATTTGATTTAAAATTTACCTGTTGTTAAATCGTTTGTACTTGTTGTTGTGATGTTTATAGAAGTGGTGAGAGGGACGTCGGTCGTTGCGGTATTTGTTGAAGTTTCCACCCCAGTGAGGCTTGTTCTGTTTTTCCTGCAATTAATGATTTATATAAGAAATAAAGAAAAGGCTTAGCACATTGATTGATACGCCTACAATATTGCTGCTTTAACATATTAGAACTAAACAAAACAAACACTGCAAAACAGTGTTTCTTTTCAGTGTTTCTACTACTTCAGTGTTTCTTTTCAGTGTTTCTACTACTTCTTCAGAGTAGTAAACATATAGGTATAATATCCTTACTGCCTTCCCCCCCCCCTCCGGCCCGTATGGAACTTAATCAAGAGCAATAAGTTGCCGATCGCTTACTTGCGCGCGTCTGCACCAGATTTACGTATATTCGCGACGAATTTCACTATTTTGGTTCAGCTTATAGTATCATTTAATCATTAAAAAATTAATAATGATCGGAATTGATTTTAAATATTACTTTCTTTCGTTTATTTACTCTGCCCCCCCCCCCCCCCAATCTTAACTGCCCCCCGGAGGATTCAGCCTGAAAGAAACACTGCTGCAAAAAGTAGTAGTAGTAAACTAAAGTAACGAAACTATGTAATTCTAAAGATTTCCAATGAACTATACTGACCCAATTTAAAAAAAAAAACTTTTAGCTACATTATTATTTATAGTGAACTAACTGTTAGTCACCCAAATAAAATAACCTTCATGACAGCGGTTGAGTAGAGTAAAAAAAGGATTTCTTTAATGTCTAATGGTTTTTTGAACAGAGTATGGGCATAGGGCATACACCGTTAAATCTTGATCGTTTTAATCCCTTGGAGGATCGATTCAGTACATGAAACACTATCGATTGGTAAAGTTAGAATGAAAAAACAAAGTACTTTTTTTAAAACTCGAATTAATTTACGCATGTTCTAAATTGATTTCTTTAAGTAAACGTCAGCTAGGCGAGTTCAATGACCTGTAGGTAGTTAGTACGCAACGACCGACAACTACCTACAAGGTCAATGACTCGTTTACTTAAAGAAATCAATTTCGTAAATGCGTATATCAATAAAAGATTAAGAAAAAAAATACTTTATTTTTTTATTTTATCTACACAAATCGATAGTGTTTCATGTACTGGATCGACCCTCTTCGGGATTAAAACGACTAAGATTTAACGGTACGGTAAGATTAAACGGTATATAGATATCGAAGTACGATTTGGTAGGGTGATTCTCGTAAATTCTCATTTTTGTGGGTTAGATTTTTCTTATCAAATCAAAAGGCACTCATTTGCGCCCAGTGGGTTCCGACACTAAATTGATAGGCACAAAAACTAGGCCAGGTGAATGAGACATCCTCTTGGTTTCAAAGAATCACCGAGTAGCATATCGGTATTGATATCTGCACATGCACATTTAAATCCTCTAGTGATGCAATAAAAATGTATCAGAATAGGTGGAATTGATTCAATAGCTGATTTGGGACATACATCTTTCAGGTTGTGCATTATTGGTTACATGTAGTATAATAAACGTTTTGTTCTATGTACCTGGAAAGGATTGTATCCATTTCTGCTGTTGTTAAAGCGATTATTATAGTGATGGAATTTTTTTACTTTCTTGTTGCGCCCTCGATCCATTTCATCTGCAGCGTCCAGAGCCCGCTTGCGCTCATCACGTCTTTCTTCGAACACCTACAATAAAAAGAAACTAGGTCTATTTATTATATTCAGGGACCACTATACTAAGTTATGGTAGTTCTTCTTCAATTGCCAATGCAGGAGACTTCAAAAAATAGAACATACATAATTTAAATGAACTAAATATATTAAGAATACAACTGCAGTCACCTGCCGGCCTAAAGCGCTATGGTTTCCATTCCAGGAGGAGACGGGCGCGCCGTAGCCGCGGTGCGACACGGCCTGCAGGTGGCGCTGCGCGTCGTGCGGCGCCAGCAGCGCGCCGGGCGCCGCCGCCGCGCCCGCGCCGCCCGCGCCCGCTCCGCTGCGGTCGCTTAGCGGCGACATGCTACTCACGCTTGTATTGGGACTTTCATCATTTTCTGTTCGTCGCTCTTCTTTTTCTTTTACTCTGAAAACGCAATAAATAAATATTATATACGACGGTTACGCCATATCATAACTTGTATCTTATCAACTGCCAGAATATAGTGGGGATGCAATGATTTATTTTGTAATATATTCGTTAATTGCGTCCCATGTACCCTGCACGTACTTTTTGTTGGTGACGCCGTTGAGGCTGGGGCTGAGCAGCGGGCCGCTGTTCTCGCTGGAGACGGTCCAGGCGTGGTGCATGCTCTTGGTGGTGACGACGAGCGCGCGAGGCGACTCGCAGCGACTTGGCTTGGGTCGCCGCCCGTCGTCCCTCCGAGCGCCGTCCTCGTTTAATCTATCGTTTCGCTCATCTCCACTTGATTCAGAATCATACGGGACCAACCTCGATCCCGTGCAGCCATTCCTCGGCGATAGACCCGACGAATCACTCCTGTTCATTTGCTCCTCCAATTTTTCTAAGGGAGATTTAGACGTCTTGACTAACTTGCTTGTAGATGCAGCTTTTTCCATTCCTTTCGCATTAATGATGGATCTGAGATCAGACTCGCTTTTCGATAATTTGGGTTTAACTTGACCCTCATCACCATTTTGACGTTTGATTACAAAACTTATCTTCTTATCTTCATCCACTTTATTGCCATTTTTTTCTATGCCATTTAGAATCTTTGGTGACTGGACCATTTTCTCTACTTCACCATTTTGTTTTACCACCCAAGGCTCAGAATTAGAATTATTGGACTCTGTTGACTTTCCAAGTGTGCTATTTAGAATTATAGGTTTTATATCAGGTTTAGGAACTTCTACTGAAGTGCTATTAAGCAAAATTGGCTTTCTCTCGTCACTTTTATAGAAAGTTAGTTTTAAAGGACTTTTATCTCTATTAAGTACATTATCTGGCAACTGTGGGCCATACACAACGCTAGAAGACGCCGCGGACGTAGACGCCTCTTCAGTATTATCCTTTTCATAGAACATAATATAGGCATTTGTGCCCAGCACAGCAGACAAAGGTAAAGGTCGGACACAACTGTCATCAAATTGGTAATAATTGCTATTTGGTGCTTGTCCTATAGCAGTGTAATGACCACAGTTCTGTGATGGCCCCAGGTGAGTAACTAAACTTACTAGTTTGTATGACTGAAACAAATAAACCTTTTTAAGTCACTTGTCCAGAATTACATTATTGATTAGGTCTTGGCAATCAATATAGGAAATAATATGATTTTGAGTGAAAAACACTTACCAACTGTTGGTGAGTTTTGTTGTACATGTATTTGTTGAGAGTTATTTTCTTTCTAAATTGCACATGTTTGGAGAGCTTGCCTCCAGCTAATGAGAACCGTTTCAATGCTATGCAGAGAACCATAGGGGCGCGTTCGACGAAAAATTGTTTGGTGGCAGACACCTGCAAAGAAAAGTTTAGATTAGGCAAGTGGGGAGGCCATGGCTTCCCAAGGTTGCAAATTATATACATACTCCTGATTTTAGCAGAAAACGGCATAATAATTGGTTACGAAATTTTGAAGGAATTAGCAGATAAACAGACAGAGAAGGAAATTGACTTTGAAAGAAAGAAAGAAAAACATTTATTTTGACACATAACATTTACTTTGATTATGTAGTGACTATACATATAGAGAAGATGTTGGAAAAATTACTTGTGGCCACATGATCTTATTTAAGTAATTTATATCTAACTGCACCATGTCCATGCATAAGATTGTAAGGCAAAATGTGCACTTTTCAGTAGACCATAATTATTTGAAATTGTTAATGGTATGAAACATATCTAACCAATGTTTTTGCATTACATAATCAATAAACTGTTTACATCACAGTACCAGATGCTGTATGATATAAAAATATTAAAATATTTTTTTATAAGTAATATAATTCTATAGAAAACATTATGTTACCATTAATATATGATAACATTACAATGACCTGACTATGACGGGATGACCTGGATGTTTTCCTTGGGAATTGTAACGATAAAGCGAGAAACCGAGATAACTGGAAGGAATGGAGAGAGGCCTTTGCCCAACAGTGGGACAGCACAGGCTAGCTATAATAATAATAATAATAATCATCGTCATCATCATTTTGTTTAATAAGAATCAAATTTAACTTACCTTTTTATTGCATGCCTCACATTTGTAACCTAAGTCTTCTAGTCTTTCACGAGAAAAAAAAGAATCTAATGCTTCATCTAGTGTTGAGTGTTTTCTTATATCTAACAATAAATCCTGGAATTAACAACAAAATATTAATTAAATAATCAATTGATTCCACACTGGTTCATTAATATGTATGAAAAATAGGAAAATACCTGAAAATGCTGATAGGTTGTGGAGAGATGATGGCATGCAAGACACCGTACTGTAGAGCGCAAGTATCCACCAAGAATCTGATTCAACGGTGTTGTCTCTTTAGTATACTGATCAAATTTGTCATGATTGACAAACCGGTTCAAATAGCATTTCTCCATTGCTTCTACCAAATATCTGAAACAGATATAAATATTACTTTATAGCTAATATTAAACATAATGAAAATCAGCCAATATAATTTACTTTTTCATTTATTACCTTAAAAATTCATGTGCATCCTCTTGTCTGTTTGGTGTGAGGTGTCTACAAATGAGACGTAACTTGGAGTACACCTGCCAGGGCTTGATAGGTGCTCCACCACTTTTCTGTGTAGCCATCAAAGTGGCTCGCATTCCACATATCACACAGGCTTCTGAAACACCAAATCAAATACTGTTTACAAATTATAGTTGTTCTATAATAACAATGATAGCCTAAAATTATCATTTTCCTTATTTATTTGATATGATATACAAAAGTATTATTAGCTTTATTCTATAAACAATAAATAATTATAATTGTACATAATTATTTAATTTATAATTTTTTTTTATTAATTTAAGCTCACCTTGTTGGTTACATTTCTCAGCATGGGTCATTTCCATGACCAACCAGTTAGCAAAGGCAGGTACATGGAACAGAGCCTGCAGAGTAGAATTCAAATAGCATGTGTTACCCACATTTTGCATGCCGGCACCAGCCGCCCATGCATTTTGCCAACCCAAGTGAACTTTTTCAACAGGAAATAAGACTCTTTTAGGTTTGGGTAAGCCATCTTCCACATTTTTGTTTTCTGAAAAGTTTAATAATAAATCTATTACTGTTATTTCGAATAACATTCTTAAAAAAATATATAGATAAGATGATATTCTAGTATTATTATTAAAATATTTCCATTATAAGAAATCACTGATTATTTAACATTTTAGGAATAAATTTCAACTGAAATAATTATAGACATAATAACATTAGTTCATTTAAAAAATATTCTCTTTATTTGTTGGCAAAATATAATGTTCCTTTAATGATATACATTTTGAGGTTGTTGCCCTGCTGTCTGCCACTAAAATCAAAGTACTACTTTACTAGTTATTTTAGGAAGTAGGAAGGAGCATTAAGCTGCAGTCAGAAAAACCTCTTAGCCCATTTAACTATATAACCATTTAGCAAAAAGTCACAACCATTCTACACTCTATGCTATTATAGCTGCAATAAACTATATTGACTAATTGTAAACAAGGATAAACTAATACAACCATTAATGATTCACACTCATCACTGACAGACCAAAACACTAAATTAAAGCAATATTTGTTTTAAATTATTGATAAGAACCTGATGACATACAAGATGATTGAAAATTACCGAAAAAAAGAAATTTACTATTTGTTTTAATCTATTTATATGTTTGTTTGAAATTACGCTATTATAAAAACGAAAGTATTATCAGAAGTCTTTCAATGATTCCATGACGTTTATTGACAAGTGACCATAGGATATAACCTCTAAATTGATCTTATCGCGCATGTAGATAACAAACAAACCTACAATATTTCCAATATTATTATCATATCTCTAATTACCTGAAGCTTGTCCGGCTGAAATACACTCTTTTTTCAGCAGTTTATTATCGTGCACTGGTTTTTTAGGTCGGATCACCACGTACTTAGATTTCAGTCCGTCTAGAACATTGCTTTGATAATCACCAGACTCTTCAAACTCTATCTTGGATAGAAGCACGCTTTTAGCGGATGAGTATAGTCTGCTATCCAATAATGAGGAACTCTGAGATTCGTCTGGCGTAAGAGATAAACGCAATGCGCTAGTTACGGGGTCGCAAATGGAAGCGGGCATTTTACCTCCAAAATTGCACTATCACGATATCAAAACACAAAGCACTTCATCGTTCAATTTACGAGTTCATACGTAGCACAGACTGATATCTAACTGAACGTATTATAATAACCCCGTAAACGTGTGTATTTTAAAATAATAAGTTGTAAAAAGGAAAACGAAACGAATCAACCTCGACTGGTCCACGCACGACAACCCATCAATGTTGTCATAACTTAAAAATCATTTGAAATACATTTAGCTACGATATTTTTTCAAACTCAGTAAACTTTTTAGTTTTATTAATTCTGTTCTAGTGACTTTTTTTACTTATTTAACAATAAAAACCGGTTTTTTCACGCAACCCTTCTCGAGCGGCGAGCGGTAAAATCAAAAGTAGGTATGAATATGAAGCATGTCACGAACGACGAGAGGCGCGCGCGACATCGAGCGCGCTCCGAAGCACAGATAAATTCGATGTCGATCGACATTGTTATGGCGTGAGACTAAAGTTAAATTTTTTTCTGAGTAAATACTCAAAATGAATAAAAACTCAGTAAATATCGGTTTTTACCAAGCATTTATCAGGTTTAAACGGACATTTACTGAGGGTTTATCCATTTTGAGTATTACGCGTTCCAAATAAGAACCGGAAAGTCAATAACCTCGATCTGTCAAATTTTGAGTGAAAAGTATGGTTTGCAAAAAAATCTTATTCGCGTATCGATAAACAGTTTTTTTTTGCTTTTTATTACTAAAAATTAGTTAATTCTAGTTGAAGTAAAACGTTAGGCTTTAATATAAATTTGCCAAATATATTGTTTTAAGTCATAAATAGTTTACAAGAAAAACTATTTTCTTTCTTATTTTCATTGTTAGAAACAATTCGCCATTTTCTTCTATTTACCAGTATTCAGACACATCACACAGTGAAACAGAGATAAACAAAATTGAAAAACTGTATTCTGATTAAACTTTTTTCATTCACGATTCGTACGTAAATTATTTTTCTAAACATCTTTTTTTGTTCACTCTACCTATTTTTTTCGATTTGACAGTTCGACGTGACGTCACAACATTGCTATCGATCCTATTCTCATTTAGAACGGATTGTACACACGGTTTGCTGTAGGCAATGCATGGCAACACTACCCCGGTAAGGCGGGATTTCTTCGGTGGTGTGTTGTTTTGTAACTCAAGTGAGAAATATGTGGAAACAATGAAATAAACAATATTTCAGTAAATAAGAGCAGAAAAATTTCGGTGTTCTAAAGTAGTGGATTTTGCCGGAAAGGTTGATACATTTGCTACCAAAAAAAAAATCGGAGTGTGAACATTCATAATCTAACTAATGGTTCACCAATTAATGATACATGTGTGTTCTCTATGTATTACCACGGAAAGTCTGAAAGACTTTTACTTTGTTCTTGTAGTACACCTGTCTTAGCGTTAAGTATAGTATACGCGGCTGTCAAGAAATAAATAAAAAATCTGCAGTAGTGTTGCCAAATCAAGTAATTTTTCACTACACTTTGGTTCACTTTTTTGGGCGGAGCGACTGCTTTTATGATTATGACCGACTTATCTGCTAGCAGCTTTGCCGGCATGGGAGTAGGTTTCTCTACTCTCTACTTTAGACCAACATTTCTTTATCTCAGAAGGTGAATATAGATGTTCTCCTATTGCTCTACATCAATTAAAAGAAAACTGTTGTGCAAACTAGTTCTTAGGGGGGTTATTAATTTATTACGTAAGACTATTTTGTATTAGTTTTTGACACATTCTCTACCCTAAAAAAATTAAATAAAAATAGGCTGATCTCTCGCCTCCCTATTTAATATTTATGTCGTCAGAACCCAAAGGAAAAACTTATTTAAATACATATATTGATTACGATTTTTTATATTAATAATTTATAGAAACGTTAACACGATTGTCGTTTAGGTAAACAAGTAACATCTAGTTCAAAAGCGAGGAGGTGAAGTAACGTTGGCACCATGGATACTTTTTCGAATCTTACCGTAGTCTTATCTTATCTTTTCGTATCTTATCTTTTTCGTATTTTGTCATATATTAAGAGCGGGATTCGTCATTGGATGATTTTTACGTACCATAAAAAAAACAACGTATTTTTATGATCTTACGGATAATCTATCAAGACTACCTCCTTTCTTCTTGTAATACGTAATAAATGAATGGCCCCTAGTCCCAGTATTTAGAGCATGCGTAGATATATCAGGGCCAGGGGACCAATAAGTTAAAATATGCCTGTCGTTGCTACAGTTACGTAGTTATTGCTGTTAACAACGCAGCACCGTGTCCGACACCAAGCGTTAAATTTGTGCGCTGTTTTTTTGATGATTTTTTTATAAATACTATGTCTCCAATTAGACTATATCAGAGTTTTAACTCTTGAGGTTTTGATCAAGGTCAATGCGAAATCATAATAGGTAGTCGAAATCAGGATGAACTGTTATAAATGTTTCTGATTTTTAAAACCGACAGAATGTACTAGGACTAGGAATATTTTTTGCACAAAACTTCCTTTTGTGACGTTGCGAACAACCAGGGATTTTTTACTACTTTTGTTGTTGCACAGGTCAGTTTATGGGTCAGTTACTGAATATGCTATCTAGTTTTTCGTATCATTATCATTGCAGCCGAAGGATTTCCACTGTTAAACATAGGCCTCCCCCAAATGTGCCACAACGAAGTAACGAACGATCCTGTTCGTCTCGCATCCATTAGAGTTTTAGTATAAGTGAGATAAATTAGTAGTTTTATGTAAGTTCGATTAATAATTATAGTATTAAAAGCTGAAAACCCTACCTTTTTTTTAATCTTTATAATATTAGGCTACGATTTTTGGCTACTTGGCATTTTATATTGGCTTGGCAAGGTTATAAGACTACTGGAACTGGAACTTTAGAACAAAATCGAAGATTTAGGCAACACTGCTTGTGAGCGGCAAGCGTGATTGTCAAATGTCAGGCGTCGCTTTCATTTAATTTGTCAAAATTTGTATTTATCGATTTGGATTTTGAAATAAAAATCCGGTGATTTTAATATGACACGATAGTATTACAAAAATTCCTTTAAATCAAATAAATCACAGTAACCATGAATTTTTTTACCATTCAGTGTTTTATGGTTTTAGCAGGTCAGAATGTTTACATTGTAAATTTATCGAATTATCTACCGCGTTCTTCTCTGAACTTAATTAACATACAATTATGTGTTTCATTATATATTTTTGTGACTCGTTGTTTGCTTCTTATTTTTAATTTTTTATTCTGTTTTTTATTTTATTTTATTAACAATATCAAATATCCCATGATGTTTACGTAGATATGTTATGTTTCAGTACTCTGCGTGGTTTCGTCGTCCAGAGTTTTAGAATTAAGTGATAAATTCGTGGATATAAGTAATGAGGGCATGTGGTTTGTCAAGTTTTACGCACCATGGTGCGCCCACTGCCGCAGGATAGAACCTATTTGGGCCCATGTCGCTCAATCACTTTTCAACAGTCCTATAAAAGTAGCGAAGGTTGATTGCACTAGGTTCATGGCTGTGGCGACACACTTCAAAGTCAGAGCATACCCTACAATAATGTTGTACGTATTTATTATGGTATATGATGAATTGAAGTGTCCTGTAAAAAGCATATTTATAAATTAAATACATTTTTATTTTCTAACAGTATCAAAGGTCCTTATCGTCATGAGTATGTGGGAGAAAGAGTGAAGGATGAAATGGTCAATTATGCCCTACGCATGTCTCAGCCTGCTGTTCAAAGACTGTCACAAGCTGACAGTCTTGGGTATTTGAAAGAAACACACCCAGTCTTCTTTGGATATGTTGGCAAACAACAAGGACCACTATGGGTAATAAAATAAGTTACTATTTAAATATTGATCACACCAAGCCAATAAACCTTTAATTTCTGTATAAATTTTGTTGGTGTAGGTACTGGCTTCTGCCAATGGCTTCACCCATGTGATAGGAGTATTGGATAGTAGAGCCCCCCCTTGCTTTGGGCCTTAGTAAATCTATGTTTTCCTTATGTGTAAAAATATTCCACCTACTTAGATTGTCCTTGGTTGCACCTACCGTAAACAAAAATAATTTTCCTTATTATTACAGGAAATGTTTACACAACATGCCGAGAAGTACCAACCACATACATGGTTTTATGCTATGTCACATGATCTTTTGAAAAATGATATTAAAATACCAAATGAAACTGCCGTATTTGTTTACAAAGAGGATGAGGCCTACTTTTTTGAAGGTATTAAAGATACAAAAATAGTAATAAATCTTCATAAAATATTTGATTGTTAACTTTTTGAATAGGTGTGTGAACACTGATGTTTGCTTGAGGCTCAAGAGTTTAAATAATTATATATATTTATATTATATTATTTGTTCGACAACTATCACACAACGCCAAATTTTTGAATAATGTAATAAAAACATAATAGGTATGCGGACACTGGCGTTTGCTTGGGGCTCAAGAGTTTAATGGCTTTACCTTGTTTTACAGGAAATCCCTCATTGATTGAAGATAGGGAAACCTTAAATGTAACACTGGATAAGTGGATTAACTCCGAGAGATTTGGATCATTCCCAAAGGTCACTCGATCAAACTTGAATGAATTGATGGAAATAAAAAAGTACATTGTTATTGCTATTGTCTCTGAAAATAAGTTAAATGAAATCACACAAACAGAGAGAGACTTCAAAGATATGATTGAGAGCATAATCAAGTAAGTAATGTTAATTAAGGTTTATATCTAGGAGCTGGTTTCAGATTTTATTCAAACTTTGAGGCATTATTCTATTTAAGCACCCGTTGTAGTATTATTTGAAGTTTGTCCCTTAATTCAGTGTGCCTTTTGGTATAGGACTCCTGCAAGTATGTACTTCCATCAGACTCTATTACCATTGTCCAATATGGCCTTAACAGACTGGTCTTGTCTCATTCATTAGTTGGTTTTGTAACAAATCATTTAACCTGTCCAGCCCCATTTCAGATGGTTAATTTGGATGGTTAACTTCAATTTTCTTCCTTATTTCCCCATCCTTTATATATGAAACACTTACAAAAGATAATTTAAATTTTAAATTAAGTTTAGAAGTATTTCATAATGTATCATTTTTGTTTACCCAGGAAAAGAAAACGGGACCTTCATGATAGATTCCAATTTGGGTGGATGGGATCTCCTGAAATAGCTAACTCAATAGCTATGGCTGAGCTTACGACGCCTCACCTGCTGGTCCTCAACTCCACGACTGGCCACCACCACATGCCCGACGATGATCCTGTGCTCATGACGCCTGAAGCTGTTTCAATCTTTCTTGATCAGATAAATAACCAAGTAGCACCGGTAACATGCTTTTAATTTTATAGATACATAAATAGTTAATAAGTATTATTTAACTCAAAACTTTATTAGACTTATTTACAAAACCAACTATAGACTTAATTTAATAACTGAGTCGCAGAAAATCAGCTAATTAGTGTTTAAACTAATTAGCCAACTATGGCAAGACGGGAAGGGTTGATTTTAGTGGTTTATAGTTTTTACTTTCATTTTCCATTGTAGCCGTTAAGGGCCTTATCATACTAGTGGATTGCGAACGTCTTCAAAGCGGAGCGGGCGCGCAACGAATGCGTCGCGAACACGCCGCGGCTGCTCAGCGAAGACGTCGCGGGCGCGTGGCAAATGCATTACATTTTCGTGGCGTGTTTGTAGCAAATTATCGCCGGACAATACACTCAGTAACAAAATGGATTCCGACGAGGAAACACTGCTGCTGGCTTCATTGCTTCGAAAACGAAAGCATCGACGAATTTAAATCTCGTTGTGCGTCTGCTACAAATTGACTGCGCATGCGCAGCGTGTTCGTTGTGTGTTCTCAAAAAATTCGTTGCGCGCCCGCTCCGCTTTGAGGACGTTCGCATTCCACTAGTATGATAAGGCCCTAACTGCTGAAACAATTTTTGATAATATAATCAGTTGATTTCTAATTATTTATTATATGCTGGGTTTTTGTATGTTACATTTTATGAGAATAAAATCAATACGGCGTATGAAACATTGCAACAAATTGGAAGGAACCTTCATTGGCCTGTAGCTAATGTTATAATAAGTAACTTAGCATAATTAGCATAATATGCTAATTTATATTCCCGCGAGAGTGGATTTAATTCCCGAGTGGACACATCTCCGAAACGGCAGAACTGATTTTGATGGGACTAACTAACGTTTAGCTGATGTTATAATGAATAATTTTTCTCCTACGAGAATGGGATTTCAAACCACGGATTACGTTTTCGATAAACTTGAACTTGTGACGGGCTTTCCCTTGGATGTCTAATATAGTTAGCTAATATTATAAAGAGTAACATAACCTACTTTACATTTTATAGCGGAAAGGGGACTTAAATCCTAGAGGAGGGACATTTCTTAAATGGAGTATTTTGGCTTTATATGTAAAAGTAAAATATAGATCGTTACGGTATCAATTGCCAGCACAGAATTAATAGCTTCAGCGTTAATTTGACGCGGACGAAGTCAGCGGGTAACAAAAAAAAAAGCCAAGTTACGCAAACTATTTCCCTATATTTAATTGCGCGATGTAGTTATGATCAAACTAATTGAACTACTACTAAGAATAAATTCAGATTTTAGTTTTGTGTCACCTTACCCCGTTTATAAATAAAACTCATTAAGTTGTGTAAGTACTAATTAAATATGATGATTTATTGATGATTCGGACTCCTAATTGACACAGTTTTATTTAACTGACGATTAAGACAGCCAGTTTTTTTTTAAATACAGTATATGGAAAAAAGCGTTACAAAAAATATTTTAGGCAGTTAGGCTAGATTTAATGCGGCAGCCAAGTCTGTCTGTCTGTCCATCCGCGGATAATCTCATCGACCGTTAGCACTAGAAAGCTAAAAATTGGTAGCAATAGCAATCACGCCGACAAAGTGCAAAAACAAAAAGAAGAAAAATATGTTTTATTAGGGTACCTCCCCTACACATAAAGATTTTTTTTTCATTTCTACCATAACGTGTGATATATTGTTGGATAGGTATTTAAAAATGATTAAGGGTCCAAATAATTTTTTGATAATGTTAATATTGTCGGAAATAATCGCTCCAAAAATTAAAACAATGGGTCCCTCTTACTTTTTTTAAAACTTAATTTACATATTTTATTATGCCGAGCGTGTATAAAAATGCAAAAAGATTAAAATCGGTTCACGCAATCCAAAATTACCACCAGGTACAGCACGGTCTCTCGAGAAATTGGGTTACTAATTTATACATAAACTACTGGGTTCTATTAGATTGGTGACGGATGGGAAACGTCGGACGGAACCCTTCAGTGAGCGTGGCCCAACACGCTACTGGCTGGTTTTTATTTTTTATCTCATAATTCTAAAACAACCTAAAATTCTAAAGATACCACAATTCAAATCACG
The DNA here is from genome assembly GCA_029852875.1 of Mythimna loreyi. Classification (NCBI taxonomy): domain Eukaryota; kingdom Metazoa; phylum Arthropoda; class Insecta; order Lepidoptera; family Noctuidae; genus Mythimna; species Mythimna loreyi. The sequence continues at coordinate 9,210,929 of CM056780.1, forward strand.
GAGCATACTCAGGCAAAAACAGATATTTACTGAGTATTTATCCATTTTGGATATTTATTCGGATAAAATACTAACTCTACTTACCGTTATTTTTATAAATACATATTTAAATCATTACATCGCGGTCTAATCTATGTTTAATAAAAACATAACCTTGAGGAACTATCTATTATCACATGAGTATCCATACTAATATAATGTTGATTGTGTTTCATTCAGGGACCATTTTGGTTACCCATTGAACGGGTTTTTGATAGGGTTTTGACGAAGTGTTGTTTAAAAACCAATTTCATATTGATAACCATCTTTTACGAAAACCCTCATCAGTGGATAACCTCTTCCAAACCCCTTCGATTTGTTTACCCGTATATTTAATAACCCATTCTTGGTGGTTACACTTTTTAATAGTAAGACGTTTTCAATGGGTTACCCCTTCAACGACTATAACAGAGTTACCCATTCGAACTACCAATATTGTAATTTTATCTCTCGTGCCTAACTTTAAAGTACAAAACTGCATGCATTCGGCGGGTGTACGCGTCAAGTCGCAACACGCAGTCTAGGACCTAGCGACTCCACAAACAATACACATACGATTATGGTCATTATTGCAGTGATTTTAAAGTTAAATGTATTTTTTTTTCTGGAATAGTCGGGATTGTTTCATATGAAATCGTATACGAGTATTTCTCAGTATTCTTCCGAAATTGAAGTTATTTTCATATTTTTAGTGAAGTCGGTACCTATATTTTTTTGTAAAAAGTTCTTTATTTCACCCTTTTTAGTTGCGATACACCTATAACCAGAGTGCTATTTCTCATGGCAATTTCAATAAACCCAAACATTGTTTTTTTTTTTGTATAATAGTAGGTGAAAATTAGAGATGCGCCGAATAGTGGTTCAACCGAATAACCGAATAATATTCGGTTAAGTTCTTACCAAACCGAATAGGTATACTGCCGAATAATTCGGTAACCCAATCTACAGTTTTGCCGTGCAAACAAGTTTACAGAATATGCGGCATACCTACAAGTTGAACCATCTTGACGGTCAATAATGAGTAACACATTTTGGAATCTCAATCGAAGCGTAACAATGGCAACGGGTCCAACTTATTTTCCGGGTACTCTTCTACTCTCTACTCACTTTTTCAAGTGCCGCAAGGAGTGAGTCATACCTTGCCTCCGTTTCCAGCTGCACCCCGAAACTGTCATTGCGTACGAAAACACAATATGGATGCCAAATTTTAGTGCAGTTCTTGAATTTTGCTGTCTTGGTTTTGAGAGATGCTAAGAATCGAACAAAATCGCGTTTGTGGGAGATCTTCAAAGAAATAAAAAATTATAATAAAAATGATGTACGATGTGCAACGCAACGTTTTCTCGTGGAGGCGCTAGGTGGAAGGAAACTTCTTCAAGTCATCATCATCATTTCATTCGAAAGACGTCCACTGTTGGACATTGGCCTCCCTTAAGTGTCATCACAATTAACGGTCCTGTGCATTCTCCAACCCTTGTCATGTCATCGGTCCACCTTGTACACTGCCACTTAAGTTTGACAATTCTTCGAGCTATCTTCATTTCTAATACGATCACACAAAGAAACTCCGAGCTTAGTCCTTTTCATTCACTTTCGCGTGACTTTAATTAAACCTTCTAAAGAGGCCCACAGTGAGCGACCACGTTTCGGAGCCAAATCTCATCACTGGCAATACACACTGGTCATAGACTTTCGTCTTGAAACGTGGTATGTTGGACGACAAGACACCGCGCAGCATACCTCTTTCTCGAAATTAGATCTACCCAACTGGATTGACTGTCCGAGGTAAACGTAATCTTTCACAACCTCGAGTGGAGAGTCTCCGATTTTGATAGGAGTGGGATCTACATAGGTGTTTATCATGACTTTGGTTTTGTCCATGATCATTTTAAGACCCACCCTTTCAGTAGCTCTAACTAGCGAGGTCACTGAGCATTGTGCTGACCTTTTCCGTAAACCCAGTCATGACTACTATATCATCGGCAAACTGAAGGCGAATGATGCACTCGCCATTGACGTTAATGTGCAATCCACAACCTGCTGTAAACAGTTTCGGACAAATGAGGCCTCGAATCAAAGATTTTGTTGTAGTCCACAAACGCTAAGTAGAGAGGCAGATTATACTCCTCGGTCTTCTGTAAAACAGGTTATAGGTACGGCAGGCCGTAGCTTATTAATGTGATACATGGTACTGGACCCTTTTTAAAATCCGGCTTATTCGGGAGGCTGGACGTCGCCAATCCTGTGAGCGAGACATTTCGGGATGACTCTGGAAAACAACTTGAGCAGCTCTTTGATTGGTTTTCCTCTGGAATTACGCAGTTCGGCCGTAATTCCGTAATCACCGGGCGATGTGTTGTTTTTAATTTGCGTCAGAGCCTTCCTATACTCGTACAGGCTGACGTCCAGGATATTTTCGATATAGTGTTGGGGTAAACTAGCTCTCGGGTCGTTTGCTAAATTCACAATAGGTTTGGTAACTGACGTATACAACTATTCATAAAAAGCCTTGATCTAGCCAGAGGCTCCGATTTGGCGGGTATGACTCTGCCATCTGTAGTCTTCAGTTTTGTGAGCTGGCTCTGCCCAATAGGCAAAGACTTGTTCAAGTGCTATGAATGAGTAATCGTATAATGCTGAAGCATGAAAGTCATTTTAACCATCGTCTAGTAGTATTAGCACAGGGAATATGGTTTCCGCACCTGGCTGGGTCATCATTGATTTCAACTGTGCAATCAACATTGCAGTATTAATTTCTTATAAAGTGGATTATTAAAGATACAAGTGCAAAACGTAGATACGTTACTTTATTTTGCCCTAAAGACTGATTTATAATGATCTATTAAACCGAATATATTCAGTATTTCAACCGAATTATTCGGCCTAACCTAATATCTCAAAATCTGCCGAATACACTGAATATAAAACGAACTATTCGGCGCATCTCTAGTAAAAATCATCCAATCACGAATCCCCTTCTTGGGCGGAGCGAGAAAATTTGTCAGACTCTTACTGACTAAACAACCTACCCCGTTCCTTCCTTGCCTTGACCCCAGGGCCCTGGTAACACGCTTTCGCATCAACCCTTGGTCCCAGGAGGTTTCGACCTTGCTGGGCCCCTACAGTTTGCTGACAACTCCTTAAGGCGCGCGAGAAAAGTGCGCACCGTCAACGCTTGGACTTGGTCCGGACAGTTATAGACGACTGGCTGGCGGGCTACCAATTGCTCGCCGACCGCAAGCTCGCGCATACGGTGGCCGGAAATCGGGAACCGAATTGCTGCAGCAACGGCTACGGCAAGAGCACCGTTGTCTTTGCCTTATGCGATCAGCCTCCTCCTTGGCTAGCATTATTGCTTTGCAGGAGGAGGCGACCGCCTGCCACTCCTCCTCGCTGCGGACCATGGCCTGAACCCCGGCGCAAGAGGTTTTTCGCCGCATATCTCCCCCACGAAGACACGGCAATGCTCTTTCTAAGCGGGGCACACTTCAAGCGTGTGCTCCACCGCGCACCGTGTCCTCCGGGCGGGCCACACAGTGGGGACACCCGGGCATTGCTTCCTCACGAATGCGGTGCAGGAACCTCCCGATCTTATCATGTCCGGTGAGAACCAGCGTCATGTGGATGGTGAGGACGCCGTGAGGTTCTTTCCAGCCACGCCTCAAAGAGGGGACTTACAGCCGAGATCATGGTGTGCCCAGCGCTGGATTGCGACAGTCGCTGTCGCCATTTCGCCATGAGATTCTGCTGGAGCTCTGTCCGCCATGCCTCGACTTGTCGTGGCAGCTGGTAGGATACATAGTTTCATTATGACGTCTTTATGTCTCCCTTCTACCTTACGACTCCATCATCAGATGAGTTTGATAGTACCTTGAACCCAAAGTGCATCTCATGACAAATTTAATGAGCTCAAACACGGCTAGTAGGATACATTGATTAATTACGGAGTTCCGGTGCCTATCTTCAGGTTCCATCATCATCATCAGGTCACTTCGATGATACCTTTTTCAACATAACTACTCATAACCATTTATTTATTTGTATTGTAACGTTTTTGTGATATCTATGAGTATAATGTTCAATTGACCATTTCTGGTCTTCTTCATCAGTTCCACTTCATCAAATGTTTTTTTTTTACTTTAAGTGCTAAAGTTCTAGATGAAAATACCAAAATCACCAAATGTTTTGAATTGGAATTGAAGAACCTCCTCCTTTTTTGAAGGCGGGTAAAAATACCACCGTCCTATCAAACCAAGCAAGAAACACGAATGAACAATTTTATATGATTCCTAACTTTCAAGGACAAAATCTATTCTTCTACTTCAACGTAATTTAAAATTATTTGATTTAAAACCCTTTGATTACCCTGACAAACCCTTTCAAAGGGTTATCGCTTCAATTGTAAATCATAGAAGAACCGGTAACATCTTGTACTAGTTAACTTATTGAAAGGGTTACCCTAACGTTAGGGTTATGAACGGGCTAACACTTCCAAGAGGTAACATTTTCCGTTGCTGTAGGCGTACATGCTGTAACCCTTTCGAAAGAATTAACTTATATTCGGGGTTGTATGGTCCCTGGTTTCATTACACATGTCATCAGACTGAAGATGTATCCTTCTCCCACAGACTTATGGAGGCAACAGTTTTCCAGTACGTTTCTACAGAAGCTTTTACGAAGCAAGGACGACATTGACGAATATGTGGCATGGAAATCCGGTATTAACAGCGTTAGTGTTCGGGCTGCCGCTAGGCTTCTTATCGCTTATATGCTACTCAGTGTGCTGCGCCGATATACTCGATGCCGAAGAGGACGAAACTGCAGGTAAATAAAATATATAAGTACCAGTTACTCTTTCTGAATGTTGGAGCTAGATCTAGTTGTAAGTTTTGTGATTAGTTCCAGTGGCGTAACTACATCACCTGAGGCCTGTGCCAAATTAATTGGAAGGGGTCCCAAAAATTTTTTTTGATCTCATTGTGTTTGAATTTTACCTAATAAATTTTGTAATTTTGGGTTACTTTTTCTGAGCCCATGGCTTCTTAAACCTGGGGGCCCTTGGCGTTTTGCCAACCTTGCCACCCTATAGTTACGCCACTCATTAGTTCGATCTTATAGTGTTATACACGCTCGAATTTGGATGGACCACAAATTTTGCTGGTTTCCGTGCCAAATCAGTCCATCTATGGAATAATCTGACGACAATAACTATTATTATTCGAGTCCGTCCAGGTACTCTCCACCAAATCAGTAAGTGTGGATGGCTGGACCTGACCTATGATAATTTAATCGATTTGGATCAACGTCTAAATAATCGATACAATAAAAAATCAAGTTTTTAAGAAAGAGATTTATGATTGGTGAGTAATCACCATCAACGATTGTATCATTGCTTACCATCACGTGGAATCTGACTGCGATCCCTAGTGTAGTAGTAGTGAGCACTAGTTTTTACCAATTTAAAAAATATCGGGTATAGAACATAAAATTTACATAAAAAATCTCTTCAGAAAAATAGATGCTTTTTTTAATAATGCAACATTCTGCTGGAATAAAAAACTCGATTTAATCATTTGTTTTCATTAACTTCGATGATCTCAAATCGACATCCCTATACTTGATGGATGTCCTACGCAAAGCAACGGTCTGTTCGGTTGTCAATTAGAAAAAAGAATTTTGTGGATTGGGTTTGGTTCGTCGAACTAAATTCGAGCATGTGTTAACTCGTCACGTACTTGGTTTTATGATACCATGTGGCAATCTATGGTTCAGTATTTATCAGCTAGTGACGTGGATGACTATCGAAGGTCTACTAATGACAGTCGGGATGACACAGATATTTTTAAGCACAAAATTGCTGCGTATCCGAGCAAATTTTTAATAAATAATAGCGGTCTAAAATAATTTTGCAACGCACACAAGGCGCAGAATGTCCAGTATTCATTATAACTTTGTCACCACTAATAATTGGTGGGGGATTTACATAAGTATATGTATATCAATAAGGAGTTATTAGAAAATCAGTTTTATTTTTTCACATTTCGTTTTTCATAACGTTACGACTGACGATGATTACCGGACATTCTGCGAACTGGACATTGTGCCTAAACGTATTAAGATTTTTACGAAAAAAATATACTTATGTAATTGTCACATTATCCCCAACAAGGATACCTATCTGAAGAATAGCCCTTTCATAGGTGTTAGTCGACTCTTAGTTATTAGCAATTTGCACGACACTAATAAATACCATAATTTTACTGATGAGAACATATTTATTTTCAGAGACACACGAAAAGAAGGATTAGACAGCAAGACTACCATGAGCGTTATCGCCAGTTTTAGTATTTTTACAGTACTTACTTTTTGGATAAAAAACTCAAGCTTTTTTGTCCAAATAATATTTTAATTTTCATAAATCATATCTTAATGCTTATGTCTGTGACGTGGCACGGTTTTTTAATGTTCATTATTTAAGCAAATTGTCTTGCAAGAAACGTTACTTTTTATTACTTTATATCGGATATTTTATAGTACAAGTTTTCAATATATTGTCAGTCAGCGGCCCAGCTACTGGGTGGGTCGAGGACTCTAGGAGCAGTGAAATGCATAATGAATGTCTTAATAAAACTAGTGAGAAGTGATAGGGAATGCAACACTGCCGGCTTTCCTATCACTTAACCTTTTATTATTTAAGTAGACTTTATCTGACCTCCTAAGGTCAGGGTTTCAGGTACAGGGGCATGTTTAACTTATAATAATTATGTTGTTTGCATTGTGACGTTTGATACTGGTTTAAGTGTCACGTGCGTAGGTTCACGTAGGTACATTTTTTGTGTGTGCTTGATGTCACAGAAACTATGTACACGTGATTGTAAGCACATAAAGGCCAATCCGTCTTAGAGCTAAAACTGCGTTAAGCGGGCGTCCGCGTCAAGTGACAAAGAGTGCACCTATCGTGTCCGTCACGGAAAACTTGATTATTACCTGCGCAGTGACGCTAGTTCAACTTTAACGCTGTGCATGTAGTCGTGTCGATGAAGAACTAAAGCTAAAACTACATTGTACCGACGCACACGTGTAACACAACTTCCCACGTCGAGCGGGCCGCATCGAAGCACTTATGTATGGGACCGCGCGGGCGATCGGATAAGGCAATTTCGGCTCTCATGTTTTGCATTCATTACTTACTGGTTTTTATAAAATTTACTTATGTCGCCGAATGTGTAAAGTAGATCACCTACTTTGAAATCATGTTTTGTCGAATATTTTATATTGCTTAGATATTATCTGTTGTGTAAGCAGTTTCGTAAGTAAACCATTTATTTAAATCTGGCTTTTACGGAATCTTAATTTTCATCTTTTAGTAAATATGTTTATAAATTGTTTTTAAACATGATAGCTTAATATAAATAAACATTGTTTTGTAATTGCTAGTCTATTTATTGTGAACAAAAAAATAATTCGAGTCATAATATAATACCAAAGATAATTAATATCTTCTACCAAGGGCAGATAATGCATAAATTAGTATGCCAGGCTGCCTACACTAGGTGGCTAAGTATTACTATATTATGGTGGCATTCTTTCAACACTAAAAATAAAATCAACTTGATTGATAAGTAAATTGATGTATTCAAAATCACGTATAGTCGCAGGAACTAAGTCATTGCTATGGCTATCAGCCTCTCGCCTCGATTGATATCCGAAAATCTATAATTGCGCATTCGATGGCCATGGTTGTTCAAGCTTATATCTACGTCATTGTAGTAAGTAAAACTCCAATTATTTCATTCTTGAAATGAAACGCGCACTTTAGCTATCCAATTTGCTCAACAATCAAGTTCTGCGACTGTTCACTAAAATTCTATATCAATTTGTTAAATATTCTTATGTTTACGTAAAACAAATGATACCTCAATAAATAAAATGGTGGTTTTTTTATAAAACTTTTATTTACTCTTATCGAATTAGCTATATATATAATATTCCTGTAATTATGAGTGTATGGATAATATAATAAACTTTATATCTTAGATAGTTCTTCAATATATAAAGCCATTTGGATTTGTTCTATGTGGGTTTTCAACTGATTGTACCAAATGGCATATTTCGTATGACTATCCCAATTATGATTTGTTTGTGGATGTTTTCTGCCTTCACTATAATTAATACTTTTGTGTTTTAGATTAGCATTCTTTATTGATTCTTTTGAATCATATTCACTACTAGACGAATTTGTTTCAGTTGCAATTTTTTCAGTTTCTCGTTTATTGTATACTTTTCTTGCACTTGGTAAAGGTTTTTTCTTTTGTTCAGTCTCCTTGAAATTAATATATTTTGATTTCCGTGGATATTGTTTATTTTCATTGTAATTTAAATTAGTAGTATTCTTTTTCTTTGGCTTTATATTATTACTACATTTTGATGATCCAAAAGATGTTGGAAGCCCTGCATCTAATAATGCTTTATTTGAAACAGATTCAGTATATTCATGATCATACAAGTTATCATCTTTATTAATTCCTTGAATCTGATCAGGTGCACCATTCACTATAGTTTCATTAAGTAACTCAATATTTGCCTCATGTACTTCAGGTTTACTAAGTTTCTTTTCTCTTTTTCTGAGATTCTTCTGATTGTTATTTAAAAGTTTGATTTGAGCTTTTAGATTGTTTATAGTGCTTTCTACTTCAGTATTTATATTTACTTTTAGAGGAGCATTATTTAGTATATTCAAGGTTGGCACACTACCAGCACTAATTTCTGCATTGAAATTGTTATTTGGTGGATCTTCTTCATTCTCTTTCTGGGATTTAAAACTAAATAATAAATCATTGAAGGATTCTATTCCACTGTCTTTTGTCATCTCAAATGAGTTGCATAATGTTTCAAAACTTTCAGTTTCATCAATGCACTTTGCATCTCCATTAGTTAATTTATCTATTAGCTCATGATAGGCATCATTATTTTCAATGTCTGGGTATACTAATGAGTCTAAGGAGGAATCACATTCATGAAGATCAAAATCTTCTTCATCCCAAAAATTTTTCAAGACTAGTGAACCATTAATTGATTTAATCAAATTTTTAAATTTAATCTCCTCTTGTCCTTCACTCAGTATAGTAACAGCAATACCATAAGAGCCAAATCTCCCAGCCCTGCCAATTCGATGTAGATATGTTTGCCACTCATGTGGTGGCTCAAAGTTTATAACTAAATCAACATTAGAGGCATCTATCCCTCTTGCTGCTAAGTCTGTAGAAATCAATATTCTGCATTTATAATCTTGTAACATTTTTAATGCATCCAAACGATCTGTTTGTTCCTGTTGACTATGTAATTTTTCTGCAGGCCACTTTTCACGTAGAAGCATCTTGTACAAGTCTCTTACTCTAACTTGATAATTACAGAAAATCAGACATTGCTTAAAATTCTTTTTAGATAATATTTTGAGCAGCTCATCAAATCTGTTCTGTGTTTGCCTTACTATATTAGAGTTGCTCTTTACAGAACTAACTAATTGTTTGATTCCTAAGAGAATGGTTGTACTGTCAGGACAAATATGTTGAGCATTTTGTACATATTTACCCAAAACAGATTTTAACAAATTAGGAAATGTAGCACTGCTCATAATGACTTGCTTTTCTTTAGGTAATACTGAAAAGATATAGTTGATATCAGCCTGAAAACTTTTATCCATTAATTTATCTGCCTCATCTAACACCAACAGTCGAACAGCTGTTACATTAATGTGATTTGACTGAATTAAATGCCTTAACCGACCAGGACTGCCAACAACTATATGCACTTTCTTTTCGAATTTCATTATATCTTCCTGCACAGATAATCCACCAATTACAACTTCAACATTTAAAGCTGGAACAATAAAATTTAATTATACAAATAGTATATTTTTTACAAACATCCATGGAAAATAAAGCTGGAATTTATGTCTAAATGAATGTTAAATTTATCTAATAAGTTAGGTTACAAATTTCTGTTACAGCAATGAAGTCAGTTTTTATTTCTAGTTTACAAATTTCATGTCAAAGCAAAATCGTTAAAAAGAAATATATGACATCTTTGTTCACCATAAAACTTAATAAATTCGCCATAGCTCACCACACTACTTACTTTTCAAATTAGAACCAATTTGAGAAATGACATCACATATTTGAGCTGCAATTTCTCTTGTGGGTGCCAAGATAATAGTCTGAACACCTTTGTCCAAGTCTAATTTCTCCAGTGCAATAACTGTAAAAACAGCTGTTTTACCAGTCCCAGACTTAGCTTCCAGTAAAAGATCTAAAAGTTAAAAAAAAAAACTTAAAAACATTTATTTTTTACACCTTTTGGTCACTGGGTTGTTTCAGTTTTGTTATTCTTTTATACATTAAAATTAGATGAATTGGAATTTAATTGGAAGTGTATAACTTAAAGTATAAGTAGTGTAAAACGTAATGCATAAAATAAAAATTACAAAAACAAGCATTACTATAGAAATTTCTGTTAATTATGGTAAAAAACTTTAATATAAAACTTGTGCACATCTAACCAAATCCACATTTTCCTAAAGGTATGCCATGCAACTGAATTGGAGAAGGTTTGTAAAAACCGCAATTGGTTAAGCCTTCTAACGTGCTGGGTGACAACAGCATCGTGTCGAAGGTAACATCTTCTGATATTTGAACATCTTGAGTTCTTAGTCCCTCACTAATATTATGGGCAAGAACCATGGTTAAACTAAACAGATAATGTACAAACTACGAGAACTATTATACGTATTTTGAAGAATAATAACAGAAACTAAATTATAGCTCGGTTTGTAGCTGTCAAAATACGAAACTGTCAAACTTGAAATTGTTTTTTTTTTGGTTTGAGTACAAGTCTTTTAATCAGTTATACGTCTTTGTATTGATTTCATCAGTTAACCATCAGCCTAGATCTAGAGCATAGAAATGCTCAAGTTCAAAATACGTGCAGCCTTCTCGGTAAACTTCGCAAACGCAGAGGTAACCAAAACTATAATACTTAGCTCCATTTTATCGCAATCGCGCCTGTTTCAATTGGTCCAAATATTATATACAGGCAGCTAGCGGTGAGCGGAACAGCGGCGTCGGTAGGCGGGTGCGCACCGCTATAAGCGGCTTCTTGTGACAGTAGGTAACATGTTTCAAACATTTGCATTCAGTAACTTTCAGTGGCAAGGTCATGATTGTAATGAACGGGCCGCAACACCTCTTATTTAAACATCAGCAGATGACTTTTGAGCTTTGTTTGTTTTGCTTTAAACTGTTGAGCTATAAGCGAACGCCGGCGTTCGTACACTTATTGTTCTATAATTATCAAAGTCGAAAGGATGGCTTTAAGTGTGTGTTTTTTGTGGTTTGCTTAAGCTGTGAACTAGCCACAAATATAATCATTAGTTATTTAGATAAGTGGCTAATGGGTCAGTAAATCATAATGACTAATGATAGGTTTTTGGCCAAGAATGACGAATAGATGAGATTTTCAATTCAACTAGATCTGTCAGTATTGTCTATAGTCGGCCATAAATGAGACCAAGTTTCTGAACGGATTTTTGTGAAATGGCGAATTTGTGATTCTTGTGGATCAATTTATTTTATTTGAATTAAAAAATATATGAGAAATATGCAGTATTGTGAAATATTTGATTCCGTGAATTGTAATTAAAAAAATGCTTATCGTTTATTGACTCTGTCCTTATTATGTTATACGAAACCAGTTGATTGCATTTTTGTGAAGTGTTAGGTTTCCTCGCGAAACAAAATCTACATAGGTAAGCACCGTTTAATTTAATGTATAGCTCTGTAAAAGTATAATCAACTTGAATAATTTGTTTCTTATGACTTTCCCTTTGTTTTCATCTATGATAGACCTGATTAAGTTTATTCTAATTCATATGTAGGTCATGAAAATAATACACAAATAAAGTATATACTACCTTCTGTGTGTTCTTGCTTATTTTAACACTGGGCAATATAATAAATAAAATTATACTTTTCTGAACATAAAATGAAACTAACAAGATGATAATGATTGATGCAAATATAATAACATTTATTTTTTAGAAGATTACAGTTCATTAAGAATATTGTTTATAAACTATTTTTTTTTCTTTTACTGAGTTTGAGGCTAGTCTCGTCTGCAATATGATTAATAATGAGAACATTATTGTAGGACGTAACTATGAATAACAACTGTGCTGGAGTTGGAGCTGGTGCCGTGGGTGGTGGAGGAGGAGCATATGATGCTAAGATAGCTGGGTTGTATGATCTACTGGACACACTGGGCTCAGGGCACTTTGCTGTTGTCAAACTAGCTCGCCATGTCTTCACTGGTGAAAAAGTAGCAGTTAAAGTTATAGATAAAAGTAAACTGGATGATGTTTCTAAATCACATTTATTCCAAGAGGTAAGTTTCCTGAATAAACATAAAATTTAAATGACTCTTTTATTGCAGAATGATTGAGAAACAATACTCAATCATAGATATTCACTGAACATATGAAATTAAAAATCCTGTTATCGTAATATTCTAATTCTATCAAAATAATAACCAAAAGATATTTCAGCTTTTGATTACTGTAGGTAACCAGTGTTGGTGTGCAGTGGTCCCCTGACTAACTGGAGTCCTCTTAATTTAATTAATTTGGTGGATAACTTCATGCTTATCTTTGACCCATGAGTTTTTTACAAACACTGGCCGGGAAAGCCTAGTTTAAATTGATGTGTAAAAAAGATTTTTAAAAACCTATTTGCAAAAAATTTCATCTATCAATTCATAAACTTTGCTTTATTTTCCAATGCTTCTCTTTGCTTTCACATGGTGTTTTATTTATAGGTTCGCTGTATGAAGTTGGTGCAGCACCCGAATGTGGTGCGTCTGTATGAAGTAATAGACACACAAACTAAACTATATTTAATACTAGAATTAGGTGACGGTGGTGACTTATATGATTACATTATGAGACATGAGTCCGGGTTATCAGAATCTCTTGCTCGTGATTATTTCCGCCAAATTGTTCGTGCAATTTCATATTGTCATAGGTAAGCTAATGTTTTAATATCATTTTGTAAATAATGTATTGTGTGCTGGTTTCTAATATTTTTGTTTTTCTCATCCAGGTTACATGTTGTGCATCGTGATTTAAAACCTGAAAATGTAGTATTTTTTGAAAAACTAGGCGTAGTAAAATTGACTGACTTTGGGTTTAGTAATAAGTTTTGTCCTGGTCAGAAATTGGAAACTTCATGTGGTTCATTAGCATATTCAGCTCCAGAAATTCTTCTTGGTGACTCATATGATGCTCCTGCAGTTGATGTGTGGTCTCTAGGGGTGATACTCTACATGCTGGTTTGTGGCCAAGCTCCCTTTCAAGAAGCTAATGATAGTGAAACACTGACAATGATAATGGATTGTAAATATACTATTCCTCCACATATAACAAACTCTTGTAAAAGGTATGATTTATGTTTTGTATATTATTAAATTACAGAAAACGGTTTTTTTAAACAACAGAATCTTTCTGCATTTGTCTAATAGCTTTAGTAAACTATAAACATTAGGCTTCGTTCACATCAAACGTATTATACTATGCGTTCCAAATGAGAATAGGATCGATTACCGTGTTGCGATGTCACGATTTACTGTCAAATCGAGGCAAGATATTTTTTAAATTCATTTTATTTACGAAAAATTTAATTTATTTAGGAAGTGTGAACGAAAAAAGTTTAATCAGAATCCAATTTTTCGATTTTACTCATCTCAGAGTTCTTCAATTTTGCAAAAATATCTTCGATTTGACGATACGGCGGACGTCACATCCTGGTTATCGATCCTATTCTTATTTGGAACGTATAGTACGCCGCCGACTGCGAGTGTGGCTGCTGTCAGCCCCAGTGTGAATGTGGATTCAGGGAGAGAATTCACGAAGCAGTTTTCAACCGCGGCCTATGCATTTGCGGGGCCGTGGTTTGTGTAGAATGCAGATATAAAGGGTGGGCAAAAAATCATGGATCAAACGCAACAGGGCGATAGATGGGGTTATTTGTAGTAAAAATAGTTTCTCTGTGGTAGTAAAAATAGTAGCTTTCACTTGATCTCCTTAAAAGACTATTTGAGTGTTTTTTGAAGAAAATGCCTACCATTCTTTGTTAGAAATAGGGAACCTATTTATAAAAAATGAAGCAGATTTTACGAAGCGGTTGTCATCCGCGCTCGCCGCGACTTAGCCACAGTCTGCAGTATGTCTTCTTATCAAGCGGACAATATGCTGTAGCATACAATGCGCTAGTTGTGTGAACAAAAGAGCAGAATTGTGTTCCTTTACGAACTATAAACGATAAACCGCGTAATGCGCGCTTAAGGCAGATTTATATTGAGTAAGTAACTGACGTCAGTCCACTGACGAGTCAGTGCTGACCTGGCACTGCTATAGTGTAAATTGATTTCAAGTCAGTACAGTACTGTCACGTCAGTACTGACTTCAATATTCGCGCTGCAATATTTTCGGCGTCAGTCCACTCCCCCGCCACCCGCGCCAGCGCTATTGACAACGTGTAAATTGCCCAAGTCAGTTGCCGCCGCTCTGTTGTACGGTAACCACGATTCGTCGTACCGGATCACAAAATGACACGAAAATTGAGCGACACGGAAAACTTAAAACTTGTACAACTATACCCTGATAATTAATGCCTATGGGATTTCAAATCACAAAATTATAGAAATAAAGAAATGTGTGCAACAACATTGCAGAATATTGCACAAAATTCTTTGATTCTTTGCTGTTTTTGAGAAATCATTTTTCCGCACTGACTTTACAAACGTGTGTACACCAAAAGAAATATCTTCGACTACTGACTGCTTGTAAATAGAACGCGTCAGTTTTCGGCGCCAGCACTGACGACAGCTACTGACTCAATGTAAATCTGCCTTTACAGTCAGCAGCCGACAATACGTTTGATCTGAATAATACCTATAGCATTCAATCTGTTTTTAGACTTTTTGGACCTAAAATTTTTTTTCGTTTTTGGCGCAGTGAACATTTAGCTACTGCGTTGCGTGTCCCGGGTTCGATTCCCACACGGCACAATGATTTTTATGGCTTACAGATAGTTGTTCATAATCTTATACACGTGAGATTAAAATGTTTATGTACGAACCCACGATGGTAGAGTAATTTCTAGTGTGGGGCAACTTTTTTAAAAATAATTATATTACGATTCTTTTGATATTTAAATGGTAAGTATATATTATAATCAGAATTGTTATTAGTGCTACACGCCTATAAAGTGTTCAACTATTTAAAGGATAATTTTGTTTATTGGGTGAGATGGTGTTTATTGCTGCATTTGTTTGTCTTTTTTTTAACTCGCAGCAAACTTATCAATGATGTCATTATAGTGTTCAATAAACGATTTTAATGAACACCTTTCTGGAGGATCATTTAATCGGAGTTTCCTATTCAATAACCAAGGCATTAAGCCCGCCTTTTTTCCGTTTTCGTAATAATTCACAAAATGTTAATAAATAAATACTTAGTTAGCCGACTTTCAGTATTTTTTATTGTTTCTCGCAGTTTCCGATTTGGTCAGCCACAGCTGCTTAAAAAATTCAGTCTGTAAATATCAAACTTGCTTATATTGATGAAATAAGACATTATTACCCTTAACTTAAAGGTCACCCTTCACTACTTTATATATTTCAATATCCTAATGTTTTTACAGGCTCATAGGAAGAATGTTAGTAAGAGAACCTGAAAAACGCGCAACTCTCTCAGAAATAGCTACTGACCCGTGGGTTACAGCCGGTGAAGGGGTGACCGTGGAAGACTTTGACACGCCTTTAGTAGCTAAGGAACAGCTTTCAGAAGAAGATCGCTCAGCCATAGTTCAAAAAATGGTTAATGGCCCTATTGCTTCTAAAGAGGAGATTTTGGAAGCTCTAGAGAAAAATGAATACAACCACCTGACTGCCACCTATTACCTTTTGGCCGAAAGAAAACTCAGATCCAAAAGGTATTTCTTTGAGAATGTTTCTCAATTTTTTTTACTTATTTGGCTAATGCTTGAAGAGCAGTTTGAAACAGCAAATATGTAATTTTTGAATGGTGCTCGTTTTGTGCAGGCAAGAGGCAACGATACGCGCGCGAAGGCCAGAAGCGTTGAGCGTGGCGCGCGGCGCGCCCGCCACGCCGGCGCCGCAGCCGCGCTCGCTGCTGGCGCCGCCCGCGCTGTCGGCCGCGCCGCGCACGCCGCAGGACGTGCCGCCGGTGAGTCGCCACTTTCGAAGCATAGACCAAGGCGCGCCGCATCCAGCAAAAAAGCTGGGCTTATTTACTTTTACTGCACGCGTCCCTGACTGTAACCATTTCACTACCCTTCAGTTTGCCATTTGCGTTTTAGGACGCGGGGTTCGTTTTCAGAAACGTGACCTGACCCAAGCGGACATCGACCCTGCTGGGCTGCTACGATTATGGTGATATCTTTTCTTATCGTCAACCATTTTAGCTCGGTCCGGACGGATGGATCTTGATCTACCCATTGCTGGTAGTTCGCCATTGGTGGTCGTATGCGGTTTTGGATGCTCGTGGCATATCTTAATGCCCCAAACGCCGGGGCGTGAGAATGTCCGTACATTCATGTGTGCGTTCGCCTCCTTGGCTAGCATTACTGCTTTAGTGAACGAGACTACCACCTCTCACTCCTTCACGCTCCGGATCATGAACTGAACTATGGCCCCGCGCGAATATTTGCAGAATTCGAAATGTTTTCTATTGATCTCATTAATTTATTTGTCTTTCGAAAACTATTGTGTTAACAGCGTTCCCGGAAGTGCAGTATCGTTCGTGAAGAAGAGGATGACGAGGAGGGTGCCGTCGCCGGCGGGACCCGCGCGGTAGACGCGCGGCGCGGCTCGCGGTCCGAGGGCCGCCTGCACCTGGCGGCGCGCGCCGCGCACCCCGCCCCGCCGCCCGCGCAGCGCCCCGCGCACCTCGCCGACAACCTCACCAAGGTCAGAGCCCTGCCTCGAGCCCCGCCCGAGTCGCCCGGCGCCCGGGAGATGCGACCGACTGAATTATACCTTGTCGCAGGTGAACTTGGATGACGAAGGGAGCGTCGAACCGACTGCACGCGGCGCTCCGCCCCCGGCACCACCGCCCGCGCGCCGGCAGCGCCTCGAGTGTCGGCGGCGACGCGCCCGGGCCGGCTCCTGTTCGTCTTCGGACCTGTCTGACGACGACTCCGAGAAAAAGAAGCGTGCCGCAGAACACGCCGACGGCCCGCCGGAACGTGCTCGCCGCGATTCTCACGACGACTCCAGCGACAGCCAGGAGCGCGGCGGCGGCGCGGGCGCGCTGGGCGGGGCACGCTCGGCTGGCGCAGCGGCTGCACCCGCACCCCCGCCGCCGGCCGGGGGGCGGGGGGCCAGCGGTGCGGCGGGTGACGGCCGGGGCGGCGGCGCGGGGGCGGCAGGGGGGCGGCGGAGGCGCGCGGCCCGCAAGGAGTCGCGGTTGCGCGAGTCGCGCTCACTGAACCGCATCGCCGAGGTGGAGGAAGCGGGCGGTGCAGCGCGCTGGGCAGGCGGCGGGTTGGTGGCGCTGTGCGGGCGGCCGCTGCTGCGCCTGCTCGCCGCGGCGCGGCCGCCGCCGTCGGCGCGGCGCCTGCACGGCTTATGCTAGCCGCGCGGCGCCTGCACGGCTTGTGCTAGCCGCGCGGCGCCTGCACGGGCTGCGCCAGCCGCGCGGCGCCCGCAGGAGCTAGTGGTGGCAGGAGGAGCTCGAGTCCCGCCGACGTCGTCTCGCGGCTCGCCGGGAGACGCGCTATGGGTAGTTTTGGAGATTATTTATTACGCTGACGGTCCCTGGGACGGCGCCTCCGTGTGATCGAAGATGTTTGATTTCCGGCTTTTTAGTAGAAAGTACCGCCGATGGATATTTGTGTACTGGACGTCGAATCCAGAATCGCGTCCAGAATAAAGAATGGTCGTCCGAGTTATCATCGAGTAAATAAGTAAAAGCTGAAAGGAATTACAATATAATCTGAACGCGCGAAATGTTTCTACTCATTGTATTTTTATAGAAAATCCTAACAGGTAAACAGGGTTTCTAATGATTCAGTTTAATCGTAAAATTCAAATTCATGAGTGGTAATGACAACACTATGACGGAGGGTAACAAATTGTTTTACTTCTAGTTGTACATTATCTATTGACTGATACACATTCATTATCTCGTCTACTTGGTCATTCGTTAGGTTAAACAGGGTTTGAAAATTTCTGTTAATATAACTTGTCAGTCGAAGACACTATTGTTTATGCATCTACTGGATTATTGCCGCAAATTGAAAAATATTAACGCAACTCGTCAAACTTAAACCACACAAATATATTGTTATTTTCCTATTCTATAGAAACCCACTTGTCAAGTACGATTTCCTCATTTCAACTGCATGATAAAAGCGAGCTAGATGTATTATAATAAAATTTAACTTTCACTGCAATCAGTCAGTTTTTATCAAAAAGCGAGATATTTTTTTTAACATTATACGGTAGGTATAATAAAGTAAAACAATCATTCATCAATGATGTTTCTTATAATACTGAGTATGTATGGGCTTTTCATATATATACGTTTTGCCAATAGTTGTTAAGATTCGCTGGGTTTACAAATATACATATTTTGGTAGTTTGGTCGGATGGAGTGCAATGTGCTGGCTTGTATAACTGTAGCAATAGATGTCGCTGCTGATGGTGTAAGTACCTATCATAATTTTCAGGAAAGTTATTGCGCTCGGTATAATTTTTTTTATCTTATTCTCAGTTTTTAAATATTGTATTTATGTAATAGAGCAGTGATCATTTGGATCCCTACTTTTACGTATTTTAATATAAATCCCCCGAGGTTTTCTAGTATCTACTTTATTGCACTTACATACTTTCTCTTATGTACATTTCGTATCTTAGTGCTACATACTTCTATTAAATTATTATTCAGAATTTACAGTTACTTACAATTACAGGGCATAGCTACATTATACGAGTTCACTCTTTAGATAGTTTACTTTTCTTTTCGTCAAGATGACCCGTCCGTATTAGAAAAAATACAATTTAGTATTTACCTGTATTTAAAAGTGTAGCAGTTAGACTTCGCTGTACCTCTGAAATTGTTTTAAAAATATTTAAGGCTGTGGTTTGCCCTTGAGCTGGTGTGTACCAAGTGCGTCGGCGGGTCACAATAAAATAATGTAACTGTGTGTTTTGTGGCCGGGCGTAGAACTGTGCCCGCTCTCACCACACTTCGAGGCAACATTGTAGTCTTAGATTATGTTAATAGTATCCAACCTGTTGCTTCCATCACTATAAAGGATTAAGTGCTACATAATATGGAAACCTGTAAGATTGTCCAGTAATCGCTTGTTTTCGAACGTGTTGTAACATCTAGGTATTCAGATTTATGATAGACATCAGATCCCAGACTGGTAGTTAGGTACATATTTGTAGCATATTTTCTACCTCTATTATGACTGCATTATCAATATCAATACTATCATTGCAAATGATTAAAAATTATTGTTTTAAATGTCTGTAAAATATAAATAAGTTTGTACTGAATGTTTGTAACTGTTATAAACATAATGGCAGAGTTTGACTCTTAAAGCAGGCAAGACCGCTAGCGCTTAATCTGCGCAAATAATAATTTATTACTGTAATCATTCACAAAGCAACACATAGATTTGAGCGTGTCCAGTGTTTGAAACAGCTTGTATACTTTGTGTATGCACCTGCACTTATTAGTTAGTCCTACTTGGAAGGTGGCCCCGCGCGTGGGGTCCCCTAGAGATGCAGGTACGTCGCTAACTCATTTAGGTATGACTCTCAAGATGTTTGACGCATTTCATAAATGTTAGTTACATTAGATTGTGAAAATAAAAATTGTTTATTGATTTGTAGATTGTATGCATCTTTAGAATGGTTACATTTTTTAAAAGTAAGTTAATGTTGTGTATTTAAAAATCTATGTACATATTTAAATTGTTGTAAATAAATAGTCTATCTCAAATATTGCATAGTTAAGTAACTTTTAGTTAATAAAAATAAAGCAATGTCGCATACAATATTTTACTAGGTTGACGTTGTAAAATAACGATTGTGTATTACACTTAAAAAGTTGGAACATTTGGCACTCTAGTGGTGCTCTAAGTTTGCAATAATTATACCCAGACCAAAGATTTAAAGAAATTGTGTGTTAATGCATTTCCTATTCTTGTGCTGTTCGGTGCCAACTTAAATATAAATTGTATAATTATGGTAAAAATCAGATACGTGTGTGAACCACTGTTTCCCTAGTATATTTTGTGTCGGTGCTTGTTATTTAAATAATGGTCGAGATTAATATTTGGAGATATTATTAAAAGTATAAAAGTAAAATCTAATACGGCGTTTATTTATATTTAGTGTACCTATCATACTTACTAATGTAAAAATTTATCAATTATGTAAGCACAAATTAAAAGGTGCGCGGGGTTGAGCTGCTTGCGACGAGCCACTTTTGTTTAAGACCCGTGCGTGCGCGTAGTTTGCTGGCATATCTTTGAGGCGCGCGTGAGAGCGGTTGTATGAAAATTTTACCTCGGCTTAGCCGGCCTTAGTACATCATAATCATAGATCACTGATAAATAGTCTGCCCTGGCAAAATTTCTTTAGGAGTGTTCAGAGGCCCAGAGGTCCTTACACAATCCATTTGACGACCTAAACTAGTGTTAAAGGGATGCAGCTATATAGTGTAGCTATAGCTCCTTCTCGCTCATGATCACTTAATTTTCTGGGAATGGAATAAGACTGCCATCTCGCTAGTTTAGCTTCGACTAAAGAGGAAATGAGAAAGATATTTTAGTCAAAGCGTCAGTGATTTACCTTATCATCATTTCATCCGAAGTATATCCAGTGTTGGACATAGCTCTCTCCCAAGTGTCGCCACAATGCATAAACTTAAGTTTGGCGAGTCTTCGTGCAATTCGTGGCTACTACGACGTCGGCAAACCGTAGGTGAGTGATGTAGAGACTCGCCATTGACATTACCTAAATACTACGTAGCCCTTTTAGAACCTTGAAGACATCCTCCATTGCGGCGCTGAACAGTTTCGGAGAAATGACGTCTCCCTGCATCACAAACACCCTGTGGTAGAATTCGAGGTGTGATCCTGAAGTTGGATTGACATTGTGGCGTTTTTGTACGAACACTTCAACACTACGATGTGCCGATAGCAGGGACCATTTTGGTTACCCATTGAACGGGTTTTTGATAGGGTTTTGACAAAGTGTTGTTTTAAAACCCATTTCATATTGATTACCATCTTTTACGAAAACCCTCATCAGTGGATAACCTCTTCCAAACCCCTTCGATTTGTTTACCCGTATATTTAATAACCCATTCTTGGTGGTTATACTTTTTAATAGTAAGACGTTTTCAATGGGTTACCCCTTCAACGACTATAACAGAGTTACCCATTCGAACTACCAATATTGTAATTTTATTTCTCGTACCTTACTTTAAAGTACAAAACTGCATGCATTCGGCGGGTGTACGCGTCAAGTCGCAACACGCAGTCTAGGACCTAGCAACTCCACAGACAATACACATACGATTATGGTCATTATTGCAGTGATTTTAAAGTTAAATGTATGTTTTTTCTGGAACAGTCGGGATTGTTTCATATGAAATCGTATACGAGTATTTCTCAGTATTCTTCCGAAATTGAAGTTATTTTCATATTTTTAGTGAAGTCGGTACTTATATTTTTTTGTAAAAAGTTTTTTATTTCACCCTTTTTAGTTGCGATACACCTATAACCAGAGTGCTATTCCTCATGACAATTTCAATAAACCCAAACATTGTTTTTTTTTGTATAATAGTAGGTGAAAATTAGAGATGCGCCGAATAGTGGTTCAACCGAATAACCGAATAATATTGGGTTAAGTTCGTACCAAACCGAATAGGTATACCGCCGAATAATTCGGTAACCCAATCTACAGTTTTGCCGTGCAAACAAGTTTACAGAATATGCGGCATACCTACAAGTTGAACCATCTTGACGGTCAATAATGAGTAACACATTTTGGAATCTCAATCGAAGCGTAACAATGGCAACGGGTCCAACTTATTTTCCGGGTACTCTTCTACTCTCTACTCACTTTTTCAAGTGCCGCAAGGAGTGAGTCATACCTTGCCTCCGTTTCTAGCTGCACCCCGAAACTGTCATTGCGTACGAAAACACAATATGGATGCCAAATTTTAGTGCAGTTCTTGAATTTTGCTGTCTTGGTTTTGAAAGATGCTAAGAATCGAACAAAATCGCGTTTGTGGGAGATCTTCAAAGAAATAAAAAATTTTAATAAAAATGATGTACGATGTGCAACGCAGCGTTTTCTCGTGGAGGCGCTAGGTGGAAGGAAACTTCTTCAAGTCATCATCATCATTTCATTCGAAAGACGTCCACTGTTGGACATTGGCCTCCCTTAAGTGTCATCACAATTAACGGTCCTGTGCATTCTCCAACCCTTGTCATGTCATCGGTCCACCTTGTACACTGCCACTTAAGTTTGACGATTCTTCGAGCTATCTTGATTTCTAATACGATCACACAAAGAAACTCCGAGCTTAGTCCTTTTCATTCACTTTCGCGTGACTTTAATTAAACCTTCTAAAGAGGCCCACAGTGAGCGACCACGTTTCGGAGCCAAATATCATCACTGGCTATACACACTGGTCATAGACTTTCGTCTTGAGACGTGGTATGTTGGACGACAAGACACCGCGCAGCATACCTCTTTCTCGAAATTAGATCTACCCAACTGGATTGACTGTCCGAGGTAAACGTAATCTTTCACAACCTCGAGTGGAGAGTCTCCGATTTTGATAGGAGTGGGTTCTACATAGGTGTTTATCATGACTTTGGTTTTGTCCATGATCATTTTAAGACCCACCCTTTCAGTAGCTCTAACTAGCGAGGTCACTGAGCATTGTGCTGACCTTTTCCGTAAACCCAGTCATGACTACTATATCATCGGCAAACTGAAGGCGAATGATGCACTCGCCATTGACGTTAATGTGCAATCCACAACCTGCTGTAAACAGTTTCGGACAAATGAGGCCTCGAATCAAAGATTTTGTTGTAGTCCACAAACGCTAAGTAGAGAGGCAGATTATACTCCTCGGTCTTCTGTAAAACAGGTTATACGGCAGGCCGTAGCTTATTAATGTGATACATGGTACTGGACCCTTTTTAAAATCCGGCTTATTCGGGAGGCTGGACGTCGCCAATCGTGTGAACGAGACATTTCGGGATGACTCTGGAAAACAACTTGAGCAGCTCTTTGATTGGTTTTCCTCTGGAATTACGCAGTTCGGCCGTAATTCCGTAATCACCGGGCGATGTGTTGTTTTTAATTTGCGTCAGAGCCTTCCTATACTCGTACAGGCTGACGTCCAGGATATTTTCGATATAGTGTCGGGGTAAACTAGCTCTCGGGTCGTTTGCTAAATTCACAATAGGTTTGGTAACTGACGTATACAACTATTCATAAAAAGCCTTGATCTAGCCAGAGGCTCCGATTTGGCGGGTATGACTCTGCCATCTGTAGTCTTCAGTTTTGTGAGCTGGCTCTGCCCAATAGGCAAAGACTTGTTCAAGTGCTATGAATGAATAATCGTATAATGCTGAAGCATGAAAGTCATTTTAACCATCGTCTAGTAGTATTAGCACAGGGAATATGGTTTCTGCACCTGGCTGGATCATCATCGATTTCAACTGTGCAATCAACATTGCAGTATTAATTTCTTATAAAGTATCCACTTTATAAGAAATTAAAAAAAAAATTAATAAAGTAACGTATCTACGTTTTGCACTTGTATCTTTAATAATCCTATTAAAGATACAAGTGCAAAACGTAGATACGTTACTTTATTTTGCCCTAAAGACTGATTTATAATGATCTATTAAACCGAATACATTCAGTATTTCAACCGAATTATTCGGCCTAACCTAATATCTCAAAATCTGCCGAATACACTGAATATAAAACGAACTATTCGGCGCATCTCTAGTAAAAATCATCCAATCACGAATCCCCTTCTTGGGCGGAGCGAGATATTTGTCAGACTCTTACTGACTAAACAACCTACCCCGTTCCTTCCTTGCCTTGACCCCAGGGCCCTGGTAACACGCTTTCGCATCAACCCTTGGTCCCAGGAGGTTTCGACCTTGCTGGGCCCCTACAGTTTGCTGACAACTCCTTGAGGCGCGCTGGAAAAGTGCGCACCGTCAACGCTTGGACTTGGTCCGGACAGTTATAGACGACTGGATGGCGGGCTACCAATTGCTCGCCGACCGCAAGCCCGCGCATACGGTGGCCGGAAATCGGGAACCGAATTGCTGCAGCGACGGCTACGGCAAGAGCACCGTTGTCTTTGCCTTATGCGATCAGCCTCCTCCTTGGCTAGCATTATTGCTTTGCAGGAGGAGGCGACCGCCTGCCACTCCTCCTCGCTGCGGACCATGGCCTGAACCCCGGCGCAAGAGGTCTCCGCCGCATATCTCCCCCACGAGGACACGGCAATGCTCTTTCTAAGCGGGGCACACTTCAAGCGTGTGCTCCACCGCGCACCGTGTCCTCCGGGCGGGCCACACAGTGGCGACACCCGGGCATTGCTTCCTCACGAATGCGGTGCAGGAACCTCCCGATCTTATCATGTCCGGTGAGAACCAGCGTCATGTGGATGGTGAGGACGCCGTGAGGTTCTTTCCAGCCACGCCTCAAAGAGGGGACTTACAGCCGAGATCATGGTGTGCCCAGCGCTGGATTGCGACAGTCGCTGTCGCCATTTCGCCATGAGATTCTGCTGGAGCTCTGTCCGCCATGCCTCGACTTGTCGTGGCAGCTGGTAGGATACATAGTTTCATTATGACGTCTTTATGTCTCCCTTCTACCTCACGACTCCATCAAGATGAGTTTGATAGTACCTTGAACCCAAAGTGCATCTCATGACAAATTTAATGAGCCCCAACACGGCTAGTAGGATACATTGATTAATTACGGAGTTCCGGTGCCTATCTTCAGGTTCCATCATCATCATCAGGTCACTTCGATGATACCTTTTTCAACATAACTACTCATAACCATCATCATCATCATCATCATCTTCCTACTCATAACCATTTATTTATTTGTATTGTAACGTTTTTGTGATATCTATGAGTATAATGTTCAATTGACCATTTCTGGTCTTCTTCATCAGTTCCACTTCATCAAATGTTTTTTTTTTTTTACTTTAAGTTCTAAAGTTCTAGATGAAAATACCAAAATCACCAAATGTTTTGAATTGGAATTGAAGAACCTCCTCCTTTTTTGAAGGCGGGTAAAAATACCACCGTCCTATCAAACCAAGCAAGAAACACGAATGAACAATTTTATATGATTCCTAACTTTCAAGGACAAAACCTATTCTTCTACTTCAACGTAATTTAAAATTATTTGATTTAAAACCCTTTGATTACCCTGACAAACCCTTTCAAAGGGGTTATCGCTTCAATTGTAAATCATAGAAGAACCGGTAACATCTTGTACTAGTTAACTTATTGAAAGGGTTACCCTAACGTTAGGGTTATGAACGGGCTAACACTTCCAAGAGGTAACCTTTTCCGTTGCTATAGGCGTACATGCTGTAACCCTTTCGAAAGAATTAACTTATATTCGGGGTTGTATGGTCCCTGGCCGATAGTCAATCTGGCACCGTTGGAAAGACTGCAACCCAAAACTCGATCGAATCAAAGGCTTTCCTTACACAGTCACAAACGCTAAACAAAGAAGCAGATTATAGTCCTAGAATAAAAAATAGGTCTTCTGAATAACCTGCCGTACCTACCCATACATTTATAATACTTATCTACACTAATATAATAAAGAGGTAAAGTTTGTTTTTTTGTTTGTAGGGGGTAATCTCTGGAACTACTGGTCCGATTGGAAAAATTTAAGCAACAATAGAAAGCTGCTTTACTCCTGAGTGACATAGGCTATATTTTATGTACGCGGGCGAAGCTGCGGGCAAAAGCTAGTATATTATAAAATGCATTGCAGTGCGTCTGGGATGTTTGAGGAAGCACGCATTGATGACTTTTATGCTATCGTGCGAAAGCGTGTCGCATCCCTGATGGTGCAGGTGCGGGGCAGCGCCAACAGTCTCTTAAAAACAGTAGCGGATAGACATTATCGACCTTGGACTCCACCCGCCAACAGCTTGTTTTGCAGGTCGAAATTTCCAGAACGAAGAAGTTGGAACCAAAAACGCGCTGTTTTCTTTTGCGACACCACTGCCATAATCCTTCGTGCCGTTTCTGCAGCAATAGTGCCACGAAAAGAAAAATCCAAAGATGGAAAAAACATATACTTAACAATTTCATATCATGTACAGTAGGAGAAGGCTAGGCTCTGCGAACTTTAGCGCTTGAAAACTCGTACAAAAATAAAGGTTTAAAAAAAATATAGGTATACTTACCTAAATAAATATAGGTAAGTATTAAGAATATAAAAAAGTACTATATAAGCCTTCCGCATTTAATCGAGATTCAAAATAATGTATTTTTTTTTAATCCTTAAGGGTTTCATAAACAAACATACTTAGCAGTATTTCCTAGAACTAGTTTTGTGAAATATTCCAGTAGGTACCTAAATCGTAAATTACCGAATGCCAACAGTTTTCAGGTACCTATTATCTCTCTTTTTAGGGTTCCGTAGACAAAAAGGAACCCTTATAGTTTCACCAAGTCTATCTGTCTGTTCGTCCGCGGATAATCTCAGCGACCGTTAGCACTAGAAAGCTGAAATTTGGTAGGTACCAATATGTTTATCATTCACGCCGACAGTGCTAAGATAAAAAGTGAAAATTTGATGATGTTTTATTACTGTAGCTCCCCTACACGTAGGTACCTACACAGAGGGGAGTGATTTTTTTCATATTGGTATTTCAAATTGATTAGGGGGGGGGGGGATATTATTTTTTTGATAATATTAATATTTTCGGAAATAATCGCTCTAAAAATAACACAGTGCGTCCCTGTTTGTTACCGAATTGGTAACGTTGCACTTCGTACTGTTTGTGAACACTAATAGGGTTTTTTTTTTTTTTTTTTTTTTATGGTAGGTGAAAATCATCCAATGACGAAACCCGCTCTTGGGTGGAGCGGGAGACTAGTGTCAGACTCTTACTGACTAAAAAACCTACCCCGTACCTTCCTTGCCCTATTCCTGGAGTCGAGGTAACAGTTTCCCACTTCCCTCTAGACTCCGGGAGGCTTCGACCCTGAAGGGCCCCTGCAGTTTGCTGACAACTCCTTGAGGCGCGCGGGAACGGTGCGCGCCGTTGACGACTAGGACTCGGTCTTACAGACGACCGGACGGCGAGCTACCCATTGCTCACCGTCCGCGAGCCAGTGTCTACGGTGGCCGGATATCGGCAGGATCGCGGCGGCGACGGCTACGGCGAGTACGCCGTTGCCTTTGCCTTATGCGGTCGGCCTCCTCCTTTACGAGCATTACTGCTTCGCAGAAGGAGGCGACCGCCTGCCATTCCTCTTCGCTGTGGACCATGGCCTGAACCAGGGCCCGGCGCGAGAGGTCGCCAACACTAATAGGGTTGAAATCAAAACACACCTATTGTGATCTGGTCTAGGTATATGGGAAACTTATTCAAATAACTAGCTTTTGCCCGCGGCTTCGTTCCCGGCAACAGATTATTCTACTCTACTCTACCCAACTATAACCTATTTTTTTTTCTCATAAGAACCTTCTCCTGACAGTAACAAACACAACAAAAAAAGAATTAGCGAAATCGGTTCAGCCATTCTCGAGTTTTGCGCTTACCAACACATTTTGCGATTCATTTTTATATATAAGATACTAGCTTTTGCCCGCGGCTTCGCTCCCGGCAACAGATTATTCTACTCTACCCTACCCTGCCCTACTCTAAAAAAAAAAGTATCCTATGTCATTCTCCTGGCTCTAAACTACCTCCCTGCCAATTTTCAGCTAAATCGGTTCAGCCGATCTCGAGTTATAAGTGTTGTAACAAACCCGACTTTCTATTTATCTATAAGATATAATCTATTATATACTGTCGCTTGTAACGAAACCATAGCAACTTCTTATTTGACCTTAACGCCATCTATCGTGCGGCGCGGTACTAAATGAAGAAAAACCACCATCTTCAACAGTCCCCCTCTTCTAAATTTTGAACCATAACTTTAGAAAATGTGAAAAAAAAATCTCAAAAGCAGAACTTTATAAAATCTTTCTAGGAAAATAATTTTGAACATGATAGGACGAACAGTTTTTGAAAAATTACAAAAAAAAAATCTGAACCAAGATTGTAATTTAACCGTATTTGCAAGCATTTTTTAAACTTTTTTACAAATTGTATTTATCCTGAAGGGTGTATCCTGTGGTAGGCCAGCAAGGAGGCTCGCCGCTTCGCGGGACACTGTGCGGTATCCCCGCACCATCCGGATGGCCATAACCCTCTGGCAGGCGTTCAGCTGGGCCGCCGGGCGTTTACGCAGTGACGGCGCCCACACTGGTGCCCCATAAAGGGCCATGGACCGAACGATGCCGGCGTAGAGCCTCCGGCAGGAGGCGTCTGGACCCCCCAGGTCCGACAGGAGCCGCTTCAGGGCAGCTCCTGTCCGATTGAGTTTAGGAGCCAGACGTCGGAAATGCTCCTCGAAATTCCACCGGCTGTTGAGGACAAGTCCCAGGTACTTCATCGTCGACCCGACGCCGATGTGAACTCCTCCTACCGTTAGCTGAGGAACCTATTGGTGGCGCGTTCCGAGGGCCGTGAAAACACATGGCCTCGGACTTGTGCAGCGCCACCTCTAGTCCCAACTGCTGGATTCTCTCTACGACTGTCGCAACCCCACGTGTCGCTAGTTCGACCGCCGCCTGGTATGACTCTCCCCGCGCTAGGACCAGCGTGTCGTCTGCGTAACAGACCACGCTGACCCCGACGGGGAGGTCGGCGCGCAGCACGTAGTCGTACCCGATGTTCCACAAGGGCGGCCCTAGTACCGATCCCTGTGGGACACCGCACGACATCTCTCGCCGCTTCCATTCACCCTGGTGACCGGGGTAGATAATGAACCTCTCTGACAGGTAGGCCTCGATCACACGACAGAGGTAGTCGGGCACCCGGTGATACCGGAGTGCCGTCCTAATGCAACTCCAGGGCAGGGAATTGAAGGCGTTGGCGATGTCCAATGACACCGCCAAGACACACCTGCCCCGGGACACCGCATCCCCCGTCGTGAGGGCTCGCACGCGCATGATGGCGTCCACCGTGGAGCGCCTCCTGCGGAACCCGAACTGGTCGTCCGCTAGATCGGGCCCATTCAGTGTCAGATGCTTGACGAGGCGGTCTGCAATTACTCTTTCAAAGAGCTTGCCCACCTCGTCAAGCAGCACAATGGGCCGATACGCGGACGAAGAGTCCGCAGGACGCCCCGGCTTCGCGACGAGGACCAGCTTTCCCGTCTTCCAGGGAAGTGGGAACTGGCCCCTCTCCAAGCATGCGCTAAAGAGCCCCCCCAATCGAGACCCGAGAGCCTCCATGGCCAGGACCCAGGCCTTCCCAGGCAAGCCGTCCGGTCCTGGGGCGGTATTTTTGGCGCCCATCCGCCGTAACGCCACTCTCATCTCTACCTCGGTCACCTCCGGAGTAAGGGTCCGTTCACACAGACCGGCTCGGAGAGCATCGGCGCGCATTTTTCTTTTCACACAGACCGGATCGTATGCGCTTGGAGTTGGTCGGAGCGGAGCTGCCAACTATTTCACATAGACCGGCTGGAAGCGACCTGAAAGCGGATGCGCTCGGAGCCGGTTGGATGCGCTCGCAGCCGGTCGGAATCGCTCGCAGCCGGTCGGATACGCTCGCAGCCCGCCGGATGCGCTCGCAGCCTGTCGGATGTGCTCGGAGGCGGTCGGATGCACTTTCGCTTGGTCGTTGAAAGGATTGTGCTATCAAAATGGCGGTCGGCGTGGAGAAGCGCGGACGCAATCGGAACCGATTGGCTGCGCGAGCGAGAAAGAGCACACAATCGGAGCCGATCGGCTGCGCGAGCGAGACAGAGCACGCAATCGGAGCCGATCGGCTGCGCGAGCGAGAAAGAGCACGCAATCGGAACCGATCGGCTGTGCGAACGTTAAAGAGCATGCAATCGGAGCCAAACGGCTGCACGATCGAGAAAAATTACGCGATCGGAGCCGGTAAGCTCCTCTTATTATTTCACACCAAGCGCCTTCAAGCATTTTTAATCACAAAAGCAGTGCACATGCAAAAATAAACCTTAATACAAATACTAAAAACTCTGTTTTCAACGTGATAAGAATCTGCTCTCCTCTCCGAGCCGGTCTGTGTGAACGGACCCTAACACCGTCGTCGCTGATGTGGTCCGCGTCGGATTCCTCTGGTGACGGAGCCATGGGCGGGGGGGAGTGATCCCCTCGCATAGGGAACAACGTGCTCACCACACCCTCCACGAGCTGTGGCCGGAGACTCTGCGTCAACGGAGGAGCCCATGGGCGGAGTTTCTCCCGCACCATCTTGTATGGGCGTCCCCACGGATCAGCGTTGAGGGTCCCCAGCCACACTTTGCAGGCCTCCTGCTTGGCCCGCTTTATCTCGGATCGGAGGGTGCGTTTTGCCACCCTATATCCCTCGTACAGCTCCGCCTCCACGGCTTCCGCATCCGCCCGACGGATACGGCGCCTGCGGAATCTAGTATGCACTGTGTATTAAGGTGGTTATCCATCCAAAGTTCGCCTTTTAAACCTTGGAAATGGACCCGTTTTCGTTTTATATAACATAGGAAATCATCCTTATATCCCACTCTAGGGAAGAGCCGGAGAGCTTATCAGACTTACAAACGAAAAGAGCACTGAGCCCCTAGGTGTTTCAGGGCTTTCTTTACAGAAATTCCCCGTGGCTCTAGAAGCCCCTGCTGGGCCCCTACGGTTTCGCTGACATCGTTTTTAGGCGCACGTGGAACTCTGCGCCGCCGATGACTTGGGCTCGGGTCGGACGGCAAGCTACCTATTGCTTGTCGTCCACAAGCCTGCGCTAATGGTTGGGTCGGAGTCACGGCGCCTTAGTCGTGAGGATGTCTGTTCCCTCTCGCATGCTTCGTAGAGGTAATCCGCCAGCCTTCTTCTGTTTCTTACAGATGAATCTGGTGCAGGATTTATTAAAAAAAAAAACATACTTGTAGACAAATAGTTTGAAATCGTAAATTAGGGTCTGAATCGTGGATTTTTTTTTTTACTAAAATTAATTTCTCATGGAGTTATTTCTTTATACAACGCTAAAGTTTGATGGTTTCAATCCCGTTGAGGGTCAATCCGGTACATGATAACACTATCAATTTGTAAAGATAAAAACAAAACACAACGACTTACAACTACCTAATTAATACTGGTCATTAGACTCGCTCACTTAAAGAAATCATTTTTTGTACATGCCTAGTTTTAGAAAAAAAAGTACTATATTTTTTTTTTATCTTTGCAAATTGGGTGATTCATTTACCAGATTGACTCAATACGAGACTAAAATAATCAAAATTTTGCAGTGTATCAATAGATTTTTTTTTTAAAGTTCAAAATGAGTAGAATCTGGCCTATCTGTTCACATCAGTATACAGTGTGTTTGTGGATCATGAGTTGACATGACCAGGTCTTCAATTTGATCATTGAAAGCCCAACATCAAAATTAGCAATATTCGGATGCTGCAAGCATTTCGTTTTATGTCCAGTTCACAAAACATTCCAAATTGCAAAATAACGTAATTTTTATGATAGTACCGGTACCGGTAGTCAAGTTATAAGAAAATCACTTTTATTTATTTTGATTGGAGGCAGATATGTGACGAAATTTATTAAAATTAATGTATGATTTTAAAATTTATGTTCTATTAAAACAAATATAACAAAAATAAAAGTGATTTTCTAATAAGTAGACTACTTTACTTATTGATATATTTATACTGAAATCCTCCACCAAATAGTGATTACAATGTTACAATGAATATTGGACATTTAGAGATTTGGACATTTTGCGAATTGGGACATTCTGCGCCTAAACAAGAGTAAAAATTTACCTTTTCCAATGACTTTTATTTTATTTCATTTAAATTCCTAAACAGTGAAACCCAAGTTCCAAAAAAGACAATTTATGACAGTGTTATTTGATTTATTTATTTTTGCTAGTTATACATTGGTAAAAATATTTTAATGCTATGAAACAATCTGACTTAGCATTTGGTTTGTAACATTATTAATTAATGCATAACTGATGCATGGGAACTAATGTAATAATTATGTAGTTCCCAAATTGACAAGCTACTTGATAGGTAGTAGCCATTAAGAGATTGCATTACATGCATTAGTTACGTGTTTGAGATAAACATTTAACTTGATGCAAAGCTTGGAAATGAACCAGTAGTACTTTATCTTATGTTCCTAAGAAATAAAAATTTCCTACAATATTTTACACTTGATCAAGTTCTATTAAAAAATTAAGCATTTGTCTGTCACATGAAATCAAGTTATGACTAATTATATAGAAATAAAAAAATTGAACCTTTACAATTAAGACACAGGATACAGGTTTAAAAATACATTATGCCCAGAAATAAAAACAACAGAATGTAGATAATGTTTCAGAAGAAGTCAGAATAAATGATTAGTTGTATTATAGCTTGGGCATAAGACCTCTTACCTAAACCAAGACTTGAGTAAAACTAGCCTTAATAATACAAAAGCAAGTTTAACTTTTTAAAGGCCACAATAATTTAGGTAATATGATAAATAAATGGGTGTTACCCTCTATATGGGTAATTGAAGAGCTATGTAAAATGAATTCTTACTTATTCACCCAATCTACAATTATTAAAACAAAGTAATCTTGCACAAAAGACTGACTCCGAGCACAATAAATGCAATCATACAAATCTAAGATAAACACTAGCATAGTATTACTTAAATTGAAGTCAAAATTAATTTAGATGCATATCATCATTGCTTATTAAGAAAATCAAGTGAAACACATAATATTATAGTATAGTGTGGATTCAAGGTGAGAAATAGGTAGATTGGGTCTATGGAGAAAAGTTATCTGATGAGAAACTAGAAAGTGCTTCCCTCTGGTGGCTGTGACAGCTTCATGTTTTCTTTCAATGTCATGAGACGTCTCAGTTCCTGCAGAACTGTCTTGATTGTATAATCACGTTGCCATCTAGCAAGAATTGGAACTTGTCTGTTATCCACCTATACCAAAAAAACATATATGAACTACAAACGAAGTAAATTTAAATAAATAATTTAGCATCATTACTAGGTATCAATACTTACAAGCCCAGTCTGACTGTTGACACAGTTCATGTTGATTCTAGAAATAAAGCGAGCAGTGGGAGGTTCATCAGGGTATCTGGTACCACACTCAATTTTTAGCGAATACATCCTATTTTCATAAGGTGTCTGTAAAAGAATTATCAATTAGGTTGAATTGAAGACTTATACTTATTTTTTTACTAGGTTTAAAAATAACAACTGAATTTTTACCCTAGGGGGGCCAATTATCATGCCAGTCCAATGAGTGAGGGTCATATCATCATCACTCTCAAGGCCCCAAGATATGGTACCATCGCCCACTCCCTTTTGGCCTTGTTCAAGTTCTTCTAGAAGACGAAAGTTTCGAGGAACCACTGTCCAAAAAAGAAGTACGATTAATAATGCAAGATCAAAACAGTCACAAAGCAGGATGTAATTAAACATACCTTATAACAAAATAAATCTTTATAACAAATAAAACAAAAACTTACCAACGCCTGATGACGGATTCGCCATGATCACAATTTCACCGGCGCGCACTACCTAGCGAATAAAGTGAAGTTTAAGATTTAGTAACCTGGCATTTACCATGCAAATCGTTTACTCGCTTTAAGCAGCTGAGCATCCAATAATTAATAATTACAATAAATGATAAAATTTATTCCCATTTATTCCTTGATTTTTTCAATCAAAGAGAAAAAAAGGAAGGTTAGCAGTTTTTTGTTGACTTTGACAAATGTCATTACTCTTTACTCTATGGCAAAAATAGTTTTTGACTCGGTCATCCTTGGTTATCCAGAAGATTAATAAGAATAATAATTCTTTGTTAAAATATTTCTTTTTTTTTGTGACAACTGGACTTGAAAATGTCTTGATTTACACCAATTATACAATAACAAGCCAAAAGGATTTCCTCAGACATCTAAACCTAGATTTAAATGCAGCAACTTTAGTCGCTGGCAATTTTCTGTCAACACTATCCGACATACAAAATTCGCACTCACAGACGTATAAAGATACGTCTGTGTGAATTGACACTCCACACGGAACCGAGATGGACGGCAAATTTTTAAAGGTATGTGATACCATCATAATGTAACGGCCCGTTCACGACTTCAGTCTTAGAGCGAAGTGGTGTCGGCAAGCGGCATTTTGCACGACATGTACAGTAGAATCATTTCAACTTTGCATGTCTGAAGTTAGGCTCTGCGAACTTTAGCGCGTGTGTAATTACTCGTAAAAGAATAAAGGGTTTAAAAATTATTGCCAAGTTAACAGCAATAATAACTACTAATGGCATTGTTTTTTTAAACCCTGCTGGGTTCTTCGCTGACCACTCCTTGAGGCGTGCATGAAACGGTTACCGAACTGTGGGACGGCGAGCTGCCCATTGCTCATCGTCCGCAAAACCCGGTATCGGTTGGGACATGAGGGCTGTTACCTCATACTTGCACCCTACTTCTTTGCTAGCATTCCTGCTTCGCAGAAGGAGTGACCGCCAGCCACTGCTCCTCACTTCGGACCAAGACCTGTCACATAGAGATGGTATGTGGGTAAATCCCAACGAATTGGGTATTTTCCCGCTAAATACCGAATTTGGGTATAAACAGGGTTCCTACCAGGTAAATATCCAAAATCATGGGTATAAAAAATAAAGACTTATTGGTTTAATTCTAAACACTGAACGACTTATTTAATCGCATAGATATAATACTATTTAAACGAACCAAAGTTAGAAAACTTTTTACGGGAATTAAAATTCAACTAAATCATCACCCATACTTATGTTCGTTCGGCTAAATTCAGACTCGAAGTCACCATCTTACTGGATCCTTGCTCTTGGCATTTGATACTTGTCTTTTGGTACTTGGCTATTGGCACTTGATATTTAGAACTTGGCACTTCGAAAATTTCAAGGACTGACCGTGTTCGGTGAGAACGTGCCGTGAAGTCTTTCCAGTCAGTTCTCAAAGGGGGCTTTACCGCCATAATCATAGCGTGCCCAAGTGAAACTAACCTGGGACAGTTTGAAATGAAACATGCTCTAACGTCTTCTTACTTATTATTGTAGAAAGAGACAGCATCTGTTCTCTGCCTGTCACTGTTCCAGAACTTTTCGGAAGTATACATATTATGAAGTTATCATTTACCAAAAATATCGATTATGAATTACATTACTTTATGTTTATTTTGGCTAAACTGCTATTTAATTAAATTGAAATACAAGCATAATCAAGTTGTCAGTCTTAAGCCTGCAAATTCACGAAGGGTCGTTTTTATTTCATTTCAATAGCATGTTTATGAACCTGATGCAAATGTAATCAATGAGTTTTTGGTTCCAGTGGAAGAGTCTGTTATTTTGGATATTTCATATTATTTCAATATTTATGCAGAGATGTTTATTATTTAAAAAAAAAAACAATATTTTGAAACTGTTATCTCCTTGAAACTGAAACAGGTTTGTGATTTTATCTGTTCCAGCCCACTAACCTACTTCTACTGCCTGCGGTTGTTTCATGGAATCGCATTCGTTCGCTTGTTATTTTGTTCCCACCACTCACCGCACCACACGGTGCGATGTAGCAATTCGCTCAAAAACACAGCGCGCGTTTTCGCTATGAATGGCTTCTCGTGGCGTGCTTCGAAGATTTCCATACTTTTGATTTTGGCGCTCGCTGCACCGCACATTTTTTATTAGCTGCGGCTCATACACATTTGCGGCCGTTCACGACTTCGGTCTTACAGCCCATTCACGACCTTGACGTAACACGCGTCGTTTTGTGTAGGGTTGCACCGGTTGTACAATCCGTTCCAAATGAGAATAGGATCGATGGCAATGTTTTGACGTCACGTCGAACTGTCAAATTGAAGAAATTAGGTAGAGTGAACAAAAAAAGATGTTTTAAAAAAATAATTTACGTACGAATCGTGAATGAAAAAAGTTTTATCAGAATACAGTTTTTCAATTTTCTTTATCTCTGTGTCACTGTGTGATGTGTCTGAATAGTGGTAAATAGAAAAAAAGGCGAATTGTTTCTAACAATGAAAATAAGAAAGAAAATAGTTTTTCTTGTAAACTATTTATGACTTAAAACAATATATTTGGCAAATATATATTAAACCTTAACGTTTTTACTTCAACTAGAATTAACTAAAATTTAGTAATTAAAAGCAAAAAAAAACTTTTTATTGATACGCAAATAAGATTTTTTTGCAAACCGTACTTTTCACTCAAAATTTGACAGATCGAGGTTATTGACTTTCCTGTTCTTATTTGGAACACATAATATAGCGTTTTAATAATATGTTTGGCCGCCTTGTCCTTTAGGAGATATAACTTCCTTGACCTTAAACCCAGAAACCGATATATTATTTTACTCTATGCCAGAAACACTCTTTACGTGACTTGCGGTATTTTTAAATTTCGAATTAAGATGTAAATAGTGTCAACATTAATTAATTACTTGAATTAAAAACAATTATTCATAAATCAAAATTGAATTAAACAAATCATCGTATATAAATATAACGCGATGTAACTAACGTAGAATAGGAGATATAACATCCTTGGATGTAACAGATCACGATTCGTAACTGTCAGTGTCGGTTTTTGTATGTCTTGAACAGAATTTCACAATGTTTCAAACTTAGGTTTCAAATATAAATAATAAATTACTGTTCTACCATTTTAGTTGATCAGGTACAAATGTTTCAATAGCAAAGATAACACAATTCATGCTATGAATAGGCTGGGTTTACAGACCATTGCGTTACAGACTGGTTCTTTAAAAAAAGGCAATCTGCATTAGTTGGACATTTTATTTCATTTGGCAACACAATTTTAAATTTGACATTTGTATAACCTCAAATAAAAATTTAATTTGTTTGTTGCATGGACTGAAACCTTTGCATAACTTTCACTTATTCAAAGCTAACTGTTTTCCATGACGCTGCAACTACTACGCGTCATACGTAATTCATTTGTTGTACCAACTGAAAATTGTTCACATTATTTCGGTCGCCATTGTAAGTTCTTACGTAGCGAATACCGTTATTCGGAGCGGGGGTTGGGACGCGTGAGGGGGGCTCGTATCAGCAGCGCCGTTGGAGCGCGAGTTCACTCTGTCACTCGGTCATTACGGTATTTCTGTACAGCGCGTCCTACATTCTCGATCGTGAAAGAAAAAGTGACAATGCCCGAAAACAAACAGTTTCAGCGTCTCCCTCGATTCGTGGTGCCTAAACATTATGATTTGGAATTGGTTCCGAATCTGCAGGAATTCACATTCACTGGAAAAACAGCAGTGAAAGTATCGGTAAGTGGAAATTTCATCATTGACGATGCAAAAAAAGTTTTCCATGTGTCTCACTAATCTGATCATATACCTTTTAGATATTGAGCTCAACGAGTGAAATAGTGTTAAATTGTTTGGATTTGGAGCTGAAAAACGTCAAGTTGCAGTACGAGGATGGAGGTACGGAATCCATCAAGCCGTCCGAAGTCCGGCTTAACACAGCAGACGAAACTGCGACCATTGTGTTTGCTAAGCCACTTGAGGAAGGTGACGCGACGTTACATTGCGAATTCAAAGGCGAGATCAACGACAAGATGAAGGGTTTGTACCGCAGCAAATACCTGACGCCTGCTGGTGAGGAGCGTTACGCCGCTGTCACGCAGTTCGAGGCAACAGATGCTCGGCGCTGTTTCCCCTGCTGGGATGAGCCTGCTATCAAAGCTACATTTGATATTACTCTTGAGGTGCCTGCCGACCGAGTTGCTTTATCTAATATGCCTGTCAAGGAAGAGAAACTCATTGGTGAAAAGAAAAGGATTCATTATGACACTACTCCTATAATGTCCACTTATCTGGTTGCCTTTGTTGTGGGTGAATATGACTATGTAGAAAAGAAATCCCGTGATGGTGTTCTAGTAAGAGTTTACACACCTGTGGGAAAGAGCAAGCAAGGTATATTTGCTCTGGAGGTGGCTGCTCGAGTTCTACCCTATTATAAGGAGTATTTTGATATAGCCTACCCTCTACCTAAGATTGACTTGATTGCCATTGCTGACTTTTCTGCTGGTGCTATGGAGAACTGGGGTTTGGTCACATACAGAGAGACTTGCCTACTGGTGGATGAAGAACACACATCTGCTGTCAGGAGGCAGTGGATAGCCCTGGTGGTAGGACATGAGTTAGCCCACCAGTGGTTTGGAAACCTAGTCACTATGGAGTGGTGGACACATCTTTGGCTAAATGAAGGCTATGCCTCATTTGTTGAGTTCCTTTGTGTCAACCATCTTTTCCCTGAGTATGATATTTGGACTCAATTTGTCACTGAAAATTATATCAGGTATGCAAAATACTTATTGGAATGTTTATTCTGTGTACATAATTAATAGATATTTTAATATTCTTATTTATGAGTACATAGTCTTAACCAGAACAAATTTACTCAACAATTCATAAAAAGGCTTTATTTATCATTTCTTTGTTTGTGAGATTGTTTATCTCATATTCTCTGGATTGTAGCCAGCAATGTAAACTGTAAAGTCATTCACCTTGTTCATCAGCCATTCACAAGAGAACAATAGAATTAGTTTAATCAGCCATATTATTTAAGTGCTCATTTATTATGTACATTATGTATGGTTGACCTTCATGAGTCTTGATATTTCAGAGCATTAGAATTGGATTGTTTGAAGAATTCACATCCCATTGAAGTTCCTGTAGGACACCCATCAGAAATTGATGAAATATTTGATGACATATCTTACAACAAAGGAGCGTCAGTAATTCGCATGCTGCATAAATACATTGGTGATGATGACTTCCGTAAAGGCATGAACATTTATCTCACTAGACATCAGGTAAACAGGTTCAATCATATCATAAAATGAAAATTTGCTTCATTCAAGTTACAAGTAATATAACTCTCAAATGATTATATGAATCAAACTTAAAATAACACTAGATTCATGAGGAGATTCAAGATATCTTGTTATTTTCTTGCATTTATAAAAATACATTATAATAATTATAGAAGGTGCCACAGTGGTAAATAACATGAAAAGCATTAGTGCATACATCTAGCACTACATATCCTTTGAGAGTTATACAACACATTACAATAATTAACAGGCTTAGGAACTAGAGAGATACT
Organism: Mythimna loreyi; assembly: GCA_029852875.1. Lineage (NCBI taxonomy): Eukaryota > Metazoa > Arthropoda > Insecta > Lepidoptera > Noctuidae > Mythimna > Mythimna loreyi. Next base: position 9,250,586 of record CM056780.1, read on the forward strand.
ACTTTTATCAAATTATCCACCATGTATAGACATAACTGGTAATTGTGATAAAAGCATCAAGCACTGTTTAATGTAATAATGATAACATTGGGTATTTGCTAACATAAAACATGTAGGTACTTGAATATGGAAATACTCATCTTTTCAAGTACAAAATCTGAATTTAAAAAGACAGTACTCATTAACTGTTAAACAATTGTGTATTAAAACCTAATCCACTTAGGTCATTATAATTATTTTGTATTGTTTTTTGTCATACATTATTGTGTGCAACTTTGATATTATCATAAGTAGAGATTACTTAATTCTAATATTTTTATGTCCAGTACAAAAATACTTTCACTGAAGATCTATGGGCAGCCTTGGAGGAGGCTTCTAACAAACCAGTTGGAGCTGTGATGTCCACATGGACTAAACAGATGGGATTCCCAGTTGTTGAGGTTAGTTTTGTAATTTAATACATCGACGCCTTTGGGCAATAAGTCAGTAGCAAAAATTTGTTTTTCAATTACCAACCTACTCTCTGGGTAATAGAGTCAGTAACCGAAAAACAGTTTTTTTTTTTGCGATTACTGATTTACTGTCTAGAGTAGTTGGGGAATATGTTAATTTCACTATCATATAATTATTTAGTTCCTCAAGCTAATTGGGAAAACTCTAGGAGGGATTTTAGAATGGCCAATATTCTGCTAGAGTTAAAAATTAACATATTACATTTGGATTTGAAATCTGTCATTCTTCACTGTGTGTTCTCATTTTCGCCAAATATTTTTGTGACCTTTTGACTGCCACAGTCATGTCATTCAAAATTCGTCCCGCATGCTACTGTCACAACTATGATATGACAGATTTAGATATGAAATAGGAATTTGACGACGAAAGCACCCCGCCGAGCGTCGAGAATTGCAGGGCGATCTCCGGTCAGTGTAGGCGCGGGCTTGCGAACGACGAGCAATAGGTAGTGCGTCACCTGTTGTACTATAAGGACAGAGTTAGAGTATTCGATGGCGCATAGTGTTTTACACGCATTTTAAAGGGGTGTCATCATGTCCCAATTGGGCCGATGCCATGAGAAAACAAAAAGTTTAGGTAGTAAACAATTTCTTTTTTTGTGTGTGAATTTTGAAAGATTTATGTGCAGAGTAAATATAAAACCACTGTAATGTTTTTTTAGAAATATCACATTTACCTTTTTTTTGAGAATATTTTATCATATTTTAGGTGAGCTCAGAACAGCAAGGGCCGGACAGAGTTCTAAAGCTGACACAGCAGAAATTCTGTGCAGATGGCAGTCAAGGTGGAGACACACTATGGATGGTGCCCATCACAATCTCAACACAGGAACAACCTTCAAAGGTAGGTTTAGATAAATACCCCACATTTTTGAGAAATGCCGCCATAATATAACAAATGTCTATTCATTGAACCAATTGCCAATAATTCAAGAGGAAGGTTTATGTGCATAATACATGCACAAATTATTAAATATCAGTAGCCGTGCGAAGCTGGGGCGGGTCGCTAGTAATATATAAACATATGTATTATATCTTATCATACAAGTGATTACAGTCGAGAGCAATAAACGTCGCGAAAGTTGCTAGCAATTAACTCATGCTGTAATATCATGTCATCTGAGTCTCAAAAACTCAAATCATTTATTTCAAATAGACCAGGCACTTATATTGTCAAAATGTTGGTCAGTCAAAAAAAGTGAAGCTACTTTGCATGTTCTGAAGTTTACGCTGCTAAAATCGTAGCCCTTCCATATTAGATTGGTAAAACGGAGTATAAGGAATACTTGAGGAGTACATAAATCCCTATTTATGACAAAAAAAAAGCGGGCGAAGAAGGTTTGGAAGGACTTGAGGGAGGCCTTTGCCCAGCAGTCGGACAGTTAGGGCATTAAAAAAAAATGCTGCTTCATGACATAGTATAAAACAAAGTTGCTTACCGCTGTCCCTATGTCTGCTTAGATCTTTAAAAATATGCAACGGATTTTGATGCGGTTTTTTTTAATAGACAGAGTGATCCAAGAGTAAGGTTTAGGTATATATTTTTAAGAGATATTGTATGATCATTCCCCAATAATCCCCAGTGTCTTTTTCTTAAACTCCTATATTTTAAGGATCTAGCTTTTATATGTAAATTCATTCATATACTTATTTTAGTCATTTGCTTTTCAGGTAGCTTTATCAACTGTGTTGGAAAAGAGAACACAAGAGGTCGTGTTAAAAGACGTCTCGGAGAGTTCCTGGGTCAAGCTCAACCCTGGCACGGTAAGTTATATACTTGTATTTTTTTTTTTTATTTCACATGACAAGCAAAACTGCTGTATATTGCCCGTCGTTGCTGACAGTTGTCTAAATTGATTTAGGTGGCTAGAGACAAATTACGTTACGTTAACTATGCGCGTGGTTGGGGGCGTGCTTCACGTTGCTAGTGTAATTATCTAAACATATATATATTTCTATTAACAAGCAAAATTTGACTTTCAAGATGCTGGCAAGGATATTATACCTTGCCAGCAAAGTAATATAAATACTTTCGGTATAATGATGACGATTATTTACTTTGTAAACGACAAAAAACTCAACACATTAATTTATCAAACGATTAATTTATATTTTCGCCACGCGCAAGCTTACGTTGGAAGTGCTCTAATAAGAGCAATTTTTTTTTGCATTCAGTTGAAACTGTTCCCACAAGAAGCGGAAACAATTAATAAATGTTTGTTTAGGTTGGATACTACCGCACGCGCTACCCTGCGTCAATGCTGGCGCAGCTGGTGACCGCCATCCGCGACGGCTCGCTGCCGCCGCTCGACCGGCTCGGCCTCCTCGACGACTGCTTCGCGCTCGTGCAGGCTGGACACACGCAAACAGCAGAGGTTTCTATCAAACACATTATTAATATTCAATATTAATAGTTTCATTCATATATTTGATAATTATGTCTCCAATTTTTATTTTACAGTCTTTGAAACTTATCGAAGCCTTCACCAATGAAACGAACTTCACAGTGTGGTCTTCAATCTCTAATTGCTTATCGAAACTGAGTGCCTTATTCTCACACACACCTCTTGACAAGCCCTTGAAAAATTACGGTCGTAAGCTGTTCTCCAACATCACTCGACGTTTAGGTTGGGATGCTGAGGAAAAAGAGAGTCACCTTGACACATTGCTCAGGAGTTTGGTACTCAACAAAATGATTAGCTTTGAAGACCCAGATACTATCAAAGAAGCAAAGAGCCGGTAAATAATATTTTTGATGATCTCTAGTTATTATTATTGAAATGAACTTTCACCAGGAATTTTGGCACAAATGCAGGTTTAATATGATAATGTGATGCAGGTTCGAAAAGCACCTGTCAGGCGCGTGCACGCTGCCGGCGGACCTGCGCTCGGCGTGCTACCGCGCCGTGCTGGCGGACGCGGACGAGGCCACGTTCCAGCGCTTCCTGGCGCTGTACCGCGCCGCCGACCTGCACGAGGAGAAGGACCGCATCAGCCGCGCGCTCGGCGCCGTCAACGACCCCGCGCTGCTCAACAAAGTGCTGGAATTCGCTATCTCGGTAAGAAATGACTGTTGTCGGTTCATCATCATCATCAGCCTTTTAATGTTCCCACTGCTGGGACACAGGCCTCCTCTCTATTAGAGGGAATGGGCCGTAATCCACCACGCGGGCCCAGTGCGGATTGGTGGATGTCAGATGTCTTCGAATTTTTTGGTTCTAAGACATGCCGGTTTCCTCACGATGTTTTCCTTCACCGTTTTGAGAGCAGTGGTGATGAAATAAATTACACAAAGAAATGCGCCTGGCTGGGTTTGAATCCGCGACCTACAACTCGTAAGTCGGGGCCGATACCACTTGGCTACCACTGCTCTAGTTGTCGGTTGTTGTCGGTTACGTTGCCACAATGACACGAAAAAAATCGACTCCACAATATAACAAATAAAAGTACTATTTTCATTATTTTACAGGATGAAGTGAGGTCCCAAGACACAGTCTTCGTAATAGTTTCGGTAGCAGTCAGTAAAAATGGTCGCGATCTCGCTTGGCAATTCTTTAAGGATCACTGGCAACAATTCATGGATCGGTATCAAGTATGTTATCATTGGATATACAATACTATACAACTATTTAAGTACACTATGACATGTTCATTTGCATCGTTATTAATAATAGGATAGCTCACACGAGTATTTTGTTAATTACAGGGTGGCTTTTTACTTGCCCGACTGGTAAAGTCAACGACGGAGAACTTCGCGTCGGAAAGCAGTGCGCAAGAGATCGAGCAGTTCTTCCGCACGCACCAGTCGCCGGGCACGGAGCGCTCGGTGCAGCAGGCGCTGGAGACCGTGCGCCTCAACGCGGCCTGGCTGCGCCGCGACCTCGCCTCCAGCACCACGTACTTGCAGGCCTACCACTGAACGAGCCCCACACCACTCTAAACTCTACGATTCTAAGCTTATTTTATAGATTAAACAACCTGCCGCCGAATTTAATACTATTTTGTTATTACCAATAGTAAATTATTTGCAGGACCAAATGACACAAGACTGAAAACTACAACGAAATCTACAGTAATGTTTCACTTAGCATTATTTATTTTCAATTATTTTATAAATTATGTAGTCTACGGAACAGAAAGTTGACGTAATGTAGTTCAACAGTTTCAGTGTGCTATATTGTTTAGTTATAATTGGTTATATTATGGATTACAGCTGACTGAAGGATGATTTGGTCATTTTTTGGTTTATGAAATGATTTTGGGATTTTTGCTAAATTGATAGTTGAACTGTAGTTTTGTTAAAGATATTGTAATTGGTCAAATAAGTGTACTCGATACAAAAGAGCTAGCAAATTATTAAAATTTTCAAGAACCACCTTGTTTTCCAATACCGTATGCATTTTCTTTTGCTAGAAGTTAGTGTATTGTGTTGTTGTTTTACACTCAAAATTGTTGTTGAAGGAGTATCTGAATATGTTAACACTGTAGTAGTTTATACGAATTTGGCCTTACTCCAATTAATCAATGCTTATGGATTCCAAATGGGCTACTTTAGTACTATTGCTTGCCATGTAAGATAATTAAGCTATTAGATCTACTTAAATATAGTACGATAAAATAGAATAACATATTTTGCGGCTAGTTCGACCTACAGGCCTACTTACATTTTTTTGTAAATGTGTATAAATATTATTTAATTTTTGTTAGACATGTTGAGTGTTTTACTACTGGTGCTGAATGCATTTTTGTTTAGTTTCAGTTCTGTAGGACCAAGTAACATTTTGAACTGTGCTCTTACAGATAATTGATATTAGCTACTTCATTTAAACCTTGTGCAATTGTTTTATATTAAAATTGCATTTTATTTTAATGTATATTGGGGATTTAATTATTTCAAGACGCATTATTTTATTTGTAGTAAGTTACTTCATAAAAAGTACATATAAAATGAGAAGTGTTATTTTAAGTATTTTTATTTGGAATGGTTAAAAAGTTGTTGAATTTGTAGGTATGTAAAATAATGCGTGTTCAAATCAACCCGGTTTATTTATTTGTTGACATTCAAGCTTAGTCAAAATTGTGATTTCGGGGTTATAACAATTTAAAGTTACCATTAGTGTCGCATTTGTTGTCATCACTGATTTGTTTTGTAAGACTGTGTTATCGCAATAAATCGTACAAAATATTATTTTGTTTATCAATGACTAGCCTTCTGCCAGCGGCTTCCCCCGCGTGAATGTAGGGTTCTCCATACAAAATTTAGACTCCCATTACATCTCTAGGAGCTGAATTTTGAAAAACCCTTTCTTAGTGTTCGCCTACGTCATAAAAGGAAGCTTTATGCAAATTTTCACGCTACTAGTCCCAGCAGTTTTCGCTGTGCATTGATATGTCAGTCAGCCAGTTACTCCTTTTATATATACCTATAGATATACCTTGGATACAAATTCCTCATAAGCATTTCCAGTCGCAAGATTTCCAGAACTGAAACCGACTAATATTATAAATGGGAAAGAGCTGTGTTTGTTTGTTTGACCGTCTTTCACTGCTAAGCGGAGCGACGAATTGACGTGATTTTTAAGTGGAGGTCCTGATGTCAAAGTCCACACGGCGACGACGACAGATTCAATGATCTTGTGTCGGATACGAACTGCCGAAGAGAATAGGCCTTTATGATAAATTATAAATATATTACGACGATTACAATAATTATGGTGTAAGCGCCTATAACGAACCGCGTCTGTGAGCCTAGTGGCGGCGCATGAGCGACGTAGCTTTCCCCGCATGCGCATCTTCCTGTGGCCACACGTAGTGGTGCGCCGATAGACTTCGCAGATTTCAAGGTAGGAAGCTAAAGCTCGGTACACAGACTTTTTGTTAACCTTTTTTTTAATAAATATAATAGGGGATAGAAATTTGTGTGAGACTATGAAATAATATTGTTCAGAGTTCTCTTCCGTGTTATAAATCAGAACCAACCGTGTTACCCCGAATTTAAGGTGAGCGAAGCCGCGGGCAAAAGCTAGTACAATATAAAAATCGGCCAAGAGCGTGTCGGGTCACGCTCAGTGTAGGGTTCCGTCCGCCACAAATTTCTCACAATATAACAAAACCCAGTAGCCCATGTAAAAATTAGTAGCCCAATTTCCCGAGAGATGGCGCTATACTTGGTAGTAATTTTGGATTGCGTGAACCGATTTTGTTCTTTTTGTATTTTTATTTGAAAGAAAGAAAGAAAGTTTACTTAAAGTTCTACTTTTGAGATTTTTTTCATATTTTCTAAACGTATGGTTCAAAAGTTAGAGGGGCGGACGCCTCATTTTTTACTTTTGGAGCGATTATTTCCGAAAATATTTACATTATCAAAAAATTATTTTACGGGACCCTTAATCATTTTTAAATACCTTTCCAACGATATATCACATGTTAAGGTAGAAATGAAAAAAAAATCACTTTCCACTTTACGTGTAGGGGAGGTACCCTATTAAAATATTTTTTTCCACTTTTTGTTTGTGCACTTTGTCGGCATGGTTGTTATACACATTGATACCAAATTTCAGCTTTCTAGTGCTAACGGTCGCTGAGATTATCCGCGGACGGACAGACAGACAGACATGGCGAAACTATAAGGGTTCCTTTTTGACTACGGAACCCTAAAAATGTCCATGTACACTTATCCTCTTCAGTAGGTAGCTTATTTTTTTTTAGGCTGTAGCCGAGTCAGGCCTCATGGTCGAGCAATTTAATAACGGAAAGTCTGGCTTTCTTGTACCTATATTGCGCAGGACGAAACGTTCAGATGTTACTATTGTGCAGATCGCCCAGAGGGCATGGTGGTCTACCCATCTTCATCCGAGCTCCCCTGGTTCCATGTGGAGGCGATTGGCAGCGACCTTTCATGTGCAGCCCTGGTACGAAGGCAAGCAGACCTGTGAAGCAAAGAACTCTCGGAGAAGTTATTACCCGCGCCCGTTGCGGTAGAGGAAACTGTATTTTACTTCAATACTCACGAGACGATTTTCGACCGTAAGTCGGGCCCCGGGGCAGCGCGGCGGAAACCGCAAGGAATAGCGTAAACCGCGGCTGTCAAACGCGTCGTGTAAAAATTGTACAAGAATAAAGCACATTTTGATTTTTTACATAATAATATCTGCATCCTACAGAAACCGCTGCGTCCGCGGGTGAAAACCGTTTCGTGAGTTCTCTCCCTTACAGCGAATAGGCATGTTGGCAGTGACGAAATATATCGTTAATCGATATTTATAAAAAACGACGACATAGTAGTCATTGCTGAGACGTGAGAGTAGTCAGCATAATACTCAATGACCTCGGTAGAGCTTCCAAAAGAGTGGGCCTTATTTTTTATAGAGTGAGCCTTAAAATGAACATGTAGGTATAAAACCAAAGTCATAAAAAACAGCCATGCCAAGCCAACAAACAGTCTTCGATCTCGATAGGAGTGGGTCCTATCAAGATTGGAGATTCTGTACTCAGACTTGTAAACGATTACGTCTAACTACCTCGGACAGACAGTCCTGTCGGGTTAAAAGAGGTCAACCGTCGAAACCGACTCGACTGGGCAGAGTTCAGGAAGTAGAGCGGTAACTTCTCATCCATCTAAAGCAGGAAATGAAAACAATTTATAAAACAGTACATCTATATTGCACTATAACATCTCACTGAGTATTGTACAAATCGTGTATCGTTATTACGAAAATGGATTATGCTAAAATACAAACATTACACAGTGATGCCAATTAAATAGCTAGCAGGTGCATTATCACAACACAAACTAATAGGTACACGAGAACATAGGGCACGAGCAATCCTTGCACCACACCAACATTACGATATTATCGAAAACAGATAAATTAATCGTTTGGTTGAATCGACACTTCAGAAATTTTATTATAGTACAAATAAGACAAAACGAAGCGGCGGCCTTTCTGGCATTAACAGAAGCATTGCGAGTGCACTATATAATATTCAGAATTTTACATAGTCTAGAATTTACTTTGATGTAATTTTATTTAAATCATGTTAACTAGTAATAATTCGTTTTCTTAAGTCACACAAAGTGAATATTATTGCGCCTTGTTAAACTATTGTGTAAACTAGTTCAAAGAGCTAAGATTAGACAAGTCAAGTCGCTTCCCAAACATTTACGTTACGAGTATATTACATAGGCTTTAATCTATTGCTTGTACGTAATATACATATCATTTTAATTACAACCTTTTATAATGCAGAAGTCAGATTTTTCAACAACATTAAACTTCATTATTACATAAAATAGACTTATTACTCATTATTTATAGTTATTATGTACAAAAAGAAAACAGATTTACACATTGAGTAGTTGACGCACATGTAAACAAATCCAAATAAGTACTATAGGGGTGTTTGGACAAACAACAGATAAAATGTTTGTTACGGCTGAATCTATATACATACAGATATCTTAATACTAGTGACTTTTTATATTGTACAATTTACTTTATCTTCAGTGTACATGTTGGGAAAATTATTGTAATGCTTTAGGTTTATTTTTGAGTCATGAAATACATAATGTTTTCTTTAGAAGTGTGCTGGAAAATACACAATGGAAATGTGAGGCACAGCCCATGTCCAACCCCATACGTGAGGGCCAAGAAGTGTCTCTCAACGGTGGCGGTACGCTATTGATATTTTTATTAAAATTATCGCTATTTTTATTTTAGTAAAATTATCTTTAAATAAAATACTTTACTACGGAGTAGTTTCTCATACTATTGATAATAGATTGAAGTTGAAAATGTGCACTATCTTTTACTTCGGCACTCGGACAAAGTTGCTCTTAACTAAGTAATTGACTCTATTGACGTACCAAAAAGTAACAGAATCACGGAATATATAATCTTTCTTGGAAAATATTTCTAATGAAACAGTTTCGTCACACAGACCTGCAGCCGTCAAGGTATTCATATTTTGGTAAAAAAAAAAATGAAGTCAGTGATCGTGTTTTGCGGTTTTTAATCAGATTTAGTTTAATTTATAAAAAACAAAATCAGTGAAATTGTTTACCGTAAAACATATTTTGGTAAGACATGATAGTACTGTCTTATTAGACGTCGTTTTTTTTAATCAATTATTATTTATTAATGACTTAGTTTTGACACCTAGGTATATATGGTTGGGTGGGCTGACAAAATAAATAATAAGGCCATAATAATTATGGCCTTATTATTTATAGTAATAATTATTATTATGACCCCTAAACACAATCAGATGGGCAGCCTCAATTTGAAACATACTAGTAAAATTTTTTAGTGTTTCAATCATCATCATTTCAGCCACATTACGTCCACTGTTGGACTTAGGCTCCCCCAAGCTTCGCTATGACGACTCCCGTGGATTCTCGGGACCATCGGGTCGTGGTCGTATTTCAGTGCAGCAATAATTTTCCAAACATGCCATACACCCAAATCGTAACTAGCCACGTCGCGGTTTATTGCTTTATAACAACAATCACTGCAGTTGCAGTCGTTTTGCGTAAATTGACAAATTCAGCAACATCTCTATAGATACCATATCCCTAAGAATGAAGGCAACTTTAAAAATATTATAATAGGTACTCCTAATTTTAATTATGAAACATTCCATTCATAGTATAAACATTGTCTTGTTTATTAATTACTCTAAAATATTGCATTTACTTCGTTAGTTTGAAAATAAAAATAGTAGGTACTCTACACTACAGACATTTGTGAAAACATTTCATATTGTTTATTAAAATATTATGCTTATTAATTTATAATTGAGATTTAATATTTTTGAATATAACTCGTTTAAGATAGATAACAACGTATTTGGTAATAGTGTTTGCTCGAAGGTTCAGTTTCTGCCAAAAAGTGGTTTTTCGCTGCTGTTAGTAGTTGAATATTCAACTGAACTGAAACAGGCGTCTATGAGCCAAAATTTATGAAAGCGACCTGAAAACTGTCTTTCATTCGTCTATGTATGCAATTTGTGTTTCATCGTTTATGCACTTATTCATGGTAGTTATAACTTTTGAGGATTTTTTATTTTTCAATGGTTTGATTATAACTTTCTAAGGATTTTTTTTTTATTTTTTGGCAGCATTTTTCTAACTACGTGTGTTTAAAAAAGAACTGCCAAAAAACAAAAATTACACTACAATAAAACCTACACTAAAAGGAGATAATTATTCATGCAGTCTTCAAAGATATCTCACTCTGCCTATTAGAATTTATTATTGCTTCATTTTTTAAAGTATGCGCCATGTTTGACGTAAATAAACTCTTTTCTCTGTTTGGATCTCATTTTCCGACATTTTAATAACCATCAAGTTTTGAAACGAAAAGAAAGGCAACATTTTAAAGCAATTATTAATAAGTCAACGTCCTCAAAGGGTCAGAGATAGTTCAGATATTCATAAGAGTATCTACTCAACACTCATATCTTTTAGTCTTCGTACCAGATGTATATAGTACCATCAGCATTAAATACATGCAAAAATATTCAACTCTCTTTTTATTCAAAATATAAAATATTCTACCTTACAGAAATATATAAATATATTTTACCGTTTTAAACGATCGCAAAGTAGTTATACTTACAGGAGAGGCAGCCAGTTGGAGTATTAAAATTGTTTAATGCTGACTGTACTAAGTTATTGTGTTAAGTACAGACAAATAAATTCTGTACTCACTTGACGTACAAGTAAAATTCTTTAACATTATTTCGGACGGTATTATAATAGCTGTGTGAATTATTCGGTAAAACTTATTGTACATATTATGTGTTGCAAGCAAATACCGCTACGTACAACGATAGTCAGTATTGTTTCCTAAGTAATATCAACCCAGTTTACAATAGTCACAGTAAGATTGTAAATACATAAACACAGCTGAAAATTCAGTCAGCTTCCGCATTCTTATATATATAAATCAAAGTTATATATAAATAACCCTACTTGTAATACTTTTATACTGACTACGCAAGCAGCGGTCTATGTTGGCTACACATGTGTAACACAAATATCACTAATATAAAATAAAAAATGTCAAAACAATAAACAATTAAAAGTTCTGATTTATTAAGAGCATACATTACTTATTCAGCTATTTCACGACTTCTACATGGCAACACATTGAGTCATCAAATTCACTGCATGCAATTATTAAACAATAATAATTACAAATTAAAAAAGTAAAGAACAAATTAGAGGAATTGTTTACATTAATAATTATGTAAACAAGTTACATTTCTAAAGTCGCTATTCTGAGCAATCTTAATTTTAATAAGATTAGAATTATTACAGTAAATATTATATTGAATTGCTATTGTATGCTATTTGCAAGTAACACTCTAAATATGAATACATAATTACAACAACCGGTAAAGATTTAATTTTTGTATGTGATTATATTCTGTACTATACACTATTCATCTAGAAACAATAATTACCTTCATACTTTTACTGAAAATCACATTACAACTAATCTACAATTTATGAATTACCTAGATTTTTAAATTCAAAAATTAAAATATAAATATTTAAAATAAAGAACTGACTAGACACAGAGATAGATAGAAGACTAAGATAAGTAAAATGAACATAGCTGCTCGAAAAAAAGTTTTTTTGACCTCTACATTTTTTTTAGTACTGTGACAGCTGAAGAACGGAAGAACTCTACAGTCTCTCTCAGCATTACTGATTTCTTGTTTTAATTGATTATTATTCAGATTAGGTAATTAAATTATTCGCTAACTATACTGTTCCGAAACCGTTTTAGAACCAGCGCACTGCGTTATGAAATAAAAATAATGGAAAGCTCATAAAACAATTTCCAAGCCACAAGTATTCAGTCACAGTGCTTATAATTATAGTGAGATGCGCAGAATGAAATAGGAAATCTAATTAGTAATAGACTTGTAATTTGCAGTATTTACAAGAGTTAAAATAAGAAACAGGTACACTTTACTGGTTTATATAAATTACAATGCCGGAATAGTACTGGTGATTGAAATGTACATTATAGTTTTTATTTACATAATTTATTTTTAAGACCAATATTTAAATAATCATTTCGAGAATTATTCTTATTAGCAATCTATTAATTACATTTAACTAATGGACACCATCAAATCGTACGATTTGATTTCAAATGAATTACACTATACATAAAACACACAAATTATCTAATAATCCCTTTACTTACAATATTAAAAATATAATAATATTTTTCACATTATATTTTTAGGTATTAAACCTTGCTACTTTTCGGAAACTGTAAATATATAGTTGCTGTGTACTTTTTCTTATTTTACTGGGAAATAATTTGTGTATGTATTTGTAGTTCACACACTGTTTTATTACAAGGTTTAATTCACTTCAATCTTAACTCGTAATTAATGAAGTCACGTCGGTAAGTACGTAGATTAGGGAGAAGATTGTTGGCTAGACTAGGCCATTAAATATGTAGGACCTGCCTGGTGGAGCATTACACAATCAAAGATATTAAGAGATCAGAGGTTTACCCTTTCGTAGGCCACTACTTTATCCAGCATACAGGTAAGTAGCCACAACATGATGTATAGTACCCAAAAATCTTAATTAGATATAAATATATTTATATAATCCATTTCGACATGACATCACACAATTTGAGCAATAATTGTTTAGGAATAAGGTAGGTGGTAAATAACTTAAAATATAAAAAGTAATAGAGATCTAAACACTCACTAAAGACAAGTAATATAAAATAAGCGCTTTTTTAATAATACTCTAAAATCGGAGCGATTCAAGAATAGCTGAATTAGTTAATTTTAAAAACTTGTATAATTGGTGGGGATATCGCTTATAATTACATGTTCTTCATTTGTTTGCTAGAACTAGAAGCGTGAAGGTTATTACAAAAAATATAATTCGCATTTGACTGACATGTTGATAAGGATTTCAACACAAGTTACGTCTATGTAGGTACCTGCTCTACAAACTGTATGGAGTTAGAATGTTGTTTTTGTAGATAGCTTGCAACATAAACGCTATCTATCTAAAATTTCAATACTTTTTCACCCTTAAAGCTCGCTCAATTTTTTCTTTTTGAGCGACTATACTATTGAAAAAATGACTCTTTTGTGATTTGCCGACATGCACACTTTCTTTAGGGTGATTCACGTTTTAATTCCTTGACTGTGCATAGTACTTTTTTCATATATTAACTTAATAGTTTTATTGCAAGTCAGAAGGCTGCTTATAATAAATCGGAACAGCGCTGCTATTTAAAAAATGCACTGTAACTTTGGTGCAAACTACTTGTGTGGTAATTTAAAATAGCATAAAATGCAATGTACGTAAACCTGTGTGACAGGTAGGGTATTTTTTTCAACTTGACTTATTTAGTAAACAAACACACGAGGTGTGAGGACCACGAGGTTTCGCTTTAAAAACTCATGTTTTGAACATTACGAAACACATAGTAAAATTTATTAAATAACTGAATTAACTCAATCTTTATCTTAACAAAATCCACGCCATATTTGTTTACCAAATAAGACAAGTGATAAAAAACATAGTAACGGATAAATGCGGTTTACATAAAAGAAGACTATAGTAGCTTACTCTATGATGAGGCATCTCGGTAAGTGTTCGTGCAGATAGTCGAAGAGTTCGGGTGACGCGCCGGGACAGTTCGTGAGCTCCAACTCACGTAGCTGCCGCAGTTGTATGAGGCTCGATAGACCACCGGACGTAAGTAACGGACACCCTGGGAAATGTTTATCTTACAGTGAAGTATAAATATGTTATCTTTTCGAGCAATATGGTCAAAACCGCCAGTAAACGGTTTTTGAAAGGGCTTGCCAAGCTGCAGGCTCGGGGCCTTAAATTTTCCAGTTTCGGCATGAGTTTCATTTTTGGCTATCATACACAACACCTAAACTACGACCGCAACATAGGAACTAAATTAAGGAAAATTTGTGCTGCAAGCGTTTGCCTGTACATATTAATTTGCATCTTATCTAGGTATTACTACAAAATTACCTTTTACAACTTTTTAAAATTAATATAACATATGAAAATAAAGAGATATATCCCAACTCCCACAATCTGATTTTTGCCGAAACCGAGAGATAAGTACACATTTTAAAATACAAAACTGTACCAATATAACATTCAATATGGATCAATTTGCAAATACCTAATTAAAACAACCTCTGAAATTCCCTAAAAAAATCTGTAGCATCTCAAATTGAAGTTGCTGTAACAGTCTTATGTATCTTTGGTTTAGAACGATACAAGTCTAAGGTGTGTCTGTGTACAGACCACGCCTTAGACTGTTAGAGTGTTCCGCAAAGGGTGTGCCGCGGCACACTGCTGTTGTGGTTTTTTTCTGTACCTCAGAAAAATAAGGGTACCTATATCTTAAAGTTAATAAACCAATGAAAGAAAAAAATTGGATCGACCTAGAGATCGTTAGAGAAATTTTTAAATTGGTGTGCCGTGAACACAATAAGTTTGTGCGTTAATGTACGTCGTGAACTTACCGGCCAAAGACAACAGCTGCAGTGAGCGCATGCCGCATAGGTGTTGGACGCCAAAGTCACGCACTTGAGAGCACCACCGCAGGAACAGGGCGACGAGCGACTGCATGGTGCTGATGTAGCCAACACCAATGTCCGTTATGTGAACACATCTGTAAACCATCTACAGTTTGAGTACGGATAAATCCAAAATGATGATATCTTTTATTCATATTCTATATATATAAAAGGAGAAACTGACTGACTAACATGTCAATGCACAGCCGAAACCAATGGGGCTAGGAGCGTGAAATTTTGCACAAGGCTTCTTTTTATGACGTAGGCGAACACTAAGAAAGGATTTCCTAAAATTCACCCCCTAAGGAGATGAAACGGGGGTCAAAAGTTTGTATGGAGAAACCTACTTAAATGTGGGTGAAACCGCTAGCAGAAAGCTAGTCTGATATAAATCTCAATTATATAAACGGAGCAGTGGTGGCCGAGTGGTAAAGGCCCCGACTTGCGAGTTGTAAGTCACGTGTTCAAACCCAGTTAGGCGCACTACTTTGTAATCATCATCACTGCTTTAAAAACGGTAAAGAAAACAATCGCGAGGAAACCGGCATGACCTAGAACCAAAAATTCGAAGACATGTGGCATCCACCAATCCGCACTGTGCTGGCGTGGTGGATTAAGGCCCATTCTCTCTCCTCGAGGAAAGGCCTGTGTCCCAGCAATAGGACCATTATAAGACTTATTAAGCAAACAAAAAAAGGAACCAAAAATATACTAAAAAAAATATTGGATGTTTTGTTTTAGTTAATTAACTCAAAAACTAGTTGCTACTACTTTTACTGCGCCTTATAAAAATTATACTAGTGGTGGCCCAGTGATAACGGCACTGGCTTATAGCAATCTAATGCGCCTCACCATCAACGATTACATTACTGCTTAACATCAGGTGGGATCGCCGTCAAGCATTCATTTATAGCTATTATTATTATTATTTCTAGCCTGTGCTGTCCCACTGCTGGGCAAAGGCCTCCCTCCATTTATAGCTAATAAAAAAAAAAAAACTACGATCCGCTCTATAAAAATCTAAATTATTTATAAAAACTTCATGCAACACAAAGGTACACAGGCGGACTTAATGCCCTAGGCATTTTCTACCAATCAACAAAGGGTGGTGAAGAGAAAACATGGCAGGTGCATAAAAAAAAAATAACTAAAACGATTATTAATAAGATCCAGGGTTAAAAAATTATGTTACCTATCCAGTGTGAGTTCTTCTAGATGGTTCAGGTCGCAGGCGATGTATTCGAGTGCGTTATCGGTGACGCGCGGGCACCAGCTGAGGTCGAGACTGCGCAAGCGCGGCAGGTTCTCAGCCAATAACTCGACGCCTTCGTCCGTTACTTTGCTGCAACCGCTCAGCGACAGCACTGTCAGGTTCGGTAGAGAGTGCACTGCAAAAAGAAATGTATATTATGTGTAATATGATACTTTTATGTTGAATATGCCCACTGGCGCCTGAAGGTGAAACTACATACATCTGTAAACCAGACACATTTTTGACATTAAATCACTGTAGTGAATCCCATTTAACTATCGTCAAATTAGAAAACGAGTCCAATGACCAAACGCAACGACCGATAACTACCTACAGGTCATTGATCTCGCTCAGCTGGTGTTTACTTAAAGAAATTAATTTTGTACTCGCGTAGGATATTAATTCGAGTTTTAGAAAAAGAACTTTATTTTTTAATTTTATCTTTACAATCAAATTCTTAACCTAAAACTCCAAAATTCGAAGCGCACCTCAGTCTCTTGCACTATGACAAATAGCTGTAATTTTACAAAATAGAATAAGTGTAAATATTTTTACGGTCCCGTAACTTTAGGTAGCAGATACGAAATTCTTACAGGATCACTTTTTTTGTCCGTCTGTATGTCTGTTGAGTGTCAAAACCCTGTTTCTTTGGGACGCGTTGAGTATTGTATCAAACTGAAATACCAAATAATTGGATATGGTACTCCTTGGACCACTGAAGAATTCAGTCTTCTAAGGCAACGCAATCTAAAGATAAGACCATTCATGCTCCGTTTAGATTCACTCGCAAGGAAATTAAAACCCTTTAACCTAAAATCCTGAAATTTGGCAAAAAAATAAAAAACAAGTTCTCATTGCACTAATAAAAGAAAAAACAAGGTGCATTCTAAAAACGGTTTTTTACGAATAACGACGAACGAGTTAGGGAAAATTTTAGTATGTCGTTTTGGGTATCGAACTGTTTACTAATAATATTATTGTTTAATATTTTTTGTCCTACATTTATTTGTTAAACGTTGTATAAGTGTTTGTACAAAGCCTTCGGTGCACCAGTCCGACGCGCACTTGACCAGTTTTTGTTATTAAAGAGAGCATTTATTTCAAATAAATTGTTTAGTAACCAAAACTATTAGAATTACTAAACCCAATATCACTTCAAATATGAGCTGGGGATACCCCTTATGGCAATTAATCTATTTCTGCATAAAAATTTAAACAAAATTTTACATACATTCTACATTTAAAATGCGTTGTAGATTCGTATTTACACGTCTCGTGAACGTGCTAATACTAACCCAGGTAAACCCTCCTAAGGGCCCTTAGGGCGCGCTAACACGGCTAATGACCCTTGACCTTTTACTCATACGAGCCGGCTGGGATCAACTCGAAATAATTGGGTATTGTCTTTCTTATCTTAACACACAATTTGCTGGTTTCTTTTAATATTATGAATGAAATACCTGTGTTACGCGGAGATATTTTATTCAAAACTTACCGAAAAGCCGTGACGTGATGTTGGATTAAAATAATAAAAAGTCGCATATATCCCCCCTAAGGGCTATCATCCATAACCCAATTAGGTACTAGAATTAAAAAGAGCTTTTTTGGGTTGGGAGCCGAAGGACGTCCACTGATGGATATAGGCCTCCCCAAGTGTCGCCACAAGGAACGGTTCCCACGACTCTCATTAGGTCATCGGTCCACCTTGTGGGTGGCTTTCCAACACTGCATTTTCCGGTACGTGGTCGCTACTCTAGAACCTATCGGCTTCATCGACCACTCCATTGGTTCACCTGCGGATATTTTGATTCCTAGTACGATCACGCAAGGAAAGTCCGACCATCCCTTTGGGTGATTGTAAGTCTTCTGATGAGGCCCATTGGAAGCGACCATGTTTCAGTGCCATATGTTACCACTTCAAAGTAGTATTTAGAAATATATAAGTATGTTTATCAGTTGTTTAGTACTCATATCACAAGCTCTGCTTAGCTTCAGACTAGACGGCGTTGTGTGATGGTCGTCGAATATTATAAAACATTAAAAAAAAACACGATATGGTGAGCACTAAATAAGATGAGAGGCTGCTCTCTAACATAAGTAAGCAAGTTCATATTGAGATTTAAGACATGATCAATAAATTCATACCAATGTTAACAACGCCGTGGTTGGTCAGCTCCCAGCAGCTGTGCAGACGCAGGACACTAAGCGAAGCGCTCTGCTTGGGTGAAAAGTAGCCCAGTGCCGCGTCCGTCACGTGGTACGCTTGCAGCGAGAACTCGTACAGTGACGGCAGTAGTTGTGCTACTGCTCCAACCTGCGCAACATTTTTAATCAATATGTATTTTTTAGAAATATATAAGTATGTTTATCAGTTGTCTAGTACAAATAACACAAGCTTTGCTTAGCTTGGGACTAGACGACGTTGTGTAATAGTTGTGAAATATATTATATTCTTTGTACGAACAATTGTACGGCAGGCGATTACTTGTTAAAATCTTTTGATTACTGGCTAAATGTGCAACTAACGCAAAGGCTGTGGTGATTATATTTGTTTTTGGTACACATCAGGATCTTACCAGGGCCGGTATTTTTCCTGTTGTCCTGACAAAAACCCGTACACTTATTTACATTGTACTAAACAACCCATTAAAACATTACATGTGTCTGAATCTGAACATGGGTGCGTGTTACATGCACGGTATACAAGCGCCGTAATTAGCGGCGATTAGATGCGAACAACGTACGCTTATTGATAGAGCACTAATACGAGACACGTGCCTTGCCTGTATTGCTGTGTTGAGCATTATGACTAGCCACGACGTTCGCTTTACATGCTGCGTTCGCCACGCATTGTGTGTGCATGTAAGTCTTAAATTGTTATGTTAATAGCGTCATGGAAAATCAAATGAAAACAGGCCAGGAGTTGTGAAATGGAGTACTGTTGAGTTGTCTTACTTGGATTCTATTATTCTATTTCTACTTTTTAACGGACGAAATTAAAATTGAGACAATAAGGATTTAATGCACGACTGTTAAAATTAAAAATGATCTTCGCCTATGTTGTGTAGTAAATGCTTCATTGTAAATGATACTTACAGCTTCATCAGCTATGTTAATGCAATCAGTAAGTGTGAGTGAGACAATTCGTGGAGTTAGGCATGCCCACAAACCAGCCTCAGTTATTTCATTGCATCCAGTTAGTTCTAGCTCAAAGAGAACCTAAAAAAGATTATATTTCAAAATTAATTGGAAATGTAATAGCAATAGAGTTCTAAAACTAGCATGCAAAATATACGGATATTTATAATTCTTTTGAGAAAGATGTTCCTTTTATTTATTGTCATTAAGTAGTTACAGAAGGCAGAAATATATATTTTGTTTATAAGTTAAAATAATTGATTACCTGAAGGTGATCTAAAACAGCTTCCAGTCCTCTATCGGTTATTGTACATCCTTTTAAACCAATAGCATGAATATGATGAGCTGACAAAGGGAATTGTCTTATAAATTCGTTTATATCATCATCAGAAGCTGACACTAGGACTACTCCGCGGATTCCCCTCCTGACTAGTGAATTGTAGAACCTCTGCATACAGCAAACTGTAGCAGAACGCAGCTCCCGGCAGTCGAGCACCGCCACGAGGCCGGTCCACCAGCGCGGCGACGAGTACAGTATGTCACGCCATCTCGTACATACTTGCGCAAGCGATCTTCTGTCATTTGCATTGAAGTATAGAAAAAACTTTTCAAGGAATCTCTCTTCTACTATAAATTGATTCCAAGATAGTGGTCGAGGCGAAGGTCTACGGCGACGCGGCACCCTGGGCGCTGCGGCGGCGGCGGTAGCTGGGCCGCACAGTGCATTGGCGACGCGTTCCACGACGCCAGGAGAGCGCTTGCGGCCGCGCAGTCCCAGCCCAGTGATGCGGCGTGAAAGTTCGGCCGAAGCTCGCTCTACGACGCCCTGCGCTGATACTGAAGACATCTTCACCTTGACGCGGCGTATAGTATCTGCCGCCGGCCGGCCGCCGCCCGACCCTGCGCCTCCCGCGCCGTGCTCACAACCCGCCACCGCGCTACTGTATACACATAATATAATTCATGTTTTATGTATCTGCTTGTCACTAGTTAAATATTGGGTGCAAAAAATACAGTACGGCCGTCGGACCTTGGCGCGTCTGAAATTAGGCTCTGCGAATTTTAGTGCTTGAAAACTCGTACAAAAATAAATGCCAATAACAGTTTTGAACAGCAATAACAACTGCAAATTGCATTTATTTGTTTAAACCATTTATAGGTTTAATAGATCATTGTACATCAGACTTTGGGGCAAAATAAAGAAATCCCATATTCTACCAATCATATTGTAATGGCATGATTATGATGCAAGAAGGCCAAGCTTTCAGCTCTATCTGGCAAAAGCCTAATACTTTTTTCTCATCATACACATTTTCTGCTTTGGAAAATAAACCTTGTTTATGCAGCTAAAAATAAAACTATAAGTGGAAGCTTTTCATTAGCAATTTTTCCTACCTATATATAAAAATAAACAACTATGTTATAAGCTTTCTCTAAAAATAAATAAATAAAAACTATGGAATGGACCTTAAGGCAGTCTGCCTCTGTACTAACAAACTCAAACTTATCTAGAATAAAATAAAACTTTCATGTGCATAAATAATTAAATCATCATCATTTCAGCTAAAAGACGACCTCTGTTGGACATAGGCCTCCTCCAAGCTCCTCCACAAAGAACGGCATAATTAAATAATAATAATAGTAATGTGGATCTGAAAGGGAAATTTGGTACCCCTATCTCATCAAGCAGTATATTCAGTTTGGTAAGAACTTAGCCTATAATTAAGTAGTAAAAGTATTATCTGGTCCATCTCTAATTTTTATATTATTTAGACAAAAGGTACAATGTTGACTGGTTTAAAGTCTTCATACCTATAGTAAAATCAATTGTTCTTATTAAAGATTAACCAGGGAGTTTCTCCTTTATTCTTCTTTATAGGAAACAACCAATTGAAAACATGCACAAGGTTCTGATGTTTTAAAAATGCCCATGTAAAATAAAATATTAAAAAATATATATAGAAATAGGATTTAATGGCAGAATATCTATAACTAATGAAAATAATACAAATATCCAGAGTAATTATTCTACCAAGACTTGTGAAGGTTGAGTATAAGAACTAGCAAGGCCCTTTTCCTCTACTGAAAAGCAAACTTGGCTGGTGATAGGGAAACATTCTAATAATACTAAAAAAAGCAGTTTATACTCTAAGACCAGTAAATTCTCTTTTAGTTAATGTATTATATTTTATATGGATGCTTAGGTTTGGTGTTAAAGGGTGTCTTTCTTCATCATATCCACCAGTTCAGTGCTGCAGGTAATTTTAATGATAACCTGTGTCAGCATTATTTTTGTGTTAAATTTGAATTTTTATACACATAATTATTTCACCTGCACAGAAAGAGGATAATTATTACTCTAGATTGTGCATCAATTTAAGTAATGCTTTGAATATGCTGAAAACATCGCAAGTTTTTGGGTTAGCAATTTCTCAAGTCCGTATGGCGAAGTAAAACAGTATCTTAGTGTCTAAACTGATAAAATCTGATCCAGTACTACTAATTTAACGATACTAACAGTCTTTAACAAATAATTTCAAAAAAATAAAACAAAATAAAAAAATCGATGCGCTTTGAGTTATACCTTTAGGTTCTTATTTGAACAAAGAAAAACCATCGTTCGATGTCTTCACTCTTGAGATTTAGATACACTTCAATATTATTCATTCAACTTTAAACGTTTAATAGATTCTTTAAAAATTATTAAGAAATCGCAAGAGAAAAATAATATGTACAAAAACGCTCACGAACTCACTACTAGTGTTGTACTGTATAGTCCGAACGTCATTCGGAGTTATTTTACGTCAGTTTGTCTAAGTACTTCATACAAATCGATTTAGTTATATACGTCAGTAATATCGATTTCCAGTTTCTCCAAAATGTTGTTGATGTTCGTAACTAAATAAAACTTTAGTAATGAAAATAAAATTATGACAATTAAAAGATACAAAATAGCGATACGAGGGATCTGAAAAGGGACCGGCAAAATATATTCGTACCCGGTATCACTCTGAATAAATAGATAAATGATGATGCTCTGTTCTCGCGCGCCTCAAGGGGACAAGTAGGCTTTGGCCCAACTACAGGGCCGAAGCCTACTAGGGCCCCGGTCCGGTTTCTGAGAGGGAGATCTGACCCTGGTATGAAGGCTAAGTAGGAAAGGGGTGGCTCCTTTAGTCTGTAAAAGTCTGATACTTTTTTCCTCCATAAAAAAACGGTCCGTTCACGAAATTACAACCTTGCCACCTTGCGGGGAGCGGTACTGGGCGTGAACGGGTCGTAAAGGCCAGCAAAAAGATCTGTATCAAATGCACAAACAGTTCTAAACGAAAAATAATTGTCACTAATGTCATCTTGTCATATCTGACAGAGGACAGACCAGTGACAAGTCTGACTGTTGATTTGCGGCGGCGGGCTGTTGTTTGCCTGTGTACCTATCCGTTGAGTTTTGTAACCTATAAAATACAACTTTTGATTGCAAAGTCGAAGAAATTAAATAGCAATCATTTCCAAATTGTTGCAAATGTCTTGGACGTATCTGATTCTATGAGTATTTGTTTCTTGATAATAACTAAATAAGATAACTATGGAGTTTTTGGAAGCTATGCCAGTTACTTTTAAAGAAATTACACCCAATTACAATTTACCCGAAAAGTGGAAGGAAATTATCTTGAATACAGGTATTATTTACTACCATCTATATATTGATATTCATTTATAAATAAATATAGTGCTCAAATTGTCAGTACTTCACAATATTGTTCTTACAGGAGGTACCCATAGCACTTTGCAAGATATCAAATTGCCTCAAAAAGCTGGTGGATATTGGTACAAGGATTCTAAAAAAGTCTACACTCGAAATCGTTTTATTTATTGGTGAGTTTTAAATCAAGAATATATGCTGTTTTAGTTTATTGTTAGTCAAACTGTAGGTTGTGTCAGTTGTGTGGTCTATGACCAAAAGTACTATTTTGATGCATACATTATTGGAGAATTTGAAAAATGGAAAATAAAATGTGTTGTAGATTAAGTTCAACTTTAACCTATATATAATATAATAGTATAATATATTTTTGTTGTAACGTGTAGTGAATGTACCCTAAGTTGATTGTAGTACTAGGAATTCAAAAATTATATAATTCAGCTGTATCTCCAGGTCTCCTGGATACATCCCATAACTATTTATCGTCATTTAGTTACAAACATTTACGAATTGTATAGATAAGTAGACATTTTGTATTTTTTTTTTAGGGTAACGCCTGAACAAAAACATAAGGCCATATTTTGGTGTTAGCCATTGAATTCTAATATAA
The DNA here is from genome assembly GCA_029852875.1 of Mythimna loreyi. NCBI lineage: Eukaryota > Metazoa > Arthropoda > Insecta > Lepidoptera > Noctuidae > Mythimna > Mythimna loreyi. The sequence goes on from CM056780.1 coordinate 9,274,405, forward strand.
AAACTATATAATATGATTATATAAATAATAACAAGAAAATTGAGAGATGTCACTTTTCTGTCGGGTCTGGGTTTTTTTTATATGGGTCGTGACCGATCTTCTTTAGTTTTATTTTCTTATATGATCTAAAAGTTATATTGGCTTATCATCTATTAAAAAAACCAGTCTCTCTAAAGTGTATGTGGAATAAACAAAAACTCTTTTTTATACAATGCACAGATAAATTATTAACATAATATAGAAATTAAATGACATTGTATTCTATTTTTAGGCAAACAACATCTGATGCAATAGAGCTGTCTGAAGCATCCTTAGATATAAATCTGTCATCAGCTAACTTGAGATGTAAAGTAGCTCCGGGCACTCCTCCACTGAGCAGTATTACTGTATATGAGCGAAGTGTAAACCGAGATGTGGTTATATTGGCTGCCACTGTCTCATCAGTACACAGGTTGATATTCCCACATCCAGGAACTTTAGATAAAAAGGTAAAGGATTGATTGCTTATTAATGATTTAAGTGCACTGATATAACATTGAACAGGTTCTGAACATTGTAGTATCTTTAAGACTTAACTCTAGATACCAAGCTTCAATGAGACCCACATATACATATGACTTTGAAAAGTTTAGAATATATTGTAGTCCCCTTGGCGCTAAGTCACCAAAGTGACAAATAAAATACAAAAATATTAAAAAAAAATCAAAAGCTTATAGAACTTTATAGTTGCTAGAATAATTTGCCATACCCTTCAAAGGTTCAGTACCCTATTCTGAGTAGTAAAATACATTATTTATAATGATGCCATGAAAAACATAATATTACACTATATTGCTATGCTTGTATTGTCAAAAAATTAATCTGTACTTATTAATTTCTCTACATTTTCAGTCGACATTTGGATCACTAAGCAGTTCATCACCATCAATATTTCATGATACAAGTTCTATAAACAATCCAAACAATTACTTTATTCTCAATCAATATTCAAATGCAAGTAAGTATTGTAATAATTCTCATAAACAATGGGATTTATTTAGTTATATCCCAGACACTAAAAATAACAAATGTTATGTGACTGATGAACTAATTCTTTTATCTACCAGCCACTGGGGTCGCTCATACATGTGCTTCCTTGTTACGAGACAATGGTGAAGCAGTATTTGCACTGGCATTCGGCCATGGTGGTGAAGGAGGTCTGTTGCTTGTCAAACTGCCTGTGACTGGAACAGCAGTCACCACTGTTCTAAAGCGAGAGTCTACTGTACCGAGGTTCCTGTCAGGCATCACAGGGGCTTTGAGGTAATTTGTTTCGTAATATTTATATTGATTATACACCACAAAATTTTTTTGTTGCTGTGTATCGGAACTATTAGTGTAGGTTATTTTAACAAAAAGGTTGATTGCACTAATATTTATATTTGTATAGTTAATGAAATAAGTCATCAGCCTAAAAAAATACTTAAATAATTTGTATAAATATTGCATTTAGACAAAAATGTTTAATTTTAGGGGCAAAAGTAGTACAGATGGTGTTGAAACATATGGAGTGGTATTGACCAGTGGTTTAGCAGTGGCAATATGTGGCGACACTTGTCTCCGAGCGTGGCCGTTAGACGAGGGTGGCGCGCCAATCGCAGTGTCTGCACCACTTTCACAGACTCTAGTCAGGCCGAAACCACCACGTAAGATAGTCTTCATTTATATTTAACAGAATTCAATGTTTATATACATAAGTTAATTAAACATCCATTATATATTTCTAGCCCATGGACACATGCTGCAAAGAACAATTGGATCAGATGGCGGTGTCATATTGGTAGCATATCTTTCTTTTCCAAATGAGTGTGAATTCGTTGTCATGAAAATGCACGATGGAGGTTCGGGAGGCGTGAGGTTTTCTCACATTAGCCGCATTTTTGGACCTCAGGTACCTATATCCATTATCGTAATTATGTGTACGTAACTTTTTGTTGACAGCAGTCAAGTGGTGGCCGAGTGGTAAAGGACCCGACTTACGAGTTGTAGGTCGTGGGTCCAAACCCAGCCAGGTGCATTACTATAACTTATTATTGTATCTTAATTAGTAATATTTATTTTATAGTTGGATCTCCTTGATTATGCGATCGGTTATGGAGATGGAAGCAATGTCATCTGGGCACTATGGAGTCAACCAGATGGCGATACTATTATTACGAGTAAGTTTTACATTTATTTTCTCTCAATAATTAGGTTCAGCTTTAAAGATTGCACATTTTTTTGACTCGACTGCAAGAAGGGTTATGTTTTCCTTTGGTATAGAATAGTATAATAGTACACGGCAAATAAGTTCAACCTGTTGGTATGGTTACGCGCAAGCTCCCACTGATTGAGAGATCGGATCGGGATTATACCCATTTTTACAACATTTTGAAAGTAGTGCTTAAGAATTGTGAAACTGTTAGACCCTTGTGGCGTTGTTTCATTTTGACTACTTATAATCTATATTATACTTGATTACTATCAAAACCTTTTCCCTTCCCAGGTGTTTTTGTGGGCGCGGAGGCGTGGTGGCGAGCCGTGGCAGGACGCGAGGCGGCGGGCGCGCTGCCAGTGTTAGGCTCACATCAACAGTACCGCGACCGGATGTTGGCTCCCGGCCTCTTTCCACCTGCTGTCATCAGAAAGGCGCTAGTGGTAAATATGACTCAGTAACATATTTTACACTCGTTTCTGCTAGCGACTTTGTCCGTGCAGAAGTAGTTTTCTCTACCCGAATTTGGACCTCCGTTTCATCCTATTTGAGGTGGTTTTAGAAAATATTAGTGCTAGTATAATTCATAAAAAGAAACCTGCAAAATTTTAGAATCAATGTCCCCTTTTATTATATTTATAGATAAATTAGGGAGCGTTCAAGTATTACGTAACGCAATTTTTGAAGATTTTTGACCCCCCCCCCCTCCCCCCTTGTAACGCACCGTAACTTTTTTCTGTACCCCCCCTCCCCCTCTCTAAACGTTACGTAACATTCAAAGTGAGCATTTTTACCTAAACTTTTCTTTATTTTTCAGCTTTTTTTAGCCGTTGTCTAAGACCAGACTAATACAATCGAGGGATTCCTAAATGAAAAGTACCACTTATATAAAAAAGGTTGCCATTTTGGGAGTTTTGATTTCCTAATTTTTTATTAAAAAAAAAACAATGTTACGTAACGTGTAGTAAGAAAGACCCCCCGTCCCTGTAACGCATCGTAACGTTTTACGAGACACCCCCTCCCCCCCAAATCGCGTTACGTAATACTTGAACGCCCCCTTAAACCGACGAACTCCCGGCATACCCATAATCTTAGTAATAGATTTATAAAAGCCTTAGTGACAGATGGACATAGTTTGATTTTTTTTATAAGTTTAATTTTACCTTTCAAGGTTGGAGTCCTAAAATCGCTAAGCATTGCATCGTTAGTTGTCACTTTAGGGACTAGCCTAACATGTATATATTACATGCCCTTTAAATGCAAAGATCGTCACTCTACATCACCTTGGGCGTTTTACGTTTTCTTATTGAAATCATCCGTCTGACTCTTTACTATTTGTCTATGTGTTATAAGTCAATCCTCGAAGCTCCGGCGCTTAATAATAATCTTCAGGTCTTAAATAAATAAACTTACCTAATTTAACTAAACCTACAATAAACCAGTAATTCCGCGAAGAAACTGCATATCGACCTTTGACTATGACGTAAAGATGAATTCGAAAATATTGAAATATTGTAATGGTTATCAGATCTACAACCGCACGTGGGGCAGTAACGACACGGGCGGCGAGGCCGACCTGGGCGACGCGGCCACCAACGCGGTGCAAGCGAGACTGCGGCACCTCACCGCGCGCACTGCCTCGCCTGACCATGCGCATCTTATGCACAAGTAATTAGAATATCGTTTATTTAGTTATATGTATATCTGGTTGGTGATCGTTTTAAGACAGATCAATGATAAAGTTAAATTTGCACGATACACGTATTTATACATATTTATATGTGTTTGTATTTTTTACTTTATACTGATAGAGTCTGTGCAGAAAGAAAACCGTCGAGGCGTAAAGTGTAACTAACATAACTAGATAAGTAGTTGACCCGGCTAACTTCGACCACCTAATAAGAATAATTTAAACCTACTGTTAATTTTAAATAAATTTCTAGTTTCTTTAACTTTGATTTAAACTGCACATTGCATTTTTTGAGAAATATTTTAAGTAGCTTAATCTGTGGTTTCGCTTGCCTGATATCTTACTAATATTTTAAATGCAAAAGTTTGTGAGGATGCATGTATGTATTTGTGGATGTTTGCTATTGTTACTAATTTACGCAAAAACCACTAGACAGATGAACTTAATGACGTGAGTAAGTTCAACATGGGCTATTTTTTATTACAGATAAGAGGTAGATGGATAGGAGCTACATTATCATAGTTTCAGAATATCAAGCTAGTTTAACAGTTTCAAAATATCAAAATGTTACAGTCGCACTATAATAACGTAACAGTGTTATGATCACCTCAACATTCGAAAAAAAAAACTAAATACAGCAACATCATCAATCAACCTTATGACGGTTCTGTTTCCGCACATACTCTATATGAGAGTAAAATTTGATTTAACCCTTACTGATGAGTAACTTGATGAGTTTGCATTTCGTGTTTGTTTCAGATGCTGGTCAGACTTGTATAGTTGGTGCATGCAGTATATGGAGGGTTTGCAGAAGCCTCTTGGGCTTATGGTGTCGAAACAAGTTAGTAGCACAATTGTGCTTCAGAGATATAACAAATTTTTCAATACGTTATGTCAAACGCTTTATTATGACGTCACAAGGCGAAGTGCAAATCGTCTGAGTGAGTCTTGGTTTGTTGGTTTCAGTTGAAGCCGCATTACTCTTTGGAGTATTTAAGCTTTATGTTATATTTTTGCGCTAGGAATCGGACGTGGAATGTGGATGGTGGTGCGCTGTTGTTCGTCGAGCAGGAATATCGCTGATATGCGAACTGGAGCCACTCGAGAGAATGATGCTGTCACCGGATGTACTGATGCCAGATGGCAGTGGTATGTTGAACATTTTCTGCAACTTTTTTTAATGTAAAAAAATGAATAATGAACGGTATTAGTGTGTTTTGGAATGATGGTTTTGTTTTTTGTAATTAAATATCTTCTGAAAAAAATAAGACTATGTTTTAGACATACTAGGGCGGGGTATAATATAATAATTTTCTACCTGATCCTGAGATAGTACTCCAATCAGCAAAATTATTTTGTTCTAGTCTACTTGTTCTCTTAAAAAGTTTGTGTACAGAAAAGGAATTAACTTTAATCATCATTTGGTAATCAAATGGTTCATATTCGATGGATCAAATCCAATGGAAATCTATCAAATTTGACACTAAATCTATCAAAGTTTACGGAGACTACTCCTTCTACATCAACTATTAAGAAGTGGCCAGCTGAATTTAAACTTGGTCGCAGATCCCTTAAGGATGATCCACGGGAAGGAACACCGAAAACTGCTACCACACGTGTTGGAGAACAAATAAATGAAAGTGAGTGAAATAGTGAGAACAGGTGCGAAACATTTTGCAGTGCCAAAGAAAGTGAAATCGATCACACTTGCTTGAAAGCATCGACCCAGCACGTCAAAAACTGAAAAGTTAATACAAAACTCCGCTGCAGCAATTCATTGGCATTGTTGTCGATCAAAACTTTTTAAACTTACAATGCTGATACGTCAAAACTGCACTAGTGTCATCAATGTAAAAGTGTATGGCATACAGATCACTTTAGTGCAGTTAAGTGACTATAATCTATGCTTGAAAGGTTGTCTTCATGTTACCCTGCAATAGACATCAAAAGATCAATTACAGACAAATATTACTCCAACCTTAACCAGCTGGATGCCAAAATTTGCCAGATAGTATCTAGTTTGGAAAAGAAGAAAATCATCCACATCAGGACAGCGTAATTGTGTGCAAGCGTGTGTCGGCGAAGGGAAAACTGCGGTATTTCCCATATTCTTCTGATTTGGCATCATCAGATCTCTATCTGTTCTCACACTTAAATAAATTTCTTTCTGGGAAGAGCTTTACATTGAATTTAAACATTGAGAGAGCAGTAGACGGTTATTTTCATAACATTCCAGAATCACACTTCCGTCAAGGAATGCTGATTAGTGACGTTGAAAAAACAATATATAGACCAAGTTTATTAAAGTTAAAAAAGTATTATGTAAAAAATTAAATCACTTTTTTATTGATAACTTTTCACTATTAGGCCGAAAACTTTTCACCCTGCCCTCGTAAGCCGTCGGTTAAAGCTTAGCACAGGCGCTGCTTGAGTCACGGAGTGCATCCGGTCGCCTTTATGTGAAGTCGATGGTCTTACTACTTCTAGTGTCCCACTGGCGCTTAAAAACCATATTGTATTCGATAGGTAGTGAAACGGGGGAGCTGTCTGCTGACGCAGTTCGCATAGTAGTAGCAGGAGCGCGTTGGGAGCGAGCCGCGGCCGGCGCTGCTGCAGAACTAGAGCGGCGCCTATTCGCGTGCGCCGCGCCACAACACCGCCTGCTGCCGAGGCTGCTGCACCTGCTGCTCGCGCCCAACCCCACGCAGTCGCAGGACAACCCCGCCCCCGTGAGTGTTAGTGTACTGCTGAACTAGAGCGGCGCCTAATTTGTTTTAGTGCTTCGCACCCAAAGCGTAAAAACGAGACCCTATTACTGAAACTTCAGTGACAGGCAGTTGAAATTTTCTCAAATTATTTATTTTTATTGTTACAAACATCAAATAGTACAACAAATACTAAAAACAAAACAAAACGTCGCGAGTTAGACTTGCACTTTACTCTTTATTTTCCTGTTTAACGTTCAATAATTAACAAACACCTGAGACCGACATAGGTTTGCAATCTTGCATCTAATGATGACATTACGACTTCTGTTCCTTATTATTACGATGGACGTAAGACAACATCCAAGTAAACTCATTACCAATTACAGACTTTAACGCCACAGCAAATAGATGACCTCACTTCAATTTTGGAGCCGATCAAAGATTTGCAGAGTGCAGTGCTAGAATTGAACGACGCATTGAGGTTGGATGTGCCTGAAATTGATACTACCAAAAGTGAGCTACTATTTTATAAAACTTATATTTATTCCATAGATGATCAGTGTGGTTATGTATGTTATCTATTCGAAACTCAAAAAATAATAGAGATGTATATTTTCTCAGATGATGAGGAGGATACAGGCGAGTATGACGGTCTACTGGCGAGCGATCTCGGAGTGGCCATTGTCACTGAGGCAATACGACAGATGGCAGAGATGAGGTACGGAAACAAAAAAAAAAAATACACGGCCCAGTATCTAAAACTTTCATAAAAACAATTCAGAAAAGTGTAACCTTGAATAACTTTTTCCCTCAATTCGACACTAGTGTAACATATCGTTTTTATGTTTGTTTAGGTCCCGCGTAGTGCGCGGCGCCCTGTGCGCGCTGGGCGCGTGGCGCGGCGCGGGCGGCGTGCCCGGCGCCGGCCACTGCGCCGTGCACTGGCAGGCCTACCGCGCGCTGCTGTGGCTACGAGCTGCTACTCTACAACCGCAGTGAGTTTCCTTAGGTCCCGCGTAGTGCGCGGCGCCCTGTGCGCGCTGGGCGCGTGGCGCGGCGCGGGTGGCGTGCCCGGCGCCGGCCACTGCGCCGTGCACTGGCAGGCCTACCGCGCGCTGCTGTGGCTACGAGCTGCTACTCTACAACCGCAGTGAGTTTCCTTAGGTCCCGCGTAGTGCGCGGCGCCCTGTGCGCGCTGGGCGCGTGGCGCGGCGCGGGTGGCGTGCCCGGCGCCGGCCACTGCGCCGTGCACTGGCAGGCCTACCGCGCGCTGCTGTGGCTACGAGCTGCTACTCTACAACCGCAGTGAGTTTCCTTAGGTCCCGCGTAGTGCGCGGTAACTGTGCGCGCTGGGCGCGTGGCGCGGCGCGGGCGGCGTGCCCGCCGTGCACTGGCAGGCCTACCGCGCGCTGCTGTGGCTACGAGCTGCTACTCTACAACCGCAGTGAGTTTCCTTAGGTCCCGCGTAGTGCGCGGCGCCCTGTGCGCGCTGGGCGCGTGGCGCGGCGCGGGCGGCGTGCCCGGCGCCGGCCACTGCGCCGTGCACTGGCAGGCCTACCGCGCGCTGCTGTGGCTACGAGCTGCTAGTCTACAACCGCAGTGAGTTTCCTTAGGTCCCGCGTAGTGCGCGGTAACTGTGCGCGCTGGGCGCGTGGCGCGGCGCGGGTGGCGTGCCCGGCGCCGGCCACTGCGCCGTGCACTGGCAGGCCTACCGCGCGCTGCTGTGGCTACGAGCTGCTACTCTACAACCGCAGTGAGTTTCCTTAGGTCCCGCGTAGTGCGCGGCGCCCTGTGCGCGCTGGGCGCGTGGCGCGGCGCGGGCGGCGTGCCCGGCGCCGGCCACTGCGCCGTGCACTGGCAGGCCTACCGCGCGCTGCTGTGGCTACGAGCTGCTACTCTACAACCGCAGTGAGTTTCCTTAGGTCCCGCGTAGTGCGCGGCGCCCTGTGCGCGCTGGGCGCGTGGCGCGGCGCGGGCGGCGTGCCCGGCGCCGGCCACTGCGCCGTGCACTGGCAGGCCTACCGCGCGCTGCTGTGGCTACGAGCTGCTACTCTACAACCGCAGTGAGTTTCCTTAGGTCCCGCGTAGTGCGCGGTAACTGTGCGCGCTGGGCGCGTGGCGCGGCGCGGGCGGCGTGCCCGGCGCCGGCCACTGCGCCGTGCACTGGCAGGCCTACCGCGCGCTGCTGTGGCTACGAGCTGCTACTCTACAACCGCAGTGAGTTTCCTTAGGTCCCGCGTAGTGCGCGGCGCCCTGTGCGCGCTGGGCGCGTGGCGCGGCGCGGGCGGCGTGCCCGGCGCCGGCCACTGCGCCGTGCACTGGCAGGCCTACCGCGCGCTGCTGTGGCTACGAGCTGCTACTCTACAACCGCAGTGAGTTTCCTTAGGTCCCGCGTAGTGCGCGGTAACTGTGCGCGCTGGGCGCGTGGCGCGGCGCGGGTGGCGTGCCCGGCGCCGGCCACTGCGCCGTGCACTGGCAGGCCTACCGCGCGCTGCTGTGGCTACGAGCTGCTACTCTACAACCGCAGTGAGTTTCCTTAGGTCCCGCGTAGTGCGCGGCGCCCTGTGCGCGCTGGGCGCGTGGCGCGGCGCGGGCGGCGTGCCCGGCGCCGGCCACTGCGCCGTGCACTGGCAGGCCTACCGCGCGCTGCTGTGGCTACGAGCTGCTACTCTACAACCGCAGTGAGTTTCCTTAGGTCCCGCGTAGTGCGCGGTAACTGTGCGCGCTGGGCGCGTGGCGCGGCGCGGGCGGCGTGCCCGGCGCCGGCCACTGCGCCGTGCACTGGCAGGCCTACCGCGCGCTGCTGTGGCTACGAGCTGCTACTCTACAACCGCAGTGAGTTTCCTTAGGTCCCGCGTAGTGCGCGGCGCCCTGTGCGCGCTGGGCGCGTGGCGCGGCGCGGGCGGCGTGCCCGGCGCCGGCCACTGCGCCGTGCACTGGCAGGCCTACCGCGCGCTGCTGTGGCTACGAGCTGCTACTCTACAACCGCAGTGAGTTTCCTTAGGTCCCGCGTAGTGCGCGGCGCCCTGTGCGCGCTGGGCGCGTGGCGCGGCGCGGGTGGCGTGCCCGGCGCCGGCCACTGCGCCGTGCACTGGCAGGCCTACCGCGCGCTGCTGTGGCTACGAGCTGCTACTCTACAACCGCAGTGAGTTTCCTTAGGTCCCGCGTAGTGCGCGGTAACTGTGCGCGCTGGGCGCGTGGCGCGGCGCGGGCGGCGTGCCCGGCGCCGGCCACTGCGCCGTGCACTGGCAGGCCTACCGCGCGCTGCTGTGGCTACGAGCTGCTACTCTACAACCGCAGTGAGTTTCCTTAGGTCCCGCGTAGTGCGCGGTAACTGTGCGCGCTGGGCGCGTGGCGCGGCGCGGGTGGCGTGCCCGGCGCCGGCCACTGCGCCGTGCACTGGCAGGCCTACCGCGCGCTGCTGTGGCTACGAGCTGCTACTCTACAACCGCAGTGAGTTTCCTTAGGTCCCGCGTAGTGCGCGGCGCCCTGTGCGCGCTGGGCGCGTGGCGCGGCGCGGGCGGCGTGCCCGGCGCCGGCCACTGCGCCGTGCACTGGCAGGCCTACCGCGCGCTGCTGTGGCTACGAGCTGCTACTCTACAACCGCAGTGAGTTTCTTTAGGTCCTGCGTAAGCCATTGCGCCATGCATTGGCAGGCTTACCGCATGATACGGTGGCTGCAAGCTGCTACTCTGCAAATGCAGTAACTTAACAAGTCTATCTTAACAATCATTAATTTCTTGATAGCTTTACAAAATGTTTCTGCAATTCAGCATAGTTACAAAATTAACAGTTTAATTTTTAAGGAGAACTGCAGTATTCAGTTTTACTTTTTTATTGTGCCGCTTTTACTAATAGAGATTCTTTTGAATTAGCTTTATTTTCACACAAATATTGCTACTTGCTCAAGTAACTGGGTCTGTCTGTGCGATATTTTTATAGGTTAGTTATATCTTTAACAAATGCTCCATTATTATTGGTACAAAATTATATTTTAAAATATAATTTTCATCAAAAAATCAAACAAGTATTCTTTGTGTATAGGGCAGCAGGATCATCAGAGGCATTTCGACTCAAACTTAGCGCGTTAGGCGCAGAGGCGGGGGGTGCAGAACTAGGCGGCGCGTCGCGCGGGGGCGCCGTGTGGGCGTACGTGCGCGCCGCGGGGGGGCGGCGCGCGCGCGCGCACCTGCGGGCGGCGCGCGCGCCCACCACGTGGCACCAGGCGCTGCCGCTGCTGGCCTACCATCTGGCGCATCAACTGTATCCTTACACTACTTCATGCTTTTCATAAAAATCTTTTTCTGATGTCAGCTAGTAAATACATAATCCGTTACTGTAAACAAATTGATAATTTCATTCAAGTATTTGCAACTACACAAACGCGCAACTTACGTGAATTATCTCATCAATGCTACATATGATATGCCATGGTTTTTTTATGGTAGGTAAAAATCATCGAATGACGAATCCCACTCTCGGGCGGAACGGATGATATGCCATGGTACCATATTTTCATCACACTATTGGTAATGTCTTAAAAACTAACTTAAAGTTCAACTCAACAAAAATAATTTTCCTAAACTCGCTAATACAGCTGGGCAGTAAGCGGAGGCTTCGAGTTCAGTTGGTGGCTGGCTAGCATTGAACAGCCACGCCTAGTACAGAACTACGTCAACATGCTGGAGCCCTGGTGCGAGTGGAACGCTTGTTCACGTTAGTATACGAGTTTCAGTTTTATTTTATGTCTTTAGCTCGACAGTCAAATATAACAAACCACATCATAAAACTGTGTGAATTTCCTTGCGTCGTTTATCCTCGATGCTGAGAGTCGTGACCTTGAATATCTTTTTGATGCACTATATTTCGGCATGTTGTCTCATCTTCGGCGATGTGGATGGTGTCCCAGACTGTGGTCTCCGGTCTGACTTTTTACTGTAAGCAGCAACTTTTCCAGATTATCACTTCTCATCCTGGCAATGCAAATATGTACCGATAATAGAACTGTCAAATACGACTGCTTGCTAATAACCAGTTTTTTAAACATTGTGTTTACAGGCCAGTTCATCCTTGGTCTTGCACTACTCGATCTCGACGACGCCGAGAACGCTTACACAGCGTTCTGTAAGGCCGCTAAAGGCGTGAGCACTGAGCCGTTCTTGAGACAACTTGTGGCCGCACCAGACGCGCGTCTCACGCAACATCAAGCCCTAGTACTATATTATATGAAGGTTTGTTTCATTCACCCACCCATACTCAACAAGGAATGGAATCAGCGAGTATATCCCTTGGAACATACTAACCGCGGACCCCAAGGGGTATGAGTTTTCGGCGATTCTGACAGTCTCAGAACATTTATGATCCATACACCTACTAATTATTTTCAGGGGAGACTTGTCCTGTTATAATGATACACGGCCGCGCAATGGGCTGGTACCATTTCTTGACCGGTCTACTGCAACGTTACTTGTGTGGTCATTTAGAAAATTTTAGCTGTAGTTCTCAGCGGTCTATCGCAGGCATAATGCACATGCGAGATTAATCTCGTATCAAATTCACACATGATTTAGAGATTTATTAGTAGATAAGCTGTTAGAGATGTACAATATCAAGCGACCTCAAAAGAAAGGCGAGGGAGTCGACCGTTAATAGACCTCACATTTACTCAACGACTCACGGATCCTATCATGTATTCCTTCGAAGACTTAAGGAAAACGATGGTGTCGTAAGCAATTCTTGTTTGACAATGAATGTTTGAATATTCCTTTGTTTTCAGGTTATAAAATTGTTCGAAATACACGACGCAGGCGCTTGTGTAGTTCGTCTCGCAGAAACTGCCATCAGTATTGCCGACAAAGACGATCCAAACTTGGTGAGTATCTTAAGATTAGCATTCTTAGATAATTTCAATCTTTTTCGTGTAACTGTTAGTACTCATATCTGCTTCGGCCTAATATAAAAAAGTCGGTTTATAAGTCTGGTTAGTCGGTTGTATGTTTAGTTTTGATCTTTGAACAGTGATGGTGAACGGGTGGGTTTCTATTCAAATTAGTGAGCTTTTCAGTAGGGACTTTCAAACAAAGAATACGAGTACTATACAGCTCGAGTTGATACAGTTATGATCCGTTTCCGAGATTCACTAACAAGAAGTGTTTTGTTAGTGATTTTTTTTTGTACGTAAACTAGATGTATTCGTCCGATCAGTCCGCATGCTAACAAGATACGTTTCTTGTGCGATCTCTTTGACTATCACAATATAATGATGTAATGTGTGTTACAGGCGATGTTCCAGTGGGTCGTGTTCAAGTGGCACCTGCAGGGCGGGCGCACGGCACGCGCGCTGTCGGCCGCCGCCGCCAACCCCGCGCCGCACGCGCGACACGCCGCCGCCGCCACGCTGCTTACCACGCTCGGTATGTTGAACATACGGATGTGAGTCCTGTGTCTGTGTCCTATGGAGCTGGCTTTCCCTCTTAGGGTTGGGAGGTCAGACGGCAGTCGCTCCCGTAAAGGCCACAAAAGCCAATAAATTATGGATAGTATAGGAAAGTTTGTTGCCACGGATAGGGCGCCGCCGCAAAACGGCGCGCAGGAGATTCGCCCGACTCCTGTGGCAAGTGGGCGAGGGCTACCGTGTCAGGGGCGAACACGGCTAAAGACGCGAGCCCCAACCCGTAAACTCCGCTTCGCCAACCTAAACATTGGCACGCTGACCGGACGCGCGAGAGAGTTAGCCGATGTACTTCTTAGGCGAAGGGTGGCCGTGGCATTCCTGCAGGAGACTCGGTGGAAAGGCCGCAGGTCCCGGCTCATCGGGAATGGCTACAAATTAATCTACACGGGTGCAGCCGGTGGGGAGTACGGGGTGGCCGTTGTACTCTCCGAGGAGTTTCAAGACGCAGTCTTGGAGGTGAAACGCTACAACGACCGGCTTATGGTCGTAGGTGTGCTTATTGACGGGTTATAACCCACTTCATAAGTGCCTACGCGCCTCAGGTCGGTTGCAGCGACGCTGAAAAGGCTGCGTTCTGGGATCAACTCGGTGGGGGCTTCGTGGCATTCCGCTGTCACAGGAAATTGTTTTGGGTGGTGATCTGAACGGTCATGTGGGTGACAGGTGCAAGGAGTTTGAGCATGTTCACGGTGGCTTTGAATACGGTAGCCGTAACGCTGAAGGGGAGAATATCCTCCAAACGTGTGCGTCTGCCGGCCTTGCCATTGTGAACACGTATTTCAAAAAGAAATCCGAACACCTGATTACCTACAAGAGCGGGAGGTACGTTACCCAAATCGATTTCTTACTCACACGGAGGCACCTTATCAGTACGGTGGCCAACTGCGAGGTCATACCCGGCGAGAGTCTCACTGCACAACTCCGTCTCCTTGTCATGGACTTGCGCGTCAAACCTAGGGTCAAGTTTGTTGAGCGCCAACAACGCCGAATACGGTGGTGGCGACGTCCCAGTCGTTCGCGTCGGCCATCGGCGATAAGTGCGATGGTACCGATGGCGAACCTGTGCAAAGCCACTGGGACAGGATTCAGGTTACCACCACTGAGGCGGCAAAGTCGGTGCTCGGCTTGTCCAAAGGCGGCCGCAAGTGTGACAAGGAAACTTGGTGGTGGGATGACACAATCCAGAGGGAGATCAGAGAGAAGAAAGCTCTCTTCAAAACGTGGCAAGCGTCCAAATCTCTCGAAGACCGCGACGCGTGCAGAGCTGCAAAACGTGCCGCCAAGAGGGCCGTAGCCAGAGCCAGACGAGACCACTTACAACCACTTTATGGTAAGTTGGAATCGTCTGAGGGGCAGAAGCTTATTTATAAGTTGGCACGTTCCAGGTTCAAAGCGGCACTGGATATCACTAAGTGCGCTGTGTAAGAGACCCTGACGGCAATCTGTTATGCGAGGACCTCGCGGTGAAGGAGAGATGGCGCTCGTACTTCCACGAGCTGCTGAACAAGCAGCACAAAGAGGTGCTGTCTCCGGTTCTCCCTCCAAATCAGGGACTTGTGCCCCTGGTTACGCCTGAAGAAGTGCATGTGGCTCTTCGCCGCATGAAGAACCGGAAAGCTGTCGGTGCCGATGGAGTCCCTATTGAAGCCTGGAAGGCGATGGGTCCTCGTGGTGTGGGCATCTTAACCCATCTATTTAACCGCATGCTCCTCACCGGAAAGATCCCGAGTCAATGGAGACTGTATATACTGTATTATCACTCCAGCCTTCAAACGCCCTTGCCTTTCCGATCCCTTGATCGGTGCAGGAGTGTGGCGACTACCGTGGGATTAAGGTTATGTCCCACACCAAGAAGCTCTTCGAGCGGGTGATTGACTCTCGGATCCGACAGGAGTGCACCGTCTCGGGATGTCAATATGGGTTTCGACCAGACCATGGCGCCATGGATCCCATCTTTGCCCTAAGGGTTACCATGGAGGGATACAGATCAAAGAATACGCCTCTGCACCTCTTGTTCCTTGACATGCAGAAGGCCTTCTACTGTGTCCCCCGTGATGTGATCTGGTGGGCGCTGAGATCCAAAGGAGTGCCCGAGACCTATGTTGACATCATCCGAGATATGTACCGAGACTCCGGTTCTGTGGTTCGGACCGCTGTTGGCGATACGAAACCCTTCCCCATCACCGTCGGAGTTCACCAGGGTACTGTCCTTAGTCCGTTTCTGTTCAGCGTGGTGCTGGACGTGCTGTCCTTACACGAGCAGCCGCCATTGCTGCTCATGTATGCAGACGACATCGCGCTGGCGTGTGACAGCTTGGAAGGAATCGCTGGAAAACGGCGGTCTCCGACCGAGTACTTGGCCTGTAACACAACAAACGCTGATCCTGTTCGCATTGGCGAAGACACAGTCGAGCGCACGGAACAGGTCAGGTACTTGGGATCGATGCTCCACGAATCCGGGGACGTCGAGTGCGACGTCGAGTCACGTATCTTGGCGGCCTGGGCGAAATGGCGTGAGGTGGCGGGGTTTATCTGTGACCCCAAAATGCCGATTAGGCTCAAACGACAGGTCTATAAGACCATCATTAGGCCTGTCCTTTTGTATAGCAGGGAAGCGTGGCCTGTACTTGAGCGGCATAAGCAGAGCCTGCGTGTCACGGAAATGAATATGCTGCGCTGGATGTCTGGAGTTTCGCGGAAAGACCGCAATAAAAACTCCCGCATCCGGGGCAGCCTTCAGGTCCGTGACATAGCGGATAAACTGCAGGAGGGTCGCTTACGTTGGTATGGCCACGTTTTACGAAAACCGGCAGACTACGTGGGTAACAGATGCCTCGCCATGCCACCTCCGCCGGGACCCGGAAAACGAGAAAGGCCTAAGAGGCGTTGGATCGACGTCGTAAGGGACGATATGCGTGCCAATGGGCTTACGGCAAAGGAAGCGAAAGACCGAGCGAAGTGGAGGCGTTTGAGTTGGAAAGCGGACCCCGGGCACCGAGGTGAAAGGCAAGGTAGCAACCGGGACTGGCGCTGAGATGATGATGACGTATGTGAGTCCTGATTACGCCAATGCCTCGGTGGATCATACGGTTTAAGAAAGGAAAAGCGGCTACTTCATTCTGCGAAGAGGAAATGCGAGAAGAAGATAGTTTCAACCGTGAGGGACCGGATATCCTCACATCGTTGCTGTCCGGTGGTCCGGTCCTAGTTGTTGATGGCTCATAGTGTTTCACGTGCACCTCACGTAATGTCAACAAAGCTGTAAAGCCCTGAGCATAGACGTACAGTGGTCTTTGAAGGGAAAATAAAATACACAAATGAGCTTTAGTCAGTAAAAGTCCTACACGTCCACTCGATGTACGCAAGAGCGAGAGAAGTCTGTTATGATTTAATAATTCCTGAACTAAGGTTGCATTGGTATTTTGAACTCTAATATTATGTATTACGTATGGTTTGTTGCTCTCAAATGACACTGACACATAATTTTGAACTGAAGTAATATAGATGTCGTAACCAGATCCTAACATTGTTCACTTCATGATATGGCCAAGTAAAACTGGCAAGATCGTTTTATACGTTAAAGTTTGATGATATTTGAATCCTCGTTTAGCCTACTTTTTTAGACCTTTAAATACCATAGAAATTCTACATCAATGATATTTGAATCCTCGTTTAGCCTACTTTCTTTAGACCTTTTAATACCATAGAAATTCTACATCAATGTTATTAAAACGATTGTTGAAATATCGTCAAATGTTAGTGTTATATCAACGATTTGGCCAATTTTAGTTGGCCATATCATGAATCAATTCATCTGGCCACGATATATACACGATGGTCGGTTCGTCACAATAAGGTATTGTTGTAGCATCCCGGCGCGAGCTGGGCGCGCTGGTGTCGTGCGGCGCGCTGGCGGGCGACGCGGAGCGCGCGGCGGCGGCGCGCGCCAAGCTGCACGACGCGCACGCGCACAACCCATATTACGACTTCTTGTACGCGCTGCATGTGTCACGACACCATTATAGAAAGGGTAAGTTATTGTGCTCGAGTTTTTATCATTATTACGCATTTTCTATTGCTTAAATACCCAGGTTTCTGATCATTTATTAAGTAAATTAGCTATGGGCGTAACCAGGTCTGGGCCAGGGCAATCAAATTTTTTATAAGTACTTGCTCAAGTAAATTTAAAAAACCGGGCAAGAGCGAGTCGGGACTCATATACCAAAAGTTCCGTACAACCTAAGCTACTAACGAATTCAATTCTCGAATCGCGTCTCGAAAAGGTTTGTGTAAGTTGTGACGTAACTAAAATTTTTACAACTTTTAGTTTTTTTTCCTATACTTGTGTTGTTTTATACCTTGCTCATGCCAAATATCAGAATTCCAAGTCAACGGGAAATACCATATAATTATTGATTACCTTGAGAGTATCGAAATATACGTTTTTTGCAACATAAACGGCAGCATCTGTTCTTTAGTTAACTTAGAAATTTGTTCTTTGACGGCTTTAAGGCAGATTTAAGTATATGGTTTAAATTTCAACTGGATACCATCACGCGTTCCCGAGACAAAGGGTCTTGACAGACAGACAACTTCCCTTCAGAAAATTTTTTTTTTTTTTTAACAAAACTGTTCTCAGACTTACTTAGTGTCTTTGTGCTATAAGACCGCACTTTTGGGCCAAATTTTTAAATTGTATGTCAACGGAAGGTATCCTATGAATTTTGATTCCAAAAAAGTGTCGTTAACGTATTTTTTTGCAACATAAACATAACGTCATGTCTTTTTTCCGTTAACTTAGAAGTTTGATTTTTTTACAGCTACAAGGAACCGCAGACTAAATATACAGTTTTAATTTCAATTTCCACGCGTTCTCGAGATAAAGGGTCTTTACAGACAAACAGACGGTCGGACGACAATGTGTTACTAAAATATTTTTTGATAATATTAATACTTTCGGAAATAAAAGCTCCAAAAGTAAAAAACAATGTGTCTGTGTGCTCCCCTCTAACTTTTGAACCTTTAGAAAATATGAAAAAAATCTCAAATGTAGAACTTTAAAAATATTTTCTAGGAGAATTATTTTGAACTTTGAACAGTTTTTGGAAAATTTTACAAAATAATTTCTGAACTAAGTTTGTAATTTAATCTTATATGCAAGCATTTTTAAAAACTTAGTTTTTATTTTTTTTTCTTGATTTTATTTATTTATTTATTGGGGAAAACAAACAATAGCACATACAGTAATATACAAAGAAAAGCTTACAAATAGTTTTACATATGTGATATCAACAACGTTCTCCACATATAAAAACGTGAGACATTTGGTATGACAAGCGCTGTAATAAACTAGTATTATATACATTTTAATAAAAGCAAAATTTAATTAAAATTAAAATGTGGCAAAAGTATAGCTGTTTACTAGTTTTTATTTTTTAATAAATTGAGCAACAAAATTCTAAATTTACTTTTAGGTACTGCAAAAAGGTCTAGATCGCCGAAATGATTATTAAAATTGCTCGTAAGGCGATGAAGAGGGGCACGCAAGCCAGCATTTGTTCGACATATAGTAGTGGCAAATACAGGACGTGCGCGCACCTCACGTCCATGGCATGTTCTCGGCACTATATAACATAACTTGTTAATAATGTTTATACAATCATAACAATTATTACACAAGTCATAAAAAAATGTGGTTTCAAGAAAAGTTCGCCTTGAATTCAAAGAGAGCAGGTTAAATTTTGTAAGTAATTCGCTATAAGAGAGATAACAATTCTTAAAACAACGATAATGCATAGACTTCAAAAATTTACTTTGTATAGTTTCTATACACTCAATATATTTGTCATAATAGGGTAGTTTTCCTTTTATTAAATAAAAAAAGGAAAACCAAGAACGGACAGGAAACTACGGAAAACTACACTGAGCGTGGCTCGACACGCTCTATGTGGTTTTTTTTTTATATGCAATGAATCTTTAGCAAAATAGTTAATGACGTCTTCCGTGAAAGAATCGCCACTATATCGATTACAAATTTTCTATGCACTGAGCATGCACACAAAACTTTTTTTAAATTGTACAATAATGCAAATGGCAAAAAGTTTGTTTTCTTAAATTTTATCAACAAAAGTAGAAACTTAGTAAGTACCAAAACTAAGTCCAGGGGGGCAGTTGCCCCCCCCCATGGCCCCCTCTGTTTACGCCCATGACAGTATTCGTCCAATTATAGAGCATGTGAGTGCCTTTGAAAAGAAATGTTATATTTTTGTAGCGATGTAGAACGGATATCATCTTGGGGGTCGGAAGGGATAATCTGGGGACTTGCAATAAAAATCAACTGACAAGCAAAAACTGGGTCTTACTGAACTATAAAACAAACGGCGTCGGTCCATTAAAGTTTCAAAGCAATCAGCTGTACAATACCTTAAACATATAACAGTATGCTTTTTTTGGCAACCAATTTTCCCTATGGGATGCATTAATCTAATTTTCTTAATATTTCCGGAATACTTGGAAATCTAAAATTTAAACATTAAGACGTAACATTATTATTTATTTACGATTGGGAATCATCGAAAAATAATTTACCGACTTTGTTTTCAAGTTGTCACAGCACTACAGCAATAGGTGGGCGGTGCTTACGGATGGACATATGGGATAATTTACTGGGATAGCCTTATCTAATATTCTTAGACTTCTTAGTATAGGAATTGCCAAAAGACATCAAGGCGTGTTCACTTTTTTTTCGTAAACAACCAGTTTAACTTGGCCAATAATGTTAATAAATATAAACATATTTTACTTACCGACTAAATGTTCTAAACGATTTTCCACATCATTTAATGAAGCAAATACTCATTTTCGCTTGGGTTTTATGCAATACACAAATTATTGAGTGTGCACAGAACCAACATTGGTCACTACTAGACATTACTAAAAAAGGAAGTCATATTGGCATCAAATATAAGGGCAATCGCACATAAGTGTCGAGAGCCTAAGTCGCCCGTATAAACAGTCAATTGTCTTCAGGGCTTGTAGTATATAAAAAGAGAAATATGTCGCGACATATTTCTCTTCTTTGCGGCGATTTGCTATCTACACTAATATAATAAAGAGGTAAAGTTTGTTTTTTTGTTTGTAGGGGGTAATCTCTGGAACTACTGGTCCGATTGGAAAAATTTAAGCAACAATAGAAAGCTGCTTTACTCCTGAGTGACATAGGCTATATTTTATGTACGCGGGCGAAGCCGCTGGCAAAAGCTAGTGTAATATATTTTGACCACCGAAGCTATTTCATTATCATTTCAACTTGATGACGACCTAAGGTTATATTATTTGACCTAAGGTAAGGTAGTAAAATGAATGTGGAATTGTTGTAGCGGCGGCTGTAATGTACGAGCGCGCGGCGCGTTGCTACGCAGAGCGTTCTGCCGGCGCAGCGGGCGTGCGGCGGCGGTGCCTGGGCGCCGCGCTCACGTGCCTGCGCCTCGCGCAGCCCGACCACGCCTTCCTCGCGCGCCCTGCTGCACAAGGGAAACATCTGCAGGTAACTGTAGTAGCGGCGGCACTCATGTAGCGGTGTTTTTAATATCCCTAACTAGCGACCCTCCCCAGCTTCGCACGGGTCCAATGTTGTTATTATGCCAAAATATTGTTGTATGTTGTTGTTGTTGTCTAATGTTGTTGGTATTATAAATACAAACCTTCCTTTCGTATCACTCTATCTAATAAAAAAAAACTGCATCGAAATCCGTTGCTAAGTTTTTTTAGATCTAAGCATACATAGGGACAGGGCGACTTTGTTTTGTACTATGTAATGACAATGATACTACACATACATCGCGGCTTGAAAAATACTCGTGTCCAGGTTACCATACATCACAATATCTAATGGATGTTTTATCATCGGCAGGTTATTGGGCCAGAGGAGTTGGCTGCAGAGCTTCGGGAAGAAGACCCTGACTCACTGGACCCAGTGCAACAAGCTCTACTTAGTAAGTTAATCCCACTGCATTTTTTTAAATGTCGCAAACTTTTTTGGATTTAATAAAATAATTCTGTATTATTTTTATTTATTATAGAAGGCGATAACATAGATTTTGATGCGTTGTATCCAAAACTGAAAGATGCCAATCCAGAAACACTGTTGGCAGTCCTGAAGAGAGCAATAAGCACTGGGCAGTTCTTACCACACTGGTTCCTTCAAAGATACATGGTATGTACTAATTGGGTATTCTCGTGTGTTGAAGAACAAGTGTGTTGAAGACAAGCTTGTTTGGCAATGACTGCTCCTGCACATGTGGCTCCCTGGTAACTCATTCATATTGTGTATTTATGTCTATTAACTGCTCCATCTTTGTTTTTATATACACTTTTTTTTCCCTCTTTTTTCGACACATTGCTTTTGCAATATTTATATTATTAAGATTTAAAAACTTTTAAATTAAATAATAATTTATTTTGTTAGCATCTCGTAGTGTAACTGTTGTGGTGATATATGTATTCTTTTTTTTCATACTTATTAATTTTTTTGTTTTATATAATATTTCTCACATCTCACGTTGTAAAGTAAGAACACTGTAGACTTCGCAAATCCTATTACGACTCACCTTTGATTTTTTATTATTATGATTATTTTTATTGTGCTTTTGAGTACAATATTGACTGGTCTACACTGTTCTTACATAATGACATAAATACTGTAATAACGAGATAATATTGTAAGAAACCATTTTTTTAAAAGAGTAACCATGGAGTTTCTTGCCGGTTCTTCTCCATAGGAAACGACCAATTTGGAACCGTGCACTAGCTTCTGACGTTTTATAAGTGCCCATGTAGGCCTATATGAAATAAAAACCATTTTGATTTTGATTTGATTGATTGATGATTTTGGTTGTTTTGCAAACATTTTACACTAAACAACAAATAACATATTTTTTTTAATCTTCATTATTGATGAACGAATTGCATTGTTTTGAATGAAAAAGAAATTAGGATGTGTGCCTTGTTTGGTAAACGATGGATATCTTACGTATGCTACAAACTGGTTGGTATGCTGATTGGTAGCATAATATAAAACTTAGCACTGGTTTGATTATTTCCGTTGCCTGTGTCTGTGCAATATACTGACACTCCCGTAATTGCAACACTGAGTTAAATCTGACAAGTAAAGTACATAAAGCATATGAATGTGCGCAGGAAGTGGACGGCGCCGGGTGTGTTCGCGCTCTGCTGAGCGGCGGGCGCGCGGCCGAGGCGGGTGTGCTGTGCTGCAGCGCGTTACGTCGCGCGCTACATGTTCTGTTGCCGCATTCTCCTGCGGCACCGCGCTGCGCGCCTCTTGCTCTAGCCGACTTACTTCTCGCCGAATTAGCACATCACACCGCCGACCCTTACGTGCAACAGGTAACAAAACCCCTTTCCATAGCCTATTTTGTGTCCCACTACTGGCCAAAGATCTCCCCTTTCTCCTTCTAAACTTCTCTGTCTAGCGACAGCTAGTTAACATACGAATTGGATTTTTGCTCTGGAGTAGTAAGAGCCAAAAGCCTTTGTCGATCCATATTATAACAAGAATCGATGGCTATCTAAAAAGTTTTCTTGTTGCCTAAAATAAACATATGATGTATTATCATCAGTATTCTAAAAACGTTTTCATGTAGTTTCAGTTTAGTCAACTAATTTAGGAAACGGTCCTTCAGAAACTGTCGTTTTCAGTTAAATACTCCAAACGTGGTAAACTCGTCACGTCAATAGATATTATCACACACTTATCGTACTTGCTTACGCACATATCATGCTTAAAATTTTTTTTTGCAATAAAACACTAAGCCTCAGCAGTTCCATTACACAGGGTTATGAATACAGTTAATCAGTTCTACATATAATTGTATCTACTGACTGGCTAGTGTCACACTTTAAGCTTCAATAACTTATAATAATTAAAAATATATGTAACTAGTTGTCCCGACAAACTTCGTACCGACGTTTTTTTTTCGATCTCACCGTTTAAACCTTCCCTGAGATATTACGAACATTTCAAAACTAAAATGAACCTAATCGGCCCAGCCGTTCCCGAGTTTTACACGGCCGGCAGAGGACCTTTCCCATAGCAGGACTGAGGTTTTAGCAGCTAGGAGTCCGGCACTGCCCAAACTTAATTCCATAAGGACAAGTTTGAGCGTCATCGTTTAATGAGTATTTCCCACTTCTGCTACAAACAAAACAAAGTGTATCGATAACCTAATTGATAAGGCCAATATGCCAAGTTGACGTTAATTCTTACAATAATATACACACAGTGGCGCAGCAAAGGGGGGGGGGGGCGGGGGCGGACCGCACCGTGTGTCATCTGTTTTGGGGTTTCACTCACCTGGTCTCTTAACTTTAAGAACAATGTACAAACAAAAAAAAAATCACGAGCACAATTTCTTTATCGGGGATTCCTCCCCTAGCATTAGCTCAGCTCTATGTATAATTCGGGCATTCCCGCAAAAGAGCCTGACGCTATCCTTGTCCTTCTCCGCCTGATCTATGTCCTTTACCATATAAAATTTATTGCTTTTTACTTTCGATGGGGTTACACTACTAACTTCCGGACCGGGTGCCAACCAAGGTAGCTACGCCACTGTATACATACTTTCGTAAATAATACTGATCATTAACCTGGGAAGAATGGCATTTATTACAATTATCACGTTCGCACATATTTAAAAATAGTATAAAGACTTAGTACAGTCACATAATATGAATATTCTATTATTATATGTAAATACCTAGCTACTTAAACAAAAGTAAATACGTAGTAGCTAAAAGATTGTTTTTATTTTACTATATTGAGAGTGTTTTATATTAAAGTAAGTAAATTATTTCAACTTTGTTGGAGTTTCAAATGTACCTTATAAAACTATGTAATACAGAAAACATAGTGGTTGAGCGATTGGCTGCTGCGCTGCGTGTCAAGGGTTCGATTTCAGTACGAATCCAATACATATACTGCAATTTGAGTTTGTAAATGCACCTGTGATAAGATTATTTGTTAAGAGGAGGGGGGAGCAGTCTTTTTTAATTAAGAAATTAAGATTACGAAATTAAGCTGTACTTGAGACACGTGACTGTAGAAGGTCACATGCCTTGTTATCAAAGTTTTTATCACTTCGGGTCACATCAGGCACGTGTACTTAATGGCTCCGATCCTTCTTACGAATAATTTGCTGGCTTTTAACACTACAAGTTACTGCTAACGTGTTGGAAACTTCTTTCTCATTGGAGCGCACTACTTTATAAAGCTTTATGCGTCGATATTTTATCGCTGTTGTTTACAAAACTATCATATTAAAAGGATTCGATTTTTCTACAAACTCGGAACTTACTAGTTACTTACGACATTCATTTATTTATTGTTAAATGTTAGTATCTGTAGTGTCAATCTCTTATTACAAAATAACTATATTTAGAGTGAATCTTTGAGCCAATTTCATTTGATAAACCACATTAGACTTCATTTCAAAAATTATGTTTCAGGTCTACAATGACTTAGACGACGTAGTAAAGGAGTACACTAAAGTCGTGATAAGGATCTCCGACGATATGAAGCTGGCTCGATTGGAACATGCTGTCAACTAGTTATAATGATTATTAATTTTAAATAAAAATCCTTTTTTTTTTTCAAAAACGTCTTTTTATTAATAAAACAATAAATACAAAACGTTTTAACTTTAAGCCGTCACCTCCTTTTAAAACCATCTTACCATAGTAATATCTTACACCATAATAATATTTATTTATTGACCAGAAATCATCATTATGTCACTCCATGACGTAAGTGATGTAATGGTATATTGAACTAGGAAATTGCCTCTAAAGCCATGTTTTCACACCTCTGCTCAAATCATTTAATTTACCTACATGGAAATTTTGCGAACTGCGTAGATAAATACAATGTTTGGACAACGATACAGCCAAACTGACGTAAGATTCAAAATTATTGAGCCCGATACACACGTATAAGTGTGATTGTATTGTCAAAATGGTGCGAATAGGAAGTATCACAAGAATAGAATCTTACAAAAGCTTGTAAAACATTATTAATATTACCTGCACCAGATTTTTTCGATGGCTCTGCATATACCCGTTTATAATAATAGAGAGCACAAAATATTTTTTTTGTCAGTGTCCTTTTTGTGACCTTTTCTGATTGCATCATTCTTTCAAGGGGACTTTGATGATATTGCTAGTTCATTTTGAACTTGAATGTATACATACAAATGGATTTCCTAACAACCTCGACTAACATACTTATATTGAGACAGCCAAGGTCACTTGATCTACGTACGTACATATTTGTAAAATACTAAGGTAGCTACAATGTAATTATGTATACTTATCTACATCACAAACATACATAATTTCTGTGGCTCTAGTGAAAAGGGACCTAAACATGCAACTTTCCAGGAGGCGCAATAAACCACTGCGTGTTTAATAGCGCGATTGACCTTGTGTAACACTCAAACCGCTAACAAATATAATACTTACATGTAATATATTCTTTTTTTCTTAGAAATCTTAATAGTTTTTATGATAGTGATTTATTCTAACCACTAAATGAATTCCATGGGGTATAAAAAATTACAACCCTTCTTTCGTAAGATAAATTCACGCATTTTGCTTCATTTTCGTGAAAACTAGTTTTTGTATGTCCACTTTCATTGTTTATTAATAAAACCAACTTTTGGTGGTTTTTTTCTGGTGTCAGACCACCTCCATACCTCTGTTACATCCCCTACTACGGCCAGCCAGATATGTACCTAAATAATTTTGCGCCTAAAATATTAATTACTAAATAGATATAGCAAGTACCTAATAAATACTTACTCAAGTGTTCTAACTTGGAAAGTCTTGACGGTTAAGTTCTGTTTTTAATAACAAATCATTAATCAACCATTTATTGATATTTGGTATGTATTAACCTTGGTGATCCCATACATGATGCATTTAAACGCGACCTTGTTTTTTTTTTCGCAACTTTGCAGTAATCTAACAAAACTGGTTTTGAATCGCTTGATGTATGTTTAAATTAAATTCCCAAAATTCCCATCTTAGTTAACATTTCAACGTCTAGCCATTCTTACTCTCATGATAGTTAGTACAAGTCGGACAAGCTTTTCGTAAATAACAAACATAAGAGCAGTTGTCATAATTGTTTGCATTAATTTGGCCTCTAGTCCTCGGAATGCCACTAAAGGGTTAGATTTCACATCTCTATATAGAGGTTTTAAACTAGCGCCAGCGCGAAGCCTTGATTGTATTAATTGAAGTGGATACGTCAATGTTGTAGCTACTGCTTTTGCAACAGCAGCGATTAGAAATGCAGAAAAGGTATCGAACATACCCTTAGATACTAAATGCCTTTTCAAAGCTTCATAGACCATAAACTGAATTGCTGGATTTGAAACTAACAATAAAGACGGCACTGTTCCAGACCAAAGTCCCCTGGCTCCTTCTTTTTTAAAAAGATCTATAAGTCCTTCTGTTAAACTATTGTAGCTCGATTTCTCTAGTTTCATTCTAGTGTTAACAACCCACAAAGGTGAAGTAACAAGAACGTTTATACTGCCAGCAATTAAGCCGAACATCAAGTCTCTCAATGCAGACGTGTCTTTTGTCGACATTTTTCGCAAACCATGGAATGTATAAAAATATACGAAATTCGACACAGAGAGAGATTGTAAGACAGGTGCCAGACCACGGTATAAAGACTCTAAGCCTTCTTCATTCGCTAATTTCAGCAGAAGCTCAAATGATGATCCTTGTAGTTTATTGGAATCTTCAACTGAAAACAAAAGAGCAATATAAGTAATGTTGTTGTTGCTTAAAACTCACAATCAAACGAAAAATTAACACCAAAGGTATTCCACGTCAATATGGTACATTGGCAGTAGCATGTGCTTATTGACCGTGAATAAATGAACGTGAAATAGGAGCTTTATCAGCGCTAGGCCAGTCATGCTATCTACTAGGAAGAGGACAAGTGGTGGCTGTTTAGAAGACTATCTGATAAATATTGTTCTTCATTCTCGGGAAATCGTCTCCGATTGGTGAAAGCTGTATGAAAATGATTTTGGAATAGGATTTATTTTGTTTCGACATTTCTCTGGCTTATCAGACTGATTGTATTAGATAGATATACCTATATAGATTTTGAATTTTAATATTGTTGGATCAAGTCCTGCTCAAGTGCGCAAATAAAGAGCATGGTAGAAATAGTTCAGGAAAGAACATTTGAAGTAGGTAGACAAAGAAACTAAATAGCACTTCTAAGATTATTTACTACGTACCAAATAGGAACTTAATTAGGTACTTGATTAAATTATTTCATTTACGCAGTTGTCAATGTGTTATTAGTTTATCATTACATAGTATAAAACAAAGTCACCCTGTCCCTATGTATGCTTAAATCTTTAAAACTACGCAACGGATTTTGATGCGGCTTTTTTAGTAGATAGAGTGATTAAAGAGGAAGGTTTATATGTATAATACATGCATAATATATTTAAGCATTGCACCCGTGCGAAGCTGGGGCGGGTCGCTAGTGTTTGTATAAATCAGCTCAGGGATGCTGTAAGGTCCATTTTTTTAAATTTACTATTTAATTTACCAAGTTTCTTTTTAAAACTTGGTAAATTATTTCCCTTTCGGAAAAAGCAATATTACGACGTAATCAAAGTTACGATTAAATATTATATATTATTGATAAGCATTTTTTAGGTAGGAAATCATCCAATCACCTATTTCTCTAGCTCTGAGTGAAGGGCAAGGTCTGTCAGACTTTTACTAGCTAAAAACCCCCTCCTTTTCCATCTTTGCTCTCGGGGTTTACTTTCACGTAACCCATGGATAATGATGATAAGTTAAACTTGACAACATTGATGAGTTAAACTGTTTGCTTGAAGAAGACAGACGTAGAAGTAGAGAATTGAATGCAAGGTTTAAAAAAATGAAGAGGGTGTGTTTAAACGAATGCTAGAAGCATAATTTGTTAAGAATCACTTTTTTCTAATGTTCGAAAAAACTTTCCGGTGTTGTGTGTCGAATCACAACGTTTGTACCTACGAGAACATTTCGCAATTTAGGTTTTTTCCTCAATACTTTTGATGAGGTATAAAATGGTGATTACATTTTATGGCTATTTGTAGTTTTATTAGTAATTACCTTGTATTCTTGATCTCAACGTGTCTAATGGGTAAAACACAGTCATCCCAACTACGCTGCCCTGAAATAATCGATAAATGTAATTAATATTCCGTATGTTAGGATATTAATTAAATCACGGATTATTACAAGTCATGCGTTTTAAAAATTAGTCATTATCAGATAATAAGTACATACCGTTGCTCCTGCAATAGCATGCACTAGAGTCTCGTAACTAAATAATGAGGGTGCCATTTTAACTTATTTGAAATAGCAACCTACTCAAATTAATATAAACATCAATCGAGATTCATCGCACTTTGACCCTGCCCCCGTTAAGTTTCCTTGAAAACACAAAATATATACAATTTTTGGTTACATGACCACTACATCCAGCGAAACTCACAATACTGATCATAGATTAGACAAAAATCACTGATTAACTGAATGAACCATAACAACGAATGAAACTTCAGAGTAGACCTCAGAATGAAGCGGAGTGAACACTGTCCTTTATCATCCTTTATCTGTGTATCATCCTCTTGCCATTTAAATGTTGACCGGTTTGACTTGGCTTGGGTAGGGGTCGGTGACCAATTCTTTATTTTTTTTATATTATGTTTTATTAGCTAACTTTTACATGAATTGAGTAGGTACATTTTTTGTCAATTTTTATTATTATTTTTTTAAGCTAAGTTATTCGACCATTTTGCCTAGTCTTAGGTATTGGTTTTTGAGTTACTTTGAACTCCTTGAAAGTTTTTTTTTGTGATGGCAAATTAGTAAATGACTTCTCTTGCCCGCTATAGGGCGGAGCGGCAGGACGTATTAGACTTTTACTGACTAAAACCGCACCTGTATTTCTGTTGGTCTTTGCGTTCCATAACAGGACCATGTTACTAGAATACGGACTAAACCTGTACACTGTCCCTGTACATGTCGACATCGCTGCCGGCCCACGCTAAAAACCAGCGCTGTGGCCCATCGCAATGAGCGTGAAGCCACAGCCTTATGCTGAGCGTTTAGCCGTTTTGTACGGATATGACGCATATCTTCCTTATGTAATTGGTTATGTTTGTTAACTAGTTTTAAGTTTGCGTCATTACGCGTAAATAAACTGTTTTTCTTTCTTTTTTTTCTAACATTTTTTTACAGTTTTTACCAGAAAATGTTTCGAATGAGTCTTTTCGGATACTTGTTTTAGGGACTTATCTATATTATTAATATGAATCGCTGAACGTGTTGAGAAACTAAGAGCTAACAGCTGAATCGATTTCGATATTTTTTTGTTGTTTTTTTTTTTTGACAGGAAATGGTTCTTGAAAAAAAAAAAAAAAGATAGAATAGGGTAGCGTGGAGTAGAGTAGAATAGAGTAATCAGGAGACGGGAGCGATTCCGAAAGCAAAAGCTAGAACTACAATAAAAATCCTACCGAGATCGCGCCCGTTTTAATGTTTACACATATCTAGTCTAGGTGGGCAGACAAAACTACATTGATTTTACATCACAATATCCACTAGGAAATGGAATTAATTGAATTTTACTCGATAAGATCCGCAAAAACTGACAAATATTTTGGTGCGTTCCGTTATTCCGTAATCTTTTTTAATCTTTAGCACTTCAAAAGCGATCAAAAATGACATTGACGTGATCGTGACGTAAATGATTATTGACGTTTGTTAGTAATTTGCTAATGTCATTGGAACTTGCCCGAAATGAATATGTTTTTGTTATCTCATGTTGTAAATAGAGGATATCTTCTATTGTGATATTAAACGACGGAAGCTTCACTAGTTGACTAAACTAACTTTAAAAGAAGTTACTTACATCTTTTGTAAAAAACATAATTCTTTATCACTGAAGTTATCGGTGTAAATAAAAATTTTTGTTTTGTCCCGGACAATAATTTCAACGAAGCTTAAATTTCATTAAAAACGATGAAGGTGTTTATGTCGGAAGATAACCTTTGCGCTCAGAACTTATTAAAACTAGTATCTCATGGAAATGCCATAGTTGCCGAGATATTAAGACTAAAGGATCATAAACCTACTGCTTATCTGTAAGCCCCAATTTTTTTAAAACCGCCCCTAAGACAACCCACTGACCAATAAATGGAATGGAAAAGTGATTTTGCAAGTCATAATAGTCCAAAAAATAGTATTTTTAATAATAGGCACTTATTAATTTTTGCATTAAAAAAAATTATAACTTTACAGATTAGACAGTAAAGAAACTATTCTAAAGTACCAGGATGTCATTATGGATTTCAGTTATTTTAAAGTATCAGATGCTCAAGAAAAGAAAATTAATGCAAATCCCGTAAGTATCTACTAAGTAAATAAAAAGTTTAAAAATAATGAAATATTATAAATACTTGCCAAATAAAACTTAAATAAAAATAAATTTTCAGAAATTGCAAGATTTGGACGATGAGCTAAAAGAAAGACATTTGGAAATAATAAACAGGTTTTATTTGCTTTTTGAGAATGTTTATCAATATATTGTTGATTTGAATTCATTTGTTGATCAGTTACATGATAATACCTTTATACAGCAAAATATTGAAACAGTACTGAAGGATGTAGAAGGTAAACAGCTTTTGGTAAGAAATCTTCTTAATTTACACAACAGTTTACCTACTTTTTTATCCATGTCTAGGATATTTCTAACACCA
Organism: Mythimna loreyi; assembly: GCA_029852875.1. Taxonomy (NCBI): domain Eukaryota; kingdom Metazoa; phylum Arthropoda; class Insecta; order Lepidoptera; family Noctuidae; genus Mythimna; species Mythimna loreyi. The sequence goes on from CM056780.1 coordinate 9,305,354, forward strand.
AGATACAGCTAAGACCTAAATTTTCAGTGTGAGAGTTTATACCTCTATGGAGCCATGCTTCTGTTATGCGATCTTTACATTCCGGGTACACTAAGAGAAAGACTACTTGTAGCATTTTATCGCTACAGTACAAGCCAATCCCAATCCAACATTGATGATGTTTGCAAACTTCTGAGAGATACTGGCTATGATCAGCATAATGGAAAGAGACCTGCTGACTATCCCGTTGAATACTTTAGGTAAACTTGGTTTTTCTATATTACATGTTATATATTTTTTTTTTGTCTACTTTTATTTATCATGTTTTGGCCCACTGTTGGGTGAAGGCTTCCCCAAATTCTTTTCTACCTTAAACTAGCATTTCAGACTTGCCTAAACCTCAACATTAATAACTGTTGCCTAAATGTTTCAGCCGTGTCTTCATTCGTCCTGAATTTGTTGAGAAAGTTGTGGGAAAACTGAGATCAGAAGACATTTACAATCAACTTGCAGTTTACACAATTCCAGAGCATCAAGCATCAGCACTGGGCACACAAGCCAGTATGCTAGTTATCTGTTTATTCTTTGCTCCACATTATCTACACACAGATACATCGAAAATGAGAGAAATTGTTGATAAATTTTTCCCCAGTAATTGGGTAATTCCAGTTTACATGGGGGTTACTATGAACATTATTGATTATTGGGAAAATTTCAAGGCTGCTAAATCAGCTCTTGTTAATACATGTAATGGCAAAATGATCAAAGAGATATTTGCCAAAAGAGGTGGCTCTGTACTAATGTTGACATCTAAAACTCATCAACTACTTAAAGAAGGCATTCTCACTGATGATTTTGTTTTGGACAATATAAGCAAAATCTTGAATCTCTTGTTAAACTCCAATCTCGTGTTAAGGTGGCTTCTTCTACACAACACTGATGTCACATTTTATGACAACAACAAAAAAAGTAAACAACTTAAAGATCTTGTATTAAAAGAATCTAATTATGAACCATTGAAAATTTTGGAACTGCTAATAAGTACTGCTGAGCTGGAATTAAAAGTCAGAGAGATTTTAAATAAATTGCTTGAAAATAGAGACTCCACATGGAATATGAATAAATCTCTTGCCATTGAAGCTGTGGACAGTTTGTCTGAGCTTTTTTCTGGTGCAAAACCTGTCACTAAAATACAAGAAAATGAACAATTGAAACTTTGGTTTGATAATATTTCTAAACAAATTGCTTCTCTAGGTGAACCTAACTCATCCAAGTCTATTAAGAAAGTAACTCAACTATTACAAGCTTTAGATGAAGTTGAAGAGTTTCATGGCATAAAAAGCACTTCTACAATTGTTCAATATCTATCTGATAGTAAAGATGCATTAAGAAATCTTTTGAGGGCAGCCTCCTTGAAAGAGGATTCCTTGGTTACTTTGGAGACAATTGCAGATGTCAGCTATGCTTGGTGTACAATAGATGTATACACAAAGCATATGCAAGATAGCATTAAGGAAAATCCAGCTGTTACAAGCAGACTAAGAGCACTTTTTCTCAAGCTAGCTAGTGCAATGGAGATACCGCTACTCAGGATAAATCAAGCTCACAGTGATGACTTGGTGTCAGTATCACAATATTTCAGTAATGAACTGATAAAATATATTCAAAAAGTCTTGCAAATAATTCCAGAAATGGTTTTTAATATTGTGGAGAAGATAATTGACTTACAAACTTGGGCAATAAAAGAAGTACCAACTAGATTGGAAAAGGAAAGATTGAGGGATTATGCACAGCTGGAAGACAGGATGGAAGTCGCCAGATTAACTCATTCTGCATCCACATTCACGACAGGTTTGTACTTCAGTTGGAATGTAACACATTCATATTAATAATTACCTACTACTCTCTGTAATACACTAGGTACTCAACAAATCTCTATCTTTTAAAATAATCTGAGTCATTTCAATGGTTTTATTATTTCTTACTGTGAACGCCAATTGACATGAAAATCAAGTTCATGAAGCCTCACGAAATCATCAAGTTCATGAGGCTTAGAAAATTATGTATTTTCTACAATATCGTAATTTTAAATGACGAACTCCCAAGTCACAATGCAAAGAAAGACTTGCGTTGTTGTGAATAGAGAGATATGAAAAATTTAATAAGTATAAAGTTTTCTGGCCCCCTAGCCAAGTTACGATCGCTTCTGCCACGCCCTCAATTCCTTTGTTCTGGCCACGTGATGACGTGACTGAGCGTTGAGATGGCGGTGATATACAAAAAACCTTTTTTTATATCAATGCGATGACGTTAGAATAAACGAATTGGGGGCGTGACCAATTCAAAGCGTTCGACGTTAACGAAACGATCGTAACTTGACTACGGCTGAAATTTTTTCCTTTAAGAATCATCTGGTTTGATGGTACATTTTTCTTCAGTCTGTATAAATAAAAAACAATTTTGTTACGGATCATTAGATTTAGCCATTGATATAATATATTACTTAGTCGCAATCGGGTAATAAATACCCTTATAATAATATTATAATGTGTGATTGCGAATAAATGAATCATGCCAACAGAAGAATAGATTTCAGCGGTTCACACGCTAGAGGCGAGTCCCGAGTCATCTTCCGTTTAGCTGATTAATTTTGTCGTTGGTCGAACACTCAGTCAGGACACTATTTATAAGTTTCTTTATATTATTTAAAATGTTGCTGGTGTGCGTCATTCGTCAGCCTAATTACGAAAAAATACAAATTATCAGATGTTTTTCAGTATTGATTATAATAATTTAAAAATCTATTATTTTGTAGGAATTTTAGACATGAGGTCTACGTTAGTGGGCGTTATCAGAGTAGACCCTGCGGAATTGCTAGAAGAGGGTTTATTGAGAGAGTTAGACAGACACATCAGCAAGAAGTTTGTCGAGTTTTTAGAACCTCAAGGGAAAAAATACCAACCCAATGCAAGTAACTTGATGTCGCGACTACAGAAGCTGGCCGAAAGTATGGATGGCTACAGACGCTCTCTAGAATATATTCAGGACTATATAAATATTCATGGTTTAAGAATTTGGCAAAAACAGGTATGATTATGCTCATTGCTAAAAGTCTGATAACAGAGGCGCCGGCTCTTAGGACACCTCGTGGGTGCTCATGCTCATTTGATGACTCGAAAAAGTGGTGAAGTATGAGAAAAAAAATGCACAATGATCGAGCGACGATCAACAGATGTTGGCCGGGGACTCAATGCCCCGGGACTTTCTACGAATATAATTTTGTCGGCGAATCGAACTGTCAGTCCCCACGAACTACACCTTAAGTGGATTCTCGTGGGTGCTCAGCGCCCACATTTTATTAGTCATGGGTGCCCGAGCCCCCGAGCACCTACGGATTCGGAGCCCCTGTATGATAGGTACCTTAATTATCTGTGAACCAACTGTTACGTCAGGATGGTCACAGTAAAACAACGATACTTCTCATTCAACAAGTTTATAATTATAATTCAAATATTACAGCAGCGAGTAATTTTTCTCATAATGTTATTTGCTTAGCAACCGTAACTAAGAAATCTTATATCAGGAAAACTGTCAACACAGCAGCTTTTATAACACACACGAATACATGACTATTAATTTACAATTGAATAATCTAATGAAATGGCTCGTTAAATATTAATTATTAACAATAATATATATCAAAGAATAATGCACAATATAATAACTTTTACTAATTATTTGATGTACCGGAAGCTGACAAGCGGAAGGCGCTATGATTGTTTATTTATAATTGTTCGGGTCAATAGACCAAGAAGTTACATTGTCAAGGATGTACTAAAGAGTTTTCATGTCGAGCTGGTACATGACGAACCCGAAGTCTGTAACATTCGGCCATCCTGCGAATGCCGTGTCCCACGGCGATCAGCACCATCATGTCTATCGCTCCTAATTGGCACCTGGAATACAAAACAATAAGGGCAGTACATTTGTTCATGTAATTGATTGATTTGGTGAAAGTGCAAAGCTGCTGCAAATTGCTGTTTTACATAACTTTTACTTGTGTGTTATAAGTTCAATTGTGTTAATTTAATTATTTTCCACGCAATTTTTTAACAGAATCAATTATTACGTAATACAGCAATAAGGCCTATGTCCATCTGTAGACGTCTTTCAGCTCAAATGATAATGATGATGATGACAACAATAATTACTAAGTCATGCAGCATTAATTACTTTAAAGCCCTGCGACCTTAATTACTTCTAAGTCACAGAGACGACTGTGAATTCACACAGTTTTGATTATTGATGATTCAGACGATTTTAATTATTGACAAGTTACATAGCTTTAATTATAAACGAGTCACACAGCTTTGACATAGACGAGTCACACAGCTTTGATATAGGGGAGTCACACTGCTTTGATAAAGGGGAGTCACACAGCTTTGATATAAGGGAATCACACAGCTTTGATATAAGGGAGTCACACAGCTTTGATATAGGGGAGTCACACAGCTTTGATATAGGGGAGTCACACAGCTTTGATATAGGGGAGTCACACAGCTTTGATATTGATGAGTCACACAGCTTTGATATTGACGAGTCACACAGCTTTGATATTGATGAGTCACACAGCTTTGATATTGACGAGTCACACAGCTTTGATATTGACGAGTCACACAGCTTTGATATTGATGAGTCACACAGCTTTGATATTGACGAGTCACACAGCTTTGATATTGGCGAGTCACACAGCTTTGATATTGACGAGTCACACAGCTTTGATATTGACGAATCACACAGCTTTGATATTGACGAGTCACACAGCTTTGATATTGATGAGTCACACAGCTTTGATATTGACGAGTCACACAGCTTTGATATTGACGAGTCACACAGCTTTGATATTGACGAGTCACACAGCTTTGATATTGACGAGTCACACAGCTTTGATATTGACGAGTCACACAGCTTTGATATTGATGAGTCACACAGCTTTGATATTGACGAGTCACACAGCTTTGATATTGACGAGTCACACAGCTTTGATATTGACGAGTCACACAGCTTTGATATTGACGAGTCACACAGCTTTGAAATTGACGAGTCACACAGCTTTGATATAGACGAGTCACACAGCTTTGATATAGACGAGTCACACAGCTTTGATATAGACGAATCACACAGCTTTGATATAGACAAGTCACACAGCTTTGATATTGACGAGTCACACAGCTTTGATAGTGATGAGTCAATCAATTTTAACATTAAAATCGGACGTTCTCAATGTATTTGAGTATACTCCATCAAACCCGTCATAGTACCTAACCGAAGAAAGCATGACTTATACTTTTATGCAATAGCATTGTGTTTTATTTATTCCAGTGTCTTGTTTGTGTAGGGCTATGAAAATATTGTAGATTGTAAATAAAACTGTACTTCTAGCAGAATAGTTATTCACACAGATTTAGCCGTTTCATCACACAGTGTTTACAGTAGATTAATTATTTACACAGATTTATCTGTTGCATCACACAGTGTTTACAGCTGATTAATTATTCACACAGATTTATCCGTTGCATCACACAGTGTTTACAGCAGATTAATTATTCTCATAGATTTATCCGTTGAATCACACAGTGTTTACAGCAGATTAATTATTCTCACAGATTTATCCGTTGCATCACACAGTGTTTACAGCAGATTAATTATTCTCATAGATTTATCCGTTGAATCCCACAGTGTCTACAGCAGATTAATTATTTACACAGATTTATCTGTTGCATCACACAGTGTACAGCTGATTAATTATTCACACAGATTTTATCCGTTGCATCACATAGTGTTTACAGCAGAATAGTTAGTCTCGCAGATTTATCCGTTGCATCACACAGTGTTTACAGCAGAATAGTTAGTCTCGCAGATTTATCCATTTTAAAGAGAATATATTTATTATTATTCTTATAACCATCTATATTTTCCTTAGGGTTTTATTTATTGTTTGTGTTACATTTTATTACTTACTTTATTTATGAATCCGTCTTAGTGTAGGAGGTGGAATATACCCTTTGAGTGCCCATTTCCTTATTAGTAGATATAAACTAAACTTTAAACATATGTCACAGATGTCAAGGTATTTTGCACAAACTTCTTGTGATCCCAATGGTGTTTGTTTTAAATTTTAAGAATATTCTCCAAGCATGTGAGATGATAAATAAGACCTTTATTTATATAAAGTAGGTCTTTGTTTACATAAAAATCACCCCTATCAATCTCAAAATCAGAACCTGTGAAACTGTTTGTCAATAGTTATAGTATTATTTTCTTGCACTATATTTCCTATATACTATTTAAATATATTTATTCTTAATTATGTCTTTTCTTACAGCCACTTTTATAACTGCCATAAATCAATGTATGATTTCACGTTGCAGCTACAACACACATTAAGTAATTACTCTTGTGGTCTTGATTTTCATGGAATGTTCAATTACCATTGGAGAGCATGTTTCTTATTTTTTTCTTATTCCCAGAACAAATCAGGAAACTGGAACTTTCTCAACCCTAGTATATTTACTTTCAATAGTATTGTTGACACAGTTTACAATAATCCTATTTATTTTATGAACTGGACAGGAAACTGTTTATTTATAGAAAAGAGACAATCTTTTGAAATGCGGTGTATCTGTAATTATTTGGAGGTTGAAAGAATATTCTTGTTCTGAGCTCCATAAATATCCAGGGAACAACTCTTATTTATTTTTATTCTTTTAACTGGTGACTGGTCAAGCAATTTCAGTAAACTATTTTAGAAATAAATGTTGTTAAAATGTCTGTTAATTTATGCTGATTTTGAAACAAAATAATTTTGATTAAGTTTTAAATTAGTGTGGTGGAAGGTTCAATATATTTTGTACCCACAACTATAATAATATACCTTGTGGTAAGTCGATAATGTGATATTGTCAATTCACAAAGCTATTTCATAATTTATTTTATAATAATGATAAATTGCTAACTTTTCTTTGCTTAGGTAGAGTTCAATTCTCATACCTCATAGGTGTATTACTGCTCACAAAATGTCATTCACCTTTACCTGTGCAACTTCTTTTACTTAGTTGCATAATCAATAGGTCCTGTATGACTTATAATATGGCATTCCTGATGTGGCTGAGTTTCCACTTCTATTAAATCCGTAGAACCAAAACCATTCTAATGCTACTATCAACAATATGTATACCAGGATAGGTATTTATTCTAATAATAGTTTTATTTAAGGTAGCCTTCTTCTATATCACTAACATAGGTATCTAAATGATAAATTCTAATTTTGATGCATGTGAACTTCTTGTTGTTGTTATCCCTTGGAGTCATATCTATCTACTATCTCAGACTATTTTGGCACCTGTATAGTATGTTTTATTAGCCATATATAATACAGTACAATCATGTGTTGATATCAAATAAGTAGGTACCTGTGTCGGTTAGTGGTATCCCAATTATGTGTAGACACATGTGTGCTTGGACACAACTGAAATTCAATGATCAAACAAGGATGACGGTACTTTTGGTCCTAATGCTTGACATACTATTTATATGGGTGATGAAGAACACATTTATTTAAATTGATCAAGGAGCATTACATTTTACTTTGATTTTTCTTCTCCTGTCTCAATTACATATTTGATATTTAATAGTATATTATTTTGTATTGTACAGTATGTACATATTCATGTTATTATATCTTATTAGTATTATTTCTAATAATTGTACACTGATAACCCTAAATCTATCTCCTCTCATTCAGTCCATCCAAAAGTTGTCAGTAAGAGATTGCCCTGTGCGATAAGACTGCATATTGTACCCTTATTTTAAATAATGTTTGTCCAATGAATTGTATTTGTTGTTAATGTGGTGTACAATAAAGTATAATAATTTTCTTATTAAAATTATACTTTACAATAAAGTATAATTTTTTTGTCATTTATAATTTCACAGTTTGAGCGGTTCTATCAGGTTAACACCCAAATAATAACAGGCTGGCTGCAACTAATTAATATTCTGTGAAGGATCATGTTCGTTATCTCAGTATTGAATTGTATTTGTAACTTTATATCATCGGTACCTAGTTTAAGAATGTTTTTTCTAATAAGTTTATTATCTGACCATCAAAACCTCTCATAATAGTTTAATGGTAAAATAGACAAGTACTTAGTCGCGATTATTCGATTGCTATTGTTGTAGTTATAGTAACACGCATCAACCTAAATGTTCAATCACCTCAATCTACTAATGAACAGTCGTTCTCGGTGCAAGTCTGATGTCGTTATTGTAGTAATGAAATAAACATGCTGTACCTGTTGACATCTTAGTGGTGGCGCCGGCGCATCCCGCTAGCTACCTGCAGGTGTAGGCGGCGTGTACCCGGCACTGGTAGACCTAGGACCCAAGTCTGCTATTTTTTAAATATTGACATTCCAACAAGATTCCATTGTAATTTTGCAAAAAGTTCGTAATCTGTTAATTCATAATGGCTGATCATTGGGCGGTCAACGGTGTCGTAATACAACTGTGGTACGAGCTGTCTTGTAACGAATTATAAACAATAACTGCACAATAAGATTCTAATCGGAAATCACTGATTAAAGGAACTGTCAAAGTTTTTATAATTTACCGCATTCTGTCAAATATTCATTTGTCATTATGTATGAGATTACCATTCTAAAAAAAAATCTTTCAATGAAGTGCCACAGGTCACTGTTTGATCATTGGAAAGTCATAATGACGCCATCATGTTAGTAGATTACCAAACTTGTCAAAATCATCAATTTTGAAATCAACGATCAAGTAGTTGACACCATTGTAATAGCAGATTTGAGACCCTGGCCGCGCGCAGCCAATCAGCCACTGTAGCTCTGCGATTCCCCATCGATCTGCGATGGCCCGCTCGTCGACAGTTGTAGCACACTTTCGGGGCCAGGTTCGTTGCAGAGCCTCGTTGATAAGTCGAACTGTTCGACTTCTGGTCGGAACGGAGTCTTAATTTTTCCGTCTTTAGTTCCACTTCTAGCTGGCACGTGAAAATGCCATCATCAGCCTTTGCTTCTACGTAAGTGTCCCATCCAGCGACGTTGTAATTCTTCCAGTTCATCATATTATAGGTAGTACTCGTCGAGCGTCAAATCGAGCGTCGCGCGGCGCCGCGTGGAAGAGTCTGTGCGTAAGGATAATCCGTTCCCTTTGTTCTCAATTATTGGAGATTTCATCAGAGAGTCGATTTTGTGGAGTTATCCAGTCAATATTTTCCTTCGAGAGATCTGTTTTTTTTTTGTATTTACGTAAGTTATTTTTGGACTTTGTTGGTAGGTGGCTGGATTAAGGATTGAAGAAAAAAAAAAATCTAGGTCTTTTCCCTCGTGGCGTCCACCATTTTCTTCCGACTTGGTGTCTTTCTAATCCGCGATTATATGGGCAGTGGAATTCTTCTATCCCACTTCTGACTGTGAACCAACTGTTACGTCAGGATGGTCACAGTAAAACAACGATACTTCTCATTCAACAAGTTTATAATTATAATTCAAATATTACAGCAGCGAGTAATTTTTCTCATAATGTTATTTGCTTAGCAACCGTAACTAAGAAATCTTATATCAGGAAAACTGTCAACACAGCAGCTTTTATAACACACACGAATACATGACTATTAATTTACAATTGAATAATCTAATGAAATGGCTCGTTAAATATTAATTATTAACAATAATATATATCAAAGAATAATGCACAATATAATAACTTTTACTAATTATTTGATGTACCGGAAGCTGACAAGCGGAAGGCGCTATGATTGTTTATTTATAATTGTTCGGGTCAATAGACCAAGAAGTTACATTGTCAAGGATGTACTAAAGAGTTTTCATGTCGAGCTGGTACATGACGAACCCGAAGTCTGTAACATATCATCCACTCTACATTTGGGGTGATAGTTTTGAACACACACTGTGAAAAAGTAGGTATATTATTTTTAATATAATAGTAGCTAGCAGTCACCTGTTATGTTTTAGATTACAGCAATTATTAACGAGAGTGTCGCCAAGGAGATCAGTTTCCGGAAAGGAGTTACATTGTATAGTCCTTCAGCTGGCTTCATGGGCAGTCTAGCTAGACAAATACCGCAGTTAGTCGACGCAAGGTACATTCAACTATGATACCTATTGACTACTTTCAATTTTAGAAACAAATGAGAAACAACCTAATCTTTGTTTTTGTGTTTCAGAATCTGCACTTATGTCAACATATGTGCCGCGTGGTACGATGTAAAATCTCAAAATGAAATAATAAACAACAAAACTTTTGGTAAATTGAATGATGCTATTGGAGTAGTGGGTCTTCATGGTCTGGACACCTTATATGGTTTTATGGTCAAAAACCAAATGCAAAATGTTCAAGACATTTTTAGACAAGACAAAATACTCTTAGGGAATATGAGTGGCGATATGAAAGACATAGAACAAGTTATTACAAAAGGACATAAAACATTCCAACAGCTATCAGATGTACTAGTTTTGATTGGAACTTTGCAGATTATTAGAAGGCATATTGCATATCAGCTGAATACTTCTTGCAAATTCGACTCGGCGCAATTAGAGGCATCGCTAAGGACCATGAATGAGTATGTAAAACAGAGAATTTTCACCTATTATACGTCAAACATTCTTCATAAAAAAAAAATGCATGAATACAATTCAGAAATCCTAAAATGCTACAGTGTCGCTGATAAGAAACCTACGTGACATACCTACTAATGAAACTGAATTTGCAGGTCAATCATTAACGAACTAAAAATATCAACACATTCCGAAACACAGCCAAAGGTGTCGTCGTTGCTATTGCAAAACCTGGAAGAGTATTTGGTTAGATGTGGGATCTATGAACCATATGATAAAATCTATGTGAAGCATGCGCAGGAGTTGATGAGCGCTGATATGGGACGCATTCTCGTTGCACTTTTAATATCACAATTACCTAGAATGCAGCTATGTTATACAACAGGTACCTTCAGGTTTATTTAATATCTGTAGTAGTTATGGTAATCACAATATTTTATACCTAAGCGTTATGGCAATTCCGCTTAAACATTCGTGTAGGTACTCGTATGTCTTCAGATTGCAGTTCTACCATATGTGGTTTTTCCTCAATATCTAAGTTGGTATTGTTTGTTTGCCAACTTCATTATAACTTTTAGTAGTAGTTGAAGATATAAATTCGCAAACTATGATGATGTCATTAGTGCATAGCGTTATTTGTAGTCTTCAACTATGTTGACACTATAAATTCGTAAGGTATCGTGTACTCTACAGAAATTCAATTTCCTAGAATACCTAGTACCTACGTTTTTCAGGAATATGTCCAGCGCGCTGCGTTTCAATAAAATAATTTTAAGGATCCTAGTCCTGAATTTGGAATTGAAGTACTTTTCGTAATTATTCGTTTCTTGTAATGTTAAAGTCACTCATCATCATCATCATCCTAGCGGTATTAGTCCCGGTTGCCAACCTTGGCTTTCGCCTCGGTGCCCGGGGTCCGCTTTCCTGCAAGCACGCCTCCACTTCGCTCGGTCTTTTGCGTCCTTTGCCGTAAGCCCATTGGCTAATGTTAAAGTCACTAATGGCTTATAAATTTTTAGGTGATCTAATAACGAGGAGGACAGGAGACAATATAGATGGATATCCTCTGTTAGTGGGTATCTACTCTTTGTTACGGCAAAGTAAAACTGAAAATGTTGATATCTTTGTGGATTCCTTATGTACATATGTGAGGTTAGTAACGCTTTTACAAGTTATATACGTTACGGTAGTACGGCTGTCGGATCTCGGCGAATGTGAAGTTAGGCTTTGCAAATTTTAGCGCTTGTGCACTCGTAAAAAAATAAAAGGTGTAAACAAATAAATGCAATTTGCAGTTATTATTGATGATAAAAACTGTTATTGGCATTTATTTTTATACGAGCGCACAAGCGCTTTCTTCGCAAAACCTAACTTCAAACTGGCCAACATCCGACGGCCGTATTGTACTACGTATTGAGCCGATTTTGATGAAATTTATTACAGAGTAAGTTTGAACTCAAAGGTAATTTTGGGGCAACTTTGGGGCGAAACTCCGCTGCCGCGACTTGTCGGTATGGCGGAAACGCCATGGGCGGTCAAAATTTATCAACGTCGTCTTCCGTAATAAATAAATGGCACCCAAGTCATAACTGCATTTTAAACTTAAATTTATTCAATAAAAATTATCTTAATTTTCAGACTAAAACATGTAGAATCACCCAATGATGGAGCTGCTATTGTAAGGATACTGCAATTATTTTCGGAAACATTCAATTATTCTTTTGACAAACTTGAAGATAAACTTCCTCTAATATTGCTGTCACATACACTTCAAAAGTAGAATTATAAAATTAAAAGCTTGTAGGTAGTTAAGCAAAACATGGTTAACATTTACAATTATATTTTACTGTTATATAAATTTACATAATATATTACTATATTAATTAAATTAAAGAGTTTTATTTCTTAGCAATATTTTGACAGTTATAAAGGTATTCCGGCAAATTAAAATTAAATTAACAGAAGATCTATGGGGACTGTCTGTTAAAGTGTGTGCCTCTATAATCGAGACCGTAGCACCATACCTGGCCCTAATTTTCAATTTGTGTGTGGACCAAGGAGTTTTTCCAGATGTAATGAAATACAGTAAAGTTATACCTCTTTTCAAATCCGGCGACCATAATGACACAAATAATTATAGACCTATATCCGTTTTGCCAGTTTTTAGTAAAGTATTTGAAAAAGTTTGCTAGATCAAATGCTTATTCATTTTAACACCAATAAAATCTTACACAATCAGCAGTATGGTTTCACCAAAGGACGTTGTACGACTGACGCTGGTGTGACCTTATTAAAACAGATATTTGCTGCGTGGGAAGAATCCCAAGATGCGATAGGAATTTTCTGTGACCTCTCAAAGGCTTTTGATTGTGTTAATCACGAAATCCTGATTTTAAAACTTGATCATTACGGATTGGGTAAACTTGCACTGAGCTTGGTGAATTCTTATCTGAATGACAGGCAGCAGCAAGTTCAATTAAATGGTGTCAATTCGCCTGGTTTAAAAGTCAAAATGGGTGTGCCACAAGGCTCAATATTGGGTCCTTTTCTCTTTTTAGTATATATAAATGATTTACCCTATTTATTAAAAAACCACCCACATATAGTATTGTTTGCTGACGACACATCTTTAATTTTTAAGATCAATAGAAGCTCCACAAATCCTAATGACGTAAATAGCGCTTTACAACAGGTCCTAAACTGGTTCACTATTAATAGTTTAGTATTAAATGAGAAAAAAACGAAATGCATCAGATTTGCCTTACCGAATGTTAAAAGTAACGACTTAGAAATAGTATTGAACAAAGAGAAACTTGAATTCGTCGAGGACACAGTTTTTCTAGGAATCGCGCTCGACTCGAGGCTACAATGGGGTCCTCATTTAACGTCTCTGGCAGGACGGCTTAGTTCAGCAGCATATGCTGTCAGAAAAATCCGTCAATTTACTGATGTAGATACCGCGAGACTAGTCTATTTTAGCTACTTTCACAGTATCATGTCTTACGGTATTTTGCTTTGGGGACGTGCTGCAGACATAGAGTCTATTTTTATTCTTCAGAAAAGAGCAGTTAGGGCCATCTATAATCTTCGCAGGCGCGATTCTCTGAGGGAACTATTTAAGGATATAAATATCTTGACGGTACCTTGTCAATACATTTATGAAAATATCTTGTACGTTCGGAAAAATATTCATCTTTTTGCTAAGATAAGTGACAGGCATAATTTTAATACCAGAAATAGGGACAAATTAGATCAACCTCGGTTCAGATTGGCTAAAGTACGCAGTTCGTTTATGGGGTGCTGTATTAAATTTTATAATAAATTACCAAGTGAGATTATTCAATTGAATGAATCCAAATTTAAAACTTGTATTAAACGCACGCTATGTAGACAAGAATATTATAAACTGGAAGATTACATTCTTGATAATAATGCTTGGTTAAATGCCGTTCCTGCTCCACAGCCACAGTCTACTTTTGCCTTCTAATTTGTTTTTTTTTTTTTTGTTAACATATTTATTGAAAGGATAGAAGTTGTTGCCCTTTTTATATTGGCTTTTCGTAATAGTTCTATATTTTATTTGTTTAATTGAAGCTTATGACCATCTACAATTATTATTTTTTTGATGTGGATACAATAGCATTGTATAATGTAGAAGCACTTTTTAAACTTTGTAAATGTGAAGTACCATGGAGCATTTTTCGCTAGGTTGCAACTTATTTGACATACGAGCATGGCAGCTGAGAGTTCGTCATGCTCTCTCAAATGTCTCGCTGATGGTGGCGCGTGTGTTGGGTCATTCTGTTCCCTCTAAAATGGTTGAGCGGAGTGGGGCTGATACATGCGTCATGCTCGTAAACGGGTGCCGTCAGTTGAGACCGGTCATCTCTTGGCTGCTAAGCGCTTATTTGAAATTCTCTTTTTTTTATTATTATTTTACTTTTTGTTAAGTACCGCTACATCGTGCTCGCATATTAGAATCAACATTTTGTAACCAAGTAATATGTAAATATAAATTTTGATTTAAAAGAGTGCCCATGGAGTTTCTTGCACGTTCTTCTCCATAGGAGTCTACACCTTGGAACGTGCAAACTAGCTTCAATTTTGACATTTCAAAAGTGCCTGTAAATGGTCTATTTGAAATAAATGAGTTTGAGTTTTGTAATTTTTTTCACTTCATGCTCTATCATAATGCTACAGTAAGAATGCATTAAACTGAAGGTGGCTGTAAGGTAACATGAATATCTTTCTGTGTCTCCTTGTGTTCAGTCCTGCATGAAAGTTGTGCCATGTCAGTGCAGAAAGCACATTTATTTATAATTTTGTCTTGCTAATTCAGGATTGAACTGTGAATTGTATTTTGCTTTGATTCCGGTATCTTTTACAATTTCTGTATTAACAGGGTTATGTAGACCCTTCAAAAACAACTCCGTTCTATATTTTTCTTGTTGTTCACGTTTTAGTCTAGCTTCTCTTAGTTTTTGTATTTTTTTTTCTTTTTCCTTATCTTTAGTTTTGTCTTTTTTGTTTTTCTTTTTCTTATGTTTATGCTTTTTATCAATGGCAGTATAGTCATTCGTTTTAGTATTAGATATAGCCTTCTTTTTGTCCTTATAACTATAATCATGCAGATGTTTAAATGCATTCATTGGATCAAGCATCTGCTTCTTTTTCCAGCTTACTTCTCCATTTTTTTCATCAGGCTCTTTTATTTTAGGTTTACCATCTTGATCTTTCAAAACCAATTTGTCATAGGTATCTTTAATATTACTTGATCTGGAGGCTCCACCTGCCTCTGGTGGCACTTCATACCAATTCTTTTTGCCGAGAGCCTCATTAGTGTCTTGTCCAAGATATGTTAAGTAACCAATTTTTTTCTCATATTCCTCTTTTTTTTCCTTTACATCCTTGTCATGTTCCTTATTAGTGGTTCTTACAGCATCTTCAAAATTTTCAAATAAGTTGATATGTTCAACAGTTGCTTGTTCTGTAGGCTCTGGATCTGGCTCTTTAATTCCATGTTCCTGTAACTTTTGCCTGCTTTTATATTTTAACACATTAAGACGTGCCTCTCGGTCAGCTTGCTCAACCCTTAACTTTTCTTGTCTCTCTTTTTCTGCAGCTTCTGCTTCATCTTTCCTTACTCTGGCAATGTTCTCTTTTGTTCTTACATGCCATCTGTAAAAAAATATCAAATTAATATTATTTATCAATGTATTATGTATATTTTTATGTTTTTTCATTAATTTGCTAAACATCAACACTAAGGAACTCCATTAAATTTATTTTTAGAGCATATTCTTCGATAATTTGCTTAGAAGTATACCTAATAATGAAGAGTTACCAATTGATTATATTTGGGGTGATGTTATGCTTTTGTTAGTATTTTATGACAAGCATACTATTGATGAAAATTGAGGTTTATTAAAAACTATAAATTGGGTAACCAGGGTGTACATTTATAATTAAATCCTAATTATATAAAATAATTGATGTAAGTAAGTTTGATATGCATGTTTTGCTGTTTCACATACAAATTGTCAAGAGGTACAAAAAAGGACCTACATTAGGAAAAAGCACTGTAAAAAAATTCATCAATAACCTGTTATTGATGAATTTTTTTACAGTGCATGAACATGAATTTGGATAAACCTAGGCACATCAGTATACCATGCATTCTGGAATAGGGCATTGGCATACTTTTATCCCAGGAGTATCTTCTTTTGGGATCAATTTCTGATATTCAAATGGGCAATGCTGCTATCAGTGACTAATTAATTATAAATAATAAAGTAACTGTCTGTTGGTCACTTTGACATCGTGGAATGTGTTTCCTTGGGATGACTTTCACGCAAGCGAAGCCGCTGGCAGAGGGTAGTGAATTCGTAGTCTACTTGTCACGTTATCTTTTTCTAAATCAAAGCCTTAGAGCCAAATTAGAAGCAAAATAGGTTTAGTATAGATCTGATAATGCAAATTTGTAAAGAATTATTTGAAGCAAAAATATATACATATACCGCAATATACCTTTTCTTGGGAAGAATATTCATTGTAACAATACAATCCACTAATTAAAATCTAAGTTAAAACTGGTAGTTATACATGAAACCACATGAAATAATCCACATAAAGTATAAACATAAACACATTAAACGCATTAACGCAACGTAAAGCGAAAATGCAAATCAAACTAATGTCAATGTCATTGTCAAATATTCACAAGTATTTTTTGTGGGCTTTCAAAGCCACTTGGCTACTACGGCCTTTAAACTAACCCATATGGTCTGATATTATCATCGGATATTACAGAAATACAGACATGCCCTACACTACATAATTATAAGACAACTACTAGCAACTGTTGAACATATCAACTTGTTCCTGCATTTTGTAGCATCTCAATAGCATTTTCGAGTTTAGTTAAGACTGCTGAAGGTTTCAATCATCTTTACCCTTTTCCCACTAGCTTGGAATCAGTTTTCAACTTTCAGTGTAGGTATTACTAACGATTTGAATTTTGCGAGCTAGCCTAGAACTTTCATTTTATAGCTCGACTCGCCTCATCGACTGTCGCTTCTAGTTCGACACAGACTGTCGTCGACGGCAATCTCTATGGCGTGATTGTAATTATCTGTACTACGATAATGAATTGTTCTATCATCTATGGTACGCGTAAACGTAATGGACGTACAGACGCAACGCAAAGCAAACTTTGACTCAATCGAATTTATCTTTATTTGAAACTAAGTATCGGTTGGTGATATTTTAAACATGTTCAAGCGAAACCAGAAAATAAATATTTTTACAACTTAATATTATTAAGCCACCATCGCTGTGTTGTTTGCATTCGTCAACATAATTTAGGTTATCCCTAATAAAAGCAACAATAAACCTTTTTCATTATTTTAGTGACGGTATTGGCAAAATGGAAGCTGTAAAGGAGCCTCCTCTTCATAATGCCCTCGCGGAAGGCATAAAAGTACCGATTGTATTTGATGAAAAAGATGAAAACGCTGTGGCTTCGGTAGCAACGGATGTATGTCAGAAATCAAACGGTGTCGCAGATTCCGAATTGGCAGAAGTAGCTGCAGTAGAGAGCAACACTGCACCCAGCGAAGACAGTAAATGTGAGATTGAAACATCGGCAGAGGTGAAGAATGAAGCATTGGAAAACACCGAGTCGGCGGTATCTATCGTTTCTGAAATTGATAACACAACCGATGTGACTGTTAGCGTGTGTGCAGTTGAACAAAACAAAGATCATACTCAAGATCCCTCTCGCATTACTACCGAGTTAGATAAAGATGAAGTTGAAGACTTAAATTCAAACAGCACTGCAGAAGGAACCCAACTAGAGGAAGCTATCATTAGAGAAGGCAATGTTGTTGAATCACCCTCTGGCAGAGTCACTTTTCAGACTGAGATTTTGGTTGAAACTAATGATAATGAGGTAAATGAGACTATTACAGAAGAGACAGTTATTGATGATCATGACTCCAACAATTTACTTCATGGACTTGGCCAGAGTATTGAATTAAGTGAGGTTTTACGCTCGTCTGATGTTGCTGATAGTGTGGAAAATAATAACTGTGCTGTAAGACAGGAAGTTTTCAATAAAGAAGAATTATTGGACATCTTAGAGGGAAATGATGAAGGACAGTCTGAAACCACACACTTTCCCAAAAGTTTTAATTCTAAAAAGACTCTGGAAACACAAATAGCTTTGGATCAGCTTATAAGATTAAAACAAACATCGAAAAAACGTAATGCTGAGCGATTTTCTAGAATAAAAAAAAGTGATAAAGTAGAGAAAAAAGAAAAAGAAGCAAAAATTAGTAAACCCAAAAGTGAAAAAATAGCAAAAAATGAGAAGGCTGAAAAAGCGTCCAAACAGGATCAGTCACCGGAAGAAAAACAATCAGCAGAAGTAAAACCCAAAGAAAATATTGTTAATGTTCTGGTAAAAGAGTGGGATGATGAAGAAGCTTTTGAAGCTGACAAGTCTAACAAGTTGCAGGAAAATGAACCCTCGGTAGAAAGTACTGAGGAAGGAAAACTCCAAGAAAGTGTTAGTAAAGAAGAAGAGGAAGCATCTGCTGGGACCTCGATTGACTCAAATGATGGGAAATCTCCATCATTGAATAAGAGTGGTGATGAAGGCCAACCACAGCGGAGACTTGGAAGAGTTATAAAGAAAAAAGTTATATTTGATCCTGATAATCCTGACACTTTTACAAAAAGTAAAACTGTTACCAAAAACAAAGAGCCCACTACAGAGATAGAAATAATACCACCTAAAAAGATTAAAACTGAGCAAACTTTTCAGATTGTTGGCAAATCCCCTTTAACAAAAAAATTACAGTGGAAAAAGCCTTCTCCTAAAAACTGCAAACAAAACAAACGGCTAACAGAGGTTGATAAATTACTGATGGATGAAGGAGCCGTGAATATGATATATCAATTAACCCCTGAGGCACCAAAAGGTAAAAAGAACATGAAAACGAAAGCAGAATTCATAAAAAAATTACAGAGTTCTACACCTGACTCTAAAGAAATGAAATTTCGTGAAAGGAAAAAAGAATCAAAGTATGAGGAAGGAGAGGCTAAAAAAATTCTTGGTGGTAAGCACAGGTCCTCTCTGAGTAGTTCAGTCAAGTCACCATCAGTGTGTGAAGACTTTGAGGCACACAGTGCTGATGATTCTATTATCTATAGACGACACTCATCAAGTTCTTACTCAAGCTCATGCATGAGTCCACGACGGTTAAGTGATGTCGAGGCTAGCAATCAAGGTGGCTCAGGTAAACCACAAGCTGGTCAAACTGATGGTCATAACCAGTCAGGTACAATTGTGGGGAACCGCCCAATAGCGGACATGTTCATGTCAGACCACTTAGATGCTGTTAAAACAGACATAATAAATAAAGATGACTGCCTTTCAATAAAAGAGAAACTAAATTCTAAGTTGAATCTTGCCTTAAATAAAAGGAAACGTGACAATTCCAAAAACGAAAAACCATCAAAGCTAAAGAAAGTATTGAAAACTGTTGAACACACAGCTGTAAATAATGAAGATTTCAAATACTTATCCATTAATTTTGATCAAAGATTAGCTGAAATATGTGTTCAGAAACCAGGGTCCAACTGTAATATTGAGGTAAGTAAATAATATCTTCATCATAATTCCAAAACTTTTTTAAAAAGCAGCATTTTTTAAAATTGTAACCCAGTGCTGGGCATGCCTTAATCCTAGTAGTAAGTTAACTCTGACAAGTGACTGGAAAGGCATCACAGTATCGTCACTTTTGATATAAAGTAGTAGTAGATAGTAAATCCTCAATGGAAAATATTAGTTTGGAAGGTGCCCGATTCTGGCATTAGGCACCATATTCGAGTAAAAAAAACATCCGGGTGTCCATGCCAACCCTGTTAACCAGCCACCATAGACATGGGCCTGTAGGCAACAAGCAATGGATAGCTCGAAATTTAGGCGTCCGGTAATTGTCCAGACCGAGTCCCAGTCGTCAACCATGCATAGTATTCTATGTACTCTTCAAAGAGATCTCAGCAAAACCATAGTGGCCCAGCAGGGTTGAAGCCTACTAGGTGCAAATTAAGCAAAGTTACTTGTGGTCCTTGAATGCAAAGGACAAATTGAAGGTACATAGCTGTGCTTTAGTCAGTAAAAGTTTGACACACCCTCTTGCCCTACCTTAGAGCAAGATAAATTAGATAATATTGCCCCCAAACCAAAAATAAAGTATTCATGCATTTTTTTTTACAAGTTGTATAGTAGTATTAAAACTATTTTTCCTTTACAGATAATAAATGAGTTAGAAAAAGCACTACAATTGATTGAATTAAGGAAAGACATATCAGTGACTCTGTTAGCATCTGAATGTGGAACTACATATTCAGATTTAGACTTAAGACCTTTGTTGAATGAAAATATGGAAAAGTCAACAAATTTTGCTTGTCAAATGGCAGAATCTATTAGGTAAGTTGTAAAAATACTTATTATTTTTTTATAAAATTCTGGATCCATGGTATTTGTTTCTACATTGATTGTGCTATTTTATATGTTTGACACGGACACCAACTAGTGAGCCTAGCCTTTGAAAATACCAACATACCCAACCTGATTATCTCACACACAGAATTTTTTCTGAAATAAAAATAGTGTAAACATTCCTAATGATATCATCATTTGGGTCCCGGGAATTAAAGTCACGGGATGTTTCGTATCTCGAAGACTTTCAGATCGAAACTGGAGGCGAAATTAGATTGTCGAAATCGTTAGTATAGAAAGTTTGGAACTGTATAAAGCCTTAAACCCTATTAAACTCTTGAGCCTCGAGCAAACACCTTTGATTACTTTATTCGAAATGTTAAACCGGCATCTGTTGAAAACGAGAGAGTATTCTCCTTGTTCGATGGCATAATTACAAAAATCAGAAACAAATCGGACAAAGCTATTCAAACAACAACAAAGCTATTACTGAAATTAACGTTAAAACGATTAAAATTTAATTTTCTGATTAATATATGTTGATTTTTACCTAAAATGCCTTTTTCGTGTTTCATCAGAAATTAACTCAATTAAAGTTTTTTCAAAAAGGCTTACAACTCTAAAATTAAAAAACTTAAAAATCTCGAAGTCCCGGGACATGATTGCAGGCTGTCTCGTGTCCCGAAACCTTGAAATTGTCGGGTATTCCCAAACTCTAATCAGCTATCTACCAGTGTGTTCCGTCAAAATCGGTCATGTCATTTAGGAGTTTAGCCGGAAGAAATAGACTGGCAAACACAGACCATCAGAGATGGACAAAAATGACGTAAAAATTATAATTTTTGTTATAGGTATTGAATATACTTACATTTATAAGCATTAAGAAATATATTAAGTCAAACATTTCAATTTTATCTTTAAGTATTGATAGATTGCATTCCGCAAATTGTTCCATAATATGATTTCAATAAGACTACTTATAAGTGTGGATTTTATTCACATATAACTTGTTTATAGTTAAGTTAAAGACCTGGATCTAAAGATAAGAAAGCTTCAAGTAATGATGCAAATGTGTAGTTCACACATAATAGCGATAGTCTATTTCTAGTGAAAACTTTGTGAATGAATGAGCAACATATGATTATATATGTAAACATAATTACATACATATACACAGTAGCGGATTAGCCATGTAAATGTATGCCAGAGTAGCAAGGTTACGGGTCCCGCGCGTTCGGGAATCCCGCTCTTGAACGTAAAAAAAACCAGTCAATAGTACACAATTTCTATACTACATGAAATCTTTAGATTTACTCCATACCCAAGTTAAATGTCTACCGAATAGAAATCTCTTAGAATTCTCCTGTAGCGCCATCTATGGCGTCACATAAAAGCTAATCCTGCAACGTGCAATCAAAGTTCTCCGCACGATTTGAATATATAGAACAGCCTGTGAGACAATTTATCAAAACAGTCAGGGAGCTCAAAGAGATGCCTGAATCTGACTTCTCTGCTATTGCATTCCTAGAAAATCACAACTCTTCAGCTTTCTGTAAATTCACACTGATTTCGTCATCATCATCGAAAAAGAAAAGACTATTTACCAATAGGTAAATAGTCTTTTCTGTATTATTTATGAAAAGAAAGCCTAAAATGTCCTGAGCAAAATCTTTAAGATCCACTTGGATTTTTCTTGAATTTCTCAAAAAATATTTTCTTTCTTTGTAACCTTATAAATAATATATGTAGTACTTTTCGAAAACGTAGATACTGTTCTTGACAGAGTCCAAAGTTTCCCTCCTAAATATAATCTCCTATAAATTTACAGATCCCTCCTACAAGCAGTGGAACAACATAGCAAGCTACTATGCACAGGGATGAGTGGTCGATGTTCTGGCATTGGCTTGGCGCTGATCGGCCTCAGTGACGTGGCGCTGGCCTCCGAACGTGCCAGTTTCGCTATCAGCCCCAAGTCTCATGTTTCAGTTGCGCCAATAGAACCTGGAGTATCAGCGTTCACGACCTACAAACTTCTATCTCAACCTTTAGTAAGTTCTGAATTGCATAAAATAAAATACGCTACAAAATAATATAGTTCTATTTTACTAAGTGTTTATATTTCTTGTTGCAGTTAAACGACTTGATTGTTTTTGGGCGTCGGTTGACTGCGGCTGAAGCCTTGCAAGGGGGCTTGGTGAGCCGCACACTATGGCCTGAAAACTTCAACGAACAAGTCCGCACTATCGCTAAAGATATTGCTGCTCAACCCGCTCAAGTAAGTTAATAGTCTTCATAACTGTAGTCGTCTGTTACTCGTTGGCAGTAAGCTTTCCAGCCTTTCCCTTCGTAGAGCAGTTCCGAGACATGCCGATGAGTTATGCCTCCGTTGTGCACACATATGTGGTGCCTGGGGCATAAGCATGACTGATAGAGAGCGTTAAGGTCGTGGGTGACATTCCCACAAAACTCGCCGGTCTTACACAGTCGAAGTGAAGAACATCGATATTTATGATTAGTATCATCACTAGAAATCAACTTCCAATAGTTGGGGTTCCGACAGCCACAACTTAACGTTATGTTTGGTGGGACTAACTGCATGTTCATGTGATGCATTTCTTCTAATTCATCGGGATTCATGCGTTGGTAGGTCGTGATTACGTTGAGGGCAGTGTCGTTCAAGCCGCAGGTCTGCCAATCAGTAACGGGCTGGCAGAACTGAAAGCAACATTTTATTATTAGACTAAAAACGTGTTTTAATGGACTTTACGTAGGTAGTCCAACGATCTAGAAAAATGATCGCGAATACCCGTAGTCTTGGACATGTGATAGTCTCGTGAAGTGTATCAATAGTATTAAAAAAGTGACAATATTCACCTGTAATTGAGCTCGGTTATTGAGTTCAATGAGACTGTCGCTGGTAGCGCGCGTGTCGCAGCGCATGCGGCGCGCACACCGGCATAGCCGCACGAGCGCCGGCGAGCGCCAGTACCGGAGTATGAGCGCAGAACACGCCTGGCGTGGGTTGCATGACGGCAGGCTGCGCTCACTCTCCTCCTAATTAAAAGATAACATAGTATTTTTAACCGACTTCCAACACAAAGGAACCAATAAATACCTAGTTTCGAAAAAAGAATAACGGACCTTTAATACAAAGTTTATTTGTATTTATAACCCCTAGTCAATTCAAAATAACACTTCAAAGCAAACTGTTTTAAAAAACGGCAATTTTATAGGCAAAGAAAGGCCTAAAAAAAAGACTAAAACTGTTTCTTACGGCACCCGTAATAAAGGTCAATCTTTAAAAGACATAGTTTATTCTCATATTTAATATTTATTTATTTATGTAATACTCATGCACATAACAGTACAAAGGAGGACTTAATGCCTAAGGAATTTTCTACCATTCAATCTTTGATATGATCCTGACCTTTTGTTTTGAGGGTGGGAAATCATTAACCCTATAACTACTCGCGTCGGATTGGTCCGACGAGTGTTTTCGCGTCTTATTCGTTGGGTCGTGTATTTCCGACTGGGTACTCCATCACATTTAGCTCTTCAATTAACTATGGTGTTGACAGAAGATCTAACGAGCTAGAGAATTTGGTCGTAGATGGGTGACCCTGTCGGAATAAAAACAAGAGCATTTGATGGATATATCCGGCGGGCGTAGGCGCTTAAAAGCGGCGTTCTTGGTGAACCGAAAGGAGTGAACCTTTTACTGACTGAAACCTACCCGCATTACCAGCGTTCTAGGGCTGCGGTGACTTGGAACAATCCCGCAGCCTTGACAGGAGTCCCATAACATCACATTTATTAATGTAGTCATTAAGAAAATATCTTTTACACAAAGTAGCACACAATGTCACAATTAAAGGTCACTAACAAACGATCTTCAATTTTTTTCTTTCAAGATCATTCAGTAAAATACTTACTAAACCATAATAGTACAAAACAGGCTCGTCAGTGTCATCGCTGGGCTCGACAAAAGTACATAGCACTAATAACAATAGTATGTTGAACCACATAGTGATTACTACTGTAATGCGTATACTTAACTGACATAACTAAGCTACTTAATAGGTCGTAACCCATATCGATAAGATAACCTTGTATCGAGATATTAACTAGAATGGATTTATTTTGACTGCGCGACTGCGTTTAGTATTGCATGTATGTAGTATCGTGTAAACTATAGTAAACGGTAACTAACTATTGCATACTTCCAATGAGAATTGCTATTCTCTAGTTATTTTCCCACCTTTTTACGAGATTTGGCAAAGCATTAATTTTTCTTCAATGAATGATAAATAGCCCTAATTTGGATTTCATAATTCGCACATTCGGAGTCATTTATATTTCTTTTTTAAGCATCGTTACCTTTTGGAAATAGAAAAGGTAACGATTTATGCACACAAATAACTTACCGAATTACTATAAATGATAATTTTCTGTTCCAGTAGAGCATACAATTCAATGGATTCTTCCCTTTTCTAGGTGTAGGTTATAATAGCATTATTAAAGTTAATTCAAGTTCTAATGTCGTATTTACAGAATATCTGGCTAAAAAAACAACTGCTGAGCATGAAGAAGAGTGGGTCTACATTCCTGAAGCATTTGGAAAAGGAGCGAGATCTGCTTGTTGAGTACTGGACCTCTCCCGAAGGACAAGACATATTACGTGCGACGTACAACGTATAAGCCTTTACTATTTTGTTACTTATTAACATCAAATGATATTAATTTCTTGGTAACCTTTTATTCATGTGTTGATGTGTATTGGAAAAGCAAACACAACACGTTGAATTGACTTCGATAAAGCTTTTTACTGTAATTAATAACATTTTGTCCATAATAACAAAATTTATTATAAAAAAAAAAAAATAATTAAGAAAATATTTGCATATCCACGGTATTCTTTTGTCACAAGGCGGGGGTATATTCATTATTTATATAATGGCTAAACATTAAAATAAATGACAAATTGTCAGACTGACATCAAAATTACTGTAAAAAAATATATAAGTAATATGCGCCCTACGGACGTATGGGGATAGGTATTGTGTAAAGACTGCTATTAATGAGAGGGTAGATAAACAAAAGTGTGTATGCATACAAAGCTTAGAACGGTTTCATATATATATTTACGGCAGATTTAAATCCTTGGTGTTAATTATATTTTAGTCATAGAAAATTATGTTATATGTTATAGATGAAATTGTTTATGTCCTTGTTTTAGATTTTTATGAGTTTATAACTTAAGTTTTAGCATAAGTTTCTTTTTTTTCAGCCAAAGTTTACATTCACAGTTTTATTTACAAACATTTTAATAAATTGTGTAACTTTCTTGATTACTGCGACAGTAAATTTTGTTACACAAAGGTGCAGCCAGTACAGTTAAAAAAAATGTTAATAAGTAAAGCAGTAAATGTTATTTCATAATAAAAATGCATCTGTCCTTGGTTATATTTATTAACGATTACACATATGTAGTTTTTTCATTCCATTTTATTTGTATGGAAACTAAACAACATTTTATTAATATGTACATTGTTGTTTGAAATATAAAATAAAAATCCTTCTGTAATATGTATTCATATTAATATGTAAAGTTTACCTAGTGGTAATTTATTTCTATTTGGTTAAAATAAAGTGCCTTTTATGATATCGAAATGTATGATATATTTTGATTAAAAACTAAAATATACTACAAATATATAACATAATAGAGTAATGACCAGAATGGTTATAATTGGTGCATAAGACATCACATGGATTGAATGTTATGGCCACATTGAAAACACACCCCAACTAGATGTATAATTTTTGAGGATAAGACCGATATTATATACAGATGAAGCAACGCAAGGTTATGTGCATGAGATGCATTTGAAATGTTGCACTTTCACCACATAGTACAAACAATAATAATTGTGTGGTAGGCGAATGTCGCGAATAGTATAAAAGTTGTTATTCGAGCACGATTACTTGTGTTAGTTGATAAAGATTAATTTGGATTGAAATTATAGATGAGACTTCGTGGTGAAAAGGGTTAGACGAACATGTTAAATATATCTCGATTAATTCGGTAAGCTGTTGATTCAAATGAAGTAAAAATGTGTATATAATTGGTTTAATGTTGACGGATTTCATGTTTTATATTTGATGTGACCATCTTGATGTTTACTAATACGGTTTAGGGAAATATTCCACCGTATGTGTTTTTTATTGTAGTTAGTAAACGTACCATGTAGTTTGGCAGACTTGTTGGTTCACTCATGTGCATCATTAACTAAAATATTCATTAACCACTCTTTAGTATTATTAGCAAATCGCTTGGAATAATTTGAATTCCGTCACCATCTTTTGCATTAAAATGTTGTTTGTGATGTCGTCAATGTGTTGTCACGACATTAAGTTTTTGGTAAAATTGTTCTTTTGTAAGATTAATATTTCTATTATAACTCGTGGTCAGATCTTAGAATTGATCGCTTCATGATGTACTTGATCATTTCATGAAATGGTAGTAGGTATTTCATGATATAGCCGGGTACTGACCAAATTTTGATGATATAACAGCTAGAAACTAAATGAGGAAACTAGACCACGTAAGATAAGATGAGGATATATGAATCCATATTTGACCATATTATTAATGTAGGAATGGACATCTAGCATAGTTGTCGTTAAAGGTTTAAATTAAATCGGAACCTGAGCAAATTGCTCTTAAGTTTATTATTTTTGTCCCTATGGACAAAAATAATAAACTTAATAATGGCAATTTGTATACGGTTTACATTGAAATAAAAAACAAATTACAATTAAATTCCTGAGCCTCGAGTGAATGCCGGCGTTCGCACACCCCTGTCTTTCTACTATGTCTCTAATTACGGTATTCGAAAGGTTAAAATGGATGTCGTATGCACGACTGTACCATAGCTTCATTTGAACTGGTGATTGACTGAAGGCCCGTATTATTGTTCATAAGCCGGTTGTGTCCCTAATACGCAGGGCAAAGGTCTTCTTAAACTTTTCTCTGTCTTAAGCTACTTCTGACTGTATCAGCCATATAAAAAACGCAGCTTTGTTTTGCAACTATATTTCACAGCTTTTATCTTCTTCCATTTGATAATTTTAATTACCTTTTAATAAGCCGGTGGACTACAGACATGATCACTTGTCTATGACTATATCATGAAATAATTAATATGCGTTTAAATATTGATATCGCTAAACTCCGAGCCTTTGCTTTTGACATATAGCCCATATCATGATGTGGCCAGCGGGAAAGGTTCAAAATTATGAAATCGATCATTTCTTTTAAAAACGATGCAATGGTCAGTTCTAAGATCTGTCCACGACATACAATTTATATAGGTATACTACTAATAAATTTTTAAGTTCTTTATATAAATATGTAATAAAATTAAAAAGAAATAACAGAAATATGAAATGATATTTTTGGGATTTCGGCACTTCCGTTAAATCTGTATATATATCGTTTAGTTTTCCAAAACATATTTATAAAATAAATTTGATTATTTTACATTTAAAAACAAAAACTATTTCTTTTTGGAAAATATCTTTGTTTGAAATAAATAATACATCCATATAGTTAAGGTCATTTAAATTATGGGTTAAATAGTTTTAAGTCACAGAATTATATCACATCAGAGCATGTGGATAGTGTAATTATATTATTAAGTACTGTAAACATGTCTTTTATTTCTTGTATTGTGTTAGGGCCAGCGAGGCCACGCGCGGCCGGCCGTCCGGGCACCCGTTGCGTGTTCATGCGCGTACGCACAGACGGTTTTCGTGGGACCGCAACGGGCCCCGTCGCGGACGCAGTCACTAAGCAGTGTCGCTAGTTCATCTTTAACGGTGTGCATATACATGTCCTGTCCATGGAGAACTTAATATGATATTATTACGTAGCAAAACGTACATCATCACGTACGACAACCAGTTTATTTACACGGTTAGTCCGCGCGGGCGGCCGTCACACAGAGACAGGGCTCCCGCTTAACGCAGCGTTGGCCCTTAGTTTGTTGTTAATATAATATGCATAACATTGACTACATGTCCTAAATTTTTGGACGAAACTTTTCTTTCTAGGGAGAGTCCAAACACAGTCCCATCTCTATAAGGCACAAAGCATACAGGATCTAAGCCATTATCATCCACCTGTAGTAGTCTAGTGCTACTTACTACAACTTAGGTATATTTGTTACTTCTTCGCATTGACTTGGTCCGCTGCAGCGCTTTCATTGACGTTGTAAGTTTTAAAAGATTTGATAGATGACAATCGCCTATCAAAACTTTTAAATACTTACAGCAGATCACTTAAATGGTAATGGGATAGATAATACCAATCAACCGTGCTGCTGTCGCGCAGCATGTTGCGACCAATTTGAAAGCACTTTTAAAGTCAATTAACTATTCTCTCTATTACCAAAGTACAACAAAAATTTCCCTTTGTTTATCTTGTGGTAACATGGTTCCAGATTATAAAGACTTGTTATATTCTTTTCAATACACTTACTCGAAAACTGCCTCTTATCACACTCCTATTAGGATCAATATAGCATATATAGCACCCAAGTGCTTTTTTGAGTTTATCATAAGGGCTTTTTTATTCCCTCCTTATCGTCACGGTCAAGGGTGATTTTATTTTTACTTAGTTTATCGAACCAGGCGCGGAGTCGTCCCCCACGAGGCGCTGGCCGACCCACAAGAAATTAGAAACTGACCAGAGCAGATCTGAATTATATTTCTACTATTAGAAATATGTTTGAGATACGATTAAATATTTTTACTTTATTTATTTCAAAAGTCTAAGTGTATTGAAAAACGTCGTTTGACACACGTGCAGATTTGTCATTGCAGTCCTCGGCTCCATAACACACGCCTACGCCTCGTGCGAATTTCGCCTCGGTCGCAATGACAATCTTCCTGCACTTGTATCAAAATGAACTATTTTATAGCTTCAAGGCAAGGAAGCATTTACGTTTTTCACGCGTCTCGCGGGTGATCCCCGTAGCGTAACGGAAGATTTGGCTCGACTGATACGGCTAAGCACAAATAAAACCAAATTATTGTTTTAGGTACACTTTATTTTAATAATCATCACACCTTCTCTGCTACATTAGAAATAATGGGCTTAGGCCTAGATTTAAATAATAATTTCTTTTTGACAATAGCCTTCACTTTGTAGCTTGTTTTATCTTCAACGACTATTTTCTCGATGACCGCCATCGGTTGCTCAAGTTTTTGTTCTTTGCCATTGAGGATGTGGTGGCCGAGAACTAAAATTGGATGTTTGTTTCTATTGCTATAATGTAGGTCACCAACTACCGTAGCTTCTGTGATCCCCTCCTTTTTAGTCTGAATGAGGCCCTGAAGCTCAACTATCGCCCACTCTGGAACGCCGCCGTCATTTTCATTTTTACTGAAACAGGTAAAGCCTTTATGAAAATCAGCTACATAAATTGTAGCGGACGGGGTACTAATAAATAAAACAAGAATGTAATGGTGTAGGTGGAATTTATTGTCACGTCAATGAGTAGCTTGCTTATATCGATGTAAAGGTAATCAAGCTGTCTTCGTCCACGCACAACTGTAATATCTAAAATATTTTTTTTTTATTCGTCCAACTATGGGTCAAACTCATAATACAATGCAGTGACACGAGTGGATCTTGCGGCGACGTACAGTGTAGTGGTGTTAGTATCGGAACTTCTTGAAGAGCGGGTGTTTCTGCGCGTTGGCGCTGCGGCGCTGCTCGTAGTAGAGCGCGTCGTCGGCGCCCGCCAGCGACGACAGCGCGCCGGGCCGCCGCGCCACGCCCGCGCCGCCTACTCCACCTTCGCGCTCGTCTTCGCATTCCGTCTCTGTTGCTGCCAACACCTGCACAAACACAAACCTTCAGTATGCACTTCTAAACACTGTTTTGTGACTCCATTCGCCTTTATGTGTAGGTACATGTATACGAAAAACATTCCATACCAAACTAAATTTTCCTCTCTAAACAATTAAGTTCAACATAATTTTAGTTCAATCTGTCTGCCCCTGTATCCTGGGTTGTCTGAAAATTATCGCATAATTGGTAAGAACAACTGAGTGAAAATAGCCGAAAATCTGTGTTAATTGGAACTTGTTTAGCCATTGGGGGGGGCTCCTACAACATGAACAAAGACCTGGTGAGTGGAACCAACTGATACGTTCCGTTCCGCAAAAGAACCATTCGTTGTGGCGATACTTCGAAGAGGCCTATATCCAACAGTCTTCATCTTTCTGCTGAAATAATAATGGAAAAATAGGACATCGAATCTAAATACGAACCTGTTGAAGTAGCTGGCCCTGTTCTTCTCGTGTGCCGTACAATAAGTCCGGATCCGTATCCATTCCTTTTAGTTCTGTGATGACCTAAAACACGTCGATAATAAATGATTAAAACGTTTAAGTTTTCACTTTATTTAGTTAAAAGTAAATTTCTTATACAACGCTAACATTTCAACTCTAATATTTTTTAAATTTACATTTGTAACATGTTTACCAAAATAGATTTTTCTACTAGATTATCAGTTCACCTTGTAACTGTATCCCTGGTTGACAAGAAACCGTTGTCGCTTGCGACTGTACGCCATCTCTAGGGTGTCTTGTGATACTAGTGTGTAGAAGAATGCGTTGTACTCCTCCGCTAAGGCACCTTTCTTGGCTCTCAAGATACGACCTGGAAGTACGATGTGGCGTTAGAAATTCGTTTAATCTTTTTCATAGGTGTGGGCGTAAAATTCCAAAATTCCAAAATTAATTGGGAATATTTTTATAAATAAAAGATCATACTACACATAATTAATTAATCCTTTTGCGACTCGGTTACCATTTTGCGCCTAAATGTTTTCAAAAAGTCCTTCACTATATGAAAATAAAACTAAATAAGTTTCTAATATTACCCAATCGTTGAGCCTCTTGTCGACGTGAACCACCATGAGATGATATTTGAATCAACACGTTTGCTTCTGGCAAATCAAAACTGGTGTCAGCTACTTTACTGACGAAAATCGTGTTTACTTTAGGGTTAAACTTGAAGTTCTGCAATATCTGAATCCTCTCATTCTGTGACGTGGGTCCGTAGATGTATGGCTTGTTCATTTTGACGGCGTAATGTCGAAGGGCGAATACGTTGTCTGAGAATACGATGGTCTTGTCGCCGCGTCTCTCGTGGTATCTCACAAGGAACTGACACGCGCGAAATTTGGATGGATTCATTACGTACAGCAACATTTTCTTATTTATTCTGAAAAAAAATACAAAATAGGATAGTGCTAAACGTGCATTTTTATGGGATTCATCAAATCATAGATCATGACGCTACCCCACTATATGCTCGCATATTGCTCGGTTTTCCTCACTCACTAAAATACAGACATTTTGCAGAGTCAACTTCAATCTGAACAGGCACTAGCCCACTACAGAGTGGAAATAATATTATTCAGAAGTATTTGTGCATCCCAAATGCACTAGTTTTCCTCACTTCTGTACTTGCATGCTAGAATATGTAGAAATCAAATTGATGCAAGAGTGGTCTTAGAAGTTGACTTTGGCTATCTCACAGGCGTTTTACGAGCACTAGCGTCTTCTTTCCAACGTCTGCGCAGCTTTGACATTGACGTCACGTCTTCCTGTGGCAAGCTTTAACGTCCGCTGAACGCGTCGTTAACGTTGCGAAGCCGCAAAGCGAACGCTTACCACTACACTCGCGACGTCAACGTCGCCGCGTCGCGTCTGCGCAGACGTTGGGGAGACGTCAACGCTCGTAAAACGCTAGTGTGATAACGGCCTTAGATTAAAAAATTAATAAAATATTACTCCATCAGGGGCAGTCGGGGTAACTATTTAATTAGGAATGAGAGTAGTGCTTACTTCTGTATGAGGTATTCGCGGTAGAACTCGGGCGTCATGGGGCACCACACCTCCGCGCACTGCACGCGCGCGATGTAGCCGTTGGCTTGCAGCTCGAGCCAGTTCGCCTCGTACAGCTTCGGCCCGATCAAGAAGTTCAGATCCGCGATCTTGTCGTCCTCTCGTAGTAGAGTCGCGGTTAAACCTAACACAAAATATTATAAGTTTGGGAGAACATGAAAAACTTCAAAAACGTTTTTTGTCGAGATGCTGAGTGCAGTTCGGGACATGGTTGCTCCGTTAAGTTTGATTCCATGTTATAAATAGCAAAGGAACTTTCTTTGCTACGATGAAAATTGCATCACCATTTTTTACTGCTGATCCTTTTTCATGAATTTCGAGAGTTTGAATATGGAGAACATCATAGGAACTTAGGTAAGTTCTTGTGGGATAATTTCCATCTTTTCCGTAAGCGAAGCCACTGTCAGAAGTGATGAAACACACACGCTAGTTGGATCAAGAGATTGACTTTAAAAAAAGTCGATTGTTTTGTCTATCTAATTCTTGTTTATACCAAATATTTATAAACCCTTCGTGCACCCATCTCTATCTTTTATGCATCTCTTTACAACCAAACGTAAAAAATAAAAACAAAATATTTTGAACCTGTTGCTTATGATTCTGCAATGACTGGCTAACATTTCGAGTGCTCTATCTTATGAACCTAAGCAGTAAGAAAATAAGAGAGTGACCGAGCTTGGCGTGCGAGTGCACGATGGTGAGCACCCTGCGGAACATCTTGGCGGGGATGGTGTGCACCTCGTCGAGCACCACCAGCCCCCACTCCTGCGCCTGCAGCCACTTCATGGTCTGCTCCGCCTCCCACGAGCGCCGCTGCCCGTGCGTGATCATGGAATACGTCGTGATTAGGATGCCTGCACCCATCGGTTTGTCTTTGGCTTCTGATGTGAATCTGTAATAAAACATCGGTCTATCAGTCTAGTAGTTAGTGACCCTGAATGCTATGCGGGAGGTCGTGGGTTCGATTCCCACCCAGGACAAATGTTTGTGTGATGAGCACGATCATTTGTTCTGTGTCTGGGTGTAATTTATCTATATTATGCTTGTATTATGCACATAAACCTTCCACTTGAATCACTCTATCTATTGAAAAAAAACCGCATCAAAATCCGTTGCGTACTTTTAAAGATCTAAGCATACATAGGATCTAAGCAACTTTGTTTTATACTATGTAATGATACATACATATTACATTAAAATTCGTTCAAAGATCCTGTAAATTAGTAGTTCAGCAACAATTTCAGAACTTGGTACAAATTTTGTTTACATTTATTTATAAAATCGTGACCAGAGAGTTGGTATTCCACCGTCAGCATTACCTGCAGATCATACTGTCGTCTGCGGTGGACCAGCACTTGAACTGCTGCTTCCACTGCTCCACGGACACGCCGGAGTTGCACAGCACCAGCGCGCGCTTGCGCACCGTGCACACCGCCGTCACGCCCACCAGCGACTTGCCCGCGCCGCAAGGAAGCACTATCACTCCCGAACTATCAATTTTATACAAATTATTATAAAAAATTACAAATACTTTTAGAGAAAACATAAAAAGGTTTAGAACAATGTTATCTGCCAATAAGCATAGATTATAAAAATAAAGTTTAAAAACTAACACCCGACTACTTAAAAACACGCTCTAAAAATTACGAAACAAGAAAACAAGAAAGCCGTGGTCGTATACCACTTTTTTTAATTTATTATTCTTATGGCATACGACCACGGCTTTCTTGTTTTCTTGTTTCGTACTTTTTAGAGCGTGTTTTTAAGTAGTCGGGTGTTAGTTTTTAAACTTTATTTTTATTTAACATATTTTGGAGTTCTAAATAAGTTAATCTTGGGTTCATTGATTTCTCAGCCCATGAATACAGGTAAAGTCACAAGCAAATGCTAGTAATATATATATATTCAAAATGTACAAGTAAAGCGCTTTCAAATGATACCAAACACGGCATATTTATCTTAACTTTATTTTTTTACTTCGTATGTTTTGTCCGCTAGAGGGCGCCACATTAGATTTTGTGCAATCCCATATAGCCTATAACCAGCGGACAATTAAGACGCTTCTAATGATATGTCATTTGTCGAATTCTGATAAGTAGTTTAGAAGTTACGAGGGAACAGATGAACATCCATACCCACATACATACATACATACAGGTCAAAATCATAACCCTCCTTTTGCTTCGCCGTAGTCGGGTAAAAACAAAATATATCCCTTAAAACACAACTAGAATTACACTTCAGGTGCAATTTCGGTTGTTGCGTTAGTAAAAAAAATAACCTCAACAGTGAGAAATCGTAGGCTAAAAAATAAAGTTTAAAAACTAACACCCGACTACTTAAAAACACGCTCTAAAAAGTACGAAACAAGAAAACAAGAAAGCCGTGGTCGTATACCACTTTTTTTAATTTATTATTCTTATGGCATACGACCACGGCTTTCTTGTTTTCTTGTTTCGTACTTTTTAGAGCGTGTTTTTAAGTAGTCGGGTGTTAGTTTTTAAACTTTATTTTTATTTAACATATTTTGGAGTTCTAAATAGGTTAATCTTGGGTTCATTGATTTCTCAGCCCATGAATACAGGTAAAGTCACAAGCAAATGCTAGTAATATATATATATTCAAAATGTACAAGTAAAGCGCTTTCAAATGATACCAAACACGGCATATTTATCTTAACTTTATTTTTTTACTTCGTATGTTTTGTCCGCTAGAGGGCGCCACATTAGATTTTGTGAAATCCCATATAGCCTATAACCAGCGGACAATTAAGACGCTTCTAATGATATGTCATTTGTCGAATTCTGATAAGTAGTTTAGAAGTTACGAGGGAACAGATGAACATCCATACCCACATACATACATACATACAGGTCAAAATCATAACCCTCCTTTTGCTTCGCCGTAGTCGGGTAAAAACAAGATATAATAGATTTTAAATATCAACAAAAAATAACCCTGTAAATAGACTTCATATCATAAACTTAGAGACCTATGTAATTTTTCTATTTAAAACTAGGTAGTACTGCTGCTAAATGAAAAAAGTCGTAGGCGAAAAAATTCATTAAAAAAAAATCATTTTAAACTTTAAGTGGTCGTTTACGTACCGCGCCCGACCATTTCCGAACATCTTCCGAAGGCTCTTCTCCTGATAGGGTCGCAGCACGGCGGTGGGCTTCAGGTCTATGTTGATGTCAGGGTTGATGGTATCGTTGCGGAAGTCATACTCCGCCAACAACGGATGTTCTAACTCGATGCAACGCTTTTGTATAACCTGTAAAAATCAGGGTGCTATAATTTTTTTAGGCATTTTTTTTGTGGTGGGCAAAAATCATCCAATGACGAAATAGCGCTTTTGGGCGGAGCGGGAAACAGTGTCAGACTCTTACTGACTGAACACCCCACCACTTTCCTTCTTTGCCATTCGCACTGGGGCCAAACCTTCCTTGTAGAAAGAGACCCCGGGCCCCAGTAGGACCAAGCAGCATTTTGGATTACGTTACAATACTGCTGCCATATATGGCTTAAATGGCTAAAACTTGGGCTTGATTTCGTACTACCCCCAAGGAAAATGGGGCAAGTGCAAGAAGATCATGAGATTGCTACTATTATTGATCGAAGTAGCTACTACTACTAGAAATGTGTCGGCACAACTAACTGGCTTCGCTATATTTTTGGATGTGGTAGTTTTTAATACCTAGACAATCTGAGACTATTTCAATCTATCAAGTTGGCGCCTACTGTAGTAATGACTAGTAGTATTGTTTATTTTACGAAACCATAATTTGTATTGTAAATAACCAAAAGAAAGTATTATAGTTGCTAGGGAATTAGAACTTTATCATGTATAATATTCCCAAAAAAAATGCCCATACCATATTGTCTCATCTCAAGTATATTAATACAAAAAATAATATTTCATTTATGTGTACAATGTACTAATTTTTTGCACCACATGAAAAAATACAAAAATGTTAATAAATAGTTAACAATTCCTACTTCCACAAAAAATTCTATTATCATTTCCGAAATCGTTTATTCATTTATTTAATTTGACACAAGTTGGTACAGAGCCACATACAAATTTTCGTAGGGACTCTGCAAAAGGGTCGAAGTCTACTGGGGCCCAGGGTCTCTTTCTGAAAGGAAGGCTTGGCCCTAGTGTGAAGAGCAGAGATGAAACAGGGTGGGGTGTTTAGAGAGTCTGACACTGTTTACCGCTCCGCACAAGAGCGGGATTCGACATTGTATGTCATTGTATGCCCACCATAAAAAAAAAGAAAATTGGCATTTTTGAATGATATATTCAAATAAATATGTTATGGTACCTCAATCTTGTCAGGGTCTACTTCGAAGGCGACTGCAGTGTTAGCGGTGATGTCGGTGGCCTCGTCGTCGTCATCCTCCTTGTCTAGCTGCTGGTAGAACTGGCTGATGTCGTCCGGCACCGCACCGTTAGCTGCCGGCGGTTTGTCGCTAGGCTCACCTTGGAAAGTAAATCTATATTAAAGAATTTCTTCTTAAACCTACCGATTCTTCCCGTAGAGTAAGTGTAAGTATTGTCGGACGGTTACCGGACGGTCGTCCTCAAGTCAGCATTTTTTTAATTACTCATAAAAAAATCGTTTTCTTTTTATAAAACATACAACATTCAAAAACAAAATAATAAAATAAATTGTAGGAATGTGTGAAATTTAATTTATGACTATGTGGACTTATGAATATAGTATCTTTTTTTAACAATATTAATAATAATTTTAAATAATTAAAATATTGAACATTCACCTCATGGGTAGGTAGGTAAGTTGCTGCAACCCTAATGGAATTATAAGAACTGAATTATTTACTATCAGTGACAAACTATAAATAACTAGCTTTTGCCCGCGGCTTCGCTCCCGGCAACAGATTATTCTACTCTACTCTACCCTACTCGGTGGGAGAGTAGAGTTCAGAATTAGCAAATATACTACATAAAAAAAAGGGAAAAAAAAGTATCCTATGTCCTTCTCCTGGCTTTAAACTACCTCCCTGCCAATTTTCAGCTAAATCAGTTCAGCTGTTCTTGAGTTATAAGTGGAGTAACTAACACGACTTTCTTTTATATATATAGATTTTGGTTTGAAATCCTCTAAGACGGATTTTAGGCCTGGCTGCAGCAGCCAGTAAAATATATGACGTTATATTGGAGCCGGCGTACTAGGCAGCCAATACAAAGCGCCTGTTTGCACGCACCCATTATGGGTTCCAAACTTCGCTCGCTAGATGGAAGATTCTTGAATGATCGTCGATAGGCAGCTATAACTGGCTGCACAAATACTCTGGCTACCGCAGCCCGACTGTGCAATCAGGTTGCCTAGTGCGAGTTATACATAATTATTGGACCAACCTGGTTTAATAGCTGTAGCCGGCTTATCAGGCAGCGCAGAGGACAAGAATTCTTCATTGCCGTCACGTCGTAGCCTGCACTGCTGGATCACAGGGTCGCGCAGCAGTTTCTGCAGTACTTCTACATGTTTGCTTTCTACCAGATATCTACAAAAAATACTCTGTTAACTCTGCTATATTGCTAAGTGATTACTCTCATTACTCTATTGTGATCACCATTGTCCCCTTTATAACAATAGAGTAACTAAACTTTAATTAATTTAGTTAATTTGGTGTACAATAAATAAATATTGCTTTTAAACAATTTAGTTTTATGATCATGTTTTGCTATGCTAGTATATAGTTTTTTGTTTTGTGGGTGGTGAAAATCATCTAATGACATCACTCACCCTTGGACCTAGGGGGAGATCGAGTCACTCTTACTGACTAAAAAACCCATCCTTTTCCTTCTTAGCTGTTCTTCATAGCATGTTGTTACGGGCCTTTCATTGTATTTCGAACAGAATATATAAAGATGCTTAAGAAACAGAATTTGAAACAAACAATTTCATTGCTACTTTACTTACCTATTGTGTTTGAGCACAAGCTTCACTTTGCCATATGACAGGGTACACAGTTGTATGAACTCTATGATACCGGCTGGTACGGCACACTTGCTGAGCCTCTGTAGGTACTCAATGATGTCGTTAGTCTGTAAGCCCACAGAGACAGCGGCGTAAAGACTGTATGCTGTCAGTTTATATTCATGTATGTGTTGTGGCCTGAAAATAACATATGTTAAAACAATCCTGCTTTTAGTTTAGATATAAAATAAAAGGGAATGCCCATACCCCATACCAAATTGTGTTACAAATATATTAATACCAAAAACAATGTTTCATTTAAGTGTATAATGTACTGATATTTTTAACCATATTAAAAAATATAAAAATGTTAATAAATGGTTGAACATTCCTACTTCCACAAAAAAATAAAATTGTCATTTCCGAAATAATTTCTTTGGTTTAACACAAGTTGGCATGGCGCCACATATAAATTTGGGCAATCTATTTAAACCTTTTTGAATACTATAATTAGATACATAAAAGAAAGGTAATAAGATGTGCAAACACTGGTGTTCACTCTGGGCTCAAGAGTTTAAACAAAATATACCACAACGCAATGTTTTGAAAAATGTTTTCATTAGATTGATGAACATGACTATTAAACAACACAAAATTTTCTTTTAAAAATTGCATAAAATACATACCGACACACAGGCTCTGCAATAGCAATCAGAAAGTCATGAGCATGTTTGTAGACTGGTGAGAATGCTTCCAAGAATATGTGACCATTTGGCGCCACCCACAATGGACGACTTGAATTGTCAGCCTTCAATGCCATTTGACTTCTAGAATTGTAAAATATTTACAATTGTT
Source organism: Mythimna loreyi (assembly GCA_029852875.1). Lineage (NCBI taxonomy): Eukaryota > Metazoa > Arthropoda > Insecta > Lepidoptera > Noctuidae > Mythimna > Mythimna loreyi. The sequence continues at coordinate 9,344,794 of CM056780.1, forward strand.
TAATGTAACTCAGGTTTATATCAACATTTTTATGCTTGCTATACTGCCCTTCTAAGCTCAAAAGTGGTATATCACAAAAATAGTAAAGTTGATTTTTGTGCAATGGTATAAAAATCAAATTTACTATTTTGTTAAATTAATTATTAATTAATTTAATCATTAATAATTTTTTTTTTTTTAAATATCATTAAGAAAGTTTTCCCTATCTTAGTTTTGATGCCATAAAAACAATATTTAAAATTTTTTTGAGATACTGCTTTTGCACTTAGTAGGGCAGTATATCTAGGATACAGAAAGTCATACATTAATATTTTTATGCGCCCCTTCACAGAGTCAACCTCACTATCATCACTTTAGCTAATAATTATATTGGAGCTATGTTTAGGTTGTTTTCACCAACAGTGGTGAAAACAGCCTACTCATAGATGTAGAGAAAAAGTAATAGGAACATAGGAGGTGCAATTTTAACCTATAATCTTTGGCTCCAAATTCATCTTCAGGGACCTGATCATTTTTCTCCGCATCCTGCATAGCAGCACCAGGTACATTCACATTCTCTGCATTATCATCATCTACTAGATCTATAGTCATTTCTTCTTCTACTTTCTTTTTCTTGCCTGTTGAGAACAATTTACATATTATTACAATTCACATAGTAAAACAAACATGTCAGTACTTGTTTTATTGACATAAAAATATTGTACAAACTTTATAAGCCTACGCTTACAATATTTTAAAGAAAACTCTTAGGGGCTGTAATTAAACTAATATAACAATATGGTAAAGGAGTATCACCATCCATGCCAAGAGAAACTGTTGATTTGTTGTAGAACATAAAAGATTAAATTCTACAGAATTAGGATTTTAAGCATTCAATGAAATCATAGCTCACCTGATCTATCACTTCCTGTTCTCGAATCATATTTTTTAAATTTCTTTGGAGGTCCCATTTTGTGTTCTTAATCTAATGGTAAAAACAAAATTGTATTTCTTAACTTTTGTAGTCTAAGTCTTTTCTTGTCTAAACCTAAAAAAATAATAATATATGTAAAGAATTTTTGTGTACATGGTAATTATAATATCCAAATTGTGTAAAACATTTTTTTTATTGCAAGGGATAGGTATACAATAAACTCACCTGAAATGCAACACAATTCACTTATCAAGTATTCTTAGAAACTAATTTTTATTTTTTTGGATAGCTAGATATAAAACGAGCTTTGTTGTCTTTTATTAAAGTTGTTATTAATAAAAGACATACAATAAAATATGTTGTATTATTTTTTTTGTTATAATTTTTTATCCTCAGACCCTTCGAAAGAAGTGTTTGACATATTTTGACAAACTACCAAATGACAACTGAAATGACATTAGAACATAGACATTTTTGTTTTAAATATGGCAACTTATTTATAACACTATTGCCAGTTTCTACGACTGATTCGAGAAATGTTGCCGCGTGTATCCGTCGTGGATGGAAACTAAAGCGCTTATTACACCACTCGATATTCCGCACACGATACTCACTGTCTTAAGGTAAATACATATTATAGAACGCGGCGAATGATAAGTGTGCACAGTATGTTGGGACTCAGCTTACGGACACGCTTCAACGCCCATAGAACTTAAACGTCCCCGGATTTTTCGAGATTTCTTTGGACATCCAAACAGTCAAGGTGAGAGCAAGGATACGTTCACGACTTACGTTTGACAGTTTGTACAACTCAACAGACATTAATTGTCTGGACACTTATAAGTCGCGTCCATCAGCCGCGCCTTATAATTTGTTTCCATCTTTATCCTGGGGCCACAGTTGAAATTTAAGTTATCGCCTAACGCCAATGTTAATGCCGTTGTCAAATTATCGGGTTAAGTCATGGCATTTCTCGTTAGTGTGGCCCGGACTTAAGAGTTTACTTCCAAGTAAAATAGTCTGACCCTTACTACACTACGAGACGTCGACTAAGAAGTGGAAGTACGTACTACTGTAATAGGTCCTTAAGTTCTCACCGAGTTAACTTCCGTTGCGTCGCTGGATTACATCCATCTAGAACACCAGAGTGTGTAAAGTAGAACACTTGAAACAGCCACTGAATTTCACTCGACGAATTCTCGAAAAAACTCATGACCTCACAGTAATGCTTATGAATTGTTAGATTTATATCACATTTAGGTAGCATATACCAGTCGAGTGAGTGGCGAGGCGTTTAGCACATCTAGAACTATAAGAATCAGCTTCGAGCTATAAAAAAAATACATTTTGCTGGCAATTTTTGTTACCCAATATTGATTTAAACATAGGAATTAAACCCTAATTGCGCAATATGTTTCCGAATTGCTGACAAATGTTCCTTCGTTCATAATATCTTAGCTAAATCGTGGGGATACACTGCAAAATTGCTTCGTGTTGAGTGATATAATCAGCTACTTTGCGATTATATAATTGTAGCAAGAAATTGCCACAAAACAGCCCGTTTACAAGAACCTTTAGAGGCAAATGTGATATCTCGCGCCGTTTACACATGCTTACTCACTATTCGCCTCGCCACTTGCCCGAATGTGTAAATGCGGCTTATGGCGATGAACATGTTATCAAAACAATCTAAAATCGTCGTCTTTATATACCATACAATTATTTTAACTAGTATGTTATAAATAAATAGGAACTATAATTTAGAAATGGAACAATTTTTTTGTTTTCAACCGTTTGTTTTGCTTTACTGTACACAATGTTACTTGTCTTTTTAAGGTTATAAAATGTATCGAATTTATACTAACCAGTCAATGTATATTTGCATGTTCTTGATACCCTTTTTCGATCGTTGTATACTTGTAATAGGTACTTTAATAAACACTTATCTGGAAAACTATAATTCTAATTGCGATCGACGATCTACGCTAACGATCAATGTTGTTGACTTGTTTGTTGACATTGACATTTTGTTTCAGTGATTGACTCAGTGTTGCCAGCAATTGCTAAATCTCTTGCTTGTAGGTTCATCTTGTTGTGGATTGATGCGCCTGGAGCCTGCCTGGATTTGCAGATTCAGCTTAATATCTACGATTAATGGTGAAAGATTCAAAATAAGAAACAAAGTTGTCCCTAATGCCTAGTATTCACTTCATCGAAGTACACCGGGGGCCTATCATGATCTGTTATAGCAGGTCTGCCAGCCTAGTTTATGAAGTCCGCTCAAAATCCGTTCTATTTTTGGGATTTTTAACATTTTAGAAGCAGGCCTGATTTGGAAAAGAAATTGACTCACTGGGAATCGAATGTTTCCATAAGCTAGTAGCTATCAAAAGCAATTTTTTGGCAGTATAATGTGAAATTGCTATATTAGTACATATTGCTTTACAGTTGTAATCAACTCTATAGTTAGTAGTACTAGATAAACTGTAACTCAGGTTCAGATTATCAGCTGTGAATCTGTGAAGCATGTCATATTAAAACAGAATGCAGCTGCAGTAACGTATAATATTACATCGGGCCAAGCATCTCTGCAAGGCCACATTTTTATCTATAAATTGTAAAGTCCCATACTTCCATTGCCTTCATAACGTTTTTCACCTTGAAGAATGTCGGTCAAAGGGGGTAGCGCGCGCGACCAGCACATTAAGATAACCACTTTATATGTGTGGGGAATTCCGTAAGTAGAAGTTGGCAATAATTAAATAAGTATGAAAAATCATCCCTCGACTTCTCTCGCTTTTCGTTTTAGACTTTTACTGACTAAAACCCACTCCTGTTCTTTCTTAGCCTTTTTTCCAGGGCCCCAGGGTATGTTTTTCCAATGACATCTCCTGCCCTCGGGAACAGCAGGCGATTAGTGTCAGACTTTTACTGACTAAAAACTCGCTACGTTCCTTAGTTCCAGGGCCCTAGTGTTCACTTTCACATTTACCCATGGCCCCCGTTGGCTTTGACCCTGCTGGACCCCTACCGTTTGCTGAAAACCCCTCGAGGCGCGCGGGAACTGTACGTGCCGTCGACGACTTGGGTTCGGGTCCAGACTGTAATGTTACCGGACGGTCGGATAGCGAATACTTGCTTTACTTGTCTGCAATCCCGCGCCTATGGTGGCCGGTAATCGGGGTTGGAATCCCGCCGGCGCCGGCTGGGGCATGAGTGTCGTTCCTTCACGCGGTCGGCCCCCTACTTTGCTAGCATTCTTCCTCGCTATGCATCGCGACTACGGTAGCCGCGCGGCGTTGAGTGTTTAGGTTCTGTATTTTTCTCAAAAGGAAAAATGAAACCCTTCACTTTGTTTTCCGGTCTGTCTGTTAAAACCCTTTTTCTCGGGAACGCGTGGAGGTATCGAGTTTGAATTAAAACCTTATACTCAGGTCTGTGGCTGAGTGTGTTAACAAAAAAAGATACGACTGTTTATTTTGCAAAAAAAAACCGAGCATGGTCAGTTCGGAAAGGTCCTGCACCGGATTCGAGGAAGTGGCGTCTGGGTGTCACCAGGGTGTGGGCCGCCCGGAGGACATAGTGGAGCACACAGTAGAGGTGCGTCCCGCAGGGGCAGAGTACCATCGTGTCCTTGTGGGGGTGAGCAGTGGCAATAATCTCTCTCGCACCGGATCTTCGTATACGCTATGTCTCGAAGCATGGAGGTTGCTTCCTTCTGCAAAGCATTAATGCTGGCAATGGAGAAGGCCGCGCACGTGAGGCAACGGTGGCGGTCACTCCCCAGTCGCCGCAGTTTAGGGATTCCGATCCCGATGTCAGGCCGCCGTAGGCGCGTGCATGAGAACGTCGAGCAATGGTAGCTCGTCGTCCGACCGTTCCGACCGAGTCCAAGTCGTCGACGGCACGTATCGTTCCATGCGCGCCTTAAAGAGTTGTCAGCAAACCGTTGGGGCCCAGCAGGGTCGAAGCCTACTAGGGTCATGGGTTAAATGAAAGTGAAACCCAGGGCCCTGGGACAAAGGCAAAGAAGGAACAGGAGAGGGATTTTAGTCAGTAAAAGTCTGACACTATCTCCCGCTCTGCCCAAGGGCGGGTGATATCATTGGATTGGAAAAAAGGGGTTGGTTGAAATTGAATCCTTGAACCTCTCAAAATAGTCCTCATCTTAAGCCTTCTGGCCGTGCAGTAAGGACTGAGCCCGAGTCGTCGACGGCGTGTAGTATTCTACGTTGATAACAGTGATCTAAGGGAAAAGCGTGGTGCTAGACCGCAAAGGTCAAAAAATTTAGCATCTTCTAGGATCCTCCCGTTCTAACGGGAGGACCCAACGCCCGGGTGTAGTCACTGTGTGGACCACCCGGTGTCCTCGTGAGAGAGATCGGCGACGGCAACCTCTCACGCCAGGCCATGGTTAAGGGTATGGTCCGCGGTGAGGAGTGACAGGTGGTAGTCTCCTTCTGCGAAACAGTTTTCGCAGAAGGAGGCGACCGCTTGTCACTCTATGAATGCTAGCAAAAGCAGGAGGCCGACCGCAACAGGCAAAGACAACAGTGCTCTCGCCGTAGCCACCGCCATCGCGATTCTGATCCCGATTTCCGGCCACCATAGAGGCGCGGGCTTGCGGACGGCGAGCAATGGCCAACGCGCTGTCCAGTCGTCTAGTAACAGTCCAGAAGAAGCCCAAGTCGTCGACGGCACGCACTGGTCCCGCGCGTCTTAATGTGTTGTCAGCAAACTGAAGGGGCCCAGCAGGATTCGTCATTAGATGATTTTTCCCAACATAAGAAAAAACATCCTTGAGGGGAAGAAGTCATTGGATTGTTTCCCACCTTGAAAAAGTTATCAAAATCGGTCTAGCTATTTTGAATATTAGCCAGAACAAACAGACAGACACAAATGTAAAAAAAATGAACATTTTTTTTATAAGTCTGGGACATTTCCTAAAAAAATGTTATTTCGATATTACAAAGCAGACACTTCAATTTTATACACACGTATTGATTTGGAATTTGGAAATGAAAATCGTTGTTCATTATTGGTAGGTCATAATTTAATGCAGTTTTCTTTTATTATTAAACATTTGCTTCTGCTTTTACTTATTAATATGACAAATGGAATATTGTTTGATATCTAGATTAAATATCTATTCTGTGAGACTATTTAAACAACTTTTATATTTCCATCAGCATTTTGTACAACGATTGCTAAAATAGCATTTTCGACACTTATTATAATTTTAAGGCAACAAAAAGACATGGCGGGACATAATAAAATGATAAGCTGCTTTAAGTATTACAATACTTGTGACCGTAAAATAAAAAACAAAAATATAGAAATAAGAAAGTTAATTTCTATATTTTTGTCCTGTTATGCAGAATACTGTACAACTCGATCATAGGGATGATGTTTGTTTCTCTCATAGCTCTGAGGAAACTCATAGAGAGATTCGTTTCATGCACATTGTATGCTCAAAGTCATCTTCTGTTCAAGTGATAAACAGACCCCTCTATTTTAAGATGTAGGCCACAACAATATTTTCTTATATATTTAAGTATATACAAATAGTTTAAAATAAATACTAAATTGTCTTTCAATGAACTATTTATCAATCGCCATATTTAAACATCGAAGACAAACAATAAATATACAAAACAAATCAGTTTAAGTAATTATAATTACTTATTTCTTTTAATATTTTGAACATTATATTATGTTTCAGTCCGTAAAAATGGCCGCGTGTAGCACTCCAATGCTGTCAATTGTAATAGATTCAATAAAATGCGCAAACTTTTGTGCCATTTTACTAACGATACAGACAAAGGATCGTTCGCTCATAGCTCAGACAACGCACACGATCACACGCACTCGCGATATAATGCACTACACTATCTCTTAAGTAACAACAACGTACTTATGTTATAGGTATTTGGAAAATAGGGCACATTTCAATTTACTTCCTTTGTTTGTATTGTGCTGCATACAATTCCAGACAACGTTATAAATACGTGAACATCCTCAAGCTTTCATAAATAAGTTATAAAACATTTTTGGGATAGAATCAAACTACATGTGGTAGCGACTAGAATTTAACATCTAAATTAATATAATATCTTTAAGTGTTTCTCGACGTATAAAGAAGCTTGTGAAAATTGTTATATTTATAACTGTTAAAAAGTTACATCTATTGCGCCATTTTATTGTAAAATACTTAGCGTCCAGCATTGCAGCTAACTAACGGCAAGTGTTAGGCTTAAGACCCGTAATTGTATTAAAAATCAAAACACTTTTTGACATTATTATTATGTACAGGAAAATACAAGTGTTCACTGCAAACTATCGTTTTAAGTATGGATGATGAGGCGAGCGCCCATTGCGACTCAGTGGACTAAGACAAACGGTGTTTCTCTTTCACGTGTGCAACAATGGTCATGACGAAACACCATTTTAGTTCATCTGTTGATGACATCATGGATAGTAAACAAGTTAATGACTGTCGTGACACTTTAATAGCGGCCGGCAAAACATATTCTGCACACAGGCAGTGGCCGAGGCACTAACGTGTCGTACAAACATCGGGTAGCCGCTGTGGGCTCACTACAGCGTGCAGGACATGCACTGCCGACCGAACAATATAAATAATAAACAGCTAATTTATAACTAATTCATTTAATATTTTTTCTTTTTATGTCTATTTTCTAATGAGATTTCTATTCATCTGCATTTTAAATATCAGTCACTAATCGATTGTCAATTATTGTCAGCATGACTAGGTACCGGCCGGCGACACTACAGACAGTCGTGACACTGGATACAGACATACAAGGACTAAGGTAGACAGGTGGAAGCAACTAGTACAGTAAGTATTATCGAGAATATTTCAACATAAATATGGAATGTAGCAAACACTCAATTGAAAAGACCCCCGGGTACTGGCGTTCGGCCATAATTAATCTAATAATATTAAATTAGAGACAATATTTACAATAAAATAGTAACTATGCAACGTAAATTAATATTCCTTGCGTTTACTGTACTGATATGCATCCTTTACATACAATTATAAATAAATATAAAAGTTGTTTAAACACAGATTTATAGCTGCTGGATAGAAATTAAACTTTAAAATAGGTCACTTAAACATGAAACTGTACACTGCAAGACATCAGCTCATCGTCGACGGCCCCCGGCTGATACACGATATCACCGGGGGCGGCGCCGAAAGATTCATTAAATATTATAATATACCTTTAATCGTTTCTATCTGAATCAATTTCACCTAAGACAACATACTTCAACGTAGACTTTATAACGTTATATCTTTTTACTTTATCTCAGTCTTAGTTTTCGCGAAACTCTTAGACGGCGGCTCGGAACACGGGCTCGCGCGACGGAGAGGCGCGGCGGCATGCGGCGCGCTCCCGAATAAATAAATAGCAAGTCTATAATACTCCGGGACACGGGCCCTCGCGCCCGCGGCACCGGCCCGGTATGGAATGTAAGCGTGGACTGCGCGCGAGCGTCACTTGTCGGGCGGCGGCTCGGGCGCGCGCGGCACCATGACGCACGGCGGCGCGGCGGCCGGCGCGCGCGCGCCCATGCGCACCCACCAGCGCGTGGCCTTCTGCAGCAGCCCGTCCTTCTTGCCGCGCCGCGCCAGCCCCGCCTCCGCGCCGCCCGCCCACTCCGGCACGTCGCTCACGCACTTGTTCGGGGGAGGCTGGAAGCTGCTTCTCGTCAGCTCGGCTTGCTGCAATCACACCCCTTTATATTACTACAGGGTTCACAACCTCGCTGGATTCTATCTTTAATCCAAAACACAACAAGTTGCTTTATGAAGTGTTAAAAACGCTACCCACGCTGTATCACTAGTCGGAACAGAGTACGTCTGTTTGTGGACGCACATGAGTACCATCACGACGATCCGCCCATTCCCTAACCATATTTACGGATGCAGGTAATACCAGCATGTGACAAGAAGTGACTGCATATCTGACCTCTACAGTCCAGTAACTGACTATGACTATACCGTCTTTCGTCTTGGCAGTCAGACTTTCCGGCTTATAATTAAGCATAAGGATTGAGGACGGGTATTGTTGTTACCTGATAAGGGACTCGTAACTGTAGATGCACGTCCGGGCCGTACTCGCCGTCGGGCAGCTGTATGCTGGGCGGGAGGCCGAGCCGCTCGGCCGCGGCGGCGGACCGCGCGCGCGTCTCTTGCTCCACCATCTCTTGAAGCCGCCCCACCATGGCCTGTAACCTTTGCTGCTTCTCCCATTCCCTGGAACATTACAGACATTCTATTATTATGTGTCTTCATGTACATGTCATTGGAGGAATAGTGAAATTTGCAGTCAGTCTGGTACTTAGATGAAGACAGTGGGATGAACAGAGACAGAATCATAATTCATAGCAGTGAGACTGTACAGATGATGTAAGGATTACAATTATGGTGCGGCGTCGGAAGAGTGTGTCTAGCAGTGACTGAAGAGATCAGATTTTTTCTCAATTATCTTAGAGTAGCTTCCGGTCTTACCGGTTGCAGCTATCATCAGGATAAAATGATACCTAAAGTCAATCCGTAAATACGTCAAAAATCTTGAAATAGCAGTCATCAAAAAATCGAAGACGATATCCTCCAATTCGCGTTGTGCTCGCGTGGCAGATTATGGTCCAATACATGAAGAGGCCTGAACCCCAGCAGGGTTAACATTATAAGATTAATTTTTCTATATGCAGTTTCGAATATAGCCGAAAGAGCAGTATTAGGTACTATAAATCCAACGAGTATAAGTTCTTTAAAGCTAGACAGACAAATACCTATACTTAGGATTACTTGATATCTTTTACAGTTCAGTTTTTGCGGTCACGTCAGAAAGTAACTAATAAGTAAATATGACGTGTTATTTCGGGACAGAAAAACATGTGCTATGTGCCTGTTATCTAAACCGAGAACTCCAATTGTTTTGAGCCTAAGCACGAGCATATCAAGGCAGTACCTAAGTAGGTACAGAGTATTAATATTAATGTGATGTTTAATAAGAGGTAAAGTAACACCAACAGCTGACGATCTCTGGCGTTATCATACTGTAGATATAACTCATAACATCACGCCTGTATCCACTAGCCGAAGGGAACGACTGTTTAGTTCATTTACACACATTTCGCCAGTTTTTTTTGCCTGTATACATAGCTGGCGAAATTACTATGGTAGTGATATATACATATTTGAACTAGGTCTGACCATTACACTAAAAAAGTGGTATCTACAGGAGTTTGGAATTGATACTGGATACATATAACTCTCGAGGCCTTCCCAAGCCACTGCCATTTTTGGGAGGCAGAATCAAGTACCGAGACAGATGAAGAACGAAAGTTGCAGGTATACTCACAATGTGGAATGGTGATGTCTGTGATCGTGCCGTAGGCGCGGTCCCCCCGGCGCGCCCAGCCGCTCCATGCCCGCGCACCCCGGCACTTGTACCGAGAGCATCTGCAAATCACAACACACTACTCTCACTTATGTGGTTATCCTCGGGGTTAATATTCTATCACTATAAGAATTACTTTTCTTTTGGACATAGATTATATATGCAGACATAGTTAATAAGGGTTAGGTCTTGGGTTATAGGTGTACTGCATAATATATGGGTAAGCCTCACATCGCTAGGACCACAGCTGTACCAGATACCTTTGGTCACAGCTAGGGCTTACCTAGGAGTGACCAAAGGTTGAACAAAAGGATTGTTCATATAATGGTTACCTACTATATTGGCCTATTTACGGGTGATAAATTATTTAGTTAACAACGCTGATTATAGATGATATCATAGTTGTATGTCTTGTAGAACGTAATCATTGATTTGTTGCAGCGTTTTGTCTAGTCAATAATCTTTCTTTAGAAACTTTCAACTACAGAGAGAAAATATGATGAGATGTTTTCTTATTATTACATTTTATCCTTATACAGAGAACATGAATGTTTACAACATTATTCATGCCAATTATTATTTACATTTCGAACAGTTCAAATCATACCTACTCTCATTAAGGAGGTTTATACTTTATCTAACCAGGATATTTTATGTTATTAATTGAAGTTAATTTTACCTCAAGTAAGTAATATTAATTTAATTTAGAACTATTTAACAGCCAATTTGTAATTGATATGTGTTATTTAATTATATTTATTTATCTTTAGACCTCAACTATATTGAAATAAAGTTTAAATTCATAAAATAAATAAATATACAATTCTATAACTTTTTGAATAGGTGTGCGGACACCAGTGTTCTCTTGAGGCTTAATGAATTAAATAAAGAATTCAAGTTTGAGAGATAGTAATTCATCCTGTATCTACAGCTTTTCAATGTAATCTATAATATTTTATTTATTTATGTACTATGAGACCAGCTGTTAGTTCAACTTTCTGTTTATATGGATTATTCTCTACAAAAACTTGAATCTAACTTTACAGTAGCATTAAAAAATAGTATTAATATCTTAAAATAATTCATGAACTAGATACATTCTTAAACACCACTTGAAAATGGTCTATGATTAATGATAAAGGTTTTGATTTCAAGAAAACTTTGGTGTTGATAATTATGAACTGGCAAGAGTAAATTACATGACTTTAAAGTCATGAAATAAATACAACTGTTTTGATTTTGATATTTTATAACAGCCTTGTGGTCGTATTTTGCTTGATGGAAACCAATTGTATATTAACAAATATGGGTACTGCAAAATTGAAGTAAAAAGTGTGTTTTTTTTAAATTAATTCTTCAATGTTTTTGCATTTTTAGTATGTAATGCCTTAACTTTCAACTATGTACATATTTTTAGGTACTTTCTTTGCTATTTTAACAAATTCAGACAGTAATTCACAGTTTATATAGATTTCTGGCCATTTATAAGAATCATTGTTTTTTGTGGAGTTACCTTGACTGCTCAGTTACAAATATACCTACATGCAGCAACTTAGGTACTTTTGTGATAATAAATTTTATCTATTTTGGTTAGAGACTTGATAGAGAATACAATCTTATGCATTTTAAAATACCTTGTATCATGTTTCACATTTATCTCAGAAATAAAAAATTGAATAACATTTTATTTATGAGACTCATACATTTTTGTTACTATAATTTACACAAGATATACCAATATGTGTTTTGAACTGCACTATTGATAATTTTTATATCTTTGAAATAGTAAACAAGTATTTAGGTATAGTATGAAAGGTTAATGCACTGCAAAATTCTTTTGTTTAGGTGAATAATCCGAAGGCCAAACCTCAACTTAAAAAACATTCAAATTCAAGTCCCATTATCATCTCAGTCTCTATCAATGTCAAAAACGTATCAAAATGCAGGGAAATTACAGTATTTTTGATAGCAATGTTTAAATGTTCTTTCTACATACAAAAGTTACAAGTCCGTTATCAACCAAGAAAGGTGTTTTCATAAAAACAAACTAATCTTTTATGTTTAATAAAAGCCATCATTTAAATGATTATACTTATCTGTATCAAAATATTACTTAAAAAGGGCAATGTCCTTAACAAATATTCGATGTTTGAGAATGTTCTGAGCAAGCGATTATTTACCTCATTATGTGAAAGAATAAGCTCTTGTTTGTGTCCTAGTGTTATATTTTGATGAATTGAGTACAGCATACAGAGAATTAGGAATGTATCAAAACAATATTGGTAACAGGGATTTTTAGGATGTATAATAAAATGTTAAGTGACTTGATAGTATTAGTATTGCATAGTATTTTTGGGTACAGTATCAAACTACATGAAAATGTACTCATTGCTATTTTGTTTCATTCACTGCATTAAGTAGAACACTACTAATTCAGCTTTCTATTTTAGTAAGAATATTAAAATAGTGAGGTCCAACAAGATAACTTCTAGCAATCATTTTATTTTTTAAGCATTTTGTGAATATGATTTTGTGTCTGTAATACATTTATCTCATTAATACATACAGCTGTTGAATATATTCACTCTATACCAGTACTCACAATAAGATCAGATAATGCACACTGCAGTTTTTACTCAAATAATGTTTCTGCACAAGAAATAACCTAAAAACATGATCATATTGAACATGTAAATAAGAAGACAGATTAAACACTAAACTATCTAATATTTCAAGTCAAAGCATGTTGCCACTGAGTGCTACTTAGTTTCTCTTTAGATTCTGCAATATGATAACACAATCCTATTGAAATGTCATCAGTATCATCAACAATTTTTATAGATTATAAACATTTTTATCTTTTTGTTTCCACTTTTATTATCAAGATAACAAGTATAAGTAAACATTATATATAGAAGGGTGGTTTTAATACAATTCCCAAGGTATAATATACTTATCACAATAACCAAAATACTGCATACAAAATGTTCATTTTACTCGACAGACAAGTTATAAGTTATCTAAAGAAATGCAACTATAATCTGACTGCTACAGTGAATTGAGCAATAATTTAGTGCTTATCATATTAGATTATAAATACTATAAGTCTAAGACAACATTGTGTCATAATTTGATTATTTGTACTAAATATCTAACCTTTTTGTTATTGTAAGACTGTAATAAGTGATTTTGTCTCCTTTACACTCAATATTGACACATTATTTTTCCTGTATGCTTTGCTATCTAGAATTATCTAGTGTATGCATGAATACATTAAGATTATCATAATTTTTGTAACCTTAGAGTATACCCACTGTTTTTGATGAGCATATTTTCAAGTTGTGCACATATTATCGAGTTGGCATGTCACGACTATGATACAGCAAGAGGTGATTACGGAACTGTCTGTCATGAAAATTTATTTAAATTCACACAAACAACGTCTGGGTGTGACGTCGCTATCGGCGCGCCTCTTATCACTTGGCACGCTCCCGCCGTCTCGCGGCCATCCGAGTCGCCTCGGGCCTCACTCGGCTCCAGTACAAACATTCTTCTATTCTGTCCATATTCCACATAATATTTACTGGCTAACGCTTGATAATTTCGCACTGCTATCAAGTCAAAAATAATGGGAACGTATGTCTACAATTACTGGCGTTTTACTAGATTATTTTTGTAATCAAAATAAAATACGACTTTATCAACACTACTTACTATTTGAAACAGTGTCGTCCACAATTTTTGTAGGTTTTCCACCTATGGATGACAGTTAGTGATGGGCTTAAATCCAAATTCGATGGCACACTAATCGAGTCACAAATAAGTGAATCGATCACGAACATAAATGTTCTGTTTGATAATTACACTACACAGTCACTGACATTTGCATTTGTTTTGTTGAAGCTGTAAATATTTTAAACAAAACAATCACAGGGCACTATAGAGAGATTAGCGCGTTTACAATAATTAACTATCATTCACTAATAAATAAAAATATGTTATTCAAGGCATTAACACTATCAAAATAAAATTATTTATTAATTAAGAATAACGTATAAATTCCACTATCGCGTGTTTTGTGATGGAGTTTCTTAACTCCTTTTTTCATATTGGCAGAAAGACGCCTGCCATCGAGCGAGTCTTGTTGTTCAATGACGCGGACGGACGCGGCGCGGTGTTCGCAGTCGCGTAGCGGGGAGGACGGGCGGGCGGGCGGTGCACCGGCTGCCCCGATGTCGCCGCACACTATAGAGTTCGTAGTGTGTAACATTGCTCTCTCACACATACAAATAATCTGTCTAGTTCATTTTGTGTGCTCAATCGGTACTTCGGTAGGTGCGATGATACGATGTAGCTAGTGCGAGTGAGTGTGTTTGTATATGATAGTGAGCGTACCGTGTGTGTGCATATGAGCTGGCACACATGTAAGAGAAGCTCGATTGCTGCTACCGTCGTAGTTGTTATATATGCGCACCTATAACTGTAATAGTGAGCGATGACGCGTTTGTCGGCTCGCGAGACGAGACGGTTGGCATTGCTCAATGATCGAGTTGTAGTCATAGAATGTACGTAACCAATAATCATAGGTGCACGATTTTTTTTTAAATATAATTAAAATGTAGTTTATGCACTTAGTTTCAACACGTTTAATAATTACTTGAGCGATATCACATAATATAGTTAATACAGGAGGTAGATCAGGTTATAGACTGTATAATTACATATATAAACATTAATTTTCATTCCGGGATATTGTACTTATCAAAAGGGGGTTCTAGCCTTCGAAGCGCCCGTGTGCAACCAATACCTTGGCGCCCTCTAGTAGGGTGCAAGTCGGTGGCGTCAAATCTATGATTGAACTGGATTAATTTCTACCAATTACATCAGACTGCATAAAGCTAATTATTTAGTAGTTTTGTACGGTCAGCTTTTTAACTCTATCGCCTTTTTATTTTCAAATGGGAAATTAAGTTAAATTTTTAATGATGTCGGGAAGTAATAGTAATGTAAAAGGAAGAAAGGGGGAAAACAAATCTTTGTAGTTATTTTACTGTTGTAATCGGTTTTCAGCACCCCCTGTAGATGTTTGCACCGCATACCTTGCACTATAGGTAAAGCCGACCTAGTCCCTATCAGAAATAATTGTGATAGGGGTAAGAGCTGATAAGTTACTTATTATAATGTCTATGGGAATTTTCGAATCTCCGGTTGTAAGTTCTTCCTACGTTATAACTAAACTAATTGTTAATTCATGAAAAGTTTTACTTGAAAAATAAAAAATGTAGATTTTCAATCTGCTAATGGATGGTTTAACCTTTCGATCTCGTAATTACAGACACAATTAATTAAGCCCCAAAGGAAACGCCGGCTTTCGCCGGTGTGCGAAAGCCGGCGTTTACTTTGGGGCTTAATGAATTAATCAAGTTTAAGTAAATTCTATTTAGGCATAATATGTCGTAGAGATAGCTTACTCTCTACGGGAATGTTATATTGTGACGAGTGAATAAAGTAGCGGATAGTTGTAATTAAGTATTATTAGAGATTTGATAGTTTGCTCCAGATTAGGAGTGAGATCCTCCAGAGAGAATTAACATGATTGTGTTATTAATGCTATGTAAACTGTGGGTTAAAAGCATTCACCGCTCAAAATTCTCCCTTGAATTACTGACTCATCTAGTATCTAGTGCAGGTGCGGTGTTTTTGATCAGACAATAAGTGACCATGACGCAACCATAACCGGTGACCTACTCGTTTCAAAAAACAATACACTGAAAGTACCCAATTATAGCAGCAACCGTCGACTCGAAAAGAAGAAAAAATGGAACTGAGAAAATATCCTAATTATTTTCGTAATGAAGTAATGTTATAATAATATCAGATAACAGTGTCTATGGATAATGGTAAATATGACGACCGCGGCGTGGTCATACCCATGTGTAAGATAGTGATGACAACGACTCACGGGGTTGGCGGCGGCGGCTGCGGCGGCAGCGTGTCGGCGGCGCAGGTGCGGGCGGGCCAGCGCGCCCGCGGCCGCACACACCAGCACAGCGGCGCCAACGCATGCGCCCGCCCACCACCACTCTGAAAAAATGCACGTTACACATTATGCAAAAGTTAAATAAAGCTATATTTAATACAATCGATTTCACATTAAAGTTAAGGTTTTGATGAATTGGAACATCACTACCGTTTGCACTGACAGTTGGTGATGATCTCAGACGATTGATTTTGAGATAAACTAAACGTTATTTAAATGTCATTCGTTTTGTTGCACGGATGCATTATGAGAATTTAAAAATGGCATATTTATTTATTTTAAATTACACGAAAAATATAGTCCACTGCACGATTCAAGCTACTGCCAAATTGGGTTTCACTCTCCAGTGGCAAGAACTTAGATACTATTAGTTCTTTGACGTTAACATACCAACTTGTAATACCTACGGCATGATAAACGATATGGCTGCGACATCGATATGTTTGATTTGCTTTTCTTTTGCAGCTTTCACGAGGATCTCGTTATGCCCACATATCCACCATCCCAATGATAGCATCGACTTTTTTTATTTATTGTAATGCACGATATTCGGACAGGACGTAGGTATAACAGTAGTTAGGGGTAGCCCAAAAACTGGTAACTAGTCTTAAGGTAAAGCCATATACGATAGAGTGTACTTGACAGATAAGCCAGAATACAGTTGAGTTTTACAGGTAAACGAGCGTGTATGTTGCACAACTGTGCAAGTTTACACATACCTAAGCTTAAGTAGGTACCTGACAGGTATCATTAGAACTTTTACCATGAGGACCATGGTAAAAGTTATAGTGATACCTACACGGGTTGTAAGAATAAAATATAAGGGAAGGCTACTATGACGCGTTAAAATGTCAAGCGTGTGCACAAGAGAGAGGGGTTGTTTCTGTCTTTCTGTTTTAGAAAGATACGACTCTGGGTTTTAATATCACCACTGGGTACCTACATATATGTACTCTGGTTTCGTTTTGTAAAAAAGCAAGATTGATCATCCCGTGTAGATATGTTAACTAAATGAATTTATAAAAGTCTTTGATAAAAGTGCTCTGGAGGTCTGGCGTTATTTGTTTAAGTAAATGATTAATAGAGTAACTATTATAAGTACCTTCTATGTGACAAGTTAACGACAAGTTAGGAACAAATTAGTAAGTTAATAACGCAGACAGATAGAGCCGGCTGCAACTGTGAAAAATGACACGTGTGGGTCTAAGTAACATTGAAATTGACCAATTTAGTATCGCCCCATTCGAAGACAGTAACGAGTTTAAGCGCTCAATCATTGCCTCACGAAGCGACTGGTGCTATGACCCACTGACTCGCGTGGTGAACGCATACCTCTAAGCAACAGTGTTGTCGTCTGCATACCTAATGATCGGGTATTGGTAAATCATTGGATAATGTGCAGTAAGAATAACGTTCAACACTACCGACTTCCCTTCTCCTCATAACCAATTGGATGGTTCTATCGCAGGAAGTTAGCAAACCAAAACACAGTACGTAGGTGGTGGTGACCGCACGGATGAGGTTTACTACTAAGACCTGTTGAAGGTTTTCGAGATGTCGAGGAAAACGGAAATGCTTCTCCTTAGCCTCACTTGTGTTGTGAGTGACATACGTTAGCAGGATCCTCATTCGACCAGTATTGGCGGAAGCCATATTACAAATCAGTAAGGAAGTCGTTCACTTCGGACACTCACAAGGAGAATCACCTCCTTGCTTGTTGATTGGGTAATCTCTCCATATTCTGAAGATGGATGTTACTGAGACTAGGTCAGTCCGATTGCCGTCTTTTGCCAGAGGTTGCATCTTAGTTTGCTTTCAAGCCTTTTGCACGTTACCATTCTCCAACTGAAAGCGAATTTGGCGTACCTAAACTTGGATACAGTTGCAATTTTTCAAATTTGCTTGCTTATAATATTGGTATATAGGCCATGACTTATTTTCTGTACCTACATCCAGAACATAATTTGACATAGCAGGGCCTCTTTTCTACGAAGGTTTAGACAGAAGAAAAATACATTCAATACATTTCTCATTTAAGTAGGTCAGACTATTGGCATATACGGGGCGGGAAACCAATTAACTTTAAAACCTATCAAGGATATCACACCGAAACTAAGCTACTTATGCAAATAATTCTAAAAAACATTATTTTGCCTTTAATTAATGCAGGTACCATTTTATATGGGACCAAGGTATGTATGTTAAAATTTATTCCGGGAAAGTTAACTCGCGTACGGTTTTGTTTTTACCCGACTGCCAAAGAAGGAGGGTAATGTTTTTCGAGTGTATGTAAGTATGTATGTATGTCTGTTCCTTTGTGACCTCCTGTAGCCTAAACGGCTTGATGGATTTTGATGTATGAGGTATCGTTAGATTTGTCTTGATTACGGGAGTGTCATAGGATACATTTTATCCTAAAAGTCCCACGGGATAAAGACATAATAATATTTTTTCTAAATTTCCCTTTAAAAAAATATGTACTCGTAATCTAAAGCCAAATGTCGTCGAAATAATTTAAAATGGTACTTACATATACATAGTCTTCTACATCTACAACATTTTCGTTAAATAAAAACTGCTAAAAAGTTATAAATAAAAAAATTATTATTAAAAAAACAAAATACCCGACTGCACACTAAAAAAAGAGTAAAACAAGCCCCACAATACAAATTTACTGAATATAATTTATAAATGTTGATGGAAAGCATCGCAGGCGGGGACCACCTTGACCGCCACCAACGAAAATTCTGCTAAATGGTGCACAACAGAAATGACTATAAATAAGCCTCTGTTGGTCCCCGCCTGCGATGCTTTCCATCAACATTTATAAATTATATTCAGTAAATTTGTATTGTGGGGCTTGTTTTACTCTTTTTTTAGTGTGCAGTCGGGTATTTTGTTTTTTTAATAATATTTTTTTTTTTTTTATTTACGTAATTTCAATGAGACTCGATGAAATTAGTATATATTTTGAAATAAGTGGAAAAAAATTGTCATTGCGACATAGGAATCCTCCAAAGCCGATGGTTATGGTGTTATGGAGCCGAGTGCTGCAGTCACTTTCCACATGTATCGATAAGAACGTTTTCAAAACACTTTTGAAGACAATTACAAAACAAATGGGGGTTGACTTGCGGCTCGTGGGGGACGCCTTGTGCCATCGTAATAAGATAAATATTTAATAAACCTAATTAATTATAGCAGGTTTTGACCTCTTTTTTTCATTTCCTATTCATATTAGGATTTCGCGCCATCCGGTTGTCAAATTTTCAAAAATAGAATATACATCATATTTGAGCATTTTTTTATAGGGTATTTTGATATTTGTCCAAGAGCGTAAATATTTTTTTTTATAGACAAACTTCTTTCAAACTTTCCATTATTCCATTAATACGCGAAGCTCGAGGTTCGCTTGATAACGTTAAGCAGAATACAATAAATAAATTTGATTATTAACGCAATAATTAAAAAAAAATTAACGTTTATCTATGTTAAATTCAAAAATATTTGAATTTCTAATTTATATCTTAGGTAGGACGTATAACTGATTGATACCTTTGCTTCTGCATCATCTTGCAAAAGATAAGCGCGGGAAAAAGTCAATCAAATGTTAATAATTTACATAAATTGTTTGTGTAATTTGTGAAAAAAAATAATTGAAATTTAGATTTGAAGAGAATTCTTTAGACGCTACCTAAGTAACCACCGCCAGATATTGTGAGGTAAAAAATATTTGCGATAGTGTGGTGCAATGTAAATCGAAATTAAAATGTATGGCAACTTTTAAAAATCTTCTCCAGTACGAAATGAACTAAAATACGACATAATTTAAAAAAAAAGTATTTAGCCGTAAATGCATTGAAAAACTTCGTTTGATACATGTGCGAATTTGTCACTGCAGCCAAACTTTTTGCAATTGTATCAAAATGTACTATTTCCACAGAATTCTTCGAAAACTGGTTCTTATTGCATACAATTAGTTTCGATATACAATGTACAATGATTTATAACGATTTATTTTTAATATTAACAAGGTTATTTTTCTAATTTCATCATAATTATGTATAACAATAAACAACTGTGATTATTTATCTAAAGCAAACGGCACATTTTTAAGGCCTTATAGGGCCAAAGGTTTGCGTCTGAAAAGGAAGGCTCTGGCCCTGGTATGTATGGCGATGTAGGAACGGGGTGGGTTGTTTAGTCAGTAAGAGTCTTGTTTTCCGCTTCGCCCAAGAGCGGGACTCGTCATTGGATGACTTTAACCTACCATAAAAAAAGGCCTTAATATTTAATGAACATTGATAAATGACATTTATTTTGCATTTATCAAATCGTTTTATAATTTTTTTTTGTACGTAATTTTTTTCTTCAGTTTAACCTAGGTAAGGTCGGTGTTTCCTATCTAACTACCCTGAGAAGAAATACTAAAACGGACTCAGGAATTAAAGTCTAGTCTATACAGTAGATAAATACTTAATGGTCATATCAGAACAGGAGAACTATCATGGAGTTTGGTTAAGTGATTTTTATGATCAGAATATCATAAACATAAATGATTATTTAAGTCGGCGATTATGACAATTTAATGAAATTATGATATATAGGTACTCAATTGATTCCGGTGTGGGGTGGATTGCGGAATCGTTTGTAGGGGCGACGGTTTGTAGTGACAGTCTTGTTCGAGCGTTTTTAACGAGATTACTGGTACGATATACTTAAGTCTGAAATCCTCATATACTGTGCAATAAAAGTGGTTGTGAAGTGAATTGCCATTTTATTTTACACCTTGAATGTTCTACTAGAAAATCTTATCGATGACGGCTGTACCGCTAATTTATCGCTGTAGCTTTCTTATACAATAATTTGGGGTGGAGTTTCGTAAAATCCGCTCTTAGCGGATGTCTATATCATATAAGGAATTTACCTGCCTTTCAAGTTTGTAGGTGTTATAGTTTCTAAGATTTCGTGATTAATCAATCAGTGATAGAGTGGTTTTTCGCTTTTGTTTTATCTCGTGTCCTAAATTCAAATGATAATTTGAATTTCTTATATTTAACAAGTGGTTCCGACGACCTGCACGGAAGGCTTTTCGTAAGAAAAAAACAAGTTGTCTATGAAAATATTAGTTTCATAGCAAGCTTTTACAGGGTGATATACACTTACTAGTCAAGACGAATCACACGATCCCAAACTCGACGGGGTTGTGTCGTTTAATTACAGAGTTCCTATGGCCATCTTCAGGTTCCATCATTAGATCAACTCCATAATATAAACATTTTGCATTGTCATCTGATTGACACATGCATGCAAAAATTCAGCTCAATGGGTAACCGGGAAGTGGATCTTTAATTTACAAGATTTGATCACAAACATCGGGACAGGTAAAAGTAAATAAAATCTTGTACCTACTTAATAAATTAAAACCCCTACTGTGTTCCATTGAATTGTAAAACAGTAAAGTCATTTAGCAGGAGTTAGGTGACACATTCAGGTACAGAAGAATATATAGAATATTAAGATGTATAACGAGTGTAACCTTTGCTTGCTTATCCTTCAAGCTGCAAAGGTTAAACGCGGAAAAAAGCAAATTAGATTTTATTAACTCATTCATTAGTTTTATTTGTGAAAAAAGTCGAATTCAAGTTTTTTTTTTCAAGTTAAGTTTATTTAAGTTTTGAATAGAAGTTCTACCTAAGTAGTCCTAAGTAGTACCTGCAACGTCGCCAGATATTGTCATTGAGGCAAAAATGTTTGCGATAGGCTGCTGCCATCTGAATCAAAACAAAAATGTTTCATGATTTTCAGAGAAAGTATTTTTTTGGTAAGTGTATTGAAAAACGTCGTTCGAACATGAGGAAAGAGTAATGGCAGACTCTCTAAAAAAAATTTCCTGCCATATTTTTTTAGCGTCAAGTGATGAAAAATATACAAACATAATATTCGCTAATTATTTTATTACTACTATATCGCTAATCCTTTATTTGTTGTTTGTTATTGTCAGAAAAAAATGACAACGCCCTCATCTGTGGCTTGTGCGAATTTCGCCTCTTTTGCAAGGACAAAGTTTCTGCAGCTGTATTATAAAAAACTGGGCAAGTGCGAGTCGGCGCGTACACCGAAGGTTCCGTACAAATTGAATTGTGTAACTAGTTCAATTCATGAATTTCAAAGATTTTTCCGAATCAAACAAGAGTTTTTTTTGTGACTTTACTACAAATTTTCAGTTTTTAGATTTATTCCTATATCTGTGCTATAAGACCTCGCTTCATGTCAAATTTTAGGGTTCTAGATTAACGGAAAGTATACCCTATGAATTTTGATTCCCTTGAGAGTGTCGAAATGCAGATATCCTTATAGGATCACTTTATTGTCCGTCGGTCTGAACGGGTGGAGTCATCGAGTTGAAATTAAAACCACATAATTCAAAACCACATAATTCAATAGTCTGTGGTTCCATGAAGCTGTAAAAAAACATACTTTTTTTTATTGATAATATGTTTGTGCTTGACCGCTATCTCACCTGATGGAAAGCGACGACTTCTAACTTAACGGAAAAAAAGATACGCCGGTTTATATAAAAAAAAAATGTGACATTTGCAAAGGAATCAAAATTTACAGGTAGGTACTTCACGGTACCGGAGAATCTAGAAATAAATCTGAAAATTTTTCGTTACCAAAAAAACCAACTTCTTCCGATTCGGAAAAATCTTTGATACTCGATTCGGGAATTGAATTACTCTCATAAGCTTGTTGGTACGGAACCCTCAGTGTGCGTTACGCTATCACTGATTTTTTTCTTTCCTATCTCCCTCACAATCCATCCAACTTTTTATAAAACAAAAAAGTTAGCCACCATATTTAAGCAAAACATTTACACTGAACAGTTGTTTTTAAAGTGAAAAAAGAATAATAAGAACTCCTAGTGGTGGATGCTGTATGTTATTTAAAGCACTAAGCTTAGCCGAGTGCGATGTTTGGCCTTCAACGCTCTATTGTATTTTTATTGAGTTGACATACGTACTTCATGTAAAACAAAATAGAAGGAAACTGCCGTTCGGTACGATACACGTGGCTGACTCATGAGTCTGCAGTCTGAAAAGTGCGAATAAATTAATAATTGATAGGGAAATCATTTCGTTCCTATCTGATATAGAAAATGCGATTACAACGTAGGTACCTAAATATAAATTCCTTGATTACTAAAGTTATCTGTAAACAAAGACATTGTTTGATTTGAACTTATCAACAATTTAAGTAGAGATACTAAAGCCTAAATGAAATCGGCAGCTTGCCCGAATTTTAAGTGTTTATGTCTGGGCTTGGATGCTCGATCGAAAACACCCAAGAATCTGTCGATTTAAAATGTCAATGCGGTTATATACTGATCAAAGGTGACTCTACGGAAAATAATGTCATGAACTCGTGCCCGTAAAGACTAAATAAATAATATTTTTGTTTTGTATAATACATATGCAGTTTCCTTATGACAGAGAAATCTACTTTTACGTGGGCGGGGGGCAGGCCTTTGGAGAAGCTAGTCTGTATATATACAAGTGAAATACCATTAAATGATTAATCACGAAATCTCAGAAACACATACAAATTTAAAATTTGGCAGGTAGGTTCCTTATAGGGTGTAGACATCCGCTAAGAACGGATTTTACAAGACTCCAAACCTAACTGGTTGAAACAGAGATTGGAAGTTTGTGTGGTGAATCCGACTTTCACGCGGGCGAAGCCGCTGGCAGAAGCTAGTTGTGTAAACAGAGCTATTGGCGAGCCAAGTAGGTAGTGCACAGTAGGGGTAATCTAACTTGTTAAGTTGCCAAGCTGTGCTATAAAATATGATAATGGCAAATTATGATAAATGCTCAGCAAGGTTGTAGTGTTATGACACAGTGTTCGAGTGCGTAAGAGTTATGAAACCCGTCATTATAAATAACGGGCTGACGAAATGGTGAACGCCTTCAAAGGAGGTAGTTTTAAGTGGAAGGTTTTATTTATGAACTGAATTTTGGTGAGTAAATAGCACAGTTTTCTCTCTATATATACACCTGCTATGTAGGCGTAGCCATTAATATAGAACACTAGCTTTTGTCAGCGGCTTCACCCGCGTACATAAAATATAGCCTATGTCACTCAGGAGTAAAGCAGCTATCTATTGTTGCAAAAATTTTTGCATTCAGCCCAGTAGTTCCAGAGATTACCTCCTACAAACAAAAAAACAAACTCTACCTCTTTATTATATTAGTGTACATTAGGTATAGTTGGTACATGAAGTGATATAAAATGTTACATACACACAAATATCAATTATACATCTTAGTCTGATATACACGTAGTTTTAATAGAAAATATAACATTTAATTAATTTGCTATCACTACATCGCAGACCTACCCTTTCATTAAAAGGTTCGTAAAGTCCATCTCAAGGTTATCCGGTAGATAGGTATCACCATAGATCTATGGGTTTCACCATCATTGAAGACATGAATTTAAATTTGTTTAAAAGTTTTTTTACTTTTTTGATGTACAAGCAAGTTTATATTATGGTATTTTATTAATAAAGAAACTGGGATTTATTCATTGCTCTCAAATCCCAAAATCTCAGTGGCTTAAATAAAAAAATAATGTGTCCTGTTGAGGAAGATCAATCCTATTTTGGTAATCGCACATTCTGATGACAATATCAGAATGTGCGATTAAATATAAGCAAAAGGCTGCGATTAAATCATAACTAATTTATCAATCGAATACTTTGACTTTATATATATAAGATATATAAGATACTCACGTATAAAAAGGTGCTATAATTTTTACGTGAGAAAGCATCAGATAGTTCTCCCATTCTCTACTCCGACTACGTCGGACTTTTAGTGTCTTTTCGATTACCTTTTTTGCGACGGGCGAAGTGACTACTTCGAATAATTCGCAGCCACACACATATTGTATACCAGTCATATATACAAAGTTGACTTTTATTCTTTAGTCTGAAACACTCTTATCTGATTTTGATAAGATTATACAGCAAACTGTAACGCATGAAGTCTTAAGGGGATCCTTATCGGTGCTGATGCTGACCTTAGTCCTCATCATCACTTACGGCGAATGTGTTGAAGGCCATCTAATTAGGTTTACAATATCGTTTTGTACGCGTCATATAAGTTGAACAAAAATGGCAATCGACCTTTAATGCGCAGTAAAAGATTTTCTACGCGTAACCATAACAACGAATTTTTGGGTCAACTTATTTGCCGCGTACTATAAAAATGTGCAATACGATTTATAAGCGCTAAAATTTTTCAGCACTGACGTAGTACAGGACATCGCCCTGAATAATTAATATGTTTAAGAAAGACAAAGAATGCAACATTGTAAACATCAGCTTCATTTGTGAGGAATTGGCTCAAGTACCGAGAGGTATTTAGGAGGCTCGTTTACAATTAGGGCGGTTTGCGTCACTTTACACTTTAGCCGGATTATTCACCAGTTAAAAGAATACACCATTTGATTCACTCAGCCACTCAACTCAGCATACTATGCTAATTTCCTCATCAAGTCTGTTGTATACTTCGTTGAGATGAGATCGCGTTGACGACTTTCGAAGAATAAGACACCTTGTATTCTTTTTATTTCTAAGTATATCAACATTAAAAAGAGAAAAGATTTGTATTTTATTATTTTTGTTATTGGTCTACACTCTACACCAATATTATAAGAAAAAAGATTTATATTTTTGCATGGAATGAATATAGTAAAAATCTATTTGATTGATTCAAATATTTTTTTAACCTGTAGAATGCTACTTCTTCAATGAGAATTATGCGGGTGAAACCGCAGGTAGAAGCTGTTAATCTATGAATTATTTATGTAGGCATAGTTTGTCCTTACTCATCAATAATTTTTTTTTTAGCTTAATTGAATAATTTCATAGCTGAAAATCCGTAAAATGAAGTCCTCGTGAACATTAATCGATTTAACGCGGATACAAAGTTAAAAGTAACCTAAACGGAAATTCACAAGAGGCTTCCATTTTTCAATGATATTATTAGTATTCAAATAAATTTCACACTCACTTGAAAAAAAATCTTATAAAAATAAAAAACAAAACAGCGGCGTTTGTATTGTTAAAGAACATTAAGAAAAAAAAATAACGTAAAAAATACATTAAGAGCTAAATTTATATGTACAAAATGTTAGAGTGTATCTAGGTAGTGCAAGGAGACGTGTAGACTCGCAAGTAGTAACTTAGTAACAAGTAGTACTTTGATGCTTAATTTTTTCGTAGGCTCGTAGCGCGTTACGTAGCATGTGCGTAGACGTGTCGTAGCAACGTAGATCACAATATCGTCAGTGAACACTGCACTACGTAGCTATACTTCAAGGCTCAGAAACGTAGTCAAACAAAAATGTATTATCCATTTTATGTGAATAACGATGCTTTATTTTCGTAATGAATGTCAAAACATTCGTTATAAATTCTTAGGTTAATGCAGTTTCGCATTATGTGCCATTCTATTTTTGCTGGAGAGTTTGTTTGCGTGGTTGGGCTAAAAATAGTACAGCTTAATCAGAATATCTTCTCTTGACGGCCGACCGGAGTAAAACCGAGCGCATGTTTTCATAACTTAATCGTATGGTATATACCAGCACTAGCGTACTTTGTAGGAGCTATATTATAAGGTATTTGTCGGGAGTATTATATAGTATATAACTACGTAAAATCAAATGTATAAGAAATATACAATCCAATTAACAGTTTACTTTTTATTATACTACTACTATGAATACTGCCACGCTATTTATCAATATAAGATTTATGTACGTAAGTATAAAAATGCCCTGTATTTACAATGGTTCTGGTTCTGTGCCGGATTTACCAACGATATGGGTTTCTTCTTAAACCGGACAAACACTGTATCTGTATAATGTAGTCGTGTCAATGATAGGAGGGATGCGTCAATGGCACGTCGCGCGCAGCCCGCGAGGCGGATCTCTTGTTGCAGGGGCTAGAGCGGCCGCGGGCCAGCGCCGCCGCTCTGCGGTTGGGGCCAAAACAAACGGCATGTGGTCGCGCGTACTCGACAAAAATTCGACATCGTTCGCCCAAGAATGCACAGTGCGGTTATTTATAGAGGTTGGGAGGAGCGCGGGGGCGGCGGCGACGTCTGGTGTCGGTCTGCCGGGGCCTGCCGCCGATCACCGAAATAGCTTCTCCAGCTGGCGGTACCTGGCCACGTGGCGCGAGCTCGCTCGCCGACTGCTGGCTTACCTGCCTCAGCCTTGTCAACGACCACTCCACGCCGCGTCGCAGCTAGTCTCGTAACGCACCGCTCCACTAGCCCGACACTTCTAAAATACTACATCTTAACGAGCTTGAATTGAGACATAAACGCACAGGGCCCACGCTGACGATTGACTAGACAGTATTGTAGTGCCAACTGTGTAATTTTAATTTGGAGACAATCTGACGGTGTCGCAGACTCAATCATAAGCGTGGTCGACCGGTCGTATGAGACCTGTTGGACCAGAACTCGACCAAAGTTCTGAATGTATGAGGAGAGGTGTGGCGGATAGACGTCATAGTAGACAAACTAAAAATAATTTATTTTGTGCAAAAAATTACCGAGGTGATAGCGGTCTAGTCTTAGGATTGATAGAAATCGGAAAGATATGAAAAAACTGTGCTACGCACATGAACGCGGCGGTAGTCGCTTCGTAATCGCGATATAAAGCGTGAAACTAGTTTAAATTCAATGCAAGTGTAGCATTCGAATATCATACATCGTTATGTATGTTCATAAATACCTACATTTCTTATCAGTACCAGACGGTGACTGAAAACATGGCGGAGAAACGAAAACACATTTTAAAAAGTTTGACGCGTTTAGTGCCCTGACGGCTAGGCTGGGAGTACGGAGAGTGCCAATTATCACGTTGGGTATCGACTATCTGTGCGTCGCAGACGACTTTTGCTCGTACCTATGTATATAGCTCGTGTATTACGACGTACGCTATAATACCTGTCTTTAACCCCGCATAAGTACGCTATACCGCAAGAAGATTGACATTATAATGTAGGCTAGGTAGTCGTCTGTATTAGACGCCCTTAGATAGAGGCAAGAGATTAAGAACAAAGACTTCATTTTGATATAAATCGAGAAAGAACGCGCAATGTTCACGAGACAATAAAATTTTTCGTACAAACGGCCCTCACCGAGCCTGCCTCGTGGATGGGAGCCTGCGCTAGATTAATTTTCCAAGTTAGGTATCTAGCTTTGTGTCTCTATTATGTTCTGTGTATTTTCTTAAGTGTGAGTAATGACTTATAATATAATGATAGAGTTAATTGCAGCGGTTAAAGGTGAATCAAGTAAGCAATTAGGTACCTTTAATCAAAGATGGTGGATCTATAATGCGTAATGTGTAATTAGATCCGAATAATTAAGATAATGTTTATATAACTGATCTACAAAGTACCTATTTTGCTATTAATATATATATATATTTATTTATTCTGGTATGTGTCTAGATATTGATATCTACTTCGGAGCAAATCAATCACGACAGTTGCACGCGAAGAGCGACCATTGTCTATTTCAGAATTTACAAATATTAATTAAAAATAATGATCATACAGTTTAGATAATGTTGCTAATATTGGTTGTAATTTATGAGGAGTTTTAAGGCTTATCAGTATGTACGATAGCGCTCAATTAACCGTTGAAATATGCATGAATCAGCAAGCGAGTGGATTCGCACGTGTACAACTAATGTTATAATGTCACAGAAATCTGCAAGTATTCATAAAGACGTATTAAAATTCTCAATCCCTCGCGGATTTCGAGATTATTCAGAACCAACAGACATTTGCTTACGGGAGCAATCTTTTCTATTTTGATGAAGACACATTTTCATTTGTCTGTTCCTTTTATCAAGAAAGTACCTACCTACTTTCTTGATTGTCTCCTAAAAGATATATTATACTCGTACCTCATTGATTGACACATTGTAGTGAATTGTGTCAAATTATTTGTAGTTAGGTTATAAATATTATTATTTTTTTTTCAGAATAATAGGTATCATCCCTACTTCCCCTTTCTTAAAAGATTTCATTCAGTATTGTGTTCTGTGTTAACTCACTGTGACTTCTTACTTATCTTACGACTCTCGTAACAGATACGTTACTATTTCCTTCTGCGCTACAAAAACTATGGGAACGCGTCTCGCTTCATTGACTCTACCGAGATTACACGATAACCAGCTGATGTACGTTTTTATTGTGCCTATTATCATGAATTCGGCTTATATTTATCTTGTTTTATCTTAATTAACTCAAAACTTTAAATATAGAACAATGATGACCTACATAAGCTTAAAAAAATATACGTTTATTATTTAAGCTTATGTTTAATAATGAGTCGCAGTTACACAACGATAAGTGAACCATAGCGAAATGATATTACAATAATTAACGGTTTTGAAAGAAAGGTATTCAATGAAAATTATAAATTATAAAACAAGTATAAGTTTACTATCGTATATAGTGATATTTTCGTAGCACCTCGGAAAAAGATCGTAAAGAGCGCGCCGAATAAGTACAAATATGTGCAAAATTCTAAGCCGTATTTGATAAGGGGGTGGCCCGGGGTGTGGGAGGAGGCTGGCGGGCTGGCGGCTCGTCTAGACGCGGCGTAATTAGGAAGGTGAGCGTAGGCAGACGCGGCCAGCTCGCCCGAACCAAGCGTCACCTCTAATTAATATAACAGGTAAATTACGCATTCCGGGTGCCAACAACCAAGCTTTTAACATTCAACCAGTCGAACAACCTAAACGGTTCTAAATCCTTTTAAACCCTGCTTATTCCTATTATAAAAATATTGTTTGCCACGAGGGAAGCAGTTGAGAATAGACTCAGAGACTAAAATACCAACATAAATGGATGAAAAACTTTGTAGTAAACTGTGGTAATGGAGTATCGACTGAATTCTAGAGCATCGTAGCGACATGAAGGAAATTTTATTTGTCTGTACTTGTTATATCGGTCTGTGTCCCCGAAACGGTTCAATGACGTGCTCGCAGATTTCGACTTGTTTATCTCACTATTTCTCTGGCATATATCTATTGTACCTAGTCATGAGTAAATAAACTTTATGTAATGAATCTTTTTGACGCTGCGTTGATGGGAGTGTAAAACGGATGCATTAAAGAGGCCGTCTAAAGTTGTAAAACCCAACTCGTTTGTCTAGGTACGGCAAAAAGAACCATGCCCAGTGGTCAATCTATTTAATTTTGCTCGTAATCTAAAAATAAACAAAAGACTAACTTCGTTTATACATTTTTTTTCTACAATAAAGGTTGTTTTTAGATTGAAAACAAGACTTATCTGTATTTTTGTTATTTCCGTCTTGTATGAATGTTCTAGATCTGTACACCGTATTTTATCTGTTCATGAATGTTGTGTTGTGTCTCAGGTGACGTATGGCTAATTAAAAGATTATTAACACGCAAAAGAGAGTAATGTATCTATATAATATAATACTTCTGTATGTTCCTTTGTTAATAATGGGAGGTAGCTTGAATGTAGAGTTTAGATAAAAAATTAATTTGTAAGATATTAAGTGAGTAATCTTTACATACGAGTATAAGCCAATCGTTACTGACTTACTGATCCATTTACACAGCTCAAACAATTGAAGGGTTTGCCGAAACTTACAGTATAGATGATGACGTAGGTATGCAATAAGAAAGGTTTTTTTAAAATATGCGCCCTAAGGGGATGAAACAGGGATCTAAAGTCTGTGCGAAGAAATCAACGGAGGAAACTGCGCAGCTAGTTGAATATATACAATATATGAAGTGGAAATCAGAGAGCAATACATCTATTGGGGTAGCAGTATAACTGATGATCATTATTAGCTGTGAGAGAAATCCCTGCAAAAAGTACTAAATAGATTTAAAATTTACTGGATATAAGTAAATCAAAATAATATACAGGCTAGAATAACAACAATAGATGGGGAAGTACTAATTCCATAGAGAAGAAACCACAGAATTTAAGCTAGTATTACTTCATTCGACTGAGTTTAGGTTGAACTTGAACAGTTTGGGAGTCTAGAACGATTTCTATAATAAATGGCTGGTATTTATTTTGGAACCTGAAATTGTGACTTTATTCTCTGGCTTCGTCCTTAAGGCTACGCCAAACATAACGGCTGAGGATGTTAACATTGAATCAAGTTACGTTTTGAGTTGTTGGCTTTATCGTAAGTTTACTTCGAGTTTATTCCTAAGGGGGGAGAGGGGTTGGTCTATAGCTGAATAATGATCGGTTGGGTTAGGTCAGCTCTAGGAATTTACCTTCATTGTTTTAGCTACCTTGTTACGAAACAATAACCGCGGACTAACCAACAAGACCACATAGCAACACACTGAAAAACACGCTATGTATCGGGTAGCTAGTAACTACAGCTATGTAATGTGTACCTACATAATGTAGGACAGACGACATAATGTTGTTGTTACACTGCCTACATAGATGATACACGCGCGTGTCATTGTCATTCGGGACGCTGCGAATGACACTATGTTGAAGGTCATTACAACTGAGGATGTGCGGAGTAATGGTCGTGTTCCTCTGCGGAGCGAGCGACGGCCGCGGCGAGATGCTGCTAATGTGAGTTGTTTGTCAACGTCGCCGTGGACTGGTGCCGCCGCTCGCCGGTCGCTAGCTATAAATAAATAACATAAGCAGCGCGCCGCGTCATCGCCGTCACTTCGCGCGAAATACGGTCGCGCAAACAATTGCCATTGTCTATGTGAATGCAACGCCAGCCGATGTTATTCAGGGACGTAAATGCATTTAGGATGAATGGCGTGTGTCGTAACGTTTTGTTACGTTGTTGATACGTTTGTGTTGTCTGTCTGCCTTTGACGAAATAAGTGCGTCTTTATGAGTCTTAGTTTGTTGTTCCTAATGTTTCATACGACAACAAAGTTGCGCTAATGTCGTTAGTAAGTCGTTAATTCGTTAATGCTTCTGTAGATTTAATTGACGGTATTTAATCGTCCAACAATCACGGCACTATTTTGACGCACGTACAGAAATGACCATCTGGAAGACAGTATACCTATTTAGAGGCAAGTAAGAATACAGTCGGTATAAGTCGGGAGCGACTGGTGGCGGTAAATAGCAGGTTATTTCCATCGATCCCGCGGCCCTCCAACTAAATCCTTAGAGTACGACAACATTGTTGTGAGGAGTGACTTCTTACTACGAAACCGCTTTGCTGATAAATTTATACACGGACATTAGCAAGATTGACAAATTTCTACACTTAGGTACTGAGAAGTTAGCGTGTTATTGTTATTGGGTCCGATGTATTTACTGGGAAGATGTTTATTCGTCATAGTCACTCTGGTTTTTTCAATACATCTTCGTTTTCGGAGATTTCCGATTCTTCTCTATATTTGATCACTTTTCTGAATAATCCAACGTTTCAAAATATTTCAGCCGGCACATAACGTACATAATATTATTCATAGTTACAATATTCACATTACCATACGCGGTGATGAGCGTATTAGAAATTTGTGATATTAAACCATAATCTCAGACTTGAGAAGATTAGAGATTTCAGAGGTTCATCGTAACAAAACATGTTAAGTACATATTGTATGTTATCTGTTTATAGAGCAGTAGGGTGTATGTAAGGTTGTGCAAAATGTATGTCAAGGATTACTATTATTACATTAATAATAATAATTACACGTGTCAAAATATAACGTGCCGCAGTTAAAGAGAACTCGAGTGGAAATCAATTCGTATTGTTGCGTGTCGTACTTCCATACGTGCATGTGCGAACATACTTTTACAAAATCAATTTGAGGTCGAGTATGCAATATCGATTTTGTGCCGTGAGGTGGGACTTGGGCGGCGTGGCGGGTGGCGCGTGGCGGCCGCGTAGGGATGCAGCAGGAATGCGACACGGCCGGTACCCACGCGCCGCCGTTCTGGGACGGTGCCCGCCAAACTTAGTATAACTGGAAACTGGAAAGCCGCATAGTTTAGCACAAAACTACTAATTGCCACAACAGTTCTACGAAAAAGGCCTACGGACTATTATTGTGTTTAGAAGAAATCCTATATTTGGCGAGTGAGTCATGATGTTTCTATTTTGGATGTCTTATTATGATGAAGAGGTCGCTAGCTCCGAGAGCAGCTCACTGGTCGCGTGGACAACGCGTTACGCAGCGTGACAGTGCGGCTGGTCGCGCTACAGGTGTGCGTGCTCGGTGCGTGTGGGTGCGCCACTCGGTGGCTCCGGTGGCACTTTCTCCGTGCACCAGGGCCGGTGAGCTGGGCACTGCGTGCATATTTCCCCGTCATTTTTGCGCGCGCATGAGGCCGCAAGCGCGGTCTCGATTGTTTTCGTCGTGTTTCGCGGGTTATTTCGGGCGCGTGCGCCGTGGCAGTGCAAGCCACTCGCGCACGTCCGACTGTCCACAACGCTACCACTACAACACTTGATGTTCGATCGTCGATGTAGTATAGTTTGAAAGAGCTGTAAATCAACAAGCATAGGTGTTGGAAATCTTTAGGGACAATCTTGTTGCTTTGATTTATACATTTTGACTTCGTAGATCTATAATAGTAAACTCAATCTGTTTGACCTAAATGCGATGTTGTTGATCTAGACGTTTCCCATTAGTTTTACATAATTAATAGGAATATGAGATGTTTGGATAGATCGCACAGTTTAGATGATAAATTTTATTCACATGTCGATGCTGTTTTCCATATAATTATAAGTGAACAATCAAGACAGTTCTATACTGCATTTGTTTTCAATCGTATGGACAGTAGAATCACAAGATATCTCAACTTTTACCCGCTACCTGCTGATCATTGATGGATTGGGCCAGTTGGAAAATAAAAAGTAGGATCAGAACTGAGTGTAAAATATTCAGAACACAACAGTGGCTAAACTAAACCGATTTCTTAACTGTTTGTGGATTCTAACCATGGGTTAAAATAGGGTCATGATCAAGAATACTAGGGTATGCCACCTATCTATTTCTATTGATCTAAAATGCTTGATAACTGGAGTAGAGTATTACCTGTGCCCGCTTTATATAACTGTTAACCGGATCCAACACATTTCGGAGCTGAATTTATTATAATATGAACATCTCTTAAGTCTGAGTGCGAAACGTTGAGCTCAGGGGTAGCGGCGGTCGTAGGTCGTCGGCAGAGGCCGGGCCCGGGCGTCGGCCCCACGACCCACTTCCTCCCTCAGCCCCCTGTCCCCGCAACCCCGCGAGCGGCCCTCCCTGTCCCACACTCCTTTATCACAGTGATAACAAGAAGTCGTCACTCGGCCTGCTCCTGCACTAGTCCGCATCCACTCGGTGCGCGAGCACAAATCGTTATCAACGGTTACTTGTTACTGTTTACTTGCTTGCTTATTTACATAGTTAACACAAAAACAACAGCACGCGTACAAAAAGCCAATCCGATACTAAGAAGAGTTAGCGCAGCATTCATATCGCGAATACAATGACGTCATCAGAAATATCTCGTGTATTGCTGCGATGACCCAACTCAAAAGCGGGGTTACCAGATTTTTTACTCGTGTCTAACATAAGCTGAGATTTATCTAAGCTACTTTAAAACCTGTCTTGGTTAATCGGATTCAAACGATATTCGCAATGCATAATTCACATATGAACGATGTAATAGTGCAACATGGCTGACCTTTCCGTGAATCTGAAATCGCGCGTCGCGACGTCGTAGGCGAATATTTAGAATCGATCGGATGGTAACGAATTGATCGGTTTGGAGAGTGGCGGAGGCGATGGCGCGTGTGTTGTTGCTGTCAATATTAGGCTAGGTGTGGAGAGGCTTGCGGCTGGCGAGGGCGATGCGACACAGGCCATGGTGTCGCGGTTGGCCAGAGGGCGACAGGCGGCTGTGTCTGCCGGCGGCGGCGCGGCGCGTTCGACGACCTACCGTCTCAAGGCCGCTCTTACACGTGCCAGCCGTGCCACCGGGCGCTTCCTGCCGCCGCCATAACAAATCTCTCCCCGCCCCACACCCTCGCGCCCATCCCGACCAGCTCCTACTACCGCGCACGCATCTACCAAATCTTTGATGTTCACGAGAGGTCCTTGCCTAATCCAATCATCCAATAGATTTAATACGATTTGTGATGCTTCAGAATTGAGAGTTCAGTATAATAAACTTATGCTGATTCCTGATAAATAAAAAATGCCTTTGGAATGGGATATAGCCTATGTTTAAGCTGTTATATAAAATGAAAGTTACACAATGCAGGTGACAGCGAAGCGATGTTATAATTAAATTCATAACATATCGTGTTTTATGCGAATAACAAAACATAATCCACCTGCGCCTGAATGCAAAACAGTGGCCGCTGTGGTATGAATTACATAAGAATCGAATAGTTACATACTTTTTTTATTCAATCGAGTATCTTCGACAGGCGACGGAGTTGGTGAACCTAATTATATTAAAACTTTATTCGTGTTACGTCTCGTAGGTTTGCGACATCAGATACTACGTATTGTATTACCTAGACTGTTAGAATACAAGATCACAGTTCATTTGAGAATCTATTATGTTATGAATTTACAAGTACGATACTTGACACTACAGTCTGAACATCAGCAGCGGACGGAACGTGGCGGTTAAAGGACATGCCATAAATCTAAACAGTTACTACTCAGTGGTTGGATTGATAAAACTGAACTCAAACATGCTGTTTGGTCAACCTATTTTATAGCCGAGCAAAATATCCAAGTAAAGCATATTTTCCTAAGAATCATGTCTAAGACCGAAAAACTATCCTCATATGTATATGCGATGTTTATGTTTCGTTTTGCCAATTTTAGCACAGAAACATTAAAATGTCATTTGGGTAGGTAATGATAATAATGCTGTTACCTAATAATAAAATGTGGAAGAAGGTTAAACCCGTAAACACCCCCGCACCACCCACACGTGGGCAGAATTCTTAGAACATGTCATTAAACTGGTGCACACCCATACACTCGGCTAATGAGCAGGACACCGTAATGACTTTTCACACCATAACTGCTATTGTTGGTTCCCTGTCCCTCAAGATGTGTACCATTGCTTAGCTATTTGCGTACTTAAATAAGGAACACGATGACCTTAGAAACACAAAATATTAAATGTTAGACTTGGGACTCCATCCCAATTCCTGATTTAACTGTTGACGCATTGGGAATCTTTTAAGTCAGAAAAATATTCAGATCTTGATTCTGTGAAGTTGACGAAGGCTTGCAGATAGTAATCTGCTAATTTTCTCGTATATAAATAGGAGTTATTTTCGAATACAAATGTGTGCATAGCAAGAAATTGTGGTTTCATATTTTTATTATTTCGAAAAGATTCTAGAGCCACACGGGACGATTTATGGGTTTATTTTAAAGAATAGCAAATAAGCCACTATTTCACAAAACAAAATTAAAAAAAAATATTGATACTTAGTGTGCTTAGAACACATAAAACGAAGAAAGTTATGTCGCTAAACAGGTTTTAAACGCGTTGCATATAATAATAATCAAGCTCGAAAGAACCTGTGATTAACCGATCAGAATAAACGATATGATCACTAAATTTAGGAATAGGTGAATGGAATAGACTCGAGAAAAAGGAAGAATATCTTTTTTAATGTCAGTGGTATGATGACATGTGTATATGACGTCACGCCTAAGTTGCAAAGAAGGGGACGACTATTCCTAAAACAATGTGCGTCAGCTCTGCATTACAGCACATACAATAGAACAACTACGTCATAGAATATGGGTCCGGGTTTAAATTCCAAAATATAGATAGTTGTTAAGAATTTTCTGGAGAATGTCTCACGGTACAGGAGTGATTCCGAGTACAGTTGTAACGGTTTATAACGGCCTTAGAATATAAATGGTAACTGAAGGATACAGGTGTGGCTTTGGTCAGCAAAAAGGAAATTGTCCAATTGTGGCCATGTTTAAACACGCTGCTCAACAAAAATCTAATATATCAATAATTTTATTTATATTCTAGCAAATGTCTGATGCTAATAACTTTGTTACAATTAGCACTGTAAAAAATCTTATTTTTTTGGTATTTGTTTTGATTTTAGAGCTTTGATGAGCTTTAGTGTTGCCAAACAAAAACTGCATAAACAAAAATTCAAATAGATTTATTTTAGATCAATTTGGTAGGGTAATCTCTCCACTATATTTAACGCAATTCATATGATCATTTTATTAAAAAATATTAGTTAACTCTAAAATAAATGATTAAAGATCTTAGAACAATAAATCAAAAAGTTTATTATAGGTACCAGAAGAACAACAAAATATGGAATCGATTATTGATTTTAAAAAATCAATTATCGATTCCTTATTTATAGATATAAATATTTTTAATTGACAACACAGTACTTAAACAAATGTTGTGTATTGTCAAAATGACGTTTATTCGTTTTGTTTCTTTGCATCGTGAGTGTTGTTTTTCCAAGTTTTATTGCGATTACTTTGGCTTTTCGTAATGGACTCTGATTCTTCCCTTCTTGACGACCCTGGCACTTCCTTGGAGACTGAACCTTGTATTTATGATGAACCAGGCACATCTACGGACACTGTACCTCGCCCAAACCAATTTTAATAAAATGTTAAAAAATATGTAAATATAAAATCTTGATACAAAACTAAGTTTGTATCTTAATTCTTACTGATTTGAACTATTAAATCACACATATATTATTAGCTGAACTGTTTGTTTATAAATGGCCAAAGTCCCATACAAGTTGGTCAATCCCCTTTGACGAAAGAGAACTGCGGGGCCTTAGAACGAAGGCAAAGAAGGAACTTAAAGGAGTAGGTTTTAGTCAGTAAAAGTCGCACTCCGTTCGAAAGCCAATGAAGTCATTGGATGATTTGATGAGTGGGAACACGGTCAAGCACTAGTTTATAGCAATTTAAAAGAAAGATTTTCCATCTAAAAAAAAACTAGGGAAGTCCGAGTCGAACTCGCGAATGAGGGTTACTAGAAAAAAAAACAATGAAAACAGTGTGACGTAATATTTTTTTTTTTCCTATAATTGTACTGTGAGGCCTTCCTTCATGCCAAATTTCAGGATTCTAGGTCAACGGGAAGTACTCTATGAATTTTGATTCCCTTAAGAGTGTCAAAATATTTTTTTTTTTCGTTTAAACCGCCATATCTTTTTGTTTAGTTAACATAGAAATTGTTTTTTTTTTCACAGTTTCTAGTGAGTGTAGGTTTGAGTATGTGATTTAAATTTTATATCGATACCTTTACACGTTCTCGAAATATAGCGTTTTGACAGATAGACAACTTTCCCTTAAAAAGTTTATTTTTTGTAACGTAACAACGAATTTAATGTTTTCAGATTTTTTTGTTATATCTGTGCCATATGACAATGTTTTGTGCCAAATTTCAGGATTTTACGATCACGGGTATGAATTTCGATTTTCTTGAAAGCATCAAAAACGGCTTTCTTTCCTTATCTTTTTTTCCGTTAACTTAGAAGGTTGAATTTTTTACAACTACGAGGGACCGTTGGCTTGAAAATATGGGCTATATTTCAACTCGATACCTCCACGCGTTCTCGAAATAAAAGGTCTCGACAGACAGACGGACAAAAAAGTGACTATTTTCCTTTTTAGGTACGGAACCCTAAAAATAACTTTCCAGCTTCTTAAAAGAGCGGGAGAAGTCATTGGATGATTTCTCAACTAAAAAAAAACATAGTTGCACCGGTTGCACGGCGCAACAGTTCATCTTAGCAACGTGGCCAGCTACGGGCCATATATTCGTATTTATTTAGTCGTTCGCAAGAGCAGTAGTTCGTATTAGCAACGTGGTTTGCTATATGCTACGTAATTACATGGTGCAATGGACAGCCGTAGCATCAAAGCGTGCTACGGCTACAAGCTATGTGCTATGTCTACACGCTACGTGCTACGGCTACACGTTACGTGCTACGGCTACAAGCTATGTGCTATGTCTACACGCTATGTGCTACGGCTACACGTTACGTGCTACGGCTACAAGCTATGTGCTATGTCTACACGCTACGTGCTACGGCTACATGTTACGTGCTACGGCTACAAGCTATGTGCTATGTCTACACGCTACGTGCGACGGCTACACGTTACGTGCTACGGCTACAAGCTATGTGCTATGTCTACACGCTACGTGCGACGGCTACACGTTACGTGCTACGGCTACACGTTACGTGCTACGGCTACAAGCTATGTGCTATGTCTACACGCTACGTGCTACGGCTACACGCTACGTGCTACGGCTACACGTTACGTGCTACGGCTACAAGCTATGTGCTATGTCTACACGCTACGTGCTACGGCTAAACGTTACGTGCTACGGCTACAAGCTATGTGCTATGTCTACACGCTACGTAATCGCCGAGTGCGATAAGGCCGCCGATTGTATGTTTTTTATTGCAAGTTTCACTTTCAATGTATTATGTCTTGGTGTACAATAAAGTATATAATAAATAAATAAATAATACGGTTACACGTTACGTGTTACGGCTACACGCTACGTGCTATATCTACATGCTACGTGCTATGGCTACGCGCTACGTGCTATGGCTACACGCTACGTGCCATGGCTATATGTTACGGTTACACGCTACGGCTAAATCAAATATCAAATTGATTGATGACTCATGGTGTTTTCTGTTGCCATGGCGATCGAATCGAGTGGAATGGAATTTCATTTTCTTATCATTGCCTAAATGAACAATGAAAATTTGTGTATGTATCTTCGATGTTTCGGATTAAAAATCTGACAACTTAATTATGCCTTATTCATAGTTATATTTGTAAATATTTTTATTGTATTTGGGCAGTTTTTTTCGTTCTCGTTGTCCAAAAAAATTTGAATTCAACTTAGTGGAAAAATTGTCTGAATTAAAAAATGGAAGGTTTATAAAATTACTCGTGTGATTGGCCGTGAGTCACAATACAAACTAATTCTACAGGAGCAATTTGGTAATTTGGTACATACTTTTTTGAACTTTTGCGACTCATAGTTTGGGTAATAAACCTAATAAATAAATTACAAATATGATGAATGAAATACAAAATTAAAATTTGTTAGAAAATAGTTAGACCGTGAACATACTAAATGTCAGGACTCTTTTTAAAGAAAAGCAAATAAGAAAATTTTGAAATGGGTTGCAAAACGTAAGTTTCAAACTTCAACGTCATTGTCTTAAAAAATATATAGATAATTCTTAACATTAGTTAGAAAACATTATACGAAGACTTCGAATACCTAAAATATTTAACTTGTTAAAATTATTGTTAAATACTAGATACGGTGTTTTATATACCAAAAACCTAATTTGATTTAATTCATTTAATAAAACGTTCAAATTCTTAAATATTATTCACTTTTTAGTCTTATTAACATTAAAAAGCAGGAAAAAATTTCCTCACATCAAAACAGTGTATCGAATGCTAACGTTATAAACATATCGCTTTGTTGGTGGGAGTAGGTAGTATGCAGTAGACACATCAATCAGGCGCATACGCATAACGTGAGTGAATACATTCGAAGAACATACTTCAAAGAGCAGTAGATACCAGCTAATTTTGGGATCGTTTGAAACTTTGTGGTACACATGCGTCGAAGAGAGCTCGGCGCAACATGTTAAGTGTTCTCGAGTCAAAAGAACCAACTCGTAAGTACTGTTTGTCTTTATGTTATGGCTCTTTACAGTGTAATTTCTCTGTAAACAGCGCTCTAAGATGTTGATTGATATTTGTAAAACTGCCATTGTAAGCGTTAAAAACGCAATAACGAAACGTAAAAAAAGCTTTTGTACCAAAAGTACCAATATTTTTTTAATGTAAATCTAAGTAAGAAAGAGTATTTATAGTTACTCATCCCTCGATAATTTTTCTGGTACTCATACCAAAATAACTATAAATTGAAATCTTAATCATGATTCTCAGGGAGCTCCGTTTTCTTCATCGGAACTGTCTTCCCTGCTTTGGGGTTGGCAAACGAAATGTCCACTATCGATCAACTTCGTAGGTTAAG
The DNA here is from genome assembly GCA_029852875.1 of Mythimna loreyi. Taxonomy (NCBI): domain Eukaryota; kingdom Metazoa; phylum Arthropoda; class Insecta; order Lepidoptera; family Noctuidae; genus Mythimna; species Mythimna loreyi. The sequence continues at coordinate 9,386,316 of CM056780.1, forward strand.
GCACGTGAGTTTACGTTGTGTGCTACCTTCGATTGAGAATGACCAAGACAGTTTCTACAGTCCACTGCTATAAAACCAGGCCCCCAGAACCCCAGATAGTAGATCATTAGCATTAAAGTCCCCGAAGACCAACACTGGAGCAGAGTAACGACTATATATAACTTGCCTACTATTCGAGGTAGATTATTCAAATGACCGTAACACTATTACATATATACCCATCTGTAGATAAGCCGTTATCAGAGTATCTATTCGTAGAGAATATTAAGTTATTAAGTAACTGTGCGTGTTATACTCAAATTGATATTGCTTTTGAAATGTTTTATGTGAACTATATATGAAAACGAATGAATAATAAATTAGGATATTTGGTTATAAAACTGTCTGACAATCGTATTATTGGTTGATGCTGTCCAAAAAATTGTATTTGGTTCTTAAATCTTTTGGTTCATAAAATAATAGTTACGAACTATTATTCTAGCTTTTTATGGTGGGCAAATATCATCCAATGACGAATCCCGCTCTTGGACGGAGCGGGAAACAGTGTCAGGCTCTTACTGACTAAACACCCGACTCCGTTCCATCTTTGCCCTTCGCACTGGGACCAATCCTTCCTTTCAGAAAGAGACCCTGGGCCCCAGTAGGCTTCGACCATTTTGCAGAGTCCCTAAGGCTTTGCTGATAACTCCTTGAGGCGCGCGGGAACAGAGTGCGCCGTCGCTCGACGACTTGGACTTGGTCCGGACTGCTACCAAACAACCGGACGGCGAGCTACCCACTGCAACTATTATTCTAGCTCAGATTACTTATTACAAATAGGTATTTCGTGAGTTGTGACAATTATTTGAATTCTTATTCACGAGTCACCTACATCATAAATTCTTAGATTACGAGCTAGGTCTACATCAAATGTCTGGGTACAAGTCGTATTTAATCAGGATTCTACTATTTAACTAAAATTACTCGTGCAGTCACAAAAGGTTTAGAGAACTAATACGAACACTGCAAATAAATATTTATAACTAGGACTAGGAGTGTGAAATTTTGGACAAAGAATTCTTTTATAACGCAGAGATTATAATTGAGAGACGATTTTCTAAAATTCACTCACTCCTTTGGGAGCAAACGGGATGCCATAATTTTATAGAGGAAAAATACTTTCACGTAAGCTCAGCTGCTGTCACGAGTCAGTCTATACAGGGTGTCATTGACAACGTACTACCACAATGAATACCATGGATCCAGTACATGATTTTAGTTAAACTGTATAATTTAAACGTTATTTTAACATTTTTTTTGCGAAACAAAATGCATTATATTCCAAATCAAAAATGTTATCGGGTTTGATTAGAATAACGACTTTATTTGCCTCGATGAATATTTTATTAGGTTAGTTAGAGTCTAATGTTAGGCCTAAAAGGGTAAATTCATTGACGTTTTCTAATTTTAATTGTTGCGCTAATATATTTAAATTTATTGGGATTTTTTGGTAAGTTCTAAATTAGCATAATTTAGTTTTGGATAGATTTATTTCTAAGTTATGTTAATTTAACTATTGCTCGGTTTCTGAGAATGTTTTTAAAATAGTTAAATTGCCCTCAATATCCAGTTTAAAAGATTTTTATGAAAACAGTTACGCGAATGAAGTTGCTGGCAAAGAACTAGTATGTCATTTACACCTAACTTACAGTATATTATTACTGCAAGGTACTGGGTCGGTATACGCCTGACCTTCTATTCCTCATACCTTCCTTTCAATAATTTTGCATTGTAAAAAGTAGAATTTGCTCTTCGGGTGTCTTAGCCGTGGACTACCTACCATGATTATAGAATTGGATCACTTCACTCGTGATTTAAACTTGAAACTCCCTCTCTACGCTCGGGAGTTAAGTCTGGAATCCTCGAGATTTTCTAAATGACAATATTTAATATTTCTATTGCTACGAAATCAAGCACAATAAACATCTACTTATATAAGTGTCTTTCAAACCGTAACATGTACCTGGCATTTGTTATACAGACGAAGAGATAGCATCAGCCAAACTACTAGTCACATAATCCTCTAAACAAAGTCAATGCAAATGTCGCTCACAATATTATGTATTTGCTATACAAAGAGATAATCTTAATCGGTTTAAAGGTTATGACGAGGCATATTGAGGCAAGAGTATCTACATACCTACAATTGTCATTACCATATCCTGTTTGATTAGCACACATATGTTATTACTGAAGTTGACTAAATTGAAAATTGGTTTTTCCTAAATAAATCATTTTCTTTTGAAAACTTGTCTAATATTATCCTATAATCGTACAGGGCTCATTGAAACGCGTTCAAAAATGTATGACAGTATGTTTTCAGCTTGTAAAAGGTCTGAAACAATTGGGTTAGGTTAGGTTAGAATACTCGTATATTACCTATATGCTCTCTTGCATTACACTTTTTGATTAAACCATTTCTAATTCTAAGTTTTGGATGTATTTTTTTGCTTTTCTGGTTTTGAAAGGCATTGTAATGCATCGCATTCTTGTGATAGGTTACATGTGGTTTATTCGCTTTGCAAGCCTGTGATCCTAAAAAGCATGGAATAACTGAAGGGCACTGGTTTGGTTTTAGTTAGTAAAAGTCTAACATATCTTCTCGCATCACCCTAGAGAGGGAGAAGTCATTAGACGATTTCATGCCTCAAAAAAAGGGTTCCGTCTGTTTAAACAAATGTTAAATTACAGTGTAACGCTTTAATCTGAATTCACGGTTTACGGTTGCACGCATTTTGAGCAGTAATAACTAAGTTACCTAACAATAATATTTTCTGTTTCTGCTACATAAAAACTGAAATGGAAAGTAGGCAGAGTTCCTGAAACATTGCGTTAGAAAGTTTATTTTATTCAATCAAGCATGAAGTGCAATGTCTAATGAGGATACTGGTTGATTTTAATACTATCTATTTACGTACTTTCTGACGATGAAGTGTAAATGATAATTTGATAATATTTGATCTCAATTCCAGAATATCGATATATAGCTTATATTGACATTGTTGGAGACTGACGTACATAATGATTGCGTACATGGACATTAGTAATTCTAATTAAGTTATTTGCGTAGGTTTTGCCCTGATTGTACCTATTCTATTATATTCATCAATACGTGTATATTCGGCTCTTGTTTCAGGACAGTAAATAGCCACTACTACTGAAATATTACTAGTAGCATGGGGTGCTATATCACATGCAGTCAGTAGGGAAGAAAGCACTATGTTATCACATCACATTACACACAGGCATATCACATCAACGATACACATTACTCATTCATATAAAAAAGCGAAATGTTGTATGTACAATGTTTGTGTTTAATTGGGGGAGGCCTACAACCTGCCGGGCTTTGTCCAACAGTGGATGTTTATCGTCTGAAATGAAGGTGATGATGATGATAAATGTGTGTAGGATGCATTTTTTTTTGTTGTTGAATTTTGCTTACCAAGAGTACGTTATATCATATTTTAATATTTATTTTGCATTCCAATTCATGGCCAATGTGTTTTTGCGCAAATAAATTGAATGTTACCATTTACTATACCACTGTTAATGCAAATAACTGGCTTTTACTTTGTATGTTTATTACTCGTATACGTTCCACCGGCCAAAAGGATTTTTATTCCGGGAGTGTTCCCTTGGAATAATTTTCTATTTGTTTCACGCTGCGAAAGCAACTAGAAAAAACTAGCATCAAAATATTATCATTAAGTGTGTTATGTTCATGATTAATTAAAACAACTACTCATCGACCACTTATACTTTTACCATTGTTTATTGTTCCTCATTATGTTAAATAGTAGTCAATTAAATTGATAAAATTATCGCAGTTACAAGACCTTAGACATGGTCTTATTGGTGAGCGGCCTAATTAGCAAATTGAATCACGCTTCAATACGCCTATCGGTACTATTTGCATGTGTGTTAACTTGTATGTACACTTATCGTCTCTTAATTGCCTCTGTGACCTGTCTGTTCGATATATCTTCATTTTATGATTCCGAGAAACGCGTTTCAATTGTTATGTCTCCGTTGATATCTTGCGTTGTTCAGTACCTACAGGAATAATAAGTGTTGTGTGGAGACTCGAGGGGACGTTGCGCAGTGCGTGCGGCGAATTTCGTGAGGCGTGCGAGACGCGGGGCGGGGGAGGCGGCGGCCCGAGGGCGGCTGAGGGCGAGGTATGCAGACGGAACCTTCGCCCTGATGACCCACATCCGCGCCCGCCGCCGCCGCCGCACCCTCTAACGCATTTCTTTCTATATTCACCGTCTCAATGAAAACGGTCATTACCTTCACTTGTTGTTAAGGTTTATTTCAGAAAATGAAAAGGTTTTGTAATGTTAAATTATATTAAAATAGAATCACAGAAAAGCATCATTAAGTGTAAAATGAATATTGCGATAGAGCTGTAGTGATGGAAGTAATCTTTTTTAATATTTAATCAAACAATGAAAATTACATTAGGAAGTATTTATTGTGATAAGAGGAGGTGAAGAATTAAGTGTGTGTAGATACAAAAATTTTTGCATAGTGGATAAATCCAGAATGGCGAAGAAACTTGGGCCTATTATATAATTTTCGAGTAAAAAAACATAATTAGGAAAGAACCCTTAATAATTTTAAAAAGATTCTTAAATAAATTCGTTGCCTCTAACTAGCACTTACCTAATTAAAAATATCATTTGGTAAATATTTATGTTAGTCACATCCATAGCATTGTTTGTTTTCTACCAACTGATAATAATGTTATCACAGTTATCAGTTAAACACACCTACCAACCTACTTACTGACTCCAGCTTCATGTCTGCGTGGTATGGTGTGCAATGCATTCCTTATGTGTTTTGTGGTATAATTCATATTGGTGCATTTGATTAACTCTAAATTTGTTATATTGTGAATATTATGTCATGTATATTTCACCTTTATTTTAAACAGCAGGCAATAAGGACAATCCCCATTACATTCGTTGAATTGAATGAATTGGATTTGTTTTGTATTGTGTTACGTTTCATTAGGCGTCACGCCACGTGCTTTATCGAAAGTCGAAATTGATAATACGTGAAGAAGCAACCGGAGCAAAACCATAGGCAAAACACCGGTGCGGTAGAGTGAGAGTGGCGCGGTGCGGTGAGTGAGAGAGGGCGGCAGTGCGGTGGTGCGGTGGTGCGGCGGTGCGGCGGTGCGGCGGTGCGCGGGCAGGTGTACTGACCGGTGTGCGCGGGCGGAGGCGCGGGCGGCTCGGGCGGCGGCGACGGCTCGGTGGTGTTGGTCGGCGCGCTCGCGCAGGCGGCCGCCGACGGCACATCTTCCGCGGCGCGGGCGGGGGGCGGCGGCGACGGGCCGGGGGGAGGCGCGCAGAGCGCGACCAGCCGCAGCAGCGCCACGCACCACCACCAGAGCACGGCGGCCAGCGCGCGGGCAGCGCGCCCGACGCGGCCCGGGGCCCTCTCGCGACCGAAATACGCGCACCGTTGACTCGTGCACCGGCGAGCTCGCTCCCTCACCCGGGTATTCGTGCGGCGTCGGGACGGCTGGCGAGGCGACGCGGGTGCGCGCGCGCGGCCACACGGCGACTGGGGCGCCGCTCCCGAGAGCGTACGACCGCGCCCGAACACTATTTCGGGAGCGACGCTCCGCGCCGCTGCCGCCGCCCGCCCGCCGCACGCTGCCAATTTTACGCGAAATTGCGGGCGGGCGGTGATGCGATATGTACCACGCCGCGGCCACCTGCAACTGCGCCACCGGTGCGCTGCTCAATAACATTCTGCGAGGATTTGCCTTTTTCATTGAGAGGGTTTTTTTGCGAGGAGGTGGTGAGGGCGCGGACCCGCGCTCGCCGCCGCCGCTCGACACGTGCGCCACCCGTCTACTCAAAATAGTCGGCGGCGAACGTGCTGCTGGCCCGTGTCAATAGATACAATGTCGCAGCTATTGGCAAGGAAACAGAGACTCGCACTATCTCACTGTCTCGCGCTCTCTGTGTTGTGAATTCTTATGCACGGTTTATATTTAGATCTAAAATTATTTCTGATATAGATAGGTGTTTGACATTACGTTGAACTCTCATACGTCGGGAAGTTCCACCTGTATAAATATTCTATGCCACAGGAGCGTAATGTTTGAAATGTTATTTAGCGAATCTCTCAAGTAAATAACTGCAACACAGCCAAACTATATGAAAACCATTATGAAAATGGTTTTCGATTAAATAATTGAAAAAATATGATAATAGTTCTTTACTTGCTTAAAAATTGTTGTAACTCATACCAACATGTTAGCAATTAAAAAATATCATTTCAATAATAGGACTTATCTGATTAATTCATTTTTTTTAAATTGGTTTTGAAATTAAAATTACACTTTTGATTTTATTTGAATGTATTGAAAACCTACAGTTACAAAATAACGGGAATTAGATTTTGTTTGTGTTCTTGACGAATTAAACTGTTCAAACACAATTTTGAATGCGACTTTCTTGAATCGTTCTGTCGGTTTAATCCATAGGTTTAATCCATCACCATGAATATGCTATAGTGACAACAACAAAGTCTTTTTATGTTTGATTGTCACTGTATTAACACTTATTAAAGATTTTTTTCGAGAGAAAATCATCTTAACGCAAAAACAGGAGTCAACACAGCTTGCGTGGAAAGCATTGGGCGACTGAAGGAAGACTTTTAGTCTGTAAAAGTGTGGGACTCCGTCTGGCTCTACCCAGGAGTTGTTTGATAATTTCCTACGTAAAAGAAAAGCACAGGGTTGTGAAAATAAGGGTTTATCATGCACCAATACCGGATTAAGTATTCTTTATACTGTAAGTTATCCAGTATCCCCGTCGATAAGTAAACAACATCGATAAATAACTAAGGGGAAAGAACCAGGGTAGCGTGCAAAATTCAATTTTTGTTAAACTCTCTGCATTTGCAAACCAGTGTCAGGTTCTATGTTCATTAAAAATATGTTGTTTTATTTCTTTGTTTCTTTTTGTACCTATAATAATAATAAAAACTTTAATTCGGAACTTAGATTTGAAGCCATATTTTGTTAGTAATAATTTAAAGTTAGAACTAGTGATAGCAACATATTTTAAGACAATTAATACCACTAGGTTATTCGAACCTGGTGAAAGTCTAGTTGACTGCGTGCAGTCGTAACTACCGCCCCAGGATCAGTGAGTTCTTCGCCCAGAGCGGCTGAAGTCATTAGATGACTTCAGCCGCTCTGGGTAGAGCCGAATAAGATTTCCTCTCTTAAAAACTTTCAAAACGAAAAGCGTACATTATGTACTAACTAACGCTGATAAAATTTTATCATCGTGTATTATTAAAACAGTAAGTGCTCTCATGTACCAGCGAATATTTTTATTGGTGCTGATTCTGGTGTCTCCTACAACGTAATGCCATAAGCATTGCTTAATTTACTGTTTTGGAAAAACGTACATTGCCGACTTATCCGTATCATTTCAATCAGTGCTCCAGTACAATATTTCTGTTTGTGGTAGTTCTGATAAAACAGATTCATAGTCATAGAAAGGGCTAACTGACTTCAAAAAAAAGGGCGTTATGTGTTTGGCTGTATGTATGTTTCGATCGATTTTGAAAATCGCATTAAAATGATGTCACAATAAAACCTTAAGTTGGAAACAAAAAAACTTAGTGAATAAATAAAAATGAGTGATTGTAGCGATGAAGAAGTTTATTTGACGCCAACAGAATTGACTGAAACAATTAATAATGCGAAAATGAACTTTCTCCCTCAACAATTACGCGCCCATTATTTGAAACAGTACGATATGTTTAACACGTGATGACTAGTCAGAGGAGCCAAAACTTTCGCAGAAAACGATTTGTTAACATATTTTATTAAATAATTTACGAGACCTAGAATTCAAGCATTCCTTAGAGTGCTTGTTCAATAAAAATCAGCAAAGGGTGTGTCGGGCCACGCCGGCAGTGCAGGGTTTAGTAGTTTCCCGTCTGTCACAAATTTCTCACAATGTAACAGAACCCAGTAGCCCATGTATAGATAAGTAACCCAATTGCCTGAGAGATGGCGCTGTACCCGGTGGTAATTTTAGATTGTGTGAACTGATGGTAATCTTTTTGTATTTTTATTTGAAAGAAGATACGCTCAAGATAATAAATTATGTAATAAAGTTTTAAAAAAAATTATATACACGGTTAAATTACAATACTAGTTTAGAAATTATTTTGTGTTATGGGTACAATTGATAAACATACTTATATATTTCTATATACATACATATTATAGATCATCATCATCATCATCAGCCTTTTAATGTTCCCACTGCAGGGACACAGACCTCCTCTCTCTAGGAGAGGGAATGGGCCATAATCCACCACGCGGGCCTAGTGCGGATTGGTCGATGTCACATGTCTTCGAATTTTTGGTTCTAGGACATGCCGGTTTCCTCATTATTATATTATATTATATTATTAACTACGGTACCCTAAAAATGCAAAAAAAATATTTAGGTACCTACTAGAACCATTTATTTAGATACTATTGCGTTATTAAAGGTTGCGGTTGTAACTTGTGGCTACGGTTTTTCTTTTTTACGGTTTTTCTTGTTTCATACTTTTTCAGCATCTTTGTTTGATCGTAATTGGGTTTTAATTTTTTTTTTTAATTTAAACTATTTTGGTGTTAAATATCTGTGCTTCCAAATTTTTGACATTGAATTTTTGACCACTTGAGGGCTTTTTTATAAGCACCAAGGAAGCCCTTTCAAATGATATAGAACGTAGTGTATTTTTCTTAACTTTTTTACACATGAGTTTCGTCCGCTAGAGGGCGTCACTTTATTTTTAAACAAGATTTTGGGAGTGTACAAGTGAAGCTCTTGGAAATGATACACGGCGTATTTATCTCATCTTTATTTTTAAACATATTATTTTTTGTCCGCTAGAAGGCGCCACGTCAAGTTATATGACACTTCATGTAACCTATGATCAGCGGACGATTAACACGGTTCTAACAATATGTCATATTATGTAGGGTAGATAAGGAGATTAGGAGCTTTAAGGGTACAGATGAACATACATACATAGCCTGTCAAATCATAACCCTCCTTTGGCTTTGCCGCAGTCGGGTAATATTTGTTATATTTTAAGATTCTGTAGAAGGCTTACCTATCATAATATACCTAGAAGTTATACTTAAACTGAATTAAAATTATCTTGTGATTGTAAATATTTTTTTTTTTGCATTTAGTCATTTCCTCGCTGAGGTGGGATGAAAAGTTATATGTTGTACTCAAGTGTAAAGATTTTTTATCTCGTGCTCTTTTAATTCCCTCGCTCAGTATTTTAATATTTGAATCACTCGCTGCGGTCGTGATTTAATTTTAGGACCCTTCACTTGCTCGGTCATCAAAATTGAGCACGGGTTTAAAAAACCACTTTGCACTCTTGTATAACAAACTAGCCTTCTGCTAGCGGCTTCGCCCGCATGAAAATAGGGTTCTCCATACAAACTTTAGAACCTTTCTTTGTGTTCGCTTGCATCATAAGAGAATACCTTGTGCTAAATTTCACGCTCCTAGGCCCAGGTAGTTTTGGCTGTACCTTGATATGTCAGTCAGTCAGTCAGTTTCTCCTTTTATATATAAAGATAGCTATTATGGCGTGATCTATTTCAGTCGTACCTACCCATTACTTTCACAATTATACATAATTCTATGTGATATAGGAAGTAATTGGCACAAGGATATGAATATAATACATTTTGATTGATATTGCATCGATCAAATAAGTTTATAAAATTTTATTCGAATACTAACATCTCTTGGTCCAATGGACTTTGCCAATTCGCTGGATGTTTCCTGGATTGAAAAAGAAAAAAATAAAGTTTAAAAACTAACACCCGACTACTTAAAAACACGCTCTAAAAAGTACGAAACAAGAAAACAAGAAAGCCGTGGTCGTATACCACTTTTTTTAATTTATTATTCTTATGGCATACGACCACGGCTTTCTTATCACTTCCCGTACACCAGGACGGAAAACAAAAGAGATTACAATTGCTTTTGAAACGGATGCTGTAAAAGCACTAAGTATGATGAAAGTAACAATAAATAAGTCTTTATAATTCTAATATAATTATATTTCTAAGTTTCACTGTGATTTTGAATTTTGGTGAGAAAAATGTTATAAGAGACATATAACAGTCACGAAAACAAGAAAAATGATTTTGACATTACAATTGATTGATCAATCTAGCTTATTAATTTCAATACATTTTCTAGTTTTATTGACTACTAGCTTTTGCCCGCAGCTTCGCCCGCGTACATAATATATAGCCTATGTCACTCAGGAGTAAAGCAGCTTTCTATTGTTGATAAAATTTTTCCAATCGGACCAGTAGTTCCAGAGATTACCCCCTACAAACAAAAAAACAAAAAAACAAACTTTACCTCTTTATTATATTAGTGTAGATATTAAGTATGAACTGAAACATAATAGTAGTTATATAATTATGTATAGAACTTAAAGACTACACTTCTTCCGCTCTAGGGTCCACCCTAAAAAGTAAAAGTCTGACACGCCTTCTCGCTCCGGCGAGAAGTGTCAGACTTTTAAACCACACCCATATTCTTTCAGTTGCTCTTTAAATCCTAGCATTACGAGTCACCTTCTCAGAAGTCGACCCCCTAGTTGGCATCGGCCCTGCTGGGGCTCTACAATCTGGCGTTTCTTTGAGGCGCACGTGGAAAAAGGTTATCGAACTACGGGATGGCAAGCTAGCCACGTGCAACACGTCGTCTGCAAACTCATGTCTATGGTGGCTGGTAGTCCTGGTCGGGATCAGGGTTACAGTTGCGACTACTGGAACATGAGAGTGTCCGTTCCCTTACCCGCGCGGCTATGCCCTATGTTAATAATACTGCTTGGCAGAATGAGGCGTCAACCACCATACTCCTTGCTCTGGCCGGCCCAAACGGTAAACGCCTCCACCGTATGCTCCACCGTGTCTTCTTACTTGTTTATTATTATCTTTTTTTCCGTCAACTTAGAGTTGTCATCAAACTGAAGAGGCCAGCAGGGTTGAAGCCTCGCAGCAACCCTTGGCCCCGAGGGTTGATGCGAAAGCGTAAAACCAGGGCTTTAGGATTAAGGCAAGGAAGGAACGTGGTAGGTGGTTTGGTCAGTAAGAGTGTATGACACTGTTTCCCGCTCCGCCCAAGTGCGGGATTTATATAACATATTTAACCAGAAGGCATGCAAAGTACAAACTACCCTGGAGATTTAAGTGTCTGGTACATTCGCGGAATCAAACAAAATTGAAATGAAACATAAATTAAAAAAGTTTTAAAATTTAAAGTAGAATAAAACAAAAAATAATATCAAAGGAATCAAAATGAAATAAAAAAAAATGAATAAAATTGTCATTTTGAAGTTTTAGTACGCGGCAAATAAGTTGAACTGCAATGACTATCGTTGTCATGATTACACGCAAACCGCTGACTGACACTTCGATTGAGCCCGAAATTATGTTTCTGCTATTGAAGGTCGATCGCTAACATTTATGCCGCGTATATTGTATGTTTTTTAAAGTGTAAAATTATCATATTGCTCTTGCTTTTAGTGGCATGAGAGAGAGTGTCAGCCTAAGCGCCTATGCACACCACATTTTTAAAATGCGTCGTTGACGCTGTAGTGTTACACATGCAAAACGCACATGAGTCAGACGATGCCTTTAGGCCTTCTATGTTTAGGATAAAAAAGCGCCGTCGATGTACGTTTAAAAAATGTGGTGTGTACAGGTCCGTCTGTCTGTCAAAACCTTTTATTCCGGAATCATGTGGAGTTATCGAGGTGACTTAGGTCTGCGGTTCCTTGAAGCTGTAAAAAAAATCCAACACTCTTAGTTAACGACAATAAAAGATATGGCTGTTTATGTCTCAAAAAACGTACATTCTAACACTCTCAAGGGAATCAAGATTCATAGTTTACTTCCCGTTAACCTAGAATCCTAAATTTTAGCATGAAGCAGTGTCTCATAGCGCAAACATAGGGAAAAGTCTGTAAAATGTTTTGTAGTTATGTCACTAAAAACAAAAAAAAAAACAAACCTATGAACAAAACGTTTTGGGAACACGTTTATTGTGCATAATACAAACGGTTAAGGAGAGGAGTTTCTAGCTGGAGTCTATGTTTCCTGGCAGTTAAACTGGGTGACTAACTAAGTAAATAGATTAATTCTAGGTAACTGTGTTCCATCGCTGATCTAATTAACGCTTATTATTACTCCATAAAGCCACATTAAAAAAATATAATTTTAAACTAGTTTTTGAGTTCACCCAAAGTGTGGCAACGGAACCCTATTATACACAACGGCGTTTGCGCCCCAGACGCCGCCGGGATTACGATCCTGACTTCCGGGCACCGTAGGCGCGGGCTTGCGGACGGTGAGCATTGGGTAGCTCGCCGTCCGGTCGTCTGGTAATCGTCCGGACCAAGCCCAGACGTCGATGGCGCGCACTGTTTCCGCGCGCCTCAAGGAGTTATCAGCAACCGTAGGGATTTTGCAGAAAGGTCGAAGCCAATTAGGGCCAAGGGTTTGCGTCTGAAAAGGAAGGCTCTGGCCCTGGTTTGTATGGCGATGTAGGAACGGGGTAGGTTGTTTAGTCAGTAAGACGAGAAGAAGTCTGACACTTGTTTTCGTCTCGTCTCGTCATTGGATGATTTTTACTTACCATAAAAAAACCCTACTATACAGAACCGTTTGTTTGTCTGTCTGTCCGTCTGTCTGCGGGCTGTATATCATAAACCGTAACCGTTAAAGAGTTTAAATTTTGACAAAGTCTATTGCCAAATAGTAAAATAAACAATGACAGGGGTTTCCATACAAAACCATTATTTTAACGGTGTTTTTTTTTGCTCAGTTTTAATTAAATACCTATTTCAGTCAAATATATATTTAGTGAGGTTCGAAATAGAAAATTTTGATAGGACACTAACTTGTTTCATTAGAATGTTATGTGGGTGCGTAGGGACAGGCAGGACATCATTTAAAGAATCGTTTGATGTAATAGAGATTTTTAACGATCATTTAATAGTAAGTGACTCCATCGGTACTTATAGATGCACACATTAACTTTTCGAGTACCGTAATTAGAGATATAATAGAAAGACAATAGGTTCACGTGTGGCGCAAAAGTTTAAAGGTTGAAAAATAGCAGAAAATCAGAGCATAACTGATCTTTAGGTCGAGCGAAGTGATTGAGATAATGAGAGTATTAAGTTGCATGATAAAATTGTACAAGAGGTTTATAATTAGCCGTAGCAAGGCAAAATAATCCGCTAATACGCAGTTAATTGTCAATCCTGGTAAAGGAAGCTAGGAAGGAAATCGAGATTCCAATCCCGATTTCCGGTCACCGTAGCGCGCGTTTGCGGATGGCGAGCCAATAGGTAGCTCGCTGTCCGATCGTCCGGTAACAGTCCGTACCTAGCCCAAGTCGTCGACGGCGCATACTGCTCCGCGCTCCTCAAGGAGTTATCAGCAAACTGGAGGACCTAGTAGGGTCGAAACCTATTGAGTATTGTATATTAAAAACCTGTCGCTATCTCCCGCTCCACTCAAGGGCGGGAGATGTCATTGGATGATTTTTGCGCACCAAAAGGGGTTTTTGGTCTTTGATTGATTGATTGAAGATTTATATTAATACTTATTTGATAGAGATATTTGTAATACTTAACATGATTGAAAAGAGTATCAATGCACAGACAGTAATTAACGCTTTGGCATGTGCAATTAGCATCATTTTTTGTAAGGTCTGACAGACTTCTTGACCTTTCAAAAGTAAAGTAAATGGTTTATTTTTAATAAAATGATTATGATTTTGAAGACATTGGAGTTAAGACTCGACGAGTGATCACCGTTGATCTTGGCTTCCTTCTCTACTATAGGGTATTAAGCTGATATTTGGCAGATTCACCCCAAAGATAAGAGCAGTACTCTATACACGATAGAACATTTGATAAAGGTGGAGCAGTTGTTTCAGCGTGATGTACAGTCTCACATAGCCAAGATGGCCAATTTATTGGCCCCCAATTTTTTTCTCTATTTTCAAAATATATCGGTTGAAAATATAGACATATTGATATTATTTTAACAAACCTGCTTTATACCTAGACAAAATAATAATAAAGTACACATAATAGTAATGTTGTAAGTTTTTTTTTTAGTAAATATGATTGTAACTCAATTTTCTATTCGGGTTGTAAACGGGAATATTTATTTCGGTTACATATTATGACAACTTACTCATAAATTGTTGAACTTAGTATTTGGACAAAGTAACAACTTGGCCTGTCTACCAGTTTGAAGGCTGGTTGCACAAACAATTTAGACATAGTATATCGATGGCAAACATAGTTTTTTTTATTTATATAAACTAGTGATTGGTTGCGATTCCATCGCAGTGATGCAATCGTTGATGGTGAAGCGCATTAGTTTATTAAGAGCCTATTCACTTCATAAATTATATTCGGACCGGAAGACCGCAGCAGGCAAACTGTTCCGGTCCCCCTATATACGCGGTATAAACGACGGAGCAAAACGCTTAGTCCGGGCCGTAGAAGTTTCAACAACGTAAAGGTTGTTTGGTTAGTTGGTTGGTTAACGTCGGGATGTCCGATGGTAGAACGGATATGGCGGAATGAAGTCATTCAATTCGCTCGCATATTCCAAAATACTTACTGTAAAAATACCGAGAAGTTGGCTACTCTACGTCTGTGCTCGAGGCTTTGAAGATTGGACTTAACCAAATCTGGATCACCAATTAACCTCTTTCCACGCTTCCCCATCGAAGCCGAGTCGCTAGGTGGCATTTTGCGGTACCAGCCCATATATGATTGCTGTACTCCACACGATCGGCCCTGTGCTTTGTATAACATTAGAAACTGTCCCGCTGTGAAGTACCATCGGACTTTTGCAAGCACGTCGAGTTTTCCAGCTGTTACCTTGACTTTTGACTATTTTATTTTGTAAATTAAATTTTAAGCTTGGCTCAGTAATCGGTCACGCACTACAATGCCATCCACAGATTTTGTCATTAGACGTTAAGAGCATGTGTGCCTGTGTAGTCAGTGTGTGTACAGGTAACAGTGGCTTGTTGTCAAAAGATGGCACATGGGACATAATCCTGCAGAGAAACACCTCACTAACATTGAAGATCGTAACCATCATCACTGACGGTCAAGTATCCCTAAGTCCAATATCAAGTACCCCTTGCGGTATTGGTTTAAGGTCATCATCATCATCATCATTTCCGCCGAGAGACTGCTGGACATAGGCCTCCCCCAAGCGCCGCCACAAAGACCGGTCCTGTGCGTCTTGCATGCATCGACTGGAAGCCGATGGTTTAAGGTACTGTGCTGAAATTCTAAGGCCTGCACTAATGACATATCTTATTGAATATTTTGACTTCTACTGATAGGTCCAGCTTACAGGGAACAGAATTGAGTGGAAAAGGGAAAGAAATGCCTTTGATCTATGATGGGATACTACATAAGCTAGTTAAATTAGATTGTTGTTTCCTATTTTATGGGGCTTGAGACTGGGGAAACGCGGCGTTATAAAAGTGTTCCTCGGCCTGCCCCTATGGGGTATATATTGTAATATGTTATGTTTACTCTGTATCTGCTAATGCAGGAAAGCTTTGGAGGTAGAAGGTGCAATGTGCTCATGTGACATCGCAGGCTGCGCTAGGAGCGGGCGGCGCGCGGTCACTGCACTGAGGTCGCGATGCACCGGAGCATGTGGCCACTTCGCGCCACCCCACCCCGCGTCCCGCACCCCGCAGCCGCACCGCAGAGCCTTGAGAACAAGACATGGGATAGCAGCGGATTTGGCTGAAGATTTACAAGCTGGTGCTTGTAACTCTTGGGCTGAAAAGGCTGAAAGGACTCCCAGAATTCAAAATATAGTGCACCATTGATGACAAAAAAGCTAGATTCGGATTCTTCCAGATATTTTTTTACCATAATTTCGTTTGAGCCCTTCCCGCTCAGCAGTCGTATGAGTAATAGTGAAGATAGTTATGAATTCTCTTGTTCAAGAATTCAAAACTACACACTGACATGGCTTCAGCTTATAGGACTACCTAAATTCGTTTTTGCTTAAGTACTCTTGATCAGGATAACAAGTAAAATTTGGATATACTAAAGAATAATGCCTAATCAGTAGAGGTCTTTCCGTAGAGATAGGAGGAGCGGGAGAGGATCTTATAAGCGTGATGTAAGGTTCTGTTCTGAAGAATTTTAAACGTGGGTATGTTTTATTCAAATCATTCGTATTCAACTCGTACATACATAAGCAGCCTTATAATGTTCGCTATACTGGGACATGGACCTCCTCCCTAAGAGAGTGAAAGAGCCGTGGTCCACCACGCAAGCTTAGCTCGGGTTGATGGATGTCACGTCTTCGATTTTTTGGTACTAGGAGATGCCAGTTGCTTGATGATCTTTTCCTTCACAGTTATGAAAGGGCAGGTGATAAAATAAATTACACAAAATAATGCACCTGGCTGGGATTGAACTCGCGGTCTGCAGCTCGTTAGTCGAGTTCGATACTATTGTGCCATCACTGCTTTCAATTAGCAGCTTTTATGAATCTTAACGAATCTTTTTGCATTACATAATTATGGTCATATGTAATGATGGAAATTGAGAGTTAACTAAAAACATCAATACAAAACGATATTGTTTCAGGCATCCGCTATGCTTATAACCTTCAGCCGCCCGGGTCCGCTCGCACCGGTTACTTTAAATTTTCATTAGCGCGCCGGATCGCCGCCCGCCTCGCGCCTCTCGCCGCCGGAGCGCCCCGGCGCCGACGACGACCACTGCAATTACATCTCGCAATTTACAAATTGTCTTTTTATTTACGATGTATGCTTTCGTGAACACTTGCTTTATTCTCAACTTTGATTGTGTCTTTGTTTTTGGTAAGAAATTTACAATTTTATACCATTGATAAAAATATTTTTTAAAATAATTAAAAACAATGTTTCTTATAAAAAAATGAGAAATTTAATTGCATTAGTACTTTTAAATACAATTAAAATGATTAAATCGGATTAAAAATATCGTTTGTTAACAGATAATCAAAAGAGTGTATTTTTTTTATTTTTACCACGGTGACGCGTTGATGTCTTTTGCTCTATTGACAATTTTGCTAACTTTGTTGATTGAAATTCTAATATAAAACTTTATGATTTTAGTATGAAAAGTATATTTTATATATTCGTTTTTATTTTCTTATTCTTATATGCAGTGATATTAACAGAAAAATTGCCTCAAGTTCTATGAATTAATGTTAATTGCGCTGTTGTAACACTAACGAAATACGTCACATTCTATTGGAGGCTTTCCATAAAACCGCAAGCCTCGCCGGCAGATTGTAAAGTAGGAACTAAACTATGAGTGTTGGACTTGTGCAAAACTCCACTGGTTTTAAACCACTGACAAATTGCTGCTTTACAGCATATAATTACAGAGCAATTGAAGTATTTATGTCATGAAATAAATCTATAAAATAAATACTTATACACAGTTTATATTTGTATTTATCATGCTCTATTTTTATTTATTACATCACGTTTCAATGTTTTCATGCATTTCATCCTTTGTTTTATTTTCGGTGAACATTAATCTTTGCTTTATAATGCTCGTTTTGGATGATTATTAAATACATATTCTTGCATCTATCTATATACATCTGGCTTTGCGTATATGAAAGCCAGGAATTACATTATTATTATTAATAGCCTGTGCTTTCCCACTGCTGGGCAAAGGCCTCCCTCCATTCCTTCCATTTATCTCGGTCGCTCGCCATATCGTTCGAGGAATTACATACCTCAAGAAAATTTACTCTCGGCGTAAAAAGCATCCTTTTCTTAGTATGCCTTGAAAAAGGTTATAGGAGACTTTATCTGTTTTTATACAAAAAAAAAAAACATAATTTTGGTTTAGCGATTATTTTGTGAAACGAAACAAACATACAGCCCAAAAGAGTCAAATTTCCTGAAGGATTCTGTGTTTTCTGATAGCTATAACCTAGGAGTCTTCAAATCAAGAGTGAATAGGTTACTTCTAGGTAAGCTAACCATCAGGTTAGATAGTGGTCAAACGCGAGCATGTCTATAGGGTAATTAGTGACCGATACTTAAACAAGTGATTGTAGTCATGATAACTAACAACTTTTAGGTATTATAGGACCAAACCAGAAAACGTTAAAAAATATTACTGTTAATGACTACAACGTATATTCGTGTAATTGGTCAAAATGATTGTATAGAAATAGTTGTTTGGTATCATGTCTATTACAATCATGTTTAAGTATCAGTCACTAATTATCCAGTCACCTTATACAATAAAAATTAAAACCGTTTATACAAATAAATGATCTTATCTTATCTTACCGTTTAAATACAAATTAAGAGTATCTTAGATTCCTTCAAAAGTTCCCTGAAAATACATTTATATTAAAGCTTCAGCTTTATGTATTTAAAACTAACTTATAAAACTCTAACTTATAAGCTTGCCAACGTAAGTGTTCCTTACATACGCACAACTTTTCAAGTGCGACTACTTTGCAAGTAATTTTCTGAAGACGGTATGCTTGTAAGTTTCAGGGCGGGTTATAGCCGACACCGTTCAACTTCCACGACTGTCGGTGGCAGGTTTGTTCCTACACAAAGCGGTGTCGAGCTTCTCTCGTCGCTGAACTAAATCCGCCTCTAAGGTTTCAACCTTTGTTCGGGAGCAGAACCTTGAGCTTTATACATGAAGTGTGTTTAATTTTTTTTTTGCGTCTATTTGGAAAATCGGATACCCAAAAAATGAAGTTGTACCCAAAAAATTAAGTTTATGTTATCAGATGTTATGCAAAATAATATTATGACATAAAAGAGCTTTAAAAGGTAGACCTAGTGTCGCTATTTCAAAAGATCAGCGACAGGAGAGTTGAGTGACAGATTTAGATTAAACTATAGTAACTTAACTAAATCATTAATAATTATGTGGTTTGATTAAGTAACAGTAGCCAAATATATAAAGAATCATGTGGTGTAGTATCCAACAACTTTTTTAGCGTATTTTAATTGATGAAAAACATTTAAATTATTTACTTAATAATTTTTTCATAGATATTACTATTATTATTAATAGAATCCTCGTATAAAAGATATTTCAGTTTAAAGTTGATAAGATTACGTAGTATATTATGTCAATAATAACTACGTACCTCATTATTAATTGTATAATGCATGTAACATTAAAAATATGAATGTTGTTGTGCCTGAAACAATTTATTACTGTAACATCTACTTACAACATGACTGTAATTAATAAATAAATAATAAAACAAAACACATTTTCAAATAAACGACAAGATGTCATTTCAAATGTAATATTTTCTTTTTCTATATCATATGGCTGTATGGCATTTAAATGCCTAATGCCACGTTTTTTTTCAGCTGATGTGATTCTCGATATAGTTGTTGTAGTGACAATGTCATATTGTATGGTTATGGCCACTACATTCTAAGCACAAATAGTTTTTTTTTGTTTGTTATCTAATACGGAAATGTAATTCCTTAGTATTCATTAATTTATTATCAATATATGACATATTATGTTACTTGACCAAGATTTATATAGTGGTAACAATAAAAATTCAATTTTGTTAAAAGTCATGAAGACAAGCCAGCAAAAAAAAAAATAAGTCATGATAGCATTTATAATCGTAAAAAATTTAATCAACTCAGTTTTCAAATATTTTTTTATGATCTTTAAACTGGCTGATCTTTTTAATTTATCTTGATTTGATAACACTTAGATAATTATTTTGTTTATATGTATCATGGTAGCTTTGTAGACGCTTAATAATTTCATCAAAAATGTCCTCACAGTTGTTCTTTACTGTAAAAAAAATGCATATCCATTATATACATAGAAATTAGAAAGAGATGAGACTGATGCTGTAATTTTTAATTTCTAGTAATACCAGAGATATGTTGAAAATGGTTAAAGAATACGAGTTTATCGGTGTTTATAGCGATAACAATTTGTATGTACATGAAATGTCTGCGTCTGTTAGCATACTACACATATCGCAACAAAGCAAATATCCACAGTGAAACAGACCATGAGAGCATTACTGAAACTGGTGTAACCTGGATCTCTCGAATGTTCATATTTTTAACGAATTGCCCAGTACAGTGCATCCAGACGACCATATAAACCGCAAACGAATACTGTTTGAACATTCAGTCTTCAAGTAATGAACTGGATATTCGTATCGATTTGTGTAAAAAGAGAAATTGATTGACTGACATATCAACGCACAGACGAAACTACTATGACCAGGAACTTGATATTTTCTACATTTTATGACATACGCATTACGCATACTAAGTGAGAATTTTTCGACGTTCGGCCCCTAAATTGGAGACATTGTGGGGTTCAAAGTTTGTATGGAGAAACCGACTTTCACGCGGACGAAGCCGTCGACAGAAGCTAATAGTAAATATACTTTAAGATTGCTGTATTGACTTACAAGTTAAAGTTTAAATCGTATCTTTTACAATAGTAGCATTTCTACGATCCATTCTCTGTCCGTTTATGCACACGTATTGGATGCGTGAGAATTGCGCAGACCGAAAAGGAAATGTAGCCTTTTGTTTGAGCTGTATCGAGCGAGTTGCATTAAAGAGTGGGCAGTGTCGTGTAATCAATCGGAGTTATCTGTTTACGTGTGGAGCGTCGACCTCGCGCCCCCTCCCTCGCCCCCCCCGTGCCCTCGGGTCCCAGCTCGCCGCCCCCCCCTGGCCCGGGCGCCACCGGGCTGCGCTTATCGCTCGCTGTGCACCCGGTGTTCCGCTTTGTTCTCAATTCCACGCTGACTTTGTATTCACATACATATGTATACACAATTAATTTTATGCTAATAACATAAATATTTTGCTATTGCCTGCGTGCCGTCTGAGCAGAGTGTAATATTCATAATTAGGTTCTTCAAATGTGTGTGGTGAAGTTCCTAATTAGCCCCTAATTAGTATTTTACCCACAGAACATGAAAAGCAAGCGCAAGAACGGGAATGTTAAGGCAACAGCTCACAGATATACTCTCTTTAAATGTTGTCTTCATTAAAATGTTAGTGCATCCATAAGCATGTTGTATCTTGTATCCATCTATTTTCTCTAGAAAGGAAAAATTAAGGTATATTTTGATTAATTCATGTTTAGAATAAGCTCAGACTTACCGGCCCGTTCTTGTTCTTCACGTTGGAGGCGTAACATACTACTTCAGAGTAACTTTCTGCCGTCCATTCAGACAAAGAATTATTAAAGTATTATAATTGGCACGCTAAAGAAAGAAAGAAAAAGTGTTAATTTACGACAAACACCCTCTGTGTATGAATGTTGGGTAGCAGTGCAATTTACATGAGCATTTACACGCTTTTAGGCACGTTATAATCATGGTGGTAAGTCCCCTCTTTGAAGAATAGCTGGAGAGACGTTCCCGCCTTCCACATGATGTAATTCCTCAATGTATATGCGTTCGAGTGGATCCTGCACCAGATTCAGCCGGATTAGTAATGCTCGGGTGTCACCATAATGCGGACCACCAGAGGGATACGATGGAGTATACGGTGATGGTGTGGCCCGCTTGGTCGGAGCATCGCCTCGTAGAAAAGCAGTGGCAGTGACCACGCCATCGCGAGTCGTCGACGGCGTTTAGTGTCTACGTACGACTCAAAGAGTTGTTAGCAAAACCATAGGACCTCGGGGAATGTCTGAAAAGGAAATCAGCAGTCCAAGAACGCAAGGGGCTCTGAAGGACAGAGGCCATGTTTTTAGTCAGTAAAAGTCTGACAGTCCCACTCCACCCTACGGCAGGAGAAGTCATTTGATGGTCTCTCTACAAAATATATACAGGCTATATCGTCCACTACGTATGTTAAAAACCCATGCCAGTATAAAACCCATACCTAGAACGTCTTGTCTTACTAATTCACAAGTCTGATAGCACAGATGAGAATGAAATATTTTACCGAAAGTGGTAAAAACATTACCACTTTCGGTAAAATATTTCATTTCAACACAAGTCCAAGCTACACTATTATCACGAGCAATAAAATGAGCTCTGATCAAGATTTATATCTCGTAAATGACATCAGTCTCGTCTCGTCTTCTAGACGATATTTATTATTTTATGAATAATTTTATAATATTATTATATCTTATACTATCTTGAAAGTCTACACGACACTCTTATTATATGATGTATTTCGTCTCCGACTCTCTGTGGTGTTGAAATTTTATTTGTGTCGTCTAGTTTATCTAGTCTAGACTAGCTGTTGCCCGCAACTTCATCCGTGTTAAACCGCAGAAATGACAATTTCATGGGTTTTAATTTTTGCGTGAAACTTTAATTAGATTTCCTAAAATAAATGTAACCAAAGTTACTCTTTGTACTATCAGTTCAAATCTGCCGTTGGAAATCCTATAAAAAGCGACAACCAGACCAGAAAAAAAAAAAGTTTTTTCCGTGTATACTTTCACATGCATTTAGTAAACAAAGTTATTATTTTGACACATACGTTACAAATGTAGACGATTCCATTTTATGTGAGTAATTTAGTGAATGGCATTAATCGTCGCAGACACATTATTTGGAAATCTAGCGTTTAACCCCGGTTTCACTTGCGTTGTCTGTCTGTTCCACAGAACTGTTAAATTTTTGGCACACTTAGTGAAAACGTTAATTTTAATTATCGATAGAAAAACATAATCCGATTGGTAAAAGCGATTATCTTTAACAAACACACAAACAAGTTAAGCTGTAGATACGTGAAAGAAATCATCTTCACAATTCAAAACAGATACATTGACCGCGTGTTGTAATGCCCCACAATGTCTAGACTATATAAAATGTTAATAACAAAGTGATTGGAACGGCCAATTAAATTAATGTCGTGGTATTTGTTTCGTCACGGAGCTCCGGACTCGTCTGCGTTCGATTTGCCAATCTTTGTTTCATTGACGTCTTCGCTTTATAATCCCTTTTTGTAATCTATGTACTTATATTTACTAGGTATATGATACGAGCTGACTTGGTAAGCAATGTTCTGCCATATACATTACAAAGAAAAAAATATGGTGGTGGGTAGGAGGGCAAAAACACTCTATGACCTTCTGAGACAAAATATAAACAAAACAAAAAAAACATAAAAATCGATGAAGCTCACTAATCTCCTGATAAAGTCCTTAAACTCGTGCAGCATCAATGAACTCTTGTTCTATAGAAACCACTGTGACACGAGAATATTATATGATAGAATAAAACTTTATTGTGCATAAAAATAATAACAATTTCACGGAAAATTATATCTACGGGTAAAATGGGGGTCTTATCGCTGGCAGTGATATCTACCAGACAACCTTAGGATGGAGTAGAAGAGCTTAAACTAAAAAACGCAGCAACAGACAGTTACAGTTAATAGTTTATTATGTAGTAAACGGAAGGGCTTTTTGCTGTGCTAAGCTCAGAAATTACCATTCGGATTGTAAAAAATCTGCTATAATATGATAGATCACGCTATCCACGGAAGTGTAGCAGTAGCCAAAGATGCTAATAAAACCACGGTTGCCAGTTTCAAATATTTCCCAATTAACCTTTTGAGTATTGTAATTAGAGACACAATAAAAAAAAACAATAGGTGTGCAAACGTCAGCGTTCGCTTGAGCCTCTAGAGTTTAATATTTCTTGACTAGCCATAAATTTTCGTATTTCTACCAGTTTGTTTTCGGCTCATCATCATCACTTCAACTTGTACAGGGCACAAAAAGAGAAGTTCGTTTGGACTTTCGAGGATGTACAGTCGCTACATACACGTGTACATATATGTACAGTGACGTACACCTTGCGGGTCGCATTGCACTGCAAGTTTAGCAACCCGACGCCTTCCCGCGGCGACCGCGGCCGCCGAGAAAAAAACCAACCGACTTCCTGCTCGGCTCGACCATCCGACTTCGCAACTTGATACAATGTACATATGTAGTCTATATTCATACACATCTGTATATAAAGTTTTTGTGGTTTTATTTTTTAAGATTACCGACCTTTACTGTGATTGTGTGTCGATTTGATATGCCAAAACGATTATTTTTTTTAACACATTGGACGTCTGTAAGTTATTTTTAGCAATAATAGCTCCAAGTAGTCATCAGTATTCAACGAAGAACTTGAACTTCTCATCAACAGATTGGTGTAACAGGGTATCGACCCCACCCGCATACAAGGGTACAAACAAGAATTTGCAAGCCGAGAACGGCAGCGCAACCTTATTTTTTGTGAGCCGACCTTTAAAAACGTTGAGTCATTAAATGCATATTTCCAAAAAGATGCATTAGAAACACGTAGGTAATGCAATGTCCGTCTGAGAGGCAGAGGTCAGCTCCAGTCGCTACAGACTGCAGTGTGTGCCGGTGTGTGCGTCGGTGAGAGCGGGCGATGCACCGCGCGCCTGTGTGCGTGGCGAGCGCTGCGCAGCCTCCATGCGTCTGCGGCCTGTCTAGACGCCCCCCCTCCCGCCCGCGCCCCGCCCGCGCCGCCCCGCTCTGCTGTGGTTAACACTACTTGCGAACAATTTCATTTGGTCAGGCTTTAATATAATCCTATGTGGTTTCATTGTAATCACGTCTGTAATAGTTACAATGTACTGATATAATAGCCATAAAACGCTGTTATGACATCGTTGACAACTTTCCAGAACTTACGTTTTTTTTTTAAATGATGAAAATTCAAACCCATTGCAATAAATAACAGAGCGTATCTTTAACAACCCTAAAAATAAAATATCTTTCGAACTAAATGTGAAACGTTAATCAGATTTTCAATTTCGTGCAATGCAGTCTGCACTTACAAAAATTATACATTCCAGCTTTCACAAAAACACATTCAAAAACCCGTAACGGACAACTAGTCCTTTATCATTCCAGATTTATATCTTATTCTTGTTACTGACAGTAATTACTGAGATCTGAACATAATGTAAGAATTCTTTTCTTTGTGTTAATATCCGATACAATTTATGATCGCAATCGTTAATGAGCTCGCTGGTAATCTGTTTAACTCTTTAAGAACTCGTGTACATATATATACAAGTGTAGTTATTAGCGATGGATCATAAACACGTCATTACAAGCATTCCTGAAAGCTCTAAAGCTCACACATGCGTGATATGCTGGTCTACAGCGCGGGAGTCGCCGGGAACGAGGCGGTAACTAAATAAATTGTATCTTACAAATGCGAAAGTTACGATGTTTGGATGTTTGTTACTCAATCACGCCAAAACGGCTGGACGGATCTGGATGAAATTTGGCACAGGCATAGGATACACTCCGGAATAGGACATAGGCTTTTTATCCCAGAAACCCCAACCCCAATACCACGCGGGCGAAGCCGCGGTCAAAAGCTAGTACTCACATATTTATGCTGTCAGAATTATAATTTAGACAACCCGATTCTTATCATTACATAGTATAAAACAAAATTGCTTACCGTTGTCCCTATGTATGCTTAGATCTTTAATAGTACGCAATAGATTTTGATGTGGTTTTTTTTTAATAGATAGACTGATACAAGACGAAGGTTTATGTGTATAATACATGCATAACATATTTAATATAAGCATTGCACCCGTGCGAAGCTGGGGCGGGTCGCTAGTATAATATAAAACAAAATTGCTTCCCGCTGCCCCTATGTATGCTTACATCTTTAAAAGTTTTCCAATTCAATTCATCTTTATTGTGGATCATAGGTAATTGTACAATATACAGATGGTGTTAATAAATAAATAATTTTGATGCGGATTTTTTTTTAATAGATAGAGTGATTCAAGATAAAGGTTTATGTGTATAATACATGCATAATATATTCAATATCAGTACCCGTGCGAAGCTAGGGCGGGTCGCTAGTACATTATATATATAATTTAGTACGTGGCAAATAAATTGAACCCGTTCGTACAATAACGCACAGCTCTCAACTTTGATTGAGACCCGAAAATTGGTTACTGCACAAGATCGACAGCCACGATGGTTCAACTTGTGTGCCAACGATTATTAAACGATGTAGGGGTCTCAATCGAAGTGGGGGGGACTTATTCGCCGCGTACTATAGCTTATTCAGTTAGGCTTTTGTAAATAAATCATTTATTTGTTGTTTGTTTTCAAGTTATTTTGCTATCACAGATTAGATGACCAATTAATAAAAACAGAAACCTTAATTGATTTTGAGCAAAAAGCGCAGTATCTACGTAATGTTAATACTCAATTTTAAGTACACAGCTACCTTTGTGTGTTTAATCCTTTATTTGCAAGCTTGGCAGGGTGCAGACGGGCAAAAAGGTTGAAGTGAGCGTAGAATGAGATTAGTCTGGAGCCGGCTTTGCGAGTTGCAAGCTGCGCCGGCCACCGCCCGCCGGCACCCGCTCCGAGCAACATAATAAATAAGAGGAGTCGATACAATGTTGCGGTGTACTCCGGCCCTACCTATACAATGTTGTGAGGTAGCTATAAATGGATGTGGACGTACCTACGTGTGGTGTGACCACCTGCCGCGGACTACCGCGCTCGCAGACGGGATGTAACCGTCGATTCCATGTTTCACATTATTACTTACTACTCCAGGTGTTAAGGAATTTATAAAAATTATTAAACTTGTGCTCCAAGCGAACGTGAACGCGTTCGCACACCTATCGTCTTTCTATTAAGTCTCTAATTACGGTACCCAAACGGTAATAAAGGAAATAAAGCCATTCTGAGCCATGTAATACATTAGCAAATCGATCACCGTTAAAAGTTATAATATATTGCATGTTGTACGAATACATGTAGTAGCCAAAACTCTTAGCCAGTCAAAAGTACAATTAATTAATTAAAACTGACACGACTGCAGCATTCGACTACAGTACATTTGACTGATATTGTAGTTAAAACTAGATTTAAACCGACTTAAAAAAATGAGGTTCTCAATTCGATTGTTTTTTTTTTAAATAATTGTTACTGTAATAATCGTTTATACCGCGTACATCGAGGGACTGGAACAGTTTGCCGGCTGCAGTCTTTCCGTCCGATTATAATTTAGGTGTCTTCAAGGCTAGAGTGAATAGGCTCTTAATAAACTAGTACGCCTTACCATCAACGATTGCATCACTGCTTACCATCAGGTGGGATCGCAGTCAAGCACTTGTTTATGGCAATAAAAAAAAAATATAAAAAAAATAACCACCAATCTGCATTGGACCTGTGTGGTGAATTACAGTCCATTCCCTCTTCTAGAGAGAAAGCCTCGGGCCCAGCGGTGGGGACATTACAAGCCTGATAATGCCATTACACAATGCCAATAACTTTTATTGCATTGTAGGTACATTTTATGGCTATCATTAAACGAATCAACTAAGAGACAAGTTTTGGTCGGCTCCAAAACGTATTTTATAACAAACTAAGAGAAATAAGCTGGTCCCGTGTTAATTTCAACTTTTATTTAAGTTTGATTTATCAATTAAGTTTTTCATAAATTTTAGGTAGGTGGATATTCTAGACAATATTGATTGTTCCACCAGCAATGTGCCGACGTCAGTCCTAAGTAGAATAAGCCGACTAACAAACCGACCGAAAAAGTCTTTCTGTTTGCAGGGCTTAAAGGAATTGGGCTGTCCTAAATTGGCGTATTATATAACCCCGCTGAACAGACAATAATTATCTGATAAATAATAAAACTTTCCTATTATTATTGTCTTTTTAAAGTGTATTTATTTCATTAAAAAAAAGAAGTAAACAAAAATGTCCAATATTGCTCACAGGCCTTCCCCAAGTGTCGCTACAAGAATTGGTCGTGTGCTTCTCGTATCCATCGGATTCCCGAAACCCTCAACAGGTCAAAAGAGGCCAGGTCAGGTCTTGTAAGAGGCCTGCGAACTTTCTAATATTTAAATGTTTACTTTTATTTACGTTCTAATCGGCTAAAATTGATTTTGATCAAAGTGGTTTACACTTTTAACCTGTCAAAGTCACTAGTCAGAAACTTATTGACCAACCTGTTTTAAAACTACTTTTGTATGAATTTTCAGTAAAAAATACTATTATCCAATTGAGATGTTTGACTAACATATAATTACGACTTGACTTGGAGCAGACTTCAAAAGAGTCTTAGATCACAACGATTCCTGTATCCTTTTATTTGTAATAATATGAAATGCAATGAATAGTGATCATTTTTAATGAGCCAAACCAAACCCATTCATAATAATAGACATTGAACTGGTCCCACGATAAAGAATACTTATGACGAATAAGTAAATATAGCATATTCAGTGATGATTTCATACGATCTGATGATGATTTTACGTACTTAGTTTTCAAGAAAGTCTGTGTGAATCATGCAGTCTGTAATAATCTCGCTGTTGTGATTTATACAACACTCTTGCCACTAAACAAATACGATAATTAATAGTTGTCCGGTGTGAGTCACCAGACGTGTTTGGTGTACTCACGTCAATCACTTTTATCGAAGCGGACAGATAACATGCTCATTGCTCATGTTAGAGTCAGCTTAAGGAAAATATTGCACTATATATTAACAGAAATTCGTAGTAGAAGGAAATATTTTTTGCTGAAATTTCGGCCTCCAATTCAAATTCTTTCTGGGAAAAGCGAACAGCTAGACAAATTTATAGCGCCCAAAAAAACAAGCCGAGCCGTCTGACATCAATTTCTGGGAAGTTTAAAATAAAAGACACATCAGCGTGGATCTAGACTAAACGTGAAATACCTGCGGTGCGGGTGATTCAGTGAAAATAGTCGCAGACGACTATTAATTCTAAATTACGTCACGTAATTGTCGATTGTGTCGGGAGCCCCGTTTCGGTGTGAAACAAATATGTGAAAGCGGTCGGTTAACTCACGACCTCCTGGATCAGTCGTCTAGACACATACAGATACGTGCTGCTAAATGGGCGGGCTTTCCCCTCGCCGCAAGAACGATGATGATCGGCGCGTGCGTCACTGTACTGCAACAACTCATAAAACAACCTAGTTGTAACCAAACCCAATTGAAGTGATTGCGTAATGGTGTCCGTGGACACCGCGGAGTCCCGTCAAGACGGATCGCAACGCAACACCGTTGGAAACAACAAATGATACACCGAACAGACTAAAATTAAATTAGTGTTTTTATTACTAAAGTGTTTTGTAGTTGTTTGTGTAGCAAGCCGAAGTGGATCCTTGTTTGATATGTAATGTTTTCCTTTATTTTTGTGATCAAAGAATTTGCTGCTCAACAATGTTGCAGTTGGCAATTTTATATTTCATATAAATTAAACATTTAATGAACTTACATTCTCGGCTCGCTAAAAGTCGGACTCGAGCTCATGAACCTGTTTACCTCGTCTACCTGAGCGTGAGTGCTGACACATACGAACGACACTTCATATATTATGTATTTATACTTGTTGAGTTTCAGGTGACCCAAAACCCGGCCAAGTGCGAGGCGAGTTGGTTTAATTTGTTTCGTGAAATTGTATCACATCATGAGAAAATTTCAGGCCGTAAGCTATTTCAGTAACAGTATATAATATTACATGTATAGAAGATTTTTTCTTTACTAAGTTTTTCTTTGTCTACGTTTTATTCTTTTTCAGCTGGCTTGTGATACGGCACACATGCATCGGGTGAAACAAATGACGTCGTTAATAACAGTCTGACGTTGCGTTGGTCTTGTCTGCTGGGGCATCAAACTTTGCAAACTGAAACTGCAAATAATATTTTACATTTTAAACATCTAGCTATTGAACGCAGACGTTTTACCTGTAATAATAAAATCTACCTACCGTACCAGTAGGTGGATTCAACAGGAAAAAAGAACAAACTGATTAAATATATATTTACTACGAATTTCCTTGAAAAAAAAAGTTTTATTTCTCATATTGGTGTCGTGTAGAGCGGTGTACAATTTGTCCGCGACGTGGCCTATTGTTTTGGATTAGTACAAAGTGGCGGACTAATGATTGTCCTCCAGTCGTGTCGTAATCACGACCTTGGCCTGACGCGCACTTCGCCACTCTTACTAATATGCGTACATTTATTTTTGTACTTATTCTTGAGCTTTTAACGACTGCGATATTTGAGAGGGCACGGTCAATGTCGTTTGGTGTAAATTATTCGAACTTCGGAATTAATTACAACACCTTGAAATAACTTTGAGCTTAAGACAATTACATTTTTTAAACAATATACTTTACAATTTAAATGTGTTTTTCAATGCCACGATAGGCACGGAGGTTATTGTACTTAACATAAATTAAACGTTTTAACGATAGCAGGAACTTGATCTAACTCAATAACGTGCAAGCGGATTTCAATTACAACTAGGTACTCCTGAAAAATGTTGCCTGCAAGTGGCAGATCTGAACATAATAACTATCAGATCTTTTACGATTTTTCTACTTAATAGAATGCTATTAGGTTTGTGTATAGGTGATTTATAGAACATGTACACTGTGTTATAGTTGTCAGATCATGTTCCATGTAATAGGTAGTGGCTGCAGCAGGCAGACACGGCCGAGCCGAGCCCCGCTCGTGCCTGTATTAAAAATTCGTCTGCGGCTCGTCTAGACGCGCTCCGCTTACATTATGTCGTCACCACGTACCACAGCCCACCACAAACATCCACTCGACTTATGCATCTAGCTCGTGTAGAATTAGGGATTGATTTCGGCGTCTGAGCATAATATACCTATTATACGTATGTATTATGTATCTTTTTGTTATTATAAAGTCTGCTTAATGCATTCCGAATGACCGGTGTCTAGACGAGTGTTTTGTGTACTATTGTAATTTTCGCCTGGTGCACGGGTGATGAAATATAGTTGGAAGAAATATTTCTATCAATAAAAGGAATAATCGTACCTAATCGTTTATGCTCAGCTTGTCAATTGAATGGTTGGATTTCGGTTTAGGTATGTCGTACATTTTAGTCTAGTGGGCTTCTGACTAAAAAGTTACTGATTTTGTCTATATATTTGTTATGGAAATTTAGCCAGAAATCAAACGCCTGTAACATCTGTCAGTTGAATGTTCGTATATACTTTGTGATAACAATAACGAAATGAATTATCAACAGCTCCAGAAGGGAGACACGTGCAAGTTGATAAGGGAAATTATTTGCTGCTTGCAAATAATTTTACCTTTTCGACAACGAAATTATTCAGCTTAACGTTACATGCACCTTTACCATTAAAGTTTACTGAGTAGACCAACTGAATACGACCGCAAGACTTTCGTATCTAAAATTTAAATGAACGTCAGACGGGCTGGCTAGAAGAGTAATAAACTAGTATTTTGATTTGAATTCACCAACAAAGCACTTTGCTTGTATGATGAATATAGTTCTCGTATAAAGTATAGTCATGTCTAGTTTACAAGTCGTGGTAAGTCGCTTGATAATTTAAACTCTCTAGACACCTCTCGTGTACGAGTCGACGACACGGCGCTCTCTCCGAGTGGATCCTGACAAAGTCGCTGCACCTCTGTGCACACACCACGCTGCACTGTTTGCGAATACCTAGCTATCTTATTAGTGTTGTGTCTACACACGAAACCCGTTGTGTACTCTTTCTGGCCATTACGAATTTAAAAGCTTCAAATAAGAAAATAAATATGACGTTAAACGTTTTGGTCTCCAAAAACTGAGTAGTTAATGTTTACAACCAAAGACTAAACTACGTAATTGTGGAGCCTCGGGTGTAAGAGGAACTGAGACGACTTTTTATAAGAAAATTATATAGTACCGAAAATAGCAAACCGTCTCGCCTTATACCTAAAGTAATAACAGTAACTAAAGACGATTCTAGCAGTCTCCAAATTCTCAAACATTAAACATTTGTTAAACAATAAGGACTACCTACCTACCTGGGCACGGAATCCGAGATGTGCCTGAAGTGTCTTCATTTTAAATTCTATTATCGTCGAAACATTCGAATACATAAATATGTACCTACTGCTAACATTTCTTGTTTATATTATGACGTACATGTGTTCACAGACTTGGATGCAGTGGGTCGTCTATTAAAATCTAATTTGAAATCGTTATGGCTTGTGTCTGATATGAATCTCCAGACATGATTACATTCATTTTTATTCATAGCGTCGTGCAGATACAACCAATGTAAAAAGCCAATGGCATTTGCTGCAAAATATATGGTGTGTCAATCATTACAATATTCAATGCACATTTGGCAGTTGGCTGTTCGCTTTTTGTGCGGTAGACAAATAACAAGAGCATATGCGGCTGAGCCGGGGCGGATGGCTCGTCTAGACACACAATTCATATTCGTCTATCCCCAGACTGATCTTGATCGGCGTCCGTAAAAAATATTACAGTCTCGAGCTGCGGAAAACAGAGACGTCAATTAACAGCTGTAAATTGTTCGACAGTTTGCGCTCAGACACAACTGTGCAACTTTACATGTTTGATTACGGATCGTGCTCTGCGGGCTCTACCATTGTGTTCATGACGCACAGTATATTTACAAAATTTGATATTTTCCATAATGTTTTGTCTTTGTCATAATTATGAAGAACCCATTGTTGATACCTGTCAGTGACTCAGGTATGAGCTGACTCATTTAGGTTTAGCCACACAATTTGATTAACTATTCTATACGTTGACCAGGAATATGAAATCTACCACAACCAAAATGAGCTAATATATCATCCCATTTCAGCCAGAAAGGTGGTAGAGGAATTACGATTCCCGCGGGTGGGTCTGTCGTTTATATTCCCTGACTGCTAAATATTTTAATTGAATGGTTCCTGTTCTTACAGGAAAGTTACGAAGATATAATCCACCAGAACCCGTAATAAATTAAAGTTTTTATTAAGATTTTTTTTTTTTTTGAGTGATTAATTTCTACTTCGCAAATACAAAGCTTCGCAGGTCTCCATCACAACGAAATTAGCTAAGTAAGGCTTAAAAATTTAATTTATAAATTGTTTTGTACATTTAGTAGCTATCTAAACATCATTTTCATAAAAGTAAGCCGGCCTATGAGCAATTATTGCCGTTAGTCACTTTAAGGCCATGAAAGAAAATCAAAAGGCATTAATCTGATTTTGCAATGTCATTACTCAATTTTGTTATAAAAGTGCAATATTAATGCGTTTGAGGTAAATCTCCATTGCGATATACTTTCATTATTTCTTGAAACACTTGTGGCTCATTATTAAATGACGAATTTCATTACTGCATCTTAAAATGTTGCATCGCGTCCAGTTTTCCAGTTGATCTCGAAAGTGGACGTACGTAGTGTTCAGGCTGGTTCATTATGTTATACTTGCTTAGTGTCTGGCAGGTGGTAGGTATGTAGGGTTGGTCGGTTGGTCGCAGCGGCCGCTGCACCTTGTGGTGGAACTGGTCGGAGGGGTGGCGGGGTGCGGGCGGCTCGGGGCTCATCGACCTCGGCGCGAGCGCTTCCACGGCGGCGCCCGCGAGCCGCAAAAAAGCGCCTAACCCAAATTTCGGTAGCTGTCTGGCACGAATGCACGATCTCTCCCGTCGCTCGGCGCTGGGCGGGTGGACGCGCCGCACATTCGGCTGTGTGTAATCAGCCCGCGTGCGTGCGCCTGCAGCGGCTCTAATCAAGCGGTTAGTCACGCTCGTGTCACACTTTTCGTTATCAACATTTGTTTTGCTGACAACAATAAGTGAAGCAGGTTATCTATCCCAGTTATTTACTAACCCAGCTACTGTATTGAGCTACAGTTATAATACACATGAAAGTATAATAACAGTCTGATTCCCAAAGTTTTTAGATCAATTCACAATCAGTATATCTTTTCAAGCATAGGCTCCAACTCTTCCATTATATCATCAATTCATAATATGATAGTTTAACTCGTTGCTATCACGTTTTCAAGGAACTCATCAGAAGATATTGCAAGGTGGAGATTATGAAAAAAAAATTGGTAATCTTAAATCGATCACCAGAAGATAATACATACCTAACGATATTTATAGTTTCTTACGTATCGCTAATTAATATATAAAAACAAATCTTCTATGTATATTGAGTTGCAATTTAAAATATACCATGAATATTTCTTCTAAAGTTAGATATAAATTACTTTTAATAACATTGAGGCAAATTTTAAGAAATACGGTAACAGTAATAAACGGTAGTGAAAAATTCGAATCGGCAGACACCATTCATCATACAAAATAAATAATATGCAAACTGAAACTCGTAATTAAACAGTGCCAGCTGTTTTAAGACTGTATGTAATTTATTGGCACATAAGCTTCCGCGTCCT
Source organism: Mythimna loreyi (assembly GCA_029852875.1). NCBI lineage: Eukaryota > Metazoa > Arthropoda > Insecta > Lepidoptera > Noctuidae > Mythimna > Mythimna loreyi. The sequence goes on from CM056780.1 coordinate 9,420,768, forward strand.
TCAACTCATGTATAACAGCTGATAACAATAGATACCTAATTGATAATGACCTTATCTCTACGAAATAGCGTGATATTTGACAGGCCGATATATCGTGACACTCACACCTCTAGCAGGCATTTCCTATGTGCTCCCTTTACTAAAGACTCTACTTTTTTATGGTAGGTAAAAAAGTCATCGAATAACGAATCCCACTCTTGGGCTAAGCGGGAAATAGTGTCAGACTCTTATTGACTAAACAATCTACCCCGTTCCTCCCTTGCCTTAGTCCCAAAGCCCGGGTGTAACGCTTTCGCACCAACCCTCGGCTTCAGGAGGCTTCAACCCTGAAGGACCCCTACAGTTTGCTGACAACTCCATAAGGCGCGCGGGAACAGTTCACGCCGTCGACGACTTGGGCTCGGTCTGGACTGTTACCAGACAACCGGACAGCGAGCTACTCATTGCTCACCGTCCACAAGCCCGCGCCTACGATGGCCGGGTATCAGCAGGATCGCGGCGGCGACAACTACGGCGAGGGCGCCGTTGCCTTTGCCTTACGCGGTCGGCCTCCTCCTTCACTAGCATTATTGCCTCGCAGAAGGAGGTGACTAACGACTCTACTAACGATTGATTCACTCGTCACGCATGGACGGTACGAAGAAGCGTTATCATTTATCTCTAAGTGCCTATCTAGACGTTTGTGATTGATAATAGATACGGAATATCGTTTATTGATCAAGACTTGTGGCGAGACTCTTTCTTGCTCCTTTATTTATAACAATAAGCAAAATTAATCGAGTTTTCTTTCAAGTCTATAAAATTAATGACTGCAAATCATTATTTAGTAACGTTTAATGTTCCGTATCAATAGTAAGTGCTTTATCAAGTTTCTTTTATCGAATCGTTTAGGTACTTGTCTCTCTTTTATGTGGAAGGAATTAACTGTAACCATAACTACGTTTCACAGAACGGCGCTGGACTACTACAGTCCTTTCAAAATTTAATTAGGTGTGGTATTGAAATAAAGTTAGCCTGGCATAGCATCAGCTTTCTAATGTTCCTGTTGCTGGGATTCAAGCCTCTTCTCTAGGAGAGTGTGTAGGCGGTAATTCACCACGCGGGCCCAGTGCAGGTTGGTGGATGTCACGTCTTCGAATTTATTGGTTCTAGGACATGCCCGATTCCTCACGAAGTATTCCTTCACTGGTTTGAATGCAGTGGTTTGAACCGGCTTCCTTACACTTGCAAGTTGGACTCGTTACCATTCGGCCACCACTGCTCCCTAAATAAAGATGATTTTAGTTAAATAGGATTTTTATTGGTTGTCATCGACGTCATATCTCCGTATGATTTACCCAAACACGTATTTGTGTGTGAGCAAACTGAACAGATGAATGTGGGTCAGTTCGATCGGAACTCCGGATGGTGGCGTCTGAATAGACTTCATCAAACGCTGAGACCGTGTACTAGGGGTGGCACGGAAATGGTTATATCGGAACCAAAGTCGGAAGCGGAGTTTTTAAATTTGCTAACATACGACATAAGAAAGATGTCATGTGTTATGGGTAGGTCTAATAAAATAAAATTACACACATTATTATCAGATATATATATTCCTTTTATTAATTGAAAAAAGTTACACATAGGAGTAGACCTAGTATAGGAAATAAAAAAAATAAATGAATTTAAAGCATTAATAATGTCTTAGTAGTGAATAGTAAATTGAATTAAATAGGAATGATCCGAAGTGACTCCAAAAGATGCAAGCTAGAACAGGGTTCCCAACTTCCCACGGAACGCGGAAAGCATAAATTTGTAACTTCCGATTAAAATTGTATCGCGACCGAAATCGGTATCGAATGTTAAAACCTATCGGAAGTTCCAAACTTTCGGTATCGAAATGAAACCTCCGTTACATCTCTGCTGTGTAACCACGTAATCTTGACACTAAAACTGTTGTACAAGGATTAAGGTCAAAGGGTTTGTAGCTCAAACTAATTATGTATAAGGTTAGACAGTTGTTGTGTACTACAATATCACAATACCCACAATTCGCCAGACATAAGCCCTATACACATAATAGAGTTAAGGTATTTATGGTTAGAGTATATTTAGATAATAGTATGATTACTGGAATATTCCAGTATATTCTGATAATGGTATGTTTACCTCTACATCACAAAAGGTACTGATGAATCAGAGAATTATCCGACCACTACTACGAAAAACATCTTTCTCCTTTAGTATGTAACATTTTCATCCATTGTCCACTGATGGAAATACCCGAATAATGATTAATTACATCTTTGTTCCATGTTTATCGTATAAACATGGAACAAAGATGTTTCGCTTATAGTTCGCTATACCAACACAATTAATGTTACGCATTAGTGATACTATTATGTGGATTAGACAGGTACCTATAGAAACTGATAACAATGTCCGTAGTAGGTGTGAAGAGTAGACGATACCGATGTTGCTGATATGATAAAACACACACACGCTTACGCACCTGCATGTACATACGTGTACATATATGATATATGTGAACTTCACACATGTGCACTCATTGTGGTTGTGTAGACAGATACATTCCACCACATGTGTGATTTGTGCGTTTTCTATCAGAATTGTTATTGATTTATTGCAACACGATATTATGGCTGTCGATGTAATGAAGTCATCTTATGTAATTCTTCAGGCCTGTTACCAAACTCAGCACTTTTTAAACGATCTCAGTAGAAAATATGTAACACAAGTTGCCTAAAGATAAACTCATACGTTTTCTACGAGGTAATTGAAAGTTAAATAAATCAAAACATCATGTTAATATTGGTTTAATTTAAGAACTATCAAGAACGATAAGCCCTGTAATTCTATAGCTAAAGAAAGGTTAGTCAGATGGTATAGTTACATCATTACCTTTACGATCATCATAATATTTCAAGGTACCCCTTTTGCCGAAGATGGATAACTTTTTTTTTGAGATGGGAAATTATCAACCTCTAGGTTGTAGCTACAAGGAAACACATTACACACGCAACATACAATATTTAAAAAAAAACATTGAGTCCAACATGAATATAAGTATACCGGTGCAAAACGAAGCTCGGAAGATTTTCTGGGACCTCTGTCACTGCAGCTGCTGCAGAAACAGAAGCGTTATCGTCCAAGTTAGCTAGTAAATTGGTACTATAGCAGCTAGAAAAGATGAGCAGACGATGAGGCGGCTAGGGATCACGTGGAAATACTCGACCATCCGCATGATATTCTGATAGTTTATAAAAATCTGTAAGAGGCTCTCCGAGGGTGTTCGAAGATTACGTTTTCAAAATATTCTTAGCGCCTCTATTATCTTTTCGATGTTTTACTAACTTGATATGTTGATTACAGATAAGTCTGTCTTTCAGAACGAAGCGTAGAGATAACGCTATCAAGTCAAGTCGGTTGAAGTTTTTATCTTTATGTAATGTTTTGGGTCTCGGTGTTATGAAATACACGAAATCAAGCTAGACTATTCGTCTATGATTTTCTTTGATAAATATAATCCCGGTAGTTAGGTACTATCAGTCTGCGATAATGTTCCGCAGCCCTAGAATGCAAAGGGCAACTGAAGAACACAGCTGGGTTTTATACCGTAAATCTGACACGCCGTTTCGCTCCACTTTCTTGATTTGATAGGAACCCTAGAATCTTTATTCATTAGAAATCCTCTTGCTTGTTAACTGAAAAAATGTTTCGTCTCCAACTTAGCCCTCGCTTTGTTACAGGGTTGCTTAAACTCTTGAGCCCCAAGCGAAGCCGGCGTTCGCACATCTATTGTCTTCCTATTATGTATCTAATTGCGGTACTCGAAAGTTAACCTTTTGACTACCTTAATTACAGACACAATTAAAGAACAATAGGTCTCGAGCGCCGGTGCTCACTTAGGGCTTAATGAAATAAAGCACATCAACCTACTGCCAATATTATATCATGGTATGTATTCTGTAGGACGCTGAACACTTTTTGATATGGGTCCTTGACATCTAACGAAATCTTTAAAGGAAAGCACTAGATTTCATGGCGATAACACTAGCCCAAATATAATCATCATTTGAGATGAAACCACTACAGTACAGTATTAATTACTGGCGATAGGTGTCCCCCAGTATCATCATATTAAACGATTGACCTTTGTACATAAATAAAACTGAAGTGTCAATTTTAATATATGCATAATCATATTCGATAGTCATAACAAATTGCTAGTTTAGCTGACTTTCGTGTAATTTTGTGAACTTGACGCGGAGGAAGTCGCTGTCAACAGCAAGTTTTCTCTAAACATATTAATAGTTACTATGCGTTCCAAATATGAATAGGATCGATTGCCATGTTGTGACGTCACGTCGTACTGTCAACGAAGAAATTTTGGAAGGAATCGTTAACTAGATATATACCCTAAACTTGTGAGCCCTAAGCGAACGCCGGCGTGGGCACACCTATCTAACTACCTTCTTTAATTGTGTCTGTAATTACGGTACTCTAAAGGTTAACTCTATTTCAATAAACAACTGTCCGTAAGTCTCGTATTTAGGGTTGTACCTGCACTCGTTCGAGACAAAATCGATAATCCGGGCAGCGAGTGCAACGTATTCACAGGACTATCGTGACCGCACAACACCTATACATCATTATTGTCTGAAATCAATTGAATTCAAACTGTTGCAGTCGTTTGTGCATATAACGCTCTCACATGATTCTGTCTGCTGCAGTTTGCAATGATAAGCGGCATGTTCTAAAATTATTTTTTTGATGTAAGATAAAAATATTTATCTGCACGTTTATTTTGTTATGTAATTTTATGATATCGTAATATATGATATCACATACTTAGTCCAAAGTACACAATTGCACGTAACTCTCCGAACTATCGATTAGATCCAACACTAATTTGGACTCAGCTCGACTGTTCTATTAAATACAAGTAACAATCATGTTATTGATTCAACGCAACGATTTGACCAATTGATGGGTTGATGGGTCGGGCCTGTGCTCGGGCCCATACGACACACATTCAAAATTGTTTTATAATAACAATGAGTAATAATCATTTCAAGAATTCGTTGGCATGACTCAAATAATTGAGTTATGAACACTTCATTAATATTCCTTCCATTTTCATGAAATCTTGTTTCATGTCTGCATACTTTCAGCGTGCGTCATGAAATATTTACATAGATGAAATTTTCTGTTATATTTCTTAAAATAGGCATGTACATAAAGAGACGTATCATTATTTAAATTAACTCGAACTTGAAATTATGACATTTCATGTGCTTCATAAAAAACTGAAGTGTTGGAAATTCGTAACAATTAACGCTTAGCATCCAATTAAGCTGATTTTTTACGTTCTTTAGTGCAGACAATGAGCGTCCAAATTATAGGTTGCACATTGCTCACCTATAATTATATCTATTAAATAAAATAGCTCAGATTCTGTCTGTGCATTTTACATAACTTAATGAATGAATCGGAATTTCCCGCAGCAAGAGACGCCGCCTAGCGGCAGCTCCCGTAGTCAGCTCAAAATTAGCTAGGTACAGTTTCATAGACAGAGTTTAATTACATAGCAGACAATTATGCGCCAGACAGACGTGATAACTCTGTCTAGGTCATTTCGTTTGTACGATGAGAGCTAAAATAATTTGAGCATTGTACGTACATTACTACTTGCCTACGTGAGAAATATTGTACTGCACGTACGCATTGTCGACTACAGAGAAATCTTTAGAGAAAATCGCTGCTCACAAGAGAATGATTTTACGACATATTGACTGTTTATTGAATAGTGATGCGACAGCTATTGATCGAGTCGATGTTGAAGAGGCAACAACTGTGAGTGACAAAGTGTATTGTATTTAATAGCTCTCAGTGCAATGATGCGCATGCGCAGATGAAGGCCGTCCGTGTGAAGTGCCACCGAGATCCATAGATTACCCCCTTTTTTAACTTATTTGAATTCATCAATTAATACCTCTTACTATGGGTGGGAAAGGAAAGTTAGGCAATTATTACTTAAAAAAATAGTATTATTACTTAATAAATTAAAGTTTTCTTTCAGTTGCCATTTTCTTTAAAACATTTCTGCAATCCTGGCAGTTATTGATAATTCTTCACTTATTTGTCTATTTGAGGTTTTCGATATGCGACTTCGTCTTCTCGGACGGTGAGCTACTCATTAGTCGCCGTCCGTAATCCCGCGCCTACAGTGGGCTGATTTTGTTCTGCAACTTCCGATGCCAGGACTGTCTCCAGTACAGAATAGCTCGTAAGCATGTCCTCTTCCCCATGCTTACACCACCAACTGTGAGATTCTCAAAACACTTGAAAAGTTGTCGCTTTTAGAGACTTGCGTCGTATAAACTAGTGCTCCTCAGTAGTAGCACTAGTTTATACGACGTCACATCAAGTTACATCAAATAAAAAAAACTTGCGGATTATAAGTGCGTTAAACATAGATCTTATAGTATGAAAAGTGTCTCTATGGGTACTGAAGGATAGACAGGATAATGGGCTTATAATCCTAGCTTCAATAGGTGTCAAGGCAGGGGCTGTCACTCTTCACTAAATAACGAGCTTTTCCACAGAGGAAAGATACGATAGCTCAGGCTATAAAGTATCAAGATAATAGCCCCCCTAGCCAAGTTAAGGTCGTTTCGTTAACGTCGGACGCTTTGAGTTGGTCACGCCCCAAATTCCTTTGTTCTGACGTCATCTCAACGTTCATTCACGTAGTCAGAACCAAGGAATTGGAGGCGTAGCCTATTTCAAGCGTTCGACGTTAACGAGACGACAGTAACTTGACTAGAGGGGCAAAGATTTCCTGCAGATCCTCCTGAATCGTGGGAGGCTTTTAATAAGAACATGAAAAAATAGCAAGCTAATAGCTTAGCTTGCTATTTTTTCATGTTCATTTAAATAGTTTTTAGACTAGCTAAGAGTAGTTTAAAAACTATTTAAATAAACGAAGCTGTGTCAGTACGAAAAAACTAGGCAAATGTGTGTCGGACTCGCACACTGAGATTTCCATAAGGTGAGATAGCGGTCAAGCGCAAACCTATAATTAGTAAAAAAAAAACAAACCAACTTATGGCAATAGTTAATTTCCCAAATCGAGTCCTGAAGATTTTATCGAACAGTTTTGTGACTTGTAACTACAAACTTTCAGTATTCAGATTTATTCCTATATTTGTGCTGTAAGACCTTGCTTTAGAAGTTTGATTTTTTCATAACTTGAAGAGACCTCAGACTTGATTATATAGTTTTAATTACAACCTCCACACGTTTTCGAGATAAAGGGTCTTGACAGACAGAGAGACGGTCAACAAAGTGAAAAACCATAAAAACACGCCAACTTTGTGACCATTTTGCTTAGCTAAGTGTGCAGACGCCGAAAACAAATTCTAATGCGTGTTTAGCTACACAATTGGATGGATGGAGAGGGAGAGGGAGACCAAAGAAAATATGGATGGATTGTGTGAGAAGGGATATGAAAGAAAGAGGATTTAGTGATAGCGAGACGGGTGACAGGACAGAGTGGAAGAAAAAGACATATTGCGCCGACCCCAAATAAAACGGGACAAGGGCAGGAAGATGATGATGTTTAGCTAAACAATTTAGCTTAGTTCTTGACCTGTAACCTATAATCAGGTTATAGCTCCACAGGACGATTTCTTTGCCGTAGTTAGATTACTCATGATCAGAACTACATATCATACAGAACCTTGTCTACGAAACTTTTCATCATCATCATAATTTCAGCCCGAAGACGTCCACTATTGGACATAACTCTCCCCTAAATGTCGCCACAACGATCAGTCTTGTGCGTCACGCATCCATCGGAACTCTTAATTACACATTATGTAACGAACAAGTAATGTAATATCGATATATGTACTTGATATATAAACTACACGTGGCCCCGTTCACTGACCTAAATAGAGAGTAGGTACCTAATAAGAGGAGTCACAATTTCATTAGTCTCTACAATTTATTACATTGCTTACGTAATGAAAATACATTTACTAGAACGGTATGAAAATCGTTGGGCATGGTGAATGTCCCGGTTTATATTAAACAAGGCTATACTTGTTATGAGTTGCAGTTCAGGACATTTGTCCTTATTATAGGTACTTATTTAAGTACCTATAATTATTATAGACACAATAAAATGATATAGTGTCTGAAGTGTTTCATGCTGTGTATCTGCTTAGACGTTATTAAATAATTATACTTTTTTATTTTATCAATTTCATCATCATCAGCCTTTTTTTTTTTTAATTGCAATAAACTAGTGCTTGACTGCGATCCCACCTGATGGTAAGCAGCGATGCAATCTTTTTTAATGTTCAGACTGCTGGGACACAGGCCTCCACTCCAAGAGAGGAAATGGGCCATAATCCACCACGCGGGCCCAGTGCCGATTGGTGGATGTCACATGTATTCGAAATTTTGGTTCTAGGACATGCCGGTTTCCTCACGATGTTTTCCTTCACCGTTTTGAGAGCAGTGGTGATGAAATAAATTACACAAAGTAATGTGCCAGGCTGGGTTTGAACCCGCAACCTACAAATCTTAAGTCGGGGGCGTAACCACTCGACCACCACTGCCACACCAATTTTCAAATTATAAATGATTGAAACTATAATTTATATATTGTAATGTATTCAATTTAATCCATTTATTATCGTATAACTATTTTATGTCAGTAATAATGTTGCTGTGGGTTTATTACTGCCTGAAATAAACGATAAATAAATAAAATATGGATTACATCTGGTGTAAAGGGGTGGTGAGGAGAGTAATGATTTTGAAGGATCGTGTGGGATAAAGCCTGATGATATAGGGTTTTTTTTATATATGAAATCCTCCTATGACTTCTTTTACTCTTCTTTTACATGGGGCAAGTGGGCGCATCAGACTTTCACTGACTAGAATCTATGTTTTTTAGTTTCCTTTTGCGTTCTAAGACCACGGTTTCCTTTTCAGAATATCCCCATGACCCTAGCGTGTATACATACGTGACCATAGCATGCTGGGCCCTTATGGTTTTGTTGACATAGCTTTAAGGTGTGGAACAAAAGGTGCCATCGACGACTCGGGCAAAGTCCGGTTACCGGACGGTGGGCGTCAGTCGTCGTCTGCAAGAGGGCTTCAGCGTCACAATGTCTTCAGCTCATGGTTGTTAAAAAATATTTGTAGAATTGTTTTCTAATGTTAAGTACCATTTTATATAAGGTAAAGCTTAAAAGTTTTCCTTTGCGGTTACAAAGTATGCAGTAAAACTGTTTCACATTTAATAATTCACGTTCTTTTCACTTTGATCGTGTATTGTTTTTGTAAAAGTCTAGAAAGTTAGCGAGAGTTGTCAGATAAGCTAACTTTAACTCTGAATATCTTTTTGCGCAGAACGACTGAAAACTTTGGCTTACGTAATTAACTCATTAATTTTATTGTAGTCGGCCTAATGCTGAAGAAAGTCGGATTGTTTTTTTTTTTTAAATTATTCCTAGATTTAATTTAATTTTCCACTGGAATGAGATTGTTCTAAGTTAGACAATTCCGACACAATATTCTTAACTACTCCTGAAAGTAAGCACTGATTAGTACCGAAATACATTTCAGCTGTCATGCATATCGTACAAAATATTTTAGGAAGGTGCTACTGTATTTCCAAACAGCTTGTCTTCGCTACGCGTAAGTGACTGTAACTTGCATACGCAAGTGTACCTAAAGGTGAGAATGTGTGTGTACTTCAAAGTTTGTTACTTCTCCACGTTCAAAAGGCGAATGGGGATGAAATTTAGTACAAGGTTGACCATGATCTGGAATAGATACTTTTTATCCTGTTAGTATGTTCCCTATGGTAATCTTATGGTATGTTCCCTATGGTAATTGTCTACTTTGAAGCAATCACTGGAAGCATCTAATATGAGTATCCTATATCTACAACTATCGCTACTTCTATTTACAGTACCTAAATAGCAAAAAGTAATGTTTCGTTTATTATTTGTTAAACCTTTTATTCGTAACTAGGGTAATAGTCCACATAATACGTGTAATTTGATATTCTAGATTACCCGCCAGCCACCATAATCTCTTTTTACTGAACTTTGTTGTCGTTATCTATTGACGAAGTTCAAACCCAAAGCACACAGTCACTGTGTATTTATTCAATTACGTCGCTTGTCTATGTCCTAGACTTGGTAACGTGTCTAGACTTCACATAACATCTTGGCGTCATAAAATATAACAGATCAAAGACCTCGATTTAAAGACGTAAGAGAGACTACACACGTGTAACATAAAGTAAACCATCGACATGAGAGAAATAAATGTTCCCATAACCATGGCTAGACTAAATGTTGGGTAATAAATTATACGAGGACTTCTAAAAGGGGTGAGTAGAGCTCCAGGTTACACTGGACTAAAGGCACACATTATTTTGTTGATGAAAGACAATGCAGTCTAAGGTGAGTAGGTAAATAGCAGGTATCAACTCCAAACTCGTAACTGCAACCGAGAATTATCTAAATGGAAAACCCAACAGCGTTTCGCCTTGACATCGAACACGCTACGTTCGTCTGCCGCACTTCCGACTACAACAACGGTTTAATGCAATAAAACTCTCCAATTTTGACTGCTTTATGTTTGTGCAGTGCCATTAATCATGAACTCATATTACGAACTATTAATTCCACATGGATAATTTGTTTCATACAGATACTCCTACATCAGAGTCTATGAAACCGTCTGGCTCCATTGATTTCTATCTTCAATAATCACCTGCTTCCTCCCTATCTCACCGTGAATCAGTTTTAACTATAGAGCAAGTGTTATTTTTTGCCCGTTTGAGTCAGATCCTAATCATATGACTTGTTAATTGCTATGTTATATGTTATTTATACTGTGTCCAACACATGATACAGCGTCCGCTACTGTTTTTAATAAAAAATCTGTCTGGCTTCTTTGCTTATTTTTTATGGTGAATCTATACAAGGTTTACTTGTATTGGCAATACACCTGTAGGTTTTGTTATAAGGTCGTTGTTGAATGTCTAAATATATTAAAACCTTCGCGTTTGTGGTCACGATATTTCACATGTTTATTCTATTAGGATGAAGAGGGCGTAGTTGTATAGTGATTGTTGCCGCCTGACGTACGGAATGGTAACGGATACGATGACTTGGACTGGTAATCCCCATAATATTTCTGCGAAAAATATTACTTGGGGATAAGGAAAGGTTGCTACATTGCGACGTTAATGACATGGAAACGAAATCTGACACTGGGTACAAGATTATGATAGTCGCTGCCTGTGTTGAATCTGTACAAGTAGGTTACTTTTATACCAGATGTTCGGATAGCCCTACGTATACTTCGAAGTAAGGGTTAAAACTGTGTTCTTATTTTTTCTTTGCCTTATTATTTCCTGTCAATGCTGATGATTCTATTTTTTTCTAACAATATTTTACAACCCAATATTTTACATTTACAACCCAACTATGTAAATGTATACAATAAGAAAACGCACTTAGGTGAAGGTCTCCTCGTATATCGAGACAGCTGGGCACACCGTGCCTAGAAGACTGACATTATGCCAAGTTGAATGGCAATGCTAATTATTTAGGTAAAGAGCGAGCTAGTCTTTTGGTGACGTGGTGTTGACTAATCGGCAAGAAATGGGCATCTTTGATGACGTGCATTCGGAACCCATGACTCATGGGTTTCGCTCTTAATCAGCTCAAAACTTTAATTAGCAATTGGTTAAACTATCATGTAGATTTACGTCGCTTTGGGTTATATCCCAACTTTTTTTTAATTACTAACCCATGTTCTAATTTCGATTCGTAAATATATCGTAGTCTCTTTCTCTTACTTTAGATGCCAAATGAAACTGAAACCAACTGAAGTACTCACATAGATGTGACATGATCTTGGCTGCTCGATCGACGTTGAAATGTTCCAACTAGGATATAATTATACTTTTAATTATAATTGATTGCGTTCTGATTTAGATTAAATATTGCTTCCTTACTACCAGATAGCAGTTAATGGTAAGTTTATGTGTATAGCACTCACTACATAACTGTACCGATGTTGTCAACACCGAATGGTGTGTCATTACTGTAAGTGTCACTAAAGAGGATTATCTATTGTTATGGCTAAAAACAGTTGCTTGTGCGAGTGATGGTAAACAGTAAAAGTAAATCTATTTTAGTGTCACTCTTGACCTTTCATGCATGCTATCTATTTATAAATGATGTCTCATAGTCCCTCCGTGGCTGGTCACGTCACAAGCGACCGCGCCGCGGCACAGGGGTGTCATGTGTCGTCTATGGTCACCGTCGATCGTTATCGTCGAGTGCATCGCTACACTGCAACAATACCGTTTGAAAAGATAAGCTGCTGATCGAAACAGTCAGTGCATAGCTGTCGGGTGGCAGACGCGGGGCGCGGGGCGGCGGCGGCGAGACGAGGCGCGGGGGGGGGGGCGACGCGGGCCGAGGGCGCGGGGCAGGCGCCCGTCTAGACGCTACGTCACGCGGCCTCGCGATACCGCGCCGGTAAACAACAATGTGCACTGACCGAATATGGCACCCGGCACGCCGGAGCGGTCACCGGTCACCCTGCGCCGGCCCACTGCCTGCTGCACGCCCAGGATGCACATGCACCGCTGCACCAGCAGGCTGCACGTGCTGCTGACACCTCGCAGATGTACGGCGACCCACTCGCGCTCACCATCACACGTGTAGGCATATGGTACCTGTAGTAAACAGCTGTGCTTTGATATGCTCTCAGAGTAAAAAAAACATTCATTCATTCACAAACGGACATACCTCCACGAACTCTTACGAACGAATGTAACTAGCCATAAGTATATTACGCGCAGTTACTTAGTTTCAAATTCCCTGTTACGTTTTCTAGTAAAACAAGTAACTGTTTGTTAATGCATTGATGAATGAGCCCGTCCGTGAGCGAGTCGGACTGGAAGTCATTGTCGTGTCAATAGACGAATCGCTAATGAGAGGAGTCGTTACACGACTCGATAAGCGTGGAGGTCGTCCAGATGACCATCTGTAATTCAGGTGACCGTTTCAACAATAGCGACTAATTTCGATTACGTTCAATAGCTATTGTACATTAGAATAGCCTACCTTTCAATTTCTATCGATCTTTTCAATAACGGCATATAAATTCTTCATTTTTAGAATTGGTAATAAGTGTTTGAATGGTAATCTAATTTTTTCAAGAGTTCATTCGTTTGTCAATAAGTTTCATGCGACTGTACGTATAGTACTGCCATCAAAGCGAGCAAAAACTACGTTAATAGGCTTGTGAAAGTCCACGCATGATACACTTTGTTGAGCATTAACCACGTAACACGGATGCATCGTATTAGTACGCAATTGCTTTCATAGAATGCTCAATGAATTTCAATTTACATTGAACAGGTAACGTGATGTAAATCCACTGAGCTGTTCTCTTTGAACGTTTTGTAAACATCTGAGGACTGGCCGCTTCAGTCTGGCCCGCAGTGTAACATCGTTTTCAGTAAACATTCATATTGTTTTGGGTTCGTCTACAACTGTTTGTACAAGACGACGATAGCGTTCAGAAAATGTCTGCCGCTTATCTTGTTTATACGTTATCTTTGACACACCTAGTCACCAGACATCGGGTACATAGACACACATACCGCATACGCAGAAGAATGAAACAATGCGTGTCAAATTGCTATTTTTGGATCGAATAAGGTTAGTCGAGTAAGAGTGTTGAGGTTAATTTATATTTTTTCCTAACGGAAATGAAATTCAGAAACGTGTCGAGTTTATTTACGAGTACTAGTTGTTGGACTTGACGGGCCGCTGTCCGTAATCATGATATTTGTAGGCGACCAGACAGCGTCCGCTTATGCAGCACTATTGCGTGCCATAAATTCAGCGCTCTGAGTCCGTACGTGGCCTGATAATAACTCACAATGTTGTAACACTGTATCCCTCCATTACGTTACCGTGATGAATGCGTAATCACAGTCTTTAAGAATCATTTCAAGAATTATCCAGCGTTGAAGTGCGTCAGTTTTATGTCACAATGCAGAATTATTTAACGAAGTAGGTAATCATGTGTCAGAATGTAGGCCGCTCAGATATATTGCTGATGTGTGACAATGGAGTCATTTTACTCTCACAGCTTAGCTACCGCTCGTAAATTACTTAACAAACGCGGTGCTCGACATGCGACGTGTATCAGATCTGGTTTAGAATAGTCCCCTCTATGTTGTCGACTGGAGTAATAGTCCCCTAGTCTCTATACAGAGATTTGAGCTAAATTAGTAATAGGTGTTAGTTCAAGGTTTGAATTCTTTGTGTTTTTGCAATCGTGGAGAGCTCTGCTGCGCTGTATGAACTGGAGATGTCGCCATAATGATCACGTCTGTACCTATTACATTGTTCGAGTCATGTTCGCCAATTCTGAAGTCTTACCTTAATCAATCATCTACTTGACATTTGCATGTGAGACCTTTAAAAATGACATACGAATTTTTAAATATCCAACTCTCGCAACTCAATAATTGTTTAATCTTGTATACCAATTCGGTATTGGCTTCGCTTCAGCGTTATTTAATGTGCGGTATTAAAGTGATCCTTACGGATTTCTTTCAACTTTCACATTGTCTTGTCTGTTATTCAAGTCTGTCTCACTGTCTGGTTCATGTCTGCCGTTAGCAGGAAGTACATCGTAATATTCAGCATGATAGTGCAAAATTACGATGTACTCTTTATATGCATAAACAGTCGGTCAGACATATTCCTTGTCCCATTTGAATATATTATATGCTTTTGCTTGTTTATTGTTGTGGTCATATTTGTTGCAAGGTGTGCTGCTGTTCAATAAATTCAAACACAATTTTTTATTTAAAAAAAATCCTGTTTCATGAGTTGAAATATAAAAGTGTTACAGCTTTTTTGAACTTGAGTGTAATATAAATATTATATTGACGTTGTGACAATATATCTATTTAACAAATGTGCTCTTCATGCTCTTTATTGGATGGTTACAATATTAATATTTATGCAGACTTTGTGCCTATGCGAAAAGTTACGATTTAATTTCTGTATACTCATCACAAAAAATTGGAGGTTTGGTACCTATTTGCCTATATTTAGCTTGGTTAGCTGATTTCGTTATTAAAGAAAAGGATGCGAAATAAAATAAAGGGATCAAATAATGCAATCTAATGTAAGGACAACACCGGGGTTATAGGTCTAAAAAAAGATCAAAAGACCCTCTTTACAGTAGCTTGGAAGTAAAAATGGGGCACGCGCTCATAAATTGGGACAATGTTAATTAAGAAGGGTGGCTCCCTTCGCTAGCGACCGGTTCGGCAGACGACCGGGGAAAGAATATATAACCGTAATGGAGGTGTCTGTTAACCCTGGAGACGTTGCCCCTTAGTATGGTCTGTGTGTTCCGACTTATAATACCTTTGTAATAGGTAACTCGGCTTGGTTTTTTTTTTTTTATGGTAGGTGAAAATCATCTAATGACGAAACCCGCTCTTGGGCGGAGCGGGAGACCAGTGTCAGACTCTTACTGACTAAAAAACCTACCCCGTACCTTCCTTGCCTTATTCCCGGAGTCGAGGTAACAGTTTTCCACCACCCTCTAGACTCCAGGAGGCTTCGACCCTGAAGGGCCCCTGCAGAACTCGGCTTGGTACCTAACTATTTGATACCATCGACTCCTCAAGCACGTTCATAGAAAATATTTGCTAAAATACTGAAAAATAAAACCAAAGTCCCCTGCATCGCTTCATTATGTCGTCTAACAAAACTTTGAAGACTTAGAGTGCTCTTATACTGCCTGAGCGTCAAAACTGCACTAATACATCAATGTGAAGGTGTATGGCAAATCACCTAAGTGGAGTTAAATAAATTTACGGTACGCCTAATCTAGTGTTTAGTACATATATCGATGTTTGATACAGTGGCGTAGCTAGTCCCACAGGGGCGCTGTATCAAAAGTACTTCGGGGACCCCGTATAAAAAAAAACCTATTTTTATTACAGATGCTTAGTTGCCCTATGAGACGGTTGTGGATAACATGTTACGAATTTTTGTCTAGGTCGGGGCCCCTATACCGCGGGGGCCCAGTATAATAGATACGGCAGATATGGCGGTAGCTACGCCCCTGGTTTGATACCTTTAGTGTCAAGTCGCTGACCTAACATCTTTATGTACAGTACGGCCGTAGGATCTTGGCGAGTCTGAAGTTAGCTCTGCGAATTTTAGCGTTAGAGAACTCGTATAAAAAAGGTTTTAAACAAATAAATGCCTATAACAGTTTTTAACAGCAATAACAACTGCAAATTGAATTTATTTGTTTAAAACCTTTATTTTTGTACTAGTTCTCAAGCACTAAAATTAAAAGGTATTGAGTACTAATTATTAAGTAAATGTGAAAGCGATTGGCGATGGTGGGCCTGCGGTAGTCACGGATATAAACGTTATTGCACGCATGAAAGACGGAAGTTTATAGAACATGTTTAATTGCGTCCTAATAACTTTTGTGTATCTAGGTGTCTTGCTGACTCGTGTTTAAAGTATACAGTCATACTTATTGAACCATAAATACCAAACAATGTACAGAAAATGTTAAGTAACAATAAACTCATTTACACATTACGTAAAGTAGGTATGCTGACGATGCGCCCCAACTGAGCAAATTTTAGAATTTCTTCAACTATAAAATACGTGTATTATACACAAGCCTTCCTTATATCGATGGGTCAAGATGCCTCAAAATAATGTTTTATTATTACTATATTATATCACTCTGTCTATTGATAAAAACCACATCTAAATTTGTAGTTTTTAAGTTTATCGCAAACAGATTGAAAGGAAAACATACCTAATACGGAATACCTGCTTATCATCAGGTGGGATCGCAGTCTAGCATTAGTTTATGGCCAAAAAAAATGATGATGAAGACATGTATACTTTCGCGTATCGCTAATTGTTTAGCTAATATGTAATAAACTGTTTATTAAATATGTATAGTTGCTATGCACCCATGTTGTTCATCTATTAAGCTAGAACTCCATCAGACCGATGCTCATATGGACTACGCCTGATTTGTACGTAGAACGACGTCGCATGACGTCTCTTGTTTTTTTATGGTAAGTAAAAATCATCGAATGACGGATCCCGCTCTTGGGCGGAGCGGGAAATAGTGTCAGACTCTTACTAACTAAACAACCTACCATAAAAAAAAAGTGTACGCAATTTCCCTTACCATTACAACAAACTCTAGAGGTCATAATTTTCCACTGTGTCAGTGCATTGTATCGTCAGATATTACAAATAAGTAAGTAGGTACTCCATAATATATAAAGTACGTCATGTTTCTTTCTTTCTTTCTTCCTTTAATCACGTAACAATAAACTCAATAGGTCAATAATTTTCCACTGTGCCAATGCACTGCTACGCTAAATCAAGAATCGATTGTTTCATCAGATATTATGACAAATAAGTAAGTAGGTACTCCATAATATATAAAGTACGTCATGTTTCAATTAAAATAACTAACATTTTTCCGACATTACTGACCTGTTTTGTATCGTTTGAATTAGGTATACCTACTTAAAAACTAAAGTTATTCGGTAAACAGATTTCGAACGAAGTATTAAAATAAGTATAATTAGAAAACTGTAACTGAAAATTTAACATTAAAACTCTCCCTGAAAACCGAGATTCTGACATTCAAGTAAGGATACAGGTTATGTTTCTTTTTGCCCCAATCTCTTTCTGAGGCCACTTCTCTAATTACCTTTTTTCATGATTTTCAAAGGATATGTTCAACCGAGATTCTAACATTCAAGTAAGGATACAGGATATGCTTCTTTTTGCCCCAATCTCTTTCTGACGCCACTTCTTTAATTACCTTTTTTCATGATTTTCAAAGGATATGTTAAACCGAGATTCTGACATTCAAGTAAGGATACAGGATATGCTTCTTTTTGCCCCAATCTCTTTCTGACGCCACTTCTTTAATTATCTTTTTTCATGATTTTCAAAGGATATGTTCAACCGAGATTCTGGCATTCAAATAAGGATACAGGATATGCTTCTTTTTGCCCCAATCTCTTTCTAAGGCCACTTCTTAAATTAGCTTTTTTCGTGTATTTCGGAGAATATGTTCGTAAAACATCCAGTGCGGTGCCTTGGTATTGTAAAAACGAAATATTCAAAGTATCTGCAGCCTCTGGTAAACAATCGGAAATAAACAATTACATTTCCGTGCAGTTTTGTCGGAGTGAAGCATTTGTTGTCATTCCCAGCACCAGGTTTATGGCTCGCTACTGCTATGTGTAAATCGTTTATCTTCCGATTATATAAGCTGTAAAGTAGCCTAAGTTATTCTTATAATGTTATTGCTTTTCTCTCGTAAATTCAGTGGAGTACAATTTTATAGAATTATGCACTACAACAATTAGCAAGTCGCGCTGTGATATATATAGACAAATAAAAAAATATCACATACTTTTTTTTTGGCAAACTATTACCTACATACATACTTACAAAAAAATCACATATAGTTGGTAACGTTGTACATGAATCTATAATTTACATTTTTTTTCCAATCTATTAACCTAGCCATTACCGAAGAGTAGGCTTCAGAAAGTCACTATTTTATGGCGTCACTTAGGTGAGTAATGCCCAGTGTAGGAGCTAGAGCCTTAAGAGCTTATACACTCAAGCATTGAAGACACAATTTGAAGACAATTGTTCTATCAAATTTTCAAGAGCTCAATCTGTTTCGGGAGGAGGATATAGATATCGGCAAAGTAAACTGTGTTTCCTGATGGCTAAAACCCGGGAATCTTTAAGTTTGGAGTGAATAGGTTCATCAAACCCTACCCCCAAGCTAAGTTACGATCGTTTCGTTCACGTCGAACGCTTGGAATTGGACACGCCTTCTATTACTTTGTGCTGACCACATGACTGGGCTTTGAGATGACGTCGTCAGAAAAAAAGATCTATTTTTGAATTCTAATATAGAGACGTAAACTAATCTTACCTCCTCTTGAGACGTTTCAATTGAACTGCAGTCTATAGGTCATACATTAGTATTTCATCAATGTCCGGAACAGGATCTGCTCATGAGTCGCCACGTCTGTGGTATTTGGATCGACATTTTAAACAAAAATAAATATTTTTTTTCAATTTTGTAGTAGTTTTTCTTTACAATCTAAGTAGTACGCGGCCAATAAGTTGACCCATTTATTGTGGGTTTACCGGGACCCAAAAATCGGCGCTTTCAAGGTCGGCCGCCATGACGGTTCAAATTGTGTGACAGGACTATAATCGATTTTCGGGTCTCAGTCGAAGTAGAGAGCTGCGGGTAGTTGTGTTCAATTTATTTGTCACGTACTATAAGTTCTTTAGGGTTTTTTTTTATGGTAGGTGAAAATCATCGAATGACGAAACCCGCTCTTGGGCGGAGCGGGAGACCAGTGTCAGACTCTTACTGACTAAAAAACCTACCCCGTGCCTTCCTTGCCTTATTCCTAGAGTCGAGGTAACAGTTTGCACCACCCTAGGCTCAAGGAGGCTTCGACCCTGAAGGCCCCTACAGAAGTTCTTTAGGGTGAGTTCCCCTCCACGGGCGAAAGCCAGGCTTCCTCCAGTTCACCACTACGATCACCCAATTATAATTAAATCATATATAATTAGAATCATATCTTGTCATAACGAGCAATTAATTTTATGACTTAACAGCATGGTTTATCTACAGCGATAACCATTAAACATTATAGCAATAATATTAACAGACCCCGTAATCTTGAAAACGATAGTAGACAATTTCAAGACTATTGCATCAGACTTGGAAAAAAGAGGGAGTCTATCATGTAAGCATCGTGTAGGAACATTACCGTCGTCACGCAAACTTATACCATAACACATTTGTAGGCAGTTAGAATAAATGATTGCACAATTAGAGGCAAACGAGCTCTTCACATTAATAATGCGTTGCGGTCAATTTAACATTCACATTACCTTGCGATAGGACGCTGCCCGAAGAAACGGGCGCACCTGTCTAGACGAGCAGCGCACACTTCGATACGTCGCTAATGACACAAGGCCGAGACTGAGCGATGCATCCACGAACCGCACTGCAGACACCACGATCGAGATACACAATAACGCTTTTAAAGAAAATTATTATTCTGCATCAAAAATATCATCACGTCTGTAATATTGTCTTAATATAACGCGTCTCTTGATATATAGGTAGACCCTATCTTGGTCGTGTTTCAAATCAAAGTCAAAGTCAAAGTCAAAGTCAAAATCTTTTTATTTCACATAGGCCTACATGGGCACTTGTAAAACGTCAGAAGCTAGTGCACGGTTCCAAATTGGTTGATTCCTATGGAGAAGAACCGGCAAGAAACTCCATGGTTACTCTTTTAAAATAATTGTTTCTTTTACAATATTTCCATATTACAGTATTATGACATTGATTATGTAAGGACAGTGCAGACCAGTCAATATTGAAATTGTACCATAAAAGTGGTAGGAAGTAATCTAAGATTTGCGTCTACAATGTTCTCACATTCACATGATTGAAAGAAGCTATACAAAAGAAAAATAATCACAATTATCTGTAAGACAATTACATTATATTACGGATCTATAAAATGGTAATCTAGGGAATATTGAATATGTCAAAAAAAAAATGTCGTATAAAAAAAAAGGAAAAAGATGGAACAGTTAACAGACAATTACTCAGAATATTGATAAGTTACCAGGGGGCCACATGTGCAGAAGCAGTCATTGCCAGACAAGTGTGTCTTCGACATAGTCTCTAACCTTATAATATGCTTTTTTGGTTAGGACACGCTTAATATGAGTTTTGAAATTCCTCTCGCTAAGTTCTGACACCCCCTTTGGCAGCTTATTATAAAATCGTACGCTATTTACTAAAAATGACTTGCTGGTCTTAGCTAATCTCCATTTAGGTAAAACAATTTCATGTTGACTACGAGTATTTTTATTATGAAGATCGCTTCTAATTTTAAAAAGTCCTAAGTTTTTACGCACGTATAAAATACATTCTAAAATATAAAGTGAAGGCAAAGTTAGTATATCAATTTCTTTAAATTTATTTCTTAGGGACTCGCGAGGCCCCATCTTATAAATTGCCCGGATTGCTCTCTTTTGCAATATAAAAATCGAGTCTACCTCAGCTGCAGATCCCCACAGTAAAATGCCATAAGACATAATACTGTGGAAATAAGCATAATAGACTAACCTAGCTGTGTCAACATCTGTTAACTGCCTAATTTTTCTTACTGCATATGCAGCTGAGCTTAGTCTACCCGAGAGAGTTCTAATATGGGCTCCCCACTGCAATTTGGAGTCAATAGTAATGCCTAAGAACACAGTTTCCGTAATAATATCAAGTTTTTTACCGTCAAGAATCAGACTGACACCAACATGAGGAACATTTGGTAATGAAAACTTTATACACTTAGTTTTATTTGCATTTAATAAAAGGTTATTAGCAGCGAACCATTTCGAAAGAACAGCCAGACTTTCGTTGACATGTAAGACATCCGCATCTTTTCTATCTACTTTAAAGATAAGGGAAGTATCATCAGCAAATAAAACTATATCGGCTAAATTAGCCATCATGTAAGGAAGGTCATTAATATACACTAGAAAAAGGAAAGGGCCAAGGATTGAACCCTGAGGCACGCCCATTTTTACAAAAGAGCCGGAGGACGTTGCCCCTTTAATGGTTACTTTTTGCTGCCTATAAGATAAATAGGAAAAAACAAGATCAGCAGCTTGTCCACGAATTCCGTAATGATGTAATTTACAGATCAGAGTTTTATGGTCAACGCTGTCAAATGCTTTAGAGAGGTCACAAAATATGCCAATAGCATCCTGTGATTTCTCCCAGGATTCCAAAATGTGACTGATGAGTTTCACTCCTGCATCCGTCGTCGACCTTCCTTTCGTGAAGCCAAACTGGTGACTATGCAAAATCCCATTTGCATTAAAATGACACAACATCTGGTCCAGCATGATTTTTTCGTAGATTTTACTCAATGCTGGAAGCACAGATATAGGTCTGTAATTAGAGGGATCACTCTTACTACCTGATTTAAAAATTGGTACTACTTTACTGTGTTTCATTAAATCAGGGAATGTACCACTGTCCAAACATTGATTAAATATGCCTGTTAGGACAGGAGCAATTGAATCAATAATATCTCCCAGAACCTTAACCGATATACCCCATAAGTCTTCAGTGTTTTTTGTGTTAAGACTTTTGAATGTTTTTTTAATTATATCAACAGTAATACGTTTAAATTCAAAGGTAGGTATATCCTTAGTAAAATGTTCCTTTAAAAAAGATTCGGCTAACCAAGAAGAAGAAGGGAGAGATTTAGTAACTTCTAATGGAATGTTGGTGAAAAAATTTTCTAATGCTTCAGCAACCTTTACCCTATCTGAAATGATTTTATTATTAATATCTAGCGACAATTCATTCTGGTCTCGTTGGTTTGACTTTCCAGTTTCTTTGTTTATAACCTTCCAGACTGCTTTTATTTTATTATTAGAATTTCCAATTTGTTTGCTTATTAACTTAGATTTAGCTTGGTTGCACACTCTTTTAAATATCTTTGAATACAATCTAACATGGTTATGCAGGTTACAATCAGAAGACAAGGATTTTTCCTGGTAGAGCTGATATAAAGTATCTCTGCTTTTTCTTATTCCAGCAGTAGCCCATTCATTAAATTTTGATTTATTACTGATTTGGACTTTTTTAATTGGGCATGCCCTATTAAACTCACGGCATACTGTAGAAAATAATGTACCATAGTTTACATTTGGGTCTTGCGAATCAAAATTGGCTGTCGAAAGAGTCCTAAGAACATTACCATTGAAACGATTTAATTTTTTTTTAGTAAGCGGCCTAAACTCAGCAGTGGAACCTGGTTGTAACTTTTTTTCTATTTCGAATGATACAAGTTGACCAGTATGGTCCGACCTCACACCACTAATAAGGGAAGAGTCTTTTATATTACAATTTGTAAATATATTGTCTATGCAGGAAGCAGAAGTAGGTGTTATTCTTGTTGCTTCTCTAAAAATACATTTTAGATTAAAAGAACTGAACAATGAGAGAAGTTTACATTTATCTGGTGAGTTTACTAATAGATCAATATTTAAGTCCCCGCAAACGAAAATTAATTTGTTATCTGAACTAAGTTTATTTAGTATTTCTTCCACTATGATCAAAAAAGATGTTAAGTTTGATGCGGGTGGTCTGTAGACACATAAGAAAATTTGGCCTTCAACCTCTGCACATGCTACCTCACATAGGCGATCAACAGAGCAAGCAGTGATATCTTTCCTTTCCTTATGTCTTAAAGAATTATTACATAATATCAAAGTACCACCACCTATTGATGATCTGTTGTACGCACTGGCAACTGAAAAATTATTGACATTGAACAACATTCTATCTGGTTTTAACCAGGTTTCACAAAAACATAAAATATCCATACTGTATTTATCTATTAACATTTCCACATCTAGAATTTTGCCAGAGAAGCGATTTATATTCTGATGGTATAATAAAATGTTATCATTAGGCTTCCCTTTTGTCAGTTGTAGAAGTTTAAAGAATCTATAACAGTATTACTAGGTATACTAGATAATACTGTTTCGTCACTTAACCTAATCGTAGTTAAATTATCTATAACTACGTTAATATTATAAGCTAACAAATTAGCTAATAAATGTCGACTTTTCTTGGGAACAAACATATGTTCCCGAATCAATATAAAATCTCTAACAAAATTGTTAGTATCAAAATACAATAAACGGTCACTATGACGGCATGACAAGATATGCATCAAGTTGTTTAAGCTAAAAATGTAATCATTTTCATAGTCATGTAAACTACTAGAGTAAGGCAATGCACATAATATTAGCTTACCTAATTTCAACTTAAGCAGGGTTTCGATACCATTAACTATGTCCCTCTTTGTTACACTAAGACTATTGCCAATCAAAAGCACCACTGTGGTCTGCTCATTAATTTTTGAATTTTTTATTTTAGATACAAGCTCATTAAAATGTATGTTATGGTAACAATTATTCACAATGGTGTGTTTACAACGGTTATTAAGAAGTGAGCCAAAACCTGTTCCCAACCTATCTGAATACACAAGAATGTTACTTTGACAACTGTTTATTTTTTCTAAAGAACAAGGTATAAGATCAGATGTAGGATTTTTACACTGAGACATGGGAGGTGGCGGAGCGGCAGCACAACAACAAGTCATATTATTAGTCAATGACTCATACCTCTCTGCGTTGAACTTCACCAAGTCCACCAACTCACAAGCCTCCTGCATGCGCTCACTTAACATCTGTTGGCAAGATTCATATTTGGAATATATTTCTTTTAATGTATTTTCTTTACTCAACAATTCCTTTTCAAGGTTCTGTACATCATTATTATACAAGATTTTGCATTTTTCTAAATTAAAATTACATTCATTTAATTGTTTACTTAAGTTAATTCGCTGCTTTCTAATATTTATATTATATTTATAAACATTTTGTGACTTTAACAGTTTTTTGTATCGTTTAATGTTTTTTGTGATTTTAATGTATTTCTTAATTTTATTGTGACTACTAAAAACTGGACATTTAGTTAAGGTATCGTCCCCTGTAAGATCTATGGTAACAGTGGATTTCTTACACTCCCGTTCAGAAGCACTGCCGACCAGCTTGTCGAAGAGGTTATTGGTGTTGGCAACCTGTTCGCTAGCTCTCGAAGTATTGATGGTAGTAATAGTGTTATGCGCTTTGCACAGTTCCGCTTCAAGGCCTGAAATGCGATGCAGTGCCTGGTCATGGGTGTCTCTGCACTCTTGAAACTCTGAGACCAGTCGACGAAGGTGATCATGCTGGTCTAATATATCCTCGTGTTGGGTCTCTGTTGGTGGGCTGGGTCAATTTTACGCAATGCCCTTTGGCTTTGTTGGAGTGTGGGATTGACAAGCCGTAGGAAAAAATTAGTCAGAACAACTCATTCCTTAAAAAGGAACGTGTCACAATACCTGGTTAGTCCACGGCAAAGTTACACACATGATCATGCTCCTCCTCTTTTGCTTGCTTTTATTAGCTGGATGAGGAAAAGAACTCCCATTTTTCTCTTGCCTTTATTGGCTGGGAGGATTGCAAGAACAAATATGATCGGGAGAGGAATGCACCATCTAGTAAAAAAGTAATGTAAGTAATGATCTTGACTGTACTTCCTGATAGCCCACACAATATCATGGTGGTAAGGCCCCTCTTTGAGGAGTG
Organism: Mythimna loreyi; assembly: GCA_029852875.1. Taxonomy (NCBI): domain Eukaryota; kingdom Metazoa; phylum Arthropoda; class Insecta; order Lepidoptera; family Noctuidae; genus Mythimna; species Mythimna loreyi. The sequence continues at coordinate 9,446,195 of CM056780.1, forward strand.
ACTGGAAAGGCTTCTCGGCATCGACATTGGGAAAGGTAAATTCGGAACGTTCCAACACCCGATTCGACCGGAAGAAATGCCCGGATGTCACCATTGTGCGGATCGCCTGCAAGACACGGTAGAGCATAGGGTGGAAGTAACTCTCTTGCACGAAGCACCGCTAGAACAGCGGTGCTTCGTGCGGCAAATTGCTTAACGACCCCACAAGAAACGGCAATGTGAACGGCCTCCTGTCTTCCTCTTACTTCTTACCGGTAGAAGAGGTCGTTGCTGGTATTTAAACATGTGTAACAGGGCCTCCAAGTTGTCTTCGGCCCCTGAGACCTGACGTGCTATTAAAAGTTCTGATACATGACCAAGAGAGGCAAAAGAGGAGGAGCACGATCGTGTGTGAACTAACTAAGTATTGTGAGACTTTCCTTTAAGGGATGAAACGTTCTGACCACTTTTTTCCTACGACTTGTCAATCCCACACTCCAGCAATTCAAAGGGCATTGCGTAAAATTGACCCAACCCACTAACAGATTTGAAACAACTGTCATTAAAAGCGTCTTGTTGAATAGATTTTTTTTTACTATTGTGACATACTTCAAAAGCATGGCATAAAGCTTTTATAAACTACTTTTATTTTAACGTTACCTAACCTAATCTATTTGAGACCCTAAAGATACTCTTCACGGAAAGCTGTAATAGATTTTTGAACCCTGTACGATTCTTAAAAATATTTGACTTTCGAATAGTTCACAATCTTACGCATAGACCGCGTAAACATTATCTTGTCTAGCATGATTAATTAGACAGATAGTAACTATAGATACGTAAATGAAATTCCTTTTCCTCAGAGCAAGATGAATGTCAAAATGTAAACTTGTCAAAAGGTTTGAACTGTTAAACGTGCAGTAATTACACGGTTCCATGTTCTTACATAAAATTCGAAGCGTGAAGTCGTAACAATATTTTAGGTGACACATGTAATAAAACTTGCTCTCGAGTCTTGACAATCATCCGCTTGTGCCACCGAGTTTAAAGCGGGGCATTATAAAGTTACATACTTAGTCTTCATTTTGATAAGTTGTCTTAGCCAGTCTTATATTATGACTGAGTATTTTGTGAAGTTATGTCTCCGTAGGTTTTTTAAAGCTCATGAGAAGTCACTCTTATACAAAACTGTAAAAAATTCAATATGTAAGAATCTGCAGATACAACATCTTAATTCTATTCGATCTATTCGCACAAGCATTACCTGAAATTACTTCATCATTCAGCAACAAAAAATAAAAAAAAAATGATGAAAGACGTGTAAAATTAAGAGGCATAACATTGTTCGTAACAATATTTTAAAAATAGAATAGTGTACGCGCGAACGAGTGCAGATTCACTCGAGTTAGTAACCGTTGTTTCATTGTTTAGTGTCATGGTCACACTGCTCACTGTGACCAGTGAACAGTGTGAATAATCAAGGAAGCGGGAGCCGGCCCTGGCCGAGATACACACGCGCCCATTCATTCACATTCACTCACCAAAAGAACAATCAATACGACGATACGGAGCGCCTACGAAACGACGTCTCACCCAAAAACCGCAATTAAAACTCAAACTAGAATTAATTTACCTCAATTAACAACCGTGAACCAAATGACTTTTAAATAGTAATCGATGTAGTTATAAAAAAACAGTGTACACGTTTTCGTGTAAAAATTTACATGAAAACTTTGTAATTAATTGTATACTGCATTAAAAAGCGTTTTCTATCATTTCATAGACTTTTTTTGTATAACAAAAATTCTTTATAGTTATGTTATGGTCATGTACATGGTGGTATTTAGTGGTAGTAAAATACCTATTATTTTATCGTTAAATTACATGTACTAAATAAAGCTTCTTCACATATTGATTTCGACTTAAATTCAAACCTGCCAAATGCACATTTCATGGAAAGTCAAATCACCCTTTGGCGTGTGCCCTGAATTAGTAGCAGACTGCAATAAAACTGTAGTCTAGTCCCACCTTTGTCTAAACAATCCACTTCCTGTCGAGTGGCCGCGCGTCCGCTTTCGCCCTCAGTGTATGGAATCTAGCCAGACCAGACGCTACGCTCCGCTGCCTGAGAAAAATGTGTCTACCAACATAATAGCTTCAATAGTTCTAGAAATCACATTCAGCTAATAGCTCTATGACGAACTAAATTTGATAAATAATCATTTTGATTGATGTCTACATTTGTCATTATTATGTAAGTCTCGAGCGTAACATACACTTTACTATAAATAATAACACGACCGGAGTTATTTTTCTTTTGTGAACAGTGCTATTAAAATAATTGCGCTTTTGTCTACTTCCATTTTGCTGAATGCATTGCATGGTCGGCATGACAACGTATTTTTCAAAATCACCTGCGTTTATCCTTGACATACTTTGGTACAATACTAGACAATAAATCACAATCCAAATGATCTCATACCGTTATAGTCCTTAGATATTTTGGACTAATATGTAATGCGTATTTATTGCCCCTGGTCTGATTTTACACAAACAATATTCAAACATACTAAATCATGGTAAAATTACGCTGAAATGTCCTTCTTTCTTGGCGAATTAAAAACCTGTCCCTTAGTACCTACATAAAGTTACAGAATTGTGTCTGAAATTTAGTCTGTCGTCAGTCTTCACAGATGGTTTCACGGTGACTTCCCAAGACACCGTGTGCGAAGTATTTATTGCTCTTCAAGATTAATTAATTTTAGCAGGTACGGTATAACTACGGATAAAATAATTGATATGATTAATTCAGGGTTACAATTCACAATAAGAGTCTTGTATCTATAATTTGTATCATATCATATAATTTCCCCAACTCGGATGATTCCATTAGGATTGTCATAGATAATAATACTATCGTAGAATATACAATGACTAATGATAGTACAAGATCATGAAGAGTCACGTATGTAATTACGTATAAGCCAACATTAGTTTAAACAGGTAAAACCAATGGCACAATGACATATAGGTATAGTCAACGATTTTTTAGAAAACCCGACCAACTTTCCAACTCTTCCATATCACGTAGACAATAGAGATTGGATTGTTTACATTCGATTCATTCGACATCAAAGTGACGTGACAATGAAGTCACGTGAGGCTTGCGACACATGGTAGGCGCCAGACGTCTAGACGGCCCGTCGCGTCACCTGAAGGCTCTTCAGGAAGGCCGCCAAAATTCCTCTCCCCAGCGCCGTCGCCGCCGCCGCCCGCGCCTCGCCGACGGCAGGCGGCCTCTACTTACCTATATACGGTACAATTCACAAGTCAACTAGGTAGTAGGCACAACGTACTATACAAAAAAAACATTACTACTCGTATAATCCGTGGCTTTAATGGCTTTGCCGATGATTGCTCAGACTGCTTTTAATCCTGAAAGCCATTCGTGATTCTTGTATTTAGGTTAATTGTTTGAGTCTCTTTTTGATAAAATAAACCCCTACGTAAGTTGTGTTTTCGCTCTACCTATGAATAGTTTCTTATCACTAATCTAATGTTGTTGGTTACGCAGTGGAAAAATCTATCTTTACGTAAACCCTTCCGGACGCGGAAGTTTGTTGTTATTGCTACGTTATGATACGATACGACATGCCCACTGCTATCCTGTACGGCTGCGACTATTATAATTGTAGAAGTAATCAAGTATTTTTTCACAAAATGAACTATTTTAATTCAGGTTTAGGTTAGTCGGTCGTAAATGCTCTACAATTTAAATTACGAATTTCATTACGAGACTTCTTACGAGCAAAGGCCAAGGGTACATAGAGGACCTTTTTAATTCAAGCTCATTTACACATAAAAATTCTCACACAGTTTTAAGTTATTTGATAGCTACAATTAATTGGTATGATATAAAATTGCTAAATTTGAACATTCTGTATGATAATAAGTTATTGTCCAAAAATAAAATGGCTCGGTCTAATTAAATCCGTCTGCTGAGCTGACATTTTACAAAGTTGCGTCATTAAATCTGTGAGACTTGTATCAGCCTGTTTATTAAAACGCAGGGTTTTATGATCCGGTATATGAACCACATATTGGAGCACTTATGTGTATTTTATGTCGTTCTGAATTACGACTACTGCGTGTGGTTCCCATCAACACTTCAAAATGTATCGGTTAACAAACCAGAAACAAGCCTTTTCGAGTGCAATATTGAAGATATGATATCAAGTATTTAGCCGTAAACACTTGTTGTGTCCAAGGGGGTACTTGTATACACACTAATATTGCAGCGTCAGCTAGGTATATGAACTTAGTATTCTATCTAACCAAGTATGGCTATCAAGTAACTGAATCTTTAATTAATTAATTAGCAAGTAACTTCCCCTGTAACCTTTTTGTTTGAGGTGGGTAAATATCAAATAATTGCTCCCGCTCTGCGCAAGCGAAGGGTAGCCAGACTTTTATTGACTAGAAACCAACCACTTCGCTTTCAGTTGCCTTGTACGTTTCAGGATTATAACGGTTATTACTGTTTCAAACAAATCCCGAAACACTTTCCTATTCCGCAACTACTTCTACTGTAATATGAAATTATATTTTTCGGTATATCTTGTATTTGTAAATCATATAATTTGTTGAAAAAACTCTTAATAAACTAGTGCGCTTCACCATCAACAGTTGCATCACTGCTTATCATATCAGGTAGGGTCGCAGTCAAGCAACAGTTTATGTCGTTAAAAGAATCATCGAATCGAAAAGTAGTAAGCAAAATATGTACTCTTTTCCAATGTAATGAGTAGCGTCACAATTCAAACCTGTTGGTTGACTTTGATAGACAACTGCTTATAGGCTTCATCTTCAATTAACTCATACTGGCTTCTTCTAGTGGCGTCGCCTGCGTGAATTTAGATTTCTCAATACAAACTTTAGGCACCCGTTTCTCCCTCTTTGGGGCTTATTTTTGGAAAGTCCTGTCTTAGTCCTCGCCTACTTTCATATACTCTTGAGCCCCAAGCGAACAGCGTTCGCACACCCATTTGTGTTTTGTGTCTGTAATTACGGTATTCGAAAGGAACGGAAACTCGAGCAAAACTTCACGCTCCTAGTCCTAGTATTTTCGACTCTGTGTTGATCTGTCAGTCAGTCAGTTTCTCCTTTTATCTGTCACTAGCTTCTGCCAGAGCGGCTTCGTCCCCGTGAAACTAGTTTACCCCCTTAGCGGACGTCTATACCGTATATAGATAGCCATTGACGATGCATCTATCAATAAAATGGTGTGGAAATCTTCCAAAATCGTTTCGTAAATGCGATAAACGTGTGATTAAATGGACATCTTCCAGCTTTGGATTTCTAAACGGATTGAAATCCATGCTTCTTGAAGTATTCCAAACAGCTGTATCGTCAATAGCTAACTTAAACAACTTACCTGCAAAATTTTAAGCTTGTACTTAGGAGTTATAGTTCTGAGATTTCGTGATTAACCTTTCGACAACCGTAATTACAGACACAATTAAAAGACAATAGATTTGCGGACATCGGTGTTTTCTTAGAGCTTAATAAACTAACCAGTGAGTAGTATTTCGCTTTTATATATATATAGAAGATTATTATATCATTATCTAAAAAATAATCTTATTATCCACTGAAAGAATGTAATAACAAGAAGACTTGAATCTATAATTTCGCTCTTTACTTTTGATCTCCAGATAACCTCATTATTTTCTCTGGTCGTTAGCGTTACTGAATATTGTAGAAAATTTTATCTTGATCATTACTTATTTTATGAGTAGGTTACTAACTAGAGTAGTTAGTAAGTCTATTGAGAGAAATGTTTTTTTTTTAATTTAATTTATAATTTTTCTGCCAAATACAATGCAACATTATTTTTTGTACTTGAATATATGTAGTTTGTTCAGAATTAGTAATTGTTGTTGTATTGTGTTAGTGATATTATGGTGGTGGATTCCAATAATTTTTACACCATTTTATATTTTTGGGAAAACATATATTTGAAATACGTCACAGATTAGACACCACAAACGCTGTCCACAATCAAAGTAATACTTTAAGTTAGATTTCGGTTGAATGCGTCTGTTGTTTGATTTATATGCACCCAGATAAGAAAAAACTTTCACAATTTATGAAATACTACAAGAATTGTGGAAAATGTGGTATTATAATATGGTATTACTATTTGATACTCATCCACTTGACTAAATAATCGCTTAAATACTGAGTAGCCTTGGTTAAATGATAACCACCCACATTGACGACTAAACGGTAATCAGACTATAATGTAAACATTCACGATAAGTGTTCCCCAGTTGGATTTTTCCAGAAGAGGCAATATTGACCTCATTCGTGGGTAGACAGAGCGTAGCGTAGCGTAGCTAAGCAAACATTAGCGCAGACTAAACTAGCGCAGACGTAGTGTTTCGGGGTATCAGTGCTATCAGCGTAGATGCTGATAACGAACGGTCTGAAGATAATCGTCGGCCGACAACTAATATGAATAGTACTAAATGAATATTAATGAGTACAGTATCCTTGTAGAGACCTTAAAATAAACTATCAGCAAGATTCGATTTTACACTTCCTAAAAAAAAAAATTACTCGTATCGCCCTACGACTAGGTTCAATATAGTAACAGTATCATTCCACAAGAACCAATATCACCCTCGTGTTTCTTTTTAATTTATCGTAGGGCCTGTTTTCTCTCTCATTTCGTTATTACTAACTAAAAAAATATAAATAAAAATATTTGAATCTCTATTAGAATGTCTATTGGTCACTGAGATTATCCGCGGACGCACACGGAGACAGACTTGACGAAACTATAAGGGTTCCTGGTTGACTACAGAACCCTAAAAAAGAAGCACTCATGTGTGTTGTTTGTGAAAGAAATGAGGGAATTTTTAAGATGCTACGCCACCAGATATTATGGTTAAAGTAACAAGTACTTTCGATAGTCTGCTGCTATTTAAATCAAAAGTAAAATGTATGGCCACTTCGGATTTTTTTTCAGGAAATGCGTTTTCAGATAAAAAAATATTTCATCGCAAGAATATTGAAAAACGTCCTACGTGGAAGTTTGACACTTCAGCACTTGACTTGATATCACCCTGACTTTCGACTCGGTTGCAAACTTCTTTCGCTTGTATTAAAATGTAGGTACTACGTAATATCGGGATGAATTCTGTGTTCATCTGTGTTTTTTTAAAGTTCCTTGCATAAAGGTCTACCAAGTTAGATAATTGCGTTCTAAAATTATATTAAATGCGCATTTCAAAATCAAATAATTTAAATTCACGGTTTTCCCCTGCAGTAGTTTACAAGTATTTACACACTTCTCATGAATCACTGTCTATTGGTAAAACCACATGAAAATCCGTTTTAGAATTTATTAGGAACAGACCGACAGAAGTTGTGGGGGAGTTTGGACGTAAGTTTTGTGATAAGGATGCCGTCATATTTGATCATCGACCTGCAGCCTTCCGCAAATTGCAACACTGTCGTCCAAGCATTACCTAAGGGTAGCTCGCAGCGGTGTGGCAGCAACTTGTTATAGGTATCTTCTAGACAAGCGTGCTCCATCGTCGGCCACATCACTGCTTATCATCAGGTAAGATGGTAGGCAACTATAAAAGAGTAAAAAGAAAGCCATTTACTTCGACCAGTTGTTTAGAATAGCAACTAAGTGAAAAATGAATAGTCAAAAATTAATTAATAATGAACTTAATTATAAATTATATCGGAAACAGTGATGGTTGGGGATTTATGCATAGTTACTGCACAGGCCTTTTATACCAAATAATCCACTACAATGGTGTACGTACAAGGGTTGCGGGAAAGTTCGAAGTACTTACCGGGGCCGTGGAACGCAAATAGCAATTGATGTGATAAAGGTGGGTTTTAGTCTGTAAAAGTATTATACCCCTCTCGCTCCAGGGAAGGCAAAGTTATTAAATAATAATGATAAGGAAACGGCTCTTGGCTTAATAGCCAAGAGCGCCGACTAACACCCGAGAGAGAAAGAGGCTTCCGTTAGGCGGTTGGACCAAGGGCTTGATTCAAAAAACGGTGTTGGACATGCCGCGTATATTTAGGAGGTTCCTTTCTCTGGTACCCAGACCACCGGTAGCTTGGACCCTGTTCCTGATACCGGTGGGCAACTACTTTATTAAAAAATATAGTTTATATGTACTATCTTAATGAATAAACGGAATAATAATATAATCTTTATTTATACAGAAACCTTCAACACGTTCGATACTAAGTCGAAGTGTATAAAATTACAGTGAAGAAAACCCTGACCTCTAAACTGGGAAATCCTGCGACAATTTTGTCCTGTGTGATTTTGTGGGTTCCCACATTCAAAAAAAAAGGTATACGTACAATACTGGTAAGAAACTGTAGGTAATATTTTTTTTCCGGTGGGTAAAAATCATCCAATGACAACACCTCCCCTTTGACTGAGCGGAAGATAGTGTCAGACTTTTACTTACTAAAAAACCCTTCAAAGAAGGAACTTCTTTGAATTTCATACCAGGGCCGAGCCTTCCTTTGAGAAGTAGACCTATGTGTAGGTAACACTGCTAATATTATCAGTATTAGTTCCCTTGAGCGCCGATTGTACATACGTCTGTACAACTTGCTGAAATTGAAAAATTCTTAAAATTTCACACATTTTTACGAAATTTATTTGACCGTAAATTTTGATTTTTATATTTTATTTTTTTATATTTTATTTTTTCCTACAAAAATTCAGTGACAGTTTTTTTTATTAGCACTATATTGTAGATCAACTATATTACTATTTGTGTATAGTTCAAGAGAACTTCAGTACGTAATTTCTTTTCATCTAGATATGAGCGTATCATTGCATTTATGTAAATACGTCTATTTTTAGTCTACGAATAACCAGACGTAATTATTTGCATCGGTAATCTTCGTTCGACACGTTTTATTTGCCAAACACGACGCGACAGCTATTCGCAATACCACGTGAAACCAATTTTTAAGCTCTTCAAATGTTTTAAGTTTTTGCGGAACAGTAAATGTCAGCTTAGTCAAACAAAAAGAGTCATAAATAAGTTATTACGTGACGTGTTTATGAAAGTCTCAATGTCTAGACAGACTGATGATGACTTTAATCTCACAATTTTATCGAAGTTTTTTAGAATCGTCTGAAGAAGTTGTGGGTGAGTTCTTTATGATTCATTTCAAATCTTACATGATGGTTAATAATGATTAATAAGGTTGTAATAAGAGTTTTGGGAGTTCGGGTTACCAACTGCAACTAGCGTTTTTCAGCTCAAGTATGCGAGATTATTCGAAAGACCAACCGTGTCATAAAACGCATAGGGCAAAAAAAGGAAAGGAGTTTTAGTCAGTAAAAGACACATTCTCGCGCCATCCAGAGCGAGAAATAATATTAGACCATTTTACAATTCAAGAAAGGAGTTAATTTAGAGTATAGAGTATAGTCTGCTTGCTCATACCAGACTAGATTGAACTATCATAGCTCTTTATTTCTGATTCTTTCATGAATTTACTTTTGTTAAGATTTTTTACTTGCTTTTGATGATTACCCAAAAAATAATGATAGGTAATAACTGACAATATCACTCGCATAACTTTAAGTTAGAAAAAGTAATTGGCGACCCGCCCCAGTTTCCCCCTGGTGCAATAGTATATGTAGTATTTATATAACACATGTATTATATTATATAAACCTTCCTGTTGAATCAGTCTATTGATTAAAAAAAACCGCATCAAAATCTGTTGTAGTTTTAAAAATGTAAGCATACATAAGGACAGACAGACAAAAGCGACTTTGTTATATACTATGTAGTGAAGCCAGGGATATGGAGCTATTTTTGCAGGCATGACCATATTAATCAAATGTAAGGGAATGACAATATCTCAACTTTGTAGCCAAGTTGACATCATTCAAAATGACAGACTGAAATGTAATCCGTTTCTACAATGTCCATCGCTACATCCTTTTAGTTTTGTGTTATAAATGGTACTTACGCTGAGGCATTATCGATCGTAGAAAGAGAAACGGTCCTAGCTTTGGTTAGGTTTGCTGTTCTTACGTTTCTGGAGGTGGGCTTTGATAGCTGCGCCTCAGTTCTAACCTTTCGAGTACCGTAATCTACACTAATATAATAAAGAGGTAAAGTTTGTTTTTTTATTTTTTTGTTTGTAGGAGGTAATCTCTGGAACTACTGGTCCGATTGGAAAAATTTTAGCAACAATAGAAAGCTGCTTTACTCCTGAGTGACATAGGCTATATTTTATGTATGCGGGCGAAGCCGCGGACAAAAGCTAGTTAGAGATATAATAGAAACACTATAGGTGTGCGAACGCCTCGGGCTTAAGAGTTCAAACCATCTCACTTACATTTTTTTTTAATTTTTAGTTTTTTTTTGTAGTCTTTATTTACTGTCCTTTTGTTTTAGTTAGAGACCCTGACTACTTTGCCGGAAGTCATGGGTTCCATTCCCATTCAGGGCAAATGTTTATGTGATGAGCAAAGTTATTTGTACTGTGTCAGGGTGTAATTTATCTATAATATTAGTATTTAGATTAGAAATATATTAGTATGATTATCAGTTGTCTAGTGTTCATAACACTAGCTCTGATTAGTCAAGGACTAGATGGCGTTGTGTAATACTTGTGTAATAGGTACAAAACAAAAAATGTGTCAAAGTAAAGATTTTTAGATATTATTTATTTAATATGACAATCTACATTGAGTACACACATTAAATAAAACCTTGCATATAAATTGCAATAGTAAATATGCAGCACATTATGTATATGTTGTCACGCGCCAGACAACCTTACAATGCAATCTAAGCATCTCGCTATAGTTGCGTTACCTCGTTTTCTTTTCACTGTCGGCGACTCGTATCACATCACTGACAGACAGAATTACTGTCACGACTGTCGCTGATAAGCATCCAGATTACGTACTTGACAGTCTGTATGAATTTTAGATTCCCATTTATAGCAGTAGACTTGACAAAGTATAAGAGTTCCTTGTTCACTACGGAACTCTAAAAAGACGAAAAAGGGGATATAAATGTTTCACTGCTACATATGTTTGTCTGTCGGTCTGTTGCGCCGTAACCCTTAAACGGGTGAACCGATTTGGGTGTGATTTTTTAAAATTAAAAGTAGATTTTCTATACTGTTAGCGATAGTTATTAGAAAAACATAACGTTTAACGTCACACTTGTATACCTCGAAGGTTGAGAGAGAGATGTAAGGAGAATACGTTTGTCACCAACCCCTCCTAGCCAAGTTTCAATCATTAAGTTAACGTCGAACGCTTGCAGGCCACGTCTTCAATTCTGTTCTGACTACATGACTGAGCGTTGAGGAGACGTCAGAACAAAAGAATTGGGGGGCTTTAATTTTCCTGATTGGTTGACTTTTTAAGAATTCAAAATTCTGTTTTAAATAGTTGGTTTGGTTGGTTTATACTTGAGCAAGACCTTTATTTTGGATAGTGAAGGAAGGCATCGTGCCGAAATCGGGGCCCAAAAAAACCAAAGGCGCGTAAAGTTTAGCTACTCGCCCCGGGCCCGGTTGGATAGCGGCCCATTCCTTCCCCTAGTAAGGAGGCCTGGATCCGAACTGTGGGAAGTTTATACAGCCAATCATGCTTATACTTATTATACTTATATGTATGTGTAATTAAACAGGCAGCCTGTTGCCGCCACCCAGGCCCAAATCCATACTCTCCAGATGGGAAATCTCAATATGATTTTTCCCGACACTAGGATGGAATCATGGGGAAAAGTGATGAAATGTTGGCACCAGCAAATACTACAAAACAAATAAATAATTGCAGTAGAAAAGTAAAGGAACAAGGTTGCCATTAACGTCATCATAAATTTGCATTGACGATTACTTGATTGGCTTTGACCTTGTTATTGTTCAAAATAGCTAGTTATTTTTATAAAACCATATGTTTCTTACTTTATATATTGTAGCTGTATAGTCCCGAGTCAAAAGTGCAGTTGCAGTCTGCCGATACTAAAGTACTATGCGTTCTAAATAAGAATAGGATCGATAACCAGGATGTGATGTCACGCCGAAGATATTTTTGCAAAATTGAAGAACTCGGAGATGAGTAAAATTGAAAAACTGGATTCAGATCAAACTGTTTTCGTTCCCAGTTCGTAAATAATTTTTTTTTTTGTAAATAAACTGAATTTAAAAATATCTCGCCTCGATTTGACAATAAATCGTGACGTCACAACATGGTAATCGATCCTATTCTCCTTTGGAAAGCATTGTATGTTCAGGAATGATTTAGTTGATAGTACCTACAGTATTGAATGAACTAGATGTAGGCCACTGAACTTCTACTACAAGAAATTTTAGATAGGTTTGCGTTGGTAGAGTGCAACTGCGCTTTTGTTCGCAGTAATCGGATTATCATTAAGATACACTGAATCTTGGATAAGACCAAGAATCAGTGTATCTTCTTAATAATAATCCAATTTACGTAAATACGATTTATGTAACCTACCTAAAATAAAAAAAAAACGAGAGGAATTAAAACGATATATGTCTAGGACAGACACAGGCCTCCTCTCTAGGAGAGGGAAAAGGAGGAGGAGGGAGGGAGGGTGGAGAGGAGGCCTGTGTCCCAGCAGTGGGAACATTGAAAGGCTGATGATGATGATGATGATGTCTAGGACATGCTGTTAATTGTAGATAGATCTATATGTCTGTATGTTATCATTTATTTAATGTTAAATATTAGATGCTCTGAGTAATCCGGGTAGAAGTGTTCAACTTTTTTTCATAAGTAATTAATTTACTTACTGGGTATCGAATTTGGTAAAAACAAATGTAGTAAGTACATATTTATTATAAGGAAATATATAATTATTTACCTACCTTAGATTATGTATGACAGACGACAGAGCTACTTAGAGTAGGTATTACGGACATTCAAATAATTTCAAAAAAACCGTTTTAGCATGTCTGACTCTATATACTGAACTACGTATATGATCGAGCTTTTCCTCCAGCTTCGCAGTTCTTTTTCTATTGTTATTTTCAGCCTTTCTTAAAATGCGTGGATTTTAATCTAACAGATTATTTGAGAAAGAAAGGAAAGAAAAATATTTATTTGGAGACAGTATTTATCTGCTATTTGGTGCTGTATCTGATGTTCTCTAATACATTATGCCCTAAGCAATTGCTCAATTAGCTTGTGAGTTAGTAAAATCCGGCACTGAGCAAGGCATTCTCTGCCAGACGGTGACGGCGAGGTAGTAGGTTTGCAACAATAAACTATTAAAATCGAATTATCATTAAGATTAACGTAACCTACCAAGAATCAGTCGATTTCTAGGACATGCTGTTTAGTGTATTGTATGTTAAGAAGTACTATGACGAACTAGTAAATCTCATTATGATGTACATAATGATTCGGAATGTCCTAATCAATCAAGGCTAGGCACCTATGTAATAAGCGGCTCCAAACTTCTAAATTAAATTAACTAAACTCAATCAGTTAATGGAACCATATGTTTTAAGTAATTAATTAAGCTTTAAGCTCAAACAATTTACAAACATGACAAGTTCGAGGCTTTGCGTTACATAACATTTACAACATTCCTATTTCATAATACCCAACAAATTTAAATTGAATCACATCAACGTAATGTAATTTGTTTTCACTTTCTTTGTTAATTAAAACTAGACTAATGAATACAAAGTATGAATGATTAAATTCCTACAAAGACCAGCTTGAATGCGCATAGTCATATAAAACTTAGTACAAACCGGTGCTATCCGGTTTTAAAACTAGTGTTCCGCCGATAATATATTAGGTTTAGATCGTTATAGATACTACAGGTACCACATAGCTTTGAGCTGCTTATTTATTTGGCTATTAATATTCATGTTGTTAAGTTTTAGTTTGTTCATTCACGAACATGTTATAAGAATGTAGAATGTTTTGTTTCTGATCATTGCTGGGGACAGGAAAACAAACGTTTAAATTGTTTTAAAGTAGAGCATATGACTAAATAAATTATGAAATGAGATATCATTTAAACTCATTCTGGATTGTTTGCAATACGAGATGAGTCAGTAAATTGTTCGAGTTCATTCAGTGCAACATTTCGGTCTGTGCGTGGCTGTCTAGTCTGGCCCGACTTACGGGACTAATTTCCGGGCGATTAACGTATAAAAGAATCTAATAATAGACAAATTTATCGATGTTTGCTAGTCTTCCGGTAAACTTAGACATCATTGTCTGCCTTTTTCGGAGAGTTTCGATTGAAGTTTATGTGCTGAATCGGGGTTAAGTCTAGCTTAAAGTAAAGGGACGAACTGGCGACAAAGGTGAATTTTGATCAAACTTTTATGAATTTCATCAGAAGTTCGTTACTTTCCCGTTCTTTAGGTAATTATGACTGAGCTTTTTCGCGGAAGAATCTTATATATAAAAATGAATCGCAAAATGTGTTGGTAAGCGCATAACTCAACAACGCCTGAACCAATTTTAACAATTCTTTTTTTGTCGTGTTTGTTATTGTCAGGAGAAGGTTCTTATATAAAAAAATAGAGTAAAGTAGGGTAGAATAGGGTAGTTTAGGTTAGGTTAGAGTAGGGTAGGGTAGGTAGAGTGGAGTAGAGTATAACAGAGTAATCAAATGACGTGAGCGAAGCCGCGGGAAAAAGCTAGTTTATTATATAATTAGCTATTACCAGCTTCAGCAGCAGCTTCGCCCCCGTGGAAATAGAAAATATTGTCCCAAAGGAACATTCTTCCCCAATGAAAAGTGTAGATACTATATTTTATTGCAAGACACAGTCTATTCGAGTATCAAATTTTATCCGAATCCGTTCAGCCGTTCGAGTGTGCAGTAGTAACAAATATACACTCGCAAAATTTTGTTTTATAATATTAGTCTGATGATTCCATTCGAAAGGCCATACCAGAAGTCAGATATGTGCAGCGATAGAGTTGATACTCAATTTATTTTAGCAAATTATCATGTTTGGTATGCAGATTATGTTGTGTTTTGCTAGCCCCGATTTTTGTCATTATACACTAAGAAATAATTATAATGTCATTATACACTAAAAAATAGTATTGAACCACTTCTGTGATTTTTACGAAGTATGTATAATTTCCATCATCGGAACCGTTCCATCTTCGGACCACCAGACGTACCTACGGCGTTACGCCACCGGTACATGGTGGACATCCCACATACTCGTACAAAACTTTTTAGGAATACATTAATTGTGCGTACAGCCAAGGAGTGGAATGTCTTGCCGGAGTCAGTGTTCCCTGATGGCTACAATCCGGGAATCTTTGAGTCAAGAGTGAATAGGTTACTTTTAAGTAAGCGCATCGTTGACCTCATATTCGCTTTCCATCAGGTGAGATAGCGGTCAAGCGCGAACCTGTGATCAATGAAAAAAAATTGGAGAACAATGTCTATGTATTATTATACTTTAACCTACTGTGCATGGTGTACAGCTTTATGTAGTAATAAAATTGTACTAAAAAATACTTTGTAACATGTTTTTCAATAGATTTGCAGATAAAAATTTATTACTACTTACTTTGTCTAAAGAGAACGCAGATATACAACCTGAAATAACCTGGGTGAACCCGAACCGTGAAATAATAGTTTGCATTGAATTAAAATTAAGACACCTGGGCCTGATTTTTTAAATAATGTATGAAGGCCTTTTAACCCTACATATAAGTAACAGTTTAACTAATTTTAATGTATCGTTTAGTTATAATATTCATACATAAGTACCCTTTCATTCGATACCGCTCATTTGAAAAGGTTGTTAATTTCTTCTTCAAATAGTAAATGACTGAGTTTCCTAAGAACCATCGCTAACAGCATAGAAAACCTACTTTTAATTAAAAAAATCTCACTCAAATCGGTTCACCCGTTTGAGAGTTACGGGGCAACAGACCGACAGACAAACATATGTAGCTGTGAAACTTTTATATCCCCTTTTTCGTCTTCTTTTTGTGTCAGATGCTTCAATAAAATAGATGTCATAAGTTAAAAAGTTAAGCATGAGATCTAAGTTTTACTAAAATTCGTTTTTTTTTTGTCGCTGAAAAAAGTTATCAGTCTTAAACTAGGTATACATAAAATTGAAGCGATACGGCTTTTACACAATGACTATTGCATTGCCAACCGATGTTCACCCATGTATTTTAAATGTAACTGACATTAATTTCTCGCTTCATGCGCACTGCGTTTTAATTATGTATATTACATGTAGATCACCGTGCTTTGTAGTTACAGTCAGGTGATTACGAGGTGTCACAGGCCACGTAAACATTGCAGCGGTGGTCACCGGAGTGGCAGACGGAGGATGAGCGGCGCGGGCACGGCGAGCTGACTCACGCGCGCTGTCTGCCCGGCGTCGGCGCTGCCGGCGGCGGCCGCGGCGCGAACTAGGCGCGCCCTCGCCCCGACCTTGCCTCGACACGGATTTATTGATGCGTCACCACGAGACACGACGCATGCCGCTTGACGACTCCACGACTCGACTCGACTTACGTGCTGCGTTACGTGCGAGTTTGCACAGCGGAACCGATTCAAGTAGCGGTCCACCAATTTGTTCCACATAGGATTATACTATTGAAACGTTCGTGATTATTTGAATTGCGCTATCTCGTTTCAGAAGACATAATTACGACGTTGACAATGGGCGACGCAATTCGTGAGACAATTTATATAATGACGGAGATTATCTCGTATAAATTGGCGTGACCCACTTATAAATAAACTACTATTATATAAACATAGTACAGGTTTCATACAAAAGAGTTTTGAATACTAAATGTAATTGTTTGTTTAACAATTGCTTCATGCAATTTTCATACTTATAAAGTAGTTAAGTACACATTTTTAGTACTGTTGCATCGGTAGATAATTCTAGTCTATAATAATAGACTAAAACAAATATGATATAAAAACACTTAAGTAATTTAATTAAAAATAATCCAAAATATAGCATCGAAAACTCATTCGCATCGCTTTCCTGAATGTGTCGAAAGGAGTGACGGCGTCTTACTAGGTAGAAATTCAGTCCTTGGCTCAAAGGAAGTATCAACAAGACGTTCAGATCTATTTTGTGAGCACTGAGTTTCAACCTCGAACAGCTATATTTCCGCCGCTTGAGCACAACTAGGATGATCTAGAAAGATGGCTAAAGGCCTAACCATTTTCGAAGGAAATAAAGACTGCTATTGCCATCACTGTTTTTAATAAGTACTTATCTTGTAATCGTATTTATAATGCCTATATATTAATAAAATGACATCATTTTATCAGTCGAATTCTTGTCAAATTATAGTACCTACAGTTAAATTTAAGCTTGCTTATAAATGCATACGGCCTTGGCCAACATTACAACTGCATATGCACGATAACTATACACAGTAACTGTACAGTGTAGTGTGTATAACAAAATATTACTATCACAGAAAATATTATAATTTATTGCAAGTTTTACTTTCAATGTATTATGTCTTGGTGCACAATAAAGTATATAATAAATAAATAAATATAACCACAGCCGACGAAAATGCAGACTATAGTTTATAAATTCACTAGCGACCCGCCCCAGCTTCGCACGGATGCTGATATTAAATTATATTATGCATGTATTATACACCTATAGACCTACCTCTTATATCACTCTATCCATTAAAAAAACGTCAAAATGGTGTAGTTTGAAAGATCTAAGCATACATAGGGTCAGACCGCGGTAAGCGACTTTGTTTTGTTATACTGTATAGTGATTTGCTAGTTTCAAAAAAAGTTTTAAAAACAATTACAGTATACGCCTTGCCCGGCGCTGAAACAACTAGTTATTTTGATACTTAGATAGATTGTTTTTATTTATTAATTTACTGATCTCTATTTTTAGAAAGATTAAGTTTTATTTAGATATTTTCGTGCGTGTCCTATGTTTGAAAACCATATTATATTTCGAAAACCGCGTACAGATAAAGGCTCAATTTCCAATTTCACCCAAGAAGCCGGTTTAAAATGATGTAGAGTCAAGAAGTGACGACTATCCGACAAAAATAAAATCAGTTTAAGTGGACTTGAAAATTTCAATAATTGGCAGAGGAATTAAACCGTGAAGGAAATTTGTCAATTTGATGCTTTTACTCTAGCATATATCTACTTTTTAACATAGTCTTATTTTTTTTAAATAAATTATACTTGTTCTTAATCCGTACTCTTTATTTACCTTCTTTGAATACCAGATATACTCTATTTCTGCTAATAAAAGTTAGCAACCCTGATCGGAACGTTTGTAACCAGTTGAAAAGGCAGGTGAGTGACGCGTTGATTGCAACACGGTGGGCCTGACGTCACGTCGGATGCAAGATGTCAAACGCACGCCGTCGACGTCCAATACTCGACGTTGGATGCCCGGCGGCCTGAAGGCTATCCGGAAGGCCCCTATCAACTGCATTCTACGCCCGAATTACACGTCTATGCTTTGCTAAAATTACTCGAGCGAATTATATAGTAGTTGACGAGCTTTTACAATTTTGTGGCTGACATTTTTTAGACGTATATATTTCCTGAAACAAAATATGTTAGGAATTCAGACGATTTACATTTAATTGGTGATTCAAGTAGACGTTATTCTTTCCAATAAAAAAATTGATCCCGATCGCAACACCACCACACACAGACTCTTCAATAAATCATCATTAGCCTTTTCAATGTTCCTACTGCTGGGGAACGGGCCATATTCCACCACGCGGGCCCAGTGCGGATTGGTGGATGTCACATGTCTTCGAATGTTTGGTGATGAAATAAATTACACAAAGTAATGCGCCCCAACCGCCCGCGACCTACAACTCGTAAGTCGGGGCCTATACCACTCGGCCACCACTGCTCTCAAAATAAATAAATGGTTTAAAAGGAAGAATTAATGTTCAGTTCCAAGTTACGTCGGTCGTACTGTACTATAAGTCAAGGATATTATATGATAGAGGTATGTAAGCAGCACTGCAGTCTACCGACTACGCACACGGCTACCGCTCGCGGATTTAATGGCCCATAACTATATAGTGTCAGCAGTCGACACTCGGTAGTGGCACGGTGATATAGTAGAAGCTATGTAAAGTTGTCTATTGTGTATGGAACTTCGTACGATAAAAACTGGGGAAATGTGAGTTGGACTCGTACATTGAGGGTTCCGTACACACATATGACAATAATTCAATTCCTAAATCGAGTCTCGAAGATTTCTCCGACAGACAAAATATATATTTTTTTTTGATAACGTAACTACACTTTTACCTGTATTTTAATACTTTTCTCCATGCCAAATTTCAGGATTCTAGGATAATAGGAAGTATCCGAAGAAAAATAATAGGGTACTATGAATTTTCTCTTGATCTTTGAGTGTCGAAATATACGCTTTTTTCCATATAAACGGCAGTAGCTTTTTTTCGTTAATTTAGAAGTTTAATTTTCTTTACAGCTGCTAGGTATAGCAGATTTGAGTATATGGTTTATATTTGAACTATGTAGATACCTCCACGGGTTCTTGAGATAAAGTCTCTTGACAGACAGACAGCCACACAAGAAAGTAATCCTATAAGGCTCCATTTTTATTCTTTTGAGATATGAAACCCTAAAAATGGAATAAATAATAAATGTATTAGGTTGAATTATTCGTATTTGGAAAATATTCCAATCGATAAATGAAAATGAAATGTAATTTTGTTACATAAAGACTATTTAACAAAATTACATTTCAGTCTCTTAAGGAAACAATAACAACGAGAATTCGCTTAACCGATTTCAGAAATCTGGTAAAGGTTCTCGATTCGTCTGAATCTTTTATTTATTATTTAACTAAGGATGTTCCCCGATTACCCAAATACGCTAGGACTCATTTGGAAAATTCTATTTTTTTTATGTTAGGGTCCTCAGGTTGGGGCCAAACACATCATGAATTCATGACCACGTGGTGATGATGATGATGGCAATGGGAATTGTCACTTGATTATGATGTGAGTGACGGGATCTTGGAGAACTCTTGAGTTAATTAGTAGCTATAAAACTCTTTTAATGGTTATATTCTACAGCAACCGTATTGCAGAACTTTTCAGGTACAGTTGAGTCGTCATAGCTAAAAGCCTCTAAAATGAAAAACTTTATCAACAACTTACGTATTAAAAATTAAAACCAGAATCATTGAATTCCGAAATTAAAGTGATTTTGCACTTTTTAGTTATTTTTTTTTTAATTCGATTGAAGTCGGTCGGTTGTTTTTTCTGGTCAAGTAAATATATTCTGATTTTGATATCCACAAGACCTCACTTGATTGATGATTAAATGAGGGTGTTCTAAGATGTCATTCACCAGGCGGCAGCACTGAGGCGTCAGGTCCAGGCACCTGTCAAAACGCTTATATTACTGACATTAGCTAGACATCAACGTCAAACGGTAGACGTCAACGTCATATATAAGTTTTCAAAGTAAAAGACCTGACAGCTAAGTGGCGCTAACTGGTGGTGTGAATATTTCTAAACACTCTCATTGAAGTCGTTTATTTCTTTATGCGCACGCACGCCTACAATGTAAGTATCAATCTTATCTTATCTTTTATATCAATTGAGAAGCGAGCCAAGAGGATTTTTGAGAACTCGTTGAGTTGAAACTTCAAAATCTTGAGCATAGACGTCATGTTGCAAGCCTTTCCGTTTTCTATCGGTTTCATTTCAGGGAGTGTACGTCGAAATTGCAAAACCTAACTCCGCCAAGCATATTCCACTATCAGGCCGCGTACGTAATTAACATCCTACGACAAAATATACAAAAAACCATAACGTTTTTGTATACGTTTGTTAAGTAAGGAGTGAAACTCCCTGCCTCAATCTGTGCTTCCTGATAGCTACAATCTGGGGATCTTTAAGTCAAAACTTAAAGATACCCAGAAAGAGAGAGAGAGAGGGAGGGGGTGAAGAGGGTATATTTAAGTAAGCGTGCTCCATCGTCAACCACATCTTTTTTCAGATTTTTCCCATACTTGCGCTATAAGATCTTGCTTCATGGCAAATTTCAGCATCATAGGTCAATGGGAAGCATCCTGTGAATTTTAAATCCTTTGAGGGTGTCAAAATATGCGTTTTTGGATTACTTTGATTTTTTTTTTACAGCTATAAGAGTCGCCATCCTGAAAATATGGTTTAAATTTAAACTCGATAGTTCCACGTGTTCTCGAAATAAAGGGTCCTGACAGACAGACTGGCAATAAAGTTATTCTATAATCGGGTTTCGTTTTTTCCTTTTGTGGTACTGAACCCCAAAAATAGTTATATTCCTATATATGTAAGTATAGCTATTACTTCCAAACGTAGTCCTACGCGAAGACTGCAAAAAAAAGTTTCAATTGTATTTAAAAAAAATCAGGAGCACGCTTGAATTTGCTCCCAACTGACACAACGTTTCGTCGAAATTGACCACAAGCCGTTTAGTAGGAGTTAGGTAAGAAACACACGTTCAAAAGAATATATACATACATACAATATCTATATATATACAGATAGTACAAAAATCTAAGATTTATATTTTTGTCTGTAATTAAACTGAAAAACTACGACATCGATTTGAAGAAATCGAAAAGAATGCTGATTTATTGTAGAGGACGCAGGCGAAGCCACTAGCAGAAGCTAGTGTAAAATAAACTTGATCGGTGCCTTTGGCGCCGTGGGCTGGCGCAACGGTCACCACACAAACCTTTACAAAGATAATGCTGGCGGGTCAGTGTTTTATAGCCTCAATCGCAGTTAAAACGTTACAACTTCGGTACAGGTTGATGCCGATTCATTTTGCAACCTCTTTGAACTTGGCTCTATTTGGATTCAATTCTATTGAAGCTTTTATGAAGTACGAGTGTGACTCGACTAGAAATGCATACTGGTTTTTTAGCCTAAAGATTTGCTTGTAACTTAGGCTCTTTATAAACTAGTGCGCCACACCATCAACGAATGCATCACAGTTTGTCATCAGGAGAGATTGCAGTCAAGCACTAAGTAGTTTATATCTATTAAAAAAAACCTGCAAATTAGATAAAAAACAATATCATATTTTTTTTGGCAATATTTCTCTTTTACACCGTGTGATGACAGAGTTGTGGTAATGGTGCAACGTTTTTTTTTTACAGGCAGAATATTAACAAAGAAAGAAATGCTATTCCCGGTTGGTCTCTCAGAATACCTTAACTACCTAGAGTGTACTACTATTATCTACTAATAGAAACACCATTAAAAGCTCTATGGATTCTGAGTGATAGCTGAGTTATTCATTATTTCTCTTCGTCCTGTATCGATTTAATCATTGGTGCACTACTTCTCCAGTTTCATATTCGAATAAACGTAAGTTTAAGATTAGGTTTTCATCATACGAGTAATAGCATAGACGTAATGTCAAATGGGCCATTGTTTACACAGAACATTAAATCATGTAAATTGGACTCACACTTGTTAGAGTCGTCTGGTCTTTTATTTTTAGGAATTCATCTAGTTATGTCTCGTCGTTTCGTTTTAGAGCTCGTAAAATGTTTAAATGAGATGGTCAGCGTCGGTTAGCGCTCGGCGCTCGGCGCTCAGCGCTCGGCGTGCATATTGCGACGAGTGCAATTGCACGTCGTTGTACAAACTTTGCGATTACGAGTGCGACGTCAATGCACGGATTATTCGAGAAGAGTGAATTGATGTGCTTAAGTGTGGGGTGAGGGATGCGGCGGGGCGGGGCGGGGTGCGGGGGAGGGGGGGCGCGGTGCACGCTGCATTCGATGCACCTCGGTTACAATGCACCCGGACCCCGGGCGCCTGGCCCCGGGGCGTCGCCCGGCGCCCCCGCTGGCCATTGCCACCGATTTCACCAGCACTTACGAAGTCTTTACATTACGTTATCCGATGGACATGTGAAGAGAAATCGGCAAATGATCATTTTAAATGTCTGCATTGCAACACAGTGTATTCGGAAGATTTTATTTTGATGGAGCGAGTTTTAAACCGTTATTATTATGTTTCTTCTTTCATGTTATGGTGGGTGTTAGCCAATACAAATATTCTATTTGTCGAAGATGGACGTATCTGTAAATTCACGTACACATTTTTTCTTATGTCTAAACTATTCACTGTGATACCTAGGTTATCGAATGAAAGTCTAAAACCTACACATGTACAAGACAATCCACCTTGATGAAATAGAACAATATTATGTATTTGTGACTGGCCTGTTGGTTTAGTGGTTAGTGGTCCTGACTGCTATGCCGGAGGTCGTGGGTTCGATTCCCTCCCAGAACAAATGTTTGTGTGATGAGCACGATCATTTGTTCTGTGTCTACTGTCTGGGTGTAATTTAGCTATAATATGTATGTATTTAGAAAAATATATAAGTATGTTTATCAGTTGTCTAGTACCCATAATACAAGCGTTGCTTAGCTTGGGACTAGACGACGTTGTGTGATAGTTGTAAGATATAAGATGTAAAAAAAATAATTATGAAATAGGTATATACAAAATACAAATGACAAAATTAAGTGGTTTTTAGTATCACAATAAAGGTATACTATAAATTGTTTATTTGCGGGTACATAATTTAATAGGTAGATCCATAAAATTTTTAAAACAAGCTAAATCTGCATAAATGTTAAAAACGAGATAAAACATATATCCATGTTACTCAGTGACAAAGTAACTTTATACCCACTGGGGCAATAAATTTTAAAATCAGTTCAGTAGTTATTACTTTAGTACGTTTATTTATATCAAACAAAAATAAATACCTTTATTCTTATAATATCTATATTAGTATAGATATATAATTACTAATTAGTATATTTCCTGTATTCTGTAACTGATTTAATTAAAAGTACCTCATCTATATTTTACAATCCCCCATTTATGTCTCTTACGTAACGGTGGAAAGTTGATTACTAGTTTTTTATTTTTTTATAGTGGGAAAAATCCTCCAATGACAAATCCCAGGACGTTTTGTCAGACTTTTGATTGACTAAACCAGTGATTCCCAAAGTGGTCCAGGTGGACCCCCAGGGGTCCACGGGAGACTTGCTGGGGTCTACGTAGGCGTAAATAAAAAATGGGGGTCCATAAGATGTTAATGGGGGTCCACAAAAATTTATCTGCTTTTGATAGTAAAGAGCAAAAATGTAAGCATAGTTTTTATAAGGGCCTACCTACATTTTTATAAGTACCTAACTAAGCAGATAATATTTTAATAAGGCAAGTGACTGTTACTTGTCCGAACTTGCGTATTCGATATTACGTACAATTTCATGTACAGACTTGCAAAGCTCTATCCGCCCGAAAATGCTTAGTGCTTGTTCAATCTTCAACTTGATCACCACTATAAATACTTGATGCCAAAGGCAAATTGATTCATTTGTTTTTATTTTTTGGCGACTTTAAGAATGTGGTAGAAATGTAGCAGGAGGGGGTCCACCGAAACCAGTAAAATTTTGAAAGTGGTCCATGAGTAAAATAAGTTTGGGAACTACTAGACTAAACGAACCACCCCGTTTCTACGTTGTCTTTATACCAAGGTCCAAGCCTTCCTTTCGGACACCACCTCTATAATTAGATTTTAAATAAGTAAGTATGCCATTCAAATGTTCTGGCCATTCGGTCTGTTGTCGGAGTATTTCGGCCAAACGTTAATACGCAAGTCACATGAGGGCACATAACAGCCCAGAATTTCCGAACTCGCAACCACCATGAGGAGCCAAAGAATGCGGTCAATACAGCTGAAATCTCTCACTGGAACAGTTTTCTCTGCTGCGGTTTTCCCGTCCGATTATAACTTAGATGTCTTCTAGAAAGCTAGAGTGAATAGGCCCTTAATAATCATCATATAACACGTCACCATCAACGATTGCACACACCATCCGGTGGGATGCAGTGAAGCACTAGTTTATATCAATAAAAAAAATAGCATTAATGGTTTTTCCTATCTCAAATAGAATAACGAGTCCAAGTTGTCAAGTACCTAGGAGCACTTACAGTAATATATCTTAGCTGAAACGACCGATGCTGGAGAACAATTTGCTAAACCAGAAGATAGACCAAATAAAATAAAACTGGTGCTCTGTGGTACCTGTAAGGTTCCTGTCCGGCTGATTTATAGACCACTTCCAAATAGAGCGGCTAATGCTGCACTCCACCAGTGAATGCTTTAATTAGGGTACTAGAATAATGTAACGAAGCCTTAACCACCCACCTGCTTCCTTATTTTAGCATTATGTATAAACAAAAGAACACTTTTATTATTAATACCTACAAAACAACGCCAAAACGAAAGGACGACAACGGAATTTTTCGACTTCAAAACGAAACTTCTAGGTACGCTTATAATATCATTTATTTCTGTATAAGGTAATATGACAGGCTTATTATAATAAGTTCCTTTCATGTCGGTGAATGGTATGGACAAATTGTGAAACTCGAGGTCAACGGCCTCGCGGCCAGGAACTCCTTTACAACATTGTTAAAGAATTTTTTGAAATATTTTTGTGCATATTTGACAAAGCTTTGCGACGATGCAATGCACTCGAAAATGAGCAGTAATAAAAAGGCTCGATTTATCGTTATGGCCGACATATAAAATATTTGACGGTAAATAAATTACGTGTTTGGTGTCCCAGGCACACTTAATATTTTATACTGAATTTATTGGCAGATGAATTAAACAATCTTGCAATGTATGGGACAGTATAATCCGCTTCACTGGCACATTTTTTCGTTAATAAAAACCAGTGCTTGGAAATAAAGATTGAGATATGATTTTCTGAGAAATTAACCAATAAATCATTTGTAAATATTAGTGTATTGTTAGTTTATTTAGGTTATTATTAGTATAATAATGAAATGTACATATATTGTCAATTAGAAATTAACTATTAATTATTTTACTAGGCATCTAATCAAGTGGTAAAACACGCATTAACAAAAATCTTACCTTAATTTATTGATAAGCCTTTTATGCCGATATTTCTTCAAACAGCTACTAGTTGCATTAAAAATTGGAATTAATTCAATTGTTTAATTATATCATCTACAACAATATTTAAAAGCATTTGTATGATGTTTTTGTATGGTGAAGACTGAATTTTCGCGATTTAAAAAATAACTAGCCTCTTCTATTTGTGCGGACGACTAGGTACAACTTAAATTATAATTAATTCCAATAACTTGGCTCTAAAAAATAATGTCTAAATTCTATTCTATCTCTAATTGAGCTAATTTATTTTTATAAACCTGTCTGAAATTGAATAACAAAAAACATATAATAGGCTGGTATACCTAATTATTGTTTTCGGTTGTGGTTTGCACAGGCTGTCTGATGGCCACTGGAGTTTATTTTATTTAGTTTATTATGACTTTATTTTTTTATAACCTCAGAAAACTAAAGATACATTATTTTTCTTGGGTTAAAGTCTTTTGGGTTATGTTGAAATTGAGCTCAAGTTATAATTTTATGCCAAATACGTTCTAGGGCCACAGTAACTCTTTCGAACAATAACGAAAGACTGGACTTGCACGCACGCAAGCTTCGCAGCTTCTCCAACAACAAGTCAATATGGTACTAGTCCAAAATCCAAAAGAGAGAATTCGGTAATTAGTTTAGATTTTTTTATTGATATAAACTAGTGCTTGACTGCGATCCAGTGGAGCAGTGGTGGCAGAGTGGTAAAGGCCCCGACTTACGAGTTGTAGGTCATGGGTTCAAACCCAGCCAGGCGCATTACTCTGTGTAATTTATTTCATCACCACTGCTCTCAAAACAGTGAAGGAAAACATCGTGAAGAAACCGGCATGTCCTAGAACCAAAAATTCAAAGACATGTGACATCCACCAATGCACACTAGGCCCGAGTGGTATATTATGGACCATTGCCTCTCCTAGAGAGGAAGCCTGTGTCCCAGCAGTGGGAACATTTAAAAGGCTAATGATGAAGACTGCGATTCCACCTGATAGTAAGCAGTGAACATAGATGAGTATAAGTACTGAAGCAACAGTTGATGGTAAGACCAGTTTATTAAGAGCTTATTCACTCTAGCCTTGAAATTCTATGTATTACATTTTTACTTGAGAAGCGTGTATCTACTAGTTTTATATTATGTGTAAATTGAAAGTCTTCGGCACATTGTTCCTACTTAGGTGATGTAACTACTGATTAAAAAGGAAACAAAGAGGCTATAATAAATGAGCAATAAGTACATGACTCCGGAAATGTGTCGTCGCAGCGCTAAGATGGAAGTCCTGTTCGGGCAGCGCCGCGTGAAAATCCAAGCGCAGTGCCGGATGCGCGCTAAAACACCAACCATGTTCCATCGGTACGTAGCAGGCATTCCCCCCACACCTGCATTCCACCTGTACCCCCTCCGAACTCCTTGTTATTGCATTTTATGTTATAGTCGGTAAAAACATTTTTAACATCTTTGAAGGATAAATAACTTTGTCTTAAAAGAAGACGAATTGTTTTTTTTTTTCAGGACAATGAACGGTACAGGCAAACAATATATCAATGCTTGTAAGCCAAAAATTACAAATATT
This sequence comes from Mythimna loreyi, assembly GCA_029852875.1. Lineage (NCBI taxonomy): Eukaryota > Metazoa > Arthropoda > Insecta > Lepidoptera > Noctuidae > Mythimna > Mythimna loreyi. Next base: position 9,473,829 of record CM056780.1, read on the forward strand.
CTTCTATTTCGTTATTAGTTCGTCATAATTTTCTCACAATATAATAGAACTAACTACGATTTAACAACGCGAAGTAGCCCATGTATAAATTAGTAACCCAATTCACCGAGAGATGGCGTTGTAGTGCTAACGGTCACCGAAATTATCCGCGGACAGACAAACAGACATATCGAAACTCTATGGGTTTCTAGTTGACTACGGAACTCTAAAAATGATTAGCTGTTCGTTGGTATCGCTAAAACTCTACAACAACTGGCCCGATTTGGCCAATTTTGGGCTTGAAATGTTCGTGAAGATTTAAACGGTGAGAACGAAAGAATCAGCGGCACGAAGTTTGCTGGGATAGCTAGTTTTAAATAATCGCGATTAGTTTTTTTGTATGGTAGGTAAAAATCATCCAATGACGAGTCCCACCCTTGAACGGAGCGGGAAACAGTGTCAGACTCTTACTGACTAATCAAACTACCCCATTCCTACTTTGCCATATATACCAAGGCCTTCCTTTCAGTCGCGAACCCTTGGCCCCAATTGGCTTCGACCCTTCTGCACGTTCCCTACGGTTTGCTGACAACTCCTTGAGGCGCGCGGGAATAGTTCGCGCCGTTGATGACTAGATTTGGACCGGACGGTTACCAGATGATTGTACGGCGAGCTACCCATTGCTGGCCATCCACAACCCCGCGCCTACGGTGTCTGGAAATAGTGATCGGAAACCCGGCGGCGTCTGGGGCGCTGTTGCCTTATGCGTTGGCCTCCTCCTTTGCTAGCATTACTGCTTCGCAAAACGCAAAAAGAGGCGACCGCCTGCCACTCCTCCTCGCCCTGGACCATGGCATCTACAAACACCCGGGCGATTAGTTTTATTGCTGAATTTAGCCCTAAATGGTTATATATAGCGTAACTGTGTTTCTTCAGTTGTCTTTTGTCGTCCAGGGTCACAGTAACTCTTTCGAACAATCCTGCGCTTACGGATATGCCTAGTAAACGCCTATATATACGCCTGTATTTTTTTTGTCATTATACCTTTCGAATACCGTAATTAGAGACATAATAGACGTTTAAAAAAATAGTTATGAAATCAACTTCTGCTAACACTTATGTTAGCAGAAGTTGATTTGAAGATATAACACGGTGTATTGCGAATACCTCTGCATGATACTAGTACATTGAGGTGCACTTAAAAGTACCTATTAACTATTGTTAAGTGCCTAATTTAACATAACATGGCAAAGGCACTGTTCTTAACAAAAATTTTTTGTAGAGGCATGCAAATGTGTTATTACGAGTAACATTGCCAGTCAATCAATAGTAACGTACATAAAACAACAGCAATTGTAGTTTGTAATACCTACAGTTGCTGGTCAATGACTTCTCTTTGATAGCTGCATCGCAACGCCCTTCATGCATCCTCAGTGACTCTCAAGTTTACACCGCGACCCATAACAGCAACACTTAATTGTAACACAACACGCATAAGGAATGACGAACATTAATTTTAAAAGTATACTTATATGTCTTGAAAGAAAAAATATGGGGTATACGTATCTCTTCGCTTGTCAATGTCACATTCATATACCCTGCCTGTTGTATTTGATTGACAAAAGACTTCAATACAACCACTATTGGTACAGTCGTGTAAATTATTTAGACACTATGTTTTAACTGTTTTTTTTTTAATATTGAATACTTACAACTTCACTTCTCAGAGCTGTTGATTCATTAAACCCCAAGAGGACACCGGTGTCCGCACTCCGATTGTGTTTTAATTGTGTCTGTAATTACGGTATTCCAAAGGTTAAACAGCAAACGCTTTATCTCTCACAATCTTATAATTTAACAAAGTGACTCACACAATTAAATAAATGGTAAATTTTAAATTATAAAAATAATGGACGACTTTGTTTCGTCCTACAGTATGTCATTGAGGCTTAAAACCCAATATCACAATACTCTTTTGTCTGATACGCCTGAATGACTTCGCCCGTAAAATAAATTTTATAACTACCGATACTAAAATTCACTTAACATAAATTAAAAGTGAAAAGAATTTTAATATTTATTTTGTTTTTATGATCAGAAAGTAATTGTTTGATTAAACGGAATGTGTTAAAGTCTGAATATACACAATTGCATTAACCTTAATATCTGTGCAGTATCCGCAGCTTAGGCGTCGTAGCTACGTCGTCGTAGCCGCATTAGCGAGACGGCGTAACCTAATCGTAGTATCGCGTTTTCGTAGCCAGGTGACCTTGGCCGCGTAGGTGTAACGTACCTCTGCCTTTGTAACTACTTTGTCTAGCTGCGTAGGCGCACTATCGCGTCGGCGTAGCTTGGTCATAGTATAAAGAGAAGGGAAGTAGGTTATCTTCATACAAACGCACCGCGCGCGGCTTGTATGTGTGCGCCATAGTATCTACGCGTCGACGCACGCACACTGTAACAAAATCTCGAGCCGTTTCTCAGTGCGCCAGTCGGGGCTAACACTATACGAGTTTCGCGCGTCACTGCTTTTCGGCACCGCTAAATCAAAACAAAATGTCTGATAATCGCAGGAGAACGTATTGCTGTGTGTTTGGGTGTCTTAACAATTCATCCATTCTAGAATTGTCTCTATTCAGATTACCTATTGAACAAAAAAGGTAAGCTAGTCACTCATTCTAGCATATATTTTTTACTTGATTTTGAGATACCTACTTATTTTTTGTTGTATTAGTTTTCTATCACACAGAGGAAGCAGGTAGGTAGGCTTAATTCCTACTTTTGATCCGTCAATTAATTTGCTGCTATTGCTTTATTTACGTTTGGTTATGCCGATTACTCAGTTACTTTAGTTTCTCACCTACTTACAGTTAAAAAATCGTAATTCAAAATAAATAATTGACTAATTGTAAATCAGATATAGATACATATAAAGCAAAGTTCGAATCATAACAATAAATTCGATTATAGTCTAAGAGATAGGCGTTAGTTTTTAATGTTGTTTCTTTTAATTATAATATTTTAGTCACTTTATTCATTTTTAAGGTTCCGTGCCTCAAAAGGAAAAAACGGAACCCTTATTTATTTATTTTATTTATTCAGATAGGATCAGTTCGTCGTCCCTTCGTCTATCTGTATGTCTGTCTGTTAAGACCCTTTATCTCGAGAATGCGTGATGAATCTAGTTGAAATTAAAACCATAGTCCCTTCAAGCTGTGAAAAAACGAAACTTTTAAGTTAACGAATAAAACATATAAGTACGGCAGTTTATATCGCAAAAAAAAACGTATTTTTTTAGTTTTTATTTTTATTATATAAGTAAAAAATACAACTTCCCGACCCTTGTCAATTTATAGGCACTGAATTAAAATTTTGCTAAAAGTGACAACCCTAAGACAGTAGGCAATTATATCGCGGATTGGGCCGGAGATAGCCTACTGCCCTTCTCTTTATACTATGGCTTGGTCGTCGTAGCCGCGTCGTCGAAACCACGACGTCGTAGCCACGTTGGCGCTCTGACGTATCGGTGTAGTGTAACCCGTAGGTCGTAGTGGCATAGGCCCATTAGCGAATCGGAGTAGAGAGTCGTAGTAGTCGCGTTGTCGTAGTAGAGTCGTTTTAACTTCGTAGGTGCACTGACATAACACCGTAACCCGGTCTTTGTTGCCACTTAAGCGCATCTTAGTTGTGTAATACGTCGTTTTAACATTTAGGAAAATCAGTATGATTACATTACACAAACTCTTAATAATTTTTCGTTGTCTAAATTGAAAGAAGTCAACTCTTATTAGTAAATACATATTTTTTAAAGTAAACAACACTTACAAATCGCTTTAATAAACCATTACATACCACTGCTGCCAACAGCATTTACCAGCGTGATATTAGGAAATTATCTTAGGGACATAGTTCCGGGATAAAATATCCCTTCTTATTCCAAGACATGAAAATTTCTTTCTTACTTTTTTTTCTAAAAATACCATTAGGATTGGTTAGCATAACGATTTTATACAGGTAAAAAATTAAAAAAAAAACTTTTTTTTTCAAAAATTTGAAAAGTATAATAAACCGACGAAAAATTCCACTACTGGGGGATCCAGAATCATGTACTGGATCTATGGTATTCGTTTGCGTTACGATGTCAATGACACCCTATATCTATGCCCTGTATAGAGTGATTCAAGAGGAAGGTTTATGAGTATAATACATGCATAATATAATCAAAATCAGTGCGAAGCTGGGGCGGGTTGCTAGTTAATTATATACTATTATTATTTTTGTATTAATATTAAGTTTCGTTTACAATAAAGCATTAAGATAATACATAATTGAATGTCAGCTGCAATGTGCTTGCAAAAAGTGGTCAATGTTATAGAGTGACAGTGTCATGTTCACGTGGGGTGTCACGACAACGACCACCGCCGTCCTTGCGGTGACACCTCGTACTTCAGAGTTGGAGTTAACTCTAATGACGTCACAGAGTAGATACACTACACTCGCATTTTTTAAAGCAAACGTTAATTGTCAATGGCTTTTTTTTTCGTGGTGGAAATCCTCATGGATGTCCTCCACCCTGGTGTAGGTGGAGGGGTCTATCAGACTCTTACTGACTAAAATCACCCCGCTGTTCCCACATACACTTTTGTCGTTGGCTACGGGTAAATGATAAATGATATTTATTTTGTAAATAGGTTTTAAAATAACACTTTTACACGTCAATATTTTTTTCTTTTCGTCAGTTTAAGCTAGATGAGTCCGGTGTTTCCTAGCTGACTACCCTGAGAAGAAACACCGAAACAAACTCAGGGGTCAAAGTCTCTTTTAAAGTCCATACAGTAACCATGTATTGGTCAAATCATATGAGAACCATGCAGATTAGTGTCTGAGATGGTCTTTTGAACCATACAGATTTGAGTGGACCTGTCCAGTCAGTGCAAGCATTTGTCAGTATTCGTGTAGCTCAAACTTAGGACTACTAAGGAGCTCAACGACTTGACGATCAATACCAAAGAAAGGACATTTGTGTAGGCCGCATCAAATACTCAAATCTGTCAGACATCATATTAAAATTACGGAAAAGGAAAAGTAATCGACATAGTCCTCACATTCACAATAATAAAAAATAAAAAAAAATACAAAAATGTAACTGCAAAATAAATTATTGCAAGTCCAAAGTTAAAAAAAAATAAAAATAAAATACAACTACAATAATAGTGCTGGAGCAGGTCAATCCCAAGCCGTCTTATCCTCAAGATACTCCTTAACAGTATAAAAAGCCTTTTGACAAAGTTTTCGCTTTACAAACAATTTAAATTTATTCATGCTAAGTTCTTGAATGTTACTGGGAAGCTTATTATAAAGTGTACACATTGGCATCTAAATGAGCCCCCAATTTTTTTGAGCCTGGTTGTAGGAACCACAAATTTATGTTTGTTCCTAGTATTAACGTTATGGATATCACTGTACTTTTTAAACATGTTTTTATTTTTATGCACCTACAAAATATTATCAAAGATGTATTGACAAGGCACAGTCAATATATTAATGTTTTTAAATTTATCTCTTAGTGAGTATCTAGGACTTAATTTATAAATTGAACGAATAGCCCTTTTCTGTAATACAAAAATTGTCTGAATGTCGGCGGCATTTCCCCACAGTAGAATGCCGTAGGACATGACACAATGAAAATAGCTGAAATAAACTAAACGGGCTGTCTCTAAGTCAGTTAAATTACGAATTTTTCTGACAGCGTATGCTGCAGAGCTAAGTTTTTTAGACAATTTATCAATGTGAGGACCCCACTGAAGCTTAGAATCTAGAGTAATACCCAAAAACACTATGGTATCTTCAGGACTCAAATCTTTACCTTTTATTTGTACACTAGTTTCAACTTGCCTAACATGAGGCATTGTAAACTTAATAAATTTGGTTTTTTTTCATTTAAATGCAGGTTGTTGACGTTAAACCAGTGTACTATTTTAGACAGAGCAATATTTATATCGTCAGTATTTGACTGCTGACGTTTATGTTTAAACAAAAGTGAAGTGTCGTCTGCAAACAACACTATATCGTGGTAATCCTTTATTAGGTAAGGTAAATCATTTATATAAACTAGAAATAAAAACGGGCCAAGAATTGAGCCCTGGGGGACACCCATCGTTATAACAGATCCATGTGATCTTTGCCCGTTTATATCAACTCTCTGAATCCTATCACTGAGATAAGATGTAAGAAGATCCAGAGAGGAGTTACGGATCCCGTAATGGTGGAGTTTCCTGATTAAAGTTTTATGGTTAACACAATCGAAAGCCTTGGACAAATCACAGAAAATGCCCAAAGCATCGCATTTGTCTTCCCATGCGTTATAGATATGTCCTAAAAGTTCAACACCAGCATCGGTTGTTGAACGACCCCTTGTAAAACCGTATTGCTTCGTATGTAACAATTTATGTTTATTAAAAAATCTTTGTAACTGTTCTAGAATAAGTTTTTCAAATATTTTACTAAAGGTAGGTAGTACTGAAATGGGTCTATAATTCGTGGGGTCTGTTGTACTACCCGTTTTAAACAATGGCATAAGTTTACTATACTTCATTAAGTCAGGAAACTCACCACAATCAATACAACTATTAAAAATATGTGCTAAACTAGGAGCTACAACGTTAATAATCGATTTTACAACATTCACAGAATTTTCCCATAGATCTGTTGTCTTTTTGACGCTTAAAGTGTTAAAAGTTTTAATTATGTCTCTGTAGGTTACATGTTCAAAACTAAACTCGGAATCGCAATTAACTTTAACATTTTCTTTAAGCAGAAACTCTGCAGCAATGGGTGATGAGTTCAGAGATTTAGTTGTTAATATGGGGATCTCTGAAAAGAAGTTTTCAAAAGCCGCAGCAACTTGAGAGTCCGATTGAATGACATTGTCGTCTATTACAAGTTTATAGTCACTACATTGTTTTGTAGATCTTCCGGTTTCACTGTTTATAATATTCCAAGTCGTTTTAATTATATTATTACTATTTTTTATTTTGGAACTCAAATAACGCGACTTTGCAACAGAACATACTTTTTTTTATAATTTGGAATAATTTCTTACATACAAACTAAATTCAGCAGTGTTAACATAAATCTTTTCATCATATAACTCATAAAGCCGATTTCTACTTTTGTGAATACCAACGGTAGCCCATTCACCAAAAGATGCATTATTGTTAACTGAAATAGTTTTAGGTATAAAGGTGGCATCAAATAGCTTACAGTAGGTATTAAAAAAGCTTTCATATTGATGATTGATATCATCTAGGGTTGACAACATAGGTAGCTTATCAGCAAGTTTAGTTTTAAAAGTTTCTAAACGACTCACAGTTTTAGGATTGACAGTGATATTCTTTTTAACCACTTTGTTGTTTGGGTTTTCAAAAGTAATTAATTGACCACAGTGATCAGATTCTAATAAATTTATAATTTGTTTGTGGCTTGGGACAACATCTGTATAAATATTATCTAAGCAAGTAGCACTAGTAGGAGTTATTCTAGTGGGCTCAAAAAACAAGTTAACAAGATTGTAGGACTGAAATAAACTTATAATTTTACTACATAAAGCTGAGTTTTCTAACAGATTAATATTAAAATTGATAACACCACAAGTGATTATGAACTTGTTTGAGTTGGAAATCTTATGAAATACTTCATCCATTACTTTTTCAAAACAGTCATACAATCCAGAAGGGGGTTTGTACACACTTAATATAATAAACTGGTCCAACTCAATACAGGCTATTTCTATTGACCGCTCAACAGACAGACTAACAATATCTTTCCGTTCTTTATATTTCAGGTGGTTATTTACTAAGATCAATGAGCCACCACGTATGGCATCAATTCTACTAAATGAGCTACCAACCTGGTGATTACTAAAATTAAACATGAGCTGGTGGCTTTTCAGCCAATGTTCAGTTATACATAGAATATCAATTTTATTACAATTAAGAAAAAGTTCGACTTCTAAATCTTTATTCATTAAACCTTGAATATTTTGATGCACCAGATTGATGCTATTTAGTGACTTTGATACTCGAATGGACTGATAATTATTCAACAATATATTATTATTGCTAGAGATTGACTCTGTTATCTTACTTTCTAATTTAAATAAATATTTGATGCCAAGTTATTGGCAAAGTCAGTAATCATGTCATTGCGTTGCTCAATAGGAGGAATTTGTTTAGCCAAGTTCTTGGCTGTAATAAAAAAATAATATGATAGCGACACAGCTATCTGTCTTCTACATGATTTTGAAAGATAGTAATTATCTACAAGATATCTATCTTTTCTCAAATAAAAATCAGTGCCAACATAATTGTTGGTGTCAATCAAATGAAATAAATTATTATTTAACATCATATTGTGTAAAGTAATGTTAATCTTATATCTAATGCTATTTTCTTCCTGTGGCAAACTTTTGCTATATGGGAATGTGAACATCACAATTTTTGCTACACTCAGGTTACATAATGTTCTATAATATTGGAGCAATTCTCCTTTGTTCACATAACTTCTATTACCAACAAAAATTAATAGTATACAGTCCTTATCAAATTTACATTTTATAATTTTTTTCATTACATCAAACAGCGAACAGCCAGGCAGTTTGACTTTCGCTGCGTCAATGGCTTACTCCAACCTACCCTGCTTGAAGTTGGAATCACTTAGGTTAACTCTAGGGTAGCTTCTCGAGTCACAAAAGAACGACTCTGGGTTACAAACTTTCAACTCTACACTACTCTGGTAATTTTTGAACCTAGACTAGCGGCATTCATTGCTGAAGATTAAGAATTCTCAAAACTTTTCGTACAAACCTAGCAACACCGTTTCAATTCTAACTCTCTAAACTGTCGCCTCGTGTCAATTGTAACTCTCTGTGGCAACTAAAACTTTTTAAAAAGTTTTATAAATCTGATTAAGCTAACATAATCAGCTTTATAAAGGAGGTTGGCGCAGTGGTGTTTGAGCGATTGGTTGCTGGGCTGCGTGTCGCAAGTTCGAATCCCGCATGGAACAAGTGTGTTTCAGGTCTGAATGTTTTTTTTTTACGAGTCTACATGTTTGTGAACGCAACTACGATACAGGATTTAGTGTTAATGACCAGCAAAGTCAAAAAAATACATTTTTTCTGCTGGGATTCAGGTCTCCTCTCTAAGAGAAAAAATGGTTATGGGCCCAGTACAGATTGCTGGATGTCACACATATTAGTCCAGTGCAATTAGCACCGTTAACGATAAAAAGTGGACCTAAATATTAGTAGAATGAAACCCATTAGAAAAGGAAGATAATATAGCAAAAATTTAAGGAAAAATAAATTACGGTCGATCTGAGGTCGGGAAGTGGATGGGTGTGCGGTTTTAAGGGTAAAAAATGGTTTATCTCTAATTCCGGCAAAACTACCGGTTCTATGGAAAAAAGTCTAATGGCAAAGTTATAGGTAATAAAAAGATCTACGACTTTTGTATTTACACTTTTTCACATAGCCTCAAAATCTATGTGAAAAGTCCAATAAACCGAGTCTTTGAATTTAATTTTTATCTCCTTTAAAGATTACTTTTTTTTCACAAAATTTGATGAAAAGTTTCCTTTTCATGTCCCAAACTTACTATAATTTTTTTGATTTAAAATATTCACAGTTGCTCTTTATTTAGACTTAACATCGAAAAAATAGCCTATTTTTCAATCGAAAAATCTCACGTAAAAATATGTGAATTTTTTTAAAGTTTGTTGGTTTCTTATTAATTGAAATCTTTAGTTTTTGATGGTGTAAAAAAGTATACATTAATACATTAATTTTTTTCAGAAAATGCAAAAAACTAAAAAATCTCGAATCAGAAATTACTTTTGTTTATAATTATTACCGACCCGCTCCAGCTTCGTGCGGGTGCAAAGGTGATACATCACATTTCCTACATGAAATCCCCTTTAAATCTTATAAAAAAATTAATAAATACCTCAGTACATCATTACATAGTGTAAAACAAAGTTGCTTATCCCTGTGTATGCTTAGATCTTTAAAAGTTCGCAAAGGATTTTGATGCGGTTTTTTTTAATAGATAGAGTGATTCCAGAGGAAGGTTTATAGGTATATTATATCTCTAAGGAGATAATGACTTGCTTTAGGTGCGGATTGTATGACCTATAAATAAGGCATTATCGAGCAGGTGGTGTAAAAATTACATTAATAACCCTGGCTGGGTTTGAACATGTGATCTACAACTCGTAATCTCGAGGTCGTTATCACCGAGCCACCACTGATCTTACCACAGTATTGGCATAGATAAGCCAGATTATATTACACAGCCTTCACATTTCAGTGTAGAGCTGTCTCGTGGTGCAAGATACACCAAGTGTCCTAGCCAAGCAACTGCGATAGAAGGCGCCCCGACATGATACAGTAATGAGGCTTGAGTTTTATCAGTAAGAAATGACATCTCCTCTCCAGTCACTGACGGTCAAGGTGACTTCGTAGTTTGTGGATTAGTCTTAACTTGTCTCAAAGCCTGCACTAATTACACACAGTACCATAAAAGTCACATTCATACTTCAGAATTAATATTTCTTTGAAAATATAATATTCTTGCCAGACCTGAGAAAATATATACAGCTTAAGCATATAAAGAACATCAGTTTAAATCTTTTTTCTTCAAAAAGATTACATTAAATCACATGAGTACTCCCAGGGTATTATAGGATCTGAAAGGTTTTAAGTCTCAAAGTGATGGGCGTCTCGTCGTTGGGCTATGATTTCACAGCAGCAGTTAATCACTAGTTTATATTATTAAAAAAAAATAAGCTTTACCTATCTGAAAACTTTACATAACTGAAGCTAATAAAATCGACTTATACAAATTTCCTATAACAGAGATTTAATAAAATATAAACAAAACTCTACACTTGAAAACCCAAGAAAGATCAGATCCCCACAGGTTATAGAGAGATACCTACTACGGATCGACGGATGGCCATTTTCCGGCTTATTTTGTTTTTTTAACCGCAATATTGATGGTTAGAACTTGCAAGTAGCGATGTTGTGTCGTAACTACTTACTACTTGCATACATTTTTGTATATTATAGGCATGTATATTTTGGCCTCAAATATGTTTTCGACCCGTCTATAAATCTATCTATCTTAAACTGATTGAGGTGACCTATCACAAACTATGAACTCCACAAATTATCGCTCCTCTATACACTAGGCTAATCAAAGGACGTGCCTACTCATTCTGTATCGTAAATACTAGATTTGAAGTCACTGCCATTCCATATGTACAAAATGTTGCCTGAGCTACAAATGAAACATACTATCGAATGCTCAGCCCAACCGGTCTCGGTGAGATAATTGCTGAGTAACACGAGATTTAATTTTATCTACCTGTGAAAATGTATGCATGTGCGGAGCGTATGACTGGCTGGTTTTGAGCATCGGGTTGCAGACTTGCAGCAGTAGGGGGCGCGCAGGTCGACGGGTCGCGCGGCGAGGGCGCATCGCTTGCAGCGCCCTCTGTGCCCTTGCCGACGCACGGTGCATGCACCCTGTGTACTGCACAGCACAGCGACTAACAGTAGGTCAACTCGATATGGTGGTTTGTTATTTGAGGTTTATTTTTAAAACGACTATGACAGACATACATAAAACTGTTTTAAATTATGAATCAACATTATAATATTTGCTGATTTGCTATCATCATTATCTTCCTGACAATGTCACATGTTACTAAGTGTTGGCGCAAATTCATATTGTCTTCTTCCATTATATCCTATCAACCGTCACGATATCACTGACGCTCATTACTTTAAAATCAGTCCTCAAACAATATATCCATATTTTATTTGGTCTTTCCCTTCTTCTCCATCTATCCACAATTATCTACATCCCATTTCCCACATCAAAACATGTCCATTCCAAGTCAAGCCATGAAGCAAGCCCTTTCAAATATTCTGCCAATGTGGCGCCACATATTCAAATTTGATTTTGTTATGTTGATTTTATAGGTAAAAAGAATCTATATAACATTTTATTCCATAGGTACTAATATATATAATAATAGGTGTATCTGTCTGTCTATTTCGTACCTCTTTGGGTTTGTAAGGCACACGGGTAAACGTGTCCTGGCTTATGGGATTTTGTACTTCTAGTTCAGTTCAATTCAATTAATTAATTCACAAGGTAACATCAAGTACTCGTACAAGTTTTTAACGCTATATTAGTTAAAACATATATTTAAGCCATAATTAAGTAAGATATGTCAAATTAATTATTAATATTTGATATAAAACAGTTATACAAAGAAACAATGATAATATTGTAAGATTAGCTTCGCCCGCGTGTAAATAGGTTTTCGCACAAACGTTGGACACGCGTTTTACCCCTTTAGGGAATGAATTTTAGGAAATGCTTTCTTAGTGTTCGCCTACATCATAAAAGGAAATCTTGTGCAAAATTTCACTCTCCTAGTCCCAGTAGTTTCGGCTGTGCGTTGATATGTCAGTCAGTCAGTTTCTCCTTTTATATATACACCGTGAAATTTTAATGGTTGTTTTCCCTCAGCGAAATGGTTGTGTCTTGGTAATACAAACGTTTGATAAAAAAATAAAATATTAAAAACAAAAAATGGACCTGTAGAGTGCAAGCTAATTATGACGTATCACAACGTGCTAGAGCTTATTTTGGTTTAAATATTTAATGAATCGGTTTCCTTTGACAGCGTGCTGCTCATGCGACTCTAGTAGTACCTACAAATTACGTCTAATGTTACTATTGTTTTCGCTTTTTTGAGTTGATGTATATTTTTAATAATTCTTTTAAAAAAAAAACTTTTTATTTTTTTATTTTTACTGTATGCTTCAAAAGTACTCCTTAGGGCAAGTCATTCTGCCGCGGGATAACAACCATTTTAATTTCACGGTGTATAGATTAATAGAATAAAATTTGATGAAGTTTCATGTTTTCAATGGTACCTGATTCAATATTTTACACAGTTGTCCTAGAATGACTTTGACTTTGACTGCCCTGTCAGCCTAGTAGTTAGTGACACTGACTGCTATGCCGGAGGTCGTGGGTTCGATTCCCACCCAGGACAAATGTTTGTGTGATGAACACTATAATTTGTTCTGTGTCTGGGTGTAATTTATCTATAATATGTATTTATTTAGAAATATATAAGTATGTTTATCAGTTGTCTAGTACTCATAACACAAGCTCTGCTTAGCTTGAGACTAGACGGCGTTGTGTGATGGTTAAAAAAAAAATGAGGGTTATGTTTTAGTATCTACTCAAAAGCAGGGTACGTCCCTAGTTTGACTTAGACTTACTAACCACTTACTGACTAGATTTAGATTGTAGCTATTTGAAAAGATGCTATTAAACAAATATCTACGTTATTTTTTTATGAATCCTTTAAAAAAGAAATTTACATTCGACGTCCAAGTTTTTAACATGATAACACTTTAATTCTGGTACGAACTCATACTTAGGTATATTTGCACATAATCCACCTGTTATGAGTAAAATTCAAGTTTAGTCACGTTCTACAAGTATTTCCTCCATCAAGTAGGTATAGTTCAACACCAATGTATGCAGCAATAACCTACTTTGCTTTCCTTTTGTTTTGCGCTTAAAGGCCATTTACCTTCATTCCCTCACGTAAACATAAGGATGGTTAATGAAGAAATAGCGTAGTTGTCCTACTAGCTTTCCTTGTCAGTGGCCATGCATCTACCCCCCCCCCCTGCCCCCCCCCCGCTGCGTTCCCCCAGGCCCCGGTGCGCTCGCTCGTCGTGATGCCGCATTTTAATAACGTTTTTGACATAAATGTCCAGCCGGGACGGGAAAACCTTTGTTTTTCTTATTTCATGTCATTCCCTTTACATAAAGCTGCACTGATATTATTGGGTGCAGCGTTTCGCTTTGATTCTGAATAAAACACAAGATTACTATTTATTAGGCTGTGTCTGAAGATCGAAGTTCCAGCTTAGATAATCTCATGTTTATAAGATGTGGAGAATGGCTAAAATGTATTGATGGGAATGCGGCCGGCAGATTTGTTGAATACATTATGTATCACGTAAATATTAGTGGAAGGCTGATTACATGATTGTTCGTCCTATGCAATGGCAGTCTTTGTTGCAATTAAATGTACCCACATGCTTTAAAATTGTATGGTAGGCGCATGCACCGCAAGTCGTTCGCAGGTGTATTTGGATAGCAAGCGGTTTGCATTGTGCCCTACTATAAAGGGATAGTGCCAGACAGTCTGACAGACGTAATTAATGCAGCCAGTTGTACACGTTCACTTCAGTTCAAATACATAAGTTGCAGCTTATCATTTCTTTAAGAATTATGCGTTCTAATCATTACATAGTATAAAACAAAGTTGCACTGTCCCTTAGTAAGCTTAGATCTTTAAAAGTACGCAACAGATTTTGATGCGTTTTTTTTTAAAGATAGAGTGATTCAAGAGGAAGGTTTATGTGTATAATACATGCATAATATATTGTAGGTATATCAGTAGATACCTACCCGTGCGAAGCTGGGGCTGGTCGCTAGTGTACAATAAAATTTCAACCAAAACTACTATTAAAATTTTAGAAGGCTTGGTAACTTGTATTTAATAGACAGAAGTACCTACTTAAATACGATAATTTGACCTCGATTTCCAAAATCTAACCTAGTACCTACATGATATGATCGTGGTGGTTCATAGCTTTAGTTATCTTTTCTTTGATTGAGATAGCTACGGATCCTTGCTATCAACAAGCACTAGGGTACAAGAAGCTCAATGCAAAAGGTATCGATGGTATAGTGGTGTACCCACGTATATGGCGCGTGCGGTCGTCGGGTCTCGGGCACACTTCGTCGTGTGGCAATCATAACACGTTCGCCAATTGATGTCAACGCCTCTTTGAACCCTCGCTTCACAAATTAATAATAATAAATAATAATAATAATAATAAAGTTTTTTATTGCCATAAATAAGTTGATACATAATCTTTTGAAGCCCTGACTCCTGAGCTAGGTGGTACCTGTGTTACAGGAGTCAGTGTCCTCACTCGTTTGTGGAACATTAACAATTTATGCAACAAAATTAAAAATCAAATGAACATATACAATTAGTGCAAACTTACTCTTATGTAATGAGTGTATACGTGTGTATTGTGTTGTGTATAAGTGTTAGAGCGATGGTGTATTAGTGGTGTGAAGGTGTATTTGTACGGTCTGTATTGTGTATAAGTCACTATAAGTAAGTGTTAGTGTGATAGTGTATAATGGTGTGGTGATGAATGTTTGATGGTGTGTTTCTCTATGTGGCTGAGATTGGTGGTTGTACTTTGAGCCATATCAGATATAGTTGTCTATTTTTTATTTTTTTATTAATACAGATCCTTAACAATGGTTTCCGTTTGTAAGTAGTCCAAAGTTTTGAGCCAGGTGTTTATTTGTATCTTCGCTTTCATTTTAGTTAATGCGTTGAAGTCAAGAATTTTGTTTACCTTATTATATATATAAATAGATAGGTATAGATGTTGCCGTCGAGCGGATGCGGTATTACATTTGACTGTACGACAAACATTACCGATGGTTCTTTTTTGTTTTATAGTGTGATTTATCGGTGTGATTTGATGTTGTTTTATTGTGAGGTTTAGCAAGTATAATTGTCTTACTGTAAGTACTTGACAGTGTTCATATAGCTTTTTTGTAGGGTAGCGGTAAGGTTTGAAGGTCATTACTTTTAACAGGGATCTTTGGGCTCTTTCAAGGTGTATCATGTAGGTTTTACAGGCACCCCCCCATACCGTAATGCAATATCCTACGATTGACTGAGCAAGTGCTAGATACACTGTACGGAGAAGTTCCAAGTCACATACTTGTCGAAGATTTTTAAAAGCCCATATCAGTTTTCTAACCCGGGAGGCTGTTAGTTCAATATGAGGACGCCAACCAAGACCCTCATCCAGAATTACACCCAGGTACTTTATAGTGTTTTGTTGGGTAATTGGAACACACGAACATTGAACACTGTTTATGGCGTCATGACAAGAGTGAGCCTTAAGGCTTATTACCGTGGGTTTAGTTTTGGCGAAAGTAAATTGCAGAAATGCAGTTTTAGAGATATTAAGCGTTAATAGATTTAGCTCCAACCAATGAATTATTTTACGCAAACCTATCTCTGCACTCTGACGTGCCGCGTCCCAAGTTTCTCCATAAAATACCAGAACAGTATCATCAGCATAACTAAATATTTTCCCGTTAGTAACAGCCTGCTGGCATAAATCATTTACATAGAGTAAAAAGAGGCTTGGGGATAGGCAGCTACCCTGGGGCACACCGTAGTCTATTTTAGCCTCATTGCTTATAACTTTTCCGATCTTAACTTTTTGTGTTCGGTCCTTAAGAAAGTCTGTGAATATGCTTAGAGCCCCTCCCCGAATTCCAGCATGCTCTAGCTTGCTCACAAGGGTAGGAATACTCACAGTGTCGAATGCCTTGGCCAAATCCAGAAAAACACCCAGACATTTTTGCTTTTTATCAACCTTTTCAGTGACGTAATCTGCAAGTTGGTTAACTGCGTCTGTGGTGCTTTTTCCAGCCCTAAAACCAAATTGCGCATCCGATAATATTTTATTGTGCTCAAGATACTTCATCAGTCTATGATTTAACAATTTCTCAAATACTTTGGACAATACAGGCAACACTGAGATGGGTCTGTAATTTTTAATATCGTCTTGTTTCCCACCCTTGTGAACAGGTGTGACCAAAGCTTTCTTGAAGATTTGGGGAAAAACTCCTTGCTCAAAACAGACTTCAATGAGCTTTGTAAGAGGTGGGACTAGAGTTTCTTTACCCAGTTTCAGGAGTCTAGCTGAAATGGAGTCCCATCCTGTAGCACAATCGGTTTTTAAATTGTCTATAACTGTCTCTACTTCGGCCTGGTCTGGGGTAAGCAGGACCATTGAGTCTCGCGCAGGAGGTGTTTTTATTTTGTAAGGGGCAAGTGAAGGATTTTGGGTTTTGATTTTGTCTGCCAATTGCTTTCCAATATTCGAAAAATATTGGTTTATTTGATCTATTGTATGTTGCCCTTGAGTACCAATAGAGACGTCTAAAAGTTTATCAGCTGACGTTTGATTAATGGATTTGTTGGTTATAGATTTTATTATATTCCACGTTTCCCTACTGTCCCTGGAGGTTTTTAAAGCCGACCTTTGGTGATTAATTTTTAATTTCCTTAGTAATTGATTACAATGATTACGATACCGTTTGTATGATACCTCAACAATTCCGTTTTTTGGGTCTGCCAGGAGTTTACGATGGAGGCTATCCCTGTGTCGAATACACCGCAAAAGGCCCGGTGTGATCCAGGGCTTAATTACAACTTTACGGTTAGGGACGTACGATACTTTCGAATGATGAGATACCATGGACTTCAGGCATTGGACAAACCGTGTAGCAGCCATGTTTGCATCGCAATCATGTGTAATAAAAGTAATTTAATTCAGCATAAGTACAACACTTTTGTATGCGTCTGCGCACAATACCTATTCAGATTTATTGAAGAGTTGAATCGGTAATCGACTATCTGGCCGGCCTTTTCGTTATCAATACGCTGCCAAGGATCGTATTATGAAATGAACAAAAAATTCTTTGTTCTGTAATAAGTCTTTGTACCTTATAGCAAATCTTTTTAGGTTTATTTTATGGTTTTTTTTACCCTTTATATAGAGAACGCGTGGAGGTATCGAGTTAAAATTTAAAGCATAATTTCAAATTTGTAGTCCCTTGAACCTCGAACTTCTAAAATTATCAAAAATCAATCTTCTAAAAAAAAGATACAGCCGTTTATGTCGCAAAAAAAATACATATTTCAATATTCTCAAAGGTTATAATAATAATTATCATATTATCAATTTAGGTCATAATTCATAGTGCACTTCTCGTTGACCTAGAATCTTGAAATTTGGCATAAAACAAGTTCTTCAAGCAAGCACAAATATAAGAAAAAACTGAAAACTTGAACTCACGTCACAAATTCTTTTTTTGTGATTCGATTTTATAAATTTTTTAATCTTTTGAAAATTCTTCGAAATTGGAGTCGAGAATTGAACTGTTTTCATATTAATTGTATATTTATACGGAACCCTCAGTGCTACATAAAATAATTATATAATTATAAAATATATTATAAAATACTTTGATTTTTAATGCCAAGTAGCCTTAAAAGTAATAAAACAATTTTAAAATAACGTTAATGTATGTACAAACAAGTAATCACACATCATAATGTACTAATAAGTCAATCGGTAACCGAGAAGGGAATCAAATTTATTTTGGAAAATTTTGATCACAAACATCGGGACAGGTGAAACTAATATAAAGATTGTAATAATAATATTTTCCCTAGCACGGACTCCAGTCTCTCGCAAAGGAGCTTTGTCTTGTACTTTTTGTTTAGTCCTAAGATGTTATTTATAAGCTAACTTGTGTGGAGAGAGAAATAAATTTTATTATATTATTATAATAATAAACTTAATTTTGTTTTAAGAACAAATGGTTCTTTTCATACAAAAGTACTTTGGTGTAAAAAAAGAATTAATATAACACAGCCGAAATAATTACTAAACTTATAGATCTATTGATGAGGGTCATCCTCATTCCGTAATAGATAGAATAAGTAATTTTCTTTAGTGTTATCTAATCAACGGCGTTATTCACAACAATCGTAAGTATATAAATCTCGCGCTTAATTAAAAATTGACAACTATATATGCATTACTTAAAATAAAATTAAATTTAACAAAACCAGAACAAAATAAAATAGCTTGCAATTTCAAAAATAAATTCAGACAGTTACATACATAATAATTAGAAATCATATTAAATTGAATAAAATTAATATTATTAAATTAATATTTTACAATCATACGTTTAAACCTGCATTGCTTGATCAATAAATTGTTTAGCAGACTCTAGATTTTGTACCATTTGTGTGGACTCCTTCGATAAAACAAGTATTTTGTTTATTAACTCTTCTGGGAAACTATTTCTCAGTCTGAGTAAAGCCTCCTGTTCCTTTTTGATTTCGTTCTTAATTACAATTTGTATCGGATGTAGGTCACTTACATAGTTGTCAATAACATCAGGATCTTCAAGATACTTTATCAGTTCAACAAGCATGGTAATAAAATTACTTTCGATACTTTTTTTGATTTCGTCAACTTTAGATTGCACTAACTCATCTACTGCATCATCTACGCTCGATCTGTCAGTTTCAGTATTTTCTTCATCATCTGACCCAGGACGCGGTTCGTCATATTCATCAAATGTATCTGTAATATTATTGATAAGTATGGATATAATAGTTAATAATAATAGCAGCGAAACCAGCCGAACAGTGTTATGATCCATTAACCTCAAAGTCTTTAAAAGTCCTTGTGATTTCTATCAGAGGATACCTAACACATAAGTCACAAACAATTTGATATATCTTACACAGAATAGTAATCGTCTTAGACTGTAAACTAGACGATTTTTCAATCATAAAAACATATGTATACATAATTATTTCAATGTCTACTTACGGCGTTTCATTCTCACGTTACCACACTTCATGCAATATCGTCGATATTTTTTTAAGTCACGTTTCAGTCCAATTAGTTTGAAGCCAATTTCAGCATTATTTTCCATTATGATAATAATTTCCGAGGAAACGTTAACGTGTTCTAAAGCAGTTCTAACATGATGATAATCATCCTGTAGACTTAAGATGTCGTACATCGTCGTCCCAAACTGTTTTACAGCAGCGTCTTTTAAGTTATTTTTGAATTCAAAAATTTTATTTTCATACATTTTCTCACTGAAATCGAGCGTGTTGCGTAAACCATCGTCATATTGCGCTTCTATCTCTCTGAGTTTTTCAATAATGTAATCATTAAGATGTTTAAGATTAACGCAATACATGCCATTAGGTATTTCAACCAGTGAAAAATAAGTGGTCTCGTTCTCGTGTCCAAATCCTGAAAAGTTGCAATTATCTATATATATATAATAGGAGAAACTGACTGACTGATATATCAACGCACAGCTGAAACTACTGAGACTGAGAGAGTGAAATTTTGCACAAGTCTACCTTTTATGATATAGGCGAGCACTAAGAAAGGATTTTCCAAAATTCACCGCCTAAAGGGATGAAACGCGTTTCCAAAGTTTGTGCGAAAACCTATTTTCAATCGGGCAAAGCCGCTGGCAGAAAGCTAGTATATTATATGTTTTTTTTTTTAAACAAAACTTGTCATATTTTTTCTAGTCATAAAGCAAAAAAAGACTTTACTTACTACTATGAATTTCCTCACAGTTAATGTGACATATTTTTTTATACTTTTCCAAATGATTTAACACGACCACAGCGCCTTTTGCAGCATCGTTAAAGTTTTCTTCGAGAGTTTCAAGCTGGTCTAGGTGAGCCGCGAGCTCCTCTATACCTGGTTCTAGTTGCTCACGCAAACTAGCCATACTGCGCAGTACGTGTAGCATATGTCCTGGACGCTCTATAAATCGTTTCTGGAATTCTTCTAATTCTCCCATATACTTTTTAAATACTTTTTCCACGTCGTAATAACTGAATAGTACTTTTTCTTTAATTTTTAATGTTTCTGCCTTGTCTTCAATCAAATATTTTATGTCACTTTGACTTATCAAGCTGTTAACATCTATACGACAAGAATTTATATAAAATTCCGATTTAATTTCATTTGTGTTATTCTCAAAATCATCTTCAACATAGTCATCTATATAATCATTTGAATCATAATCAGATTCATATGTAGAAAAATCTTTTGTTTCTAAATAATCATCATATTCCATTGAATAATCTGGTAACTCATCGTTGCTCGTGTATTCTGAATCCCCAGAAAATACGTCCACTGGAACAGGCTCACAGAACGTCGATATTATATTTTGTAGAATTAAAAAGACCACAACTTGTTTAGGAATAAACATGTTTAATAACTCTTGTAACACTTTAGATTGAACATTGAAACTCAAATATATATAAGTATAGTATGCCAATAGTCGTAAATAATTACAGAATTCTACAAATGCGTACATACCGACCGGTACAGGGTACCCAGGTACTCAATAAATTATTATTTACGATTCTTGCACCTACCTACCTTATCTGACTAAAGCAATAAATAACACGATGCAGTTCAACTTAAAAATTAAATAAACGGAACAAATTAGAAGTAAATACTCTGTGTAAATACTTTGTACGTATTTGTAGTGTAGGTACATCTGGTGATATATTTTATTTAAAGGCAAGTTAAACGATATGCCTTTGAAAACAACAGTCTAAAGTCAGCTCTGAATTACCCTTGAAATCTTGAATAAAGGTTTGTAAGTCAAACGCGAATGCATTGCTGCGGGACGCGCTCAGGGTTGCCTGGCGCGCGGATCAACACAGACAGTTCTTTACAGTTTTTTACAATATAAGTCTAACGGCCTGGCAAAATTACTTGGTATGTAATCTGTTCGTTTCTTTTTAAACTTTTTAATCATTTCAATTTTATGTTTTTTTTTAATTTAGTTATGAAAATAGGCTAGTCCTTCTTTGAAGATCTTCAAGGGAAGAATTAGATGAACAATGAACGTGTCACACAAATATGTGTTTAAAAGATTTTTTGTATGTTGTATAAAGTGCTTTACACGTAATTATATAGTTCTAGCTGCTGCCAGTACCTTCGTTTACGTAAAAATTATATATTCCCAGGATAAAATAGAAGATTATGTGACTAGGGGATAAAGTAGTGACCTTAAGTAGGGCGGTGTATTGAATTCCGAACGAAACGAAAGTTTAAAAATTTTAATCCCGAACGTCAGTGAGGGAATTATACAATTAACTCAAATTAATGTAGAAGCCTAAGTGAAGAGAGAGTAAGGAATTCAAGCCACCCAAGACAGCTTTATCCCCTTATTGCAAACACTCTTAAAAGACAATTAGCGATAACAAACTATAGAGAAACACAAGCAATATTTACAAGCTAATCTTCCAAAACTTGACATTCAATAAATTCAGTTCTTCAAGATATAAAGTTTTAATTTTTATAATGCTCATTCATTACTTTTCTTTAAAGACTCCTCAGTAACTACATTTAATTCTTTTTTTTTTGTTAATGGCCAGTTCTATTTTCCAATTAACTTATTTGATGCACGTAAAAAAGAACGCCCATATCCTTTAACATAATATATTGTGTCACAACTTCACAAGTATAATAATACCAAAAATAATGTTTTATTTATATGTATTATGTGTATAATGTACGGATTTTTTTAACCATATAACAAAAAATAAAATCAGTTAGTGAAACGTAAGATAATAACTATATTTTTGAGAGTAAATTTTATTAGACACAAATTGGTACGGAGCCACATACAAATTTGGGCAATCTGTTTTTAATTTAATGTCTTTAGTTTTTAACGTTCCAAATTCAAATCTCATTATTCCCTTGGGATCGCCCATACCATCAGCCATACTTTCAGTGCGAATTATATGACATATAATAGGATATTATCAAGCAGGTAGTGTAAAAAAGATCTTATAGGCTATTCCAAGACATGGCCTACCTGTATACCAAGTTTAAATCTATTCTGTAGTATTAGAGTGAAAGAGTAACAAACACCCATACATCAATACGAGTACATACAAACTTAGGTGTTTGTAAATAATTTTAGTGGGCTATTTAAATGTCAGTATTTTATGAGGAATTATTAACCTTTCGAATACTGTACTTAAAGACATAATACAAAGACCGCCGATTCGATTTAATATAATCTTATTGTAATATTATAAATGAGAAAGTTACGATGTTTGGATGTTTGTTACTCAATCACGCCAAAACGGCTGGATGGATCTAGATGAAATTTGGCACAGGCATAGGATACACTCCGGAATAGGACATAGCCTTTTTATCCCGGAAACCCCAACCCCAACAACACAATAAATTTTATATTTTGCACTTTTCAGGTCACGCGAAAATTTAGTGTATGAAAATGCGAATTCTGGGAATAACCCCGATTTTTTCCAGATATTATTTATTTTTTTATTATTTTTTTTGTAAAGAATAAAGACTAATTAATGTAGATTTAAGTAAAGACAGTTCAAGGACAATAATTTTCGTCGAAAACTAAAATACAAAATCCTTATAAGACCGAAGTCTGGGCTAAAGGGTTGGTTGATTCGAAGTCAAGTCAAAATCTTTTTATTTCACATAGGCCTACATGGGCACATGCATAGATAATACATAGGTAATTATAATAGCTACATGTAAAACGTCAGAAGCTAGTGCACGGTTCCAAATTGGTCGTTTCCTATGGAGAAAAACCAATTAATTTAATTCGGCTATCAGAAATCTAGGATGTAGCAGCCCTAGCCGCGGTCGCAGCACGTCATTACCGAACAGTACGACGCGCGGGGCGTCAGGTGCAGCCGACCTCGCATGGTCGCCATGCTGTCTACTGTCTAGAGGACACGCGGTCAGCTCGACCATCAATTCACATTAAACGTCACTGAATTCGATACTGAAAACGTCAAATGGCATCGATACCTCTGAAATAGTTCGCAAACTTATATTTTAAATATTAACTACACATTTTAGTCTCCAGGCATGTACGATGTAAAATACAATGTATACTACAAGTGACATAATAAATGTATATTCTGAAAGTAAAATGTTCAGAATCGGCTACATAATCGATTTCGACGATTTATTTTCTTATAATAACCAAGAATTTCTTATTTTAGGATAACAAAGTTAACTATTTAGATGAATTCTTAAGAAATCTTGACGATATCTTTAACTGATTTATGTGTGCGTGCGTAGATACTACTACTGACGCACTGCCAGTGTGTCATTGATTGCCATATGAATTGCCTATAAGTGCATAGATTGCCCAAATTTGTATGTGGCTCCGAACTAACTTGTGTCAAACCAAATAAATGATTTTGGAAATGACAATGTTATTTCATGCAGAAATAGGAATTAATAATTTGTTAACATTAAAAAATATAAAAATGTCAATACATTTTTAAATTTTTAATGTTTGTATAAAATATTAGTATATATTTTTCAATGTGGTTAAAAAAATAATTCAATATTCACATGAAACATTATTTTACTTGTCATCGTGACACAATATGGCACAGGGTATGGGCATTCTTTTTCGGTGCTTGAATATGATTGTAACTTAATTTTCTAATTGAGGTGTTTAAGGGTAGCACTATTTTAAATATAAGTTATGTATATATAGATATATGTATCAAAATTAAAATAAATGTGATTGTTTAAATGAATTCGATCTAACAAAGAATCATTCGGCACACAAATGATCAACAAATGTTACATTGAGATTGAAACATCTCATTGAGTTACTCTGTTTCAATGAACGGCTGAGAACCGCGGCTTGTAGACTAAATAAACACGAAAGCACGTAAATATTTCCTCGTCTGGACTGCCTTAAGAAATCGAGACGCAGACAGTAAACACTACATTATAAGTACTTACTTAATACTAGCTCTTTGCAGTTTGCATTCGTTAGAGTAATTTCTTTTATTTAAGTAGGTACTTCTTTTTATAAGTTTGGGGATAATGTTTCCGTGTGATGTAAGGAAGATGACACGAATATTACTTACTAAAGTTTGTGTTTACATATGTGTTTGCTTGTTACTCCTTCACACTCAAATGGCTGAATAGATTTGAATGTATTCAGCCGCTTGTGTGTGGTTTAATTTGGCATACGGATAAACCATGTCTGGGAGAAAAAGCAGCTGGCAAAAGCTAGTATTGAAATAATGGCTTCTTAAAACAAAATGATCATCATCATTTTAGCAGTAAACGTCTACTGTTGTACCTATATGCCTCCCTTAAGTGCCGCCACAAATAACGATCCTGTGCGTCTTGCATAAAACAAATCGATTTCTAGGCTGTGGAGTATTTCGATGTCTAACCTTACCACAAAATCCAAAATTTAACATTATTTTTAAACTACAAAGAGTTTTGCTAATCCTGACATCATTCCAGAGCTCTTGGTTTTACTGGATTGATCTGACGTGCCAGTATAGGTATGACTAGGTATGATACAATTAAAACAACATTGGTGATCATCTTACAGTAGCACGCACAAATAGCGTTAGTGCGACGATTTCGCGACATTATCGCTGCTACACCGCTACGCTTACTACGCGGGCCTCGCAGCTGCTACGTGGCTGCTACGCAGCTACAACGCCTACGATGGCTAAACGCTCAGTGTGAATTCATCCACCTTTAGACTTAACTATTAGCAAACATCTATTAATTCCATAGATTTAATTAATTTCGAACTCATGTGTTTTACAAGTTCTTAAAAATAGTTTTACAACTTCACAATCATGTAATAAATAGTGTGGCAAAATAAATGAACAAATGTTTAAAAAAAAATCAGTTAAATAAATTGAAAATTCAACAACAAATTAATTAAGTAACTAGGCAAATGAAATTGCTTTTTCAGTTCGTTAAAGACTTTTATGTTCGTTTTGGTAAATTATAATAAAAACACCCAATTCTTAGACGAAGTCCCGGAACGAATAAATTTTAAGCAGAACGGTCGTAAATTGAACAGTTGGTAGCAGGAGTATGACACATTGTGTAACGAATTGAAAGCCTTGGAGAGAGCTGTATTTTAAAAAGTTCTATTTTAGATAAGTTATGAGATCGGGTCACGTAGGTAAAGGCCAGTACGTACACGGCCTGTAAGATTATTGCTAATATAAAATCGTACACCTAGACAAAGCACCTGCCTATAGAAAATGATATAAGAAAATAAAACAATACAACTTTTCAAATCAATACAATGTGACTAGACGTTATTGCGTGTATTTAACACGACTTTCAGCTTCATTTATCGAGTGTCGAGACGAGAAAGGAAGGGGTCGCGAGGGTGGCGCGGCGAGGGGGTCGCGATGACGCCGCCTGGGGTCAGACGGCGGCGTTCAAGGTTAAGGCCAGCCCCCCGACTTCACCCCCCCCCCCTGCCCCCCGGCCCGCGATCCGCACGCACGCCCTAATGATCCTTACACACAAGCCACTGACGCACCTGCACCCTGCACTGAACCCTCGCCGTCAGACTTCTAGCTAAAGCCGTTTTTGCGATGTCATCGTCATCGATAACTTCGTCTGTATCGCAGGTAAATTAAAGTTGTTAGCAATATCTGTAAACTGTTTTTGCTGAATTAGTCTGAAGGCACTTTTGTTTCTTTTTGAGGTGGGAAGTCGTCGAATAAGTTCTGGTGGAGCGAGATGGCGTGGCAGACTTTTAGCTACTGAAACCCAAATGCGTTTCTTCAGCTTCGATCTATGTTTTTGGACCATGATAATTCTTTGAATGTTTACGCAAACAGGGTTTCTTATTATCATATTTAAGCGTTAACTACTTTAGTGCCTAACTTTACTAATATTTGTAACAAAAGGGGGTTTAGGGTCCCGCACCCGTACCTAAGTACTTTCATGTTCGCTTGTACGTCTAACAAGACCCTTTTTCTCAGGGACGCGTGGAGCTATGAAGGTAAAAAAATAAGCACCCTAAACAGAAGTAAAAAATCTAACTTCCGAGTCAACATTATCTAAAAATAGGCCGTTTATGCTACGTTTGAGCCCAGTAACACACACTTGACACTCACTACGAAATCAAAATCATAGGATACTTCCCATTGACCTAGAATTCTGAAATTCGGCATAAAGCAAGGTCTCTTAGCACAACTATTGAAAATATGTGAAAGCTGTTAACAAAAAAAAACCCTTAGAGCACAGATCCGTTCGTCGCTAGGATCACACTTTTCTGGTTTTACTACGAGTACTTAGAGTACTTTATTTCACAGCTTGGCAAATGCCTTCCACATATTTTTACACTCCTCTTGCCTCGAATCGGTTTTATACTGATTCAAAGCTTTTTCAAAATTTTATGTTACACATCATCGGCAATACCGATTCACTGATTCACCCTATATCGTACCTAGAAAGTCTACTTCATGAGCTCGACAAATAGATGTGCGATTAACGTTTGTGCGACAAAACTGTACTGCGGCTCACCAAAGTTCAAATGTACGCTTTTGCGACACTGTAGCTGTCCCAGGATCACGCTACTGAGACAAATGACTGTGCTACAATACTTCAACACACGTAAAGGTGCCGTTCGAACCTCGACGGCAGGCTGCGGACGCAGGCAGCACTTGCGACAGTATGTACAGCCGCAGCAACGTTCGGAATTTTTTCACACAAATCTATACTACTATATAGAAAACCAATCGTGCAGCCGCAGCGTGTGCTGCCTACATCTGCAGCCTGTAACTGAGGTTTTTTTTCAGGTAAAAATCATCGAATAATCCATCCACCCTTGGAAGTAGCAGGACATAGTGTCAGACTTTTACTGACTAAATATCCCAATTCTTTGCTTTTGATATCAAAGCCGAGCCTTCCTTTAAGAAGTAGAACCTTGTCCCCAGTAGGCTTACCTGCAAGCTGTCTGACGCCGAAATTAGAATGAAACCTTGACAGTACGTTTGTGCAGTATTACGGCAGTTTGACAGTATCCTAAGCCTTCACTTGTCGAGCTCACGTACTACACTCGTACCTAGATACAAGCTGACCGGTGACATCATGTTGCCAAGTTCGAATTGGTCACCATACCGTTTCATTTACATGTACAGTTCATAGCTATTCCTAGGACATATTAGCAATAGCGCCATAATTTTGTTCCATGACGTTATGTGCTGATATACCTAACAGTGAACAGTTTTGTCAGTGTCACTTGTTAGGAATGACAATAGATTATAATGCATTTATATTATTATTTATTGTTCTATATATGGTTTCCATTGATCTGTCTACGTGTGCTCGGTAAAGTTAGCTTTAGAATTGCAGTTTTTTACTTAAAATGTAAGAAGTAATACATGTTTATAATGTTGTTTTTTTTTTTGCTAGAGCTGATGACTTTTCTCACTCTAAGGAGCGAGAGAGCGCGTCAGACTTTTACTGAATAAAACCCACTCTAACGTTCCTTCGGCTTTGTTGCATTGAATGCTAGGGCCGCGGGTTTTCCTTTCAGAAGAGAATCTAGAGGCCCCAGAGACTTCTACCCTGTGAGCTCGAAAGAGTAGCCTACCCGAGTTCCTAAAAAGCAAAATGCAACCTAAATATCACAGGTGGGTTTAAGTCATTAAAACTCTAATGCCGCCTCTCACTCTAGCCAGAGTTGGAATTAAGAGTCATTTGATCGTTTTCCCACTCAAATAAAGGGGCAGGGCTTTCTTCTTTATTTCTTGGTGGACTTGGCCAAGTGGGGACTAGTCCTGTCTGTAAATATAGTGTTATTTTCCACGAAATCTACTTACATAAATATTGGTTTATTATTATAATCGTACTTTGTTTTTATTTCATGTCAACATGCCGTCAAAAGTGGCCATCGGTACTAAATGTGCATCTGGCAGATCTTGCTGAAAGTCTAAGTTTATTACGGTATGCACTTGCCTGGTCTTATCGATCAAGCTAGGAAAAGCAAAGGATTGGTGAATTCATTCAACATTTATTGGTTACGACGAAGTAAATATCGCAGAGAAATTGCAAA
The DNA here is from genome assembly GCA_029852875.1 of Mythimna loreyi. NCBI lineage: Eukaryota > Metazoa > Arthropoda > Insecta > Lepidoptera > Noctuidae > Mythimna > Mythimna loreyi. The sequence continues at coordinate 9,502,508 of CM056780.1, forward strand.
CAAACCGTGATGAATTAGTATTAAAACGTGAAGGGCGGACTAAATCGACGTAGCGGCGCGGCGGCGACGACGTTGGCATATTATCAACTGTCGATATCGAAACGTTCAGCTGTGTCGACTGCAAGTGCTGCTGTCTCCCTCCCACCTGTGCGCTCTCCTATTAGTGCGAGAAGGTATCATTATCGATTCCGTTTGAGCATGTAGGAAGGTATGCCGTACCTACAGAGCGTGCACAACTTTGCTCTGGCAGACTGTCCGACGTCGCAGACGAAATGCTATTAAATGACGTCACAGGCTACCTTGTGTAAGGGGACGCGGCGTAATAGCGCACTGCCGCCCGGCGACGCCCGCCGCTGCGCGCCCTCCGCCCGGTGCGCGTTGCGGTACGACCACGCTCATTATGTAAGCACGCATTCAATACATTACACATTCATTTAACGCTAATATCTCTATAGTTTCAGAATTAAATTTCGACGTTTACCCGTTTAAGATTTGTGTGAAAATTACTATCTACAGTTTTTAACGTATTTACTCACTTTTCCGTATCAATGGGAAATGGAAAAGCTATTTATAAACGTAAACGTCTTTCGGCTGAAATGATGATTAATGAAATATTAAAAACAGATAACGATCGTAATCAATGTAAGTACCATAGATAGTTTTCCCTAAGCAATTTTCTTGTATTTGTAAAGGACTACATATATCCACATTGCAAAAGGGAACTTGAACACATCCTAAAAAGTTAAACGACAAATAACTCAACAACCGGTGCAATCATGGCGGATTTTGGTAAAGAGGAACTGTTCCATGATTTTAGAGAGTCATGAGTCAGTTGTGAACCGTCGCCGCCGGTCGGCGGATATGAGTCCTTCCTCCACGCTATCGGCCGGCACTTTTGTTAAATTAAAATGGATGAGGTTTAAAGTGGAGCGGTCGTAACTAACGGTTGGCGCGGCGACGTCTGTGCGCGATTGCGACAATCTGCCACGCGGTAGGAAATGGGACGCGCCGCCGATGCGCCGCCGCCGCGCCGCCCGGCCGCCGCGACGGTTACGACGCGTGGGGTCCCTCGCCTCGTCACTCAACCTGACTCCACAGTAATAAGGACTATCTATCTACAGCCAAACCTCAAGTACTTCAGTTAACTGACACGGCTGCTTAAGATATGAGCATGCTCCTGCAGAATGAAAGTTAAAAAAGTGTGCTTAAATCATTAGATGCACTAACTGAAAACCTAACTTAAAACATTATCTAATTATGTTATCAAAAACAAAACTAAAAAGTCAGGGTAGTTGGGGTTTTTAGAGCTTAGGTACAGAATCATCGGCGAATCTAGGGGAAGACAGGGGGCAGCTGCCCCCCACTGCTTCTACCTAGACTTTACGTCTCTACTATCTTTTGTCGATAAAAATTAAGGAAACGAAGTTTTTGACATTAGCAATAATATATTAAAATAATAGGTACAAATTACCATTTTTAAAAATCATACATATCATAGTATAAATAATGAAAAACTCATTTAACGACGGTAAATGGTTTTTTTCATTTCTTATACTCGAAAAGTAGGTGTGAAGTTGCCTGCGGAGCAGGGTGGAAGTAGTACTTTCATCCCAAGGGAGAATTACTTTTAACTGACAGCTGTCAAATTATTAAAAAGAACGGAGTTCTATTTTGACATTTCTATTAAACCGTGACACAATTTTATATAGAGTATAATTGAAATAACAATTTTTTAAATGACTTTATTTTCATTTACTTTCAACTGTTCTTTAAAAAATAATATATATATTTGGGAAAAATGTTTACCTGACCCATTTTTACACCGATGAAATGAAAAATATTGGTTACACACTATTCTCTACCCGCTCAATATCTTTTTAGGGCAGCCTATTATCACCCCACTGCACCCGTTTGGGCAAATGGGTGGTCTAGCAATGTTACACATTGGCACCTACCGCTACACACCTTCAAGAAAAATAAAATAAGAAAGATAAAGCCATGAAAGAGTCATGAATAAAGAGCTTCGGTAGTTTAACCTTTTCCTTCGTTCGTTACGTAGGCGAGTAGGGTTCCCTAGTTGATAACGAAACGAGATGATTCGATATTTATTATATCGAACATCGATAATTGTGTGTCGATAATTCTGTTGTATGTTTTATTCTATCTAGGCTATACCTGCCCTCATCCTTCATTTATTTGGAAAATCGTCAAATAACTTCTTATAAACCCTTTTAAGAGAAAATTCGACTAAATAAAATCGGTCCCTTCAATTACCCTTTACACTTAACATTTAATCTACAAACAGCTCTAAGTAATGACTAATGATACATAGTTTACATTCAGTATACTTCTGAAATATAATAAAAACAATCGTAAAAAGTAACATTCCTAATGGAAAAAATGCGGCAATAACAAATTTTATGAAAGGAAAACACGTGTAACAAGACAAAAGGTAGGTTAAGGGATGATTCTCATTAGAGCGGGCCGTGCACGGGACGGGGCGTGGACGAGCCGGGGCCCGTCCGTGCTACGCAATTTATTTTCGGACGCAGCACGAAAAATGTTCTGATTACGATGGGACGTGGAGGGAACGGGGCGGGACCGTGCAACAAACGTGGTATTGAAGTGCGTCGAGCGGGCCCGGACGGGACACGGATAATGCACTGTGTAATATAAATTGATTCATACAAAATATATGAAACAGATTAAAACCGTGCCCCGTCCGTGCCCCGTCCGGGCCCCGCCCCGGGCACGGCACGTTCTAATGAGAATCATCCCTAAATCGGCACGCACCTAGTCAGGCACTAGTCACCGACACTAAAAAACATTAAGTAGTTAGTGAGTTATCAAATTATAGTCGTCTGGCACAACAGCCGATTAGGGATGATTCTCATTAGAACGTGCCGTGCCCGGGGCGGGGCCCGGACGGGGCACGGACGGGGCACGGTTTTAATCTGTTTCATATATTTTGTATGAATCAATTTATATTACACAGTGCATTATCCGTGTCCCGTCCGGGCCCGCTCGACGCACTTCAATACCACGTTTGTTGCACGGTCCCGCCCCGTTCCCTCCACGTCCCATCGTAATCAGAACATTTTTCGTGCTGCGTCCGAAAATAAATTGCGTAGCACGGACGGGCCCCGGCTCGTCCACGGCCCGTCCCGTGCACGGCCCGCTCTAATGAGAATCATCCCTTACCCGGTCAGTTTTTACGGTTGTTTTCGCCAAAACCGTATTGTAGAAATTAAGTTAGTAGAGAGAAGAGAGGCACGAATAGTTACGAGTAATAACTTATTCGATTTTCTGATGATACCTTTAATCTTAGATTAAATCAAAACAGCAGAAAATAGGTGACTAGCCTTAAGCACGTGTACCGCTGAATTGTGACAATTGTCACGATTTCACATCGGTCGCAACAATCACGCACATCAGCGCCGGCACTTATCTCTGTCCTTGTCTATCAGTGACTACATGTAGTGTAGATGTGTGAGTTTCGGATCCAATTTAAGTTTTCTGATTGCGATGTTAACGCGTAACGGATCTTCCCTTATAATATACCTATCAAGGCCTTTACAGCTTATAAACAGCTTAATACTCCATAAGCCACATTTGTGCTGGAATTGCACAATTACCTCTCTTTTCTAGATAAATACTTATGTGCAATTTACCTATAGTCACCGAGATCGTAGAAACATTCTCAATTTATTTTTAATGACATTTTAAATGAAATGTCTTTGACATTTGTTACGATTTTTTTATTGACATTCATAATTTATTTATTTTTGACATTTGAAGAATTTATTTTGACATTTAATAAATGTATCTCGAGAATTATTATTTTTATCTAGTATTTTATTGACGTTTGTATTTTAGTTTAATTTGTTTTGTATAATTATCCAGAACATATTCTTTAGTTTTTATTAGTATTCTTAACCTACATAAAGTTTGGTGCGCCCGAAGGATCCATGTGCACTTTTATTACTATTTTTAAGATCCTATAAAACTCACGTAATTTAGCAATAAAGAATTGAATTTGAGAAACATCAACCAACAACATTATAAGAACTTGGATATTGTTATTTCTTGAATACATGTATAAATTGTGCTGTTAGGTATTATAACCTGCCAAATAGTCAATTTATCCATATTTCTTTAGTACCCAATAAATCTCAACACCAATCAAAAGAAAAAGTTCGAATCAAGACCATATATAAGATATCAAATTCAGCTATTCACATGATCAAAAATGTACATCAAAGCAATTGTATAGTAAAAGCATAATCTTCAAGTCTTGAAAATAGGCGTCTAGGTATAAATTTACATAATGCAATTCGTCTAGACTAGACGAAGTGCGCTCGCCGCGCGTGCCACGAGGACACCGTCTAGAGGTGAACCAAGTCGTAATGCAAGTGCACTTATTGAGAACGCAGCCGCGACCTACCACCGCCTAAGTACCGACTTACGCACCAATGTCTCACATCTAAAACAATAAAGTATGTCAGTTCAACCTTCCGAATGTGAAGAAATTCACATTAAAAAAAAACAGATTTTGATAAAAAGAGAATGGGCATTTTGGACTCATAGCTGTATCAAGTTGTAACACATTTGAAAGACTATGATTACATCTTCACTTTATTTATAGTTGTCCATAGACAGAAGGAAAAGATTATTATTATACATAAATAAGTGGTTCCTTGGTGAACGGAGCCTTCGGTTTTCTACCAAAATCACTTTAGAGTGAACGCAGGTAAGTTTTACTTATCTTCAGATAAGTAAAACTTACCTGCGTATTCGTATTTCGTGTTCGTTATTCGTATTCCAATCCAAGCTGATCCAATTCAAGCATTGAAAGACATCACCTCATTCAATGTTTGGATTGGACATCAATGAATAAATTAGGTGCTGGAAAATTGCTCGTACCTGTCAATTCGATTTAGACATTAGCCTTTTTTAGTTTTTTTTTTAAATAAAGATATTGAATAAAATATTTTGAACATTGAAGTTGGAAATATCTATCTTCTACTACCTAAAATATGAATATGCCACTAAAATAAAATGAGTCATAATTATATTCTTGCGCAGTTACACTTGTTATTGCTATACCATAATATGAAGCTAAAATGACCTTTCAGAATAAATACAAACTAATATAATACTGGGAACGGAGTCCACACAAAAGTGCCCATTGTCCTTTGGCACACGGTTAGGTAGACCATGTCCTGACTCCTGAACAAGGACTTGGACACTATATTTCCCGGGAGTTTGATCCCTTGGGAGAATTTTCTACACTCACGTGACAACATCGCCGTCAGAAGCTAGTATGAAATATTTTATTGAAGTCAAAATCCAAACGTTTTTATTGCTTCTCATACAATGTGTTTGTAGGTATTGTTTACTTTTTCAAAGCTACGTTTGATCTGTTTAATCTATGTGTTGCTGTGGAGCTCTTTTTTTGATGTTTCTGCCATTGACCTGCAATCTCAAATGATAAGACATCTTGCTGAACATAGGTAGTTTCTACCACACTCAAGAAAAGCAAGTCATCGTAATCAAAAATCTAAAGCATTTTGTTGTCAATTATTTCGTCTAATCTACGGTTAACCTAGTTGCCACTTAATTAAACTAGGTTTACGCCTACACTGGTTACAGTCACAGTTCGATATTCATTCTGTGTTACAGTTCTATTTGTCGTGTAAGTAAACAAAGTCTCAGATAGTATGACGTGCGTCAAGATAACGTATTGTTTCGCAGTGCAGGTGAAAACTGCACTAAGTAACACAATTTGTATTAATAGCGAATTGTTTGGCTGTACCTGTCTACAACAATATCCGTCAATGAACCTCTTTGTATTTTTAGCTTTAGATTACATGACGTCAAGTCGGTGGCGATAGCTGTTTGTCTAGTCTAGACAGCAGCGGCGTGGCGGAGCGGCGGAGTGGAGGACAACAGACGAAGCGTGCCGAGCGTCTGGAGGTGAACCGAAGGCCTCTCCATTGCCTTTTACGACTAAATGCATTCTGGACCGTCTGGCCGCCTAGATCCTAGACGACTGACAATTTAACAGTGTTATTTTTGCCATTTGTACTTATCGATGCTTCGTTTTATCTACATTAAATTGTACGACTCTACTTTTTTCGCCGTTGTTTATAAAAAATGCACCAATCTTTATTGTTATTTACTGTTTTTTATTTCGGCACTGACAGTAGGTATAAGAAAAGCAACACCTAAAAAACAAAACAATACTTTTTAAGAAATAAAAACAATCCTCAGAATTCCGCAATTTATATACAAACCTTCGCAGTATCTACCGCTAATCCGATCATTAACTAGTTCCCTGTCTGATAACTTAGAAGCGAAGCATCGTTTAAGTTAATCGAAGGCTTAAGGGCAATTAGTGAGCACAGTACACACTTGTGCAACAGACGGACGGTAATATTAATTAGTGGCGTGTACTGCGCACAGAGGGCGCGGGCAGCGCGGCAGCGTGGCAGCGGCGTCTAGACAGCCTACGCCCGCCACCCACGCGCCGTGGGCCTTGCACCGCTAACGCACCCCTTTGTCACAGACTTCGCTTAGCGTACCTATACTCGAACCTAACTCAAATATTTAGCTTTGTTTAAAACATGATGAAGCATTCTTTGTTCTAAAGATACAAATTGGCTTGATGACGTGTTTTCTTTGACGTCCTTAGTATTCATGACTAATAATGACGATGGCTTAAATAATAATGACAAAGAATAATATAAAATAAGCTACAATAGTAAGCTTCAGGTTTCTAGGGAGAGCCAAATACGTCATCAAATTGCCGTAACTTCCACCCCGTCTAGTACTACGACTACTTCCTGCCAGGAATGACAAGAAAACTATATGTGGGACATCCGAACGTAGAAATATCCGGACAGAAGAATATTAGGATGCCTCCGTTCTGCGCACTGACTTTTATTTTTATTGAATTACATAGTTTAATCGTTAGAAAACCTAACTGTTTTTTTTTTCAATTTTGTGCATATGGTTGGTTATCAATCACTTTAAATTCCGTTAGAACGTGGATGTAACACCTTCTAATGTTTATGCAGTATTTGGCAGCAAAAGGTATCAGGTCAGCCTTGTCAGTAAGTTAGGTACACTGTGGTAGTCAATACCAGAATAATTAAATTTCAGCTCCGTTTTACCGAGATCCAGCATATTTCAATGACTAAATATTGTCGAGTTGCGTAGATACACTTTGTATCTAAAAGCTGCACCAATTTAAAATAACCATATCCAGTAGAAATCAATTTGCGAATAATTAAAAAGACACTGAACTGAACACTCGAAGAACTCCTGCCATAAACTCCTGTATCTTAGTTAATTGTAGCTCAGTAGCTTAGCTCGCAATTGCATTTAGCAACAACAACAATTTAGTCTAGACGTCTCGCAAAAAACTGTGTGCAAACATTTATGAGCTTGTGACTGGTATGTACGTATGACTCATGGTAACTATATCATTAGGAAAATACTCATGCGTTTGTAATAAAGATTATTTATCCTTGCTTCTCTGTTAATCTCAAATCTGTTATACTTCACCATTAAGAATTTATTTTACGAAAATAGATCTTAATTCCAGATTTGCGTAAAAAACCTTAATAACTTCATTTCAAGTCGAATTTTTGAATGTAAAGAAAGAAAATGAATTGAGAATGATTGGTACATATTAGTATTCAGAGGTATGAGTGAATTGCGTGCAGTTAGTATACAGGCTATGTTTGTATTGAGAGCGTCTAGACGCGGGGGCGGACGTTCCTAGAGGTTAGATAGGTACGCTCCGGCCCTTTCCTCCACGACCCTTCAGTGCCGTTGTATGCGGAATTAGGTCACACACACAAACCTAACTTTTTACCACAGAAACATTATAAGACTTAGTGAAAATGTAAAAAGGTTTTCATAAGACGCGCTTAATATTAGCTCCAATTTCATCGGGGGAAAATGCTAGGTTTTATTTATTGTAATCGTAACTGAATGGATCGAGCAGTATTATTATTAAATATTCTACTTTATTAATTTAGAATCTCCAACTATGTAAGTATGTATCCAATTTGCATCTTATAATTAGTATCTAGCTCCGATATCTTGGTGGTGTACTCCTTCACTAACTTATAGGAGTTGCACGAAAAAACAACATAAGCAACTAAACTATGAAAAATAATATTACTAGTAGATACCACGTATACAATTTTTATATCTTACTTGCTGCTCCAGAAAACTTCGTACCACCTTCGTTCTTATTCTCTGTTAAAACCGTTTAAACCTTACCTGAGCTATTAAGACGGTTTCAAGACCAAAATTAACCAAATCGGTCCAGCCGTTTCCGAGTTTTAGCGAGACTAACGAACAGATATTTACTTTTATATATAAGACTAGCCTTCTGCCAGCGGCTTCGCCGCGTGAAAGCAGGGTTCTCTATACAAATTTTAAACCCATTACATCCCTTTAGGAGCTGAATTTTGAAAACTCCTTAGTGTTCGCCTACGTCATAAAAGGAAGCCCTGTGCAAAATTTCACGCTCCTAGTCCCAGTAGTTTCAGCTGTGCGTTGATGTCAGTCAGTTTCTCCTTTTTTATACAGATTAATTAAGATAATAAAATCTGAAATATATTCAAAATAAGAATACATTTGTAGTACAATGAACAGACATCGGGTCGTCTGCCCCGACACTCCGCCACTACGTCGGTGGCACAGACACTTGTTTCCGCTGACGATTTTAACGACTTATAAAATAAAACCTGAAGGGTATTTACTTCGATTTCAGGAAACCGTAGGCGCGGGCTTGCGGACGGTGAGCAATGGGTAGCTCGCCGTCCGGTCGTCTGGTAATCGCACAGACCAAGCTTAGACGTCGACGGCGCGCACTGTACCCGCGCGCCTCAAGGAGTTGTCAGCATCCGTAGGGACCCTGCAGAAGGGTCGAAGCCAACTGGGGCCAAGGGTTCGTGTCTGAAAGGAAGGCTCTAGCCCTGGTATAAATGGCGATGTAGAAACGGGGTTGGTTGTTTAGTCAGAAAGAGTCTGACACTGTTTCCCGCACCGCCCAAGGCCGGGATTCAACATTGGATGATTTTTACCTACCTTAAAAAAAAGTAGTACAATGAATAGACATCGGGTGACACGTCTGCCCCGACACTCCGCCACTACGTCGGTGGCACAGACACTTGTTTCCGCTGACGATTTTTATGACTTATAAAATAAAACCTGAAGGGTATTTACTCATTGAATTGCTTTTGATATCTGTGTAATAAAACTGTCATATAAACTGCCTTTTACAGTCGCTTCATTAGAGCGTATTGCCCGGTACCTACTACCCCTATCTTTCAGGCCAATAGTTCCATGAAAACTTTTTATATTTTAGGTACCAAATGCACCAACTCCAAGCATAGCAAATATTGTTCGTGTTTGAAAGGGAGGCTCTAGCCCTGGTATAGATTTTTTTTTATTTTTTTTATGGTAGGTGAAAATCATCCAATGACGAAACCCACTCTTGGGCGGAGCGGGAGACCAGTGTCAGACTCTTACTGACTAAAAAACCTACCCCGTACCTTCCTTGCCTTATTCCTGGAGTCGAGGTAACAGTTTTCCACCACCCTCTAGAGCCCTGGTATAGATGGCGACGGAGTAACGGTATGTTTGTTACGATTAAGATTCTGACACTGTTTCCTGCTCCGCCGAACGGCGGGATTCGTCATTGGATGAATTTTTTCCTGCCATAAAAAAGTAACTAACTTATTTTATATTCGTAAAGTTGAAGTCATGATTACCTTTATTAATAATGAGGTAATAATGATTTATAGACTGTACTTAAAGTTGTGACTAGCTATATCTTTATATATTTAACTAGTGGTGCCCAACCCTTGCCCAAAAGCTGGCTTTTAATAAAAAAAAACTAAATGAGAACTCGATTGCAGCGCCACCGAGTTCAATTGTATTTACAATTCAAACCATCCAACGAACCGTCCAAATATATACACATAACCTCTTATTTGTTATTTAAATACCTGCACATGTACAACTACGGGACGATTTCTGAAAAATACTTATAATTATGTGCAGATTTATCATGAACCTAAATAAAGTGTCTGTATACTTGTAGGTCGAATATGAGTTACTGGCCGCCCGAAAGCTAGCTTTTCATCCGAAAAAATATGAGAACTCAATTGCAACACCACCTACTGGCTTCAGTTGTATTTTGGTACAATCCAGGGGACCACCCAAATATATACGCACAAAATTTCAACGAGTACTTTCTTATATAAATACCTAACTATACATGCACAACTTCGAGACACTCACTGAAAAATACCTAAGTATGTGCAGATCTATCATGTACCTATCTAAAGTATGTGTATAATTGTAGGCATAGACCTAATCTGTGTTACTCCCCGCATTATCCCGCCCGAAAGCAGACTTTTCATCTGAAAAAAAATGAGAACTCGATTACAACGCCACCTACCGGTTTCATTTATATTTTCGTACGATCCAGAGAACTACCCAAATATATACGCACAAAACTTCAACCAGTAGTTTGTTATATACCTAACTATACATGCACAATTTCTAGACACTCACTGAAAAATACCCAAGTATGTGCAGATCTATCATGTACCTATCTGAAGTGTGTGTATACTCGTATAGGTCTAATATGTGTTACTAATAGCGTCTAGACTTCGTTTAACACAAGCTTGATTCTGATAATATTAGCACAGCACCTATGTGTATATACATAGTGTTAACTTTGCGAGAAGGTCGCGCAGGTCAGGCCGCAAAATCTGTTTTCCAACCGATTCAGAACTTCACCTTGTAATATTCGGTAGAATTTAGCGTTTCTCGGTATTAATTAACCTGTATTACTAGGTCCTTCATAGGAACCAAAGCAGTTAATTGAGTATTTTGATGAAAATCGAATTGATTACAATCTTCTATTATTATGTAGTACTTACTTAGAAAGAAGTTTAAAAATATCTATTGTGTACCGATATAAATTTCGAGTGACATTTATGATATTGAGTTAAGTATATAGGAATGTAGATCTCGATCTCTACATTCCAAATATATACCTACATATCTCAATATCGACCAAAATGTGACTTACTGCCATTATCATAATCGCGGCAGAATCCGTCTTCAAACCTAGCTCCAGGGTCGAAGCCTACTGGGGCGATGGGTCGCTTTCTGAAAGGAAGGCTTAGTCCCAGTGCGAAGGGCAAAGAAGGAACGGAGTGGAGTGTTTAGTCAGTAAGAGTCTGACACTGTTTCCCACTCCGCCCAAGAGCGGGATTCGCCATTGGATACCACCTTTTCTAATATCTATGGATACCACCAATAAAAAAACCACCTAGTTCCTATATTGAATGTAATGTAAAAGAGACTTTTGATATCTGAGTTCATTTCGGTGTTTCTTCTCAAAGTAGTTGTGTAGTTTATGTAAAAATGTAATTTATAACCAACCTGCGTCTCGCCCCGACTTCGCACAAAATAATATGTCTGTGATGGCTATGCGAAATGTGGTTGATCTAGTGGTTAGTCTGGCCCAGACTGTTATGCCGGAAGTCGTGGGTTCGATTCCCACCTAAGATAAATGTTTGTATGCTGTTCTGTGTCTGGGAGTAATTTCTATATTATATGTGTATTTAGAAATATATTAGAAGGTTTATCAGTTGCCCAATACTCACGGCACAAGTCCTGTTTAGTTTTGAACTAAACGATATTTGGAATATCATTATTATTATAGGTTTTTACTATTAAACTAAGAACACAAAGTTCTTTTGTAGTTGTGTTGAAGAAAGTCTAAGATTTGTTTATGTCATTGATATTGCTAGCCCTTTGTTTCTGTTGGAACTCTTAATGAGACATTTTTTTATTAGCTTTAATGACTACATGTACTTCAATATCACAGAAAATACAAAACTCACAGAAACCAGTAACTTCAATAAAATAAAGTTTATTTGAACTCATAATTCCAAGTCAATCCAAAGATATAAAACTTCAAAACAACCAGTTTTAAAAACGGCAATTTCATTTATTTACAAAAATTTAGGAAGGTATACGCCAATTTCATTTACCTATTATTTACATATATAATAAATACTTTTATACTAAACCTAAAAACGATGTAGAGGATTACTTTGATGCCTGAGTGTGTTTTTGTATTATATGTAGGTCTAAATAAATTGATTTAACAAAATAAAACCAAAAGTAGTATCTAATGGATAGAATATCCTTCTTTGTACAATAAGAGCAATGTTCTGTAATCTTTATCTATATTATAATCATATGAGGAGACAACAGAATGACTCACTTATCAACGCATAGCCGAAATTAGGCAATAGAATTTTTGAATACAAACGAATTTCGTCTTTTTACCCCCTTGCAGAATGTTCAAAAACCCCTTCATAGAGCTCGATTACATCATAAAAGTAAGCCTTCTGCAAAATATACTATATGCTTAGGTACAAGTCCAATAGTGCGTGATATGTGTTGAGATATATCAATCAGTCTGTTTCTCCTTTTATATATTTATTATTTACTCATTTGAATCCGCGATTTCGCTGGCGTAAAAGTCGAAAATAAATTGTTCATTAATGTAATAAAAGTAAAAGTAATAATAATTTAATATTAATTTGAAGTAAATTGGACCAAGAAATCACCTCGTCCCAAACAAACTATGCTCTTCTTTTTCACCCCATTAGATGTAAAATTTTAAAAAATGCACTCTTCTTTTTTTATCCCTACGGCATACAAAGAACATACTCTACAATCTTCAAGTCTTAACGATCAGCTGTTTAGGCTGTGCATTGATCCGCCAGTCAGTTATTCAGGACAAAGCATTTTATAAATATAGATATTGATTTTGTGCAAAGCCGAGGCGTGACACTATTATATTAAATACATAAAGAACTCACTGCATTTATCTACAGTGCAACTCTTTGTTGAAGAAATCTGCTACTATTACATGAACTAATTCAATATTATGAAGAGAGAGATTAAATATTTGTGACTGATAATAACGTAGTCTTTGAGAGCGGACGATAAGGTTATCATTGTGAGGAGTGTCTAGACTTTGTGAAGTACCTACTTACTGTACGCAACAAGTCTACGACATTTACTACATAACTGACATAACTATGGACTACTACAACTACCTACTTTGTGTACATGTAGGTATACTGTATAGGTCTTCGGCCTAAGTTTTCCAGTGTTGTAACAATGCAAACTTTGAGCAAACGATCTACGATTTTAGTTCATACAGTTGCTGCAAGGCTTTGTGTGTTTTATCTTAATGTCGGTTGTAGGTTACCTTGTCCATTTTGAATGAGAAGGTTTAAAAAGGCCATCTCTATTGAACGAGTTTTAGGAAAATTGGTTTTTAACCTTACGGGTACATTTGGTAGCCAAATAGAGGAAGATTGGTGAGATCTGTCTTAGCATTTGAAAATAATTAAAGTTAAGACGTCTATACCTAACTTGTAAAGATTATAGAAATAATAATTAATTGCATTTGTGCAGACAAAACATAAAACGGTAAATCGGTCAACAGCAATGCGCTGTGCCTCAGACATTGTTTACTTTTTGAAGCAAAACATTGCGAATAAAGTAAGTACCTACGAGTAAGTCGGTCGCAGTGCAAACTGTCTGCCCTTCCGTCGCCCTTTGTCTGTCTGTCTAGGCTATCACGATATTCTGCTATACGCACACTGTTACACGGACCTTTTGAGCCCACAAACACACTGAACTAAATTAAGTTTTGAACACAGTTGCCAATCCATAGCTAATGATAAAGTTACTAAATATGAAAAGCTTAATGCCTCACGTAATTTTCTTTCTATTATTTACCAAAATATCTAGATACATGTTCTGTATGCTAAATATGATTAATGAATAATGAGCTAATAATGAGTTTTCTTTTTTTTTTTCACCAATATTTAGGTACCAAACGGTTTTTGAAAAAATAATAAATCACTCTATAGTTTTCACGGTTTCAAAAGACGCCAATTTTGAAAAACTCTAACTTCATAATACACTAACAGCTCACATAATTAATCAACGTGTAAATATTCACACTGCAAATAGTAGCTACCCACACGTCCCACACATCGGGTCACCAATTTTAATAAATTAAAGGTGAAAAGGAAAGGACGTTTAAATTAGAGTCGAACCAGCATAATAATGAGGTTACTAAGCGTTAGTTCAGGGCGGCGTAGGTCACATCTTTTGACCTTTCAGAATAGAGCGAGCTTTTCCATTCGCGTAAATGCCGTAGGTAAATAAAAGTAATATGCTTGAGAAAGTTTATAGGCTGTCTGGTCTAGACGTCCCGCCGAACATCGCCTCGCTTGACACAACACAGAACACGTCGCTAACAAAACTTTGAATTTGTAATTGACGTCGCTCTTGCGAAATAAGCCGAAATTTTATTTTCACGAAATCTAGACTGAGGATTTAAGAAGATATTCTGCGAGATTTAGGTTCGAGCTGTACCTACCTACCCATCCCTTTATTTAATACATTTAAGGGATAGGTCTCTACTATTTGGCTGAAAGTTTACCAACTTTTGCAAATAAACTGCCTAATAAGTACCTATTTAAATAGCATACCTATTAATGTTTAAAGTAATGAATGTAAGTCTGTGCCAGTGTTTGCAAACTCCACAGAACACGACAGACTTTTCCAACTAGTGGAAAATTAGAAGTTTCCATTGTTCGTTTGTTTTGTTATTTACTAGATCTACTTTCGTTAGTGGTTTTTAACATTCATTTGTTACATAAACTAACTGAAACTTGGTATACTAAAAAGTCAGGGCCCGATCTAGAAGAAGGGTAAATTTGATAGTCATGTTAGACTAAAAAGGGTCCACCTTCAAATTAAAGATAAAGCTGAAAGTGCCTACTAACCTTTGTTTGACATTGTTAACTAAATGATACCTCAAAAGTCGCATATAAAATATTACGTGGGCGTCTAAGATGTTCACGAGCAAAGGTCATAAAAATCATTTTTTTATCTATATCTCACTTATGCTACGAACAAAAAATTTAGACCATTGCTCAGTATTTCAAGGAATTTTTATTTGTTTAACAGTTTTTGAGATAGAGTGAGAAGTTTTTAGTATTTAAACTTACTAAATATATGATCGATTGGCTATAGCACCAAAACAAGTTTTGTTTAAAATAACCTATTGTTTGACTGTAATTTTTGGTTACAAAATCTGTATGGAAAGTTTCCTAAGAACGGTGTCTTGTAGTTACAGCAGTTCAGGTACCTACAGTGGCGGATTAGCCACCTAACAAGAATAGCAAATGCTACGAGCCCCCGAAAGTGCGGGTGGCCCGTGATTACGTAGATTTAAATGATTAATTAGTATCGCCTAAGAAAAAAAAATGAAGTGTTTGTCTCGTGTTATTACAAATGACGAAAATAATATCTTTGTTCAATCATTTTGTAAAAATATTTTATTTATTTAAATAAAATTGATTACGTGTTGGCTTAATTCGCCATTGGGTACCTACCCTTACTGTGCGCTGTCTCCACCATTCATCCATTTTCTTGGAGCGGGAAGTACTGTCTGACTCTGACTAAAACCTGCAGAGCAGAGGAGAGTAGCAGCCAAATACCTTACCTTTTTTTGAAATAAGAAATCAGCAAATACTGTGGTGGCCACCCTTTCTGTGCGAGCACGCTCAGCATACTCTGTAATTTGATTTTTTTTTTTACTTCGTTATTGTTACCGTTGCGTTGAGTCTGTCCCGAATAAAATTATTTATATTCTATTCTATTCTAAATCAATCTAAGTCAGATTTTTACTGATTGAGCTCCAAGCGAACGCACGACGTTTGCACACCTGTGGTTCTATTATGTCTCTAATTACGGTAAACAAAAGGTTAAATAAAATCCATCCGAGTTTCTACAGCCCATTTCAGGGCCACAAAAACCCTGAACTTAGATCGGGCCCTGGATTTATGGATAGTATTACAATAAAACCAAGTTATTTTGTTGTTATTACTTACTAAGAACCTATCAAATATAACAATAATCATAGGATGCACGTGTTTTCCCTTCCTAGTTACATAAACACACGAAAACCAATAGTAAATAGCAATACTCCATTCGCGTTAAGATTAGACATTTAAAAAACCTTTTTTAGTGTCTGTTTAACCGATTTTAACTTCTATTCCGTAGGCAGAAGGATGGCATTAACAGCAAAAAACTCGTTAAAAAAAAACAACTGACACTGCAGCCTCCATTCGTCATTGAACCAACGTAATAAAACTCAAAATCGGATAAACGGACAGTAATAATAAAAGGTTTTGTCTAATGATGTTGATGTGTAAATGTTGTTGATGTGTAAAATATTATTGTAAACGTAGTATAGGCAGGTACCAACAGTTACTTGCTCCTGCATGCCTATTATACCTAAGTATTAGGTACAAACGTCAAAGCTCTTTAAAACAGTTAACGAAAGTTTCCGATAGCATGACATCAAAGAATTGAATAAACTTCCTTCACCGTGACTTGTGATTGTTATAATAACTAACTGGATACTATTAATAATTCCTTTTTATTGCTTGATCGATTCCATTCATCACCGGAGCAACATTCTGCATAAGAACCGGAGGGTCGGAAGCTTTATCTAGTAGTTTGGAATACTGGCAAGAATACAGTTTAGTTTTGATAACGTTAGCTATTTTTATATTGAATTAAATAGAAAATGGAGGCCCCAGCCGCACCTGCTCCGGTTACTATAGGTGGTCGTCGAGAGCCTTGTACCGATCCTGTAAAAGCTCAGGGAATATTGTAAGTGCGTTTGTTTTTAATTTAAAAATGCAAACTTAATAAACGGAGTTTTTTGATAATACTATTCAAATATTTGTTATACCGGCTCAAATAATTATCGAAAAATGTCAGGGCTTTTAATTCGAATTCATAGTTAATTTCATAACATTAATATTAGATACTAGAATCATCTTGGATGCGTTTGCAAAGTGTTTTTATTACATGATTTAATAAATAAAAAATCTTGTAACGTTTACATACGGAGGAAAATAAAAGCCCGCGCCTACGTTGATCGGAAATTGAGATCGGAAAATGGGAAATCGCGGCGGCAGCAGCCGCGGTGTGAGCGCCGTGGCATTCCTTTGCTAGTATTGCTGCTTCGGAGAAGGAGGCGACCGCCTGCCACTCCTCCTCACTGCAGACCAAGGCCCTAACTTATGCCCGGCGCAAGAGGTCGCCGCTCATCTCCCCTACGAGGACGCGACGCTGATCGTCCCAAACGGGGCACACCTCTACTGTGTAATCCACCGTGTCCTTCAGGCGGTCCATACAGTGGCAACAGCGTTGCTACCTCACGAATCCGGTACAGGTACCTCCTCGAACTTACCACGTCCGGTGAGAACCTGAGTCAGGCGGAAGGTGAGAACGCCATGTAGTCTTTTAGCCACGCCTTAAAGACTTTGCTCCATGATTATGGCGTGCCCAGCCTGACCACGACTCCGATTGCCTTAATAAGTATTCTATAGCTTTAATTGAACGAAGTCAATGAGATGTATAAATTAAAATACACGTGCGACACATTTACTACCTGCCTGTGACATTTGCGACACGTGTTTCAGATTGACACTTGCAACCCACGACTGCGCTCTTTTATTGTGGTCCATAGGTTCCAAGCATTTTTAAATAAGAACAACTTTTAATTACTTACCTACATCATTTTTCAGGAATTCAGTTATGCGAAAATCAAAATCGGCAGCGAAACTTTGGCCAGAAAGGTGGTATTTTTATAGCAAAATTCGAGAAATACAAGAAGAAGAAGCACAGAAATGCGGTGGGTATCCCTACTATATTAAAAACTAACTTAACTATGGACTAAGTACTTTGTACACAGTTCAATGAGTTCTGAATATTTTTCTGAATCATAACAATAAAATTGATTTCAGATTTATTCATTTATATCTGTGCTTAAAGACCTTTATGCCTTAATGTTTTTTGGATAAATGGGAAGTAGATACCATATGAATTTTGATTCCCTTGAGGGTGTCAAAAGAAAGAAAGTTTTTTGCGACCTAAACGGCCGTCAGCTACAAGGGTCCGCAGATCTTAGTATATTGCTGTAATTTCAACTCGATACGTCCACGCGATTCCGGGATAAAGGGTCTTGACAGACAGACAACAAACAGATCCTATAAGGAGTCATATGAAAAAAAAAATGCATTCTTTTGTTCTCAGGCATGACAGTGGAAGAATATCGCGCAGCCTTGCAATCCCACAGCAGCCAACTTGCGCCCAAGCAGTACCCAGTGACAGTGGACCCGTCTCCATTGCCTTTACCACCTACTTCTGCAGGTAACTTACACCTTAAGCATTGTTCGAAAGAATTCGCTTGGCGCGCAAAAGACAATTGAAGGAACACAGGTTAATTTTCTTCAGTAGAAGTCTGTCAATCCTACTCGCTCCCCCCAGAGCTCCTCGCATACTTTTGGATACGCCAAAAACGCACCGATAAATCCGTTCTTTTAGGACTACCTGGATAGGCGCCACGACGTACTCACATTCTGACTGAACTAAGTCCAAACCAGACAAAGAAAGTTCGGGAGAATCCTGTATCGGATTCAGGCGAAAAGAATACCCGAATAGAATAGAATAGAATAGAATAGAAAAATTTATTCAGTACAGACACAACACAACAGTTAATATCGAATATCGTGGTGGACTACAGGACTGGAAACCGATAAAGCATACGCCGAGTTTTCGTGATCCAGATCGACGGCAGCGATCTCTCGCGCCGGCCCTTGGTACAGGTCATGGTCCGAAACGAGAAGGGGTGACATGTGGTCGCCTCCTGTTGAAAACTTTGATTATTTTCAACCTCAAAAACAAAAGGTACCTAGGCCTTTAAAATGATGGGTTGCAATAAGACTAAGCACCACTAAAAAGTTATGTGCAAAGAAGTATAATTCTAAATGCGCTTTATTCCCACATAGCATTATAAAGGGAAAATTAATTCATTAACCACTAAGCTAGGCCCCTGGGTACCTAACTAAAATTATGATATCTAACTATAAATTAAATTTTCGAATCAAAACAAACTTTTTATGTGTTCATAAAGTCAGATATCCCATGAAAAACAAAGCTGGGTACTTGAAAATAATACAGACAGAAATCATAAATTATGAAAGTTAATTAGCACTTTTAAAGTGCTTGTGTTAACGAGATCCAAAGTCCTTGAGTCCGAGCAAAGGTGACCCACTTGAGCTTGGTCGCAAAACGGTAAAAATCTTGAACATATTTAATAAGAAAAGAACTTTCCAATTGAACATATTTTTACTTAGCGAAGTACAACAGTTTATGAACTTTTTTCAGCAATGATTGGGCGACGCGCGCAGTGCCCTCTAGAGCGATTCGGACGTCTGGTGAAGACCGACAGAGATTATCCACTCCGCCCACCACTACTGCCCGGACAAATTTACGACCCTTACAAGCAGACTGTTGTATTCTTAGGGTGCGTATATTTTACCAACGAGTTTATTTTTAAGGCTTAGAACTCCTGAATTATATGTGACACACTTTAGCAAATAGAATTATCACTTTTTTCGGCGTGCAAGGTTATTTTTAACCGACTTTGAAAAGGGAGAGGTTCGACTATGTGTTTTTTTTATGACGAAGAGATTTTTTTTGTTTTTTTTTATTTATGATGGGTAAAAATCATCCAATGACGAATACCCTCTCTTGAGCGGAGCAACAAAACAGTGTCAGACTTAAGACTAACTAAACACCCCACCCCGTTCTTTCTTTACCCTACGCATTGCAGCCAAGCCTTCCCTTAGAAAGAGACCCTGGGCTCCAGTAGGCTTCGA
Source organism: Mythimna loreyi (assembly GCA_029852875.1). NCBI lineage: Eukaryota > Metazoa > Arthropoda > Insecta > Lepidoptera > Noctuidae > Mythimna > Mythimna loreyi. Next base: position 9,522,388 of record CM056780.1, read on the forward strand.
CCCTTTTGCAGTTCCTACGTTCAAACTATTATACGAATACTGACTTCCAAAACTAAAGTTGTTTTGCACGTTTTTGTTTATTTTTTTTGTATTGGAGTCGTATGTATTTTTTTTTTGTTTGTAAAATCTTGTTTTTTCACCTTAGACCGTAGAGGGTATTAAAACAGATATGCCACTCTGGCTGTCATGACCTCTATTAGCCAGGTCATCTTTTCATGCCAGTTGACTTTTTTTTCTAATCAGTTTCTATTTGGCAACACCTGTTATTGGCCTCATAGAATTTCAGAAAGCAGGCGCAGATATTTGTGCAGCACGGGCAGCATAGCAAGTGACGCATGTCCTGTGAAGTCTGGAGACACTGGCTTTGTCTTTGAGATGGGTCGAGGAAGCCGCATTTGGCCAGACCTTTTGTGCAGGCTAGCCCATAATGACCCACTGCTGCACTGTTAGTAAAGAAAAAGGGAAGGGAGACCTGTAGGCCTCCATTCGTTTCTGCTATGCTTCGCGGTTCCATGCAAACCATATGCTGATAGTTTCTACAATTATTTAACTCAAGAAAAATGCAGACTACCTACTCCCACAGAAAAACCGAAAACCAAATAAACCTAACCAATTTCCTTTATAAACTTTTAAAAACTTCTTTTTATTTATTTTTTTTCTCTATTTAATCTTATTTAACTTAAAGGAGCCCCACGTGCAGATACGCTGGCGTTCGCACACTTGTTGTTCTTTAATTGTACCTGTAATTACGGTACTCGAAATGAAGAGTAATTTGTACCCAATACTGCATATTTAAAAACACTCTCACTAGTAGGTACTGCATACAGTTTTAATTTCAGCAAACCGTTAAAATTCGCAATGATTTCCGTTTGAATTTTCCCAGGAGCGTCGACGGTGACCCGATATCATACAAGTTGCCGCCGGCGCGGTGCGAGATGACAGACGACATGTGGGCGCGCCCGCAACAGCTGACCGTGTCGCCGCTCGGCTGGGACAACTTGGAACGCATCATGAACGCGACTGAATAATGACAATGTTGAACTTTGTAATCTTAAGCACATAACTTTTTTAAAGAAAATGCCCATACGCCATACCGTATTGTGTCACAAGTATATTAATACCAAAAATAATGTACCATTTATGTGTATAACGTACTATTTTTTTTAACCACACTAACAAATATAAAAATTGGTTAACAATTTCCACTTCCGCAAAAATTAACATTATTATTTCCTAAATCATTTATTTGATTTGCCACCAGTTGGTGCGGAGCCACACATGGGTAATCTCTTTTTTTAACTCAATTTTGCACATTTTTTTATAAAATGAGTAACTTTTATAATAAATCTCCTCCTTACTCACGCGAATGTCTGTCTAAAATCTCTCTCGAAACTTCTATTGCACTATTAAAACACGATAGTTCAAATTTCCTTATTCTTATAAAATTTTACATCGATCAATGATTGTAAACTTTAAAGCTGTGTCCTATCTAAACAATATAGTATTAGGGAGAAGACTGCATACATCAGAATGTTATGCAATCATGACGAATAAAAAAATACCTACAGTGGAATGAGAGCGATTCTACACTGCATCATATGTCCAAAGTCTGAAGAAACGTGAAGTAGAAAGGACGGAGTTAAGATCTTGTGCTCAATCCTACTTTAGAGGTACATGGGACAGATTGTAAAATCCCTCATACCTCCGTTAGAAAAGGAAAATCCTCCGACCAGGTAAATGTTATAGTAGAGGATTTCGGGCCATTGTATATGTTCAATAGAGACCTATAAATACGACATGCAGGATTTCGTAGTTTATTTTTTAGTGGCGTAAAAGGTTACAATCAACTACTGACAGCTATAATTACCGACGTTTCTAGGATTCACATCGGATGCAGAGGGGAACAGCTCTTAAAGTTTTCCGGATGTAGCACAACTGTATATATTACCTGTTAAAGGTTTGAAATAAACGCAAACTAAAACCTTATTAAAATGTTATTTATTTACATCATATATGTCCATGTCGCTTGGTAGCGGCGATAGGCGGCAACTGTGACACTATGTTTTCGGGCAGTACTTCTAGCGTTACAGCCTCATCCTTGTCCAGCCAGTGGAAATCAGCCAAATACTAGAAACATAAAAGAATAAGTTTACTGTATAGTTCGTTTTTTAATTCTAGACTACTATTTGACAACTCAGAATGTCACACTCTAGAAATATGTTCCCAATTTTCTGGAGTTTGACATTTTAAGTTGTCAAATCGTAGTCTAGGATTAAAAAACGAACTATATACGTTTACAATAACATCAGACATTTAAGAAAACCTTTTTTACTGTTCGTTCGTATTTTGAGTTTTATAGCGTTGATGGAATGACAAATGGCGGCTGCAGTAAGTAGTTGGTTTTGTAGCCACTTTTTTGCTTTTAATGCTATTCTTCTGCCTACGGAATAGAAGTCAAAATCGATTGAACTGACAATAAAAAAAGTTTAATTTTAATACTAGCAGATTATAAAACTGAGTTACCAGGTAAGTGTACGTGGTTTTCAAATTACAATATCTGGCCGTAAATATCGCTCAGCAAGTTTGAAGAAATAGGCGTTGTAGAGCGAAGTCTCTTGAATATACGAAGTGTAACAAGGAAAGCATACAAAATCTTTCTTCATGACGTAGCGTAATGTTGCGTTCACTTACTTATTTTACTGGTACGATTAATCTTATCTACATAGTTTACTGATAAACCACCAGGAACATGACCGAAGACGTTCAGTTTCAGTCACGTAAGTTATCCGAAACTAATGTGCAATATATTAAAATAAGCTTGTTCAAAATAGGACTCACCTTAATTGGAACTATTTTAAGAGCGACGTTTTGACAGCCAGGTTTTGATTTTCGTTTAGCAGCCGGTTCATTAACCTCCTGGAAATAAAAGAATTAATTACAGTAAGTCACCATTACGTCTAAGGCTGTAGACAGACGGACTGCATTTCAACTGCAATCCAACCGCAAATTGCAGTTCGAATGCAGTTGTTACAGCTGCAGTTGGTGTGAAGTTTACACAATTGCACTGAACCGCCGACTTCTCCGACTCCGAACTACTAAATTAGTTACCCAGCATAGCATCAGTCTCATAATGTTCCCACTGCTGGGACCTTTAGTATCTTATTCATTATCACTAGAAATCCCATATTTATTAAGAAATATAATGATATAATTATAATGACCTGTTTAGCCGTTTTCTCCATGATCCACAGCGAGGTTTCGTCCTGGAACAGCACGGCGTCGCGCGTGGGATGCGCACAGATGGACGACACGGCCGAGCGACGCGACAGCCACTCGGGCGGCAGCGCTGCACCCGGCCATTTGGTGAAGCGCTTCTCTTTTAGCTCGTATTCTATAATCTGAGATGACGAAAGACAGACATGATTAAATAACAAGTTACAACAACAAACAACAACAAGTTAGTTATTACGATTATTTTGCTAAAACTACCCTCATTTTGTGTTAAGTGTCTAATGTTGCTAGTGATTAAAACCAGGTTCTTTTTACTCAGCCCTGTGTTCAAAAAATATTCAGAGTACAATAGAGTTCCAGAGAACCCAGAGTCGTTCTTTTATAATAACTAGAGTAGATAAGATAAAAACCGGGTAAGTATTTGTTGTTATAGTGTCAACAAAAATACATTATCTGTGGATTTCAACTGCCTAGCTATCATAGGTCATGAGATACATACAGCCCGGTACATACAGAAGACGGAAGACGGACAGCGGAGTCTGAGTAATGGGGTCTCGTGTTGGGGTTTGTATGGGGTCTTTGAGCACGAAACCCTAAAAATGAGACTTTGTAGGTATAGATTGTAAGAAATGAAAATATGTACTTAAATTCATTACACATCAGTTAGACACATAGATAAGTTTTTAAAAAAGAACAGATATAGTATTTGTCTGCTCACTTACCTTCTGATCAACATAAGTAACAATGAGGTTTTCTCTTAGACTGTCAACGGTCAATGCTGACGGAACGCAATGGTACTTTGGTAAGCTGACATAGAACTCAAACTTTTTGTTGTTCTGCGTCCAAACTGCTATGGAGCCGAGTGTGTCTGCTACCACTAAATATGTTACACCCTTCGGACTTCGCTTGGAAATGTAAAGGTGTAATATCGACTTGGCTTTTAGATCTGCAAATAGAAATAAGTTGTTGAGAATACATTTTTTTACTAAACTCATTATCTTCATTACTGATCGCAAAAATACATGTTTTTTTGTCTATGTGTCTGCTTGTTTATTTGACCAATTTTAACGGGATTTTCACTGCACAGGGCAACGCACACGCAACTGCATAATTTACCTTCAGCAATCTTCCCATCCGATTATGATTTGGGCGTCTTCAAGCCTAGAGAGGCCCTTAATAACGTAGTGCGCCTTACCATCAACGATTGCATCACTGCTTACCATCAGGTCGGATCGCAGTCAAACACTGGCTTATATAAAATAAAAAAACCAGGCAAGTGCAAGTCGGACCAAACTAATCATAGCATAGCAACAGCCTTGTACAATTCCCGCTGCTTGAACTCAGGCCTTCTCTCCAATTTCCAATTCAATTCCCGAATTGACTTACTAAGATTTTTCCGAATCGAAAATTTTGAGACCTTTAGGGTCGGTTCATATCTGACGGAACATGCGTCGCGTATTATCGGTCGCGTAACGCCAGAACAGACAAATGTATAGAAAAATACTTGACCGTTCACACTCAACCGATGATACGTTAGTGCGTCGAGCGTACAGCGTCTATTCCGTTTCCGATAACGCATTATCGGTCGACGTAACAGCGGTAACGTCGCGCGTGCCACGCTCTACGTGTATTTTGATTGATGCATACAGACTAGGCGTAACATTAGCAGAGATCGTTTGTGTGAACCAAGTGTTACGTCAGGATGGTCACAGTAAAACAAAGATACTTCCAATCAATTAGTTTATAATTATAAGCCTCCCAAATAGCAATAATTTCGATAGGCTTTATTTTAAAATTCAATATCACACAACACAACCGCTCTGTAGATGCTAAACGTAGAAACTGACTAGTGGCAGGACGGGTGATACGCTCGACGCATTTTCCGTTTGATATGAACCGACCCATTCGACCGAATAGACGCGACCGATGATACGCTCGACGCCTCATCCGTCAGATATGAACCGACCCTTAAGAATCATAGATCAACGGAAAGTACCCTAAATGATTCCATTGCGAGTGTCGAAATATGCGTGTTTTGTGACATATCTTTTTTTACTAACTTAGGAATTTAATATTTTCACAGTTTCTCTAGAGACTGCAGACTTAAGTATATAGTTCAAATTTCAACTATGGAGTTGAGGTAGGTATGGACCTACCTCGATACAGTTTTGAGATAAAGGGTCTTAACAGACAGACAGACTCTATAAGGGTTCCGTTTTTTCTTTTTAGGTACGGAAACCCTAAAAAACACGACACAACGACAAATAAAACAGATACTTAAAATATTACTCACATTTATCTAAAGAGATAGTTTGCACAGGCGTGGCTCCTGCTTCTGGGTCTACTTGTAGCACGTGCAGAGTACCAGCGGAATGTGCCACCATCGTGCATGAGTCGTCAGTGAATGCCACGCGGTCGCAGCCGCCCTCAGGCAGGCCGTTGATCAGCACTTTAGATACAGATATGTTAGACTGTTCTTCATCCTGAAAAATAAATAATTACATTAGTATAAAACAAAGTTGCTTACCGCTGTCCCTATGTATGCTTAGATCTTTAAAAGTACGCAACGGATTTTGATGAAGTTTTTTTAATAGATAGAGTGATTCACGAGAAAGGTTTATGTGCATAATACATGCATAATATATTCAATATCAGTACCCGTGCGAAGTTCGGGCGGGTCGCTAGTAGTAATTTAAAATTTTATGATAAAAACACAGCTTGAAAAAAAAAATTGATCGTATTAATCCCGTGGAGGATCGATCGATATGAAACATTATCGATTTGTAAAGATAAAATAAAAAATAAAGTACCTTATTGTTTTAAACTCGAATTCTTTTACGCATATACGAGATTAATTTCTTTAAATAAACGTTAGCTGAGCGAATATAATACCTGTAGGTAGTTGTAGATCGTTCCCTACTAACTACCTACAGGTCATTGGACTCGCTCAACTGACGTTTGCCGTGTATAAGCCGGCTGTAATCAGATATATGCAAGAAAAGACTAGTTATTGTGGGTGGCAACACATAGGACAGGTTTATGTCCAACAATAAAAATATTTAGTCTGAAATAATAATGATGTATACTTACAGCATCCAATTTGAGCATCCTAATAACACTGGCAGTGGAATAAACAACTAGTTCTCCATTAGGCGACAGCGCACAGCACCGTATCTGGTTCTTCTCTTTAGTTTGAATAGACACTAACTTCACTGGTTTTTCTGTTAATTTTAAACTCTGTAGTTGTACGTTTTCTGCCTTGGCTTTGTTGATTATATCGATTGTTGAATCTTGTTCTAGTTCATTGTTTTCTAATTGACTACTATCTAGTTTAGTGTTAACATTAGTGACCAAGACATTGCCGTTATTGGTTGCATATGATCCTAATTTCCATACTTCTAGATGACTGCTGTACCTGAAAGTTGAATTAAAAAAATGAAAATTACGACTCCCAATTTAACAGGTTTTTTTTTTTTATGGTAGGTAAAAATCATCCAATGACGAGTCCCGCTCTTGGGTGGAGCGGAAAACAAGTGTCAGACTCTTACTGACTAAAAAACCTACCCCGTTCCTACATCGCCATACATACCAGGGCCAGAGCCTTCCTTTTCAGACACAAACCCGTGGCCCTGATTGGCTTCGACCCTTCTGCAGGGTCCCTACGGTTGCTGACAACTTCTTGAGGCGCGCGGGAACAGTGCGCGCCGTCGACGACTGGGCTTGGTCCGGACGATTACCAGACGACCGGACGGCGAGCTACCCAATGCTCACCGTCCGCAAGCCCGCGCCTACGGTGGCCGGAAGTCAGGATCGGAATCGCGGCGGCGTCTGGGGCGCAAACGCCGTTGCCTTATGCGGTCCGCCTCCTCCTTTACTAGCATTACTGCTTCGCAGAAGGAGGCGACCGCCTGCCACTCTTCCTCACTCCGAACCATGGCTTCTACCAAGGCCCGGCGCGAGAGATCGCCGCCACCGATCGCTCCCACGAGGACACAGCGATGCTCTGCCCAAGCGGGGCACACCTCAACCGTGTGCTCCACCGTGTCCTCCGGGCGGTCCACACAGTGGCGACACCCGGGCGTCTCTTCCGCACGAATGCGATGCAGGTACCTCCCGAACTTACCATGTCCGGTAAGGACCTGTGTCATGCGGAAAGTGAGAACGCCGTGAGTTCTTTCCAGCCACGCCTCAAGGAGGGGCATTACCGCCATAATTATGGCGTGCCCAGCACTGGGTTGCGATAGCCGCTGACGCCATTTCGCCATCACGAGATCCCGCCGGAGCTCTTTCCGCCACGCCTTGACATGCTCAGGCCAATTTAACAGGTTGCCGTAATGCACTGATATGTTAAAACACATCTAAACATCTATCCAGGGCACGCCGTAATTATGGCGCTAAGTCCTCTGTTTGACCAGTGGGTCGAAAGACGAAATGCTCTCATTGAATTGTGTATCTTCTGTAGAAGTAAATTAGGTTCTACTTTATTTTAATTAATTGATAGGTGCTCATTTCGTCGCGTCAAAGTTGAGCTTTCTCGTATTCCTCTCCAAAGAACCTCTTGAAATGCATGCTCTATAAAAGTAATAGGATACCTTAAAAGTAGTAATTTCTTCCGACTGCAAACTGACGACCTAGGTGCTGGTATCATGGGCGGCAACCTCATCACCCACTTAGGAGGATAGCTTGAGAAGGTTAGATAGCCGTCAACACCAATTGAGATTAATTTCTCTCCATGTATTACCAGCCCTCTGAAAATATTTAATTATAGAAATTTAGTAAATTCACAAGTTGAATAATTATTCTAGCACAGGTACAATACAAAATGTATGCTTTTTGAGTTTTTTTTTAACCATATGCAGTAAACTTGTAATATTGTTTTTATCGTCAAATTCAGATCCAAGATTCAGATGAAAAACGGTAATACGTCTGAATCAGGAATAGCACAGGCCTCTCATTTCTCCTTCCAATGAATGCTGTCTGCCATCTCTGGTCAAGTTTGCCTTCGAACGTGATCAGAGCGGCGAGTGTCATACCACGTTCGCTTTCGCTTCGCTACATCAACGACCACGATCTATCGCGCTGGGCATAGGCACAGGCCATGGTCAGCTAGGAGAAATGGCTGGCGCTCGACCCCTTTTGCGTAGCAGTAATGCCACCAAAGGAAGAAGCCGCAAGCGTGACGTATTGGCCCTCAAGCCCCAGCCGCCGCAGGGATTCCGATCCCGATTTTCGGGCACCGTTTTGTCTGTGACCACTGGTACTTGGTTTATGGAGAGCAAAAAATAATCAAGACAAATAGAAAATTTTAACATGGTTATTTATACTGTACCTAACATCATGTTCATGAATATTTCTCTGCACATTCTTCACCCACTGTGCCTCAGTCTGCTTTCCAGTACTCTTGTTGACTTTGATAAAGTTCATGATGACAGGATCCACTCCACTGCAGAACAGACTCTTTTCATCATCTGACACAGCTATTGACAGTATGTCTGCTTTGTGAGTAGAGTATGATTCAAGCTGAAATTAATGGAGTAGTTAAAGAATGGGTAACAGTACAATTCACTAACTTATCTTGACTGAAACAGCTCAAAACTGAACATTAGGTTGTACCAGTGGTGGGCAAACCTTCATAATAGGGCCCTGACTGTTTAAGAAATATCAGAGGACGGCCAGAATTAATTGAAAAATGTATTTTATGTTGAAACTTTTAAGTAACATAAAACTACAGCATTAAACTAGCACAATTGTAAAAGTTACCATTTTACTATTCATGTTGAAGGACCACCAGCGGGCCTAATAAATGCTTTCACAGGCCACATTTTTTTAGAAATAATCAGAACCTTTGTATTATTATCTATTGTGTTGACTTCTTCTGTTTTGTGTGTACATAAATTGTAAAATAAATATCATCATCATCATCATCATCATCATCAGCCTTTTAATGTTCCCACTGCAGGGACACAGGCCTCCTCTCTCTAGGAGAGGGAATGGGCCACAATCCACCATGCGGGCCCAGTGCGGATTGGTGGATGTCACATGTCTTTGAATTTTTGGTTTTAGGACATGCCGGTTTCCTCACGATGTTTTCCTTCACTGTTTTGAGAGCAGTGGTGATGAAATAAATTACACAAAGTAATGCGCCTGGCTAGGTTTGAACCCGCGACCTACGACTCGTAAGTCGGGGCCGTTAGCACTCGGCCACCACTGCTCTCAAAATAAATATACATATAAATAAATGATTTGTTTGCATGTTGATAACCCGCCTCCTGAGTTGTTATCACACATAGTTATTGTTGAATAATGTTGACTTACACTCAGTAACAATGTAAGTAATGATTCGCATATCTGAGTATGCTTAGTACACATAGATTTTTAAGATTATCAAACAATATGTATATGGGTTTACATATTTGTGAACACACTCACAATACAGGAGTAATTCCTAGCGTGGGGCAATTTCATATTAATTATTGGAGCTGTGTTTTTCTGGTACTGTATGTTTTAAAGAAAATCTGGATTAATATTGTTACCTGATCACCAAGAGTACTGTCCCAAAATATAAGTCTGCCCAAGCTGTCTCCAGACACAATAGTGTTATCTGACAGTATTCCTAGACACCACACTATAACTTCTCTGCCTCTGCGACTCACGGACATGCGGGTTATTGCATGCCCAGTCTGCACATTCCACACCCGTATCGTGTTTATTGATCCTGAAATAAATAGTAAATAATTTATTATATGCAGAAAGTTATGCAAATAATATTATTATGATTTTCATAAATTGTTCAATACGGGATACATTCATACCTGTGACAAGCACGTTTCCTGTTTTGTCAAATTGACAACACAATATTCTGCCTTCCTGTTTGTCGAATAATTTGTTATAAATAATCTCGTCACTGTCCACACTGTATAGGTTCACATATCCTTGTTCAGTTCCAACTGCTACCAGACTGTTATCTGGACTCACGTCCAGGCACCAAGCTGCATAGCCTGTCAGCAGCACTGTAGTTTTCAGACATAGTTTATCTAGATCCCACTCAATCAAGGCACCTCCTAGACCTGTTGATAACAACCTGTCCTTAACCCAACCAAGTGCTTCTACTGAACCATTCTTTACACCAGGGATGAACTTTACGAGATACGGCGCATAGTTTAAGTCCCATATCTCAATAGACGCATCTCCCCTGCAATAGCAACTAAAATTAGTATCCGCTACTTATAATGAAAATATAAACAAAGTTTTATTTAGACGAATACTTACCGCGCAACGGCGATGTGTTTGCTGGTTTTGTTAAATGAAACACAGTTGATCGGTTGCGGTTTCGGGTTATAGTAACGAACTCTGTGCACTTTACTAGCCATTTCTGAAAGTATCGTATTTATATATTATTTAGAACTTTAAAAACACATGCCTTATACACAACACATAACCTCTAAACAATATCAATAGCAATTGACTTGACATCACTGTCACTTTGCAAGTGCCAAATTGTCAATGTCATGTGTCAAATCATCGCAGCATTCATTGGCAGTCATAGCGTTATCCGTAGGATAGGAGATATAACATCCTTGGGCGTTCCAAACTTCTGAGTTCCCTGCATAAAATAATATGTTCCCTAACTCACGACGACCAAGGATCCGAGGATTACGGATTGATGATAACATCGTTTAGTTAACAAGTATCTACTTCGAGAGTTTATCTGCGCGTTTTTCCGCATCCTGTCCAACAGAGATTGGTTGATGATGATCTAACGGTTGATTAGCGATTTCAGTCTTAGCAGTGAGCAGTGGCACTCCTAGCTGTGAGAGGGTCCTCTGACCACGAGGGGTGGTATCGCAATTGGTAGGCGGGCGCGCGACGCTATGAGCGGCGTCTTACCATGGCGTGCATCAAATATTTTTATATTTTTAATTTTACTCCCTGTGATTAGCTGCCACTTACAATCATATTGGCAAGGTCTTGAATATGTTACATTACAAAGTAATCGTGAACAAGCGGTAATGAAATGATTATTTACGAATTAGCATAAAAGTTTGGTGTGGTCTGGCAGTTATGGAATTAGCAAATACTGTCTTGCAATTTACAAGACAATGTTTTTGTGCTAAGGCAACATTATTTTTTTGAACCACTTGGCTTAATGTCTGAATATCCAGGATTCGATTAGATAAAAAAAAAAGTAAAAATCAAGTTTCGAGGATTGCAGTACGAGTACATATTTTCTTGAAAAATCGTGATTTAATTATTGGATACCTGCATACTACGCTATCTAAACTTAATTTTTTGTATAATGGGGGACGGTCAAAGTGAAACTAAACCGTTACTAAGGGATGGTAAGTTTTTAATTGGTTTTATTGTTTTGACAGCTGATGATTCAACTAATATTTCTTGTGATTTTTGTTGCTAAACAATGGAGTAAGATGTTCAAAGCAGCCGCTACGTAGTTCATCAAAATACCTGCGTTGTGCAACAGATTTACCAGTTATTACATGATTGGTTACGTATTTCTAACACGCGAATGTAATGTTTTTGTACGACAGAGGAGGTAAATGTCAGCACAATATCTCCAATCGGACCTGACGAGCTTCCTCCACCTTACCAGCAAGCAGGAATGCCGATGGTAACATGTCGCGTGTGCCAGGCTATGATCGACATATCGGGCAAGAGAGAACAGCATGTTGTCAAATGTTCAGAATGCAATGAAGCCACGGTAAGTAATTGAAGCTAAACTTATTTATTTTATACTTATGAGACTCTAATAACTTCCAACTAGACTTTCAATTATTTGAGGTCAGTTAGCTTCACTTATCATGATAATCTTATTGATTATAATACTTTAAATTCTTTTCTTTGTTTGTTCTGGTTTTTAATCAGTTCACTGACTCATAACACTGCAGATTATACTTTACTTAATTTATGGATATTTTATTTTATCTGTTTTGTTTTTCAGCCTATAAGGAATGCTCCACCAGGCAAGAAATATGTGCGCTGCCCTTGCAACTGCTTGTTAATTTGCAAGTCGTCATCACAGCGCATTGCATGCCCCCGTGCAGACTGCAAGAGGATCATCAACTTGGCACCATCGCCCGTCACTCCCCCTGTGCCAACCTTGCCTGGAATGTGCAGGGTCATCTGTGCTCACTGTCAGGACACATTTCTGGTATGTAGAATGGAATATAGAATCAATTTTACTGGTATGTGCTAAATTATTCTGTTGCAATTCAGTATTTAAAACATATAAATATTAAAGAGCCATTTCTCAAGGAGTTAACTTACACTTGAGGTATTATAAAGCAATATTATAAAAAACAATCTTCACATATTATAATTATTTTACTTGACTGTTACCCTCATAATTTAAAACTAACTTTCAGTGACAAGGGCATTGGGGGTATACAATACAGGCTGTTGTATAATGTTACTTGCCATTGTTAGAGAACAAAATATCCATAATGTGTGGACTTAAAATAAATAAAAGTGTCACCTTGCAATATGTATATTTTATGAAACCTTTTAGTGCATCAAAGGTTACTGCAATGTTGGAGGAAGGTAATAAATTATTCTTTGGTATAAAACATTGCCATAAAAATAATTAATAATTCACAGTTTACATTGTATCAAATACATTGTAGGCATCTAAAAAGTAAGAAATTATCAAATTCAGTAGTAAAAAAATATTTTACTAATGAGAACTACTATGAAAATGTCACTAATAATATTATCCTTATCTGTTTATTGACACAAATGCAAAACACAACTGAATGTACAATCTTTTGCAAATAGGCTCGTTTTTACAACAGCTGTTTTAAACATTACAGTTAGGTAAATGTTTGACAGTTTTGTTTCAATTTATTTATAAACATTTAGTTGATTTATCATTTCAGTACACACTTTGTATAATGTTGATTTCATTATCTTTATATTAAGTGCATATCAATTAACCTACTTATTGAAGAAATTGAACCACAAAATATCCTCAGCACTTCTATGGTATCGTGAAATTGGTTTAGAAATGTAAAACCGATATCCTTACAGTGCCGGTGTTTACAAAAGATACAAGTATTCTTTTTGCTTATAACAAAGTTTCTTTGTGAGTAAGAAATTGACATATAAATATGTTCCTTGTTAGATAGTGGTATAACATATTATCTCTGCTATGACACATATTTGTTAATAGATATAGATAGTTATATGCAGAGTTGATAAGGTCATTGACCTAAGATAAATATTAATTAATGATGTGAGTATGAATGTATTGGTTGGTGGTGTTCCAGTATCAGCTGCTGAAGAACGCGCCGGTGCGGTGTCCGCACTGCCGCAAGGTGTCGTCGGTGGGCGCGCGCATGGCCCGCGTGCGCGGCGCCATCTTCGCGGTGCTGTCGCTGGTGTTCCTGGCCATCGCGCTGGGCGTCACGCTGGGCACGCTGTCGGCCGCCAAGAGCCACGGCGGCGGCATCTACGTCGCATACGTCGGAGGCTTCCTGCTCGCCTTCATCCTCGGCAGTCGAGCCGTCTACTACTTCGCCATGAAAGTGAGCACCATTGAGGGCCCAATGTAATAGTCGTTTAGTCACTCGACTTTGTGATAAAATTTGTATGACTAGAAAATATATTATATAGAAAATTCTCAATTCCATATAGCATTGTTATAAGAGCTTGGTTTGCAGAGTGTATTTAAACCATCTCAATATAGAGCCAAATTTGTTCTATTTGATGATTAGATGGCGTTGATATTGCGTTAAATGTACCTAAAATAAACTTGGGAGGCAAATTATGTTATAAAATCGAATAAAATATAGGTAGGTTATGCCCTATTCTTAACAATGGATGATGCCATTGTTAATGAATAATTTAGTCTTGTTGGATACATTTTGACAAACAGTGTTGTATCTGGGATTCTAACATTCATCTTTTTCAATGATTGTGTTGAATAGTTTGTTGGTATGTATTTATACTGCAATCATAAACTTAATGGATAAAAACAGAAAATAACATAAATGTTAGATCCATAAGGAATCTCATATCCTTATAAGAAATTCATGAATCCAGAAGTTGCAGTTGTGCATATGCTATAAACTAAACACAGTGTTTCTTACTCATCGTCAGTGTTGCTCTTCAATAGCATCATCATCAGCCTAGCGTAAGTCCCGGTTGCTACCTTGGCTTTCACCTCGGTGCCCGGGGTCCGCTAACTTTTGCGTTGCTCTTCAATAGCAATTATTAATATAAAACACAAATGTAAGTTCAGAGATTATTATAATTTGTATTTAGCACTTTATGTGAAATGTTAAAATTTTAGAAAAGTGTATTATTTATACAGGGTGACATTATTTTTCCTTTTAGGTTATTTTTATGCAAAGATTTTTTTTATCATTGAAGTTGTTCGTGACATTTAACTTGCAAGTCTATAAATATGTAGCAAATTGTAAATACTTGTATTTTCAAAAAACCTTGGACTTTTTTGACTTGAAATAATGACGTATGTGTCTACATCTGTTTTATTTATTTATTGCAATATATTAGAAATGCTTCTGTAGATAATTTTAACATTAGTCTGCAGAATTTGTCACAACAGGTTAAACATTCGTTTGACTCGTATTATGTCCTCTTATTAACCTAATTTCAGATATGTACCTATTTAAAATCATGTATCAAAGACTCGTTTAATATATTTCCATATTTAAAAATGAGCCAGTTTTAGAGATTGTAAAGACTTCACAAGGCTAAAACGTATGGAATGATTAAATGTCATATAAAATAAATGCAAATATATTATCTAACTTAGCATAGTAGACTGACTTCATTGATAAATTAAATTACTCAGAATAACTTCTATCAAACATTCGTCGTCACTCATTCATTGTTGTTTCTATCGCGTCATTCCAAGAACGTTATGTAGGTAAAACAAAATTGGTGTAGATCCGTAGTGCCCGCGCCAAGGGCAGCAAGAACATGACGTGAGCATCGAGCATGCTATGAAGTAACAAACCAGCAATATTTAGCTAGTAACTAAATCACTCATTAAAAAGGTTAGTTAAGATAAATGTTATTAATACATAATTATAATCCACAACAAATAATTTGGTGCTGAATTTTATAAAGTTTAGATGAGTGACGGTGAAGATTTACATTTGCGGCAGCATTCCTCATGTTGGTTGTACATGGCGCGCGTTCTAAATAAAGAGAATAACCCATCTTTAAAATTGGGCAAAGACAAACTAAGATTTGTATATTGTACACGAATACCGCGATTTTATTCTTTATATCGAGGCAATTGAATATTATAGCCACTAATAATATAGAAATAAAATACTTACGCTATCATTATTTTTATGATCATAGTAACCAATTTATAACTTATTTACTGACATGGATCTTTAGAAAGTCTAACAATATACCGCGGAAACGTACTACCGGAATCAAAAGCATCATAAGTCCGAATTCAGGTCCTCCCGTGTTCCAAATTTCATCTAATCCGTTCAGCATTAAGACCAGTGATATTATCAAACTTGATACAACTTTCACATTATAAATAATATTTAGTAGCATTACACTATCTTAATATCTCCTACTTTGTTCAGAACACACCACGCTGCTGGTATAGATAGGATTTCAATGGCGAGTGTGCAAGTTAGATCAATTTTCTTTTATCACTTTCGAAAGGCATCTAGGGCATGGAGAAAAACCTCGAAATAGACATTTTGCTGCGCCTGACCAATAATTTATTTGTGTGAACATTTACTTCATGGTTATAATATTTATATACCCTAAAATTTGCGATGTATCGTGTTATAATTTGTGTATATGTAAATATCGAACACGATGAACAGGAAGTCGGGTTCAGGCTGTATTATGACGTGCACAAGTATCTGTACCTATTATTTAAACTTTTGCATTCTATTCTTTGTTTTATTAATTTTTATTTAAACAATATATTATTATATCGGATGGTAGTAAGGGCTAGCTAGCAGTCAATGTTTGTGTTATTATAATTACATTGTATAGTTTATTTATAATAATCGAACAATATGTGGATTAAGTCTTAAATTTGCTTTCAGTAAATACAATTAATATTGCCACCATATAATAATACCATGTATAATTGATTATTAATTATTTCATAAAATGTTAGTGCTTTACACATGTATTTGTAGTTATAAGTCAAATAAATTGTACCAATCGACATCTCATTTGATTTTTCCTTTAATTTTATAAGTACCACCATTTTTTAAGAAAACAACGATGGAATAATGTATGTATTTTATTAATAATGATAACAAAATAAATTTAAGGTAGATACATTACCGTAGGTAGGTATATTAAAAGTAGGCGTATTTACCAATATTAATATTGAGAAACAATAAAAATCTAAGAACTTACAAATAACCGTGCACTTACGTTATAATTATGACACATTAATTCTTTTGAAAAACTTGTAATAAAACAAAACAAAGGTACCTTGAATTGGTACATTACGTAGGCTAGTACTTGCTTTGTACATTAGTAATATAGTAGATGTTTTGTACTATTTATTGTAATACTTTTTCAGTACATATGTACTTGAAATACGAGAGATACAAAAAATAACATCATTTTATGACCTTTCAATTTAAAAAATACATTGAAATTTTAAAATATGTTGTAAAGAATCTAACTCTACACACGACTAGACGAACAGATTAGACAAAATAGTCGCTGATAAATATCGGGATAAACGTTCCAACTTACTCTAATTATAGCATAGGGACTTTCTAACGAAGGAATGTTTTTCGCACAACATACAAAGCATTAGGATTGTTAAATGCATTAAATCTAGTACCATGTACTTAAGAAAACATGTACAGTAATTTAATCGTACTTATAGCAAATATTTTTATTAATGCATAGAAAAGCTTTCAAGTGGTTCTGCTGGACACAGTGTCGGAAAATGTCCTTAGATGCCATCCGGATTAAAACCTCGTTTACACGAAGGGAATTTATTGACCGATAAGGAGCGAGACACATTACCGCAGTCATGCGTTTAAATATAGACCTTATTAATAATGATAAAAGGTACACATTTCAGTGGGACCACAACGATATCTGTCTGTGCACGCTGGCGAAGTTAGTCTCGACTCCAGAGTCGACGATAATGTTCTCGTCCCTTGTCAGTCGCAAATTATGTCTGGCTATCCTGGTGAAACGAAGTCAGGATTGAGGATTCGGGCTCCCGGGTATATAAAACGTAACTGTTACCTCGTGTCCTAACAAAAAGTGATCGCTGCCCGAATATGCGATCGTCGCTTATTCCATCCCACTCTTTCGCAAAGCTGGAAAGCGCCCTCTGTTAGCGCGACGAGGCATTCGGTTCCACCGATCAAATTGACCGCGATGATCGCATGCCTGCTCGCGCGTCGATCGCTTTCATTAGGACACGGCCTAAGCCGTGCGAATATGTTGGTGGTTAATGGGACTTGTTATAGGAGTCCTTGTGCTGATATCCCGACACGTAGCCTGAAGCATCGACGAGGTCCTTCCTGCCCGCGATGCCCTTGCCCTTGCCCGTCTCGTCGAACCGCTGCTTGTGGGACCCTGTGTACTTGCTGGTGTCAGTCAGACGGTCCACTGTAGCTGCGGCCGCGGGAGATTTGGTCACCTGGAATTGTATAATATAAACGTTATCTACATAAACAATCTGGATTCATACCTAATTCAAAACTGCGCTGTATTTTATTGATTTTTGTTCATTAATGGAAATTTTTGGGTTACATTGGTGAACTGGATCCTGAAATAGGATAACTTAGATTATCTCTTCTAATTCTTCCATTGCAGCCTAAATTTCTTCATTGAAACAATCACATTATTACCTACCTATAATATAATTATTTGAATGTGATGCAAGATGAGTACCTACCTAATGACGTAGAGTAAAAAAATATTTGCTATGAAGATGAGAATTAAAGAAATCAGACAACCTTCAACTCTTACGTTGTTGAAATTTCTATGAACCAAGCGTTTCGCCTCGTCGTTTATTTCGTGAGCTTCGGAGGACTGTAACAACTTGCATGTTGCGATTTTACCGTTCGATTATAATTACCTAAGGTGTTTTCGAGTCTAAAGTGAATAGACTCTTTTTAAACTAGAGCGCCTCACCACTAACGGTTGCATCACTATTCTACATAAATTAAAAAAAGGCGTCGGTTAAATTTAAATACTGAAACTTACATGTGACGTCAAGCCTGGCTGCCCACAGCTGGTTAGCTTCTTCTTAATATCTTCCAGCTCTACCTTTTTACTTTTAGCAAGATCGTCGAGGAACTTCTGGTAATCATCGAAGCCAAGTTTCAGTGTCTTCAGTTTCTTGAAGTGAATGGCTGTGTCTGTGGTGGTGATCTTCTTCCCATCGATCACTTTAGCTTGCTTCATCCATTTGTCGCTTTGTGACAGAGTGATCGTTTTGCCATCTGATTTTAAATCTCCGAATTTGGAGAAGGCTTTGAACGCGTCCTGGAAATAGAATAAGTTCATCAGATTAATGGTTGAATCTAAATGTAGGTTATAGGTGCCTCCCTGCTTGGGAAGAGCATCGCCGTGTCCTCGTGGGGGTGATCGGCGGCGGCGACCTCTCGCGCCGGGCCCTGGTTCAGGCCATGGTCCGCAGCGAAGAGGAATGGCAGGCGGTCGCCTCCTTCTGCGAAGCAGTAATGCTCGTAAAGGAGGAGGCCGACCGCATAAGGCAAAGGCAACGGCGTACTCGCCGTAGCCGTCGCCGCCGCGATCCTGCCGATATCCGGCCACCGTAGACACTGGCTCGCGGACGGTGAGCATTGGGTAGCTCGCCGTCCGATCGTCTGGTAAGACCGAGTCCAAGTCGTCAACGGCGCGCACCGTTCCCGCGCGCCTCAAGGAGTTGTCAGCAAACTGCAGGGGCCCTTCGGGGTCGAAGCCTCCTGGAGCCTAGAGGGTATGTGCAAACTGTAACCTCGACTCCAGAAATAAGGCAAGGAAGGTACGGGGTAGGTTTTTTAGTCAGTAAGAGTCTGACACTGGTCTCCCGCTCCGCCCAAGAGCGGGTTTCGTCATTGGATGATTTTCACCTACCATAAAAAAAAAAAAAAGGTTATAGGTGCCTACTTAGAGACGCTACGTAGGCGCGCCTATGTAAGATGGCGTGCACCATGTGGCCAAGAGAAATAGGTTAATGTTGCATTCGTATAGCTTTGGGTTACTAACCTATGATCCTAGATCTTACAGTAGGCAATAGTAGGTACTAGTACTATTTCTATTATACCTACCTAAGATCTAAAGTGAAAATATCAATTGTCTAAACAGTTGATATTTTCACAGATGATGTAGGTAGGTACTTATTTCTGTAACAATAACTAGGCTATAACAATAACTAGGCAGTCAAAAAATATATATATATATAGGTATTTAAGGAGCAGCCATGCAACGTGGCTTACGTGGCTTTTATTTTTTTTTCCTTTTTTATCTATAAAACAATACGGGGTCCCTTATTTAGATACCTAATGGTTCGGGGCCCCATATTTTTTCCACGTATCCATCGTGCACGAGTCCGACTCGCCCTTGGACGGTTTTTTTTCTTTCCAACTTAATTATGATTTAGACGTCCCTCCACCAAAACCGGTGTCACCAAAGACTTATAACATGGATGTTACCTTTAGCGTGATCGCTTCAGCTTTGGCCGTTCCGTTGGTCGCGCCCGGCGCGGTCCCGTTCTCTAGCTTGACGTCCTTCACTTCCTGTGTCACCTGCTCCACCGCCGCGTCCGCCTGAGCTGCCTCCGACATCTTTCTTTACGTATTTATTACTGGAATGTCAAAACGTAAAAAATAATTAAATTAAGTCTACGCGGCAAATAAGTTGAACCCGTTGCTGTAGTAATGCGCAGACCCCCACTTAGGTAGATAGACTCAAAAATCAGTCAGTCACTGCGCTTTTATAATAGTCGACAGCCATGATGTTTAACTTATGTGGTAAGGATTATAAGCAGTTCTATTTTGGTTTCTGTTGTGGAACTTGGGAAGTTCTTAGTAAACAACATTGCTATGCTAATTAGACTTGCTGGATTGTTCAAAAGCATTGCCGTGGCCCTAGAACGCATAGGAGAACTTTATGAACAAGTAGGTTTACCTAGCTATTAAAAGCTTGTTAAGTCCCTCTTGCTCTACTCGAGAGTGGGAGAGAGACAAAAAAAAAAACAAACATGCCTGTCATTTCGAATGGGAAGCCAGAGGGAAAAATTTCAGTTATTTTCTCCACGAAATGATGTTGATTTCAAGACTAAGGTGTTACCATGATGTGTTAAAATGTTAAGTGTGTGATCGAGTAAGAGGCATACCCTTATAACTCCATCCCTTTAACAAAATAGTGTAGTTCGTCAAATCGATCGCGTTAAGAACGCCTACAAAGCCTCTGAAGTTCTGAACTGATTAAATGAACAGAGTTCCTTTCTGTCAGGTCATCTCTTCCGGTTTCATTCATCTACCTAACCTAATTGAATATGTAGATTAACGCAGAGGATGTTTATGTTACTTAATTAATAGGTAGGTACTAATTAACTGGCTACAGTTACTTTCTTTTTACACGACTTGTAAAGACATTAGGTACGATACCAGTTTCTTCTTGCATTACCTTCACTGCGTAGTGCCCTTTCTTACATATTTATAAAAAACAATCCCCACTGGGTCTGTAGGTATGTCTATTCGCGATAAATTGAAGAACTAAACGCTTATTGCGATTATCACCAATATACAAAATTATTCACAAGGATGGTTTATAATATAATATGGTTGATGGTTTAGGATATAATACATAATTATATAAATATAAATTGAGAAAAGCCGAGAATTTCATTTTCTAACACCTGTGTGAAGCTGGACGACGTAGAGGGTCGCTAGTACCTATCCAGGTAAATAAATAATCTATAGGGTCCTAGCTCCATTAAAAGATTTTAAGAAGTGTTGAAGGATTAAAAAACGATCTACCTACCAGTCGTTAAAACTCCATCAATTGATAGATACCTATGAATTTACTTCAGTAGCAAGTCAGTTGGTAACAAGTTCAGTTGGTAACCATGATAGTATACTAGACATATGGTAACAAACTTGGGGACTAGACAATTCTAATCTCCAAGTTTCAAACACATAAATTACGCCAATTCAAATAAATGAGATTCCCAATGAAACGGAAAAAAACGTTCATTAAATCTTCGAATAATTATGACGGTCAATTTACACTATTGCAGTTGATGAGAGAGGCGGATGATGTCATACATAAACATACAGTTGTCTATATCTATTGCCACATATCGTAGGATAACGCGACCCGTAGTAGTGGCTCACGTTCGAGTGCTAAAAGCGGCAATTACATCACTGACCTTGCCGACGAAACGATCTGCCGGCAACTTGCTGTAAACATCAGCTGAGATTCCAAACTTGCATTATGTACATAAGTGCTTAAATAAACTAGTTGCCTCCTACGTTTCTTCAGCTTTGTCGGTACCTACTGCAAATGAAACTATATGACCTACCTAGCCGTTTGTTCAAATAAGGAAATTACTTAATGCCTGATTTGGCAGTCTGACCTCGGAGCCGGCTCTAATCCTGAAGACAATGTGGATATAAACACAAATTCATTAATCACTCCTTGACAAGCTTGTGGGGGCTCAAGAGGAACAATATGCTATTACACCTCCGCTGATTTGTCACTGTGGGTGCTCGTCTATTATATCTAGACTAAATGATCTGACCTACACACGTTGGAGATCAAGGCTCATCATAAAATAGAACTTGATTTGTTCCAGGACGCGATGAATCACTCAAAATTTAAATAGATCTCCGAGATCTATGAAAATCAATCGTAATTAATGTCGGTTTGATAGGTCGACCTAATAGATTTTAGCGTAATTCCTTCCTAATGTTGTTATTAGTATTTCATAATTTGGGTGGATATATAAGCCACAAAATTCAAATAACAGCCTTTCCAATTAAATAAATTACAATTGTTTAGGGGTGGATGAAGTTCGCAATAACACAAAGGAGCGCCCTTGACTGATATTATTTGTGACGCCCTTGTTGATTTTATTGAAAGTTAAAAAGTCGCAGTGCGTATTTCAATACCTGACACAAGGACAAGACGTGTCTATTCGTAGAAATAATCATTTTAATGTTATGACGGTTTGTTAAACTAATGGCGAAGCAGCAAAGCAAACTGTTTGAATAACACAAGTCGTTTTGTCTAGGAGTAGAGCAGGTACTTAATTCTAACACTAAGTACAGAATATGTACATCAGCTTTATAGGCCCGGTACTCGCTGCATTTATGTCAGCGTACTGACATACAATGGAGGTCGACGCCTTGGTGGCACCTCTCCGACCTACTTCTTGCTTTAACCCATATTTATACAATTCCGGTCATAGCTCTCTGCATGCGCGCAGTCTGTTTACACTGAGCTCATAGCTGCACCGCCATTCATATACATAGGTACAAAACAGCGATGAGCCTTTAGAAATTGCAACTGCATTCACTATCTAGGAAGTCAGTCATATACCGTAATCAAATGCTGATAAAATTACCTAACAACACAGGTACTTACGTGTTAAATAATCTAATCTTATCAAAGCAAAAACAAAGAACAAAAAGTTATAAATGACTTCCACAAAGTTTTTGATTTAGGTTCTTCAAGTAGCTAGGTAAGTGTCTCCACTGTCTAAGTTATGATACAATTTTTTTCAAATAAGTCTGTACATACAAACGCTATAAATATGGTAAATCCCGGAATAGGAACTAAGCTCCGCTTCTACTATTTGTTACGTATACACAACATTATGTTCCCGTACAACTAGCATGTGACCCACCTAGTGACCGAGACTGACGTCACCCCCATCACCACTCGCAATAAATGCCCTCTAGCAATGAGTCATTCTTTTAAAAATATAATATTAGCATACGGATACGCCCCTAATATTAACTCACATTTGTGCTTACATTATTTAACTTTCCCCTTAAACATCTACGGTTTCTGTGAGCTTCCTTCGCGTGACTAAAACAAATCAGAATACACGTTGGAAAATTGTAGAAACAGGTTTTAGAAACTTTGCTATTCACCTTAGACACAAGCCTAAGTTCCTATAGACAAGATAGGTACTTCTGGACTGCAGGGGACTGTTCAAAGACAAATAACGTCCTTAACATAATTATGCTTTGGTCGAAAACGGCACAATAGGAGGCAACTCATTGCGCTACGTTCATCTTCGAACGTGATTTGTGTGTCTAATGAGTTAAGGCTCGCACATAACATGACGGAGCTATATTTACTTGAAAATGATGTCATGTTTAAGAGGACAGACTGTTTAGCTAGTAATTCAGTTGTAAAGCAAGCAGCAAGCGATGCTTATCTATGTTATTGTGAGAGTCTGGGGATCCCCAGAAGGAAATAGGACTTGGCCTATTGTTACTTGTTATGATATTTCTATTATAATCTACAGGAATATGTATTTGAAAGAGTTAGCATGAGATCTAGATCTAGAACTCGACGAGCAAATAAAGGAACATGTAAGTAAAAGTCTGTTCCCACCTCAAAAAAAGGGTATGGGTTCCCTGGTGTAGCTTCCGAAGCGCTAGGCGGGGGAGTGTCGGGGCCTCCAATCCTTATTATTACACCACTTATTGACCTACCGAGAAATTCTACCATTGAAATCTAAACAAAAAAGTACGTTTGCAACATTAATCATCGCAGCTTGTTTTAATCAATAAAGTCTGAGACTCTTTCCTCGTTCTGGTTCATGGGGCGCCCAGAACACGAGAAGTAGGCGCATTGGTCATCTAGACCTAGCTACGCCACTGTAGTCTATAGGATATAGGTAAGTAGTTCAAATAGGAATCGGCCTTATGCCTATGTCTAAAGGTTAAGGTCTCATAGCTAGCTTTGCTCCAAACGAGTTCTTCTGCGAACTAGGTACCTATTGCTAGGTATAGCTACCTATCTATTTGAAAACTGTCACTTGCAACCACACCCTGCAGGTAACGGAAAGAAGATTGGCAAGACTCCATGTACTTTGAGTGTCGCCTTTATACTTCGCAAGCATTATTGAAAACACCCGAAAGAGATGGATCTAAGGTCTAATAACATAAAGTGTAATCATAGCATATTTTTTTGGTGTGGGATTTAGACAGAAAATCGTTTTAAAGATTTACCTTTTAGGTTAGGTTATGTGTTGTGAAATGTGCATTGATAAGGCTAATTATTGAGCAGATTAATTCGTTTTAGAATACAATGCACATATGTATTATAAGTATCCTCACGCTTTTCCTTTGATGCGAAATATAATTATATGATGTAGGTACGTGTAAGGAGGTTGTTACCCTACATCAAAAGGTTATGCCTTTGGATGTTGCTGCAAGTTGTTTGCCATTTCTATGCTATAAATAATATACCTAGGCTTCTCTTAGAGCACGGTATTCATTCATAATATAGGTATCTACATAGCAATGTAAACCTAAGTCAAGCAATACAGTAGGCAGGTAAGGTTTAAGGAGTGGCGGGAAAGCCCTCGCATGTCCTCACCAGACATGGTAAGTTCGGGAGATTCCTGCAGAAAAACGCCCGTTTGTCACTATAGTGTGGATTGCCCGGAGAACATGGTGGAGCCTACGGCAGGGGTCCTAATTGGGCAGATCACCACCGAGTCCTCATGGGGGCGCTCGGTGGCACCATTTCTCGAGCCGACTCTTGCCGGAGCAAAGAGGAGTGGCAGGTGGTCGCCTCCTTATGCGAAACAATAATACTAGCAAAGGAGGTAACCGTACTCGCGACGCAATGGTCCTCGCGCCCCAGCCGTCGGGACTCGGATCCCGATTTCCGGCCACCTTAGGCGCGGACTTGCGGATGACAGGCAATAGGTAGCTCTCTGTCCGACCGCCCGGACCAAGTCCAAGCCGTCGACGGCGCGTAATATTCCACGCGCACTTCAAGGAGATGTCTTCTACCATAGGCGCCAAGCAGGATCGAATCCTACTGGGGCCATGAGAGATCTTTGAGGCATTGGAACAATGGCAAAGAAGAAGCAGGAGTGGGTTTTTAAAAGTCTGACGACACTCCGCTCCACCCAAAGGACGGGAGATATCATTTAGATGATTTTCCCACCAAAAAAAAAGGTAGGTAAAGGTTATTTTATAAAATGAAACAAATACGTTATTCACAAACATTTATTAGCTATAGCAATCAACTATCTAGCCTGAGTAAAACTTGGTCAAGGAACTGTGCAGGTGGTTGGGCAGTGTAATGTATTGCTGCTGTGGTATTTCCTGGTTTCCAGATAGTTGCACTGGACTTTCTTCTGGAATTTCAGATAAAACCTGGTGGTTTGCAAGCTCCCAACAGGTGTGGCTCACATAATCGGTGTCCACAATCTGAAAATAAAATATTTACAATTTATTTCTTATTGATTTAACTTACTAAAACTGTAAAAAAAATATGATTATAATAGTATGTAACTAACGTTTCTAGGATATGTCCACAGCCTAATAACTCTTATAAAATGTTCACTTTCTGAAGACAGTTTTCTGTAGACAGCAGCTGTATGTCACAATTCACAGGCTTTGGTGTGGGGATGTAGCTATGTCCTCAGATGCACCACTGTTAAGTTGGGCATTTTGGCCATTAGAGCTGCAACACAATATTCTTTGAGCTCGTAGCCAACATGGTCCACATGCTTCATCAGTAGGAGTCAGCTAAAACAACAATTAAAACATTCAATATTTGTAATAACAGATATAATAAGAAAATATTTTTATAATGACAAAAAAATATATATTTACTTGATGGTGCTGTATCCACTGTGAAATGATTGCAGCAAGTTGTTGTTCTCCATCAGTACTGTTTTCACTCAGTTCTAAGCGACTTCTGCTTCTTAGAATGGAACGGCCACATCCAACGCAAACATTATTATGTTCAACTTGTCTGTCAGGTGCAACTTAGCTAGTTGCATAACTTGCTAATTCCCAACAAGCCTGGCATACGAAGTCAGCATCAGTTGTCTGCAAGCAACATAAATCATGAACTACACAGAAGTCAAACACATCAATGTATTTTTAATTTCAATTGTGTCCAGTTATACAGACAGTGAAATATCATAAAAAAAACATTTATGTCATACTCAGTGGAATTCATACAAATCATATTGTTATAGAATAAACAATTAACCATTTACTTCAGTATGTTAATTACATATATATTAACTAGTATAGTTGAGAAAATCTTGTCTTAGAAAAATAGATGATAATACATAGCCTATCATTATAAGCAGATAAAATATTTTACTATAATTATCATAAGGTAACAGGGTAAGTAAGGTTTAATCACACTCTTACAAAGCAGAATGACTTGTGTATCTTTTTTTTCACTTGTCTTTACTTATATGAACTTAAGCAGTTGAAAGTCGTGCAAAACCAATAGGTAGTGCCTCATCAACTATTATACTCGCAAATCTTCAGTAACTGTAGACTTTATTTTAAAAATGACCTGAATATTTTTACTTACCTCCCTTGGATAAGTCCATAACCTTATAAGGTCTTCATTTTCATTTGAAAGACGATGACAAGGTCTTGTTATACGAAGTTCGCAGCACACCGAACATTAAAACGAGACATGTTTATAATAACTAATAGAGTCCTGTCTCAAAAAAGTGTTAAATATCACAAGTACTCGACACGCAGGAACTCGAAAGCTCAACTGAACTCGGAATAAACAATGCAAGTAAACACTAATGAGTTGAAAAATAAACAAATAACAGACGCCAAACGGATACTGTCAACGACTGTGACAGATCATAGGATGACAGCTGTTAGAAATGCAACTGTTTAATGTTGCCAGGTATAAACTGTAAAAACTAATAAAATCATTATGTTGATTTGTTTAATTACTTAAGAATAGTTTATAGATAAGATTGGAATATTTTAATTGTATTCATGTCTATTACTATAAAAAGAAAATGTGTTCATAATATTAGTTTAAGACGAATGTTAGTTTTTAACCGTACAACCAACATTAATATTCTACTAATGAGTATTATTCTACTAAAACTGGTAATGAATTCTTCAACACTTCTGTTTTCCGTTTAGTTATTGCTACTTTTACTACTGATTTAACAAAATATTAATATTTATGTTTTCTCTCTTTTCCCATACAATAAAAAAAAACTTTAATCAGAAAAATAAACTACTCTACTTGATCTATAAAATACATAATTTTTGGTTAATGCTCCTTTCTCAAATAAAGCGACACTGACGATGCCGATGTTCTTTGATACCATGCTTTTATAGCCACGAACTTTGTTGTTTATTGTGTCTCAAGTTTTTAAAATAGAATATTAACCAAGTTAAAAGCTTCAAGGCTTTCTTTTACAGTCTATAATTTAGTAATTAAGTATAAACACCTAAGGTGATGGTGCAAGGGGAGGGTGGCGCCGAAATACAAGGCCAGGCCTTGCAGTAATACGGTATTTTGAGGTTGACAGAACATCTAATTAGATTGTTTGATGGTACATTATCTTTTAGGTAGAATTTGAAATTTACTGTTGAGCCGCCTATTGTCCTTTCTTTTCTTTCTTTCTTTTTTTTTTTTTTTTTTTTTATTGAGTAAATCTTACTAATATTATAAATGCGAAAGTTACGATGTTTGGATGTTTGTTACTCAATCACGCCATTAAACGGCTGGACGGATCTGGATGAAATTTGGCACAGGCATAGGATACACTCCGAAATAGGACATAGGCTCCTTTTTATCCCGGAAACCCCAACCCCAATACCACGCGGGCGAAGCCGCGGGCAAAAGCTAGTATTTCTCTAATAACGTTACTTGAAAAGTCAAAACAGAACAGCCATAGCTACGTTTCAAGCATCTCTAATCTCAAAGTACTAGAGAAACAATATGTACGCTTGAAAGTTACCCAGGCTACAATAAACTGGAAAAGAAGGGTTCCATAAAGCGTGACTTGTCGTGACCTTTCGAAATTCCAGTCGGAGTGCGGCAAATCAGATATCGCCCCCCTGTTAATAGCTAGGAAGCCCTTGTCTGGCGGTCCGTAGCTATACGAAATGATCCAAATAAGGTTCTATAAAAGAGATTTATTTTCAAATGGTAGGTTTTCCATTCTTTAACTAAATACACGCAGCTTATTAATTAAACAGTATTATTTGACATAGTTTTGATGCAACGGTAGGTTTACGAATTCATAAATTCATCTATATCCAGTAGTTCATAAGTGATTTTAATGCAAATGTAAGTTTAATGCAAAGTTTGTAATTTTAGTAGAGGTGGTATAGACGCCCGAATGTGAAAATGCCCACATTATGTGGGCATTTTCACATTCGGGCGTCTACGTCAACGACCTTTTTCAACACACTTATTCGATAAATTAAACCAAACATATTAAGACCGCGCACGTTCGATTTCTGCACAGAACAAATATTTGTATGGCCTGCAAGTAGGTGTTCCGGGTCTGGGTGTCTCATCGTGTGTGAAAAACATGTGATAGTTTTCAAATATTTTCTTTTAGAACGTAGGCGAGCCTTAAGCGAGAATATTCCAAAATTCACCCCCTTAGGGGACGAAACGGGGTTCTGATTTTGTGTGAAGAAACCTATTTTTGTGCGGGCGAAGCCGCCGGCAGAAGCTAGTTTTGTATAAATAAAAGATAGGCTGCATTCTGTCCGGCCTAATATATTTTTATTTTTTTGAGACGAGGACTGGCCCTAATTTTTGGCATTAGTGCGATATAAACCTAGCTAGGTTACTTATTAGGAGTCTACAAAGCAGTGCAACAGTGAGTATAGGAGTTTTTAGCAGGTGCCTACGGTAATGAGATAAAAAACCAAAATGTAGAAGTACTAATAATATAACTAAAACATTTCAATTCCACGTACAAGTAAGTAAGTGTAATTAATATGAAATTGATAAGAACTTGTTGAACGCACAGTTTGGACAACTTTATAACGAACTACCTTCACATTAACTACAAATGGAGGGAAATCGGGAAAGTGAGGTAGCGTGCGAAAAACTAGACAGAATGTGAACGGCCTTGCAAGTTTCTATATTGGAGTTGATAGCTAAATGTTGTGCATAAACTTTCCCTGATGCCTACAATACTAAGCAAGCTTGTTTCATCTACAATACTAGGCACCTATAATCGTATTTTCCATCATGTTAGAATTTTTGTAGGTGTTTTAATCATACCTGAAAGACCTTTTTGCGGGAAGAGATAGATATTTTCTAAATTTTCTAATCAATTTTATATCGGTATATTTAAGTTACTTATTAATTTTAAATAATTAAATAAGTTTACTTATTAAAAAATCTTTAGCTAAGTAAGTCCATGCAAAAAAAAAAAATGCTCACTAAAAAAGAATCATAAACTTTTTAGTTCTGTTTACTTTAGCTTTTTTTGTTTATATTTGTATCAAAGGTATTCGTCATTGACATCTATATATCAATTGTCATACATAATAACATCTTAAAGATAAAAACCCAACTAAAAATAATTATGATAACTAATGATAACTACTTAATTAATATTTCTAAGAATGTTAGAATTCTATTGTTATTCATAAAATTTTGGATGTTGATGCTCACTGTCGATAAAAATGTTCTTTCTGAAAAGTATCGACAGGTCCCCCCCCCCATAGTTCAAAAACACGGCAAGTGATTATAACCCAACAAATTAAGTACTTACTTAGGCACATACCTACCTTATGCTACCTAGCGCACTTTCACTGTCATCAAAGTATAACAATAGATACTTAAGTTAAACAATCAGTAATCATCGTAGTATCTCGGAAAATCGAAAAGCTTAGAAAAACTAAACGTGAAACTGATAGAAAGGTATCTACGATTGTACGCCTTAGAGTATAGGTTAAATGCTCTAAGATCTACGCCTACAACCACCCCTTAACTACAACGAGACAAAAATATCGAATTGCACGTAGGTAAGGAATTAAAATCCATTACTAGCTCACGGTGTTACCAAAAAAAGTTATCTCTGTACCTACCTATGTTCAGCTAATTATACTTACCGCAGCTTGTATCATGGTTAAATCTTTAGTCTTGCTCTAGTAGTCGGTCTATAAGTACCTAGTTATTTACGTCATTAAAATAAGACTAAGTTAATTTACCTACTGTATTAAAATATGCTGCACTACTAAACACTACGGCGCGGCGTGTGAATATTAATCAACGATGTTCCTTTGATTATAATGACGGGAGCTCTGAGCACGCAACTCACTAATTAAAATTCGAAAATAGAATTAAACTAAAAAAAATATATTGTCAAATCTATGATTTAAAAAAAAATGCCCTGAATAATAGGCGAGAGAGGTCTAAGCAAAGATTTTATACTACTTACTTACTATCGTTTGATCGTAGAATATAAATAACATCCTTGGTTCCAAGTATCAAAGAAGCCTATTTTAAAATTAAAAAAAAAGCATCTTGATTCGAATTGCCAGTCTTATTTAAATAAAAAAGGTTACACTATGATCTACTTTTCTTACTATATAGTTCGCTCTTTTTATCAACATTAAAAAAATATTGATGTAGGAATTTAACCTGAAATTATACCTAACATACTTTCGTTTCTGACTGTACATATAATTAATAACTGCTATATTTTGTGGTCAGCGAATCACACTTGGCTATATTACTAAGGCATTTAACACAATAGGCACTAAATGCTTCTCATTAGCTATTGTTCCCATAAACGTACCTAATACATTTAAATATATCTACTTTAAATGTTACCTATGTATCAGCTTATTATTATTATTATATTATATTAAGCATATTATTATATTATACGTAAACATGTACTAACGTTAGCGCTCTTTGTTAGTATGGTTACCCTGAAACAAACTAAACACGGGATTTGAGACAAGAAATGTAAATATGTTACGTAAATGACAGCATAGTTTTTAAATTATTTGTACCTAGGTATCTTCAATTTTACAGCAAATTACTATACTTATGTATCTATCTACTTACATCGTCGTTTATTGTTCTTTCTTTTCTCTCACTAGTGAAAACCGCATCAAGCTCCGTTGCGTCCTTTAGAACAAGCTAGCTGATAAACAGACAGACGGAGATTCCGAGGTTGTGTTATACTTGGGTACTATAGAATAGATATATTGTAAGTAGTATAAAAATAAAAAAAATATATTTATACAAGATCTGAATGAAATACATTGTATTCTGAAACCCTACTATGAGCTCTTTACCTACGCTATCCACTTGAAGACCTAAACAGAAATGTTGAATATAGCTTCATTCCGTTTTTTAATCTCATTGATACTTTGACAAGTCATGGTAAGACCTCATTAACAGCAGTTTTGGTCGTCAAATGGATAACTCGTGGATAACCACGAACTCAGGCGCAATGGTTGACCGGTTGACTGCTGTGCAGCGTGCCGTGAGTTCGATTTCCGCAAAAATTGCATATTTGTATGGACTCTAGATTGGTGTTCTGGGTCTGGTTAGGTGGTCTTGTCTTGTGTTTATATCTCCACAGATCTAGGAAATGTAAAAAAAAATATAGTGGGAGCCTATGCTACGTATGAAGCGATGCTTAGATAATTTTATTTAACCGTAAGTAGTACTATTGTAACCAGTGTACTGCCGTGTGCTACATATATACCTAGATATTCGGCTACCTAGCCTTATGCCAACTATGTTATGGTGTGCTGAATACCAGTACTTTACGTGGAATAGCTGCTTTGACCTTCAATAACCTAGTACTTAACTGGCTAATACAATACCCCTAGGATTTATTGGTTTCTTACTATATCTGTAACGACTGTCTAACAGAACAGACTGTCTAAAAGATGTTTAACTGCTTACCGAGGCACAGAGATGGTCGCCCGTTCATGGACGACCTCGGGACCTTACTAGTCCTTTTTGTTTGTATTGTACTTTTTTCTAAAGACGCAGGAATAGAAGCTCCCAACCAGGCGTATAAAAAAGCCTAGTTATTAGCTATTAGCATTTACTAGCACTGACTATTACCATTTAGTAGAGCTTCTCGTGATTTACATTATTACAAACTATGGCCCGTCTCACCTTCGCACAGGTGTTAAAAATAATTGGAATTCTGTAATAATATAATATTATGATGTTATTAGCTTCTGCCAGCGGATTCGCCTGTGTGATAGTAGACAATTATCCCAAGAAAATACTCTCACGATAAAAAGTATCCTATATTGTGCTATTCTAGGACACGGTGAAACACTGTTTCGTCAAAATCCATTCAGTAGGGTTTCTACGTGAAAGATAGACGTAGACATTCATGTATTACAACAGCGTTTACAATACTTGAAAAAACGCTAAAGGTAGATTGTATGCAATGTTGAATTTACTGAAATGACATCATTTAATTAAATACGCGACAAAAAAAAAATGTATTTACCTTCATTGTTTCGTGGAAAATTTTGTTATTTATGCTGACAAAAAGTCAGAGAGATATGCGCATTTCCTACAGCAACGTTATTGGTGGCTAGATGATATCATCTACTAACATAAACTTCAAACAGGCTTTCAATAACGGCTTGGCCGTGTTGTAAACTCAGCAGTACCTACCCGTAGCAACTGTGTCTTGGGCTCCAACTATTTACATTTAGAAATCTTTTACTTAATACAAATATAGGTAGGGTGGCACTTACTGTAGTTTCGTACCCATATAATAATATAAGTAAGTATATTCATATAATATCCGATCTATACCTAGTGTGTGTTGACGTCATCAAAATTAGCAGGTAATTCAATGTAGAATTATGTTTATCTACGTTTATTTATCACCTATATAAATAAGTTTATTTATTACTGAAAAAGATCGCAAATTAATGCAATCAATTAGGCATCGAAAATGTGAGCAGGCGGTAGTTAATCCACCAGACTATGGATACGAGAGATACGATAATGTGGTAACACGCATGACAGTGTTTGTTACGGAATCACGCAGCTTATTGGGTAATTATCAAAATGTTTGCGCTGTATGTTGACAAAGGTTACCAACTACCGTGACTATTAGGTATTTGTTATCACATAATTGCACGATGGATTTTGAGTGCGCCGATACTACTCCAGATAGTGTTTATCGACAGGAAACTTTTCAGCGTTTAATCACTTATTTATGGTTATCGTAGCTGTAATGAAACACATCCAAATATTTGATTGTGATGCAAGCTGAGGAACTATTTATAGGCCTGATTGATAGGCATAGCCGAATACATTTCCGTAATAAATTAGGAAGTTATAAATAGAGGCCTATGGAGAAAATTGTGTATGAAAGCTGGGACAAATTGATACAAAACATTCAGATATTATTCACGAAAGACTGGATGGATTGGGTATTGAGACGCGTATTTAACACCCCTCGGTATAACCGAAATATGTCACCCCAACGTTTTCTTTGTTTCCCTAAAACAATCGGGGTGAGACTGAGATGCGACTCCCGTGAACGCTCAGACCATCGTAAGCGTACAGCTAGCGCTTATAAACATATAAGTAATCCATAGGTAAATATTTATTATGCTATAAATAAGGTCCATAAAAAATATCGTAAAATTAGAAGGGATTCTTTCGGGTTTCCATTTTTCACGAGAGGAAATCTTCGCTTATAAATTGTTCTCCGCCCATAAGCGCATCGAATTAGATACCTGCTATTATAATTTTAGAATACATGATAACAATAAAATAAAAATAAATATAGACTCACATCAATGTTTCAGGATATGAGTGAAATAAATGAGATCACATGAACTAGCGTGTGCGAAGCAGACACTATTGGTGGCGGCGCGTATCTGTCGCGGTTGCACCGATACTGGCGGCGGCGGGCTGGCGCGAAACAGAGGGGACCGACGATGTTGACAAGCGGAGATGCGCGGCGAATTGCGATACTCTAGCACGCATGCGCTGTACGACGTTCCGCCACCACTGTCCGCCGTACAAATGCTGTCTCGATGGTTTTGGCCCACAATATACGCACCATAAAGCAAGCAACACAATCTTATAATCCCTGCGGGTAATGAGAGCATCATCTACCGCATCGATGGAGTTATCATGTCCCAAATTCATTTTATTGCTGCTGGTATTTTAATTAGAGCCAGATATCGTGGCTACCATTTGGAAATTCATATATCTACTTACCTTTCTGTTGAAGGAAAATTGTTACAACAGTCGATTAAAAAATGATGATGAACTGCGTTAGCTCTAGACAGTTGAAATTTTTACAGATGAAGTATTTTTGTTGTCACTATAACAATAAACAATAAAAACAGAATAAATAAACATTTCAGTGAGGGCTTCCATACAACAAACGTACGATGTACTTTGTTTTACCATGCTATATCGGATATTAATAACGGCAACAGGAAGATGTTTGGAATATTTGCAGAATCTCGGACCCCTAAGTGCGAAGCCCTTTGTACTCGAGTCCGACTCGCACTTAGCCGGTTTTTTGACTAGGTAGTTAGATAGTCACAAATGCCTAATATCTATAAAAACAAAAGACAACACAAAGAGTAACATTATAATAAATAATAACTTAAATTATTGATATTCCATGCAGTGTAGGAATTATATCGATTTACTCAAGGTGACGATTATTTAGTTCTTATTATGTAAAAACTTATTTATGACATGACTAACCACTTCTTGTATTTAAACCAATTGACATAAATAGCATAGAACTATTTTATAGGCCTTGAGCTCACTCAATAAAACTTTCATAAACGATGTAAATATTTTATTAAAAGCAACACTGTACATTATATATTCCACAACTGTAATAAAATATTAATTTATCTGTATACGAATGAACACATACCGTGATGAGTCAAAAAAGCAGTTTTTAATAACATAACATTTCTTATTAATAATAAGTTAAATTTCGTTACAGTCCGATACGATAAACACTTACTTTTAATTACAATCCCTTTACATATTATTGTTCTACAGTTAGGCATCGAAGGATCCCTTCATTTTCGTTTTTATAAGTCCTCACAATCTTTCGTTCCAGGATAGGGACAAATTAAGAATGGAAATATACATTTTATATGACGTCTCTGGAAATATAAATAAGATTGCATTTAACTTAGTCAATGCATTTTATCGTAAAGAAATAGCCATAATTTATACACTTGGAAATATCTTATAGATAATGATATAGATAGTGAACACTAATATTGCAACAATAACATTATATCGGAGGAAGTAATTCGAATCAAGTTGATTGCTCATTTCATAACGCGAACTATCAGCTACACGAGTATCCTAAAACACATTATTTCATTAAATTTTCATTTATTTTCATTTGATGAAACGTTATTAAAACGATTCTATAATTTAAAATCCCGTACCCGCGGGAAAATGAAACAGCCTAAGTTACTCCTTGTACCATCAGCTCCCGCCCGTTGAAAGTCCCATCAAAATCGGTCCAGCCGTTTCGGAGATTAGCCGGAACATCATTGACAGATATTTTTAAAATTGCATTTTTGTTTATATACCGGTGGTACTTTCATTCGCATTTAGTGAAAAATGTTATTTTGATATTACAAACAGACGATTCGATCGACTATAGTTCTTGGAATCGAGTTACACTGTTGAATTTATGCCTTGATCACACATACGGAATAAAAAGTCGAGATAGTAAAATGTTGCTCGGCCGTGACAGTGATGTAAGGACTCGGCGCTTTGTTTATATGTACCGAGTATTCGGCCGAGACCACTGTCTCGCTCGTTTGCTCGGTATGAGTGATCAAGGCATAAGATTGAACTCTGAAGATTTATTCAGTTGAGTGGTCAGAACTCGGTACCGATTTCGAGCTTAATGCTTTAATTATGTGCAATATTGAAATTGGTTTCAATACTTTAGTTGTTTCCATTTATATTTTACGAAGATCCACAATACAGAGATGTTTACCATTCTGGCAAGGTATACAGCTCACAGAGCATTTTAAAGATTAAAGAGTACGCGAAAGCTATACTGTAGATCGGTCAAGTCTATGGTACGTGTTAAATAGTACCATAAGGTATTAGTGCACTGGAAAAGCTAAGCGAATATTACAAAAAAAAAAGAAAACTAAAACTATTTAAATTGTCAGTCACAGAATTAAGAGCGCAATAAAAACCGGGAAACGAGAAAAATGAGACAATTTGAGATATCGTTATTTTAGTCTAGGATCTAACGTGCTGCTAAGTTTAGCTACATTCAGTATTAGATGTGTAGATTTGTGTGTGGATAATGGTGGTCCTAATATACGTTACGTACATATTCTAACAAACGAACGTAGATCAAGGCAGGTAGGCCTCATAACAATGCTCTGCTTACTAAAATTTACAGCTAGGTAAAAAAAATCACAGATTAATAAAACACATTCAAGCGCGCTGGTAACGACATGAGTTAAATTAAGCTAAGTAATAAAATATAAAACAAATCTCTTATCAGATTGTGCTGTACTTATCTAATGCATTTTCTATTGAATCGTGTTTTGTAACTTAATAATACATGTGTGAGTACACTGCTTAAGAATAACTACCCTTGCTTTAGAATTGACCTATGCTTTGAACATTCTACTATAATTGTCTACGGATTTGTCTATGGTGTACTATGGTTGTATAAGAGAGAGGAGGTCGCCTAGCTTGGGTAAGACGACGTCGGGTAGGGGCGGAGTCTTTTCAGTGCGTAGCTTGTCCAACTCCCTATTGTTGGTAACACCCGATAAGACTAGCAGCGTCTGGAAACCGCAGCGTACACCCAGCTCGATATCAGTGTTACATCTAAAAAATCATGAAAGAAAAAACATGTTATTCATAACCATGACACGTCGTGCAAAAAAAATAAATTAATAAAACTTTACTGTTACTACATAGTGTTTATATTCGTTTAAACGTTAATAAATAGTAAGTAAAGCTGATAGTTTAAACGTTAGCGTGTTCAATTAAAAGCTTGAGAAAACTGCGATTTATGGTTACTGCTTTGTAATAAACTAGTATACTTTAATAGGTTTAACCTTGAGGTCAAGAAATAAATGTGCTACAGAGCCAAACAAACAATGTACCTGTCTCCAATCATCAGTGTCCTAGCAGGATTCAGTCCACAAGATTCAAGATACTTCCTCACATAGCTATGAGGTTTCCCGAGAACCAGAGCTTTTCGCTCTGAACAAGTTTCAACCGCCCTGACGAGTGTTCCAGTACCAGGCACTACAATAGACCCAGCTTTAGGAAACCTTTCGTCAGTATTTGTTGCAATAAACAGACACTCTTCTGACGCGAGGTAAGAGGCAGCCTTCATGAACTTTGGATAGCTGACGTGTTCGTCAAAGCCAACTACGACGGCTCCAACTTCAGGGTCTAATTCTGACGGCTGCATTGATTTGAAGTCTGGTTTCACATGGTCTGGCTGCAATTGAAAACAAAAGTTATTTGTAACAGGTTTTGTTAATTGTAACCTAAATATAAGTTAACTTTTTTGTGAGATTAATGGTACATTTTTATGCAAAATTTTATCATTTCAGCCTCGGTGTACTAGATTTCCTTGGGACAGCGATATGTTACGGAGGTCTGAATCCAAAAGTTCGAAAACTCTGATTAATTTTGCGTATCCTACTCCGATTTCGGTTCCGATAAATTTTAATCGGAGTTTACATCGGAGGTAAATTACGTGCACATTCTTCTCCATTTACAGCGTAGGTAGGGTAGGTTGATTAGGTAGGTACGCTATAAAATGTGTAATCAGCATCATTTTGCTGAATTTTTTACAGTAAAAAAATGCCTGCAAATGGTTTATTTGATTGTTTTTCTTTTCTTGAATTAGTTTAAAAAAGTTTCCATTTGGCGCCTCTGTTTCCGCCTTTGATTTCGGTTCCGAATCCGATAAACCAAATTTAAAAACACGGAGTTTTTATATATGGTTTATCGGATTCGGAACCGAATAACCTGTTCTGTTACATCACTACTGTTTAATGTCAAATGTCTGAGTGTTTCAAACACAGAACAGAGAATACAGGCATCAAATGGTTTTTTAAGTAAACAAAAAAAAAACTTTACAAACTTAGTGACTTTGTAATGGCTGGCCAATTTACTTTTGTGCACCAAAGTAATTTTTGTTTGGGATGACGAGAAACCATTAGAAGCAACCAACATGATAGATATTATATATTTTTTTTGGGTTTGTCAACGATATTCATTGGTCCAACTAGCTTCTGACGTTTTATAAGTGCCCTTGTAGGCCTATATGAAATAAAAACCTTTTTGATTTTGATGATTCTATGGATGCGTGCTACGGATAAAAGCTATAGGTGCGTGCCATGGTGCCTTTTCTTCTGTAGATACATCGCAGAGTTTGACCTGCGCATTACTTTACCCCATTACACAGATAGCATCAGTCGATACAGTCGTATAGTTAGTCTTAGCATAGCTTACACCAACCCGCACTGGACCCGCGTGGTGGATTACGACCCATTCACTCTCCTAGGGGGGTAGCCTGAGTTTCAGCAGTGGGAACAATATAAGCTTTGCTGTATAGTGAACATCTCTGGTGGAAAAGCACCCCTAAAGGCACGTGGGTGTGGAATAGCTACGAGTGAAGCGAAACAGTCGCATTTCTTGGTTTGATATTTTCATGCGAACTCTTGTGGTGCGGTTGCGGAGCTTGTTTTAAACAAATGGCAGCTGAAGTGACGTCTTAGACCGCATGTAGAACATGACTGCCACGTCGCGTACAATTCGTATGTACCGCATTGGTCTGGTTCAAGTGATTGTTGAAGTTGATGTTTTTAATTTGGCTATCGGATTTGGAACCGAAATAGGCGGCAGAGGCAGAAACGTCAAATGAAGACTAATGAAACTAATAAAAATATTAATGAAGAGGGAATTCAAAACATTCCAAATATGAATAAAAATAGCAAGGGAAA
This sequence comes from Mythimna loreyi, assembly GCA_029852875.1. NCBI lineage: Eukaryota > Metazoa > Arthropoda > Insecta > Lepidoptera > Noctuidae > Mythimna > Mythimna loreyi. The sequence continues at coordinate 9,561,585 of CM056780.1, forward strand.
GATTATTCGACAGAAGACATGGGGGGGGGGATGCAACGCATGTATAAGACGTTTGTACCTCTTTAAATAAAATTTATTATTATATACATTCAAATTAAAATTTATTGAAAATAGAGTTGCAAATGAGAGTTCTGAACTTTTGGAAAAAAATGAAATCTCCGTAACATCTCAGATACACATTGTAAGACTGGCTGTTACGCCTTATCTGAGTGTTAGTTTGAATCTTGGTTAAATGAAACTTCTTAAAACAATTCCTATCTTTTGTACCATGTTTACTTGTTAAAACCACATTTTACTATTAAATTGATATTACTAGAGTGCAAGAGCATTGAGGATATATCTTACTCACCCCAACACCATAATGCCTAATACCAACAGCTTTCAATTCTTCTCCAATACCATTTGATCCCAGTAAATATACCTTTTTGGTAAACCCAATACCTTTCAAGTAATGAGCTACTAAATAAGCAGTTGAGAGGATTTCTTCCTGTAATAAAAGATTTGTTTTCAAAACACACAATTAGAAATACTTATTGTACTCTGTACTAATAATAAATGGCATATTTAAAGCAAAGTGAATGCCAGTGTTCGCACACATATTGTGTCTCTACCTACATTTTGGTATAGCGACAAGTAAATAGAAATAATTCCTCTCAAGGCTAAAACAAGCACATATATTTTTTTATGTTTCTACTCTTTCCATCATTCATACTATAAAAATTTAATTTTCTTATTACCTAGATATTATATTATTATTCCTTAGATATTATGAAATAAATTTCCAACCTCACCTGACTGGCTATGAAACCCAGTTGAGTTGCTTTGAGAGCAAACTCACTTCGAATTTTAGTAGAATTATTAGTCACATAAAATATTTTCTTTCCTAACTTTCTGAAATAGTTCATAGCATCTGCTGCGCCGGCGATAGCGTTATTATCGATCCATAATACACCTGAAACAATCATGATTGATAAACAGATAGAGAACTCATTATTAGGCTTACAATGAAGTGTATTATGAGTTGATAGGGATAATGGTTGATCTGTCGGTCTTATACATTAATTAATTTATGTCGTAACTGAATGTATGTATATGTTATAGCGAAACTATCTAATAAAATAACAGACTTTTGAAGGGTTAAATATTAACAAGAAATATTTGATAAGTATTAGTAAATCTGTTAAAAATAGCAAATCAAGATTTATCTTACCATCACAATCAGTTAAAACTGTATCAAAGGAGTCTAAGAACTCTTGAACTTGATCTTTCGATGCTTCCTGAAGATTGAATACCGCTGACTTAAACATGGTGTGACTTGTACTGAAATTTCTAATTTTTTCCGGCACTATAACTTTACCATATACTTTAGGACAATGCAAGGTGTTAATTTTAAGGAATTGACTAAGCAATTTATGCATTCCGCGTTCGCATGAGTTTATAGAGGGCTGCGCTAGGTCAATTATGTCAGATGTCAGCTCTCCCTTATCATTTTCTTGACATATTTGAAATAATAATACTGTCAATGTCAGTATGACACTACTATTGTGAAAAGATAATTGTTTAGGGAGCCTCAGACGAATAATCCAACAACCAACAACTTTGTTGTCATATTTTATTGTAGGTCACGCAACCCAGCGTTCTTTGAGGTTGGAATTAACTCTAATGACGTCACAGGGTAAATACCCTACACTCGCATTTTTTAACGCAAACATCAAGTTCTATTTTGACTGTGCGCGAAGTTGGCGCCACTTGAGTTAACTCCGGTGTAGCTACTTGAGTCATAAAAGAACGACTCAGGGTTACAACCATAGAGTAAAATAATATATCGGGTACAACTCTACACTACTCTGGTCGTTTTTGAACCCAGCCCAATGTCAAATCAACTGTCAATAAAGAGATAAATTGTCACTTTGACAATTCACCTCTGGAGCTCGGTTTGTTTACTTTTATAAACTAATTTATATAAATTCATAACATGGTTAATTTAGCACAGTTAGTGTCCAAGCATAGTTTAGAATTACGAATCATTCATCATTAAAAATCCTCAGATCACCTTCAGGATCGAATTCTAAAAGCCACGAAAAGTAATAGCGCTAAAAATACATTTAATGATAAGGATTTTAATTATCATCGGCCTTGACAGGAAAGTAATGATTTGGTAAAAAATTTGGACTTTAGACCTACTAAACATCAAGATTACATCTTGATGTATAGTATATAATTCTTGTTTAGTATATAAAGTATAAAATTCCAAAGAGAAAGTGAACATTTAAAATGTTATTGTCATCATGCTTGGCAAGAAATTAAGAATTTAATAAAGTTTGTTTGGATTTAGAATACTGATGATTTTGAACCTTCTAAATACCAAGATGGACATTAAAGAGACTATTATTGAAACTCACCAAGGAGGCATTAAAATTGTTCAATACAATAAGCCCAATAAGAAAAATGCCATAGATGCTGTAATGTACAAGCGAGTGAGTCGTATACTGAATGAAGCAGCAACTGATGATAGTATTTCTGTGATGGTACTCACGGGTACAGGAGATTTTTACAGCAGTGGGAATGATTTCTCAAATCCACCAGACTCTAGTACAGGCAACCATTTGAATATTCTAAAGGATTACATTAATGCCTTTATCATGTTTCCTAAAATACTGGTTGCAATTGTAAATGGACCGGCAATAGGCATTGCTGCCACTACATTAGCACTATGTGACCTGGTGTTTGCTTCTGAAAATGTAACTTGAATTTCCTATTTATTCTAAATATTTGAGTGAACTAATATGAACAGATTTTAATAAGTTTGCTGTTACAGTCATACTTCTACACTCCATTCACAAAGTTGGGCATTGTAGCTGAAGGATGTTCAACATTTACTTTTCCAAGAATCCTTGGGGAAAGAAAGGTAAATACAAAAATAAAAAAAAGTATGTGACATAAGTCAATCTAAATAATTTTATTATGCTTACTGTTACACTATCATAGTAACAAAATGTTTATTTCGTTAAAATTTCAGGCCCTTGAAATGTTACTATGTAACTACAGGATGCCTGCCGCAGAAGCACTGGAGTATGGGTTCGTCAACTACATTTATAAACCAGAGGAACTTCAAAGTAAGGTTTGGGACAAAATAGTAGAAGTCTCAAAGATTCCCAACTACTGTGTGACAGCCACTAAAAAACTTTTGAGGGATGCTGTGAGAGGAGATCTGCTGCAAGCCAATGATAAGGAGATAGATGAACTCAATACTATTTGGCTGAGAAATATGAACAAAAGCAAAATATAAATTCTAGTGATCTACCTAGCCTTTGCCAAACTTACAACTATATTATAAATATATATATATATAGGTATATATATTTATATATATAGAAACAATTTGTAAATAAATTAAGAAAGGTAAATATAAGAAAAAATAAATATCACAAAACCAACCATAGAGTACAGAGATCATAGTTCACAAACACTCAGCATTCAGCAATCATCCCAATTTAGACATTTCAATGATCTAAGATGTGTGCATGATGACCGGACTCATCTAGCTTAAACTGACGAAAAGAAAAAAATATTGACGTGTAAAAGTGTTATTTTAAAACCTATTTACAACATAAATATCATTTATGTGCTTGTGAACTTTACTTTCAGTATTTGACTGTACATCTAAAATACTTTAGAACTACTTCCAGCTGTGTGTGGTTGGTATAATACATTATAATTTTATTCCCTGTTTTGATGCATTTATATACCTACATAATAATTGTGACAAAAAGGGTGTAAGTGAGCAGGTATTTAGATAAATTACATAGAAGGGGTTTTTGGATAAGTAATCAAAATGTTACTAATTTTGTTACTTATATTTTAGTTTTAAATATAATTTCAGTAATAAACAGGGTTTTAGCAATTTTGTGAATTTTTTTTTACAATTATTTCTTGTTAGAGTGGGATGGGATCTAAACGCGACAGTCCAGTCCTTGCACGAATGCAAGTTTTGCGCGTGAAGGTGTAACGCCAACGCCGGGGCAAGACTCCGCTCCCTTGAGATTTTGAGAAGCCGCGGCATGGCATACAGAGTTCCGGCGGGATCTCATCATGTGATGGTGGTATGAGGAATGGCGACAGCGACTGTCGCAACTCTGTGCTGGGCACGCTATTATTATGGTGGTAATTTCCCTTGTTGGTTTAATGACAGCGAGCAATCGATAACTCGCCGTCCGGACCGTGCCCGACCATAGATCGCGAGCGCGTAATGTTCCACGGAATTCTCCAATATTATATTATAAATTCTGGCATTGACAGCAAGTAGATACGCCCCCGCGCCGTAGTATTCGACAGTCGGTTCATTTGATTTTACGCATAAGATCCTGTCGCTCCCGCGCCACCGCCGCCGCCGCCGCTCCGCTGCCCGCAAGGTTCACGGCAGAGGTCTATGGGTAATAAGCTAATGGCCTAAAATTGACGGTAGACCACCGAAGAGCGAGCAATAACTTTTATGCGCACATGTTATGATAAATAGGTAAATAATTATTAGGAATAAGAATGATAGAATTCACTAACCTGCCGCCATCGCAGCACTCGGTAGGTACTAATAAGCTGAACCAACTGGATTTGAAAAAAAAAATTTTGTTAGACGTTTGACGTGTTAATCGTAAGTGCACGTTTAAACTGTTAGCACACCTACAAATATTTCTAATAATGTCTTCGGTAAGTTCGAGCACCGCTTCGTTGTCCGATTTCTTTCGTCCTATCAGACCGAAAGGTTTAAGGTCCAGGGATCTGAGCAACACGCGGCTTAATCTATTGAAGAAAGAAATACAAACAGACTTGCATATCATACCGTTGAGTAAGTTATTAGAGAGTCAAACTTCTGTAAGATTTTCTATAAGGAAGAACGCGGCGGGTAGATAATTAAAGGACATTTTGGCAAAGTTGAAGGGCAAGACAAAGTCGAACGTTTTGAGTTGGCCCGGCCCATATTCCATTTGTTCTGACGTCATCTCAACGATCAGTCACGTGGTCTGAACAAAAGAATTGAGGGCGTGGCCACCTAAAAGCGTTTGTCTTTAACGAAACGATCGCAACTTGGTTAGAGGGGCTGGTATTAACAAAATATCACAGCCTGATTGAATTTTGCAGATGAATTATACACGCTTCTACAGACAGATCCTGTAAATGGGTTGACCTCGGCGAAGGCTCATGATTTGCTAAACTACTACGGCCCAAATACACTCACACCTCCTACGGAAAATGGATGGCCAGTAATGTTATTTAAGTCGCTATGCACAGGTATGTTTGCTCCTGCGTTGGAAATAAACAAGCTAGTCTAAGTGCTCGTAACGCGGCGCATTGGCGGCGTCATAAATTGACATAATTATTATGTTTGTGATTGCGCGAGCGATGACGCGGCCCGCTGCGTTGCGGGTTGGTTAACTTTAATGACGTTACAGGGTAGATACCCTACACTCGCATTTTTGAACGCCAACGTCAAGTTCTATTGTCAAAATCTTACTCCAACCTACCCTGCTCCACACCGTAGGGGCCCAACAGGGTCGAAGCCTCCCGGAGCTGGGGGTTGATGCGAAAGCGTTACACCGGGGCTCTGGGAATAAGGCAAGGAAGGCACGGGGTAGGTTCTTTAGTCAGTAAGAGTCTGACACTGTTTCCCGCTCCGCCCAAGAGTGGGATTCGTCATTCGATGATTTTTACCTACCATAAAAAAAAACCTACCCTGCTCGAAGCTAGAGTTACTTGGGTTAACTCTATGGTAGGGTAGCTACTCGAGTCGTAAAAGAAACGACTCTGGGTTACATTTCTACACTACTCTGATTATTTTTCAACACAATTCTGCAATGTACGACGAATGGCCAACGCGTCGCCCATCGCGCCACGTCACTGTAAACGAGCACTAACATTACACTGAGCATGTACCTATCTAGTATTTGTTCAATGTTCTTAATGAGTTAGACAAACATGTTATGATCTATTTCAAGAGAAAATAATAATGACTGCGTTCAAGTTTAATAGGTAGGTATATAGCTCAATCTCACACCTTGAACAATGAAAACTAATCTTACTATAGTACGCGGCAAATAAGTTGAACCCATTGGTATGTTTACGCGCCCGGGCGTAGCCTCCCACTTATTGAGAACTGAAAATCGGTTACTGCGCTTTATAGGTCGACCGCCATGATGGTTCAACATGTGTGGTGAGGATTAGGTAAACTAAGAAATAAAGGCGTTGTTTATGTCAAATTGTAGCACATGCGGTTTCCTGAAAATTCCCTTAACTACCTACTTATATTTTCTTTTGCTCAGGGTTTTCTATACTGATCTGGTTGGGCGCATTGCTGTGTTTGATGGCGTACCTCATTGAATCGTCAACTAAAGCGGTACCTAATGTTGATAACCTCTACCTCGGTATCGTGTTGATTGTTGTCGACACTATATGTGGGCTCTTCAGTTTCTATCATAACTTTAAAAGTTGCAAGGTCAGATATTATTATTTAGCATACTTATATGTAGTAGGTACCTAATTAAGTACTATGCGTTCCAAATAAGAATAGGATCGATAACCAGGATGTGACGTCACGCCGTAGGTACTGTCAAATCAAAGATATTTTTACAAGATAAGTATAAGAATTCGGAGATGAGTAAAATTGAAAAACTGGATTCTGATTAAAATTTTTTCGTTCACAGTTTGTAAATAAATTAAATTTTTCATAAATTAACTGAATTTAAAAAATATCTTGCCTCGATTTGACAGTTAATCGTGACGTCACAACATGGGAATCGATCCTATTCTCGTTTGGAACGCATTGTACCTAGCATACTGCAACTGCTGCATTGCTATGATCTACTGAAGGTATTTGGTACTTAATAGAAATAGTGTAGGTAGGGTTACCATATCTCAGGATTTGTCCTGAGATATCCGGATTGTTGAACTTATCTTTTAAAGAACTTATTAAAAAAACGTTTAAAATCCATTTAAAAATTATCTTCTTTTAGTTAAATTATTTAAGTTATTATATATGTAGGTACTAGCTGACCCCGAAGCGTTGTTTTGCAATATAAATAACTTTCAAGTAATTTCTAGGTAGGTAGTTTTTTTTTTCATTTAGGGGGATTAAAAATGTTGGCCGATTCTCAGACCTACTCAATACGCTCACAAAATTTCATGAGAATCGGTCTAGCCGTTTCGGAGGAGTATGGGAACGAAAACTGTGACACGAAAATTTAATATATAAGATATTACCAGGGCGGGGTATCGCCCCCTCTGAGTGCGATGGGCAACGCTTCAGCAAGTCCCGCAGATTATGAAAACGATAATATCTACTTATTACAAAATTCTTAAACTGAAAATCTCGAGATTTTTTACTGGAAAACAGGCTTTTTCTGCGGAGTTTTGACTCTATCGTGGCCAGATCATAAAAACTGTAAGTAAAAGTAAACCTGACCGATAATATTTCAGTCCCCGTTTGGTCTAGACCAGTGATTCCCAAAGTGGTCCAGGTGGACCCCCAGGGGTCCACGAAAGACTTGCTGGGGGTCTACGTAGGCGTGAATAAAAAATAAGGGTCCATAAGATGTTAATGGGGGTTCACGAAAATTTATCTGCTTTTGATAGTAAAGAGCAAAAATATAAGCATAGTTTTTATAAGGGCCTAACTAAGCAGATAATATTTTAATAGGGCAAGTGACTGTTACTTGTCCAAACTTGCGTATTCGATATTAAGTACAATTTCATTTACAGATCTTCAGAAATTTTTTCGCCTCCCCATACAAAATGACAAAGTTACGTGACCGACTTTGTATGAAAGTTGAAATTTTTTTATGCGAATTTCAAAAAGCCATAGAACAAATGTTGTTCAAAATGGTTGGTAGAACACGAGGTTGAAGGGATGTAAATGTTCACAGATACACCCTGTATAGGGACAGAACTCAGAGGCGACATAATTTTTAATTTTTTGCGACTTTAAGAATGTGGTAGAAACGTAGCAGCAGGGGGTCCACCGAAACCAGTAAAATTTTAAAAGTGGTCCACGAGAAAAGTAAGTTTGGGAACTACTGGTCTAGAAATTTTATTTCCATAGAAATTCTACATTAATGATTTGGTCAAACGAGAATTGACGTATCATCAAATGTTAACGCTTAAACGATCTGGACAATTTTAGTTGGCCTGTTGGTTATCATGAAGTGATCAATTTCTATGATCTCCATATTTTCTATGGCCACGACAAGGCAAATAGTAGATAGGTACCCAGAAAGCAAGCAAGAGGTTACCTATACAAATATAATTATATAAAAGCTACCTTTGTTTTTATATAATTGTACGTACCTATTTGTAGCCTATCAAATTTATAGCCTTCCTAAACTTCACTGTACTGGGACGCCAAGGCGGTGTAGCCAGGGTCATAATGATAAAAATATAGTTGGACAATGTGACTAACAGTGGCCAGGTGAGATAGCTACATACCATACAACTGCATTAATTTTCTTGGTTGCGCGAATTGATAGCAAAGTTTTAATAAAATTCTAAAACCTATTGTAAGTACTTTTTTGCATTTGAAAAAGCATAATGGTCTAGCCAGTCTGTATAATATATAAGTTAGCTATTGTATAGCCATATAAAGTCCGTAGGTATATAGGAGCTATTTATCATGCGAAGTCTTTGGATATCATAGTAGGTACAGACACCGGCACGAATCTTGAGGGCTCGCTGAAAGTGCAAAGATAGCTTTGCTCATCGCATACATCGCCGATGTATGCGATGAGCAAAGCTATCTTTAAGTACCTACTTATAAGAATTGCACACTCGTCCCCGCGTTTCACTTCATATCACTAAAGAGACCCGATATTTCAGTTCTGCGCAAGTGAACATCAGCCTTGAAGCAAAAACTCAGTGCTCAAGATCCGTGCCGGTATCTGTACCTACACACCAGCCGACGATCTACCTACTTCCTCAACTCCAGTCTTGAGAAAAACAAATAAGTTACCGTCTTCCAATTTGTCGTTATAAGTGTACCTATTTATAGTAGCAGTCTAGATCTAGATTACTTAGGTAATCTAAACTACCTACTAGTAGTTGGAATGTTGTTTGTAACTGGAGAAGACCAATTGTTATCGCCCACGTTAGTTTCTGGATTATGATTGCGCGGTTAGTTTCATATCCTGTAACGGTATCAAAAATCATCCGGCTCCATTATTGTACCATCCGTTTCAGATCATGAAGACGTTCAATAGTATGATACCGACTTACGCGAACTGCATTCGAGATGGAAGACTTAACATTGAGACACCAGTATATAGTATCGTCAAAGGCGATATCGTGCAAGTACGAGCGGGAGATGTAGTGCCGGCAGACATACGCATTATCGACAGCAAGGGATTCAAAGTAACTACGCATCAGTAAAGTCATATCTCTGTAACGGACACGTGCACATTGCGTATGTGGATGCACGTGCCGGTCTAGTTCAAAGTATTGTAAAGGTTATCTGTCTGCAGGTTGATAATTCTTCATTGACTGGCGAATCTGTGGCAGTCAGTCGAAGTAATACAGAAGGACATCATAACATCCATGAATCGGGAAATGTTGCTTTCTTTTCCACCCAATGTGTAGAGGGATGGGCGACTGGTAAAGTTTTTGTATCCTATGCTAACTATTAACCATCGTTTAAGAAGTATGTCTAATACTTGGAAATTGTTTCCAAGTTTAACGCAGAATGAAGCAAATCATGCCTGCAGAATCATTCACTTTCTCTGTTGCGAGAGGAAAAGTGGAGAGACTAGAGAATTTATGTTTAATGTAGATAATATCTTTGGTTGGATGCTAACATGACTTGGAATGTAATTTAGTTTGATAACGATGCAGGTGTTGTGCTGTGCTGCGGTGACCTCACAGCCCTAGGTCGTGTGGCCGGTTTGGCAGCGCGACTGACCCCGGCACCCTCGCCGCTGTCCCGAGAACTACGCCGCTTTATGCGTTTCATGTCGATATGGGCTTTAGGACTCGGCTTCTTCATAGCTGCGTCATCGTTAATCCTTGGTTATCCTTTCATGCAGACTGTAATATTCGTAATTGGAATGGTTGTCGCCAATATTCCTGAAGGTAAGGCTCGAATTGGTACTGCACCTATAAGAAATAAAGTAAATCTCTAAGGAGTTTCCTTTAGCTGGAAATAATCTGGATCTGCTCTATTATCTCGTAATATTTTAGGTTTGCAACCAACAGTAACAGCATCCCTAACAATAACCGCTCAGCGCATGGTGAAGAAGAACTGCTTAGTAAAGAATTTGGAGGCCATAGAAGCGTTGGGTGCCTGCACTATTATTTGCTCTGACAAGACCGGTACACTCACCGAGAACAAAATGATCGTGCAACACATATGGACATGGAATAGAGTCTTCGATGTGCAAGATTCGGATTTTCACAGTAAAAATAAATTTTATTTACTTTATCGTGTGTTGTAGGTACCTACCTACCTGTTTTTTTTTTTGTGGACTTACTTTATCATAGGTATTCTGTGTTTGTATCCGTACCTTAGTAGGTACGTAGGTACCTATAGGTATTTCTCCCTAAGTGTAGTCAATTAGGGAGAAATATAAGTAGGTATATATATAGATAAAAACCGCTAGAAAAACATAGGTTTAACGAGTTTTAAAAAGGAGTATTTTGACGCTAACTATTATTAGGTACCTACAGTAAATTATTAACATGATGATGCGTAATTTATCAGTGTGCACATCAGGAACCTGTTAATTAACCCTGTATTATAATAGTAAACAGATAAGTAGGTACTTATGAGCCTTAATTAAGCTATTGATAAAGTGTTAATAAATTTCGCTTTGGTTACAGGTTCTGTACACAATAATCATGGTAAGTCAAAATGAAATAAACAGCAACAATCCAGGGTTATAGTCAGAAGGTTTCCTGACTAACCATGTCAGACCAAGCTAGCCAAAACATGGATCGAAACAAACATTCATGGAGCAGGCCTTTGCCCACCGGTGGAATGATTTTGGTTTACAATTATTAAGGATTTAAGTTTATGTTAATACACTTAAGTCTTCGGTGTCTTAGCCTCGATCTGATCTCAATGGCCAGACAAATAGTACATTTTGATACAAGTGCAGGAAGTTTGTCATTGCGACCGAGGCGAAATTCGCACGAGCCGTAGGCGAGTGTGTTATGGAGCCGAGGGCTGCAATGACAAATCTGCACGTGTGTCAAACGACGTTTTTTAATACACTTACGACTTGTGAAATAAATAAAGAAAGAAAAAACGTTTGATCGTATCTCAAACATAAAGTAGAAATATAATAATAATAGCATTCAAATCTGCTCTGGTCAGTTTCTAACTTCGTGGGGTCGCCCAGCGCCTCGGGGGACGCCTCGCGTCTGATTCGATAAACTAAGTAAAAAAAAAAAACACCCTTAACCGTGATGATAAGGAAGGAATAAAAAAGCCCTTGTTGTGATAAACTCAAAAAAGCACTTGGGTGATATACATGCTATATTGAACCTAATAGATAGGAGTGCGATAAGAGTAGGGTTGCCATCCGTCCGGGTTTCCCCGGATTTGTCCTAGTTTAGAGGTCATCCGGGGAGCGTCCGGGGAAGGTTTCATTTGTAAACCGAGTTAAAAAAAAACAAAATAAAAAATTTTGGGCCCCCCGCGAGACACGCACTATGCTCGCACACCACGATTAAAAAGATTTAAAAGATCTCGTTGATATGTCCGGCTTTCGGACTCTAAAATCCGGGGTTTTCACGCGTCTTGTCCTGTTTTCCAAATTTTAGAGATGGCAACCCTAGATAAGAGGCAGTTTTCGTGTAAGTGTATTAAAAATGTTTTAACGTTTCAGCATTCAACAATTTGAAAATATGTGGTGCATTATGCAGTAACGCAAACATGAAAGATGACGGCAGCATACGCGGTGACGCCACGGAGACCGCCATTTTAAACTTCCTTATCAAATACAACGACCCTATTGGCATCAGAAGAAATTTTCCCAAAGTAGCAGAAATACCCTTTAACTCAGTCAATAAGTTTCAAGTAAGACAATTACTAAGATATCGTTATTGGATACCTTTAGCCATAGGTCTATTTAGAATTCTGTTTCTGTGCTAACATTGGCAATATTTCAATATAAAACCACACACCCAGTGTCTCAATAGTAATACCGCGATTCACCAAGGGACTTTACCCATTGCAAAAACCCAGCAAGGCTTTGACCTTCCAAGCGAAGACAAAATCTATTACAGTTTTACTTATTACTATTTTATTTTCATATTTCGATTAATGTCTGGTTGACGACAATCTAGATAAAAATACTTTTGATTTTGTATGACGCATTTAGATAATTATTTTAAATCTAGGTCAGCGTGCATCGCGATATTTCAACTCAGAAATTTATAGTGGTGATGAAAGGGGCGCCGGAGATCATATTCACTCGCTGTCTCACCGTGGCTACCAATACAAAAGATATTCAATTCACAAACGATATGAAAACTTCTGCTGAAGCAGTCATTGAACATTTAGCCGACACTGGTCAGTATCTACGTCGAATTTTTGTACCTACTCTATTAAGCTAGCTCCATAATTTTATTCAATACTGCTTGCCTCTCGTTATAAATTGAACCCCGCTATTAATCTTTCCTGCTGTCGTTGTTTATTTACTACAAATGCAATTTAGTATGGTGTTATGGTCTCTCTCACATTAGAGCGAATACACAAAATGGTCATAAGAATTTAGTAACTATCTACTTGGCAATAGCAAGATGCTATTGCCAAGTAGGTATCGATGCAATATTTATCTATGTTTATAACTTCTATTCACGAATGCTTTCACCTACTTTACATAACAAGTTACCTATCATGTTCTATGCTCTTAATTTGAAGGTGAAAGAATTATGGCTTTTGCTGATTTTATCTTGAATTCAAATGAATACCCACTGCACTTTGCATTTGATGCTGACAATGTTAATTTTCCCGTGACGGATTTACGTCTGCTTGGAGTAATGGGCCTCATGGATCCACCTCGAGATCAGGCTAGTTGCAATTTATGACTTTACTAGACTTTATTGGGGGTGAATAGTTTGTAATGGCTTTACTCTACTTATTCAGTTATTGTACCTGTCAAAATATGACGGAGGGCAAGCTTGGCTCAGTCCGACTCTATCTTTGTATTGACTACTAGCTTTTGTCAGCGGCTTCGCCCGCGTACATAAAATATAGCCTATGTCACTCAGGAGTAAAGCAGCTTTCTATTGTTGCTAAAATTATTCCAATCGGACCAGTAGTTCCAGAGATTACCCCCTACAAACAAAAAAACATAAAAACAAAAAAACAAACTTTACCTCTTTATTATATTAGTGTAGATATAGGTACCCTAACCGATGCTGATTTGATTTCCAGTACCTATTTAAATAATGCATTCTGGCTATCAGGCATTCCGAAGGATTACTGTTTAAGTACCTACCTGAGTATGTAAAGTTACATTCCGACACTTGATAAGTTCTTATTATGTGGGTTGTCTATAACAGGTAAGTGCATCAATAGCCCGTGTGCGCCGGGCTGGGGTGCGAGTGATGATGGTCACCGGAGACCACCCAGCCACCGCGCGCGCTGTAGCGCTGAAGGTCGGCATCGCCACGAGCGAAAAATGTCACGTCGTCACTGGCAACGAACTCAGAAGTATGACCCCAGAACTCTTACATTGGACGCTTGATAAACATTACGAAATCGGTAGGTATGGATGTATGTGTATACAGTAATTTAAATAAGTAGTTGCTTACATTTAAAATGCTGTATGTTCAAACATATCTGCTGTAAAGTGTTTGCAAGAACTTCTCCAACTCAAAAGCTCCAAATAGTCGAGGCTTGCCAGCGAGAAGGCGGCGTGGTGGCAGTCACTGGGGACGGCGTCAACGATGCGCCTGCGCTGAAGCGAGCCGACATCGGCATCTCTATGGGCATTACTGGATCACAGGTAACTTATCAACTGTTTAACATAAGTAGGTAATATTCCCGATTGCCGGCCACCGTAGGCGCGGGCTTGCGGACGGTGAGCAATGGGTAGCTCGCCGTCCGGTTGTCTGGTCCGGACCAAGCCAATCGTCGTCGGCGCGCTCTCTTCCCGCGCGCTTCAAGGAGTTGTCAGCAAATGGAGAGGCCCAACTGCAGGGTCGAAGCCTACTAGTTTTCTGAAAGGAAGGTCCGACCCTGGTATGAAGGCTAAGATGGAATGGGGTGGGTCGTTAGTCAGTAGGCTTACCTATTAGTAGACTCTTTAAGTTTGACACTGTTTTCCGCTGCGCCCAAGGGCGGCATTCGTCATTGACTAGTTTTTCCCACCATAAAAAAGTAGGTAATATTAAAAATGTTGCTAGTCGTCATACACTTCTTTTACAGGTATCTAAACAAACAGCAGACATCATTTTGATGGACGATAATTTCGCAACTATCGTGACAGGTATTGAAGAAGGAAGGAGGATCTTCGATAACCTTAAAAAATCAGTTTGCTACATACTAATTTCTAATGTACCTGAAATCGCTCCTGTGTTTATGTTTATCTTGTTTGCGATACCTTTGCCGTTGGGTAAGTGAGCTGTCTATGTAAACGTTTTGTTAAGGGCCGGTTGTAGTTAGGAACTGAGTATTTTGTAATAACCCCGCCCAGGGGCGCTATTATTCTCTAAGAGAACAGTCTTGAGCGCACAAAGAGCCTTGAGCGCAGCGCTTTCCCAGCGACATAATCCAAATAGGTACATTTAAGGTTTTGAACCACATACGAGAGCAGAGATCGTGAGCATTGGGAGCAGTGGTGGCCGAGTGGTAATGGCACCGACTTACCAGTTGTAGGTCTTAGGTTCAAACCCAGCCAGCCGCATTATTTTGTGTAATTTATTCCATCACCACTGCTCTAAAAACGGTGAAGGAAGACATCGTGAGGAATCCGGCATTGGCTTGGTTTGAAGACCTGACGTGTCATCCACGAATCTGCACTGGGTTCGCGTGTTGGATTATACCCCATTCCCTCTCCTAGAGAGGAGAACTGCGTCCCAGCAGTGAGATTATTAAATAAAAGGCTGATGGTGATGAAGACCGATGTGCCTACCTATTTGGATGTCGTCGCTAGGCCAGCACTAGTTAGTTTTCTTAGAGAATAAGAGACCGGATCTGTGTCAACTTCGCGGCCCCCAAATAGCTGTTTTATTTTAATAATAAAATAACACAATTAACCATTCAAGATTTTTGTTTCTGAGAGACCCTTTTAAAAATACCTTTTTTTAGTACCTAACTTTCAATATTTCATGCCGTAATCTCGGTAATATAGGTACAAGGTTTAAATCGTAAATAACTACTTATCGTCATATATTATAGTCAATTTTAATTTTTTTTTTTCATTTTTGTGAACTTCTAAAGGTTTAAAAAGTTCAAACCCAGAATATAGAACCTAGCCTTAAAAATTTCATCACTTGACAATTTCAAGTGATGAAATATTTAAGGCCAGGCCTTTAAAATATTATTTTGTTGAAGGTGTAATGACCATATTGTGCGTAGACTTGGGCACGGACATGTGGCCGGCTGTGGCGTTAGCATACGAGCCAGCCGAGTCTGACGTCATGGTGCGGCCTGTTCGCCACCCCAATCCTCTCGTCTCAGCTAGAATGTTACGATTAATATACGGACACTTGGGCCTCATAGAATTCGCTGCTGGTATGTACGCCTACTTCATTGTCATGGCTGAACACGGCTTCTATCCTGAAAACTTATTTGGTAAGACGTAGAAATTATTAGAACATACCTCTTGGATTAAAATAAGTAGATATGGCTGCGAATAAACACTACTGGCTGATATAGGTATAAGACAAAGGTGGGACAACGAAGCAGTGAACGACTTGCCAGATTCCCTTGGTCAAGAGTGGACTTACGCTGAACGTAAGGAGGTCGAGCGGGCTTCTCAAGCGGCGTACTTCGTAGCCGTGGTGCTCACACAAATGACGAATGGCGTCATTTGCAAGACCAGATATAACTCTTTGTTTCATGTCGGTAAGAGTAATGGAACTTCTATAATTAAATGTTGGGCTCCTGCCAATGTTAAAGCTCAATAATTTTTAGATAACGCAATTAAAATGAATATTTGACTGGTATTTCCAGGAATGAAGAATAAAGTTTTGAATGTTGGACTTGTATTTGAGCTATTACTTTCATGCGCTATCTGCTACATTCCTGGGTTAAACGATTTTTTCCATACGTATCCTCTTCGACTAAGATGGTACGGGCGGTTACTAAATTTTTTACTTTAAAGTATACTTTTTCGGCTTTGTGTACAGTGTTGTTAAAGCAGAGTTTGATTTCAGGTGGTTCCTTGCCTTACCATTTTGTTGTCTAATGTTTGCTTTTGACGAATTTAGAAAATACTGCATCAGAAGAAGACTTTTTGGTGGCTGGTATAATAGTTTAACGTATTACTAATTAATTAATGTTATTATGCCTATATAGTATTAAATACCTCGTGATAAAATTTTCTGTTCTAATTTAAGGAATAATAATACATGACCACGCTGCATCCGCTGATAACAGTTATATTTTTAGTTTATAACTGATATAATGTACCTATGTATATAGGTAGGTTGTATTTGCAGAACTCTATGTTCCGTAGTTGTATCAATAGCTTAATAAGTGGATTACACGTGCAGCATTATGGAAATTGTAAATAAAACAAAAGTATCCAGAAAATAGTAGTTTACTGGGATATTTAATTTACACAACTTGATCCCACACACACTCAGATCACAAATAATACAAATTAAACAGTTAAGTACCTAATATAATGAGCAAAATAATATGACATCAGGATCAGGTCACATTAACATCATCACAATAGTTTAAGGTCAGTGCGCGACGGACCTCGCTTTCAGGAAGTGAGCGGGCGCAGCCACAAGCTTTTATTAAATTACATATAAATAAAAAATATCAGCAAATTGTTCATCTTACACTTCGCATAATTTGAGAATATAATGTCTCGTTAAAACGCGCCTATAAAGTATTTCAGCCGCATTTTCACTTCCCGAATAGGAATGTTGTTGTTAATTTCTCTAAAGCGATCGATTCGTTCAAACAAAAGTAGGAATAACACTGAAATCGCCTTCAGAAATTTAAAAACTTTGCTTTTGTACAGTCACACAGCTATGGTTATAATCATCATTATTAAAAACATTTGTAGGATAAACATTGGTCAGTATATTTACCGTCGACATAAAATGCGCTTGTAGACATAGGAATGATTTGACATTTCTTAAAATATGCAAGAAGCCATTCTGATAAGGCACGAGTAAATAAAAACTATTTTAATCCCCTCTATTTAAGTCATAATTCTAATCTAGTAAGCATGTTATTTGTTTAATAATAATAATTATCTATAAATAAAGAGTAGGTAACAGATCAATAATAATTTAAAAATATTTTGTTCTAACACATCGCCATTCCTATAATAACTGCTTTGATGTCTTGGCAATAACTAAACGTGAGGCGATATTATACTAATACTACAGACAGCGTGATTATTTACTTCAAACAGTTGTTTATTTGAAATGCTGGTAAAAAGATCATACATGTTCTTCGACTCGTCGCACGCAAAACTCTCGTTCAAACTTTCAAAGTAGTTCCAACTGTTCCAATCTGAACTTTCAGTCAGAATGTTGTCCCAAGTTTGCATATGCTCAGAATCTGAACCCCGCCCATTTCCCCAACCAGCCCTAGTGGTATAAAAGCATGAGAGGAATAATTACGAGAACTGGTATTAAAAGAAATGTTAAAAGTCTCCAATGACCTTAGAGGTATCTAGCTAGAAATAAAAAACTACTATTTGAAGTAAGATAGTCATTACTGGGTACTGGTACAAGTACTTACTATTCTAATTTTGTGTACGAAACAATTGACAAAAGTGAAATTCAAAGACATAAAATCCATAAGAATGGTGACAAAATGTACATATTTATAATATTAACTTTACAGCAAAACAAAATGTATAGCCAATTAATTAAATTAATGCTTACACTCATTATTAACGACTTATTTGTGTCTTAATTAGAAACTGGAGAATAGATTAACAATAAATATCAATATAATATGAAAATATAACAGCTATTTACATTACTATAATACAAATAATAACACTTTTAGATATACGTTTTGCTTTCTATCCATTTCTATCCTTAATGTCAGGCAAGTTTGATATGACCCATAAGTATCTAAGATATAAACAAGCAATATTACATGATAATTTACATATATTAGTAGTCTTTGAACTATAAATTATTTCAAATAATAAGTACACAGTTCACAATCACTCTTGGGACACACAATTTGGCTCAAGTTTATTTCTTCTCTAAAAAGTTTTAGGTTTAAAATTTGTAGATTTCAAAATCGTTTACAATAAGCTCAGATAGACTCATAGAAAAAATTTAATATAAGATTAATGAATTAAAGATCTCTAACATTTATTATTATTCTAGAAAATGTTACCTTAGAGATTTTTACTGGCTGTTCATCGACACCTCTGTTATTAAATTGTAGCTAGATATTTAAAACGTGTCAAAAATTATCATTTTAAATCCTAAATTACGAATTACAAGAATTAAAGCGAATCTCTGATTATATTTATTTGAAAATCTCAGAATATTTTGTTTTCTATTGATAATTATTTTTTGTTTTGGTCTGGAGATTTCATCACATTTACTGGCGTTCATTAATATTATGGCGTCTTAAAATCATAATACATTACTTTAAAATCATAATAATTTAGGTGCCAGAGAAAGACGGAGCTAAACAGGTTAAATGGCACTATCCCTTTCTCACACCGGAATTATGATAATTTTAAAACACCATGGGTTGATTGTGAGTTAATTTTGTAAATAAAATCCGTATAATTACTTAATTGATCCATTTCATGGTACTAGCATGTATATTATAGTCTTTTATTGGTTTAATATTATAAAAAAAAATCCCTTCACCAATTACATTTGAGCGTAAAATTTTGAGCTAACTTGGAATTTACGTTCTTCAACGAGATGTATGAAAAATCATATTAACGCCGCCTGCCAATTATGAGCCTATAATTCGGATTTGCTCACAAGTTCTGTTTATACATAGGGGAGGTCATATCTGTTAGTTGTTGCGCATACGCGCGGCGAGGATTGCATTGAGGTTAGGTTGAGTTCGCATGTCCGCTATTGAATGTCTGGCTTTTATGAATGCCTCCTCGCGAATAACTTCATCTTGAAGAATGCATCCAATTATTTTAGCTACAATTGTCGACGGTGGAACATGAGGATTCCCTGAAAACGTACAAAAAACTGAACAATCTTGATACAATAAGATGAGATGAGAAGAGTGTAATTATTAAAACAATTAAGGGGGACATCGGTATTGTGATTCGTTGGGCTAAATGTTTATTAACATTTCAATTCTAGGTATAGCACAATGGTGACTTCCTCAGTGATTTAGGCAAGTAGATCAAATAGTAGATAAGTAGATAGCGTTGAATTTTTGCAACTTTACTGGCAACAAATAATTTTCCACTGAGGTAGGTACGTCGCGTGGCATAGTTCCGATGTAGCTCTACAAGTCTAGTTGTTATATAAATTACGACCAGATCGGTGCATAGTATGTGTCCCACATGTGCGCAATGTAGTTCTACCTTTAGAACGATGTTTTAGTCAAATATACTTAATATTCATAAATAGCCCAAGCTACTTGAAACTTTTTAGCCCAAATGTCCGTTTATTCAGAACCACGGCAACTCTTTAAAAAAATCGCAGCCCAAGCGGGCCTCGGCCCTGCTGGACCCCTACGGTAAGAACGATGCCTTAACTGATCTTTTGTTCTAAACTACCCACTAATACGAAACAGACACCACAATAATGTTAGGTACTTACTGCACTGCAATCTCAGGAACTTGATATGACCTATGACAACTCGAAGAAACGGGTTTCATAAAGCGGCATACAGGCGTGCAGTGGTCTGTTAGTAATTGTATTAAAATTGTTACAATTGTTAGTATACACACCTTCACCAAATACACCAGGAAAATGAATTATAAACGAGGTTAATAAAACAAGTATCTGTATTAGGTGAGCTATTTTGAGACGCAAATATCTTTTTTTTTACTGTGTTTGGATCTTTCAAGTTGCAGTTTTATAGCCGCTGCTTTATGATTAAACAGTTTTATTTGGATAGTGAGTTATTTATACATTTGATAAAATAGGTATAGACTATGAAAACGTTCAATCCATCACCACCAAGGCAACATAAAATGTACTTAATATACACGATACTAAAGTCGATATTTGAACAAATTGTGTGTGCAGGAAAATTATTAAATAAGTGATCATTGGCAATTATTTCGGATTTTGAATTCAAATATTATACGGTTTAGTAATCAAGTGTTTTTAGAAATAATGTATTACAAAATGCTTTGCGTAAATGCTTACGTTCTTATATCGGATTGAAATTATAATTGCTAAATTATAATAAAATAAATATTAATATTTCCGATTTGCGATCACCATAACAAATATAATGAATTTATAGGCACAGCAAATAGCTCACATAATCATTGTTATAATAAGTTATAGTTAATTTATAAATAAAATATGATAATATTGCGAGACACAATGTCCTGTATTCCAAAGTCAGTAAGGTTAAATATGTTTATCCCTGTGAATTACTGAAATCTAAAAATAGAGTTAAGCTGATTATAAATTATTAAAATGTGTTGTTAGTGTGCGTCATACGATGGAGAATTTTTACTAACAAAATTGTATGCTTGTCATAACAGATTGTAGTCGGAAGCTATTAAATCCATATGCCATTATATTAGATGTGCGACAATCTGCAACACTGGTTCACATGGGATTTCATGTTTTTCAGTTATATTAGTCATCACTGCCAAGGTGATGCTTAGCTAGGAACTTGTGTATTTGGAATAGTGATCAAAATATTAATATTAATTAAAATGATTTATAATATCTAGGCACCTTAGTCTTACTATGCGTTCCAAATGAGAATAGGATCGATTGCCATGTTGTGACGTCACGATTTACTGTCAAATCGAGGCAAAATATTTTTTAAAATTCAGTTTATTTACGAAAAATTTAATTTATTTATGAACTATGAACGAAAAAAGTTCGCTGTGTGCGTTTTTCAATTTTACTCATATCTGAGTTCTTAAATTTTACAAAAATATCTTCGATTTGACAGTACGGCGTGATGTCACTTCCTGTCAATCGATCCTATTCTTATTTGGAACGCATTGTACTTTACCATGTAATCAAAAGTTTTAATTAAGTATGTAAACATGTCTCCATTGACAGACTTTACTCTAGTAGCATGTTACCCATTTACCCGTTGCGTTGTCGTAATAGATACCACGTACCTGTAAGACCTCTGTATCCGAATATACCGCAGTCGTGCATCCGCATTGAATGCTGCTCTTTCTTAATAAAATCTTCCGTGCTTATGCCTTTGAGCTAAAATAAAATACGAAGTATCAGCAAAAAATAACAGAAATAGAAATTTGAGTTTAGACTATTAGAAGAATATGGCAATTAAACAATTAGGGCAAACTTAGTCAACGATCATCCTAGACAGAGGAGAAGGGGCCTTTGCCCTGCAGTGAAACCATTCAAGTATTACGTAAGTACTACAGGGGGTCTTTGGTTTGCTTGTTTTAGACGGCGCGTCGCTGGGGCTGTGGGGGGGGGGGTCTAGATGGTGATTACGTCAGCAGGGCATTTTTTAAGAGAACTATGTCCTTGTATCAACATCACGAAAAAGTGAACAGCATAATACATCTAATGTCATTGAAGACTTATTGTCATGGATTTGTATGTCAAAGACTGAGAACTGTGAAGTTCAATATTTTAAATCATCATTGTTTTTCCTTTATTTAACGTATTCCTTTATTCCTAGATTTACAACTAGTGCCATTAATTCGTTAAATACCGTCTTTAGAGACACAATAGTTAGACAATAAGTATGCGAACGAAAGCGTTCGCTTGGGGCATGAGAATTTAATAACCAAACAAAAAAAATTGACAAATGCATGTACCAATGTTTACCTAAGCATGGGGGGGAGTGATTGTGTTTCGCTTACTTTTGCTGACGAGGCCCCTCCACCTCGTCAGCAAAAGTAAGCTTAATATTTTCATCTGCTTATGTACCTAATACTTGAACAGCCTTTGGGTCACAGAATAAGATATAAAAAAAAGAAACATAGACAATACTAACTTTAGATGGAGCTAAAAATCTGTCAGGTATTCTTTGTAGTTTCTGTTGCTTTTCACTTGGCCCAAAACCTAGAGCCAGCAAAACTGACTCGGCATCAACCTTTCGGGCTCCCAACACATTTAAAACTGAGCTGCCACTAGATCCACTGTTATCAGACTGAAAAAAACATTACATAATGTAAATTGCAACACAGTTGTCACAAGGTATTATCAAAAATTCTGCAGGCCAGTTGTTGCCAAGTTACCTGGAGAGAATGATCTCTAAACAATGGGTTTTTAAACTTTGGAGAGTATCCCTCTGATTGTACTGAGTGGTCCCGCTGCAGTCTCTTAACATTTGTTCTCTGGGGAGTACTAGTTAGTAGTGAACTGTCAAGTGATTTTCTCTTCCACGCTTCTTTTAAAGGAACTTCTAAGTTTTGGTCATCTTCAACATTTTCTTTGATAGTATTTGGTTCTATGACTGTATTTTCAGTCACTGATTCCTCAGCCTTGCTCTCATCAGAAGTGGGCTCAGTGATCTTCACCTCATCACTAGTGTTTTCAGTCTCGGCTGCTGCGTCCGCTGGCAATGAGTCCAGCCACTGTTGCACCGGACTGCTGCGCCTCATGTCGTCAATCACTCCACTTAACCAACCTCTAACTTTCCTTTCTATTATTGTTGAAACCGACTCATTAAATGTATCTACAAAAACAATAACCTTATTATAACTCAAAAGTTTAGTTAAATCTTTTTGCTAGTGTTTGGACACTCACTTTCAAAATATTAAATTGCATCTACATATAAATTTGACAGCTAATTAAAAATAAACTTCCTATAAACCAAATAAGAGACACTAGAAAATATATTTTGTTACATAAAAATACCTGTTTTGGTTTCAACAAGTAAAATATTCAGCTCTGTTTTTAACAAAATAATGTAGTAGGTTCAATAAAAATTTAGTTTTTATAAATCCTTATTCTTCTCATAAACATGTAACATATTTTAAGGCATTTTAGATATTCCCATAAAAAGCTGGCTATTGTTAGCAACTTTAAGAAAATACAAGATAATTAGCATTTATCACCTACCTGTAGCACACATTACACAATACTTAATTAGCCAAAACTAGCATCAATTACTTACACACCAAAGTACACAGACATGGCATAAAGCAGTGATTTGTATTCTATTTGAAATTAATATTTGGAAATGGATATTAATATTATTTTATGACATTTATAACAAGAAAACACTACAGTAATGTAGCTGGTGAAACCAACCTTGCTTAGGATCCATCTCCAGTCAAGGTAACGCTGCATGCAATACGAGGAAGTTCATGAATTAACGTGCAAGATGCGTTCGATGATCACAAATACTCTTTTAAATACCTACAATTTTCCAGAAACCAGGATACTACAGCAAAATATAATTATGACTTACCTTGAATTAGGCAAATGTGTTTTAGAATCCTTCAACGAACTAAGCTCTGGTTACACTAATTTGATTTTCAACAATAATTTTATAGATAGCACTTTTCCAGTCAATTTACGTCTGATTTAATCATTTGCTCAATTTATTAAAAAAATACGTATTTACAGTCCACTGTGCACTGATAGCAGCAGTGACATAAACTTGACTGACGTTCACTGGCTGGCATAAGGCATTTACCTTCACCATTGACATTTCTTGTCTGTATTTTGACAGTGACACATCGAAAAGATTTTTGGGATACCATATAAAATCATAATTATATTAAGTATGCCGGATCTATTGATATTGGTACAAAATTTTGTCTATAAGAGATAAGCAAACGACCAGCAGTAATTTGTTTCTCACAACAAGTTACGGGTTTATATATGAAAGTGCGGCAAATTACAAAAACCAGTTGCCGAGCAACTAGTTGCTTGTAGACACCGCCCTTGAGCAACTAAAAATCGCTCGCTGTGTGCTTTTTTTACCGCGCCTTTAGCAAAGCCGGAAGTATTGGCGACGCTTGGGGGAGGCCTATGTCCAACAGAGAACGTCTGAAATGATGATAATGGTGGTTGAATAATCATAGTCGACCGAAGTCATAAGCCACTTAGGTTATTTATATTACATAAAGTGCCCATTTAAGGATTTCACCTCTGAATAACGTTAATCAGAGGGCCACCTCTACCCAGCTGTGTTTTGTTCCTTACATTGGGCAGAATTCTGATCTGTTGAATAGTGGTTTTTTACATATTATCGGAGTTATGAAATTTTGTTGTACTTAACGAATATGCTTTATCTAGGTCTCCTTTAGTTTTGTAAGGCATAGGTAAGCAACTATTTCGGATTTGGCCGGAAAAACGCCTGGAGAACACAGCGGACCAAATAAGAGAAGTCTGCCCTGCATGGATAGAGACCTGCTGGCGCCGTGTCCTCGTAGGGATGGGTGACCGGTGGCGGCTACCATCTGCGCTCGAACTTGGCCCAAGCCATGCTAAGGCATGAAAAGGAATGATAAGTGGTCACCTTCTTCTACGAGGCAGTAATAGCTACGACCAAAGAAGGTGGCGGTAAGCATGAGGAGGGGACAAACTACGCACCCTGGCACGTTTCTATGACGCCTTGAGGGTCAAAGTGAATCCTGGAAGTAGTGGTAACTCGCTGTCCGATAGGTAGCCTGGCCTCGGTTGTACGATGCGTTTCATGCAGGCCTTAAAGTGATGTCAATATGAATGCCTGTTAGGCGGTCCTAATAAGTATCATCAACCATTCTTACATCACCTACTCAAAATGAAATTACCAAAGCTCTGGCTGGCTGGTATTTTTTCACAGAGTTACTACACCTATGCAACTGAAGGAACACCTGTGGAGTTTTAATCACTTATATTCTGACAATTTCCTTTTTTCACTCCGTTTCTCACTCCCACTCACCCACACTTCACTTTCTTTTGCTGTACCCAGAACGGCAAAAGTTATTTTCTCGTAAAAATGAAATATCGTGTAGTCAAAAACATTTCGCACTCTAGTTGAAGGTATTAACCGGGCTGTAAGAATAATCCTGTGGTTGCTATTATATTGGAGTTTTAATCTTAATGAACATAATTCATTAAGATTAAAACTCCAAAACTCCTTGACCAGCCTGAGGGTCGATCTCATCGCAATAGTGCTCAGTATCCTAGGCATATACGCGTCTAAAAACTTAATCTCCGGACCATCCTTAATCAGAAAAGTATGTCGTGTATTTTTTTTATAGGGATTTAATTCAAAACAGGTATTTCTAATAAAAAATCTGATTTATTATAAATAAAGAATATTTATTTTTCTATAAACACATTATCCTTTTGTATCATCAATTGCTGACATCATTATAAATCACGGGTCGCTTTGGGCTTTTGTTAACGAAGTCGAGTGCATGGATGGAGAAGAGTTCAGCGGACACACCGCGGCGCGCGACGCCTACACGAAGCGCCCAGTGCGCGCGGCTCCATAGCTAAACAATTTGTGCATCGAGGTTCAGGTAGAGATTACTTTAATCGCTAAATCACATTTGGACACTAATATACATGTATAACTACGTTCAACAAGTGTCAATATTGAGCAGTACGAGGGGGGCCGCGGGAGCGCGCGGCGCGGAGCCTGCGTCACGCCGGCCCGTACACGCAGTCGCCGCGGCGCGCGCCCGCGCTCTCCTCGCCCGGCAGCACGGCGGCGCGCCGCCACTGGTCGCGCACGCGCTCCACGTGCTGCAGCACGCGCACCACGTTCATGCCGGCCAGCTTGCGCACGTCGTCCTCGCTCCAGTCGGGGTCGCGCAGCAGCTCGGCCAGCAGGTGCGGGTACCGCGACACGTCCTCGAGCCCGTCGGGCGGCGCGTCGATGCCGTCGTACCCGGCGCCCAGCCCCACGTGCTCCACCCCCGCCACCCTCCGCACGTGGTTGATGTGCGCCACTACGTCTTCTAGCGTGGCACGCTCCCCACATGTTACTAATTTGGCATAGAAATTTATCATGACGACGCCACCGTTCGCAGCAATCATACGAAGTAAGTCGTCAGGAACGTTTCTACTGGAGTTGCATAGGGCAGCAGCTCCTGAATGCGAAAATACTACAGGCGCTTGTGACATTTCTAAAGCGTCGCGTGCTGTCTCTTCTCCTGCATGCGACAGATCTACAATCATGCCTAGACGATTCATTTCTCGGACTACGGCTCTTCCGAATTCACTGAGTCCTCCGGCGGTGCCCGCAGCTCGTGCCCATCGTGTATCACACGTATGCGTTACTGTTAGATATCGAGCACCAAGTTGGTAGAACGCCCGAAGTACTGCGAGCGAATCTCCAAGAGCGTGTCCGCCCTCGACCCCGATAAGGGAAGCGATGCGCCCGTCACGATGAGCATCCAGAAGTTCCCCCGCATCTGTCACTAACGCCAAGTGCGCTGCATTCAATTCTACAATACGCTTGATAACGTCCATCTGTTCGAGAGCCAACTGCACTGCATCGCGATCTCTTGCACCACATGGCACGTACGCTGACCAAAATTGAGCACCGACCTGCCCGAGCCTCAGGCGCGGAATATCCGTGTGCGACCAGCGCGACCGCGCCCAAGGTTCAATTCCATCGAGGCCGGCGCTCAAATTAAAGTCACCAATTTTATTATGTAAAAACTTTCGTACGTTCCACGCTAAGTCATTGTGACCGTCCACCAGTGGCGAGTCTCGTAGCATGCGCCGAATAGTAGTGAGACGTTGTTCCGGAGTGGCGCGGCCGCCACCGCCAAGCGCTAGCGGCAGCGCCAGCGCGGCGCCCAGCGCGGCCAGCACGACGAGCGCCGCGAGCGCGATGCGCCAGCGCGGCCGGCGCGGCACCGTCTTCTCGTCCGAGCTGCCCGATGCCGACGCCGATAGCGAGTCAGGCGCCCAGCGCCCGCAACGCTCCGCCACGTCTGGCAGCGGGCCCGGGAACGTCATACCTTCCGGCACTGCGGCCTGCAAACAGAAAAAAAGTTATGTTACTATTAATGTTAACTTACAATCTTCTACGTAAACAAGAATCAAGTGCCACAAAAGACGGAGTAGGTATCACTTGAGTACGGCTACCTACAAAGATTTTCATTTTTTTTTCAAAAGGTAATTTTTATATTTACTAACTAGCTTCTACCATCGGTTTCGCCCGCGTGATAGTCTGTTTTTCCATGCAATCTTTCAAAGTTTCATATAAGAAACCCTATTACCATACCACCCACCCTATAAGAAACCTACATGCCACATTTTAAGTTTGTGGTTGTTATAATTTCTGAGATTTCGTGATCAATAATGGTGAGTGGTATTTCCCTTTTCTGTGTACTTATGTATAGATTAAAACTTTATGCAACACAAATGTATAAAGGCTGACTTAATTTCTACTAGTCAACCAAGGGTGAGGAAGATAAAGCATAGCAGGCGCATAAAAAAAGAAGAATATTCAGAAAATATGGGTACAAAAACAATTAAATTAAAAAAAATAAACATACATTAATATTAGCATCTGTTAGCGGCTTCGTCCGCGAATGTCGGTTTACCTCCTTAGTAAACTCCACCCGAATTTCATAAAATTGATAGCTGACATCACACCACACCCCATAAAGTGTAGTACGACGACCTACTAAATTTTAAGTTTGTAGCGGTTATAGTTTTTGAGATTTAGTGATTAATCAGTGAGTGGTATTTTGCTTTTAATAGGTAATTTTATATTGAAGATATCCACAGGAAAACCAAGGTTGCCTGCCGTAGCCCAGAGAATCGCCAAACTTAAGTGACAACGGGCAGGGCACATTGCTCGCAGAACGGATGGCCGTTGGGGTCGAAAGGTTCTAGACGGTGACCGCGTACCGGAAGGCGCAATGTTGGAAGGCCTCCAACAAGATGGACCGATGACCTGGCAAGGGTTACGAGTATCCGATGGATGCGATATTCACAGGACCGTTTATTGTGGCGACAATTAGGGGAAGACTATGTCCAGCAGTGGACGTCTTTCGGCTAAAATGATGATGAAATGATGAGCCTTTTTGATTTTGATTTTGAAGTATGGATGAAAGGATTTTTTGAGACGGCTTCACTAGTATTTTGTGTAGAAAACAGTTCCGCAAATAGGTAAGCGGATCTTAAATACCTATATACAAACTGGCGGCCGTCTTGTTGTCAAGGTGAAGTGCATTCCACAGAAGTTTGGGCTATATGTAAAGGGAAGATTGAATAAAATCAGAACTTTGAGAAAGACCGCAGATGCTAAACATAGGAAGAACATACTTCGATTTTGAAAGTGTGAAATAAGATAAGAAGCCTCCTTCTTAGAGGTGGGAGGGTTGAGCATGTAAATCGAGATCCTTTACTCTAGGACTGATGGAAATGACGCACCATTAAAAATAATTGGAGTAGAAGAATTTATCACCACTATACACACATTATTTTATATTTATTTTTATTACCCACCTCAAACTCTCATGAACCGATGTGGAAAATTATTTTTAAGTTTCTTTAAATTCAAACGTTTATCAAAATCCAGTTAATTTTTATTAAAATCTAATTTTGGTGATGTCGTCCATTAGGAATTAAGGGTACGCCGTAATACAAGTAGACGCGCTGGATTTTAAAACGTCGTTCTAATGTAATGCGGCTGTCTCATCTTCAGCCAGATTTGCCGCGATTATGGCGTTATTAGAATTTTTATGAAAGATTATTTTAGAAAACCACTTTAAATTACCTAATTTGCATCTGTGCGAAACCGGGACGGATCTCAAGCGTAGTATTAAACAGAATATAAAATGAATCGGCCGAGAGCGTGTCAGCCCACGCTCAGTGTAGGATTCCGTAGTTTCCCATCAGTCAAAAATTTTTCACAATGTTAAAGAACCCAGTAGCCCATGTAAAAATTGGTAACCCAATTTCCCGAGAGATGTCTGTACCCAGTAGTAATTTCGCATTGCGTGAACCGATTTTAATCTTTTTGTATTTTTATTTGAAAGAAGATACGCTCAGGATAATGAAATATGTAAAGTTAAAAAAAAATGCCTGCATGTACCTACGGTTAAATTACAAAATTAGTTCAGAACTTTTTTTTTATTAATTTTTCAAAAACTGTCCTGTAAATACTATTACGAAATTATTTTCCTAGAAAGTCTATTTAAAGTTCTACTTTTGATTTTTTTTTAATATTTTCTAAACGTATGGTTCAAAAGTTAGGTTGAATGCTTACGGTCGCTGAGATTATCCGCGGACGGACAGACAGACAGACTTGGCGAAACTGTAAGAGTTCGTTGTTGTCTACGGAACCCTAATAAGCAAAATTATCGAACTGATCGGTTAAATCGATGCCTCCCACGTAAGTTGTTGTAACCCACAAAATGGCGATTTTGGGTTTTTTATGTAAAAGTGTCTAATTTTATGTAAACTATCCTACAAAAAAACAAAAAGTCCAAAAAACCTATTATTTAAGGTACTTTTGAAACGTATAATGTTGTATATTTCGAACGATTCCGGCGTAGACTGTAGTATTTATTACTCGCAATGGTTTACAACGGGGAAAAGCGCACGTGCGTCCGTTGTATGTAACACATATCACAGATTACGCTGGAATTCGGTGCCAGTTGCACCTCTCACGCAATTTTTGCGTCGTTTATTTAATATTCTAGTAATTACTATTCCGCTTAATCTTATCTTTAACTAACATGATAACCATTTAAAATATGGTATTGATCCCATACAACAATTTACGTCGCTAATTTTAAAATTATTTTATGTTAAGTGATACGTAAAACATTTTACTTCGATGCTAGATATGTAAAAGTAAGTTGTAACATCACATACAACGATTTACGTCGCTATTCGTTTGAAATAAGTACGTTGTATGTATTTTTCAGGGAGTGTTTTATGAATATCACTGAAGTCAGAGTCATTCTAGGTAACCATTTTCAATGAATCTGAGAAGTTTTAAACGACTAAATTAACAGATGATGGCATATTTGGAACTTTGGACCTTAAAACTGCTCAATTACTCGTATTTCATAGCTGTGTAGTATAATAGCCATTTGGATTACGACTGTTATAGCCATTTTTGTTTATATTATATCATTATTATTATAGCTAGCCTGCGCTGTCCTACTGCTGGGCAAAGGCCTCCCTCCATTCTTTCCAGTTCTCTTAGTTACTCGCTTTATCGTACCAAGTATCAAGGAAGGCATCCAGGTCGTGTCGAGGAAAAGTGGGCCTGGAACACATAAGGCACCGAAAGATTACATGAAAACTCACCAGGACTTTCCTTCTTGCTCGTGTTTATTGCTAGTTTCCCAAATCAAAAAACATTGTTCGTAACTTTTACCTTAGTCACCACCTGCATGTTTCTGCACTGTTGAACTCTTCAAGCTAAGTCTACTATCAGTGATTTGATTGAATAAAGTATCGTTTGAAAAAGGTAATGAAAAAAATACACATTTAAAGACTAGAGATTTTTCAAAAAGGTCAATCGTGAAAGAAAAACCTTTCTAGTAAAATATCAAAAACAGCCAATAGGAAAACTGGTCTATTGAGTCTGCTGTAAGCACTATTTCAATGAATTTAACTAAAACGGTGACAGAAAAAACGATGTATAACTATGGATAATTTAGTTATAGGAGAGCCAAGCTTAGAATTTATGCTGATACTATTGTGAGACATAAATAAATAAGAATAAATTGTCTGTTGCCGTTACTGAAACTTCAAACTTCAGACGTGTTTAAACAACAGTTTCCCCATTTCTATAATCTTTAGTTAAATTTGATATACCAATAGCAGTATTAATCCCAGATCAAAGAGATATTTAACAGCCTGTGAAAAAGTCTGGGTCTGTCAAAACCATCGTTTGTTACCATTTCAAGTCTTTTCAACTGCTTGCAAGTTGAGTCACACTATGTTTGACTAAATTCACTAATGTTATATTAAGACAGAGGTTTAAACTTTTACTGTATATAGTTATAACGTATAGCTTTTGCCTAAAGGGTACACAGAGAAAACAAGATCTGAAAGATCATAATATCGTAAAAATAAAAGAGGTACCAGTTTGTTCTGAAGATTCAATATTATGTTTTATCAGACTGTAAGGTGATGACCACTTCTTTCAGCAACAATAACTTAAGATGCCGAAATGCTGATGATATGAATACACCAGTTAGGTGCATGAACGCAGCTTTTTAGGGTCGGGAAATAATCCCTCTATAGTACTTGTATTACGAGCAAAACTTAATATTTGCGGGCTTTTCTAGATTCAGTGTAAGTTATTAAACATTACTTATATACCTATCGTTTGTCTTGGATATGGTTACGAAAAGAAGAAGAATAAAGCTTATTACAGCTACAAGTATAGTCACTTGAAAAAATGGAGAGAGGAAAAGATTACAAAGTGATAGTGAGACGGGTGATACGACAAAACAGAAGAATAAGCTTGTTCCACCGACTCCAAATCACATTGGACTAAGATAGGAACATGATGATGGTTTTCCTATTTTTAAATCTTATTGGTTGATAGAATTTTCTTAATCATTTTGGTTACGATATTTTTTTGAGTTTTGATTATTTGAACTGTAGTAAAAATTTGGTTAAAGGACGATGTAATTAATTGAAAGTATAATTTAAATTTATAAAAAGCTTAAATTTTTATTTTAGATTTTTTAAAATGATTTTTAATCTTAATCCTTAATGTTTTCCTAATCTTTAAAATATCGTTTCTTATTCTAAACTCTAAACCCTAAAATGTAAAATTTTGATAAACTTGATTGATAATATTCTGCTTTTTTTGTATTTCAGTAACGTATCAACGAAAAGGTATCGTCCTAAATGAAATTAGGCTGAAAAAACATTGTATTTATTTTATTATATCAAGTAATGATACACATACCACACCTTTTTTTTTATTTATAATCGACGTAAATTCATGTAAGTATCAGATATGATCCAAATCGGCTCTTGAACTCCCGTGTATAATAATGTAAGTGATAGTTACAACATTTTCTGAGGACCTCATGTCGCGGTAAACAGTTGTAACAACAAAATTCAAGAAACCGTTAAAATTATAAAGTAATGACATGTAGTAAACAATAACATATTAAAAACTATACGCTCATACCGAATTTCAAAAAGATTCTTTGAAAAATGTGGCTTGTATCGCAAAAAGTATCTTTAAAACGCTCTCCTGTAAAATTGCATTTTTGGGGTTACAACAACTTACGTGGGAGGCATCGAAATATGTGCTTTAGTAAATCTTTCAGTCATACATTTTTATTAACTGTGTCTATAGTGAATTCTATTAATGTAGGTACTGTCGTAGCAACGTCGAAACTGCGCCAACATTGGCCATTATGTACATAAGCATCTCATTTAACTTTGACCCACTTTGACCTAATTGCGGGATTATGTCAGTACCAATTAGGTAATTGCATGTTAACTATATTTTTCTTAACCACTGTCCAAGGAGGCGTTGGATTGGCTGACGGACAACAAGCAACGGATAGCTCGCCGTCTTGCTGTCTAGGAAGGATCCAGTCCGAATGAGTTCTTTTTTTCAAAATAAATATTCGATATATTTTGGCTTAACCACCAAAGCTAAAAGTAACATATTAGCGAGTTGCTTGTCGGCAGGTATCTGCTCATTTAATCGCTTTCTAAAGACGAATTTGGACTTTCAATGTTTATTTTTATTTTTTAATACTTTTATTTAAACATTATTATTGTTTTAATAAATATCGTTTAAACCCGACCGTGTAACAGACATATCCATCTCTAATACCTCCTCCTGGAGCCTAGGATGGTGCAAACTGTTACCTCGACTCCAGGAATAAGGCAAGGAAGGTACGGGGTAGGTTTTTTAGTCAGTAAGAGTCTGACACTGGTCTCCCGCTCCGCCCAAGAGAGGGTTTCGTCATTCGATGATTTTCACCTACCATAAAAAAAAAAGTAAATCTCTAATACCTAGGTACCTCCAAACAGGGAATTATAGGAAACGGTAGGGGTGGCCAACCTAATAATAATATTACCGATATCTGAGGTCAGTTGCTATACTATATAATTAAACAAATTTTGAAATAAATATAACTACTCCCTCAAACTATAACTCCGTAATTATTATCATTACATAGTATAAAAAAGTCGCTTCCCGCTGTCTATCCATATGTATGCTTAGATGTTTAAAACTTACCAAAGGATTTTGATGCAGTTTTTTAAATATACAGAATCATTCAAGAGGAAGGTTTATATGTATAATACATGCATAATATATTTATTATCAGCACTGCACCCGTGCGAAGCTGGGGCGAGTCGCTAGTTATACATAAAACAAAATCTCTTGCCATAGACTCCTATCCGTCTATGCACGATAAATTCAAAAACTACTAAAAGGATTTTTATGCAGTTTTCACTGGTAGACAGAGTGATTCAAGAGAAGTTTATGTAAGTACATAATATAATAAATATATATAAGATAATACATGCATGCATATTATAGTAGGGAAACGGCGAGAATTTGACAGACTTCTACTTCCCGCTCAAAGTTTGGGCAGGTCGATATTGTAGTACTAGCAACCCGCACATAATACTTAATAATAATTAAAGATGCATGCTGACTTTGTAAAATTATAATATACTATGCATAAAAAAAAAAACATTAAAAAGAGATTATGAGTACTAATAAAGTTGATCAAAGAATTTTGATCAATTTTTTTACAACTTTGAAAAATGAGTTTAATGATAATATTGAAAAATCATATTAAAGTTAAAGTGTTTTAAAATGATCTACCTACCTAAGTATTTAAAAAGATAATATTGAATAAAAAATTAATTGCAAAATTAGAAGTAAATCTCGAGAATGTCAGGACCAAAAACATAGAGGAAGGTATTTAATTTTTTTTTTTTTTATTAATAGTGTGCTGGTGATTAACTACTATCTATCTCAATTCACACATAATGGTAAGCGATGATGTTGATGACTGATACGATTTCATACGATGAAACGAGGCAGACGACCTAGATAACGACGATATGTACGGAAAGTGCATTTCGTAAATACACACAAATAACTATATATTTCTAGCAATATATGTGTATATATTTTTTTTTTTTTTGTTGAAAAGAAAGGGAAATGGGTCAGGACCAAATTTTTGACGTAATCGCACAACCGAAATCGCAACAAAATGTGTCACACTGGAAATAAATATAGCGCAACAATTCTATTGTGCTACATTTATTTTCTAGTGTGACACATTCCGTCGCGTCAAAAATTTGGTCCTGACCCAAATAACATTAGTTTACTTTTTGCTGACAAAAAACTACTAACTTAGGTTAATATAGTAGGTAACTAATTAAGTATTACAACAATCTAGCATTTATGAGAACAGTGGTTTATACTTCGGTATACTGGGTAATGATTGGGACACATCGATTGGATTGCTTCAAAGGCAAAAATTACATACAGGTAGTTTTTTTTTAGTTTTTATTAAATATATATAGATTTTAGTAAATATCTATTAAACAATACACGTTTGTAAGGAACAACCATATACAATAGATAAATTCAACAAGTAGGTAAACCCAGTCGGGCATGCAAGAAAGTCCTAACATAGGTGACTTATTACGACGCCGCCCGTCTACTTTATCCCACATCATGTTTCCTGATTAAATATAATCTTGCAGACGCGAGGCGGTTAAAGTACAATGGATTTAAATGACTGACACATTTACGTTGCTACGGCATGCGAATTAACTAAGCGTTAACATATACATGCTATATATTCATGAACACTGTAATTAATTTATAGCTAACTGCTGAAAGAGACGTTATTCGCATTTACGTGACTTTGTTTGTATTATTCGTTTACCGCAATAGTGGACAACGGACTTACCTACACCATAAACACTAATAGGAAATACGACCCGCAATTTTCCCACGAATTTTTCAACGAGATTTCAAAGAGAATATTGTTAGCGCTCATATCAGTCGATTCAGGCGTGACAATAATTTGCCGCGTGTTCAATTATGCAAGGGGCACACACAGTTAGGGGACGAGACTGTGGGAAGGGGCGCAGGGTGAGCCTGTATAGCTTCTGACCCATTTACAGAGAGAACTGGCGCGAAGGCCCCAGTCGCCTGGATTTCAGTCTTAACTGAAAACCTCCTTTCTAATTACGATGCTCATATTTTGCATTCTAAGTTGTTCTCGTAATTTGGGTTACTTTATTTTGTGCTCGCAGGTAAACTGCATGCAGCCAATAGTAATTTTATTTTTAGTGTTGCATATTATATGTATACTTTTAGAAATAATATTGTAACTGACTGATTCGATAAAGCAAAAAAATAAGTGTTGGCAATAGATACCGTTTATAAACTTTTTTTTATGTTTAGGGAGCACCTAAGCATCCACTAAAAATACTTTTTTGGAAATATCGCCTCTATGAGGAATCGATTGTATGGAATTTTTGACGTAAGTAGCATGAAATCTTATACGCCTATTTCAGGTTCTTATATGATGTTTAAGAAAAGTATATAAATTAGTTAAACGTACTCTCAATGGACAAAAAAGGGTAAGTCTTTAGATATAGAAGAATACCATTGACCATTGAAGTTGTTATTTGATAAAAATAAGCTTCATTAAAGAATAAGAAATAAGAGCTTTCGGATTTATAGACTTTTTTTTTCCAAAATTGATTTAAATAGACGAAAAAACGATGGAAGGGGAATGGACGTTTATATTTTAAGAGAATACAAGCATAAACCGGGGCGTTTATGCTTGCTTTAATTAACTCAAAACTTGGTCTAAACAATTTTAAAATAAAATAATAATGCTATGGGTTATTTTTTTTCTTAAAAAGTAATAATGAATTGAATGAGAAACCTATCTTTTAAACTTTCTACCTATTCATCTAGACAAATAAGAAAGATGGTAAGCGTTAAAGCAAGACCACGATTATATGGCGGACCCCCTTAGTATGTATTGTATGTTAAACTCTGATTAAACAAACATTTAATTTAAAAAAAACTGCATTGTAGTCGCGCCCTATATATGTTTAGGAGCTATGAATAAGAAAAGGGTACCGACTTCAAACGATTCTAAGTTTTATCCTCTTTAAACTTCTGGGATTCGATATGGTTGTAACTTAGTCTATTTTCTCAATTTCATTGACAGAGGGCCGAAAGGGAAGTTATACCAAGAGATCAGCAATCCCGCCCGACTGAGAAGATTAGGTGCAGGACCAACTGACCAAAGGACTTTCCTCGGCTCGAGGATAATACGTTGTAAACACAGTGTTCTTCGTTTGTTGTGGTTAATAAGTTATTCAAAACTATACGTGAAAGCTCTATAACTATGCAAACGAAGTCGCGGATAAAGTATTAGTTATATTATATAAGTATATTAATTATAATTATGTATTGATTATGTTGGAATAATATCACAAAACTTGCCAAGACGTAATCAATGTACACGTATCATAACTTTTACTAAGCCAGAACTTGATAAATTGTAATTGAATTTATGGACTGGATGCAATCGACATACTAATTAAGTTCCTTTTTCACCAAATTTATAAGCGCTATTACCATTCCTTATGCTACGTAAACAAGTCGTCAGTGTAGTGATCTACCGTCCTTCGTAAGTTGTGCCAATTTCGGGCATTATTCTCAACATCCACATTACTCTATTGCACTATGCCAAGTGCTACTGCTACATCAAAGTACATTGCTCTATATATGTCTTCACGACGCTAGCTCAATGAAATTGGTTATCTATCCTATAGGTACGTACATTTACTGCAGGAATCTATATATATTTATCTCTATAAACTGTAGGGATGGAAAATAGATAAATTCTAAATCCAATAATTTGTGTAACTGTCCCAGTGCCATTACATATCTATCAAATTAACGATTGTTCAAATTATCGGATATTACTTAGTGGGCAGGGATACTATCGGAGTTCATAATTGATTAGCTTTATTTGTAAACACAAAGTTATGCGAGTCAATTTCAAGTGGAACATTACAGCTCTGGGATCGCAGCGTTCCCGACTGTCGCCAACGCTCAAAGTGAGACTTAACTTTTAGTTTCGCTTTCCCCAAGGATTAGACGTTTACTTGCAGTTAATGAATACGGGAATACACAAATTGGACTAACTACCCGAATGTCCTTAGTCAGACGTTCTCATTCCTGAAACAGTCTATCGATGAATAGGGTGTCCAATAATTATGTTGACCAAATTACTGGTTCCCAGAATTAATATCAGACCTTGAGAAAAATACGGAGCTCAGACAACAATGAGTAGGTACTAAATGTAGAGATTCAAAGTCATTGACCGGGTACATGAGAACCGAAGTTAAACGAGAGATGAAGGTCATCAAAGTAGATTAGCGTTCGAAGGCTCAAATAAAATCGTCATTATACGTGAAATTGTGCAGCATAATTAATGATCATGTAATTTAGATATGATAAGAGTGATGTTTACTGAGAAATTGCGAGGAAAATCGCGAAAACATTGTCGGCGGGGCGAGGCAGGTGCGGGGGCGGAGCTGCATCGATTCGCTGCATGGCAGACAGCGGGATCGCGGGCCCCGGAGCGTGGCCCGGCCGGGGCCACGGCTCGCAGGCCACGGCCCGCGGTTGCTGTAGCCCCCACTGGCCCCCACAACGACATAATGTTGCGTGAAATTTGCGCCCCCATTGTAACCTTACCTACAACTAGCCGGCCGCCCGTAACGCCTTTATGGAGCGCGGACCTGGATGCTATATGGACCGAGTGTGAATCACACACGTGACGTTCCCCGTTACAATATGTTTTATTATGGTTTGTATTGGTTTCTATCACAATCCTTCTAGTGTAATGAATGTGTAAAAATGTATCAATCTGATATAATAATGTTATTTTATTTGGGGGTGTTACAGTTATAGGGTTTATTGGAACAATGCAGTTAATGTTCATAATTGTGGTCCATGTTCGTGAGAATATTCATGAGAAATGCATTCTGAAACTAAATAAATTACGGATTACATTATAAATAAAATAGTATCGCCATGTTCTTGAGATAGATTTTATTTTCTATGTAGTTTTGTTTGAAAAACCAATCCAGACGAATACAAAAGATTTGTGGACAATTTCCCATGATACACCTTGACCCTTACTTGGGAAAATAGTATGACCGTCAGACACAAGGCAAAGTTCATAATCGATTTGTTGTTTAAATTAGCACAGACGAAGCCGCGGACCGTACTAATACAATCGAAAACTTCATTATTGTGGAGAATATATAGGCATATTAGTGTACAATTAGCATTAATTTTTTTAGATAAATATTGTTAAAGATATATTAATTATTATTATAATTATTATTATTACTATTGTGTTAGTTGTGGACGTATTATATTATATTATTATATACTTTTTAGTGACCACTATTATAAGATTAAAATAGGAGTAAAAATTAATAGGGTGGAACAATGGGCTGTCTTATAAAAGCGATTTTTAGAAATAATCTTTGGATGGATTGAAGTTAAAACTTCAGGAAGTTTTTATGTATATTGATACTTACACCTATACTCTAAGTTTCTTATGACAAAGGAAATAATAATATTTTATTAATGACACTAAATAATAAGCTTTAGGCGTGTCTATATTATTGAGAAGTCAAGATTAATTGTGTGAAGGATATGGCTTAGAATATTTAAAGGGCTAGATTCTGATATAACTAAAAGACTACGTTTTTTTTTATGGTAGGTGAAAATCATCCAATGACGAAACCCGCTCTTGGGCGGAGCGGGAGACCAGTGTCAGACTCTTACTGACTAAAAAACCTACCCCGTACCTTCCTTGCCTTATTCCTGGAGTCGAGGTAACAGTTTTCACCACCCTCTAGGCTCCAGGAGTAGTAGCTTTTGTCGGGTTGTTTGTAATTTTGTGTGTTTATAAGTGCCCATGTAGGCTTATGTGAAATAAAAAGATTTTAATTTTTTTAATTTTAACGTATAGGAAAACAAATGTTTCCTTATAAACATAATGACTGCTTCTCTTTCTTGATTAAAATTTAAAACAATTTCGTCCCCCATGACTATCTTTCTCTCAGTTAAATTACACAGTTAACATGGTCTTAGCATTCTGCTAGCGGATGTTTGATTAGTAGTCTCGATCGCATCTACATAGTCAATTTCAATTAAGTCCATTAATTGTTGAATCGTTTCAAACTAAGTGCTTTGTGGCTTCCGCTAAATCTACGTATCAGTGTAAGCGGCTTGTTCTTACTCGGCGTTACTGTATTACGTCATGGATCAATCGTAACGATGCTTTAATGAATCCATGGTTGATCAAAACTCATTAAAAAACTAGAAACAAAGGTGCTCGTACTTGGGCTTACGGTCTAAGGTCGATTAAGTTACCAGAAAAGTACTGTTTTTTCTCTTGAAGTCGGAACTCATCAACTGACTTCCCCTACTCTATTGTGGAGCTAAAGGATGTGTCAGGCTTTTACAGACTAAAACCCGCCTGTGTACTCTTTGCGTTCCAGAACCATGGTAACCGTTTTTACCATTTCCGCAGACAAGAAACCTATTTGATGTATAGATCCACAAATAAGTATAATTGCAGATTTTTTTTTACTATTATTATTATAGGCTCACACTTAATCACTATCTCACCTGATGACCAGCGATGACAAGGTCGATGGTTTTTTTTTTTTATGGTAGGTGAAAATCATCGAATGACGAAACCCGCTCTGACAAGGTTGATGGTGGAACACATTTGCCTAGAAGTAACCTATTTACTCTTGACTTCAAGACCTAGCAGAAGTTTGTCATTTGCTGTTAGAAACTGCTATTTATACCAGCTCATTCAAGCCCTTCCTTTTTTTAGAAAAAAATAATTACTATAATGCATGGAAAAGGATTCATTTGAGTAACGAGGTGATGGTACACCAATCAAAAAAGAACAAAGAAAAAGAGGATTCTCTAAAAATCAATATCACCTGTAAAATAATTTTCTTTTTGCGTTGTATCATGTGTGGTGTATAGAAAATAAATTATTTCATATCACAAATAACTTAATATATCTTCAGCAACCACCATAAAAGGTTTTTTTTAGTTGGGAAATCATTAGAAAACTCCCGCTTTGGGTAAAGCGGGTGGGACACAACCCATTAGTATTCATTAAACTAGTATTTTAGTCAGTACAACAAGCTGCCGTACTCCGCCCTAGAGTGAAAGTAATCATCAGACGATTTTCCGCCTCAAAAAAATCTCTTATTAGGTTAAATAAACGTGAATTTCGAGACGGTCTAAATCTATTCGATTTCCCGACATCTTCCCGACGGCTTGTGTTCTGTACAGATAAACTCGAATAACACCACAACATGTAATGACGATCGGATCCGAGGAAGAGACAATCAAGATCGCTTCAACAAACCCACACTGATACAAATCTCATTTCCGAACAAAATCCGCCACATTTCTTCCAGAAGCGAAGAGTCGAGTGTCGACATGTCTGCATTACTTACAGGAAGAATAAACTCTATATTCTACTGGGACATTTATTTGAGTCTGTTTCCTGATAGCTACAACCTGGGGATCTTTAGTCAAGAGAGAATAGGTAACTCTTATGTAAGCGCGCTCTATCGTCGACCACTTAGTCCCTTTCCATTGTGATATAGTGGTCAAGCGCGATCCTGTACATTAAAAAAAAATAACTCTGTGTCTCTGTCCAAGTGAAAGGATTGCATTTGCCACGGCGGGGTCAAAGCCTATTTCCGGATTTAATCCAAAAGTGAGACATTGTGACATAATTATAATATTGTAGGCAAAAATATGCAAATGATATTGATGTATCTGTGCGCTAGAGCTAGTGGCCGAGCACCAGGTTCTAAGTTTGAAACCTATTTTTAGTGTTTAAATGTATTTTGGAGTACTTGTTTTATAATCTTTTTCTGAGAATGACGAGATCATGTCAGTATACATCAAAATAGTTTTTAACTACTATTTTGATGTAGGTATACTTGATCTCGTTTTTTACGTAGAGTTGTATAAAAAAACTCCGTGTGTTAAAGATCGAAGTTGTTGATGAGACTGCGTATATTATGTGAATAATACCTACGTACCTCCTTATGAATTTTAAAAGCATTTTTGAACGAACAATAAGATGTCAAGTCATAATTTTATGTTTTTTTTTTTCTATAAATCTGGCTGGCGGTTGAAATGTCGTATTGAACTACAATGTGATATTGTGTCATTATAGATAAACACAATAGTCCAAGCTCAAACAGTTATTTTTATGTTTATTATCTAATGCAGAAATGTATTTCCAGTGTTTATTATCAATACATAAGGCAACGCATGTTATGTTACTTGACCAAGATTTACATTAGTGGCAACATTAAAGGTTTATTTTGTCAAAAGTCATAAAGTCAATCTGCCAAAAAAAAAACTAAGCCAATAAGAAATCTTGTCAATCCAGGTACCAATTATGATGAATTTTGGCGATCCTTATGCTGGTCATTATTTTGATTTGATAAAACTTTGTCAATTACTTCGCTAATATAATTATAGTAATTGACTAATATTTAATATTTATTTAATCAAAGAAAAATAAATTAGGATTAAATAATAAAGTAACTTTAAAATTACATATATACACATAAATAAAAAAAAATACGAAATAATAAAAAAATACTTCGCTGATATATGTCATGGTAGCTTATGTAGACACTTAATAATTTCATCAACAATTTTCCTCACCGTTATTCTTTTAATTACAAACGGATCCCACCATTCAGCTTCCATCACACGTGTTTTAAATAGCCTGACGATGACCGTTTAATAAGCTTATTTAATCGCTGAATATAAACAGCTTTTAAATTATTAAAACAGCCCTTGATGTTGAATGGCGGTCGGCGCGAAACATATTGACATCAATATTGTGGTTCACACCAATTTACACGCGCATCCGCCGCAAACACTATCAATAATATGCGTGGACGGAATATTAACGTAATTAAGACATTATAGTATTATTTAGCACTCTCGTAGCAGCTTTTCAAATACGTTGCACTTCCGTACGTAGGCTTTGAAGTAGTTATTAGACTAATGATGACCACATACCGATTTCGAAGACTTCATAATAAGCTCACTTATGTAGCTACGTTACAAGATTGCAATGGATTTAAAGACGCACTATGAGTTCACAGAATTTGAGTAAAGGCACCAAGAAAAAAAAGTTTTTAAGTAAAGTTGTTTTCCCAGTTTTGTTTACGATAGCGTAGCATTTCGTAGATACTTTGTGCTACGTTTCCGTAGCACTTTTATAGTCGCACTACAAAAACGTAGCACATTCGTAGCCGTGCTACAAAAACGTAGCGGTTTCGTAGACTTGCTACGAAAACGTAGCACCGTTGTAGTTACGCTTGAAAAGCGTAGCACATTCGTTAATGCGCTACGAATCCGTAGCGCTTTCGTAAACGTTTTAATACTTGTCCAATTCGATTTAGTGTTATGATTTGCAAAACGATGACAATTACGAAAGTTCATGGGCTTGCATGTTTTATTTAATTTTTTTTCTGTAACTCGTTCGTAATTTGCTACAAAAACACAAATTTTACAAAGATTTTAAATATCTCTACAATTTGTTCCGGTTGTAAATGGTTACGTGAAAGTTAATTTACTCTAGCCGAAGTTGACCCGGAGATGGGTTAAAAATTCCGCAAAGCTGTACTGGCTGTCATTTGAAAATCTTTGATACTCGTTACGGGTATTCAAAAGTTCAACGTAGTCTTACTAAAGGGAAACCGCACTACCCACTAACTGGATTTTTCTTTTATTTCAAATGCGCAATTCCTCCATGTAAAATAATATGTATTATTTACTACACGGTTTTCGCAGTGTTCAAGATATCGGCTGCTACACTTCGTGTTGCAGGTTCGTTTCCTGCACGGGGCGAATATTTGTAAGTTTATAGATATTT
This sequence comes from Mythimna loreyi, assembly GCA_029852875.1. NCBI lineage: Eukaryota > Metazoa > Arthropoda > Insecta > Lepidoptera > Noctuidae > Mythimna > Mythimna loreyi. The sequence goes on from CM056780.1 coordinate 9,604,814, forward strand.
ATTTAGCATTTAGGTGTCTTGTGAGTTTCCATGATTGTGAGTACACTCATGATTCAAGAGTGGGGGACAAAACTATTAAAAATAAACTGTGATCACAGAAGATGAAGATGTATGTGAGCAGGCAGAGATCCGACTTCATCATAGTTAAGAAAAGGCTAGGTATATGATCTCACAAAACGTAAAACTTAGTAAATTAGTTTTTTTTTATTTATAATTCAACACGACGTTTCTTTAGACCGTATGCCAACATCATCTTTTACTGTAGAATTGTATACCACATCAAAAAAGGGAGAAAATTCATTACTAAACAGAGGTGTATTTCTACAAAAATGTGTATCACGCGCGCCATAACATTTACCTAAAGTAACATACTTGTGAACAAAGTAGCTGCTTATTGTCCGACGCACATTGTCGCCTTCCGCAGAGATCTCAAGCGGCGTTAAATTTAATACATCCCCGGCGCGTGCTATACGTGTAATAAGGTATAAGTATAGCATCACATTCTTGTATAAATATCCGCCGTCGGTATTGTTTTAAGTAAATTCTCTTTTGGATGACCGGATTTTTCAACTAGGTCATCCCTTAAAATTAGATGGTGGACGCGAGTGAGGGTCCCTCATGAGCACACGGCTGCTCTAATGCTCACAAAGATAGCTCAGATCGATATCTCAATATGGGCCGTCTGCTCGGAACAGTGCAAATAGCGAGTTGACAAGGGAAAAGATAAAACTTCTAAGTAAACTGCGGAGCACTTTGATGTCGGCTATACATAAACAGCGATGCGTGAACAAGGCGATATTTCCAACGTCAAGTTGCCCCTAATACCGAAGTACACCGAAAGGAACTCATAAAAAGGTTCCAGGAAAATATTTGTTAAAAACGGCGAGCGCGGCGCGCCGCTTACCCGCCGTGATTAAGGAACAGGTATCTGATGTTTTCCTTCCTGCGACCCACCTCTCACCCGTACTACCACATAAACGTTTCTCCCCACTAACATCATTTATTAGAAACGGGTAACAAACTATAGCTAGCTACTTTCACGAAAACTTAGACTTGGTTATAGCTGAAGTCTGATACACTTAGTAAATTATTTTATTACACTAATATTATAAAAGCAAAAGTTTGTGTGTATATTTGTATATATTGTCTATGTTATGTGTATATATTCGAGATCAACGGCTGAAAAAAATTGGATGTAATTTGCCACACGGGTAGACCATAGCACATGTACTTTTTATCCGACTTCAAAAAAATAATATTTTGTATTCGGTTGTATTGTTTTTATGGTTGGTTATTTCCGAACTCTGTCATTTATCAACCGATTTTCAAAATCCAATTTATATTTAAAGGATATGCTTCCAGATTAGTCCTATTCTTTCCAAAATCTAGTTCCGATAAGTCCATGAAGAATTGAGGGGACTCCTTAAATATTTTATTTATAATTATATATTTCGTACTGACAGAAGAAATAGGGTGCATATGGGGCCCCATTACGACCTTCGGGGCCCAAGTCAACCTCCCCTGCAAGTTGGGGCACCTGCCGATCAGCGGATGAGGCTCTGGCGCTGGCTTTCCCTCTTAGGGTTGGGAGGTCGGACGGCAGTCGCTCCCGTAAAGGCCACAAATAGCCAATAAACATGGACGGTTTAAGAAAGTTTGTTGCCACGGATAGGGCGCCGCCGCAAAACGGCGCGCAGGAGATTCGCCCGACTCCTGTGGCAAGTGGGCAAGGGCTACCGTGTCTGGGGCGAACACGGATAAAGACGCGAGCCCCAACCCGGAAACTCCGCTTCGCCAGCCTGAACATTGGCACGCTGACCGGACGCGCGAGGGAGTTAGCCGACTTACTTCTCAGGCGAAGGGTGGCCGTGGCATTCCTGCAGGAGACTCGGTGGAAAGGCCGCAGGTCCCGGCTCATCGGGAATGGCTACAAATTAATCTACACGGGTGCAGCCGGTGGGGAGAACGGGGTGGCCGTTGTACTCTCCGAGGAGTTTCAAGACGCAGTCCTGGAGGTGAAACGCTACAGCGACCGGCTTATGGTCGTAGGTGTGCTTATCGACGGGGTTATAACCCACTTGATAAGTGCCTACGCGCCTCAGGTCGGTTGCAGCGACGCTGAAAAGGCTGCGTTCTGGGATCAACTCGGTGGGGTGCTTCGTGGCATCCCGCTGTCACAGGGAATCGTTCTGGGTGGTGATCTGAACGGTCATGTGGGTGACAGGTGCAAGGACTTTGAGCATGTTCACGGTGGCTTTGGATACGGTAGCCGTAACGCTGAAGGGGAGACTATCCTCCAAACGTGTGCGGCTGCCGGCCTTGCCATCGTGAACACGTATTTCAAAAAGAAATCCGAACACCTGATTACCTACAGGAGCGGGGGGTACGCTACCCAAATCGATTTCTTACTCACACGGAGGCACCTTATCAGTAGGGTGGCCAACTGCAAGGTCATACCCGGCGAGAGTCTCACTGCACAACATCGTCTCCTTGTCATGGACTTGCGCGTCAAACCTAGGGTCAAGTTTGATGAGCGCCAACAACGCCGAATACGGTGGTGGCGAATGGATGCAGCCACGTCCCAGTCGTTCGCGTCGGCCATCGGCGATAAGTGCGATGGTACCGATGGCGAACCTGTGCAAAGCCACTGGGACAGGATTCAGGCTGCCATCACCGAGGCGGCAAAGTCGGTGCTCGGCTTGTCCAGGGGCGGCCGCAAGTGTGACAAGGAAACTTGGTGGTGGGATGACACAGTCCAGAGGGAGATCAGAGAGAAGAAAGCTCTCTTCAAAACGTGGCAAGCTTCCAAATCTCCCGAAGACCGCGACGCATACAGAGCTGCTAAACGTGCCGCCAAGAGGGCCGTAGCCAGAGCCAGACGAGACCACTTACAGCCACTTTATGATAAGTTGGAATCGTCTGAGGGGCAGAAGCTCATTTATAAGTTGGCACGTTCCAGGGTCAAAGCGGCACTGGATATCACTAAGTGCCGCTGTGTAAGAGACCCTGACGGCAATCTGATATGCGAAGACCTCGCGGTGAAGGAGAGATGGCGCTCGTACTTCCACGAGCTGCTGAACAAGCAGCACAAAGAGGTGCTGTCTCCGGTTCTCCCTCCAAATCAGGGACTTGTACCCCTGGTTACGCCTGAAGAAGTACATGTGGCTCTTCGCCGCATGAAGAACCGGAAAGCTGTCGGTGCCGATGGAGTCCCCATTGAAGCCTGGAAGGCGATGGGTCCTCGTGGTGTGGGCATCTTAACCCACCTATTTAACCGCATGCTCCTCACCGGAAAGATCCCGAGTCAATGGAGACTGAGTATTATCACTCCAGTCTTCAAAGGCAAGGGATCAGTGCAGGAGTGTGGCGACTACCGGGGGATTAAGGTTATGTCCCACACCATGAAGCTCTTCGAGCGGGTGATTGACTCTCGGATCCGACAGGAGTGCACCGTCTCGGGGTGTCAATATGGGTTTCGACCAGGCCATGGCGCCATGGATCCCATCTTTGCCCTAAGGGTTACCATGGAGGGATACAGATCAAAGAATACGCCTCTGCACCTCTTGTTCCTTGACATGCAGAAGGCCTTCGACTGTGTCCCCCGTGAGGTGATCTGGTGGGCGCTGAGATCCAAAGGAGTGCCCGAGACCTATGTTGACATCATCCGAGATATGTACCGAGACTCCGGTTCTGTGGTTCGGACCGCTGTTGGCGATACGAAACCCTTCCCCATCACCGTCGGAGTTCACCAGGGTTCTGTCCTTAGTCCGTTTCTGTTCAGTGTGGTGCTGGACGTCCTGTCCTCCAACATCAGGGACTTACACGAGCAGCCGCCATGGCTGCTCATGTATGCAGACGACATCGCGCTGGCGGACTCGGACAGTGGGCGCTTGGTTCGACGTGTGACAGCGTGGAAGGAATCGCTGGAAAACGGCGGTCTGAAAATTAATGCGGCGAAGACCGAGTACTTGGCCTGTAACACAACAAACGCTGCTCCTGTTCGCATTGGCGAAGACACAGTCGAGCGCACGGAACAGGTCAGGTACTTGGGATCGGTGCTCCACGAGTCCGGGGACGTCGATTGCGACGTCGAGTCACGTATCTCGGCGGCCTGGGCGAAATGGCGTGAGGTGGCGGGGGTTATCTGTGACCCCAAAATGCCGGTTAGGCTCAAAGGACAGGTCTATAAGACCATCATTAGGCCTGTCCTTTTGTATGGCAGTGAAGCGTGGCCTGTACTTGAGCGGCACAAGCAGAGCCTGCGTGTCACGGAAATGAATATGCTGCGCTGGATGTCGGGAGTGTCGCGGAAAGACCGCATTAAAAGCTCCCGCATCCGGGGCAGCCTTCAGGTCCGTGACATAGCGGATAAACTGCAGGAGGGTCGCCTACGCTGGTATGGCCACGTTTTACGAAAACCGGCAGACTACGTGGGTAACAGATGCCTCGCCATGCCGCCTCCGCCGGGACCCGGAAAACGAGGAAGGCCTAAGAGGCGTTGGATCGACGTCGTAAGAGACGATATGCGTGTCAATGGGCTTACGGCAAAGGACGCGAAAGACCGAGCGAAGTGGAGGAGTTTGAGTTGGAAAGCGGACCCCGGGCACCGAGGTGAAAGCCAAGGAAGCAACCGGGACTAACGCTGAGATGATGATGATGATGACTGACAGAAGAAATCATTGGTTGAATAAAACCATAAATAGCCAACGGAAAATATCTATGTTTATGTGTAATTTATGTGTAATTTTGTCATAGTTGCTAATCTTAGCAACTATGACAAAATTCGGAACAACGTTTTTAAGGTTCCGTACATCAAAAATAAAAAATGGAACCCTTATAAAATCGTTATCCGTCTGTCTATCAGTCTTTCAAGACCCCTTATCTCGGGAACGCATGGTAGTATCGATTTGAAATTGAAACCATACACTCAAATTTGCGATCTTTCGAAGCTGTGAATAAAATCTTTTAACGAACGGGAAAGGAAGATACAGCCGTTTATGTCGCAAAAATTTGTACTTCAAAACCCTCAAGGGAGTCAAAATTCATAAGGTTCTTTCCATTGACCTAAGATCCTGAAATCTGGCATGTAGCAGTATTTTTTTTATTTTTTATAGGTAAAATTCTGGAAACTGTTAATTTGTAGTTCTTTTATGTCTAAACTCAATTCGGAAATTAAACTGTTTTTATAGCTAAATTTATACGAAACCCTTAATGCGCCAGTCCGATTCGCACTTGCCCGGATGAAATACACGGTGGCAGTTTTTCAAGGCATGGAGTGTAACTCCTAAGCAAACCAAATCAAATAAATGTAAAAATATCGCTAAAATAAGTCCAGATAACGTTGACATTTAAAAAACACACACACACACTAATAAACGAAGTTTGTGTCTATGTTTATTACCTTTGCAGCGTGAAGAAGTATCAGACAGACACACACCCCCAAACATTCGCCTCTATAGTATGAGTATGATTTAAACTCCACTATAAAAATGCTACATTATACGATTCATTGACCGTCAAAAGAACTTGATTAATTTATACTCTTAACATGTGTTTTATTAAATTAAACAGTCCGGTTTACATGTAAGGATGTAGATGTTCCAACTAACGGTTTTTAATTACAGACAGGTCAGTACGCACGACTGACTTGCTTCACACGTAGACAAATCACGTGACAGGTATTGTATTTGCTATATATTTGGTACCTAGCGTTTGACTTAAACGCTAACAGAAAGGTCGTTTTAGGTCTGTAAAAATAATTTTTCAATACACTTCCTCGAAAACTGCCTCTTATCGCACTCCTATTAGGTTCAATATAGCATGTATATCACCCAAGTGCTTTTTTGAGTTTATCACAACAAGGGCTTTTTTATTCCTTCCTTATTTGCACGGTCACGGGTGATTATTTTGTTTTACTTAGTTTATCGAATCAGGCGCGAGGCGTCCCCCAGAGTCGCTGGACGACCCCACGAAATTAGAAATTGACCAGAGCAGATTTGAATACTATACTTATATATTTCTTAAATTTCTACTGTATGTTTGAGATATGATTAATTTTTTTTTCTTTCTTTCTTTATTTCACAAGTCGTAAGTGTATTGAAAAACGTCGTTTGACACACGTGCAGATTTGTCATTGCAGCCCTCGGCTCCATAACACACTCGCCTACGGCTCGTGCGAATTTCGCCTCGGTCGCAATGACAAACTTCCTGCACTTGTATCAAAATGTACTATTTCTAATGTATGGTAATGACAGCCTGTCACTACCTACTATATATTTATTTACTATATATACTACCTACCTACTGCTAATGTCATTACTAGGTATATGTTTTGAACCCATCGTTTGAAACTTTGTTTGCAAACATTTATTGTTATACGTTTTTTAGGGATAATGATTTTTTAGAGTTTGATTTGATTTCTTCGATATTTTTACCTTGACATTGGCATAATCATCGGATGTTCGTTGATGGAGCTATACACATTTAAAAAAAGAAGAAGAACCCATAGTTTAGCGGGAACACTAACAGAAAAGTCAGCTGCAGTTCGATTCATAGCGTTACCGTCAAGTGATATTATTGAGTCAAATACAACACGAAATAGACGCAGCCAGTTTAGTAGATTAAATCAAGTGCATAAAATAAATAAACATTGATTCTGTCTAACCATCCCATTTGTTGTAAATGGGATAGTTAGACAGAATCAATGTTTAGTTGTGACTCGCACGAGTCGCACAGCACAAAATAAAAAAAGAGATTAAAACTAACATTATAAAATTGACTGAGTGAGGCAAAAAATATACCCTACCTCTCTACATGTATTGGAAATATTTATAATCGAGTAAAATCTGATTCTAATAACAAAGATTCTTAATGACGTTTACTGTATTCACACTAATGAATGTGAGAAGTGAGCAGAAGTCTCGAAGTAAATAAATCCATTGTACCGTTTAACCACGGCTCGGGACTCAAGTGTCGTGCAAGGCCTTTCGCGGCCAGGTGACACGCTCCAGCGACGCAAGTCTCTGGGAACTCACTCGTTAACTATTAGCCAACACATTAAACTTGTCAAGTAATTCTATTATTCTGAGCGTTATGGCACAAACTGTTGTGGTTGTGGGCAATTATGATTTAGGAATGTTACGTACAAGATGAGCGATGACTAAGTTGTTTATACGTGTACAACCGAAGATATGAATTTCAACAGCTGATGAAATGAGACGAATATCTAGGTTTATAATTGTTTACTGTATATTGCTGGCTTATGCCACCGATTTCGCTCTCGAACAATTAAAAATATGTATATGTATATGCTCGTGTTACTCAGTGATAAAGTAGCAATCTACTGGTGAAAGAATTTTTAAAATCTGAATAGTAGTAGGTTTTGAGTTTATTCATGGAAACAAAAAAAAAAATCTACTACTAGTGGTGTCAGCGGGATCACCCGCGTGATTGTAGGTAATTGTCCCAAGGGCACAAACTCCCGAGAAAAATAATGCCTTTTTATATGGTTTATAAGTATAATATATGATTTACTTTTGTATTCGCCCTTTCTTCCTCTCTTTTATTGCACCAACCACTATTTTCTCTATATCACCCAAAGGTTTCAAATGCCTAAGGCTTTAAGTCCACCTCTATGCTTTAGTGTGCTTAAACATTTAATAAATAAATAAACAATGTCCGTCCGTGCGCCAAATTGTGTCATCAAAATAAAACAAAAACTATAAGAGCCATAACGAAAATAAGAAGACGAAAATGGAGATGGGCAGGACATATGATCAGAGGAGATTAATGAAGTAAGAAGTTCACACGGTGGTATCCTAGAAAAGACGCAAGGAAGAAAGGTAGACCAAAAAAAAGGTGTGACGATGACATTCGACAGGTTGCTGGAGTGATGTGGAACAGAGTAGACCAGGAAAGATCGGAATGGAAAAGGTTGTAGGAGGCCTTTGCCTACTGGCAAACAGATCTGCAGAATATGAAAAAATCTCAGATAGTAGAATAAGATCAGTATTAATGATTTTCCTAAATGAAAAATCTGAATAAATGTCTATATTATTATTATATATCCGTATGGCTATCATGACCTTAAGCCGTTCAAGCGTGACGAAGTAACAAAAGTGCACACAAACACACTTACAAACTTTCCCCTTAAATAGACGTTACAACAACATCTTTGGTATTTTTGTTTGGTACTTTATCATTTGCAAATAGCGAATAAACTATTATAAATAAGTGATATTTAGTTAGAAGTTTCTCTTAATCTATAAAATAAACCTCGTATTTATTTGAAGCCCAGTTAATCTGTCCACATTGGAATACAGAATTTCCAAATATCCGTGACCAATTTAATCAGATGTTTCGATACCCGCTCACCGGAAATGAGACCGAGTAACAGATAAAAATAAAGCTGCCGAGTTTAAATGGAAAATACCAAACTGTATCTGTTCGAAGTTTTACGCCGTTATCTTCAACGATTGTTACTACACTACAGTAAGTTCGTGCAACATATAGAAGTAAGTCCGATCGATCTAAGTACAGTTCATAACTAAAGTGCTGCTAGCTAGTCGCAAATATTTACATGATTGTATGTTACAGGAACATAAACATCAAATCGCGACGTACTTGTTTTACAAACTCTATATTACGCCCTCAAATCTATTCAATTTTATGCTTATGCTCCGACTCGCGAGTATTTCGTAGGAATAAAATAGGGGAACTTGAAAAGAATTGTGGCGGTAAATCTTTTTAGTGCAATAAAATTGAATGCTGACTGAATTGAGATGTAAAGTAGAGAAGTGTCCTGACGATGGCGGGCCGAAACTCACACGTGTGCGAGTTTATGAGCTCACCACCTAATGTGCTGCAATAAAATGTACAAATAGGCCATTGTTTTTATACTGATTTGCTTATTTTTATGTAAGTCTGTTGCACAATGTCGTGAAATGAGAAGTAACGATTCGTATGCAGGCTTATTAATATTTTTAGGGTTCCGACAGAACCAATATTGGATCACTTTGTTGTCCGTCGGTCTGTCTGTTAAGACCCCTTATCTTGAGAATGCGTAGAGTTAACTCAAGTCTACGGACCTTTCAATCTGTAGATAAATCAATCTTTTAAAATAACGGAAAAAAGACGGCCATTTATATCGCAAAACACGTTTCATTTCAATACTCAAAATTCAGAGGGTAGGTACATCCCATTAGGAAATTTGGCACGAAGCAAGGTCTCATGGCACAAATATGGGAAAAAATCTGAAACTTGAAAATTTGTAGAATACTTATATCACAAAAATAACTGTTTTAGGGATTCGTAAAAATCTTCGTAACTCAATTCGGGAATGGAACTATTTTCATAGGTCAATTTATCGGAATCTTAAGTGCGCGAGTCCAGCTCGCACTTGCCTAGTTTTTATTATAAAATAAACCTTAATAAGCGTATCGTTATGCGTTCTACTGACATTTTCTGCACAAGCCGCGACGCGTTAACGCGACGTTGAGTTTGATACAATAACGTATGTGTGACATACAGGGGTTACCTATTACTTCATCATATATACTACTCTACCAAATAAAAAATCAACTTTCTTTAAATATAAATTACTGAAAGAAAACAATTTAGATTCAAAAATAGACGGTAAGCGATGTACGTTTTATGTAACAGAATAAATACAGAGAGCGGATTATATTACGTTTGGCGTATAAGACGACGGATTTGATAATTAATGAACATAATGAAACCAATTTAGGTTAATCGCTTTGAGGAAGCGCGACTGAAAACAACGCATAACCGTAGACAGATTGCGGTGAAGAATGTTGGCTCTGCCGTCACGCCGAGCCCGCGACGCATTGCTGAGACGAGCTTGTGTTACCTTTACACAGACCTATTTATACTCAGCTATTTACGGTATAATATATATGTACATCGTCATGTAGATCCTACCTTATGTCAACGTATAATTAGACCTACTATAAATGAACGTGGACCTTTCGTGCGTTAGGCGTGAATATCACGTATAAAAAGACATAAAATTAAGGCTGAAAATATTCCACACAGGCTTCGTGACTTCATTAACAGTTTCGTTCATAATATGCACGATTGAAAACAACAGTTCAAATTGATAATCTGAATCACACAGCCATAAAAACAAACCACAACCAGCGTGAACAATAACTCTGTCTGAATCACAATGTGTGATGCGGTTATCTTTTATATGCCGTGAAAATAAATAAACAAAGTCCCCTACAGTGGCAGCCCTGATGCTAATTTATGTATTCACCACGCGCCGTCCAATTTAGTAATTTAAGCAAATTAGATAAAAAGCAAGCCTTTTTCCATCTAAACCGGTTACTTACGCACTCTTTGTTCGTGCCTGGGTGAGCTGGGAGCGATGTAAAGCTCAATATAAACGTCAAGTGCACCGCTTCAAGCCTTATTACAAAGTTATATAATTCCGAGATCAAAGTGACCAAATAAATCCTTTGATGGTCCGCGTATAGCTTATGGTACGCATATACCTTCACTTTGTAACGTAACTTTCTAGCTTATGGTGGTTTACAATACCTTTCTTTGATGGTTTGGAATAACAACGAAAAAATAGAACCTTTTATAATAGTACATTGTAATACAACGGATGAAAGTTAGTTATTTAGTCCCGAGAAATTTCTTGGCGACCGAGCGACAGCGAGGTCGCTAATAGTTCGAGGGACTAAATAACTCTTTAACCCGAGATAAACACTGTGCTTTTCATTACGAATACGAGGAAAATAAAAATAATAATAAAAACCTGAGTCATCGTCAAATGCCTCCGTATGTTTTTAGGTAGGTATATTTCTTTTGATTTAGGCCGTAAGCGGTTTTCTCCTCAAAGAATCTAGTGTTAAATTTATAACTGAAGCTGATGAACTTATCGTGTTATTACAAATTTCTTATAACAGAGATTTAGCAAAATGTAAACAAAAATCTACACCTCGAAAAAAAAATCAAGAAAGACCAAATTGGCCACAGATTACAGAGAGACTTTACCCGCCATTTTTTTTTTTAGTCGTCGTCTGGCTATTCAGTAAATATTTTTCATTTTATCATAGTAAAAATTGGTCAGGTCAACATTTTTCTCAAATATAATATTAGTTTTAATTAAATAGTTGAAAGTGAATTAAAATAAAGTCATTAAAAAAAGTATTCTTTAATTATTTCTATCTCTATGTCATTTTAATTGTACTGGCAGTATAAAAATTCGGGTCACGGTTCAATAGAAATGTCAAAATAGAACTAGTTTTTTTTTTATATTTGCCGTCTAAATATTAAAAAAACAACTGTCAGTTGTAAAGTAAAACTCCCTAGGGAGTAAAAGTACTTCTTCCAACCCTGTCCGCAGGCAACTTTACACCTACTTTCAGAGTATGAGTAATGAAAAAGCAATTATTTCCGTCATAGGTACCACGCTATCAACATAAATACTCCTTAAATTTTAATACATATTTACCTAACATAAAATAAATGCCTTTTTCAAAAAAGACAGACAGACGCGGAAGATTCACTTGATACTATAATGAAATTTCTACAAACAGGAAGTTGAAGATCCGGTTAGAATGCGACTTACTGTTTTGCGGAAGAAAACATCAACTCCAGGGGAAATTAAGAAGCCATCCAATGTGAGCGATGCCGCGGGGAAAGATAATATTGTCAGAGGAAAGAAGCCTGTAGGTATGTTTTGACAATGTGTTAGCGTTAGGTACTTTAGGAAAGGAATAGGCGTGAATGGGACATAGCAAGTTAAATCGGATGATCGGTTACGTTGTTCATTCTATGTTATATACTCGCTTCTGCCAGCGGTTTCACCCGCAAAACTCTTGATTTGAAAATACTTTGACCCTACATAATTAGTTAAAGAATTTTCTGAATCGATTTAGTAGCTCATATAAATTTTACCTCTTTATAATATTAGTCGGTACAGATCACTAGTACAGATAATGTAATTGGTGTTATTAAATAAAATTTCAAAAAAGGACGGACGCTAATTAGGTATTTTTATATCGTCTATTACAAGGTTTCCCAACCTTTAGGTCTTCGAGCGTGTCCCAAGGGATCCCCGGAAGCTTCACATATAAAAACATTTCTTCTTTCTTGTTCCTTGTCGTTTCCATAAATCTTAATATTTCCAAAATTATTATCAAGGGGTCCGTGACAGTGATCGTTAATTTACAGAAGGGGCCACGGTTAAAAAAGGGTTGGGAAAGGCTGGTTTATAAAAATATCCATTTTCGGTAGAAGGTTTAGGTACGGATCACCATAACTATATGATAAAGACATCGTCAGAAGAATTTGTGTAAATCTACAAACAGACAAACATGCACGCATACAGATCGCAAAAAGTTTTAACTACTTATGTTATGAAGTTATTAGACCCAACAAACGTGAAGTGTGGGTGTGGATGACACAAACATGAACATGATGGCAAAATAATGATGCAACTTGAACGTAGTAAAAAGTAGTGGAAAACAACAATCAAAGTTCTGTGTCAACCATGTTATCTCTTATTCTCTTTGATTCTGATTTGGTACTACATTAATTTAGGTGTTGTGGCTAGTACTCATTGCAGAGTATAGTTGTCGAATGTACTAATGTTGACATCACATATATGTATTATCGTCTACGTAAAACAATCACTAAAGCTTGAAATCTAAACAAAAATAAAACGAGATGAATGAGTAAACTATATTATGATAACATCACTTTAACATACATCAATGTTACATAAATCACAGGTACAAACCGAACACTACGTTATGCAGTTGAAATGACATAATACGAGCACTACAAACAAATCAGCGTGAAGACGGTCCCTAGCGGACCGCGGCGAGATCATGCGGGAGAGGGCCGGAGGATGCAAGCGGCGAGAGCGCGGGCAGCGGCGCGTCGCCGGCCGAGCAAACAACACGTACGTGGGCGTGCGGCGAGGTGATCGCGCGGCACAGGCAGGCGTGCGCCGCCGGCGCCACCTGGTAGTCCATGTAGTTCCCGTAGCCCATGTGGTCGCACGTGCACTGACAGGTCTCGATGTGCCGACGCAACTCTAGCTCCAGCTCCCACGGCGGCTCCATGAGCGCGTCGAGGCGGGCGGGCGCGCGCCGCGGCGTGCCCGCGCCTCCGCGCGCTGCGAATGCGGCCCCGGGCCGGGCGCGGGCCGCACCTGCGCGACGCCACCTGCCTCCCCGCCCCCCGCCTGGCGCGCTCCACCATACACTGGCTAGCGCGCGGAGGCGCCGGCGACGCGGCCCTCGCAGCAAGCTCGGGGCCCTACCCCCGGAGAGCGGCGAACCGCGGCTCGCGCGGACTGTCTCGTGTCGGCGCGCATAGCGTGGCGGCCGCCTGCCGGCTGGGGAATGCCGCGCCGCGAGCTCGGCCGGGCGCGAGACCCGGGCGGCCGGGCCGCGCCGGCGCCCCGAGCTCCACGTGACGGCCCCCCCCGGCCCGGCCGCGCGCCCGTAAGCCCGAGCGCTGCGACTCCCACCGCCGGACACGTCTTTCAGATGCACAATCGTCAACCATCAATTAACTCTGCGACGTAGGTACATTTCACGGAAATTGAATTGCAGATTAAAAGGAAAACCGACTCGCAGTCTCAAACATCGGAAACCTGATTCACTGAATTAGCGGAATATAGTTTTCAAAAGCGTTTGCGAGCTGAAATGTTTTCAGCAATACTTATAAATGTTTGGAAATCGTTTGGAATTTATCGGGGTCGAGCAGATATTGAATGGGTTTAGTTGGAAGTATTAAGGTATTCCCAGCTTTTGGCTGTGGGCAAACTTTTGTGAACTATGTAAGGTAGGGCAAACATAGCTGAAGATATGAGAAACAAACCGGGTCGAGGGTGGTCTTTCAGGCCAGCAGTGTGTCAGCTACCCAAAACTGTTTCCTCAGAGTACCGTTAGAAACAACTGTAGAACTTTAGTTTTAGCAAATACATTAACTATAGACCTAATGGCACTGCTCTGCTCTATATATTCAGTAGTGAGGGGTCGTTGCAAGTCATGCTTGGAGACATTTTCCAATAACACTTGAATCTATCATTCTCTACTTTTTTTTGTAAGTATACCGGGATCGGCCTTTATTCTTAGTCAATTTGGTTGACTGGTCCCTAACATTTAAATAAGCTAGAAAAAAGCATTAAACTGAATAACAAAAATCTACGAAGAGCAAGAATAAGTAAATTTACTTGGAAATCGCGTAGACCTATATGTACCTAGTTCATAATATGTTTAAAATGAAGTGTTATCTGGCAGTTTACGTTTGAATGCGGTTCGAAAGTTAAATGTGAATCTCGTGTTGCGGTTTAGTTTCGAAGCGTTTGAAGCACGCAACTCAACGCTCCCACAAATCATGTTACAATTTCATAACTGAATTTAGTTTTATGGTGGAAAGCATTCACGTATGTTTTTTATTGTATATAACATATACGACAGCTCTCAGATAAAAACTTAGAGTAAGAGATTATTAATTGCATCATAGTGCTCTGCCTTTCAATACTTAGATTATTTTTATAACGGATGAAAATGGGGTTCAAAGCTAAGTACATAGTTACAATATAACTTAATACATATTTTAATAAAATGGTATCTTATGATTATAAGGCAATAATAAATAACTAAGAAAGCAAGTTTTGGTTATTTTCTAACGGTATACCAACCTCCACTAGATTTACCACGAGCTTCAAGATTGGAACTTGGCAGGGTGCCTGCGATCATCAGGAATTTGTAACAATATCGTTGAAACATATATGCTAAAGTCATTGACTTACATGTCACCTACACAAAGGAGGCCAATCACAAGTACATTCATCAACTATATTACGTACTATACTTATTTATACGCAAGGCTTAATTACTATCTGGTTGTGACACTACAGCATGTGCGTGTGACGATTCCTTATTATACACGTTATGTTCCAAACATATCGGGACGCCGTTATGTCAGGTTATAACGGTACAATACCATAACTATTAATACAGTGTACCTATTCTACAAGAATCTCAGGTACAGTCTCGACTGCACATATAAAATTCTCGGTAAGCAAGCACACTGATTTTAAGTGACCTCTGACTCTATTCTTAAAAGGAATTGTCGCGATAACTAAGTTATAACTTTTTTTAAATACAGTAGGTACCTGACTGGAGAGTCAATGCAAACAAAAAGTATGTTTGTCTAACGATCGTTGACTTAGAGCTGCTGAAAATATTATTAATAAAAAACATAATCTTTGTATCAAGAGCCCTTTCGCAATTGATAAGTTTTAATTATAAATTCAATACATTCCTCCCTCCCAATCTAGCTACAGTCGTCATCTCGGTAATCATTAATCATTCGTCTTGCGAACCCCGTTCGACTGAAGCATCATCTGTACAATTCTCAAGCATCGTAATTTTTATTAACGGAATTAGGACGCAGGTGGACTGGAGCTGAGAGGCTGCATGCGTGCGCAGCGGCCGCTGGCGGGGCCGCCGCCGAGCCCGCGCCGCGCGGCAGTCGGCATGAGGCGCGCGCGGAGCGTCACCGGCCCGCTGCGCCGGGCCCACCCGGCCTCGGGCGCCACCTGGAACGTCCAGGTACCTCCACGCTCCTCTACCCCACCTACCCCATCATCTACTAACTGACTACGTCCCGTGACACGTCTCTGTAACCTTAGGGGTCGGGGGACCCCTGGGGCTGCTAGGTTCTCAGTCAGTGTACTGTAATCACCTCGTGAAATGATTGCTGGAAGCTGGAACTCAACAGTTGGCCGAGGACTTGTTGCACGATGAACTCTGATCTTTGAATACATTAAAATGATTACCATCTACTTAAATATCGTTTAGAATAAGAATAACATTTCTATTCGCAGAAAACTAAAAATATAAATAAACATCGGTGTATAATCAGTCACAATGATTCATTTAGAATATATAGAAAATTATAAAATTAATTATGCAAATATGTTCATGGAGATAAACATTATATACTCAGTCATATATATTTATGTTTGGATCATAAAGTTAGTTGATTTGCCCGTTTACGACTATGTCCACTGATCACAACGGTACAATGGCTCCAATCTACATGTGGTTAATATACTAATATGAATACATATTTATTTGAGTGAATCGTGAGACTACGTCAACGTTGAATTTGTGTCGAGTACGTGACAGCCGCGCGAGAAACCCGCGCGCTCTCACATATTGTTTTCAGTTTCAGTACGCCAATACTTTTGCGCGAAGTGAAACCGAATATATTATGGCATATCAACTAGAATAGGTCAATGAAAACATGCACAACTTACAAAAAACTGATAAAATTAATCATGTACTCGAAATATAATAAAATAAAAGTAAAGTTTGATCCTAAAATCTGTATTCCTCTGTTCTCTTAAGCGAATTTGCATACTTACATTGTTTTGTTATGGTACGATGATTTATGAGATTGTCGACTTCGACGATCGTGGTTATGAGACGCTCATGTGTTATGTTTATGTGTCGTTTGCGTGTTCAGGTGGTGAAGGGCAAGATGAGCTCCACGTGTCTGTGGCACGCTTGTCGCGCGCTGTCGGCTGGCCTGCTGCTGATGCTACTGGGCGCCGCGATGGCGGTCATAGGTAATCATATTTTTCTTCAATGCTCTAAGTACGTCGTTGCCGAGGGCGATCCGTGAATGAGTCCCATTCATGACATACCTTTTATAACAATTACAGGTATAATAATGATATAATATTTTTTATGCGAAAGTTTTTGAGCGTGTATGTTTACATTTAATTACATAAGACGTTTTTACAATTTAATTGACGTCCCTGACTCCTGTGCTGGGTGATTAACCTGTGTTACTGAAGTCAATGCCCTCTCCTGGGAAAAACACAAAAAAAAAAAAACATAATGTTGTTAGTAAACCTGTAACGATGAGTGCGTCTGTACACTCTCAGTGTGTGCGAATAGCTCGCACTGTCCCATTACCCAGTGACAAAGTTGTAAAAGATAGACTGGCGCTCCATGAAGTACTGGTATTCAACTTCATCCGATTAGATGCATTAGGCGTAGCTGGTTGATATAGGAACCCTTTGAAACTAGGGGTAGCCCTACAGGGTTATAGCGCATATTATGTTGTAGTAAATTCCGCATTAAAAACTCCCGCATCCGGGGCAGCCTTCAGGTCCGTGACATAGCGGATAAACTGCAGGAGGGTCGCTTACGTTGGTATGGCCACGTTTTACGAAAACCGGCAGACTACATGGGTAACAGATTTATTTATTTATTGGCACACCAACAGCAATACATACAGGAATATCACGTAAAATAACACAAAAATAGTTTATACTGGTATGAAAGCCTATTACAGGCATGCACAGCTTACACTATAAATTCAGTTGAAAAAATTAACATACAAAATAAAATAAAAAAATGCACTCAAAAAATAAAAAGTAGACTAAAATTCTAAAATGGATTGTAGAAAAAATACCCGACTGCACACTAAAAAAAGAGTAAAACAAGCCCCACAATACAAATTTACTGAATATAATTTATAAATGTTGATGGAAAGCATCGCAGGCGGGGACCAACAGATGCCTCGCCCTGCCGCCTCCGCCGGGACCCGGGAAACGAGGAAGGCCTAAGAGGCGTTGGATCGACGTCGTAAGGGACGATATGCGTGCCAATGGGCTTACGGCAAAGGACGCAAAAGACCGAGCGAAGTGGAGGCGTGCTTGCAGGAAAGCGGACCCCGGGCACCGAGGCGAAAGCCAAGGTTGGCAACCGGGACTAATACCGCTAGGATGATGATGATGTTGTAGTAAATTATAATAGATCAACGCAGCCGAATATACCTCCTCAGTGCATTCCATGCCCTAACAGTATAATGACCTACAACCCCACACTAAAAAAAAATAACAAAACGTTTGTAAAGAGGTAAAGCACTTCTATACATATTTAAATCTTAACTAATAAATATTATAACTTAATAGGTAAAACGGTATGATTGATAAATTGATAAGATGAATGAATGAAAGAAGTAATGTATAATGTATTTTTGTAAGAACTTAATATCTATGAGTAATGTTTATGTGTCTAATTAGTTAATTTGTATTTAACTATTTATATGACATAATCTTTCATTGCATTGGTGAAGATGACGGAGAAGATGGCGAGGGTTAAATTAGTTTGCCCAGCTTCATAGGGGTGGCGAGATCGAAAAAGTTAGGATCCACTGCTCTAAGTAAATTATAGAAAGTAAAATGCCGCGCAATTTTTTTTTTGTAGTTTATGCAGAAAATAAATACTTACATTATAATAGAAATGGTGCAAAGGTACTGCTTATTTAAAAAAAATCTCAAGCAGACCTGCAAAAGTTTATATGATCATTTTGAACTTATTTATTTACCGTCGACGTTTTGAGTTAAAGTGTACGAAAACAAATAACAAGTTCGGCTGTGAGGGCGGAAAAGTTAAAGAATTGATTGAAATCAAGAGGTGAACTCCAAGTGAACTCATATGCAAACAATGTCAACAAAGCACGTTGTTTTTCCTTCTTATTTACATAGTATAAAGAAAATTGCATTTAGCACGACTGCTTTTATTAAAATAATAAATGCACATTTATTATTTTTATTACAGTTATAGTTGTGATATTTATTGCACCCTTCACATGTGGAAGGAACATGGTTAAAATAAACCTACGCCGTTACGTATGTAACGTACGTTCATGAATAGCTTTTTTAATTTCTATAAACTAGAGCTTATCTGAAATCGCACATGGTGGTACGCAGTGATGCAATCGTTGGTAGTGAGGTGTACTAGTTTATTAAGATCCCATTCACTCTAGCTTTGAAGACATCCAATTTTTAGCCGTTTCACAAACCTGCAGTAAAATGAATAGCGATGACCCGATTAGACCACGTTACTTTAAAGTGTTAATTGTGATCTCCTCAGGATGTAATTTTGTTTAATGCTAATGTGCATCTATCACGTCATGAATAATTAATTAAAATCATAATAGCATTTTAGGGTACCGTACCTCAAAAGGAAAAAATAGAAACCCTTATAGGACCTCTCTGTGGTCCATCAGTATGTCTATCTATCAAGACCTTCTAAGGAAAGCGTAAAGTTGAAATTAAAAATATATATTCAAGTTTGCAGTCCCTTGAAACTGTAAAATAAAGATACAGCCGTTACTGTCTTAAAAAGTACATTTCGACACTGAAGAGAATAAAAATTCATAGGGAACTTCTTGTTGACCTAGATCCTAAAATCCGACAAGAAGCAAGGTCTCTTAGCACAAATACAGATATAAATTTGCAAACTGTAAATTTGTAATTACATCGCAAAAAAAAACTTTGTTTGAATTCAATAAAATCTTCGAGATTCAAATTCCCGATTGGAATTGAACTATTTTCATAAGTTAGTTTGCACGGAATCTTTGGTTTGCGAGTCTGACTTGCATTTACCTACCCAGCTTTTTTATTAACGAAACAAAATATTATCTGTTTGCATTATAACAAAAATTAAAACAATTATAATTAACTAGCTGCTATCAGGGGCTTCGCCCTGGTGTGTTAGTTGAAAAATATACTACCTATGTTCTATTCCAGGACTTGGTCTAACCATGTGCCCAACATCCAAATCCCTTTAGCTTTTTCACCACGAAGGAGTAAAAATACACGTTCAAAAAATTTCGCATTATACTATACAATTAGTGTAAAAAAACAATCTGCTTGAACACTTCGACACCTTTCCATTGGTACCTTCTAAAATACAGTTTTATACAACCCACAGGTTGTAATGTTATGGTTATTGAAACAGTTGAATTGAAAGTAAAAGATTTGATTTATCATTTTTACCATCTTAATAAAATTCCTCCATAAGTAAAGGTCAGTTGTATGTATAACTAGCGACCCGTCCCGGCTTCGCACGGGTGGAATGTGACATTAAATGTATTGTATTATACATATAAACCATCGTCATGAATCACTCTATCTACTAAAAACACCGCATCAAAATCTGTTATGTAGTTTTAAAGATCTAAGCATACATAGGGACAGAACGACTTTGTTTTATACTATGTAATGATTACAACCTGTGGGTTGTATAAGACTGTATTTTAGAATGTACCTAATTTTTACAAAATCTTCTTAATGTAAAAAATCACCACATCTCCCCTTTTATAAAATCAGCCTGAGCGCGCATTGAGGAAATATTTTAATCATGTTGCAGGATTTAACATTCCATGTTCGTAAGAGTAATACGCATACTAAAAAAAGATGTATTACACATTTCCCACGTCAAGTTTTCAATAGATCCGTGTCTTTTTACCGCTGGAGGCGACGCGGCGTAACCCGTCAATAACAAAGAGGCATCGGCAGGGGTTGCAAACATACGTACATGTGTCGTTATACGTGCTGCGATGTATGTGTTGCGGTAGAGAGCGCTTCCTGCCGTACGTGACAGGTTCCGGCTGGAGCCCCGGTCTGCGGCGGCGGCCCTACTTATTGATGGAGCTTCATACAACCGTCCCAGCTATTGTTGTTGCTGCGATCCATTTTGTGATTAATGTACGCTTGCTATGTCTGTTTTTTTTTTTTACTGTCTGACAATGATATGGGAATAACTGGTATTTAGTTAATTTATGATGAACAAGGAAAACCCAACTACAAAGAACTAAAAAGAAAACGCAACTGTAAATAGAGACACTTTTGAATTTCTTTGTAAGTTTCCTGTCGAATATCAAGAAGTCGATATACATACAAAAGCTTGCTCTCGAATATCAAAAACTACAAAATTCAGAAGTTTTCTGTATTCTTCGAAACCGTTTATAAACTCGAATATCACAATCTCGAAAATACACAATTTTGCTCTAGAATATCCAAGACTTTGAAATACAAACGTTTATTCTCAAATATCAAAAACTTAAAACCTAAGAAATAAAACACAAAACATTGAAAGCATTGTAATAGCAACTCTGTAGTAGAAATCAACATTATAATAAGTCAATTATTACAATAATTACTCGAAGATAAACTTTATCACTGATACTTTAACTCTTCTAATCTTTTCTTACTAATATTATAAATGCGAAAGTTACGATGTTTGGATGTTTGTTAGTCAATCACGCCAAAACGGCTGGACGGATCTGGATGAAATTTGGCACAGGCATAGGATGCACTCCGGAATAAACATAGGCTACTTTTTATCCTGGAAACCCCAACCCCAATACCACGCGGGCAAAGCCGCGGGCAAAAGCTAGTAATTAAATATTTTGCAATAGAGATGATAAAGTTGGTTATCGGCTGTTCCAGGGTACTACGCGGACACGCTGTCGGTGGCGCAGGAGGTGCGCGGCAACGCCACGGTGTCGGTGAAGGACGAGGCGCGCGGCTTCCACCTCAACAACCTGTCCTACGCCGGACCCATCGTCATGGGCTTCGGAGGTAACCATACCTACTTTATTTTTGTTAATTGTTATAAACAAGTGCTTGACTGCAAACCCACCTGATGGTTAGCAGTGATGCAATCGTTGTGGGTGATTCGCATTAGTTTACTTGAACACTTAACAATGTAACTTGTGTAAGAAAATATATAATTATAATAGCAGTGCTGGTAGACCATGTCCTGCCCGAAAGCTAGCTTTTGACATAAAAACAAATTAAGAACTCGATTACAACTCATTTCAAACAAAATCAGTCAAGCAGTTTAGGATGTCATCTAACTTAGATGACAATCACAGGTCCAAAAAAAATAATTGTATTAATAATAAAAGGTAGAACTACACTGCGCATATGTGTGTCACAGACGCCGATCTGGGTGCGTCGGTCTAATGTAGTTCTAGCTATATTCTCGCGAAAATCTATTAAGTCCGGTTTTATAGGTATCAAATATGCGCTTTGTAAGATGATTTGAAACAATTGATCGATATAATTAATTTGTTTGTATTGCAAAATAAGACAATAGTTACTACGGTACACCGCTTCTACGGCGTAACAGTGCATGTTGCTACGGCGTAGCAGTGCCGCTGGTAGACGGACTACGCTGTGTAGCGACTATCTATACGGTCTTCATTGCTACGAATCGGACGGTATTCCATCTTCTAAACATTAATATTTCGCATTTTAATAAAGATTAATAATTACTATTATCAGGAAGGAAACCTAAAAATAATAATAATTTAATAACTAATACTTCCTGAGTGTACAACCATACAGAATACGTGTTTCCAACAAACAATCACAGCTTATGAATTTGTATAAAACATGTTTGATGTTTTTTTTTACTAATATATTAGGCTTAAAAAATCAGTAACATGTTGGAATGATACAACAGGATTCTTCATATAAATAGGTAAACATATAACCCACTCGACCATGGAAAATTCAAATAAATGTAAAATGGAATTTGATTGTAATAAAATTACTTATTGTTAAAGCATTTAAATTAATTATTAATTAGAAATTTTCATCTGAAACTGAGTCTGCTTTCCTGGATTTTTTTTTATAAGATCTGACTATCACATCGTAAAGAAACTGTGATTTCTGAAACTATGAAGTTCATTCTCGGAATAGTCAGTTAGGAAACAAAAACTTAATGAAGTTTAATTGTAAAAAAAAAATGTATTATATTACATTTTTTTTTAAGTGTAGTTTTTTTTAATAATTTTACAAAATCATTTAAAGGTTTCATCGTTGTGGCAGCATGCGTGATGACGTTCGAGGCTCGCGACAGTGCTGCCAAAGTTACACCGGCGCGGCCAACGGTACGTACCAGCATGAGTTCTAGAAACGGTGCCGATTTCTTATCGGTGCAGTCCGACGCAGCAACCAGCAACCAAGTACTAGTTATGACTGGTTTGTTGGTCCGAGGACCGAACCTGTCTTTAAGCACTATTTATTCTTTTGACACCTTGTAAACGATTCGGCAAATAGGTATGAGCTTAAAACAATCTTATATTTTGCCATATAATGCTAAAATATAAAGGAAAGTTATAGGCCCGGGCAATTAAAATCCAATTTAAACACCCAAGTTATCGAAATCAAAATTATTGCAAAGTTATTCTTCGTTAGTCGTTATTTGTTAGTCTTCATTGTAAGGCAAGCATTAAATTACCAATCAACCTGTATGCAGAATGTAGGTAACTATAAAATGTAATGAAATAATATTGTTACGCCGTAAAAATAGAACACGTCGTTTCTTCGACAAAGCTGAAAGTATCACCGAATAATTAAAACGCATTGCTAGTCGAAACGTCCAGAATAGAAGTACTTACCAGGGCCTAGCAAATTCTAGAAAAATCCGACACGTATAAGTAGGTACTCAATAATTCTGAGAACTTTTGTAGGTACTTAAGTAACTTGGTAAAGGAATTTGTACCTTCAGTCTTTTGCTATAGAGTCGAAATTCGTATGAGTCGTGGGGTCGAGTAGTTACCTACCGGTTGGTAATAAGAATAATTTATTGCTTCGCGGAAACGGTTTCTTTTGTTCTGGTGTGGCCTCGAACCTTCGGTATCTAGAATTTTCTTGGCTCTGAGTATAAATACGTGTTCGCTGGCCGGACGGGAGTCAGTTTGATTTCGACTGCGATCGAGTGCGAATATCCAAGTCAAGTGAAGAACGTTTTCATCCATACGACGACCTAAGCGATATTTCTACGGATCTCTAGAGTGCATTACGAAGTGGTTTATTGGCGATTGGACTAAATTGGTGTTTTGTTTGTGGAAAATAAATCTCTCTATTAGTAAACCGGCATTTGATTACTCACGTTCGTAACAACTGGTGTCAGAAGTGAGATGCCATTACTACAGAGGGACGACGAACAGCGACCACGAACAAGGAGACAAACGGAGATGGATGCTGCGCGTCACCGACTGGAGGAAGAAGATCCGGCTGGTGTCGGAGCAACGGCAGCTGCTGAGATGCCAACAGGACCAACTTCAGAAATGAGCCTCGCTGCGGTGTTGGCTGCCATGCAAGCTAGTATGGAAGCCGTTCGCCGCGAACAAGAAACCGCTCGCCGCGAACAAGAAACCGCTCGCCGCGAACAGGAAGCTAACCAGCGCCAGCTCCAGGACCTAATCGCGGCTAACCAGGAAGAAGCTCGCCGCGAACAGGAAGCCGCTCGCCGCGAACAGGAAGCCGCTCGCCGCGAACAGGAAGCCGCTCGCCGTGATCAAGAGGCTAAGCAGAACCTTATCCTCGAGAAAATCGATCACGGCCTCGTCACGCTGGGCGAGAAAGTAAAGAATCTCACCTTAGAGGTCAAGGAGGTTTCCGCCCGAACTGATACTTTGGAAACCCGAATAGATGGCCATGAAGATCGCCTGCTGGACATCAATAGAAAAATTGTCAAGCTGGAAGCACGCGAACCCATTGCCATTGGCTCATCAGCGCACACCCACTGTACGTCGGCCGCAAAGTTTGATGTGCCACGTTTTGACGGCACGTCGTCATGGACTGCCTTCAAATACCAATTCGAAACGTTGGTGAAGACAAACCGCTGGGATGATGAGCAGTCTTTCGCGGCGTTAACCTTAGCTCTACGTGGGGACGCCCTACTGGTCCTAGAGAACCTTCCTTCGGACGGTAGGACCTTGGAGCGTCTAATGGAAGGGTTAGACACCCGTTACGGTGACAAGCACCTCGAGCACGTATTCCGCGCGCAGCTTCGCGAGAGAACACAAAAGCCCAACGAGAGTCTCCAACAGTGGGGTGTCGAGGTTGAACGGCTGGTGCGGCGCGCATACGTGTCGATGACACCGGAGACCGTGGAAGTATATCTGGTGCAGGCATTCATCGACGGTCTACGGGATACTGAAGTAAGAGCTACGGTGCGACTTGGACACCACCAAACTCTGAAAAGTGCAATGGCTCACGCTTTGGAAGTGGAAGCCGTACGACAGGATTCACGCATGCACAGAGTTCGAGAAGTAGTGGTTTCGCCTTCAGTGCAGCCGCGTCACCGCGAAGGGATGGTTTCTTCTTCGGCAACGTCCCGCTATATTCCGACGTGTTACGGGTGCAGAGAAAAAGGGCACATTCGTACTGATTGTCCCAAGAGGAAGAGGGCAAGTGTGGACTCCGCAACCCAAGTTAACGAGAAGACGATAAAACTTAATGTCGCTAGGGCCGCGGGGTGCGTGCCGGTTGGTCAAGTAAAGGCCCCAGTCATCACTATCAATCAAGTCCACACCGGAAATAGTTTGACCATCGAAGGAACACTGAATGAACGTACTTGCAATTTCACCGTTGACACCGGGGCGTCACGGACTATTATAAGACCTGAGTTGCTGAAACGCACGATCTTGTGGCAAAGAAAGTCTCCATCCTGCCGACTTCAGACAGCAACCGGCCAGCCAGTCTCCGTCCTCGGTGATACAGATATAGAGTTAAAAATCGGTGATCAAGTGTACACCCATTCTGTTTTGATTGCGAATATTACCGATGATTGCATTCTGGGTCTGGACTTCTTGCAGAAGTACCGATGTGTTTTAGATATTGATAGGGGAGTATTGAAGTTCCCAGACCAAGAAGTGTTCCTGCGAGGAGTCAACACATGTAACCTCTATTGTGTGAAAGATACTACATTGGCTCCGAGAACAGAAACTTTAGTTGAAGTAAAATTTCCTAAGAAAATCAGGCAACAAAGATGCGTAATAGTTGAGGATACTGGCCGGCATCCGGAACTCATCACTGCGAGGACATTGGTAATGACGAAAGGGAAATCTAAAGTGCGAATTGTAAATCTTGGGAAAAAGGAGGTCCACTTGAAGAAAAACAGTGTTGTTGGGAGATGTGAAGAAGTGAAGTATCTCCGCCAAATCAACACATCTCCAGTGAAGCAGGACTCAACGAGAGATGAACCTGATCACATCCAGCAACTTCTGGAAAGTTCTAAGAAGAATTTATCGACCTCAGAACTACAGCAAGCCAGGGAATTTCTGCTACGGTTTCAGGATATTTTTGCAACGGGAAAGGACTGCGGAAGAACAGGTCTTGTCAAGCATGAAATAGACACAGGTGATGCTAGACCGATCAAACAGAGACCGCGCCGCATACCCTGGGCTAAAGAAACTGAAGTGGCAGAAATGGTAAAGGACATGGCTGATAGTGGAATAATTGAACCTTCTACGAGCCCATGGTCTTCTCCTGTCGTTCTTGTAAAGAAAAAGGACGGCAGTACAAGATTCTGTGTCGACTACAGAATGCTGAATAATGTCACGAAGAAGGACAGTTACCCCTTGCCGAGGATCGACGATACGCTGGATATGCTCAGTGGTATGAGGTGGTTTTCAACCATTGATTTGAAAAGTGGCTACTGGCAAGTGGAAATCAGCGAGAAGGATAAAGAAAAGACAGCGTTCAGTACGGGCATTGGCAATGGCCTGTGGCAATTTAACGTCATGCCTTTTGGGTTGTGCAATGCTCCAGCAACCTTTGAACGCCTCATGGAACGAGTCATGGTTGGTCTTCTTGGTGACGTCTGTCTAGTATATTTGGATGACGTCATTATAATGGGCCGCACTTTTAAGGAAAACCTAAGGAACATGGAAAAAGTGTTCACCAGAATACGAGGGGCTAACCTAAAACTAAGCCCAAAGAAGTGTGCCCTGTTCAAGAAGGAGGTCAGCTACCTAGGACATGTGATTTCCGCTGATGGAGTGAGAACCGACCCTGAGAAGATAAAGGCTGTGCAACAGTGGCCAGTTCCAAAGAATAAAACAGAAGTACGTGCATTTCTAGGGCTATGCACATACTACAGAAGGTTTGTTATGAGTTTTTCTGACATTGCAAAACCTCTACATCAACTGACTGAGGATAAAAGAGAATTTATCTGGGACAACAACTGTGAGTCAGCGTTCAACGAGCTGAAGCAGCGGCTATGTGAAGCACCTATACTGGGGTATCCGAGCAGAGATGGAAGATTTGTCGTTGACACAGATGCCAGCAATACGGGAATTGGTGGCGTATTGTCACAGGTGCAAGATGACCGACAGATCGTGATCGCTTACTTCAGTAAGGCACTTTCAAAGCCCGAGAGGAACTACTGTGTTACTCGACGAGAACTGCTGGCTGTAGTAAAAACCTTGCAGCACTTCCATAAGTACCTCATAGGAAGGCAGTTCACGTTAAGGACCGACCACGCTGCACTGAAATGGCTGCTACAGTTTAAAAACCCGGAGGGTCAAGTTGCAAGATGGCTCGAGCAGCTGCAGGAGTTCAATTTCGTGACGGAACATCGGAGTGGAAAAGGGCATAACAATGCTGATGCCCTGTCGCGACGTCCGTGTGATGAAGACTGCAGACATTGCCAGCAAAACGAAGCCAGAGAACACGTGAACTTGATTAGAACTGAAGGCAACTTCAAGAAATCCCAGGAAGAAGATGACGATATTCGACCGGTACTGGACTGGTTGCGTAGTGGAGCTAGGCCCCAGTGGAGTGAAGTATCGTCACTTAGTCCCGTCACAAAGAGCTACTGGGCGCAGTGGGACAGTTTAGTCCTGGAGAATGATGTGCTCTGTAGGAAATGGGAATCGAACGATGGCAAGGAGGTGACCACACAAGTGATAGTACCACGAAGTGAAGTGGTCCCCCTGCTACAGGAAATACACGATGGTGCTTCTGGTGGACATCTGGGGATCAAGAAGACTCTACTGAAAGTGAGACAGCGGTATTACTGGCTCAATTGTAGAGAGGACATAGAGCAATGGTGTCGGAAATGTACAGCGTGTGCATCTGTGAAAGGACCACAGACTAGAAGCAGGGGCAAGCTTCAGCTGTACAATGTGGGAGCCCCATGGGAACGCATTGCCATCGACGTTGCTGGACCATTTCCAATTACAAATGATGGAAACAAATACATAGTGGTGATCCAGGACTATTTCACAAAATGGCCAGAAGTCTTTGCCATTCCCAATCAGGAAGCGACGACAGTGGCGAAGAAGGTGGTTGAAGAAGTAGTGTGCCGATATGGCGCACCTTTGGAGATCCATTCCGATCAAGGCCGTAACTTTGAATCTGCGCTGTTCCAGGAGATGTGTACCCTTCTGGGGATTTACAAAACACGCACAACACCTGCGCATCCACAGTCGGACGGAATGGTGGAAAGATTTAACCAGACCCTGGAGAATCACCTGGCTAAGGTTGTCGATGACCATCAGAAGGACTGGGACCGGTATATTCCACTATTTCTGATGTCTTATCGATCGGCAGTGCACGATAGCACGGGATATACTCCAGCAAGAGTGAATTTCGGCAGAGAGATGAGACTTCCAGTCGATGCTATAACTGGCGTGCCACCTGACAAGACCAAGCCAGTTACGGACTATGTCAGTGACCTTCAAGATCAATTGGACGAAGTGCATAAACGAGTACGTGAGAATAGCATGAACACCAGCTCCAAAATGAAAACTAGGTACGACCGTAATGCCAACACCAAGGGATTTGAAGAAGGTGCACTAGTCTGGCTCCACAACCCGCTCCGACGAAAAGGGAAGTCGCCGAAACTTCAAGCTCGATGGGAGGGACCTTACACCGTGATGAAAAGGATTAACGACGTGACCTATCGCATCAAGAAAGGACTAAGAGGGAAGCCTAAGGTAGTCCACTTGGATAGACTGGCGCCGTACCGTGGATCTAATAATGCTCGGGACGAGCATGACTAAGAGGGGGGCACTGTTACGCCGTAAAAATAGAACACGTCGTTTCTTCGACAAAGCTGAAAGTATCACCGAATAATTAAAACGCATTGCTAGTCGAAACGTCCAGAATAGAAGTACTTACCAGGGCCTAGCAAATTCTAGAAAAATCCGACACGTATAAGTAGGTACTCAATAATTCTGAGAACTTTTGTAGGTACTTAAGTAACTTGGTAAAGGAATTTGTACCTTCAGTCTTTTGCTATAGAGTCGAAATTCGTATGAGTCGTGGGGTCGAGTAGTTACCTACCGGTTGGTAATAAGAATAATTTATTGCTTCGCGGAAACGGTTTCTTTTGTTCTGGTGTGGCCTCGAACCTTCGGTATCTAGAATTTTCTTGGCTCTGAGTATAAATACGTGTTCGCTGGCCGGACGGGAGTCAGTTTGATTTCGACTGCGATCGAGTGCGAATATCCAAGTCAAGTGAAGAACGTTTTCATCCATACGACGACCTAAGCGATATTTCTACGGATCTCTAGAGTGCATTACGAAGTGGTTTATTGGCGATTGGACTAAATTGGTGTTTTGTTTGTGGAAAATAAATCTCTCTATTAGTAAACCGGCATTTGATTACTCACGTTCGTAACAATATATAAATGTAAAAAGAATGATGTGAATGCCATAGGTAAATGCGAAGCTATCTTTTTATCCTAAATTTTTGCCTTTTTGACCCCTGTGATTGTACGATGCAGGCAATGCCACGTCCGATGGCTCGCCGCGGACCCGCGTGCGCGGCGGCGCGGCTGGACACGCTGGGCGTGTACCGGCTGCCGCACGCGCTGCCGCTGCCGCACGCGCTGCCGCTTGCGCCGCACCCGCACCGCCACCACCGGCCCAGTCATCACAGGTACAGACCTCACACGACACAACACTACTTGGTGCCGAATATGATGACAATAGCGGTCTTTGCCCCTATCTTATGGATATCGCAGAATAATAAAAGTAGACTAAAAATTTTAGCCCATTTTTTTTATACTACAATAAATTATATTGATGGGACAATAACCACTATTGCCATGTTAAATGCACCAATATCAAGTGTAGTTTGCCAAACCAAATGCTATAGCCGAATTTATTTTTTAAATTAGGGTTATTATTGTACACGGTCACCTAAATGAAAAGTGTGCTTACTTACTCAAGACTTAGCTTTCACTCAAAATAAGATAGTAAACATTATTTAAGATTGTTAACTGACCTGAGCCAACTATTAATTTATTATTTTATAAACAATCACGAAAAGTAAGCACGCTCCGTATGTAAGAGTAACAATGAGACAGACTGTAGACTCCCAGCCCCGTAGCTAGGCTATTTGTCGCTTCAACGCCTCAGCCACGTTCACTAAACGAATTCATGCCATTGCTTACCGTTCGGCGCCAACGGTGCGAGAACCACCACTCGTATTAGGCCCCTGGCTACAACGACTTTTGGTAGCGATGCTTTCGCGCGAAACATAAGCGCAAGACAGCATCGCTACAAACGGGCGTTAGTCGCAATTGCAACGAGCTACAGAAAAAATGACAACTCGCTACGAACGCGCTACAGCATCACAACTGTTTCGATGCGAACGCTCTACAACATTGCTATAAAAAGTCGCCGTGGGCAAGGCGCCTTCTTCGACATACATTCACGTTAAACGAATATAGAACTACAACGGCATGTGAGTATCGTGTACAGAGTAGCGCCCGATTTGTGAACTAGCACAAGTATAGTTACTGGAACCAAAATTCGCGTGGCCTGAACCACGCGAGAGAGTGATATACAGTCGCCACTGATTACTCAAACACACTTGACAAAAGATAGGACGATGATGAGGGCAGTCAGTGTATGTGACACAGAGTTGCTGGAGAGAGAGTGAAGATTCGCGCCCGGTTTGGGTCGGCGCCCGACCTGCATAGCGCGAGCGTGCGCGCGGCGCTGCCGGTGAGCGCGCTGCGGCGGCCGCTGCGCCGCTACGCGCTCTCCGTAGACGAGCCCCCGCAGTCAGCTGTTAGGTAAAGTCACATACATCACCAACACTATTGGTCATAAGCTTCATTTATTTTATCATTTCCGCTTAGTACCTTACCCTTCACAACCTAAGCTTGTATTATGTCTATCCTATTCTTTACTTGCAGTTATCAATTATCCGATTCTTGAAAATTTATAGATATATTTTTTCTATATTTCGAATAATAAAGAATATCTTAAGGTGGATCGTCGATGGGATGCGGGACCAGAAATTGCGTAATTTGAATAAGGAGTTTCATATGTTTTTACAATCAAACGATACTGCCACAAAGTTATTGCTAACTTCGTAAGTTTTTAAAGTTATAAACTATCACAGCCAATTTCACATTATGATTGCATGGTCTACATTATGAGTTTTATCATAAACTCGTGATTTTATTTAAAAGCTTACGTTGTTTACCACAATCCAGTAGAATATGCTAAACTAATGGCAGCAGCTTCACGCCTATCGCGTAGTGTTTTGAAGAATAAGATTCGCTAAGTTGGTACCACGTAGGTGCATGTTTATTCTTATTATGTTGACTTGTCAGCGCGAGCGCGGCGGAGTCGGAGTGCGGGTCGCAGTCGTCGCTGGCGCTGGACCTGCACGGCAGCGGCGCGTGCGCGGGCATCACGCTGCGAGTGCGCGACAACACGCGCCGCCGCCCGCTCGCGAGGCAGCAGCGCCTCAGGGACGACACCGTGCATCGTTAGTAATGTCCACGATCTTTAATTACAAATCCATATTACGAATAAGTATAGTATGCGGAAATTAAGTTGCACCATTTGCTAAGGGTTTCCGCGTGGAGATGAGACGCCGGAGTTCAGGGGTTCTCATGTTGAAATGGCGACAGTGACTATTGCAGTCCAGTGCTAAACACGCAATATAATTTTGGTGATAAGCCCCCTCTTTAAGGAGTGGCTGAAAAGACGTCACGGCGTCCTCTTTCAAGCAGCCACTACAATTAAGACCCGAAAATTGGTTATAATTCATGTCACACAAGTTCAACCATCATAACGGTCGACCTTGAATGCACAATAACCGATTTTAGAGTGTCAATCGAAGTGGGGGCAACGCATAATAATATCAAATGGTCCAATGGTTATTTACGGCATACTTATCCAACTTGAGAACTATTTGACACACAATGCAGGGCTTTTTCAACTGTCGCGCGACGGCAGGTCGGCTGCGTTTGCTGCTTTTTCAACTGCGCTTTTATTATTTCCTACAAGAGTTTTATTATTCCAAAAACGTGCGTCTCCCGCGCTACAACCGCGCTGCAGCTGTACGTCATTTATTAATTGGTTTTCAGTTAGATATATATTTAAATAAATTGTATATACTTTTTTTTATGTACCTACGAGTAAAATTGGCTAGGACGAACAAACACAAAGACACGCGATTGGTCCTATTAGTGTCCAGTTTTTTCACTGATTGGTAATCATACAACATTCCTCGTTACTTTGACTGAACAGCTGTTGATATCACCGGTCAACAATGAGGTTTTTTGTTGGGGGGTCCCAACAAAAAACCTCATTATTGACCGGTTGACCGGAAAAATCATTTAATGACGAATCCCGCCTTTGGGCGGAGCGTGAAACAGTGTCAGACTCTTACTGACTAAACAGTCCACTCCGTTCTAACTTTGCCTTTCGTACGGTCGAACATAGGTTAGATTTAACTACCAGATTAACGTTAAGCTACAATGTCTTGACTTTCATAGTTTAAACTTTAAACTTTCTTGTAGTTAACGCGATCTAAATCGGAACTAGCTTCATCTTTTTTGACTGACTCTTCGACAATTCAAAACTAATGGACGTTAATTGGTTTATTGAAATCGGTAAATGATACATCGTAAGGAAACCGGCATGTCCTAGAACCAAAAATTCGAAGACATGTGACATACACCAACCCGCACTGGGCCCGCGTGGTGGATTACGGCCCATTCCCTCTCTTAGAGAGGTGGTCTGTCCCTGCAGTGGGAACATTAAAAAGGCTGATGATGTGAAATGATACGAGTATGGAGTATCCGGAGTATAGGTGTTTTTGTTGCAAGCTTAAGACCGAAAAACCTGTGTTTCAGTCCGTACTGAATCTGAATTAAAAGGCATTTTTTTTTCCTGTTTTATTAATTAGTATTTTCCTTTTTTCAGCAACGCCTGTGCCAAGTTTAAACAATATAAATAACATAGAAGAACCCACGTTCAGGTAATTGTTATCAATATTTATTGCATTGATCCTTGAATATAATATGAATAATCCAAACGATTCTGCATCGAATTTAAATAATTAACATACTCAGTCCATAACCCGTTGCTGCGTCCGCACGTGATTCGTATTCTTGTAGCCGGTGAGTAATGCCAAAAAAAGTAGTAATGTATGTTTTTTATAGAACGGAAGCGGAAGATGTGAGTAAAAACAATTCAGAAGAGATGCACTTGTGCGTGCAGCAAGAGGAGCGCGCGAGCAGCGCCCCGCCCGCGCCCCCCACGCAGCCGTCGCCGCCGCCTTCACCGCGCCTGTTGGTGACGCCACCCGGCCTGACGTCACCTGGCCTGACGTCACCTGGCATGATGTCACCTGGCCTGACGTCACCTGGCTTGGCGTCACCCAGCCTCACGTCTCCCGCCACTCCACCGGAGACCTGCATCACCATCGAGTCCTCGCAGCCATCCCCAGAAGATCCCCCTCCCACCGACCAATGAGAACTAGCTCAGTCTCGCTCCACCGAGACGCTTCAAAATGCTATAAGACCAGTTGACTCTTGTTGATACAATTTTGTATGAATTATACAATTTTTCAGTTACTTTGAAAAAACAATGTATTGTACAAATACATATAGTACATACATTACGTACCGAGTTTTCGATGTGTCTTCATAAAATTGTCGACAATCAGTATCTATTTTTTAGACCCACTGTTGTATAGTAATATATTGGTGTACCTATTATAATATGATAAGAAAATTTACATGAACTAATAAGGCAGAAAGATGTAGGCCTACAAATTGGCGAAAATATAAGTATATCTTTCAATCTAAATATAATGGTGCCGTAGAAAAAGAACGATAAATAGAATGTTTTAAGATGATGTATTGTAGATGTATTAATTTGTTCGAGTGAACTAGTAACCAATAAGAGTGTGATAAATGGCCGGAGTATAATTAAACAATAATTACACCACAAAATTGTAAAATATAGTTGTTATATTCTTGATGATTTTCTCGAACAAAAGCACCAAGCACACTTACCGTACTCAGTAACTATTTGCACCTTGGAGCGTTGCAAGATGTAGCATCCCGTTGGATCGTGTAAAATCACGTTTCATCATGTAGCATCGCGTATCATCGCGTTGTATCGCGTAACATCGTGCGTAACCAGGTGTTGGTATTGGAGTAGTTTGTGAATGAGGTAAGGTGTTAAGAATTTGTGATGTTGAAGCGAGCACACAATGGCTTCTCCGTGCACAGACTACACCCAAGTGCAACATAATGACTACTACTGAGTGGTCTACTTGGGGCTATATCTCTTTACAACTAATAAAATAAACAGCTAATAATTAATCATCAGCTGTTGTTAAAATATGTGCACGAGAAGACATCGTATGATGTGAACTACCTTGAATCCAATTGATCCAATAAATGTGTCAAACATAATAGGTACACATGCCTTATGATCTTATTCTAATTTATAAAAATATGACATAATAGATTCACCTGTAAGTTCAAGACTAGTCGATCTAATAATTAAATAAGATTATAAAACAAATAATCAATTAAATAACTAAATTCATTTTCATTTATCATCCGTTGTTAAATTAAAAGACTGATAAAAGCGAATTTTATAAAAAAAAAAGCAGATAACTTTACAATAAATATGCCATTCAAAACATACATGTATGTGGTACGTATATTCTCATTGCATCTCATGCATAATATTCACTCTTTAATGTTGTAATAATATTATTATTTGTAACTGGTTAAATAAAACTGTTTTTATAAACGTAAAACAAACATAACTAATGTTTGTCCATTTGGCGTTCTTTTTTATAATTAAATTGTAAGATTGAAAGAAATAATAGTATTCCGCTTTTTACTTTCGAAACTCTGACAATAGCGGAATGGGAAAACGTGGACATAAAATGGAAACTATTTAAAAACTAATATACATCTGTACGACATCGGAATAAAGATTAAACTAATATTCAATGTACCTGCTCCGTTGTCTATATGTATTCGTATTCCTACAATACAGTGCATAGTATCGATATAATGGTACCGAAATACGAATCCTTGTAAATTATAATCACAAATAATGTACCACTGTATAAGAATTGCGAGCTAAGTAGTATAAATAGATGTTATAAACCGAGATACATACGTGTAATTAGTGAACTTGTAGACTATTTTGTGTAAGTACATAGACAATATGTACTATCTAAATAGCAACAAAAATACACATAAACTTATGAAGTTATCGTAAATCTATATAAAAGTAAATTTTCATCACATCTGACCGTCAATGTCTGCACCGATACTCATTTTGAATGATTTGTATTTCAGTTAACTATGCTTACTCTCAGGCCACAGTATATCATAGGTTTCGGGCACGAATTTTTACTATATGTACGACTTAATTCATTCGAATTCGTCTTGTTATATGTAGATATTTTAATAAAGTGATTTAGGTTGATTGAAACAAAACATTTTTACGGGTAAAACTACAGGAAGAATAGAGAGGGAGTTGGGTGGAAGTGATGTGTCTAGACCAAGTAGACACATTGAATCTTGATTGTTACGTCCAAAGTCTATACCTAAATTATTCATACAGGTATTTTACGTAATCACAGATGTTTGGCAAAAATTATTTTCTTTTATAAATAAATTAATTGTGAAAAAATGTGTATTGTGAAGATAATAATTATTATGTAAACTCGCTGAAGGCCTAACCTGAAGTAAACAATTACTTTTATTATTAAGTTATGGAGCGTTGCGAAAGGAGTGGGTAGTGTTAGTGTTATAGATGTGAAGTTGTTGTGTGTATAAAATGTGGAGTAAGATTACGAACCTTTACAAGATTGGATCCCTAAATATAAAAAAAAAACAAATATCCAATTAATTTTCTGCTAATGTCAGTAAATGTTTTATTTAAAAAATAATAGTTTTAAACTAGTAGATACACGAATTTCTCTGCCGCACAAAGAAACAAAATATATAGATACCTTGATATAGAATCTACTAAATCTATTATTTAAGTAACTGATTCCGAGCAAAATCAAGTCGTTTACGCTATGTAAGTACATAGTATAATTATGTAGGTACGTTTAGGACCCGTTCACGCGGGTAACATTCCACTGACCATCCAAATCTGTATGAGATTTAAAAATGTTTTATTTTCTCTTCTAATCTTCTCTAACTTGGCAATCTGTGTTACACACATCGATAAATAATATGTTCTACGCACTAGATGAGGCGTGCCGTACAGTGACTTTACTCCGCTTCTGATCTGCATGCTATACACTTTTACATTGATGAGATTAATGCAGTTTTGACGTATCAGCGCTGAAGTTTCAAAGGTTTTGTTAGACGACAATGCCAATGAAGCGCAGCAGCGGACGATTGTATTAACTTTTGAGTACTTTGACAAATAATTTCTATGAACGTGCTTGCGCTAGGATATAAGTCGATGGTTACACACAGTTGGCCATTCGTTAATTAAATTAAAAACAAATTAATATAAAACTGTCAGGTTAGGATTGCATAACCCAAAATTATATAATAAGCAGAACTATCCCAAACTTATAAACCGATCAATAATGAGCCTTAAAATAAATTGAGAACAATATAGAAGTCTGTTATTCTATCTAAGTAATGCCCGAACCGATTTCGGGCAACTTCGGCCAGAGTATGACTAACGGTGTCGCCAATGCTGGGGCCAAAATTTGCTTGAGTTATCGCCTAACGCCAAACGGTAATTTTAATGCCGTTGTCAAATTATCGCGTTAAGTCGTGGTCACACCTAACGTTAATGTCGATTATCGCGATAATTCTCGGCATTTCTCGTTAGTGTGGCCCGGACATGACAGGAATGGTTTGTAGTACCTATCGGTCCCACACACCTGGGGGTCTACTCTCTTTCTCCGAAAAACGAAGTTTTGATCGAAATCACTAGTGGCTATCGACAGCGACTTAACACACTTATTCATGAGTATTTTATATACGACGCACCACACGTGTCGCCGATGAGAATGGGTTTTACAAAGTGTTGGCTTCTAAACGCCAGTAGCTGTCGCTCGTTCCTTATACCTACTGTTACAAATGTAGCAGTAGCGCTCGATAGCTATCGGTTGCTGTAGCTGGTGGACCGTTTCCGCCAAACCTTAGATAATTTCCGAAATTTCATAACAACGAAATTTCGGAGAAAAAGAGTAGACGTCCTGTTCAGCAGCTAAATGCAGACTTGATTTGTGCTCGGCTAATGACAATTATAGGTCTAATAACGTGGAGCTTAAACAAATATTACTGGTAAAATGTTGACGCAGGATGTTATTCATTAGAGCTGAGTGTTCTAGTCTGATAACTTTATTTAATATACTTTATTCAAGATACTTTTCATTAGAAGAAGTATTTATAACAAAGAAACTTTGAAATGAGAGAAGCGTTAAATATTCTACTAATTTCGGTTACGACTGAAAATCACCTTTTGGTTGGATTATTATTATCAACAGTTTTATTTGAAACGTACACAACAAAACAATAATCAATAGGTGTACCGTACAATTGATCACCCAGATGAATGCTATAAAATTTATACTCAACAATATTTTACAAGGGAAGTATATAGTCGTATATTTATATCTAAAACTGACTCTGGCAAATCTGATGGGAATCTTATGAGAATGGACGATACAGTCGTGTTCTGACTGATCCGTGGAATAATTGTACTTTTGTATTATAATAAAAACTAAAAAACGTTTTATACGGTCTGTAATTGTGTAGAATTCTTGTATATAGGTATGTAAGTCATTTTATAAAATTAGCAATGTGTATTCAATCCAAATGGTTGTTGTGATGTCTATTAAAATTGTTGATTATTTATTTCGCTTTATTTAAATCCTATTAACTATCCTACCACATCATATCTACAATTTTTCTTCAATTATGTTACATGCTGGGATCGGGTTCCAGTCCAAGGTGGCCTAAGCAACGGTGGACAATGAGGGCTATCAGTGACTTGTCTTAACCATAAATTTTCAAAACTGTTTTTTTTACTCGGTGGTCGTTTAGAATCTGGTTTGGTATCAGAGTTATTAAAAAAAGGATCATAATCTACCTGCAACATAAATCAAGTAAAACTGAGGAGCCTCTAAATTACAAACCCATCATATGTTTACCGACGGCGTATATAGTTGCTACATCCACCGATCACCTACATGAAGAAACAGCGTCCACCCTAAACGGGGCCGACTTACACCGTATGCCCCACCGTCACCTCCGACCAGTCCACACAATGACGGAAACCTCCTGAAGTGGCCATTTCCGGTAAGGATCTGCAGCGGAAAGTATTCATTTAAGCACCTCAAAGAGTAGCACTTAATCGTAAGTATATAGGTACTATATACTTACCTACATGCTTAATTATTTTTTAAACCTTACTGAAGGGCTTCCTATAAATACATTACATTCGTATTAAAGCTTTAAACACATTACGAACTACATCAACAGAAATCTCTGCCCGTGTGTGAGCCAAATCTCTATTAATCCTATCAAAGGTGTCACGGCGGATAATCCAATGAATCTGGTTAGCAAGGTGTGATATAAAAGCAAAGGGCGAGCTGTGACGGACAGCAGTCAGTCAGTGCAGTGGGCAGTCAGGCACACTACCGAGGACTGCTCACTCCTTCCCAACATTCATTCAACATGTATAATCAAACAGAAAATTCTTACTATGATGCACACTTTGCACCTTTCAAGTAAGTAATATTTTTCTCTATTAAAAAAATATTGCATCATTTATTTTTTTGTACTCGGAACAATCGATTGTTTTAAATTTTTGTTCTGCAGGTCGGGAGGGGCGAGTGGCGTGGAGATGCTGGGGGATGGTCTGACGGGGGACGACCTGGCAGCGGTGCCGGAACACTGGCTCTCGTTCCCGGCACCTCCGGCCAGTGCACACACTGCGCTTGCGCTGCTTTACATATTTTTTACTGCGGCCGCTTTAATGGGCAATGGACTAGTTATTTTTATATTTTCCACGTTAGTTTCATCGAAGGATATAATTTAATTATTGTTTAATGTCTACCGCTTTTTTACATTCGTGCCAATATCTTTAAAGTGACGTAGTATTATTAAATTTATCTGTTGTGAAAAAAACTAAATTCACTCTTTTTTTCAGAACAAAAAGCTTAAGAACTTCGAGCAACCTTCTAATTCTACAGCTAGCTATTTTAGACTTCATAATGATGGCGAAAGCTCCAATATTTATATACAATAGTGCGATGCGAGGCTTCGCCAGCGGAACCTTCGGCTGTCAACTGTTCGCGTTGATGGGCGCGTATAGTGGCATTGGCGCAGGCATGACCAATGCCTGCATCGCTTATGACAGGTACTCGTACATATAAAATAATACCTCGTCAATAAGGGTAGGTTTGAGTGTGTGCAATTTCGATATTTGTGAACAATGTAATAGTTTTCTAATTGGAGAGAAAGTTGTTTGTAGGATAAAGCAAAAACTCAGTTTGATTTTGATAGAAAAGTATAAAATACAATAAATTTTGACGTATACCAAAATAATAACAAAACTTTTAGGGCACCTACGCATTATGCGGTTAGCCGGAATGCGGTCAGCCGTGCGGCTGACCGCAATTAAAAATTTGTACGAGGATGTAGTTTTCATTCGCACTACGACGCGGCTGCCGCCCGACCGCTCCGGTCGTTCTGAGCGCTGCGGCCCGACCGGCGGCCAGCCGGACGGTCGCCATACACACTACGCGGATATGCTAGTTTGCGGTTGCCCGCCATTGACGGTAAACGTGTTCACCAACATTCGCGCATTTAACTGATACTTTATTACTATGGATTTCGATACCGAAAAATTTATAATCGTGATACAAAATAGGCCAGCAATCTGGAATACTAAATCCGCAGAATATTCCGATAAAAACTTACGTTCAAAAGCCGATCCAACCGCAAACCACTACGGTTTCTAAACGCACTTCCCGGTTGGAGTTGCGGCTATCCGCCACCCGGCTAACCGCAAGCGCAACCGCTTCCTACGGTTAGCCGGACGGCTGACCGCATTCCGGCTAACCGCATAATGCGTAGGTGCCCTTATACAAACTGAAATCTATGAGTACAGGTCTTATCGATAACAGCTAATAATATCTATAAGACCACCTTAGAATGGACTTTATTATAGAAATTGTATTTTAATGTTACACATAGGTACATAGAAAAAAAACGCACAAAAAGGTGGCATAGTGATGGAAGACCTGAATTTAGGTAGAAGCAGAATAGCAAGTAGGTAAAGTGATTAAAATATTTTAATGTAAAGCTTCCAAATTATTTTACTATCAATTTCGAAAAGGAGTTTTATATCGCTGCAAACCTTACACTTACCTACCCTATAATTAGTTTCGGAGTTTCTTATCAGTTAGGAAACAGCTGCTTCGTCTAGTTTAAATTGACATGTTTTGTTTTTTTTTTTAAACTTATTTGCAAAATAATGAAAATTTATCACGCCAAGGACGTAGTACTTTTTACTCATTTGTTAATTTAACTATTTACAAGCCTGATATCGAGTATCATTTCAGACATTCCACAATCACTCGCCCATTGGACGGGCGACTGTCTCGCGGCAAAGTTCTATTGATGATTGCATTTGTCTGGATCTACAGTACACCATGGGCTCTACTGCCACTCTTCAAAATCTGGGGCAGATATGTTCCTGGTGCGTTCATCTTATTCTCTTCTAATAATTTCTCTATTATATATCTAATATTTTTTTCCATACACAATGTAATTATTTTTTCTGTTCTAATATTTTTTTTTTAATTTTTATTTCAGAGGGTTATTTGACGTCTTGCACGTTTGACTACTTAACGAATACCTTCGACACTAAATTATTCGTCGCATGCATTTTCGCCTGCAGTTACGTCTTCCCAATGTCGATGATCATATATTTCTACAGTGGAATCGTCAAACAGGTGTTTGCACATGAAGCTGCTTTGAGGTACTGTTTCGTAAGCCCCAATTCCAATATACCTATCTTTTATTTATTTATCTACAAACACGAACATCTAAAAACGAAAATAAAAGGCGCCAGGAGAGTTGGATAAGAGATGTAGACACAGTAGGTATTACACAAACAAATTAAAAAAGTTTATATAAAGTTAAATTTTAATTTTATATCATCTAAATAAAATAAAATAATATTTTATTTTAGAGAACAAGCCAAAAAGATGAACGTGGAATCACTACGAGCCAACCAAAACGCGAGCGCAGAATCAGCCGAAATCCGGATAGCCAAAGCCGCTCTCACCGTGTGCTTCTTGTTCGTAGCGTCATGGACTCCTTACGGGGTCATGGCGCTTATAGGCGCTTTTGGAAACCAACAACTTCTCACGCCTGGGGTAAATATTTTAAAATACCAATTTTAACTGCCAGTTGCCGTAAGTGTTATGATTAGTAGTAATTTTAATTGTTACGTAGCACAACGTGATCAGAATCCCAAAGAATTCGATTGGGATCAGAAAATCTGCTACCGAGCAGTGAACGTACATCGCCATTTCTTTTTATTGATTCAAGTTATATGGCACGTATTCTACCGTAGCTTGCATACCAATTAGGGCCAAGCCCGAAATTATGGCGCGATGTGTTCCACGAACATTGTCAGAGCCTGCCAAGGCTGCTGTCTGCCGGGGTTGCGGCATTGTTCGAAGTAGATATCCTGGAACAAAGGGCCAATAAAGGACCTAGGTACTTATTAAGTTTTCGGTTTCGACTACTTCACAAATGTGCAAATTGGTGCAGATGGTAAATTGTTTGAATAGTGGCGATGAAAGCCTGGTAGGACTAGATTACATACTATCTCCATACCAATGTAGTCCTATTTGGCGCAGTGGTTAAGCGATTGACTGCGCTGAGGGTCGTGGGTTCGATCCCCGCACGGAACAAATATTTGTATGGCCTACAGATAGGTGTTCCGGATCTGGGTATCTTGTGTATGTAACTTAACATGTTTGTGAACGTATCCATGACACAGCAGTAATTCCTAGAATCGTGTTTATTAAGAAACACGTTTTGCC
Source organism: Mythimna loreyi (assembly GCA_029852875.1). Classification (NCBI taxonomy): domain Eukaryota; kingdom Metazoa; phylum Arthropoda; class Insecta; order Lepidoptera; family Noctuidae; genus Mythimna; species Mythimna loreyi. The sequence continues at coordinate 9,646,807 of CM056780.1, forward strand.
ATAACACAGTGTTTCTTGAAAAAAAATCTATTATTGAAATCAACGTATAGCATACGCGTGCCACATAAGCAAAAATGGCGATGTTCCTACTACTTGTGCGAATTATGACGTAGGTACAGGCGTACCTGACGGGATAGCAGGTAGAGGTCTGCCTGCTAACCCTTTAGAGAACACAAGCATCATGTATAAATTAAATATAATTGTTAAAATATTCCTCATTCTAATCTTTGATTGCTGGAATAAGCTATACGACGAGGTTGCTAAATGTCCGAGTATGAATTAAAATCTCGACCAGTAAATACCCTTAGTTTGTTGCCGCTTAGGGCTATTGGGCCCGGACGCAATTGTACTTTCGCCTCATTATAGACGCAGCAAATAATTTGAGCCATTTGCTACGGTTACGCGCTGCCACTTTGATTGAGACCAGAAAATAGGTTATTATCCTCGTCACACAAGTTAAACCATGGGGAGTTTCGCATAACTATAGCAAATAGTTAAACTTAAATGCTGCGTACTATATACATCATATAACAATTCCATGTTAGCGTTAAATTAGCTTAACTACCATTTACTTAAATGTCCTACATCATTTTATTCACAGGTTACAATGATCCCAGCCGTGGCATGCAAAGCGGTGGCCTGTATAGATCCCTGGGTTTACGCAATCAGTCATCCCAAGTACAGGTAACTGGAACTTAATAGTTACTGCAAAAAACTGGACAAGTGCGCTAACTGAAATTATAACCACTCTACACAATCAGTGTGATGAGTGCGAGTTGTTTTTACGTTAACGTGATCGAGACTTTTTGCGCGTTCGGCTCTCTGATTGGTTAAAGAGCTTGGAGCGGACCAATCGGAGCACCGGACGTCGTAAACGCGTCAATCGCGCCGGCGTAAAGTTACAAATTGTAGATACAAAAGTTTTGTCCGATTCGCCCAAACCAAACGCCTATTTACTTTTTTACAGGCAAGAGCTGCAACGCCGCATGCCGTGGTTGCAGATCCAAGAGCCGGATGACAGCGCGTCGACTGCAACCAGCAACACCGTGTCCAGCGCTCCGCCCGCAGCTCCTGCCTAAATACTGCCTAACATCCTCTTCATTATTTTAATTTAAGCTCAAAATGAGAATCTTACTGCTAGGCAAAGGGAAAGGGCAACAAGTATAAAAACAAATATACTTTCGTGCTTCAGTAACCAAATCATGATCCATCGCTGTGTAAATATAAAGATCTTTCAAACTCTTCTAAATCTTGCCGAGGAGATCGGGCACATAGGACATAATTATACCTACTCTAAAGTTGTTGAAGCCCTTTTGCTCAGCTGTACCCTGCTCCATGTTAAACATGGATAAGTTCTTCAACACGACGAAAACGGCTTGTTTAACGGACTGGAATATTATTTATTAATAACTTTGTATTATCATAAAAGTGTAACTTGATTATTTACATGCAATATAAATGATGAAGTCAAAGATATTGTTTATTTTATTTTGAAAGTATCTACCTAAATCTTATTCTTATTTGTAACTAGGATTTAGGAATTCCTGACATTTTCAAAGTCCCGGGATAACAGCCTACAATCAAAGTCCCGGACGTAACAAAAAATACGAGAATTACCTCTATATACCTACACTACACTACTACTTCAGCCATAGTCCATCTTATCCAGCAACGTTTTTAGTAAGTACATTTTTTCATTTTTATAATCACCAATCTAATGGACACCGGTGTGTACTGCTGGCTTAAACTACTCCACTTTTTGTTTCTAAAAGGAAATGCTGTAGTCTTTTCACAATATTGCCTAGTCTCACTTCCTAAATCTATGCTTGTGTCTATAGATACTCCACTTGTCATTTTCAAGTTATCAAAGTCATTGTCAAAATGTCAAGTGTCTAGTGTCAACTATCGCTGCGCATGATCTGTCAATTGCTTCGTTTTCATTACAATTGCTCATAAATCAACACTGAGAAATAAATCAAATAATAAATATTACGACGTAAACTCCTACGTAATTGTTAAAGAGTTTTCCACCAGATACAAAATAAGTTTCCATCGAAATACAACACAATACTGATCGACACTCAATATGAAAAACAGTGAATAATATCAAGTGGTAAATAATAACAAATTCTTTCAATCTCCATCATGGATAAACTAACCGTAATATCAGGCACATTGTTTATGGCAGCTGATGTTTTTGCCATTGTAAGTCTTGCTATGCCTGACTGGATAATTACTGAAGTTGGAGGTAAGTACCAATATAGATGTATATACAATGCCTGCATTTACCTACATTACGACCTTGGTTATTGCTAAGTTGTTAACTAGTAGTTTGTTGAATATGCTATTCATACATAATTTTAAAGTGTTAACCATATCCTACTAAAAATGCCGAATTTTTAATAATTATTAAGTTAATTAAGTTTTTAAATATTTGAACATGTGACTTGCAAGTAGCTTATTTAATAGTTAGTTAAAGTAAGCTTTTTTACACAATTAATACTGAAGGAAAACAGAACTATTGGTAGAAAGGAATGACTAGTTTTGTCTGTAACTATACTATTATGTTATTGTTCCAATGGATACTTTTTTAGAAGAGTATCCATGGAGCTTCTTGCACATTCTTCTCCATAGAGATCTACGCTTTGGAATGTGCAATTAGCATCATTTTTTTAAGACAGACAGACTTGACATTTCAAAAGTGCCTGTAAATGGTTTATTTGGAATAAATAGATTTTGACTTTGACTTTATGTTTTTAATATTGCTTTTTTTATGTTCAGGTGACACAAGACTTGGTTTGATGTGGTCCTGCATCACCCTGTACAACCGTCCGCAAGTCTGTTATACTCCTGATCTGCAACCCGAATGGTTGCTCGCTCTAATTTGCATATTCATTGGATGCATATGCATAACTACTACTGTGATACTCTTAGCATCCAGCCATTTTGATAGAAATGTGATACCATATGCCCGATGGGTGGGATTTGCAGCAAGTATGATAACCAGTTTGTGTTTTATAAATGAGGAGTGACTGATCAAAATTGACCAGAACATGGTTTTTCTTTGCATCTCAAAGTTGAAATACACATACTATTAATAATAAACCGCTAAAAAACCACTAATTGCTACCGACAACAAATTTAAAAGTTGATAGTTTCATTACACTATGCTATAAGGTTTTTATCACTTAAAAAAAAAAATTAAGTTTTATTTTTTTTACATTTTAAGTTTTAACAGTTGTTGATTAGTTACTCCTCAAATGATGACTGAAATAGCAGTATAAGGATCTAACTTTTATTATTTTCTTTTTCAGTGGTAGTCTTTTGTCTAGCCGCAGTCATATTCCCTATGGGATTCCATGTGGATGAAATAGGAGGACAGCCTTACCAGCTCCCAAACAGCCACCAAGTTGGCATATCATATATCTTGTTTGTTCTCTCTCTCTGGATTACTGTGATATCAGAATTATTTGCAGGAAAAGTATGCCTGCCTCATTTTTAGGGCACATCATATTGTTATGCAAGTTTTATTGTAGTATATAAGTTAGTAAGTTATAATATCTGTACATTCCATAATATTTAATTTTTTGTAATTATATCGTTGATTTATTGGTGAATGGAATTATTAAGGGCCGACACGAAAAAGTGTCGTCATTTAGAATCTCAATTAAATGTGCAAACCTTCTAGAGATGTGTTTTATATTTGTATAAGTAAGAACTTTAACTTAATGTAAAATAGCAGATTTTTAGAGCTATCACAATCAATTTTTAAAGAATATATCTTGTATCGAAAATATCTAAAATTCTGAACAAAGATGTGTAATAACATCATAATGACCTCACGGCGTCCTCACTTTCCGCGTAACTCAGCTACTTACCGGATATAGTAAGTTTGGGAGCTTGGGAGGTACCAGCATCAGATTCGTGCGTAAGAGACACCCGGGTGGTGTCGGGTGCTCCACACACAGTAGAGCGATTGTATGAAAATATACCACAGGTTGGCCGCACATAAGGTCTTTGGAGCCTGCTTGTTTTTTGTCGACTTTCGATTTATTCAGGATCATTTAGGAGTTTGTAAGGTTTGGCTTGGCTTTACATAATTTTTGTTCTATATGTTCAAAAAAGCGCGAAGAACTTTGATTGCCCGAAGCAGGTGCTCGTAGTTTTTAGTTTCGTTGTGTCGTCATAGATCTACAAGTATGATTTTGTTTTACACATACGATTAATCAGTATCTTTACTGCATCAGCTGACGGTGTTTCCACCGCTAGCCACGCAGCTGATTGTTGTTTTCGTAGGTACCTACTTTTAGATGTTTATGCTTGTGCATAATCCCCCTTCCACCATGCAGCTGATTTTTTTTTTATCTCAGTACTAGTGACCCGCCCCAGCTTCGCACGGGTGCAAAGGTGATATATTATATCTATAAACCTTCCTCTTGAATCAATTAATCTATTTTAAAAAAACCGCATCAAAATCCGTTGCGTACTTTTAAAGATCTGAGCATACATAGGATCTAAGCAACTTTGTTTTATACTATGTAATGATAGTGATAATATAAAATATTTATGAGAAAAGTATCAACCGGCTTACTATGACTTTTTCATTTCATTTGCAACGATACCTCCGACTAGGGACTAGTTGTGGATTGGATAACATGTTGGGATTTTTGCCTGTCATTATTACGGCGGTTGCTAAAGTAGTTTTAAAGATCTAAGCAATTTTGTTTTATACTATGTAATGATGACTAACTTCTGTCAGCGGCTTCGTACCATACAAACGATTAGAACATATACGACAAACCGAAGTCAACTATCGGGCAGTAGCCCACCAGACTTCAACACCTGTCTGGTCGGAGGATCATCCCTTTTCAATGGCGGTCGGGACTTTACTCTCTGTTCCGCTTACCCCAAAAATGTATTTAAAAATAAAAGAAATTATATTTACATTTTTGTCTGTTTTTACTTAATTTTAATTTTTATAATTAGACGTAGTTCCTGAAAAACGTTCCAACCCACAATCAGATGATTGTGGGTTGGAACGTTTTTCAGGAACTACGTCCAATTTTAAACTGATTCACAATCAGTTTTCTTGATATACAATTTATTTAGGTTTTCTTTTGTGGCTTAGAGGAGCACTATAAAAGGATTTTCCAAAAATCGCCTCCTGAGGGGATGAAATGAGGGTTCAAAAGTTTATTAGAGTATAGACCATTCACGCAAACGACGCCGCTGACAGGAGCTAGTCGTAAATAAATATATTAATCTTGTAATTTGGTAAGAAATTCATAGCAGGCGCTTTCCGGTAAAACATTTATTACATATTACTAAAATTCGGCAAGTATTTATCTAAAATTGTAGATGTTATCTTGATATACATTAAATATACATTTGTTTATATTATGGCCTGTGCATAATCAGCGTGAAATAAAATTTTAAAGTGGTCCTGCTGGAGAGTATGCTCTGTAGCATGACCACTTTGAATTGATATTTTCCAATATTTTCAAAGAAAGTAACAATATACAAATTTTGATATTTAGCTACAAAAATATATAGACATTATCTACATTTTATCGTGGTTCTGCTGCGGAGTATGACACTATTTTGTCACAGGTTTTTGGAACTGCTATTTTAACCTTTTCGCCGCCAACGTACACAAAACGCAATGCCTCGCCGAGCGCCAAGCTATAAATGTATAACTAAATATACAGTAAACAGTAGTGATGAGGATATCGTCATATCGATGAATAAGATTTGTACGCGTAAAGTTAAGTTTTAAAGTTGATTTTACGAATATAAATAAAAATTGATTAAATATTTCCAGATTTGTTCTATTTCACAGTATCCTTAATAAGAAAAAACAGTATAATTTATGAGTATCAAAGAAACTAATACATAACTCAATTAGAACTATAAGGAATGGGGTACATCTCTAATTGTTTCATGATCTCATTCTTTAACTTCATATCAAGGCACTGAGGGCACGTTGAATTCGATTCTGCAGGGCTATTATGTAACTCTATTGACAACTCAAGTGATGAGCACTCAAACAAAAGTGTACAACAACAACTGTCAAACAGCCTGTTTCGCATTATCTATCTTCAGTGACCAACTGCTATGACGTCATTAGCCACCGGTGCCTTTGATATCCACCGTAACACGTTTTGACAGATGTAATTGTATCGATACTGTTAAAATTGCGATTATGTAAGCTTTTGAAGTTTCGAGTGTACATCAAATTGAAAGCCACTATACAACTTGATAGACACTGCTCTTGGGTAGTGTTTTAGTATTAGGCACCGGTGCCCAAGTTTAGTTTGGCCGAATGTTGACTTATTTATGGGATTGTATTTGTATTATTAGTGAAGAATTTAACACCTAATATTATTTGCATCTGCTGTAGAACAGCGAACACAAAAGAATTTGAGAATTTCACTAAATTCCTATTCTTATTTGGAACGCATAGTACTGTCTTTGGAGATGCCAGACTGGGAACTCATTGCAAATTTTCGTTTGAATAAATGATTTTTATTTTGTAAGCAGGTTTTTACAAACTCTTTTACACGTCAATTTTATTTAATTTTTTTCGTCTTTTGATACTATGTAGATGAGGCCGGAATAAGGATGGATTCCAATTATTCCAATAGATATTGGAAGAATTTGGCCACAATCATATCATGTTTGTTATTTCTTCACAGTCTGACTGGCTAGATGTATTTTGATGAAACTTGATATAGATATGGACCATATCCAGGAATTGCAGAACAGATACATTCTATTCCTACAGTACTTACCTATATGCCTTAAAGATAACTTTCTACAGTCACATCGATGAAGCCGCTCGCAGAAGCTATACCTATACCTAGGATGATTATTATATTTTCTAGGAATAGTTTTTTAAAGATAATAAACTTAATATGACTAAGTAACCATGGTTTTTTTTTACATTCTTTCTTTATAAGATGTACATAAATATTGGTTGTTTTGGGAAAAAAATGTAGTTGGAGGGAAGAATTTATGTTAAAAAGAAATTAAATAAACATCATGTAGACTATAATCACATTTTTATTGTATGCTATCAATCACAGCATAGGAAACACAAATTAAATTCTTTGAAAATCACAGTAATCACCTATAATATACCTAGTTTCAAACTTAAACAATACACTATAATAATATAAGCTTTGAGGAACTAAGAACTTGGGGAGATGTGCATTATCCACTCATATTTTGTATAGAGAAACCAAGTGTCATGTACATTCAGTTACATAAATTAAAAACACAGTCATCATGCTGTTCCAAATCCTTTATGAGTTCTAAGGAGAAGAGCGGAGAAGTGGAGGATTAACTGCTGCACAATCGGAATCCAACAGGACGGCAACCTTATTTTCTGATGGAATCTGTAATATTAAAAAATATATATATATATCATACCATACCATCTTATATATACCAATGTGTAAAAGCATTTAGTAGGTACCTAATGATAATCATTAATTAAACTTTTCTATAGACTAACATAACTCTTGACACTGACTGACATAACTCACTGACATGAAAACAAATAATTGAAATTTTAGACTAAGCTTCCTTTAAATTCACCTCCTAAAGGGATAAAATAGGGATCCAAAGTTTGTATAGAGATGCCTACCTACATGTGGGTAAAGCGGCTGACCGAAACTAGTAGAATAGGTAATATAATAATTATAATGAACATACAACATATATAATGAACAATCATTAAATTAACATTTCTTGGTAGGTATGTTTCAGGTAATTTAATCCATCCACCACACCAGCACCGGTGGACGTAATAATTGCCAGTATTTTGTTCTCTAACTCATTCAGAGGCTAACAAGCTTATTTGTTAGGTCCTCCATTGCTTGTGGCTGCATTCCTTTGGCCTTACTCCAAATACTAGAAAGAAAAAGAAAACAATTTGTAACTGAAAATATACTTTCATTCAATGCCTACTATTAAAACTATCCAGATTAATTGTTACCTTATACCAAGCAAAACTATTTAGAATATTAATTATTACCTATATTAAATTAAAATGCACACTATTTTTGGAGTGATAAATATTTGTAAATAGTCTAAGTAGAGGAACTTTATGTGATGTGGGGTAAAGATGGCAAATGCTTGAAAAATCTGTATTTTGAATGAAAGTTACAGTAAAATTGTGAAAAAATAAGCTGGTATTTAAATAGCTAAGTACTACCCCATACTCCTAATTATTATTTTAGCAGTAGTTAGATTTACCATTGGCCTGATACTCTGATCTCTGAGTTTTTGGTTCTTCGAGTGAATTTAGCTGGATTGCTAGAGATGAACGCTTCCCGGAAGAGCGTCCCAGTGCTACATTGAGATTGGATTCCATTAATGTGTAACTAGCAATTCCATCTACCTTGCCGAAATCCTTCTTCGGTCAGGAATCTTGAAAATAAAAGTTAAATATTAAGTAACTATTCAAATTTAGGTTAAGTCCATGAAATTACATATTTTAAAATTATTCTTATATATCTATGTATTTCGTGGTGTTACTTACTCTTATTTTAGGTTTTTCTTTCACAAAACATGATATATCTGTTTTAATTAGTTATTTTTAGTTATGTTTATTTACATAATGTCAAATGCATTCTATAAGCCGCTTAAAATAAAATGTTCTCCAAAGTGCAGGATTGTAACGCGCAAAATGTGCTATTCAATTTTGCTGTATAATAGTCGATAAAAACTAGTGCTGTGACGCCAGGCGACAAATAGACACCGTTAATTTGTCAAAGCCACCGTAGATTCATAGTCACTTGATGTCATACGTAATACCAATATAATGAAATGGCTAGTTGGTAACTGAGCTGAGTGGATATTGGAATGGCAACTGGCCACTGTCTATGGAAAGTTACATAATAGCCCTACTGATCAGGGATGGGGTCTATGGTCTTTCTTTCTTCTATTTTTGTTTATTCCTGTGTTTTTTTTAATAACATCAGTCAGCGTTTTTTACCGTAGGTATCTAAGTGGCAGAATTTGAATTGTTTTTAAAGTGTTTTTGAAATGGAAAGTAAGTAGGTATATATTTAAATTCTATCACGCTTGTAGCCGTGTACTTATCAAAGCATTGTTTTTTAAGTGTTATTTTTGTTCTTTTCTTAATTCATGTATCGGTAGCGTTTACCCATCTGCGCGCGGGGGACCCCGCGCAAAGATTGCGTTTCTCTATTTACCCACGACGGAACGAAGCAGGTATATGCGTTTAGGTTGAGAGATGTTTGTGTGTGTGTTTGTGCAAAGAAATGTTCCCACCTATCTGCTAAACTAATGATCCGATTTTATCGATCCGATTAGGTTAATGCGGTTTTCAATAACAGGTTTGTGTTTGATGAGTTTATGTTCTTAGATGGTGTCATAGGTGTAACTCACTAGGGGGCGCCACAATCTTAGTTCTTGTGAAAAGGAATTGTCCCACCTATCTTCTAAACCAATGATCCGATACTGGGTTCACCGAACATTTTACATACTTATTGAATTCCTCTACTCTTTGATGAATAAACATTATTATTATCATCCAGTTAGACAAACCTCAGAATTATCTTCTGGTTCAATATTCTCCACAAAATACTCCGAGTCCGATTCCACACCTTGCAAAATTTTCAGAAGTTCGTCCGAAACAAGTTCTTCACTCATTTTTCTATTTGCTAGTGAAAGAAAGAAAGATGCGTGCGCGCGTATTCGATTTTGTGCTGCACCACGCCAAAGTGACCTTGACAGCCGCACGCCTATGACGTCACTGACCAACTTCTATAGTAGTTCGTGGCACTCGGTGGCGCACAGGGGCATAGACGACCAATTGTTTTGTAGAGATGGGAAAATAACTATCGACAAGAATTAGTAACAACTTTATAATTACGTATCGGCATCTACCTGAAGGTCGAAATTCATCTACTATCCTTTGTAATGAAGTAGATAACTAAGTTCATATTTTATTGACCTCAAATTGTTTTCGATATTCGCAACTTTCTGTATTTATAAATATTTTTATTGTGAAATCAACCTTTCACGGCACAACACTGGCCAACTTGATATGAAGTGATTGGCGTTCTGAGGAAAGTAACAAAATTCGGAGTTTCTGTTTTTGCCGATTTTAGGACAAACGAGGGCTTATTTTGTGTAGAAAAATAATAAACAGGGTAGTAGACAGTGCTATCTTAAATAATAAAATAAACCAAAGCTTTTAATAACAGTAAATTTATTTTAATAAGATAGTTAAAATGAACAACTTCTATAGAAGTTGTGGCGCTGGTGGCACGAAAATCCCGAACTTCTATAGAAGTGCTTGGCGGTGAAAAGGTTAAAGTAGCAGGAACAGGTGTAACAGATATGCGAATTAACCTGTCTGCAAACTATTGGACGTGTACTTCTGCCGCGACTAATAAGTGTGTAGTGTTGGGACGCAGAACGCCAGTTTTTTTCGGATGTGTAAGGTCAAGGTGAGCCCAAGGATACGTCATACGACTTTCACAACTCAATAGACATTGTCTAGATACTTATCAATCGCGGCAAAAGGACGCATCCCATCGTTAATTTGCAGCTTAGAATCTAATCTAGTGTAATGTGATCACTAGATAACATCACTTGATGTTCCTAAAAATATGATAGTTTAATAAGGATTTAACTAATCCTTAATCGTCTCAGTTGTTATTAATTGTGTAAAATAAAAAAAAAACAAACAGTAAAACCAGAATTATTTATTGATTAACTCTAAAATATATTATTTCGCGTGCTTTATACCTTTACCGGTAAAATCGGTGTTAGCGTGCTTTTAAAATTATTTCATACTATCATTACAGTTGAAACTTGAAATACTTAAAATTACAATATTTACAAAAACCGTATGGCATTAATGTTAACACTTAGGTCCATTCAGTAGTTACATCTATAAATAGTTTTTTGAGAAGTTTTTATCACTTTATCACTAAAAATGTTTGTTGATAAAATCCCACTTTATTTCACGCATTACGTTGCATTTGCTTCCTGTAGATCTTCTCGCTGGCGACAAATCTTCAATGTTCAATCCACTTCAGCAGTGCAACTGAATATGCGGCTTGGCTTATTGAGCCTCCTCATCCTAGCAAAGCGCTTAAAAATTAAGATGTTAATTATGTTGAGCGATGACGACTGGGCACGCAGCAAGCAGCTTGCAGCTTATTACATCATCACGCAATAACACGCTAAGAAACTAGGACGGACATCAAATACGGAATATTAAATGCCCGGAACAGCTGGAAGACTGGCCTTGCAATCTAATATCGATTGATCGCTGTCGGTATAACAAAGTGGGTATTGGTTTAAGAATTCAATTGCCTTAGAGCTTGAATCAAACGCCAACTCTCGAATGATGAAGTCCACGGGAACACTTTGTCTGTAGCTGCACATATAAAGTAAAAGTTAATATAACACGACCAGCAAAGCTGGCAAGCTCAGGTATAACACGACAGTATATCAAACTTTTATCCCTGGCTATTAGATGTAAGGGATGGTGCACAAAAAAATGTTCTGCAGTGCTACCACGAGAAAAACTACACTGTTCAACTAAATTGTAAAAGGGATGGCGCTACACACCCTTTAGAGCCTCTGTGTAGCTCGCACGTCTGACATTTTAACACGTCATGGTAAGTCCCTGGCCAAGCCACACAATATGAGCTGCTAATCAGCTAAAGTGACAGTAGACTGCTACCGCCACTATGTAATTAAAAAATAGCTCTGTAAGTTCCTTCCACCCACTCACGATAATAATTTATTATTCGCGCTTAGGCAGTAATTTAGGTGTCAGCTGGTTGTAGTGACAATGGGCCTTGTGGAAAGAGACATTTAAAAAAAATGTAGCAACTGTAATGCTAACGCAGTCCCCCTCACATGCTCATTCGCCTGATCAACATGTGTTTCACTCATGTAGTCTGTACCTACCAAAAGTAATTTCCTGAACTTCTTTAAACAACTGCAAACTGTTTTGAAAGTGGACTAAAGGCAAACAACCCAGTAACTCCGATGGATTGCGGAAGATGCAATCATACGGCAATGTTTGTAACTGAATAGGTCAATATGGACTGTATAGATTACATACTAATTATTGGCTCTTTATAATTTGGCAGTTTATAACTCTCCATTACTTGTACAATTTCAGCAAAACAACAATTTGGCACACCATCGTTTACACCCAATATCAAGCGAAATTATTGACTTAAACATTAGATGTTTCTAAATACCCATACTTCTAAAAATATAGGCAGTTAAAAATTTATTTCTTTATGACCATTGCATCAACTTCATACTGAGAAAAAAAAAACTAAGTATGGCTAAGATCTCATGGAGCGAATTAATTTATCAAGCACAGCCGAAGCTGGGATTCACAAACCATGTTTATTCCTCCGTTTTATGAAGTAACGGCCATCTAATACCCAAAGTTGTGTAAAATGTATCGCTACATGAGTTCTTTGCTTGCTTTTAACAGCTTTGCATGCAAGGTGAAAAGTGAAGCGCCCCAAAGGGGAAGCACCCTAAATATTAAGCTAAAATAATAATAGTTTTCTTCTCGCCCTTATCCCATATTACGTGGGATCGGCGCAAAACGTTCTTTTCTTCCATTCTGCCCTGTCGCCCGTTAATCTACGTGTAAACTCCCTCTAATATACTCATTTCTCACTTTATCCATCCTCGTTAAACTACACATCCATCTCAACATTTTCATCTCTGCTACATAGTCTTTTTTAGCCATCTTTTCACAGCCCCACATTCAGACTCGGTCTACCTCACCATCCTCTTAGACGAGCAACCCGAGATACCAAAAGTCGGAGTAGATTGCTATAGGCATTCTAGCGAGAGCTAAGGGACAGGACAAGAGAGACCGCCGAAATCGCAGAACAAGTAGGTACTCGGTTTTGGTTCTACTTAATTTCAGGCCACTCTCGGCAACCAAAAGAATGTTATCGGCGAACAAGGGGGCCTATTCCTGAATGTCCGATGAGCATCCATTATCATCAGGAAGAGGTAAGGCCCGAGAGCCGACCCTTTATGTAAGCTGACAGCCACATTAAAGATGATAGTGGTGCCCGCTGTAGACCGGACTTGGGTACTGCATCTACTACTGTACCACAGAACCTCACGAGGTACACGGTCGTATGCTTTTCGAGGACAATGAATACGATGTGCAAGTTTTATGCGTACCTCTGTATTTCTCGCACAGCTGGCGTATTGCGAAAATGGCATCCGTTGTACCGCGACCAGGCATAAAACCGAATTTTTTAATCACTCTCTTCTCTCAATAACTCTCTCCCAGGCTTTCATAGTATGTGACATTAGTATTATTCATCTAATTATTACACTCAAGAACATCACCTTTGTTTTTACAGATGAGCACAAGGTATGGCTTCTTCCTGCAACTACTAGTTGATGAACAAAGCTAACCACATACAACAATCCACTCGCAATAACTTCCACACTTCAACTGATATTTCATCTGGACTAACATTCTTCATACCATTTAGTGCTGTTCCAACTTCATCCATGATAACCATTGTCACTAACCCTACATTCATTGACTTACGCTCTATAACCCCATTCCCTATATACATCAGTCTTTCAAAATAGTCCTTCCACCTGTCCTTGATTTCCTCATCATCCAATAAATCATTCTAGCTAAAATAATAATAATATTCGTGTAAAAACTCAAGCTCATGATTTTCTGAATTTCACCACAAAGGTCTCGTCACACGAGACTACATGTCGGCAATCCATTTTGGAGAAACGCCAACAAATTTTAACGTTAATAATTATAAAATTTATCTACCTGAATACAAATTGTGATATGCTTGCGACCAGTATTCAGCTTTCAAAACAAATACGTTATCTAAACTAATATTATAAAGAGGAAACATATGATTATTAGTTTGTGTGTATATTATAAATTAACTCAAAAATTACTGAACTGATTTTAAAAATTCTTTAACCTCTCAAAAAAATCTCTAACTTCTTTTTCTTTTATTGTTTCTACTTACACGCGGGCGAAGCCGCGGACAGATATGTAGAAAAACCCTTGCTGAAATAAAATATTTCTAAACAGGACTGGACCCAACAGTAATTGCAGTGCTATTAATCTAATGTCTGTTTTCTTGCAATCCCCATTTTCCTACCTATGCAACGCTCAGCTTTGCGTCTAATTTCACACAGCACGTATTTATGGACGCACTACAACGACTTATAACCTTAAACCTGCGCAATAAGATCAAAATTTTAATGAAGTATGATAAAAAATAACGGACGTACGACTTTATGATGTATTTCAGGTATTGCTTGCGTTCTCGATCAACAAACCAGTCCATGAGATATCCTGCCATCAATGGAGCTGTTTTATATAGCAAGAAAAATTTATGAAGATTTCCTGTGGCCCAAGCACATCTTGTTTGGAGTGCATGCTTAATACACTCATTTTCTCTATCTTCTTTTGAAAGAAACTGAAATATTGTGGTTAAATCTGAAACAAAAGAAGTGAATTAATATTTACTCCATCTTTATTATTCTATGATGGACTGTATGGGTGTATATGGGGCCCCACCACGATCTTCGGGGCCCAAGTCAACCTCCCCTGCAAGTTGGGGCACCTGCCGAACAACAGACGAGGCTCTGGCGCTGGCTTTCCCTTTTAGGGTTGGGAGGTCAGACGGCAGTCGCTCCCGTAAAGGCCACAAATAGCCACTAATATGGATAGAACAGGAAAGAGTGTTGCCACGGATAGGGCGCCGCCGCAAAACGGCGCGCAGGAGATTCGCCCGACTCCTGTGGCAAGTGGGCAAGGGCTACCGTGTATGGGGCGAACACGGCCAAAGACGCGAGCCCCAACCCGGAAAATCCGCTTCGCCAGCCTCAACATTGGCACGCTGACCGGACGCGCGAGAGAGTTAGCCGATGTGCTTCTTAGGCGAAAGGTGGCCGTGGCATTCCTGCAGGAGACTCGGTGGAAAGGCCGCAGGTCCCGGCTCATCGGGAATGGCTACAAGCTGATCTACACGGGTGCAGCCGGTGGGGAGAACGGGGTGGCCGTTGTACTCTCCGAGGAGTTTCAAGACGCAGTCCTGGAGGTGAAACGCTACAGTGATCGGCTTATGGTCGTAAGTGTGCTTATTGACGGGGTTGTAACCCACTTGATAAGTGCCTACGCACCTCAGGTCGGTTGCAGCGACACTGAAAAGGCTGCGTTCTGGGATCAACTCGGTGGGGTGCTTCGTGGCATCCCGTTGTCGCAGGGAATCGTTTTGGGTGGTGATCTGAACGGTCATGTGGGTGACAGGTGCAAGGACTTTGAGCATGTTCACGGTGGCTTTGGATACGGTAGCCGTAACGCTGAAGGGGAGACTATCCTCCAAACGTGTGCGGCTGCCGGCCTTGCCATCGTGAACACGTATTTCAAAAAGAAATCCGAACACCTGATTACCTACAAGAGCGGGAGGTACGCTACCCAAATCGATTTCTTACTCACACGGAGGCACCATATCAGTAAGGTAGCCAACTGCAAGGTCATACCCGGCGAGAGTCTCACTGCACAACACCGTCTCCTTGTCATGGACTTGCGCGTCAAGCCTAAGGTCAAGTTTGTTGAGCGCCAACAACGCCGAATACGGTGGTGGCGACTGAATGAAGCCACGTCCCAGTCGTTCGCGTCGGCCATCGGCGATAAGTGCGATGGTACCGATGGCGAACCTGTGCAAAGCCACTGGGACAGGATTCAGGTTGCCATCACTGAGGCGGCAAAGTCGGTGCTCGGCTTGTCCAGGGGCGGCCACAGGTGTGACAAGGAGACTTGGTGGTGGGATGACACAGTCCAGAGGGAGATCAGAGAGAAGAAAGCCCTCTTCAAAACGTGGCAAGCTTCCAAATCTCCCGAAGACCGCGACGCATACAGAACCGCAAAACGTGCCGCCAAGAGGGCCGTAGCCAGAGCCAGACGAGACCACTTACAGCCACTTTATGATAAGTTGGAATCGTCTGAGGGGCAAAAGCTCATTTATAAGTTGGCACGTTCCAGGGTCAAAGCGGCACTGGACATCTCTAAGTGCCGCTGTGTAAGAGACCCTGACGGCAATCTGTTATGCGAGGACCTCGCGGTGAAGGAGAGATGGCGCTCGTACTTCCACGAGCTGCTGAACAAGCAGCACAAAGAGGTGCTGTCTCCGGTTCTCCCTCCAAATCAGGGACTTGTGCCCTCGGTTACGCCTGAAGAAGTGCATGTGGCTCTTCGCCGCATGAAGAACCGGAAAGCTGTCGGTGCCGATGGAGTCCCCATTGAAGCCTGGAAGGCGATGGGTCCTCATGGTGTGGGCATCTTAACCCACCTATTTAACCGCATGCTCCTCACCGGAAAGATCCCTAGTCAATGGAGACTGAGTATTATCACTCCAGTCTTCAAAGGCAAGGGATCGGTGCAGGAGTGTGGCGACTACCGGGGGATTAAGGTTATGTCCCACACCATGAAGCTCTTCGAGCGGGTGATTGACTCTCGGATCCGACAGGAGTGCACCGTCTCGGGATGTCAATATGGGTTTCGACCAGGCCATGGCGCCATGGATCCCATCTTTGCCCTAAGGGTTACCATGGAGGGATACAGATCGAAGAATACGCCTCTGCACCTCTTGTTCCTAGACATGCAGAAGGCCTTCGACTGTGTCCCCCGTGATGTGATCTGGTGGGCGCTGAGATCCAAACGAGTGCACGAGACCTATGTTGACATCATCCGAGATATGTACCGAGACTCCGGTTCTGTGGTTCGGACCGCTGTTGGCGATACGAAACCCTTCCCCATCACCGTCGGAGTTCACCAGGGCTCTGTCCTTAGTCCGTTTCTGTTCAGCGTGGTGCTGGACGTGCTGTCCTCCACCATCAGGGACTTACATGAGCAGCCGCCATGGCTGCTCATGTATGCAGACGACATCGCGCTGGCGGACTCGGACAGTGGGCGCTTGGTTCGACGTGTGGCAGCGTGGAAGGAATCGCTGGAAAACGGCGGTCTGAAAATTAATGCGGCGAAGACCGAGTACTTGGCCTGTAACACAATTAACGCTGCTCCTGTTCGCATTGGCGAAGACACAGTTGAGCGCACGGAACAGGTCAGGTACTTGGGATCGGTGCTCCACGAGTCCGGGGACGTCGATTGCGACGTCGAGTCACGTATCTCGGCGGCCTGGGCGAAATGGCGTGAGGTGGCGGGGGTTATCTGTGACCCCAAAATGCCGGTTAGGCTCAAAGGACATGTCTATAAGACCATCATTAGGCCTGTCCTTTTGTATGGCAGTGAAGCGTGGCCTGTACTTGAGCGACATAAGCAAAGCCTGCGTGTCACGGAAATGAATATGCTGCGCTGGATGTCTGGAGTTTCGCGGAAAGACCGCATTAAGAACTCCCGCATCCGGGGCAGCCTTCAGGTCCGTGACATAGCGGATAAACTGCAGGAGGGTCGCTTACGCTGGTATGGCCACGTTTTACGAAAACCGGCAGACTACGTGGGTAACAGATGCCTCGCCATGCCGCCTCCGCCGGGACCCGGAAAACGAGGTAGGCCTAAGAGGCGTTGGATCGACGTCGTAAGGGACGATATGCGTGCTAATGGGCTTAAGGCAGAGGACGCAAAAGACCGAGCGAAGTGGAGACGACTAGTCAGGAAAGCGGACCCCGGGCACCGAGGTGAAAGCCAAGGTAGCAACCGGGACTTACGCTAGGCTGATGATGATGATGGACTGAAGGGAGGTACACTACAATTTTTTGAGTCAATTCAGTAGAGAACTAACAAAATTTAAATAACAATTATTACACTGTACTCACAATGTCATTAACTAACATATCCAGTCTTGTGATCAAAGTAAGATAGCAGCAGCAGAACAATATATTTTTCAAAACTTATTATAAAAACAAAAATAACATACCTAGGGTATTTTTTGTGAAAATATAATACAGTATCCTGTATGCGGTAAATTCCGGAGCATTAGATTTGCTATCGGGCAATTCACTGTATAGCATTTTCAGCTGTGTCTGGCACTGATTGAACTCTTCATGATCACCTTTCTCTAAAGCAATTCGCGCATGCGTCTCATATACTTCAACAGTGAAACTGTCCCGTATTCCTTGTACCTGAGAGAAAAAAGAATGGTTACATAACTTCGAAAAAGGAGGAACTTTCGCTTATTCAGCTTCCTAAATCAATATTTACGAAATCATTCTTTATGAATTTAGTATTACTGAATCGATTCAAAAATCATTGGCCTGGCCAGATCAAAGACAATTACTTTATAATTGGTATGGAGCAAATTATATTTGTAGCATAAATAAACAAAACTCGAATATTTATAATTATTCTCGCCTGACTACTGAGACCGAGCGAAGTGGAGGCGTGTTTGTTGGAAAGCGGACCCCGGGCACCGAGGTGAAAGCCAAGGGTAGCAACCGGGACTGGCGCTAAGTTGATGATGATGAGGATTCTCGCCTGACTACTCTATGTGGATGGATTGGTATATTTATCAACTAACTATTCCAGATGTCTAGGTTCGCAAACGAAGCCGCTAGCAGCAGCTAATTTAGACTATAACTTATCCAAGACAATATTGTTGATACTAAACTGGTCATTCTAAACGATTTTTTTTCAAAACTTTATATTAGAGCTCACATACATTATGACAAGAGAAATCTCAATTGCTCAGATCAAACATTTAACATAAAACCATGATCTAAGCTTAACAAGATCTGATAGTGGATAGAATGGAATTAATGGTGTCCCATTCAGTACCTAATATCATACCAGAATCTGAAAATTTTTACCATCATTTTAAAAGTAAATTATTGTGTATAAGAGCACCTTCAAAATAGTCGCGAGACAGCCGCACGTTTTTATTTATATGAGAGAACAAAACAGCGCGACAGCAGCATTGTTGCCACCCTGCACATTGCGGCTAATTTGAAGGCGCCCTATGAGAAAAAGTTACTTACTGTTAGATCCTGCCTGATTGATTTTAATTGATCACAAGCATATCTGTAATCTTGTTTATCTATCCATCTCTCTTTGACATTTTTGAGGGAATTTCTCAGAACAGACACAGGTCGGACTTCACACGGCTCTGGTGCTTTAGTTAGCCGAAGGAATGATTTTTCAATGTCTGAGCAAATCCCTACTATGTGCATATTATTGATTTCATAATCGCCTTCACAGTCCTGGATAATGGATCTTCTAGGTGTTGGTTCCTGTTTCTTGATTCCACCCTGTAAAGAGCTTGCTATGGAAGGGACATTACCTACATTATTACCAAATCTTTCAGCTCGTTTGAGCAGTTTCTCAGCATTACCCTGAAAGTCTTCTACAACAAATTGGTCGAAAGACTGTTTCTTTTTGTTTCCATTTTTTTGATAACCTTTATCTATTTTCTTTTGATCTAATGATAATCTATCTTTAACTTTCTGACGTCCCTTGCCCTTGGTATTTTTTTTATCTTCAACCTCATCACCAGAAGCAGAAGAAGCACTAAAAACAAAAAAATATCATGTATAATTAAACTGTTATCCTTCAAATTCTAGTGGCTATAAAATAGAAAACTTTTTGAAATGTACATTAGCATCTGACACTATAGATATTAAATTGGAGCAGAAATCAAATATTTTCATTAAGGTCAATGGCGAAGTGAAATTTGAACTATTGAAGTCAAAGACATTCTGCCCTATAAGTATTAGGAGGTTATACCATAAATTGACATGATGTTTTAGTTTAGGTGTTTTCACAATTAAATTTAGTGCAGTGGCAATTATTTGCCTCTGCACTAAATTTAATTGTGAAAACACACTTTGGAGATTTCACTAAAACATGCAGAAACCCACATTTAAATTATAAGCTCTAAAAGTAATCTCTCGTATTGGCTTTAAAATTTAATTTTAAATTTGAAAAATGTATGGACATGAGTGATCTCTTTTTAAAAATTAGAGATATACTATTACTAAAATCAGCTAATTCTATGCTATTTTAATTATGCTAATTTAATGTTTGTATTAATAATAATAAATTGTATTTTATGTTTGTACTGTATCTAACTCTTGACATGTTTGTATTGCATTGTATATCAATTTTAATTAATTTTTCTTTTTTATCCTATTAAATAGTGTATGCCTAATGGGTAGCTTTTTGAGTTACCAAAAATTAATTTTAAGACCTACTGTATCACCAAAAAGCACACTAATAAATACTTTGACTTGACTCGCTACATGCAGTCCAAGTGCCAGAAGCATAATAAACAGTCTGCTAGTGTGTTGTATGTATTTTTTACCATGTTGTATGTATTTTTTAAATATGCATAAAACAAAAATAGTCCATATCATATACCTACTATCTAAGCATGAAATCATACTTGGTATTAATAGACACTCTGTTGCATTTAAACTGTAGAATAAGGTATATATAATAAAACTCTTTTTATTGAGACCCAAAATTAGCTCAAAGGTTTTTAAAGCATGAATCAAGTTCACCATAGCATACCTCAGCCTTTTTCTAGGAGGGCTCCTAGATCTTGATCTGCTCCTAGAGCTAGCACGTCTTCTTCGTTGTGGAGAGTTCTTATGATTGTTAAAGCCTCGACCACTTAACAGACCTCTGTTTTTAGGTAGTTCTATAGAATTTTCTAACTTTTGGTACAAACTTAAAGTACCATGAACAGGTTTAACTGACAAATTATTTCGTTCACTATGAACACTTGGAATTGGTTCTTCATCCCAATTCCTAGTCCATATTTCATCTTTATTGGCAGCAGCTGTTATCCTGCCTTTAAGACATATATCAATTTGATCACGGTCAAAACCAGATTTACATTTTTCATAGCAACGTTTGATATATCTCTCCAAGCTTTCTGGCCAAGAGCCTGTTGATGTTGATTTAAAAAAGTTGGAAGAATTATTATTTTGAATACTTTCTTCATTTTCAACATTATCAGCTTTCAAATTGAGGTCTTCTGGTTCTGGTGGTTGAGGTATATCTTCTGTCGCCAACGGAGGTGGCAATGGCACATCAAGCGGTGGAGGCGGAGGCTTAGGAATGTCTGGAGGAGGGAGTGGTGGAAGTGGAGGGGGATGATCAGGCAGCGGTGGTTGAACGTCACTTGTATCTTCTATTCTTTCTTCATTAAATCTGTTGTTGTTAGGCTTCTTGCGTTTCTTTTTATTTGGACCATTGTTGTTTGAAAGAAGCGGATTTTCATTGAGAGTTATGGGTGCAGGTTTCCTAATGTTATTAAGGTTAAACCTGATAGGAGGTTGGTTAAAAAAGGGACGATTGGTGTCAAGGGGGGACATTCCAAGCAAAGGAGTAGATGGTGGCGGCTTAGAAAATTGAGGATGACCGAGATCCATTTTCTGGTCCTTATTTTGATGAAATTGATTAGGATTATTAGAAAAACCTCCGTTATTGTTCGACATTTGGTTGAAATACTGGTTATAATACGGTGAGTATATACCACCATGATATCCATTGTACTGGTGGTACATATTGTATAGCCAAGGATTATGATTAGGTGGTAGGCCACTTACAGTTTGTATCGGAGGTTCTTTTGAACTGTTATCAGCCATGCTGAATTACTATATCACTTAACCTAGTTGTTACGATGCACGATTTTGATTTAGTTACTTTACACTCTGGTGGACCTTTTACAAAATGGCGTAAGGTTCAGTCATGTTACCCTTTATGACACAAGATGTGTGAAACGGTGGTAGAACCCCCTCAACAGGAATTTAAATTGTACTTTATTCTCCGGATCCAATAATTATTCTAAATATCAGCCACGCACATGCACAATCTCCAAAGTAAAAAATGCGTAAAAGTACATAAAGTACAACGCAAATGGTACAAGCAGATTAGTAGAGATGGGTAACTCAGGAGTGATAGATACAAATGATATGAATCATTCCATTTGAATCAATCACTCTTCATATCTTTACATATCCGAATGTGTCAGTAGTTCAGTATATCTTTACACCTCACTCACTCGTCGGTCATCGCGTCGGGTACTATTTAGTAATCTGTGGCGTCGGATAGCTTCGTCGCGCGCCATTGGTTGAACGTCAAGCAAGCCGAATTTTGCCGAATTGTAATTCAATACTTGATTGCGATTTACTATTCATTGAACTAATTAACATATTGAAAAAGAAGTAGGTTATACCTACAGTCATAAGAATAGTATTTTTTTAATTAGAAAAAAGTTGTTCAATCGCAACTGCTCAATATGTCAGAATGATGCAAACAACCAACCTATCACTATATCTGAATGATCTATTTGATTGAGTGAGCCGCACACGAGTTGCGAGTTTGAATGACCTACTGAGTCATACTGAGCTACTGATATAAAGATATGAAAGAGTGATTCATATCCCAGTGATTGAAAGATGCATATCTATCTTTTCTTTTCAATGACACATTTTGCCCAAGTCTACAGATTAGCAGAGAGAGACCACAGACAATACTGTGCACGGACTACACGCATAGACTACCACATTTTCTATGGTAGTAAGACATGGTCAGTCATGACTGATGGAAATCCTGACGGATCATGACGTATTATGACTGAAATTGAGGCGACCGCTCAACCGGTGAGTACTATTATTTATATTTATTTAAGCCAACAAGGACCAATTACAAATTATGACATAACTTAAAATAAACAGACAGAATACAATTTAATAATTAATACAAATCAAAACATTATTTAACATATATTATTAACAATTAATACAAATCAAAACATTATTTCATTATTTCAATCAAACATATTCTATAATACAAAAACTAATCGCAAAATGTGTTGTTTACCGCAAAACTCGAGAACAGTTGAATCGATTTAGCTAATTCTTAAGTTTGTCAAGAGAAGGTTCCTAGGAAAAAAAAATAAGTATAGTACGGTTCACAACATTAATTAATTTCCATCAGTCATGATTGACCGTATATGGCCGCCATTTTTCAATGGTCTAGATTCAAAGATTTCTAGACATTTTTTTTTTTGTAGATTATATTATTATCCATTACTTGAGTATTTATCAGAACAGAAACGGAATTTACCGAGTATATTTCTCAAAAATAGTAAAGTTGATTTTTGTGCAATGGTATAAAAATCAACTTTACTATTTTGTTAAATGAATTATTAATTATTTTAATAATTATTTTTTATAGCTATGACATTAGATAGCTTTTATTTTAAGTAATTAAGCCTTTTAATGCAAACTTGTTCGAAACATAAAAAAATATCAAAAGTTTTCCCTATCTCAGTTTTGATGGCACAAACACAATATTCAAGATTTTTTTGAGATACCGTTTTTGCACTTAGTAGGGCAGATTTATCCATTTTGAGAATTTATTCGGATAAAATCCCAACTCTATCCGTTGGGTATATAAATAAGATCCTTGGCTATTCACAAAAGCAATGACAGTGACAGATCCCATGCCAATGTCATTTTAATCATGATTGAGGTGACGATTGTGATGTCATAATTTTATTTTGAAAAGTTAAAATTAATATAAAATTGTAAGTTCAAAATAATTAAGTACCAGTGATTAAGAAAAATTCTAACTAATTCTAGCAACTCTAATTAGTTTTTGTGCTTTCGGGATCTCGTGAACAACGATCTGTTATCCTTTTCATACCAAAATTAATTTCGGAAGTAAGAATTTATTTTTTCTAAATAACGACTAATAACTAATACACAATTTTTCTTACAGAAACTTCATGATCACGTCGCGTATAGACTAGACAATGGATTTATTAAAAACACCATCTGTTCAGTCGTTGTTAGACTCAGATTTGGAATCAGTTGAAAGTCTTCAGTATTTGGATTTGGATATTGAAGAGGTGATAATGACTGCTTTTTTTAGTAATTTACTATACTTTAATTGCATTATATACTTTGTTACTGTGGTTTCTATAAATCTAATATGCCACAATATGTCCTGGGTTATAAATTTAGTTTGCATTTCACTATTTATAGTATTAACCTACTTTAAAAAATTATCGTCAGTTACGCCCACCTCTCGCCTTCATGCCACTCAATAATCAGTATAATAATCAGTATAGTTTCACAAGCACTTATTAAATTCACAATTATTGACTACCTAAGTAATTTTTTTTGTAATTATTATTTAGATAATTTAATAGATAATGGTATAAATATTATTTTTCTTTGTCTGTAATATACTAGTTTTTGCCAATGGCTTGACAATAATTAATTATATTGAAATTAATTATAATTAACTGGCCAAAGTCAACCAGTAAGTCAGTTTGAATCAATACCCACAAACCTTTCAACTACCGTAGTTACAGACACAATTAAAAGACAATAGGTGTGCGGACACCAGTGCAGCAGTATCCTCTTGGGACTTAATGAATGAAATGCAGTTTGATTGCTCTCTGAGAAAATGTGCCTTGTGTGGCATTTGCATTTATACCATGAGCATGATCATGGAGTCAAATTATAGTCCTATATATTTTTTATGAAGTTATAAGTAAAAAGATTTCTAGAAGATCATAATTAGAAATCATATAATTGACTTTTGTTATCTTTTTCCAGAATTATTGTCAGTTACTTTGTTGCATTTTGAACCCTATGGATTAACTATAGGGTTCAAAATGTCAAGAACTTAAACCATAGTCTTTTATATATTTTACTAGCTGGTACCCGCGACTTCGTCTGCATCCTTTTTTTCCTCTTCATCCCTTTTTTTCGCAATAAATGGTGCATTTAGAATATCTTAAAAGTAATGGTAAACTTTACATGAGTGCAATTCATTGAATGAATGAATTAAAATTTTTAGTTTAAAATGTTGGATTTAGATACAATTATCATGATGTTAATAATATCCAACTATTTCTTCACCATTAACTATTTGTTTCTAAAAAAAATAACCTTAAATCACTCTCCTTTAAAATTAACTCAATGTTGCTTAGCGTTTTTGCCTTTGAAGCGTCAATATGTCAGTAGGAGTTTAGTGGCCTTACAACACACACACACTACACAATTCCAACAGTACACTTTCCTGGCATCCGTCTGCTGTCTAGAACCTTTTTTAGTAGTGATCAAGACCATGTGGACACACGGTGACCGGCGCGGCCCCATGAGCTAAATAGGGTTTTTAGTGTCAATCAGAAATGAATATTATTGTGGGTGTCTGAACATATACTTTTTACAGTTGGATGAGATTGAATATGCGTTGCCTGCAAGTGAGGCACCTACATTAGCTGAGGTATTATCTACGGAAGAGGAAGATGTTAAAAGCAAAGAAACCAAATACAATGAAGACCCTGCTGCTTGCTCTGCATTACAAGTGGATTTTTTACAAGGAGTATCACAACAGCTTTTACAAGCACAAGTATGTATAATGTATTATTCAATAAGTCAGTTATGTTTTTTTTTTTTGTTTTTTAGTTTTTGCAGTTTTGTTGCTCACTATTTTCTTTTTACGAGGCTTGTACTCTTGTTAGGCACATCACTGCTTCTAAGAACAGATGTATCAACTTTGTTACTATCTAATTAGACCTAGTCTAACATTTTAAATTGATTTAAAATTATTTGATACTGTTGTTTCCTGGTATTCCTATTGTTTTGTCTTATTTTGACTGGCCTGTCAGTCTAGTAGTTAGTGACCCTGACTGCTATGCGGGAGGTCGTGGGTTCGATTCCCACCCAGGACAAATGTTTGTGTGATGAGCACGATCATTTGTTCTGTGTCTGGGTGTAATTTATCCATAATATGTATGTATTTAGAAATATATAAGTATGTTTATCAGTTGTCTAGTACCCATAACACAAGCTCTGCTTAGCTTGGGACTAGATGGTGTTGTGTGATAGTTGTGTACATATTATATTATTATTATTATATTATATTTTACATGATGCACAGTGTTTTATGAAGACGATTTTTCGGACATTACTTTTTAATTTAAAACACTGACCACAAAGTATGCCTGGCACTTTCCTTTGCCTGAATCTGAAACAGAGACCTCCTGAAATGGCACTCGCTGAGTGTACCAGTCTCAAGCCAATGGAGAGACGACGCCCAACGGCCCAACCGGTTTCGGAATTTGGTTCATCATGCACTCTGCTTGTCGGCGTGCAGAGAACAAAGCAGCCATACTTGACTTCGATTCAACCCAGGAATTTGGATAACTAAAGACTCGATCAATGTTCCTCGAATCTTTGTATATCCCCTAGTCATCAGATATTATTATGACATCACTAGCTTCTGCAAGCGTGAAAGTAAGGTTTTCCATAAAAACTTTGAACCCCGTTTCATCCCGTTAGAAGCTGAATTTTGAAAAATCCTCTCTTAGTGCTTGCCTACGTCATAAAAGGAAGCCATGTGTTAAATTTCACGGTCCTAGTCCCAGTAGGTTTGGCTGTGCGTTGTTATGTCAGTCAGTATCTTTCAGTCAGCTTTTTATATATATAGACTTGCTTTTGCCCGCGGCTTCGCTCCCGGCAACTGATTATTCTACTCTACCCTACCCTACTCTACACTACTCTAAAAAAAAAAAAGTAAAAAAAAGTATCCTATGTCATTTTCCTGGCTCTAAACTACCTCCCTGCCAATTTTCAGCTAAATCGGTTCAGCCGATCTCGAGTTATAAGTGTTGTAACAAACCCGACTTTCTTTTATATATATAGATAGATTTTTGACATTAATGATAGACAATTAATGAGGTCAGACGCAGAAGAGTTAGGAGCGGAGTTTTTGCGTTAGTAGAATAAGATCTGTTTCATACTATATGGGTCACCCAGCTGTAACAGAATATGTCTTGAGGATCTACGCGGACCTGACCTCTGCTACTGTGCCAAATCAAATAAATGAAAACACTAAATATTTATTTATTATAAACTTTATTTTATTGTACACGTCATAATGTGGACAGAATAAACAGTTACAAAAGTAACCATACAATGGGCGGTCTTAACGCACAGGGCAATTTCTTACAGACAACCTTAGGACGGATTAAATTATATACAATATCAATTAATATACAAATAAATAAAAAAAATAAGATTGAGACAGGAGATTATAGATATATTATAGTGAAAGGTAATGCTTCTTAACCTTGCTTTAAGGTCTGTAGCGTTTGAGCACGCCTTACTTCAATGGGTAATGTATTCCACTTTTGAGCTGCTTGAATTTTGAATAGTAAAGGACTTTTCAAAAAAAAGTGTAATGCTTAGGTACGAATACTTAATTTCAGACTTTCCGATGATGGTCCTAGAATGTGTGTCATAAAGGAACCGAGTCGCTCAAGCTTATCCAATTGGTTTTGGGTGACATCAAGATAGCTGGCATAAGCATAGTCCAAGATAGGAAGAAGAAGAGATTGTGCTATCGCAATCTTTGATTATGACTCTAAACCTAAAAAAAAAAAAAACAAATCTCTGTCTGATAATATTATATGTAAGCAAATAAAAATACCTAAAGTTAATGTAAAATAATAAATATTTTTCTTTGCTTTATAGGAAAGATCATCAGCAGGTACGGCAACGGCATTGAGTGTGGGGACCGAGACAAAATTAACAGTAGGAACAGCACATGGCCACCTACTGTCATTTCATGAACAAACATTGAGATGGGTCTGTGATCTAAATACGGACCGAGGAGCAGTGTCATGTTTGGCTTACAATCAAGACTGCACTCGACTCCTCGCTGGATATGCGAGAGGGCTTATATGTCAGTACGAAAGCGTACGAGGAACTATATTGAGACGCGTTACCCTGGGAGGAGAGTTATGGGGCACTTTACGTGTCACGTGGGCAGGCACATCTGGACTGGCTTTAGATACAGGCGGGTCTGTTTGGCTAATCAAGTTTTCCCGACCTTTAGGAGTACGATCTGCAAGATCTTCTTGCCTATTTTCTGGTGCTCGAGGAGAAGTAGTAGCAATGGCGGCTCGGGACGCTCGGATTTTGGCTCTAGCGACTCTGTCGCGCGTTATTATCGTAGCTGGAGGTCGGGCTGCGGGATTACGTCTCACAGGCCCTCCAGACACTCTCCCTGTCCTGGAGTGGAGCGAGACAGACGAGCGTGTATTAGTATGTGCTCGATCTAAAACATTACAATGGCTCTCACTGAACATCACCGGTTCATCTATATCTCTGAAACCTATCCAGAGAGTCGAATTGGTGTCAAGTCCATTATGGCTTGGCTGGCTTGGTGGTAATCTCGCTATTTTCGACGCTGATGAGAATCTAAGATTGTGGGGAGATGACTACGATAAACCCTTAGATCTTTCACACATGGAACCAGTCTATGCCTCTGCATTCTTCAAGGTATGTAAAAAATGTCTACCACCCGTAAAGGTTACTTTTTGATAGCAATTCTTTCTTATTCATCTTGACACTTGATCATCTAAAACAATATTAGATATATATTAAATAGAGACATTTATTGGATGTAGGTGCAATATCGTGATCTAATAGGAAAATTATTTAAATGATAAAATGATACACTAATCCAAGCCAAGTTTTGTTTATGGTGTACCTACAATAAAGAGTATATCTATCTATCTAACAATCTAATGAAAAGTTACCTTGAATTTCGAAAAAAAAGTGGCATACCTACTATTTTGGTAAGCAAAGCTATCACAAACAAAATTATCTTGCTTAATATAACACAATTAGATTAGTAGCTCCTAGTTATCTAGATCTTACCTAACTGTCTGTGGACCGTTTTATGAAAGCCAGGCATTTGTAGAGCTATATGCGAAGGCGTTACTTTGAACGCAAAGGGTCACTGAAGCACACAGGGTTTTAGACTGTAAAAAGGCACTTACTCTCACTCCGTCTAGAGCAGGAGAAGTTACCTACTTGAAGAAATCATCAAGTAGGTGACTTCTCCTGCCTCCTGCAAGTAAGGCCTGGGAAATTCCAGGCCTTAACTTGTTCAGCGGCCTAATTAATTTTTTAAATATAGTCCACCCAACATCTTAACGGGAAGGTTTTTTTTTAGGGGCATTGGACCGATGGGCGCGTGTCGCGAGCTATGTGTACGGCCGGCGTGAGTGCCCTGGGAGGCGCGTGCGTGTCGGCCGGCGCGCTGTCGTTACTGGGCCGGCGCGGCATCGTGCGAGTTCGGCCGCGGCACCTACTCGCGCGAGCACAGGCTTTCTTGTCCTCAGGACGGCATCTGAATGCATTACGCTTACTTTGTTCTACCCAGGGAACTGAGGCCACGTCTTTGGCTTATCAATTTATAGACAATATTTCGGACAGACCACACATCTTGAGTAACAAGCAAGTGGCTGATCAAACTGTCAAGTTATGCTTAAAGTATAATCTAAGGTTAGTTCAATTTACTTAACTATGCAGTGCCAACGTTGTATAGAGCCTTGTTTTGTTATTTTCAAGCAATACTAATCTGTTTTTTTTTAGGGACGAGTTGTGGATTCGCTTATGGGAACATTGTTCTGACGAAAAAGCCTTCGTAGAAGCACTAGGCGATGCGGCAGCACGAGGAGAGTTATCGACGGCTGAGATGGCTCCCTCACCCGATTCCACGCAGGTAATTCTTCCATTTGGATCTTAGGGCCTGTACAGTTACCATACAGACGCAGTTTGTGTTGTGGACCTTCAATAGGGTAAAACCGCAATCGACGCACGTCAACGTCGCGTTTAAAAAGCGTGGTGTGTATACCTACTATGTATAGGCCCTTAAATTAAAAATCGCAAGCATATGAACAAAAAATGCGAACATGAAAATTATAATTTACACGTCATATTTCTGCAGGCACTTATTGAGAAACTAACGGATTATGAACCGTCCCTGGTAGAGCGTGTCATAGCATCGTTGCCGCTAACCTCCATCGATCCTCATCGGGCAAGCGTCCTCACGAGGGAAAAGGGCCTGTGGCGAGCTGTCGGCGCCATCGCTGCAGCACTCGGTAACACTAAGCAATCACACTAATATTATAAAGACGAAAGTTTGCAAAGATTTGTTTGATACGCCTTCTCGCGAAAACGGTTGAATGAATTTAGATGATAGGTATACCATGTCCTGACATTCCAGGATATGGTCTACTCAATATCATGTATAGTATGGTAATGGTACCTATGACATGTGCCATTGCACATAGTTTGTTTTTTAATCCTAGACTACGATTTGACAACTTGAAAATGTCAAACTCCAGAAAATTGGAAATATATTTCTGAGTTGTCGAATCGTAGTCTAGAATTAAAAAACGAACTATGTCATATTTTTATCCCGGGAATATGTTGCATAGGAATTATTTTCTACATTCGTGAGTTTTTTATTATTATTTTGTCTTCTGTAATTCACGTGCGTGCTAAGATATTACGCGAACTAGATTCTAGAAATATAGTTCTTTCAACTAAACAAATATAATTATTAATGGGGTTACTTACACCATTTCCTAGCTGAAAAAGCTGAAATGGTCACTTGCTGTTTTCAGGTACTTTCTAATGTAGGTAAACATTGACGATCAAAATGGTTGAGTTGATTTTTGTTTTGTGTGTGTTGGCAGGCGGCGGTGGTGGCGCCATGCGGTCGCTGGCGGCGCTGGTGCGCGGGGGCTGCGCGCGCGGGCCGTGCGCGTGCGCGGGCGCCGCGCTGGTGCTGGCGGCGGCCGACGCGCTGGCGGGCCGCGGCGCCGCCGGCCGCGCGCTGCCGGCGCACGCGCGCCCCTCCGCCCGCCACGACGCGCTGCATGCCTTGCTCGCTAGTGTTGAGGTAACCCTACTATTATTGACTTCACCTGTGTAAGTGTGTACTGGACTGGCCGACATTAACGAAAAACAAAACTGTAGAAAAAAAGCAATAGCTTGGGCTAAGGTCACGCAAATCGTGGGTTCCGCACAAACTACTACTAGGTACTTTTGTAAATAGTTCTTTTCCGGAATAAAATCTCGAAGATTTTTCCGAATCTAAAAATATTTTTTTGAGACATACCTACCTAACTACAAATTTAGAGGTTTCGGTTTTATACTTATGTGCTTCAGTGTGTCGAAATATACCATAGTACACACACACGGCCGTATCTTCATTTTTTGCGTAATACTTAGAAGTTTTTTTTCACAGCTTCAAGGTATAGCAGATCTGAGTAGAAATATGGTTTTAATTTCAACTCGATACTTACTTTTCTCAAAATAAAGGGACGTGGCATACAGAAAAACGAACAACAAAGTAATCCTATAAGGGTATCTTTTTTTTTTCTTTTGAGGTTGGTACGGAACCCCAAAAACTTTCATTATGTGATTAGCTAATTATTATATTATGTATATAATAATTACAAAAAAAAAAATAACCAGTGGTAGTTAAGTGATGACCAGTATTAACAGACGGCGTCCGTTCACGAGCATGATTCTTGGAAAGATCGAAAGATTGGCGGCAGCGTCCGAAAACGACGAGACAAGAAACGATAGATAGGACGAGAAAAGTCAGTAGCAAATAAATGAACTACAAAAAAAAAACATATTGATGTTTCAGAACGAGAACGGTGGACGATCTCCGTTAAAAGTGATGGTGGAGCACGACGCGGCGGCGGCCGTGCGGCTGCTGGAGCAGAGCGCGCGCGACCCGCCCTTCGTGGGGCCGCTCGGCAAGCAGAACCGCCTCCGGGTCGCACGCGCACTGCTCACCTTTGCACGCGACTTGCCGGTAAGCGCTTCTGTTGTTTTAACTTAAACTTTCAAGCCCCAAGCGAACACCTATTGTCTTTTTATTGTATCTAACTAGCGACCCGCACCAGCTTCGATGGGTACTGAAATTGAATATATTTTATGCATGTATTATGCACATAAACCTTCCTCTTGAATCACTCTGTCTATAAAAAAAAAAACGCATCAAAATCCGTTGCGTACTTTTTAAAGATTTAAGCATACATAGGGACAGGCGACTTTGTTTTATACTATGTAATGATGACGGTATACAACGAATTAAGGGCCGATTTTTCAATCGTCAGTTAACTTCTATCTCATGAATAAATATGGCTGTTTGACATATTTTCTACACAACAGGTGTCAAAACTTCAAACATATTACAGACAGACAGTCACACACATACATACATGCATCTACACATACTCCTAGTATTGTACTTTTAACACATTTTTTTCTCACTTTGGTTTTTTTTTGTTTTTCTTTCTTTAATTTTTAAACATATATTTTTAGTTATAGTCTCAACATTGTAATTTTGGTTTGTAAGGGAAGAAACGAGACAGCCCCAACACAAGTGTTTTTGTAACTTACTAGTTACTGGGGTTGCCTTAATTTTATATTATGTACGCAATGTTAAATGAAATAAAAATCTTTTTTTTTTATATTCTTTAGATAAAAGTTATCAGGCAATTAAAAATCAGCCCTTAAAGGAAACCGTAGGCGAGGGCTTGCGGACGGTGAGCATTGGGTAGCTCGCCGTCCGGTCGTCTGGTAATCGTCGGGACCAAGCCCAGTCATCGACGGCGCGCACTGTTCCCGCGCGCCTCAAGGAGTTGTCAGCAACCGTAGGGACCCTGCAGAAGGGTCGAAGCCAATCCGGGCCACGGGTTTGTGTCTGAAAAGGAAGGCTCTGGCCCTGGTATGTATGGCGATGTAGGAACGGGGTAGGTTGTTTAGTCAGTAAGAGTCTGACACTTGTTTTCCGCTCCGCCCAAGAACACGAACTTTAGACTTAATCTAGAATACAAGTAATATATTCAATCAATTTCATCGATTAGCCTTCTAGTTGCCATTTCAATTCTATTTCAAGGTAGTGCGTCGTCTATCGGTCAACAATATACCTAAGGGTGGTACAAAAACACGAGTTAAACTTTTATTTTTGTTACATCTCTTTTCTTACCTCAGACTTTGACTGAATACCAGTTAGAAAATAAAGTTACTACCATAATTTAAGGATTGAAGTACTGTTTACTTTAATTTCTTTATGAAAAAAATATCAGAATATAAAAATCGTTACACGAGTCAATATAATATTTTTTTTTTAAGTCGTATAATCTACACTAATATAATAAAGAGGTAAAGTTTGTTTTTTTGTTTTTATGTTTTTTTGTTTGTAGGAGGTAATCTCTGGAACTACTGGTCCGATTGGAAAAAAAATAGCAACAACAGAAAGCTGCTTTACTCCTGAGTGACATAGGCTATATTTTATGTACGCGGGCGAAGCCGCTGACAAAAGCTAGTATAGAATATTTAATGTACATTTATTTACTTACAATTAAGTGTCAAGTGAGCTGCAGTTGTGAGGTCCAAGTTCATATCGTAACGCAGCACCAAATTAATGTAATTATGAACTTGATATTTTTAAGAAATGAATGAATGATGTTCAAAATGGTTTTCTATTTTTTGTAGGGTACTCATATAAATACACAATTAATACTAACCGACGCCCCCGGACAACAAGTAGGTAATCGTGAATGTAATTTGATTACTGACTTGATTGTCCGGACATTACATAATTATGTCGGTAATCGAAAAACATTTTTTGTGATTACCGGGGGGATAATGTCCACCAACCCGCACTGGGCCCGTGTGGTGGATTACGGCCCAGAGAGGAGGCCTGTGTCCCAGCAGTGGGAACATTAAAAGGGCTGATGACGATGAATGTCCGGGGGCGTCAACTTGTATGCCGCAAATAAGTTAAACTAAAATGGCCATGGTAATCAAATTTGCTATGGTAATCTGTCACTCATATATGTATTGACACTGTGACCTTTAGTAGTTTTATTTCATCGTAACAAAGGCTACTTCTACTTCTTGCTATTTTTCAGGAAACCGATGACCGCGTGGAGATTCTGGAATTTTTGACAGGGCAATTGAATTCAGGTGCTCTGCCGACCGACCAAGAAGTAATATACAGTCTTCGGGAACTGGCCGCAATAACAAATTGCGAGCGAGCCGATCGGGCGTGGCTCGCGCTTCTTACCAAAGGACGTATGCAATGTGAACTTCTCGAAGAGCAGTACAGCGCAGCCGACCAACGCCCGCGCGTTTTATGGCGCATTGATGCCACCTTAGGTCGACATGAACGTGCATTAACAGAATTTTTCAATATATCGAAGCCTTCCAATGCGGACATTGAGGAACTCTTTGATTACCTTCGCCCTTTGGTGGAAGCAAATGATGATGCGAAAAAATTACTCGAATCATACCTTCCGGCTCTCATCAAGCTGCAACCACGGGCTGCTGCATCCCTAGCGGGCGACCATCTGCCAAACGCCGGTGCATCGATCCTGCAGTCAATGTCTAACGTGCAAGTCATCGAATTCGGCCAGAGTCTCCTCGAGGCGGGTCACCTTCGTGGTGACTTAGCTGTCGCGCACTTGCGAAACCTTTGTCGCCAACGTCCGAAAGACGTGCAGTCGTTTCTGAAGGAAAATGTCGGTCTCGTTCGCCCGGAAGAGGCATTGGCAATAGTCCGTGCGGAAGGCCCGCCCGAAGCTGAACCGTTTTGTCTAGAGGCAGTCGGCGACCCGAGCGCCGCCCTCGATGCCATTTTACGACTCGCTGCAAGCGAGGACGAGCGAGTGTCTTCACACTGGGTGGTCGCAGGCGGCGAACTGTGCGCGCGGGCCGCGCCCGGCCTCCCGCCCGCCGCCGCCGCCGACATGTGGACGCGCCTGCTGCGCCGCGCGCGCGCGCCGCCGCCGGCGCTGCTGCTGGAGGCGGCGGCCTACCTGCCCGCCGCCGACACGCTGCAGGGAGCCAACACGCGCGCGGCGCGGGCGCTGCTGGCGGCGGCGGCGGCGCGGCGCGCGGCGTGGTCGAGCTGCACGCGGGCGGCGGCGCGCGAGGCGCACACGGGGCTGGCGCGCGCGCTGCTGGCGGCGCGGCGCGGGCTGGCCGTGCGCGGGCGCTGCGTGCGCTGCGGCCGGCGCCTGGCCGAGCGCGCGGCGCGCACGGGGCACTGCGCGCGCGCCACGCACGCCGACTGCGAGGCGGAGACGTGCTGCGGCCAGTGCGGGCGCCGCGTGAGCACGACGGAGGTGACGTTGGCGCCGCGCACGCAGAGGCGCCGCTCTCCGCCGCCGCACGATTTTGAGTTGTACCTGGTAGCTCCACCGAGGCCCGATCTCGAGGGCGCGTAATCGTCGTAGCAAAACATACTATATGTATGATCCATAGGAATATGTATGAAGGTATGGTTCCTTCAAGTCCCGTCGTGCGTCGTGAAGATGTGTGCAGGATGTTTTTAAAGAACCGAAAAAACTATACAATTGTATAAAGAAAACATGGGTCACCGATATGGACAGATAACAGTCGTTGGTTGATCTTAGTTTTCTTGTTTCTAATATTTAAGTTATCTTAATAAAAAATGCTGATTTTAATCAAACAAACCGTGTTTTTATAATTATATAGGTATCTACTATAAATATGTATCTACCATCAGACACATCTGCTTGTGTATGCACTACTGAATGCGTCGCACACAACTCAAAATAATAGATGAGAAAGATCTAATTTATTGCGTAACTTGCCATTATGAATGTAACATGAATGATCGCTAATGAGTATACCCGTCTGAGAATGATATTTGTGTGCCTCTTTACAATGTATGTATTTTGTGCAAGACAGCGAAATAATGTACATGACTCATACAGCTTGACCACCGCTCAGTTCATTTTCGCTTGCACACGAAACGAAAAGTGGTGTGGGGCTTAGCGCCGCCGCACGTTACGTGATCAGGCAGAAATGACCGCGATCTTAACTATGTCTAAGAACGGCAATTTATTCACGAGCAAGCATTCCTTGCCATTGTTTTCATCATACATATAACAGAAGCTCATTTTTTTTTCATTAAACCCAGGTTTTATATGAGGTTTTCAATAAAAAAATTCTAAGTTGATTAATTTGCGCAAGAGACACGTCCAAAGTGGTAAAATGTGTGTCACCAGTATAACTTCAAAATAAAAATGATAAAACTAGAAAAAATATACACATCGTACCATGTAAACTACCATCGAAAATTGGTTTGAACGAGATCAAGTGAGAAGTTTTTCTTTAATACATCATAAACCGTAAACTGCAATTGGTACGGAACCCTCTGTTTGCGAAACCGACTCGCACTTAATCGCACCAGTTTTTTATCTTTTAAATTCATTGGAAATATTTTTTGATTCAGAATCTTGATTTTTGCAAGGTTAATTTTATGAAAGGTATTGGAATAATATTGCCAATTAATTAATAATATTGAAACCTAGATTAAACAAAAAACGCGCGTTTCTAAAATGCCAGTCATCGATGCGTTTAAAAGACGGTGGGTACAAGCCATAGAAATATAAAAAAACAGGAGTAGTGGCAAGTGGGCGTGTTCGTGTAGATCGCGACTTATTCAATACGCACACTTTCGGCCAAACGGCCGTCGCTGTGTAAAAGCAAAAAAAAGTTTAAAATTCACTGTATATTATTATCCGATTTATGAATTGCGGATGTGTGCGTGAGTGCGTAAGTATATTTGCAAACGTGCGAGTGAACGTAGAAGTGGGGATGACTGCAGACAGCGTGTTCCCGTACATTTTTGTCTACTCAACATATCTCCTCTTTTCTTATATCTATGGTACAAGCCCTAAGAACACAGGGAAAATTCGAGGATACAGGGTAAGTAGGTAAAGAAAAAAGATAAAGGTATTTTTGCATAATTTTAATCTTTTATTATATTTATTTACCTTATACTGACGCAGGGCCGTTACTTAAAATTAACCTAACTTTAATTAACCAACATAGACGTTGGCACACGACCACACTTAAAATCTTCATAAAAATCTGTTTTTGGTTGATGTTCCAATTTATATTTGGCAATTAAAGTCTAGTATAATGATTGAATATTTTGAAGTGACGTCCCTGAGTTCGTTATTATAGTTAGTACTACTTAGTTTAATAGTTTAAAAATTAAATGCACACATTAAACCATTTCGAAAAATGCAACATACTATATGTATAATGTAAGAACAAATATATATCATTGTTACTATGAGCCTACCGTTTAACTGAGACAATGCCTAAAGTAGCGCGATGCGCAGCGAGACGGGCGCAAGAAAACTCTCCCAATATACATACTTAATTATGAACACATCATAAAGCTACCTCAGACATCGTCTTTGCTAAGCGGTAAACCTATATTTGCTTCTACAATGATTTTAACGTAATCGAAACACAGTCGAATTGGCTGCCTTTAGCCAGGTACCTATTAGGTACAAAACAATATTTTAAAGGTGAAATCCCACTAAGTTAAAATCACGATGAATAATTTGTCATCTCAGCGATTGCCCCTGAACCTGCAACAAACTCATAAACGCTAAGTCGTGCATGATAGTTTGACTTCACCTTAAGGTCTCTTCTTTTTAATGTCATAAATACTACGACAAGAACTACGATAAAATATTATTACTTGCTGCAGATAAACCTGTTTGACTTTTCGTGTACTGTAGACAATTCTTTACTAACTAGATGAAAGGTATGTACTAACAATGCTTTTCCATGTTCGTTCAAAATCAAAAGCACCAAGGTCGCATGAAAAAACAAAAGTAGAAGTTTGTATATTGCTAAAAACTTAATCACCAACGTAAGAAATATGTACTTATGGAAGCACTTTCATTAAATCTAAGTAATCCAATAAAATATTGCGAAAATTGTTTTCCTGGTTTAAATGCATATACTCTTAAATACATATTTATTACGGCAGCGAATATATTTTTATATAATCGTTTGCAAACGATTAGGTAGTGATCCTTATAATTGAAAATAAAATTTCGAGATAATAATGAATTTTTAAAGCGCACGCTTGACAGATGTCGAATTCCATTATAACCTGTACTTTTTTTTAGATAAAACGTAAAAATCAACTTAAAATACACAACAGTAAAATTATGTCGACTTTAGTTGGTAGCTATAGTTTAAAATCATCTTGAATTAAGAATATAATGAAATATAATTGCGAACTGTGTAAAAAGGTTTAAATTTAGCAAACTACACGAGCGCTTTCCTATATAATTTATATTATAATAGGCTAAGGGCGCTTTCAAATTAGCCGAAAACGCGCTCGTGCGCTGCTGTCGCGCGTTTATTTATAAATATATGAAAAAACAAAGCAGCACGACAACCGCGCTGCTGTCGCGCGACTAATTTGAAGGTGCCCTTAAAATCCAAGCCGGCTATATCTACCTTACTTCAATCCAAAGTGATAACAATGTTAACAAACTTATAAAAAATTACAGATTTATTATTACGCATTAGTCATTCAAACAACTATACACTATCATTGCAATTAAAATTCAAAATCGTCAAAAATATGTAGAATTCGAGGAATTAAAATTCAAATTAAAAAAAAAACAAGTTTGTTAACATTTATATCAGATTCTATTGCAATAGACTAACTCTAACCTGCCTGAACAATCTTCTCTACGACAGTTTTCTTCCCGTCACGTGCGACAAAAGGTTTTGAGTGAGCCATAACCATAAAAATACACAATCCGCAAAGACGTTTTAAATTTATATTAATCACTGCAAAGGTAGACAAATGACTGATGAAATATTAATCGAGAGCTCTTATCGGACACTGTAAAAATCTTAAAACAGATCAGCATCGGTGTCTGACATTACTCGATTTTTGAGTTTGGGTACGTGATCGTAGTTGTGCAATAAACATTGGCGTAATACAATTTCCAGCAAAAAGATTGCACGCAGACGCACTGAACCTGCTAGAGTGCTGTACGGGTATTACTTAGAACAAGTCGCATTTCATACCGGCTGTGAAAATAGTAAAGGCAGTTTTGCCACAGTACTTATAACATTAAAGCATTTATAGAACATCAGCTGCTTCAGAATTGAATTTCAGTCAGCATGTCTAAGACGTAATTTTTTTTGCCCTATCGTGGGAAACCGGTGTAACAAGTCACATTTCATATCTACTGAAAATAATAGCAATGACAGTTTGCTATTATGCCCACAGCACAAGAGATTGGGTAGTAGCTGCTTCAGAAGTGAGATTCCAAAGTTACAGCATAATTATCTAAGATGTAAAATTTTGGGCATTGCGGGAATACAGCGTAAAAGTCACATTTCACAGCTGCTGAGAATAACAGTTTTCCCAGCAACAGTTTCCCCACAGCATATAAGAGATTGGAGCATCAGATGCTTCAGAAGTAAATTACCAGTTACAGCATGTCTAAGGGCGCCTTCAAATTAGCCGAATCCACACAGCTTCCCACAGTTCGGTTGCAGCACTTGCAGCGCTGCTCCCACGCTACTTTGTTATTCCGTATAAATAAAAACGTGCGACTGTCGCGCTGCAACCGCGCTGTAGCCGCGCTTCATATAAATTTTCTGTCGACCACTTTTTATATTTTGACTGTTGGTTTATGGATTGCCAACACTTTTAAACTGAGACATACCAAAAGCCTCCATAAATTTTATAGTACAACAACGGCATTGTACATTTAGTTTTAAAATTTTCTATAAACTTTATTTATTAATTTTGCGTAATATTACAATGAATACATGAATTTAGCAAGAACGCCATTTTACTAGCTGAAAGTTTTTTCAATGTGAAAACGCGTGTGACGTATTAGCACGACTTTGGCTTGATGATTTAGGGACGTCGCGTGGCGCGGGAGAAGCCAACAGGCTTCTGCTAACCAGGAACAAAATTACTCGATAGAACATATTTGATCATGATAGATTTGAACCAAGTTATGATGGAAAGAGGCGTTTCAAATAAGATGATATATCGATATATATCACTACATAATTATGACGTAAAAAATCTTATGTGTAATAGGAATCCACTACAAGAGTTTTGTAATGTTCTAAATTAAAACTGTTTTTACATAACATTAAAACATTCTAGTTAGAACTACATAACGCTCAATAAAGTCATCCAGCATAACTTGTAACTAGTTTTGACTGGTAAAATCGCGTTCTCATTAAATCGTGATTTCACTGTAACTTACATACTATAAATTAAAAAAATATGTCCAAATTGAGCCTCGTAATAAAGCTTAGGACAGTCATTTGTCCACAGATACGAACATGGGTTCCAGACCCTGCGCGACTGTACACATAGATGAATGTCATAACAATGTGGCAAAAAAGAGAAATTTAACACTGCAAAAACCTTACACAAATGATTAGTTTGGTACATTTACATACCATTCCGGGAATAGCAGTTCAAAAACAAGTTATTCAGCATCATCGTAACGCACTCTGAAAAGAATAAAAAAGAATATCAAGAAAATTCAAATACACTCATAAAAAAAAATACGAAAGCTATAAGTATAAACATAACATTGGAAACTAAAATAGCTTGGAAAATATTTCTACTATCATATCGACGACTTCCAATCATTAAGAAGTCAAAAGCTGCAGCAATGTGTACGAACTGTAACGAAGGTGTTTTGTATAACAAAGTAATCGAATAAATAAAGTATAAAAAATATTTTTTTATCTATATACTAACGAAGGAATAGGAACGAGTAAGCGACTAACCGAGATAATTTAAAGGAATGGGGGAGACCTTTGGCCAGAGGTGGGGCAGCACAGGCTAGCTATAATAATAATAATATTAGCGAAAGCGCCAGGATAGCCCGCAAAATATAACATTTTCTCATTTTTTAAGGTTCCACTACCAAATGGCAAAAAACGGAACCTTTATAGATTCGACATGTCTGTCTGTTCTATTTTTTGCAGTTTTATTTTTTTCTAAACTGAATAGTTTGCACTAGAGCTACTTCCCAGTAACTTCTAAAATAAGAGAATGAGAAAAGTAAATTAGTGTTTGTGATGATGACGCGCCTGCATATTGGGTTGAACGAGCTCACAATTAGATTTAGGCGTACCGTACTGTCACTTTACTTGACTAAAGTGATCTGCAGGCTATCACCATTTACATTTATCACATTGGTAGTAGTGAAGTTCATGCAGTATGAGAGCGGTGCTTATAAATAAAAATCAAACTAAACCTGGACGTACAAAAAATAACAATTCTGTAGTCAAAGAGGTAAAATTACTGGTTGTCCAAGCGATTTAATATCTACTAATATCGTAATAATACAATAGAAAAGATAATATTATTTAATTTAAACACCTATACATTTTACAATCACAGACTAAACGTACAAATATTTCCTCTCCTACAAAAACGGATTATAGATTTTTACCTACAACTGGTTTACTGAACACACGACTTCGCATTATTTTTGAATATTTTAACATATTCTTCTTTAATCCTTTATTGTACACAACACTTATTTGACATTTCATGTACAAAGGCGAGCTTAACTCAACAATGAGTTTTCTCCCAGCAAACCTTTGAGTAACAGAGAGAGATTACATAAGAGGGTAGAAACCAGTGTACAATATAAACTTACATAAATACGTCTAATATATATATGCATACATAAATACGTAGATATAATTTACATACTAATATTATGTCAATTGAGAAAGGAAGTGCTCTTTAATTTTCCTCTTAAAAATATCCAGAGAAGGGCTGTCGCGAAGGGAATGTGGAAGAGAGTTCCAAAGACGAACTGCAGTTACGGAGGAGCCGCCATAACGGCTGGAAGTGTGACGCGGAGTCCGAAGGAGAAGAGACTTAGTAGTGCGACAGAGTTTACCCTTCGGAACGAGGTACTCAAAGCGCTCACGAAGGTATTGAGGAGCATTGGGATTGTGTAGGATAGTATAGAGAAAGGATAGGATGTGGGTATCTCGCCGACGCGAATCGGCAACCAATTCAATCTGGCTCGAAATTCCGACACGTAATCGAATTTGCGGAGACCAAAAATAACGCGGATGCACAAATTCTGCAGTCGCTCGATTTTGTTTAGAAGCACCTCCGTAGCATCAAGAAAACAGACATCTGCATAGTCTAATAGCGGCAGAAGAAGAGATTGAGCAAGAGCAACCTTTGTATGAAACGGTAAGAATTTTTGGAGACGTTTAAGGGACTGAAAAGAATAAAATACCCTCTTACTCACATCAGCGATATGAACCTCCCATGAGAGGTTCGTGTCCATATGGACCCCAAGGTTTTTGACACTTTTGGAGTATAATATTGGTATAGAATCATATACTACTGATGGTAGCGATTGGTAATCTATTAGGTTGAGCATGTTTCTGCCACCAATAATGATTGCTTGAGATTTTTTCGGGTTCAGCAAGAGTCCGTAACATTTAGCCCACTTATTTATATTTTCAAGATCCTCATTGATGGCAGCCACAGTTTCAGCGAGGATTCTTCCTTTTCATAAATAAATATCTAATAAATCCACATTTTTTTTACCGAAGTTCAGAACTTATGATAACGTGCGTTTTTCGATACTGTAACTCTTAAGGAAACGTCAGCAAATCATCAGGTATCAGTTTATCGGTAAGTTTTGTCACTAAGCATTCTGTCATCCGTTAGCATTTAGACACCTACCGAGATATTACGTGCAAGTTAATATTAATTTAAATTAAGTTCACTTGTTTGTTTTATCATTGATAATTTGAAAAATGTAAAAAATCGCAAAATGATTACAAATTAGAAGTTCCTATATAATTCGTAAACATTATTCTTAGTCCGCAATTCATCTATTTGACAGACCAGTGGACCATTTTACGAATATGTGGTCAAGTAGACCCATATTTGACCACATATTCGTAAAATGGTCCACTTATTATGAATCAGTTTACAATTCATTAGCAGAATCATAAAAAGTTAATCTTAGAATTCATTGCTCGGATTTCATATTATACTAGCTTCTGCCAGCTAGCTTTTTCCATACAAACTTTGGACCCCGCTTTCATAATTATGTTTTCGTCGAGTTTTCATTATTTTTAAGATGTATTCTGCTATTTGGGGTGGGGACAAATCCAGCGAACCAAAAACCATGAAAATTGGTCTAGCCGATCTTGAGTTAAAAGTGTAGTAACAAACCCGTCTTTGTTTTATATTATATACTAGCTTTTGCCCGCGGCTTCGCTCCTGGCAACAGATTATTCTACTCTACCCTACCCTACCCTACTCTAAAAAAAAAAGAGTAAAAAAAAAGTATCCTATGTCATTCTCCTGGCTCTAAACTACCTCCCTGCCAATTTTCAGCTAAATCGGTTCAGCCGATCTCGAGTTATAAGTGTTGTAACAAACCCGACTTTCTTTTATATATATAGACTAGCGACCCGCCCCAGCTTCGCACGATTATATCTTGAATATATTATGCATATGTTATACACATAAACCTTCCTCTTGAATCACTCTATCTATTAAAAAAAGCCGCATCATAATCCGTGGCATACTTTAAAAGGTATAAGCATACATAGGGCATAAGCAACTTTGTTTTATACTGTGTAATGATTAAGTTAAAATAAAATCGGCCAAGGGCGTGTAGGGCCACGCTCAGTGAAGGGTTCCGTAGTTTCCCGTCCGTCACAAATTTCTCACTCATTTCCCGAGAGATGGCGCTGAACCCTTAGTAATTTTGGATTGCGTAAACTGATTTTAATCTTTTTGTATTTTTATTTGAAAGAAGATATGATCAGGATAATGGAATATGTAAAAAAGTTACAAAAAAATACTTGGACAAGAATACTAAAGCGGATCTCACCTCTGACGCTGACCGCGCCTTTTGCTCAAACGTCTTCCTGATGAAGGGTCCTGTAATGTGAAGCGGTTTGTTGTTTCGGGAGCGACTCTCAAGTTCCGAGATTCTACAGAACGAGCCTTGCTCACCTGTTTTTAAAATTACATGGTTTTAAAAAATGGTTTAATTCTTGACATCATGGTCTTTCAAAAGATATAAGACATACCTTATCCATAAATTTCTTTATCAACTCTGGACAATTTAAATTGTTTTCTGGTTCCCAAGAATCAAATTTACTTGACCATCCTTTCCAATGAATAAAGAACTCCCTCTTCCCATTCTTTTTGTGACGAACTTCTAAAATGCGATCAACCTAAAATAACAAAATCAATTTTTAGTTAGTAGTAAGTTAGTATTTTTTTAGAATACATGTTAGTGATTCTACTGCTCAGATCAATAGAGTGTAATGAAATAATCTAATAGGTCTCTTTATTTTATTACTCCATCAACAGCTTGCCACTGAAAGTATAATAATTATGAAACTGTCATAATAGTATATGACAATAAAGAAATAATAAATATGGAGGGACCCATAAATCATAACAAAATATAGTTAAGTAAGAGTACTTCCAA
This sequence comes from Mythimna loreyi, assembly GCA_029852875.1. Taxonomy (NCBI): domain Eukaryota; kingdom Metazoa; phylum Arthropoda; class Insecta; order Lepidoptera; family Noctuidae; genus Mythimna; species Mythimna loreyi. The sequence continues at coordinate 9,691,032 of CM056780.1, forward strand.
AGTGCAAAGGTCAAAGGTGCCACAGGTTGGTATTATTTATTTTTTGCTAGCTTTTGCCTAAGACTATGTCCTGAAACAGTCATAATAGTATATGACAATAAAGAAATAATAAATATGGAGGGACCCATAAATCATAACAAAATATAGTTAAGTAAGAGTACTTCCAAAGTGCAAAGGTCAAAGGTGCCACAGGTTGGTATTATTTATTTTTTGCTAGCTTTTGCCTAAGACTGTCCTGAAACAGTCATAATAGTACATGACAATAAAGAAATAATAAATATGGAGGGACCCATAAATCATAACAAAATATAGTTAAGTAAGAGTACTTCCAAAGTGCAAAGGTCAAAGGTGCCACAGGTTGGTATTATTTATTTTTTGCTAGCTTTTGCCTAAGACTATGTCCTTGTGAATATTAGTTATTGTGAACAAGTCAAAATCCAAGCTTTATAATAAGGAGCCAATATCCTTCCTTGGGTTCAAGCTTAATACATTCAAAATATCATCAAAATTGGTTCAGCAGTTAGACCGTGACAGGGTAACAGACAGTTATTTTCACTTAGTTAATATTAGTATAATTGTCTTAATTAAATCTTCTGAGAAGAGATTGCAAAATACGGATTCCTGTAATCTTGTTGGATAAAAATCCAGATAATCCGGATATTTTGAATTTTATTTGCCCAAAACAACAATAGCATGATGGTTATGATAGAAGAATGGAAGGAAAAAACGTATTGCAACAACCCCAAATAATTAAGGATAAGGGCAGGAAGACAATGATATGCTCAATACACACACAACACAATAAAATTAATCAACAAAAGTTTTGGGCATCAGTAATTTTTCCTGTTATTTCAGATAATCATATGACATAAACTTTACATTATTAAGGTATCTTCTATTTTTTTTAAATGTAGTCTCAAGAAAAAAGTTCAACATAAGGTCAGGTTTTTAAAATCCCTGACCAAAAACCTACCTTTACTTCACTAGAAATCATTTTTAATTTTTTTTTTTAATCTGATGGACTATTTGCACTCGACCAAAAACTTTGGGTCTTAATCAAATAAGTACACTGCACCCACAACTTTGTCCACTACTGGTCACAATTCTAGTGCTTTTCATATCATAACATCAAATAACACCTCTTGCCAGAGAGGGTCGGACTGTTACGGAATAAAATTCACCTGGTGTTACTTCATTCTTTCCAAGCATTCAGAAAATGAAAACAAAAATTTTTATTTTCTTCCTTTTGAAAGTCATATGTTAAAAAAACTTATTTTAACATTACAAACCAACTCCTTAAATTATTACTATAGGTTTTCCTTACTTCATACTCGGCATTTTCATCAGCATTACTGCCATCCCAATCATTTTTGGCCCTTTTAGCAGGTACTTTGGATTCTTTTTTTGCTTTCCTCTTATTACTCTTCTTCTCTGCTTTGCTCTCTTTGTTTTTAGAATTCTCTTTCTACAAAAGAAAAACAAAGAATTAAATGCAAATAAGACCACAACAAGAGCGAGTGTTCTGAATATTAGAGAGTCCTCTCTTACCTCATCATTATACTTGTTAATTAGTTCAGGGCATGATAATGTGTTCTCAGGTTCCCAAGTGTCATTATCAGCAGAATAACCCTTCCAACGTATTAAGTAATGAAGTTTTCCTTTGATCTTCTTGGAGTCAACCACTTTTTCAACCTATAATTTTTATGAAATCATAAATTTTAGTTTAATTATAAATAATACAAGGTTGGAGGAACATGATTAGGTTTTGTAGCAGGCTCTGGAGAAAAAGTCCTAAACATTTAAAATTTTACCAGTGATTTATGCAGTTTTTTTTAAATATAAACAATTATCTATAAATATAAGCACTGGAATAATAAATACCTCTCAAATGGTGCTAGCAATTTATCATAAAAATATCATAATTCTGGAAATGATTATATTTCTAGTCACAAAATTTTAACTCTTTTTGAAAATTCTATTATATTGTCATAAGCATATATTTTGTAGTATTAGTCTCTCAATTTTTACACCATTCAAATTACTTTTGTAACATCTTTTTATAATATAGGCACCAGGTACATTTATTTAAATAAGACAGCTCAACAATATGTGTAAAAATAACTAGGTTAGTATAAAAATGAGACCACCACAATCAATATTTGTAATCACAAAAATAGAAGGTTACTGTTGCTAAGCAAATTATTACAAATAAAAATGGGAGTAATTATTTTATTTTTAACACCCGGAAATTTTCGTATGTAGGGCCTAAGTCTGGCTAGCCTACTTCCACAATAAATACGGCAAATTCACTGAAGCCTAAGCTGACCCACCAACCCACCGTGGAGACAGACCCCACGCAAGTAAACAGATCCAGTTTATTTGAGCGAATTTCACAAGGTCTAGGCAGAAATAGGGTCTTCTTAGTGACGAATTATTAAAGGTTGACCCCTTACAACTTCCCTCTTACGAATGTTTACAAACATGACAATTACAACACAAACCTCATATTCTTCTTCGGCGACATTTTTCTCCGATTTTTTCTTTTTAGATTTGTTTTTTGCTTTGCCTTTTTTCGGAGATTCTTTGGTAGAACTAGTAGACACATTCTCATTTAGTTCGACATTTTCAGTCGATTCAGATCCAGCTTTTTTGTCATCTGGGTCAGCTTGGCGTTCAGCGTCAGCATCAGCGTCAGCGTCGGCATCGGCATGTTCATCATGAATAACAGACCCATTCGTGGATGATATCACATCATCATCTTCTCTGCGGCTCTTTGATATCTTACGCATTGTAGCGATGAATTTAGTGGTATTATTATACGCTTAGAACAGTAATATAAGTATACGATTGGTGCTAATGTTAAGGAGGGAAAACCTAGGTACTTACACAGGCGAAATTGCGTGGGTACGCTTTGGTTGGCTTTCTTAGCTAACAAAAAGTCTATGCCCAGCAGTGTTGCCAACAGTTATACTAGCTTACCACCAGAATAAACGTTTTAATACCACCATTGCACCACACCAGAAAACTACTAATGTGTCTAATAAAAGTGTGACTTGAAGATTTTTTTTTTTATTAGAAAAATGATTAAAGTCTGTGATTGCAGTAGTCAATATTATGAAACAGACATTTATTTTTGGACAAAATATCCTTTATCATGGGTAAAACAATAAAAAGTTATCTGAGAAAAATGCTACATACCTACTATGATTAGCAAGTTGAAACAAAAACAAGAAGAGTAAGAAGTTGTTTTAAAAAAAAAACCAACAGACTTTATATACGATCTCGGATTTTTAAGTTAGTATATGTAATTACATATCATCTTGATCAGTATTTTATATTAGATATATTTTACGATATGATGTTATTTTTTCTTGTGTTTATAGATATCTTGGAGAAAATCAAGGACTCTGCAGGCAGGTTTTAAAAATCTTTACACTCAAAATTTTAGGTAATATCTTTACTAGTGCCGTAAAGCTTTTGAGCTGAACTGCTAAATTAATGTCAGGTTTGCATCGGTCTGGTAGGTCAGCAACGTCTTCAGCAGTGCCTACCTAGTAAAAATCGTGTAGGAAATAGTAACCGAAATTCCTCTTTCAAGTTTGAGAGAGATAGCCTGCTGCTGTAATTTCTGTCTCACTGTTACAACATGTTTTTTCAAATGATACACATAGATTAATTAACCATTTGAAAAATCATGTTGCTGCAAAACAAGATTTTTCTCCAAAAATGGACTGAAGACGGGTTAACCCAGACCCAACAATAATTTAAAAATATTTCAATAATTAGAGCACGTATTGATCTACTACGTCTATAATTTCTGAAAGAGGCGATAAAAAAAAAATTGGAAGAACAACTATCATTTTGTGTATTATTGACTTTTTTATGGTGAGCAAAAATCATCCAGTGACGAATTGTGTATTATTGACCTTTTCTGACCATCAACCTGACATCCAGGTTGTACCGGCATCTCCATCGTAGTCAACTATTGCCCCTAGTCACTGTATTGGGGCATAAATCCTGTGTTTTACATACCCAAAGCTCAACAGACATGCGGCAATAATGTCCTGCCCAGTCCCATTTAAGTTGGAAAGCCTTTTGAGCTTAATCTATAATTTATGTTTAGGCGTGCAGTGTAGTGTTTATTTTTATTAAGCTTGTCGCAAATACACAAAATACTCAAGTATCAACAAGTTTTTCTACCATTTCAGTAATAACACATTCAATAATAAATAAGCATATAGTTATTAGTTTTCTTTAAATGCGTATTAAAATTATTAATCGGCGGATCAAAAAATAAATTAAAAAAAAATGTAAATTAAAGGTAAAATAATTAGGAGGGTTAAAAACCACCACTTTTAGTGGAAAATGTACTAAGTTGGTAACACTGGTGTTCAGGCCATATAGAAAATGCTGCAAGTGCTGCACCTACTAAAAGAAAAAAAATACACTAAAAAAAATGTACTAATTATCTATGCAAGCATTTAATTATTGACTATTATGCCAAGCCACACACAGTGTTTTTACGTGTGGCTCTATTTATGTGGGTAGACGTAAACCGTACATTTTATTTTTTTCTATTTGAAAATTATTAAGTACTTTAAGTCTACAAACTCCATGAAAATATCAACTTATTATGTATTCGTCTCGTTTCATCCGTTTAAAAAATTAGAAGTCGAAATCGAAGCAAGTTGTTCATCTACACTATCTACACTAATATAATAAAGAGGTAACGTTTGTTTTTTTGTTTTTTTGTTTGTAGGGGTTAATATCTGGAACTACTGGTCCGATTGGAAAAAAATTAGCAACAATAGAAAGCTGCTTCACTCCTGAGTGACATAGGTTATATTTTATGTACGCGGGCGAAGCCTCTGGAAAAAGCTAGTATCTTATACAATCCTACTTAGCAACGGCACGGCGACGAACTTTAACAAATGTAAGAAAATGTTTGTAGCACACCACGGGACGCTCAGCTATGAGCTGCATGCGCATAAGTAGGCACTTATGCCGCCGCCCCGCTCGCCATTAAATGATGGACATTCGTCCTACATTGCAGCAGAGGGTTGCTTCATTGCACGCTCTAACACTTGACATATGGAAACAAATTATTAAAAAATTAAAACAAATAAACAGAACTAACGCGGCTTACAGTCGCGTCTTATACGTATCTGCTAGACAATGAATGTCTATTGAGTTGTGCAAACTGTCAGAAGTAAGTCGTATACGTATCCTTGAGCTCATCTTGACCATTTGGACGTCCAAAAGAAACCCCAAAACGTCTGCGGATTACAATTCTTTATGTAATGGGAGATGGAAAGCGTACGTTGGGACGTGGCTTGCGGACAAGCCACGTCCCAACGTATTGTGCACACTTATCACAGCTGTGAGCCGCCACCGTCAGTCACGTCCTATGATTTGTTGACGCCGCTCTCAATGGCACGATCGCCCAATCGCCTAGCGATATAGCTCACCGCTAAATAAAACCGAAATCGTGAACGGGCCGCAAGTGTCCAGCCGAAACAAGACTAAAGCTGCAGATTAACTATCGGACGCGTCCGTCTGCCGCGCGACTGATAAGTGTGCACACTATGTTGGGGGACGCAGCGTACCAGATTTAGAACGGTCAAGGTGAGCCCAAGTACACATCCACAACTTATGTCCGATAGTTCGCGCAGCTCAATAGACATTCATAATCAGATACTTGTCAGTCGCGTCCATAAGTTTGTTTTCAGCTTCACAGACAGGACTCTCCGTATTCCATACTTAGATGTATGTACCAAAAACTCCAACGACTTCTTTAAAACCTAGTATCCAATATTAATAAAAAACGCAAAGTATTTGTCTTTGACAGAATTGAAATGACATCATTTGACATTGACATCAAAAATGACACCATAATGACACATTAATTCATTGATACGTCAGATTCTTATTCAAGAAATTTTACGACTTGTAATGCTGTAATGAACTAAAGATTATTAAGTCTATTATTTTCGAGATTGTAGGAAGCTAATATATTAAAAATATAAACCCATCCATGGTTGACCAATCTCTTATCTTTTGATAAGAGCTACTTATAGCTACTTATGTTTATTGGTTTAACTTGTAGTACAAAGATTCATAGTGAAATTCTCAAATAAGTGAACACAGTGCAAATGAAAATCTTCAAATCATGACCAGCCGAGGAAGTTTTAAAAACGCTCGAATGAACTTTAAAGTGCAAAATGAACCGCTTGAAAGTAAAGGTACCAAGCCTACACGAGAGGAATCGACGATACTAGAAGTTTTTGTTTTAATGATAGTGCACATTTGTAAGAAGATTTTATTCTTTGACACCAATTTAAAAATAGCTGTTTATTTAGGAGCACTCTTTCTGTTGTCTATTGTTGCAGATGTTTTAACATTTCCCAAAACATATTTTTCGAGGAGTGATAACATATTTAATCAATATTTTGTGAAAATTGGATGGTTTTGGACACTGTTCATGACTGTGCCTTACGTTTTATTAACATCCTATACGACATGCTGTGGAAAGAGAAGAACTGTCGCAATTGCTCATTTATCAAGACTAATTGTTGCCACAGGGTTCTGGTATATGTGGACATCGGTTTTCAACATTATAGAAACTAGCTATGGACGCTGCAATAATAAACAGTATGAGAACAAAATATTATGCTTGCAGAAGGGGCATTTCTGGAATGGTTTTGATATATCTGGCCACTGTTTTATTCTTATATATTCAAGTTTGGTGTTGATAGAAGAGGCAAAAGCAATTAATGGCTGGGAAAAAATAAAAGACTACGTAAGGGATGAAAAATATGCTCGCAGTATTGATGACAAATCTGCCAGTGTTAATCCTTTGAAGAATATTACTACAGATGAATTAACTATTCTAAAAGTGTCTTATGAGAATTTCACACCATATGTAAGAGGATTTTTCATAGCTATTGCTTTGTTGCAATTATTATGGGATGTAATGTTGGTTTCAACAATATTGTACTACCATATTATGGTGGAAAAATTTATCAGTGGTATTATAGCAATACTAACTTGGTTTGTGACTTATAGAGTATGGTATACCATACCAAACGTTTTGCCTAATTTACCAGGAGAGGGTATATTTAGATACAATAATAAGAACAAACCAGTTCCCAATACACCTGTCTATCGAAAGAGAAGTTCCACAAATGGCAAACATTTTATGGGTATGCCAATTAACATTAACCAAGATTCAGAAAACACTAAGGAAGAAGCCAGATAGTTCCTTAGTGTTGAATAACTTGAGGTATGGGTATTAGCATTATGTAGTTTGGGCTGGAATTGGTTTTAAATAAAAAGGTTTTAAAATTAAAAAATTGGGTATGTTTTATGGTTCGTAATTTTATAAAGTATTTATATAGGTAATTAAGTAATGTTGATAATTTTATATCTAATTTAAGCATAAAAAGTGGCCTGTTTAATGTGGTCCAAAATTCTCATTCTAATGGTTTTTAGAAACATATTCATTGCTGTGACCATAGTTCATTACTAAACTTAAATCAAATGAGTTTGAAAAGTTAAAATAGATATTCTGATTTCTACAATGAAATTAATATTCTATTGACATTCATGATAATGTAATAAAAAAATATTGCTGTTTGCAATGTTTTTGTATGGATTTATTCATGAACTAAATGATTTAGCGATCTTAGGAGGCTTTATGTTGGAAAAGTGTAATTTTTTTATTAATAAGTGCTAAAGACAACAAACACTTTGAAAGATAATGTGTTACCATAAATTCAAAACATAATTCTGAATGAGTTACTGTCGAGTGGCAAGCTTTATCCAAACTTTTATTGGAATATTGCTTTGTTAATTTGTATAAAATATATTGTTTTGGTATTTTTAATATCAGACTGTTTAACGGCTTCAAGACTCCTTGAAATGATGCATGAAATCAACTACTGTAATTTCACTATATTGTATAAAATAAGAACATATTAGGCGAGTATTGAAAAACGTCGTTTGATCCGTGTAGGCATTTACTATTGCACACTAATAAATGCACAATCTATTTACAGTAAATACCTATATGTATAGTTACAACCGGTTTTGCATTTTCTGTTATTTGTGTGATATCCTAATATATACTATACATACCTACAAATAATAAGTTGTGTGTTTTATATAATTGTTTCTTTTTATTGTAGCTATAATTAACTGAAGTTTTCGTCCATGACTACATTTAATATTTAAATTCTTTTCATGGGTATATTGTAATAAACAAATTCATTAAAACGGTTTTATTATTATTTTGCGTATTTTTTTCTGTATCTATTCACTCAAATATCCAATCCCCCGCGCTTCAGTTGCGTCAGCATTCCCCGATGACACTTTCGCTTTAGTAGGTATTCAAATAAATGGTGATATAAGGCTTTAGGCCGAGAAAATGCTAGAAAATGTAGAATTATTTTTCTATTTTGAGCCTTATAAGGAACATAGTAGCACTGATACTGAGTATTTAAAACGGGGTGGATAGGAGCAAAACTTTGGTTTGGATTTTCAGTTTCGTCGGCAATTATTCATTAATCATTGATTTATGTATTTAAATGCTGCAAAAAATATTCAAATATCGTGAAAATATCTAGTAAAAGAAGTTTTGTTTCTTTGACTGTAGGTACTACATGAAAACTCAAACTTTTGATATTACTAATTTCACTTGTTTTGGTCGCCCGTTGCGAAGAGCTCTTTTTACACGCTTTTTATTAGCTTGCAATGTAACTATGTATGTGCGGCTCAAATCATGTTAATTTAAATATTTGGTGGCTAACGTAAATTCGCTCACATGACCAAAATTTCACCACTGGGGTGTCTAGAATCAGGTACCTACTGGGTCTATGGTATTCGTTTGCGTTAACATGTCAATGACACCCTGTATAGCTAAGTAATGGGATTAGTGTAAGAGTAGTGAGAGGGTTTACCAGCCTCAGCTCTACACATCCCCTACTGAGCGTATTGATGTTATGATATAGATACCAGATATGATTGTGATTGCAGCAATCCCGAAAGATGTGCTTTTATTTATTAAAGTGGTCCCGTTTAGCACCGATGTCAAGGACCTAGGCCTGCACATCGATAGTACCTTAAACTGGCGTACCTACTCAAGTGGCTAGAGTTAGTCAGAAGGTTACTGGAACGTTGCGGGCTCTGTTTCGGTTGAAGAACCTGTTACCATCAAGCACGAAGACAATGCTTGTGCAGACCTTGATTTTTCCAATCATCGATTATGGTGATGTTTGCTATTATGACCTGAATGCAGATCTCCTCAACAAGCTTGACCGTCTTCTAAATTACTGCATTCGATTCGTTTTCAATCTACGTAAATATGATCATGTTTCAGCGCACCGGTCGCTTCTAAAGTGGTTACCCATACGTCAGCGCAGAGAACAACGGGCGCTCACTACCTTGTTTTCACTTCTTGATTCTCCTAATTCCCCTAGTTATTTATCCTCACACTTTCAATATATACCTATGCGCTAACCACAACAGAAATCTACGATCTTCTCATAACCGCCTTCTTCAATGTCCTACACATCGTACTGACTTTCTTCACTGTTCTTTCTTCGTTCAAGCCTTGTTCAAGCTATTTCTTTGTGGAATGCGCTCCCCCAAGAGATTAGGATGGCAACAAACCGATTAACGTTCAAAACCTAAGTTCGTGAGCTTATTCGTAAGAGGTTGGCAGTAGTTTCATCACAGCGTTAATGTTCTCCAATTGTCGATTTAAACCATTTATTTGATTTTATTTGTGTACCTATATATATGAATATATATTATATAGTTTATTTATTTGTATATATATATATATATAGGTATATATATGTCGGCTCGTGTCCAGGATGGTGTTCGAGCTCTGGTCTATCAGATCTATCATGTGGGTCTATGTGGGTATCGTGCAATGAATAACAACGGGTAGGAGTTGAATCAGTTTACTTCTCAATACGTTTCGGTACAGTGCACTGTTATCACTTTACAAATTACAACAAAACTGACAGTTTCAGTACGTCTTGACTCTGCGACGGCCTGGCTGAGAGTGTCCGTCCGCTCCCCGGGCGGGTTCCCTCCTCCGCAGCAAAGCGGATACGTCACAGACTGTCAAGCGCGCCATCTTTGTTTAGTTCTTCTAGTTGCCACTAGATGGCGTGCCTTGTCTTGTTGTCAACAAATCGAAGCCGTCTCCGACACGGCCATCCTGCAAGACACACGTCCTCGTGTGTTAGTCGTCATCGCCACCTCAGCTGGAAGATGTCCACTGATGAAATGTTCCAACTAGTCATCCATCGCTGTGTGTTACTCTGAAACAAAACACATCTCGCAGTATCATATAGCTCGGTCACTCCTGACAAACACTAGGAATCACTCTCGCATCGCGAGTGCATTCCCAAACACGCAAGTTTGAGTTTACGTGTCACTCACACAAAATTAACAATTCACATCTTGACTACGAGCGACCATTTACAGGCCACACAAATGTCTGCTTCGAGTGGGAATCGAACCCGCAACACGAAGTCCATCGCTCAATGTGATAACAAAACTTTACTCAACAAACCGAATCAAAATTTTGGGTAATAGAAATTGTCATCCAGCCATGTACCAACGTTCATTGTTCTCATCTTAAAGCCTTAGGAACCCCCACAAGCAAGCCACTAACGCCACGGCACTCATTGCCGAACTGCAATCACAATTGCTTTCCCACATGTGCATCCACCACCTGTGGATCACATTGGGTAGGCTAGTCACCGACTTCCGTCAAAGCTTAACGCGCATCGCTTACTTGCGTGTTCCCCACAACATAGGCTACCACTAATGCTATCACCATGTACTTCGGCTGGTACATGACTTTCTGGCTTCTTTCTTAACCTGGCGTGATACGTTCACAGTACACACAACTAATCAAACTATTCCAAAGCACTAATCATTAAGCTGTACATTACGACCTCTGGCTACTCGTAGCCCAGTAACCTCTAGTCACTTTTCCATACCTGCGCATCCCTCCGGGATCGCCAAGTCTCTAACGACTTAATGGTTTCCTACAATATGACCACCAACTACTGTTTTCTATTAAGATACGCCTACATATCAAATGTCCGATCATATTGTAAACTTAATTATCTCATTACCTCAACTACTTTATTGTACGTCTATTTTATAAGCTCTGATTTTCTCCTACCTCCTACTTCAAACGCGTTTTTTTTATTGTCTTTTTTTTAATTTTGTTCGTGGGTATTTTGGTTTTCTCTCCTCGTACACTTTTAATTTAACACGGTATTTATTGCGTAATGCATATTCTCTCACGACATTTAAATCAATTCATGAAACATTCCGACCAAATCCTGTATGCAATGCTCTGTTTGGTACCCAACCTCGGCAATCGAACGGGACCTCCCTCCGGTACCCGACCTCTACACACACATTGCCTCCATCCGGCAATCCAACGGGACCTCTCTCCGGTACCCGTCCTCAACACACACATTGCCTCCATCCGGCAATCCAACGGGACCTCCCTCCGGTACCCGTCCTCAACACACACATTGCCTCCATTTAGCACCTTTAGCGATTACTTACATTGCCATGCTGGCGTTGGTCACAGAGCTCAAGTAAAACTCAGGCTCGCAGCCACAAACAACATTGGAATGTACATAATCTGAGTCACTTGCATACTACATTTGAATCTTTGTTCATCACCTAAGGTCTAACACTCTCATCGTCAGCCGGTCTTATCTCATTAGTTTGGTCAGAGTCATGGTCAGAGTCGGTATTAGAGTCCTTGTCGTCAAAATTGTCGCTGTCAGGCATTTTCCGAAGACGGTCGCACCATAATTCATTTACCCGCTTACGAATTATTTTAAATTCATCCGCGCCAAACTACTATTGTCATCTTTATACAGTCAAAAATTAGTCTAACGATTAAGATCACTTTTTGTTGCACGCGTTTGTAGCATACTGATAGTAAAATAGTCCAATTATTAACGAAACGACAAAGAAATAATCTAGGTCACGTCGATGTCAACAACGTCAATATTATTTCGGAGAACTGTCACCGTCATAAAAAGATCGAAACGGTTATTATCGGATCTACTGAGGGTACTTTGTAACTACAACTTTTTACGCCATGAACCTAAGCAATTTTCAAAAAATGCATCACGGTCACTAATTTAACTGAACCTTTGCAACAACATTTCACGGCCTAAGATTTAATTTCGCAAATAGATGTTGGTTCACGTAATAAAATCGCGATTTAGCCCCTATTATCAATTTCAACCACACAAGTAATGATCTGTACCGAGTACCGTCATATGTCACCTACACTTGTCAATGTAACCTTTTACTTTACATATACCCCAAAATCTACTGACAACCTACACTGTCTTCCGCTCCGCCCAAGAGCGGGTTTCGTCATTAGATGATTTTCACCCACCATAAACTCAGCTTCAGAATAAAAATGGAATGAGAATACCTGACCTTTTTCTGATGAAAGATCAGCAACCACGGCGTCAACCCATCGCTCGCTGTCACAACGGCACCGTCACGGTTACCACCGCGCCACTTCCCTCAGGGATCCAGATCTCCATCAAGAACTCTGCTCTCCAAAGCCGACCTGGATTGGCTTGCTACCTTGTTGCCGGTGGTCTTGAGGCTTGAATATTCTTGTTTTCAATTTGCGTAAGTCCAATTTTTCCATAGTGATTTCTGAATTGCTCTCGTCTCTCCGGATCGAATTTGGGTACATTCACAATCTGGGTAGAACGTTGTAGTTTGCGCTCGGGGGGCACAACGTCACCATGGTCCAACATTCGTTGCTCGAGATTAGGGAAAAACCCCAGTAAAAACCTAATCAAACCATTCAAGTCCATGCTTCGATCCTGGTCTTCATTTTCGATTTTTTTTGAATTCCGAATAATAACCGCCAACTGTCTTTGTTCTCGCCAATTTATTCAGTATTGCGTGATTATTGCTCACATAGCTTTTCGATTCATTTGCACGATTGAATCCCAATTCTGATGTCGGCTCGTGTCCAGGATGGTGTTCGAGCTCTGGTCTATCAGATCTATCATGTGGGTCTATGTGGGTATCCTGCAATGAATAACAACGGGTAGGAGTTGAATCAGTTTACTTCTCAATACATTTCGATACAGTGCACTGTTATCACTTTACAAATTACAACAAAACTGACAGTTTCAGTACGTCTTGACTCTGCGACGGCCTGGCTGAGAGTGTCCGTCCGCTCCCCGGGCGGGTTCCCTCCTCCGCAGCAAAGCGGATACGTCACAGACTCTGTCAAGCGCGCCATCTTTGTTTAGTTCTTCTAGTTGCCACTAGATGGCGTGCCTTGTCTTGTTGTCAACAAATCGAAGCCGTCTCCGACATATATTATACAATTAGACTATATTTATGGTTTATTAGTGTTTTTATTCATTTTTCCTTGCTCTTTTATTGCACCTACCACTGTTTGTCTCTCCATCACCCTAAGGTTGACTGGTAGAAAATGCCTAAGGCATTAAGTCCGCCTCTGTACATTTGTGCATGAAGTATTAAATAAATAAATAAATGACAACTCATCGAAACACAAAAATATCATCAAAAACGGTAAACTTTGTTTTTACGTGGGAAATTATCCAATGACTTTTCTTCTTCTAGGGCGGAACGAGAAAGCACGTCTTGTCTTGTAAGAAGACTTGTATTGACTAAAACCTGAACCTGACCCACTCGTATGTTCCTTCTTTGCCTTGCGTTCCAGATCGAACCTATGGTCTCAGTAGACTTCGACTGGGGCGGGGCACGCACGGTTTTGCTGACATATCCTTGAGGTGCTGAGGTGGCACTATGCCAGGGTAGGCGAACCTTTATGCATCAACGTGCCATTTTTTCCAAAAAAAGTTTAATGGGGTCATTGAGGTGCCATCAAATAATTGTGACTCACTGTTTATTTGGAAAATAATAATTAATACTATCAAAATTCTCTATTAAATAAAATTAACAAAAGAGGTAGGTACATTTTGGATTGTTTTTGCTGCACATGTTTTATGATCGACGACGTGCCCAAAATATTAAGTCGCGTGCCGTCAATGGCACGCGTGCCATTGGTTCGCCTACCCTGCACTATGCTATGTCCACAACTGGGTTTGGTCTAGACGGCGATCTACCCATTCTTCAATGTCCCCTAGCCCACACCCACGGGCTGGAAATCGGGGTCGGAATCCCGACAGCTTAAGCGTGAGGAAGGTCGTTCCCTCATGCACACGGCCTCCTCTTTCGCCAACGTTGTGAAGTCGTTCGAGCCATTCCTCTAAGAGGGGACCGTCATAATTTGAGCGTGCCCATTATGTTCACATTTGGTAAAGTTAGATAACTTCGCTAAATGTGAACCCGATTGGCACATGTCTGAATGTTCAGAACTTCAGACAGCTTGAAAATTTACAAGTCTACAGTCACCAGCACATCAGACTATACAAATCTGTCAGATTTCTTAAATACATTTTGAACCTTGTTATATTTTAATTAAGAGTTGAAAATCGTTTGCAGAATTTTGACTATTGTAATCTGATGTGCTGCAGACCGTACATTATTATGATGGTTGGGATTATGTAGGTATATAAAAATTATGTCAAGAAAAGGCAAAAAAGTTCTTTATCACTTTAATAAATAGGTATATCATAACAAAGGTAAATAATACTGTTTTATCACAACTACTTTATAATACTTGAAGACGCTTATATTTATTTTACGGCCTGGCTTACAAATTTTGACTTAGCGGGCGGGGCGATGCAATATTGCTCCATGCATTATGATCATTAAGTAATAATTAACTTTATTTCTTGGATTTTTCCTCTATTTACAAAAGTTTGATCAGTCTTTCAGAAACCGGGTGTTAAATTTTTATGTAGGTACAAAATTCTATATGTGAACACTGAGATCCCAATATTTCAGCCTGTGATTACAAAAATGTGAAATTATTTGTTTTAGTACCATGTTCTAAACGAATGTCGGGGTTAAACAGAAAAAAATGTAAGTAGGTATGTACAAAAACACAGATTATTCGATCCTTCCATAAAATGCACCTCTTGAAATGCTTCATACATTTTAGCCCCGCACTATATTTCCGCTTATTGCGACAAGGACGTTACCAGGTTGGTTAGCTGTACACAGGGTCAGAAACAGATCATAAATATACATATATGTTACTGGCCAGCCAGGCTGCACTGCCAGGCAGACGCGTTGATATGTACTCCCGCTTATTTATTCGTTATCTTATTACCTTCTCTTCTATTCTGCTCTTCAACACAGTGGTCACAATTTGGTATATCCTTTTCGACTGCCACAACATAAAACGCGTCACATGCGTTCTTGAAACATACTCATCTTGCAAATTGTCACGTCCATCGAGTATCTCGTTACCAACGTACATTTATATTTACTTAATTGTATTTCTACATCAATCTTTATTCGACACCTCGTATATAGGCTCGCTCTAAATATTTTTTTTCATTTGCAGAGAGCAAACTTTTAAAAAATGTAGAGCGAGCAGTCGTTTTCGCAAGACGCCGCAATTAGCGTGTAGGTAGGCCGTGACCATTCGGTTAAGGTCATGTACATAATCTGTAGCACGTAGTACATACAACAGACTGAGGCACCTAATTAAAATAGTATACATTAAATAAACAAATACTCATTCTACTTATATTTCGAAAATCTGTTTTAATTTGGTATATATTGTATAGATTACTTGACCATTTAGATTTTAGTGTATAATTTTTTTGAAGATATATACGATTGCAACAACAACGCCAACAGATACAGCACCGGCAGCTCCCAAATAAGCTGGTGGTTGAGACATTACAATCATTTTAAGATGGACGGGCAAATTAGGAATTGTTTTTTTGAAGGATTCTCGTTGCCTCACACGATTAAAATAGTTTTCTAATAAAGGACGTTTTCCTCCTTCCCAATATCTACCTTCATAACCAAGTTCCCAAAGACGTTGAAGTAGGACGGCTAGATTAATATCAGCAATACTGAAGTTTTCGCAGCACAGCCAGTTACCTAAAAATATAAAAATTATTGTATAATTTTGATTGATGCAAAGAAAAAAACTATTGTGTGTGGACCCAAAAATAAGATAATCTCGAGCATATTCAACGGAGTCTGGGTAGGGTTCCAATTAATCCAATTTGGTCAAAACTAAATTTGTATCACAAGGTTTTTGAGAAGAATAAATAGTAATGCTAGCAAGTGCCCTCGATGCGCTTGATTTTGATTGAGAAACGAACTAAGAGGTCGTGGGAGGTTCTCTTGGCTCGTTTCTGCACTGATCTATTGTAATCCTCAAAGCTTTAAACAATGACTAGTGGTTGGCACGATGAAACTATAGGTACCTACTATTACACTTCGCTAAGCCAGTTCCATCGGCCATGCTTTCGATACATGGTGGGATATCATTAAACGGCTATGGATTGAAATTCCTTTATCATCTGTGTGGCTAATTGAATGCCGCCATTTAGTAAAAGGTTAGGCTGGTAACTGAATTGCAAATTAAGCTAATTGGCTGCAAAATGCGGAAAATAAAATATCATTTATTTTTTATTTATCACTTAAAAATGAATAGTCTACACAACCAAAAGTTTCTCATATGAAATCTATACCTTCAAATATCTCGGGAATGCGACACTTTAAGCTCATGGGCTTATATTCCTATTGTGTTAGGGTTCCTGAAATAAACTTGAAAAATGGACAGACAATTTAAATCCAAAGGTAATAAACTCTACCACCTTGAGACTCATACAATAGTCCAGTCAAATTAGGCCAAAAAATAGGGGTAAGGTTACAATAATTCGCATATCAGTTTTATCATAAAATGAGCTCAGACAAAAATTGCAGATCAGATAATCATCTACAAAAATGTCGTTTTTGAGATATAATGACCTAAAAAATTAATGAAAGAACATTTTTTCAGGTTTCGGATCGATAAGGATTTTTAGATTTTATTTGTGATGGTATTTTGAACAATTCTACCAACTAACTGCGGGATGCTACTCCTGGATGTAGGGAGCCCAGGGACAATCATCGAAGATTGCACACTGATTAAGGACCTACACTAGAGACCCATCTCTAGTGTAGGTAGGTAAATTGCATGAAATTTTTAATGAAAAACTTTTTTTGTTGAAGTGTGAGCCTTGAATGTAATCTAAATAAACCGATTTTGTGATTTATTTAAGCGTGTAATTGCTTAAATATCAACAATGGCGCGAAATTGACAGGAAAAAGTAGCATTTTATTGACTCATGAAAAAAAAATTGTTTCAGAAACACCTAGGAAACCACAGTAGGTTTCCTAGGTGTTTCCGATACATTTTTTTTCATGAGTCGATATTCATGAAAACCGATAATATATGGAGATTTAGCGATCTGCTTGAGATAAAAACTACTAATATATCTAGCTAGATAATCGATATGAGTATCTTGCCCGTCTTGAGGTGCTCAGACCTGGTCGCAAAATCGCTAGGACTTTGCCCAAGAGTGCAGCATTTTGGGTATAAAAACAAAAGAGCAAAACTCTTCACAAAGCGGGTTCCTCAAAATGGACGACGCTGGCGAGGTTGACCTGGGAAGAAGGGCGGGACGATCTCTACAAGGGCCGGTTCGAGACGACTCTAGAAAGAGAAATTGTTAAAAGAAATTAGGGAAGGCTTTTGCCCAGAATCATCATTTCAACCAAAACACGTCAGCAGTTGGAGCCTCCCTAAGTGTCCTGAATGTTTGTTTGTAGTCGATTGAAACAAGACGCCACCCGATTCGAAGCGATGCTTATTGAGTCGAATCAAACTGTATAATTTTTTATGGCGAAACGCGACGTTGGGTGTTCCTAATGTGATTTTCATTCAGCAAATGTCGCGAGGCGTATCAATAGTATTCTTTACATGAAACAATCAATTTGATATATTTAAATTATATCTTGTTATTTTTTCTCTTTATACTGCATGTTTTTTTTGTACCTGGATTCAACATAATGCAAATTATTTATGAATAAATAAATGAATGAATATTTTTTTAGCATCTGGTATTTTTTTTTTTTTATGGTGGGAAAAAAACATCTAATGCGTTTACAGCAAAAGGCTGGGACATTCAGAAAGTTTTGAGAAAGTAAAAAAATAACTTCTATTATTAAAATATTTTTGTTACTTAATCTTTTCAAATAAACTTTCACCAATTTGAATCAATTTCCGAAATATTTTTTTCCAGTCCGCAGCAGACACCTCTTCCACGGCATTCTCGAACTTTGGGGTGTCCAGGAAGTCCCTCATTTTGATCGCTGAGTAATCAGCGGTGCCGTTGGTGCCGGCGGTAACCGGAGGTTTTCGGTCACTTGTTCTTCATTGCAGACTAAACTTCTGGCAGCCATTTAGTGGTATACCAGTGGTATACCGTTGATGCTGCCTCGGTTTTGATAATTTGTCGTTGCCGATGCTCAAGACCAAGCGAGCAGCCTCGCGAGGCAAATCCTCGGTCGGTCAAGACGTGCCTCGGCCGTGGCAAACGCATGCGCTGCCTCGGCCGAGCGTGCCGCGGCCCGAGCCGAGCGTTGTTGGTTTTTGTCAATGCTTAAAGGCACCTCTGGGCACCTCAGTACGTTTGCCACGGTCACTCAAGACAGTAGTGTTTTGCCTCGCTTATTCGTTGCGTGTTAGTTGTGTGTCATGGATAAAGAACAGTGTCTTAAACTAATCTTACTAATATTATAAATGCGAAAGTTACAATGTAACGGCTGGACGAATCTGGATGAAATTTGGCACAGGCATAGGATACACTCCGGAATAGGACATAGGCTACTTTTTATCCCGGAAACCCCAACCCCAATATCATGCGGGCGAAGCCGCGGGCAAAAGCTAGTACAACTATATGGTGAATATAGACGACTTTGGGATGCGCAATGTCCTGATTACACAAATAGAGGACTAAGGAAAGATGCATGGAGAAAAATAAGCCAGGAAATGAACCGTGGCAAATGTCCGAGGCTGTCTCGCGAGGCCGCTCGCTTGGTCAGTACGCGGCTAATGGTGCTTTAGTCTGAACGGATCACGCGTTGTGAACGGAAGGAAACTGAAAGCTCAAACCGGCTCACCTTGGCTCGCGATTTTTCAAATTTGCCTCGGGTGTCGTGAGCAGGAAGCCCGAGCGTGGCTCGCGAGCCATGCTCTAGCAACGGCTAGCTGGGTCTGGACCCAGCTATTGAGAACGATAATTTGGTTTTCAAAAAAATGTGGAGGTAATTTCAAAATTCGAACAATGTATTTTTACTTTTAGACCCAGCGCTACGTAAAGCAGGCGCCAACGCGGTCTTATACAAAATTGCTCCGTCCGCGCTCGCTGCTTGGGGTCCTGTCACGGGCAGCCGCGCAGTGTGACGGTCGTTTTTTTTTTGCCAGTCATCGACGTTTTGCTACGTAATAATATATTAAGTTTTCCATCGACAGGACTACATGCACATAGTTAAAGTTGAACTAGCGTTTCTGCGTCCGCGACGGAACCCGTCCGTGCGACTGCGCTTAGTCTCGCACAGGGACACGAGTAACAAAGTTTTCAAAATTATTTCAAGTGGCCATACAAAAAACTTTTTACCGCAAAACTTTCTGAGTGGCCTGGATTGTATTTACAGAAGCTGATGTGGTATATGAAGCCCAGCAGAGTCTTCTCTTACCAAAAAATGCGGTAAATTTGCAATGACAAAATTAACAATGAAATAAATGGTATTTAATTCACCACAATGGATGTATACCTTTTCCATTGTCATTGTTAATACCATACAAATAAGTTAATAACATAAACATTTTGAAGTGTTCATACACAGCCAGAATTCGGCTAGATAGGCAAAATAAAGCTGGATACTAGATAGTTACAAGATATCTATTTAATCTACTGTAATAGACAATATAATAAACACTGATTAAATTACCTTCAGGTTGATTTTTCAACTGTTCTTCCACATCAGTCAAAACTTGATCAATGATTTTTAGAACTTTGGAGTACTCTTCTTCGTTAGTTATAATTTCATGTTTGCGGTCTTGTATTTCAGCTTTGTATAGTAATATTGATTTAGCTTTTGGGTTTTCCTCAGCTAGCTTCCTTAAATTTGAAGAATTACCTACGTCTCCACCTACAAATGATGATAAATTAATGATAAATATGTTATTTACTTCTGTAAATAATTTTTAAGCACATCCCATTATAAACAATTACATTAAATATTCAAGTATGACCAGGTATGGAAAACAAGTACAGGTAAAGCCAAGTACTCCCATGCAAGGACAGGGCCTAATAAGACACAATAAATTACCTTGGAGCGTTAAAGTAACAAACAACTTAAAAAATGAAACCAATTTGAAATAAAGTTTTAAATTAACACACACCTACTTACTTTTAAGTATTTCTCTCACTGGTAAAATAAATGGTAGCTTTGGACTACCACTCAAATGGGGATGAAAAAATGAACCCACTGTAATTAAGCCTGCTGGTAGAGCTTCTAGCACCTCACGGAACCTATTGATATTTTTTAGCACCTTACTCTCCATAGACACATTTATCAAAGGTGTTAATTCTAAAAATAAAAAGATATCATGTGGATTTATTATTACTTTATCACTTTCAGTACCAAGAACATGGAATAATAAGTTCCTGTGCCTACAACCTACCTCCCGAGTCATTGTTATACATAGCCATATTTGACTAGTATTCATATCCAGTACCCAACTAGTTAGTCCAACTCTAAGTACGCTTAACATACCATGATCTTAGATTTTTTAAGATTTTTCAATTATTTTGTGTGACCCGGGTCTTGGATCCTTGGCATTGAAAGTTTTAATTACATTTTTTTTTTTCAAAACAAACCTGGATCTAGATAAAATTCCAAATAATCCAAAATTCTTGTGGAGTCCGGTATCACTTCATTTTTAACTTTTAGCACTGGTATTTCACCACGAGGGTTAATATCCAAAAACCATGACGAATACTGCTCGCCTTTTACAACATCCACCAGCAAAGGTTCGAAATCAACATTCTTTTCATAAAGAGCCATCAGGACCTAGAAATATTACATAAAAACTCAGACTGTTATCAGTGATTGGAGATAAATGTATACATAAATAAATGTGTGTTTAGGTGTACAGTAAACTATATTCAATCGATCTATTGATTGAAAATTATAGGCTATCTATAATTTTTCACTTTTTACCTTCTATTCTATTTAAGACCGGTAAAACGAATAACTATCAAAAAGTAATAAAGGATGGGACATTGTACGTCCGCAAATTTTATTTAGTAAAAAACTTTAGTTTTAAGTTGAGTAATCAAGGGGAGTTGGGCAAAATTAATAAAAATAATAAAATAATTATTTTTCGGAGTCCAACCAGTCTCTTACCTTTTGCGAATAAAAGCTGTAATAGTTACAGTAGAGGTAAATGTTTGTCGATTTTTTACCGGTATTAGCATTGGTGTTGAATGTTGGTAGTTTCTCCATATATTTTTGTACATAATGCATTTTTCTAAGTAATGGACGACAAAACGAACACTAATCTAATCCAGATAAACAATACTACTACATTTAGCTACACAATTCTTCAAACTTCGACGCGGTTTTTTCGCTTTCAAGAAATGCTACCAACATTATAACACCAAAATCAGCTGACTGACAGGTAGGAAAACAAAGTTTCCGCCGGAAATAACATCTATTTTGTACTTTTATTTAAATAATATTTATGACGTGACTTATAGTCTTTTGAGCAGATCTTCGTATTCTATGAAAATATTATTGTTTTTTTTTTTTATTAGGGTATGGATGAACATAACCTGAATAATTTTGTAGTATTTATCATCATTAGATCAAAATAAATTTTCAGCTCTATTTTACCGAGATCGCTCCTGTCTCGGCTGTCTCATTGATTACACATCATAATGTCCAATTATGCATCGCAAGTGCAGCGCAGTTCATACTTGAGAGGCAAAACTACCAATTTTACATCGTATTATCAACTAGGAATCAATTTACAAATAATTAAAACAGACACTGATCTTGACTCGAAAAATCCCGTGAAAAACCCAGATTTAGATGTATGTAACACATCATTTTACTGAATCGGCTTAGTGTTCTGAAACACTTTAGTATCCCGAAAGATTAAAACATCAGCAACGTTTTAAATGCATAATTTGGAACAGTTGGAACATAAACACTCCTTATTTTAAATGACCTGCAGTCTTCTTCGACATTGTAGATAACATTTATGATTTAGTCACTCTTCTGGCGTTAGTGTTACTAAGTGCCACTTCAGTAACTGGGGCCCTAGACAAGTGGCAATTGCTCCGTGTCGAATCCATTTCTAAGTTCGATTTCGCCTTAACGATGTCGACCACAAAATGGTAGACAAAGTGACATCGACTAACATATCGATAAGTCGAAGTGTTGGTTCGATAAAATAACAACTTCTTGGCTATGATTATCGAATTAAAACGTCCAATTTGACGTATAAACAACTAATAACAATTAGCGAATCGAAAACGTTTGACCACGTGACTTTTCGAAGGCATATATCAGTTCCATACATTTGGAGTTTCGAATTTCGTTATCGTTAGTGAGAATGTAACTTTGTCTAAGCCCCCTGATGCTATTTCACTGGGAGCTTTTGTATGGCTTTCTTCTTTACTTTTGTATTGACTTTTTTGCAGTAGCTTTGTTTATTAGTTGCACAGGTATGATGCAATTCATCCATTACTACAATACAATTTGGTTGTAGATTTCGCATTTTTCATTTTTCACACATTTTTTCTTTCATTCATCAAAATATGAAGTTAGCAAAGTTCTTATCGTCATGATAGTGACTTGATTAAGATTATATCATATAGTAGCAGTCCATGTTCAACAAACTATGTTTATTTGCCAGGCACCGCTCAGGCTCGAGAATTTTACTGTCATGGTCACACGAAAAAATCGATATACTTCTATAAAAATCAATGCCACTTTTCGTTGTTATTTTGAAACTCAAGAACGAGTTCACCTATCTAAACCAAATGTTTAGGCTTTGATCGGACTAATTTAGTAGATGGTTTATGTGAAGTTTGCACAAAATCGATCGAGCGGTTCTTCATTTATCACATTTTTCTGTTGCCGGGAGTGAAGCCGCGGGCAAAGGCTAGTATTTGATATGTATAATAATGGTCCAACTTTGAAAAATGATATCGCAGGCCCGGTATTTATTCATTCATTTGAACGAGGGTTTTTGCCTTTCAAGATAATTTTTCTGCCAGTACTTTGAATCACTTTCGGTATAATGATGACAACAATTATTTACTTTGGTAACTATTAAACTCACAGAACACAGGACAAACACATTTTCCTGACACCCATCACACCCATAACTTTTAAGATGGCTACAAACGATTAGTTTCGATTTTGGCCGCGTAGTGAAATAAAGTGAGAGCACTCCGAAATTCGAGTTCGGTGTCTTTTTCTGGTTTGACTGCTGGCAACAATACTTTTCGTTGTTGCCATTGTTGGTTGCTTGCTTGATTCTTGAACTTCATCTGAATGAACAGTTTGATTGTTTCGTGATATTTTTATTATTTTTGAACAATGTTAGAATTTAATACATAATAATGTTCTTTTAAATATAAATACTATGCTTGTAATTACGAGTAGGCTTAGTAATTGATACTTAGTCCCAAATTAATCTAACAAACATTGAACTGAAAATGGAGGTCTCCAACAACACCGACGCCGTCAACCTTGGCGTTGGGGAAGTAGAAGCAGAAATTGGCGAGGAATTAAAACAATTAGAGGAAGGAAAAGATTTTGATACACGGAGTGAAGTGACTAGTACATCTTCAAGCGAATCGAGTACACCAAGTATAAGTTCAGTCAGCACTAAATCCAAAGAGAGACGCGCAAATCGTAAACGAACTAAGTCGTCCAGCCATTCACCTGTACAAAATAAACGACGATGCCTTACAACCAGCAGCAGTAAAGCAAAGACATACGATTACATGACCAAGTTGAACTATCTATTCAGGGACACCCGTTTCTTCTTGATAAAATCTAACAATGCCGAAAATATAACATTGTCGAAAGCGAAAGGTGTGTGGTCTACACTACCCCAGAATGAAGCTAATTTGAACCAAGCTTATAGAGAATCCAGAAATGTGCTATTAATATTTTCTGTTAAAGAAAGTGGAAAGTTTGCTGGTTTCGCACGTTTGGGCAGTGAATCTCGTCGAGATGTTGCCCCTATATCATGGGTGCTCCCACCTGGTCTGTCTGCCAAGGTTTTAGATGGTGTCTTCAAAGTGGATTGGATTTGTCGAAAAGAACTACCATTTAGTAGCACCCTGCACTTATATAATCCATGGAATGAAGGAAAGCCAGTCAAAATTGGAAGGGATGGCCAAGAAATAGAGCCTAAAGTTGCTGAAGAACTATGTAGACTCTTTCCAGAAGATGAAGGCATAGAAATGACTCCTATACTCAGGAAATCCAAGGAAGCATCAAAAAAGGGTTACTTGAAAAGTGGTGGCAACTATAGGACATATCGTGCTCCATTGTCATCTAGAGGATCAAACTTTAGGAATCGCTTAAACACATCTTCTAGAAGTAGGAGAAAGATGTTTATGTCTCCAAGGAGTCGAATTTCTTCAAGCTCATATAAGCGCCGCTCTCCATCACCATACATGAGAGAGCGTTTACCAATTTGGTTTGGACGAAACCGTGAGAGTTACAACAGTGGTAGCTCTGCAGCTGAAGCTTATGTTGCTGAATATATGCGATCAATGCATCATCAGTTGCCACCATTGCCTTATGTGCCTCCACCAGGGTTTAGTGGTGCACTTGCAACTTATGATGGCATACCCCCACCACCACCACCACCTCCTCCGCGATACTATGATTTAGCTGACTATCCTCGTTCTGTGTTGGTATATGACAAACGGTCATATGAACGTTCAGTGGATGAGTTTCTGTGGCGTACTTCAGATCGTTCTCGTGCTCGTAGTCGCGAACGTGAATCACACAGATCATACCGTGATCGACGATGAAACTGTATCAACCCCTAATGTATTGATATGATATCTGATAATTGCTAATAAAAAAATTGTGTTTGAACTTTGAACTTTATTGATGAGTAAAGTAATCTTGAGTGTTTTGTGGTGAACTATAATAATGATGAGCTTGAACTATACTGGTATTAATTTGGACTGTTTCAAAAAATTATAGGTAAATGAAATGGGACTACTGAAAAATAGGAGTGGAGTTATACATGTAATCTAAGAAATCTCTATTTACAGGGTATATGATGGAAAATAGTGATGAGTGTTGTTTTCTGAACTTATTTTTCTCAGTGTTGAAAGTGTAACATTAGCCAAATAATAATTATTATGTAGTTGTGAACTACATGTATTCTTGGGTAATGTTACAGAGATAAATTAAGCGCCTTAGTTTTTATAACTAATTTTGTACAACTTTTAATGGTTGTGTAAATAACTGTGATATGATATTTCCACCTATTTTATCTGTTATACTATATTATACAATAATGCCGTGCCTTCTTTGGCAAATACATATCAACCAAAGAAATAGATTCCAAATTTGAATTTTATTATATTTAATGGATGTATTATTCATATGTTTTGAGTTTGTCCATCATCATAATATTTAACTTATACCTATTAATTTTTTATTATTTTTAAATCAAACCAATTATTGTTATTATATTTGGCTTATTGTTTGATACTATCAGGCTGATGAGTTTTCTAATGGTTTTCCACTCCCGGTTAAAAAAAGGTATGTTGGTACCTACTCAGCGAAAGTAAAGCAAAAACCTTGGTTAATTGAGGAGATTGCTACAATTATAATTGCTGCGAGCAAATATGCTTTATGTGCCGCACAATATACTCATTCACTGAGTAGGTAGTCTATTTAGGTACATTAGACCCCATAATAAATGAATTAATAAGCTGTAAGGTTAAATGCTTAAAACATCTTTATTTTGGCATTCTAAGTCTCATAAGATGTGTCCGCTTAGATAAGATCAAACATCACAAAAAGCTTTTTCTTAAATTTATTGCTTATGGTTTTTATTTTATTATTTTGCCTTCTTAGGCAGAATACCTAAATAGAATTATTTATTAATTTTATTAGATTGTCTTTAATCTTCCTATTTTGTATAAAACATGTTTTAATATGCTTAACCAAAGGAAAATCATGGAAAAGTCAGGGAAGCTGAGGGTGATCAGGGAAATTCAGTAAAATGAGGGGACACCTGGGATCACAGGGAAAATGGAGACCAAAAAGAGGTTTTCTCAAAATTTCCTAGTGTTTGTAAAGTGAGAGATATAATTTAATTCATGTCCAAGTCTTACTAGTACATATCCCTACTATGCGTACCAAATAAGAATAGGATTGATTGACAGGATGTGACATCACGCCGTACTGTCAATCGAAGATGTTTTTGCAAATTAGAAGAACTCAGATGAATAAAATTGAAAACTGGATTTTGATCAAACATTTTTCGTTCAAAGTTTGTAAATAAATTGGATTTTTCGTAAATAAACTGAATTTTAAAAATATCTTGAGTAAATTGACCTCACAACGTGGCAATCGATCCTGTTCTCATTTGGAACGCATTGTACTTGCTTTTGGTCATGACACCCGTGTGGGTACCATAGAAAACGATAAGTTCCGCTTCCATCCTTATTTTTTAAGGTGGCAAAAAAGAAGCCCTTATAGAGTCATGTTTAGTCTATCTGTCGTGCCTTTTTCCCAGGCATTCGTGAATAGATCAAACTGAAATTAAAATCAAATACCTACTTAGGTCTCCTACCCCTTGGAGATTGACGCACAGAGATCCGGGGTGATCTCATGATGGTGAAATAGCGCCAGCGACTTTTGCAACTCAGTGCCGGGCACGCCATAATTGCGGTGATAAGTCCTCTTTGTGGAGTGGCTGGAGAGACCTCACACCGGACAGTGTAAGTTCGGGAGGTTCTTGCACCGGATTCGTGCGGAAGAGAAGCCCGGGTGTCTTCACTATATGTACCGCCGCTTGGGTAGAGCATCGCCGTGTCCTCGTCGGGGCGATCGGCGGCGGCGACCTCACGCTGAACCTTCGGCCTCCTGCAAAGCAGTAATGCTAGCAAAGGAGGAGGAGGCCCGTTTCTAAGTCAACGCAATTTATAGTAGGTACGCGGCGCAAATAAGCCGAAGAAAAATTACCAATTTAGTTGTTATGGTTACGCGCAGCCCCTGGCTTTGCTGCACTTCGATTGAGACCCGAAATTCAGTTTATATTCTTTTCAAATTAGGTACATGCCACGTACTTCGTGTCTGCACAGTCTCTTCATTTGCCTGTTGCGTTCTAGGACTACCGGTTTCCTTTTCAGAAAGCTGCTGGGCCTCTATGTTACGGTTTGCTGACATCTCTTTGAGGAGCGCGTGGATCAGTACGCACTGTCGACAACTTTAGCTCGGTCCAGTCAATTACGGCATGGCCGGACCACGACTTATCGATTGCTTGGTGTACGCAAGCCCGCGTCTTCCGTAGTTGGTAGTCGGGGCCGGAATCTCGCTTGAGGCCTATGTCGGCGGCCGGTGTGCACTTTGTTGTTGTTCATTTGATAGCATCGCTGAAGGCGAGAGGTTCCTTCTTGTTGCTCGAGCATGACTCAACTACCTCGGCCAGTGCCTACCATTTATTAATTGAAACTGTTTTTTTAAGGTCGAAAGTCACCCAGTGACATCTCTGGCTCTTGCAGAGCGAGAGGGCTTGTCATCTTTTACTGACTAAAATTGTCTAATGTTCCTGCTTTGTCTTCGTTCCAGATCACGGGGGCTTTCATTTGCACATTCCATGACCCTAGTAGGCTTTGACTCTGCGGGGCATCTACGGTTTTGACATCTTGAGGTGTGCGTGGAACACTACGCGCAGTCGACGATTTGGGTTCGGTCCAGACGAGGTTGACGTGAAAGCGTATTATCCGAGCCTTGGGATTAAGGCAAGGAAGGAACGGGGTAGATGGTTTAGTCAGTAACAGTGACACAGTTTCCCGCTCCACCCAAGGGCGAGATTCGTCATTGGATGATTTTTACCTATAATAAAAAAAAAACTGCACTATAAGTAGGTAAAGACGGCCCTGATTATGCGATCACAGTATATATTATAAATCTATGGCGATCACACTGGTTATGCAAGTACTCCTAAGTTGCAGGATTGTTCAAAAGAGATATCGTAGGCCTGGACCAAAAGGGAACTGAAGGGCCAGAGGTGGGTTTTAATCAGTAAAGGTATGGCACTCACTCCCTCTAAAAAGAGTACCTAAGAGTGTGAGAAGAGTCATTTGATGATTTAGATAAAAAATATTTTACATATATTTCTGTATGAATAGGTAAATTATAGGACGCAGGATATATAATGAGATGTTTTATTAAGATGCGCAGAACATGCGTAAACTTTTGTAAACCTTCATTGAAAAACAGGCCAAGAGCGTGTCTGGCCACGCCCAGTGTAGGGTTCCGCAGTTTCTTAATTGCTTGCATATTATGATTAAATGACAAAATTAGTTCAGAACGTTATTTTTTAATTTTTCAAAAACTTGATTTGAAAATAATTTTGCTAGAAAGGCTTTATAAAGTTCTACTTTTGAGATTTTTTCATATTTTCTAGGTTCAGAAGTTAGAGAGGGACGCATTGTTTTTTTTTTACTTTTGGAGCGATTATTTCCGAAAATATTTAAATTATCAAAAAAATATCAGCAGGTATATAAGTTCGGGTCACGGTTCAATAGAAATGTCAAAATAGAAGTAGTTTTTTTTTTTATATTTAGACAGCTGTCAGTCGAAAGTAAAACTCACTAGGGAGTAAAAGTACAACTTCCAACCCGGTCCGCAGGCAACTTTACATCTACTTTCAGAGTATGAGTAATGAAAAACAAATTGGTGACAAATCTAAGTAGGGAATAGTAAAATATAGACAAGAAAACAAGTGACGACTACAGATACGAAACATATTTACATAAGTACAAGTAATATTCTTTCACAAGGTTTTGAAAATGTAACCCTTTGAGGAAAAGAATTCGAAAATGTGAAGTGCGCGTTTTAATTGACACTGGTAATTAATTTATACCATAGACGAGCGGCTTGGACAATGAAGGACTTGTCTAGAAATAGTGTAATTTAATGCATCGGCATTTTGTGTTTCAAGTGTTATGTCTGGTGGGCTACTGCCTGATGAGTCTGTTGGCGAGTGAGGCTGTTAATTGTTCAAATTGAGCGGAGATCTTGCACTTCCAGAAAAGGAGAAGGTTCTCTTCTCAAATCATTTCATTTTTTTAAATATCTTGTTCAGCGATATCTTCGCCAAAATGTTAACTGTTTGTGATGATTCTTATTTTGTTTTTAAGTGTTTATCTGGCAAGTGGTCTACATTTTGAACATTTGATGAAGAACTTCTGAGATAAACCGTTGAACACTTCAACAAAGTAGGTACATTATATGCGATTGTAATCGCATGTGTATTGTTAAGATCATTTCATAATATGGAAAGCGTATGGACAGTGATGTACTATTTACTTTTATACTGCATTGAACTGATGTCAGGTACCTATAAGCACAACTGCGCACCGTCTTTGACGTTTGTGTCTTTGCTAAGATTGATAGTGTTGCGTGCAAATGTGCTCGCAGTAGATCCACCGCGACTGTGTATGATTAGTGCGATGGATTCTTAGAACTCGCTAATATATACCACAATACGTCCGTTCTCCGATTTCACGAGTAAAGGTAACTTAAGTGCGTCTCTTAGGGCCGAGTCACACGGGAATGGCATGGCAGTGGCCGGCAGCGGCGCGGCGAGCACTTTCAGTGTGAAATAATCATTTTAATTTTTATCTGTACCATCAATATCGAGTGGATAGATTGATTGTGCAGCGAGCAGCCTTGCGTCGCCGCGGGCAGAACCTACGACAAGATATTCAAGCGATTTGGTCTTTACGCCATTTTTAGATATATACAATTTTAGTACATTGTTAATATTATAATTATTATTATTATAATATGACTGGCCTGTCAGCACAGTAGTTAAGTGACCCTGACTGCTATGCCGGAGGTTGTGGGTTCGATTCCCACTCAGGACAAATGTTTGTGTGATGAGCACGATCATTTGTTCTGTGTCTGGGTGTAATTTATCTATAGTATGTAGGAGAGCAGTGGTGGCCGAGTGGTAACGGCCCCGACTTACGAGTCGTAGGTCGCGGGTTCAAACCCAGCCAGGCGCATTACTTTGTGTAATTTATTTCATCACCACTGCTCTTAAATCGGTGAAGGAAAACATCGTGAGGAAACCGGCATGTTCTAGAACCAAAAATTCGAAGACATGTGACATCCACCAATCCGCACTGGGCCCGCGTGGTGGATTATGGCCCATTCCCTCTCCTAGAGAGAGGAGGCCTGTGTCCCTGCAGTGGGAACATTAAAAAGGCTGATGATGATGATGATGTAGGTATGTATTTAGAAATATATAAGTATGTTTATCAGTTGTCTAGTACCTACTCATAACACAAGCTCTGCTTAGCTTGAGACTAGACGGCGTAGTGTGATGGTCGTCGAATATTACTACCTATTATTTTATAAACGTAACAACAAATATACTGTTTTCAGATTTTTTCTTATATCTGTGCTTTATGACCTTGGTTTGTGCCAATTTTCAGGGTTGGGGGTCAACGGAAAATACCCTATGAATTTGAATTCGTATCAAGTTAAAGCTAATAAAGAAATCATTTTCATAATCATACCTACTAGCTGAGAGAATAAGGCAATGCACAATAGGTACCTATTATTAATTTGCCCAATTTCAATGTAAGCAGGGTTTCAATACCATTAAGTATGTTCCTTTAAGTATACCACACTAAGACTATTATTATCAATCAAAAGATCCACTGTAGTCTGCTCATTCAATTGAGTATTTTTGTATTTTATAAACAAGCTCATTTTATGTTATGGTAACAATTACTTACTCACAATGCTATGGTTGCAACAGTTATTTAGTAAAGATACAAAACCCTGTCCCAAACCAAGGATTTATTGTTTCTGACGTATGAAATAGTAGATTATGTTACTAGGGGTATTTTTATGGTAGGTAAAAATCATCCAATGACGAATCTCGCCCTTGGGCAGAGTGGAAAACAGTGTCAGAGTCTTACTGACTAAACAACCTACCCCATTCCTACGTTGCCAGGGCCAGAGTCTTCCTTTCCGACACGAACCCTTGGCTCCAGTTGGCTTCGAAATTTCTGCGGGAATAAAAGTTTAAAAGGTCTGCTGAATTACTAAAAAATTTTTATACATTTTACAGAAGAATATTGTTTTCATAAATATAATCAGAAAGAGCACTATATTATTATAAGGAAGGGTTTTAAAAGAAAAAAACAAGAGTGAATTGATGCACAGAAAGGGATACGGAGGGTTATCAAACTATTGAAAAAGGAAGTACGGTCATGGATTGGGTAGGAAATAGTACATTGTTATACGAGGGATGAAAGAAAGTTATTTAGTCTCGAGAAATTTCTTGGCGACCGAGCGAGAGCGAGGTCGCTAATAGTTCGAGGGACTAAATAACTTTTGAACCCGAGGTAAACACTGTGCTTTTCATCTATACTAATATTATAAAGCTGAAGAGTTTGTTTGTTTGAACGCGCTAATCTCAGGAACTACTGGTTCGAATTGAAAAATTCTTTTTGTGTTGAATAGACCATTTATCGAGGAAAGCTTTAGGCTATATAACATCACGCTGCAACTTATTGGAGCGAAGAAACAATGAAAAATGTGGAAAAAACGGGGAAAAATATTCATCTTTGAGGGCTTCCGTTGCGTGCGCTGCGAAAACGGTAGAAGATACTAAAAAATATGTATTAAAGAATTATTCCTCTTACAATTATCTAAAAAAATGTCCGCGACAGTATATGTCTATCTTTTAAGATTAACTCACTAGAACCGTTTTTACGTGAATCAAATTTGGCCGAAATTAATGCATTATTACCAATTATTTGTTAGAGTTGTATCAACATAGTAATATTAAACTTTATCCAAATAAATGTGTTGTTGATTAAGAGTATGTAATTGTAAACAAAATTGTCTTTGACATCACTTATTTTCAATGAACATCTTAGAAGATATTACAGTTTTAAAATAACGCCGAAATAAAATTCACACGCGCCGCATGATGTGCAAATCATGACGCTGCGCCTGGCCAGCGGGCGAGGAGAGGGGTTGCTTGCGGGCGGCGCGGAAGGGTTTTTTTGTGGTAGGTAAAAATCATCCAATGACGAATCCCGCTCTTGGGCGGAGCGGGAAACAGTGTCAGACTGACTAAACAACCGATCCCGTTCCACCCTTGCCTTATTCCCAGAGCCCTGGTATAACGCTTTCGCATCAAACCTCGGCTGCAGGAGGCTTCGACCCTGAAGGGCCCTACAGTTTGCTGACAACACCTTGAGGCGCGCGGGATCAGTGTACGCCGTCGACGACTTGGTCTCGGTCTGGACTGTTACCAGAAAACCGGACGGCGAGCTCCCCATTGCTCACCATCCGCAAGCCAGCGTCTACGGTAGCCAGATATCGGCGGGATCGCGGCGGCGACGGCTACGGCGAGGGCGCTGTTGCCTTTGCTTTGAAGGCGACCGCTTGCCATTCTTCTTCGCTGCGGACCATGGCCTGAACTAAGGCCCAGCGCGAGAGGTCGTCGCCGAATATCACCCCCACGAGGACACGGCGATGCTCAAGCTCAAGATTCCCAAGCAGGGCACACTTCCACCGTGTGCTCTACCGTGTCCTCTGGGCTCGCCTCACAGTGGCGACACCCGGGCGTCTCTTCCGCACGAATCTGGCGCAGGAATCTCCTGAACTTCCCATGTCCGATGAGAACCTGCGTCATGCGGAAGGTGAGGACGCCGTGATGTCTATCCAACCACGCCTCAAAGAGGGGACTTACCGCCGAGATTATGGCGTGCCCAAGGCGGGTGTAGCTCTATGAAGTACTTTTAGATAATTATGTACTTTTAAAAACTAAATTGTCTGAAATAATAACAGAAATTGACACGGGCAAAGTCGTGGCTATAATTTATAAAGCTGAGGTTGTTTGCAAAAATAAATATGATGCCCAAAATAACTATTCCACGCGGACGAAGTCGCGGGCACAGCTAGTTACGAATACGAGGAAAATTAAAATAATAAAAACCTGAGTCGTCGTCAAAGGCCTGAGTCGTCGTCAAAGGTATGTTTTTAGGTAGGTATATTTCTTTTGATATAGGCGGTAAGCGGTTTTCTCCTCTTAAGAATCTTGCGTTAAATTTATAACTGAAGCTGATGAACTTATCGTGTTAATAAAAATTTCTTGTAACAGAGATTTAGCAAAATGTAAACAAAACTATATAAGGTGTCATTGACATGTTAACGCAAACGAATACCATGGATCCGGTACATGATTCTGGACCTCCCAGTGGTGGAATTTTTCGTCGGTTTTTTTTTTTAAATTTTTGAAAAAATAGTTTTGTTTTTTTATTTTAAACTTGTGTAAAATCGTTATTCTGACCGATCCCAATGATATTTTTAGAAAAATAAAGAAAAAAAAATTTTTTTACAAAAAAAATATATATAAAAAAATCATCGAGGCAAATAAAGTCGTTATTCTTATCAAACCCGATGACATTTTTAATTTGGAATGTAATGCATTCATTTTTTTCGCAAAAAAAATGTTAAATTGACGTTTTTATACAGTTTAATTAAAAAAACGTTAAAAATTCATTAAAAAAAAATAAGAAAAAACTGACAAAAAATTCCATCACTGGGGGGTCTACAATCATGTACTGGATCTATGGTATTCGTTTGCGTTAACATGTCAATGACACCCTGTACACTTCGAAAAAAAAAGGAAGATCAAATCGGCCACAGATTATAGAGAGTCTACCATTTACCCGCCAATTCTTTTTTTCAGTGTTCGGCTCCCTGGCTTTTCAGTCAATATTTTTCATTTTGTCATTGTAAAAATGGGTCTGGTCAACATTTTTCTCAAAAATATATTAGTTTTAATGAAATAATTGAAAGTAAATTAAAATAAAGTCATTAAAAAAAAGTATTCTTAAATTATTTCTATCTCAATGTCATTTTAATTCGGTATAAAGTTTCGGGTCACGGTTCAATTGAAATGTCAAAATAGATTAGTTTTTTTTTAATATTGCTGTCTAAATATTAAAAAAAACGACTGTCAGTTATAAAGTAAAACTCCCTAGGGAGTAAAAGTACTTCTTCCAACCCTGTCCGCAGGCAACTTTACACCTACTTTCAGAGTATGAGTAATGAAAAGGATACCTATATGTTTAAGGCCACATTCACATTGAGGACTATCTATAATATGGAAGCGTGCAAGATGCACTGAGCAAGTAGTTTGGCCTAAACGCATTCTTTTTAAAATGGTTGTTGCAATTTTGCCAAGTGAGGACGGAAAACCAAGGTTTACGTGGAATTTGTGACTGTAAGTATACTAAAGTAGTGTTTCCCTTTTGAACAGCTACTTTCTGCCCAAACTCTATCCCAGGAGTCATTAAGATAATGTCTAGGAAGAGTAGCCAAATCCTGAGTATAATTTTTGAATGGAATAGCATCCTTATATACCACAGCCTCATGGGCAAGTCTATCAATCAGCTTTTTCATTACCATTTATACCACAATGACTCGGTATCTAGACAAAAACACAATACACACAAAAATATTTAAGAGGAGATGGTCGTTCTTCGTATTCACTGTTAAACGAGTCTAGTTTTGGAGACCGGTGTGTCGGTGCGTGAAATGAGGATAGCTAAGTACCTATATAACTTTTAACTAAACAAGGAACAGATTTGTGATTCCAATAATTTGATGACTCATAGAGATCAGCAAACATTTGAAGTTTTTTAATTAAAGGACTATTAGCAAACTGTAAAACACGGAAAAATGACCGGTCAACTAAATTGATGTCTTAGACTAAGGGAGATGCATTACACTCAATTTATAATTCGTTAATGGGACTAGATTTCATAGCTCCCGTAATTATCCTCAGGGCCTTTGATTGGATAGTTTCCTAAAGGCAGCTACGTTACCATATAATCAAGAATACTTCGAACAAAACCATTGTAATGAAGATTTAAGTAAAACAGATGTGCACCCCACCAAACACCTGATACATCCGATTTAGGAGTTTTTGAGATTTGTTTAGCACATAATTGTAGTGTAGAATACCTATATGTAAGTTTACGAGTCCAAAAACTAGACCTGGTTCTTAACTCGTATTTCATTAACATTGGAACTATTAGCGTCCTCGCTTTCGCTCAAACGAAAAACAACATCTCGGTAGGTACTAAATAACTTACTTTCACCCCTAGGTTAACAACGTAGGTACCTACTACCTTTCTGCACACTTTAAACTTTAATATAGAATTATACCAAGAAGCACATTACTCTCAATACTCACGTAACATATGCACAGGTCGTTGTAATATTATATTTTCAATACACTTACTCGAAAACTGCCACTTATCGCACTATGATTAGGTTCGACATGACGTGTATATCACCCGTGTGCTTTTGTTTCATTTATCATACCAAGGCCTTTTTTTTTCCTCCTTATCGTCACGGTCAAGCGTAATTTTTTTTTTTAAGGCTAAGTGGTGCAGATTTTTGAGGTTTTAATATTTTAAAATTTAAATCGTGTTTTTAACAGAATATAATAAATAAACATGATTATTTATGCAATAATTTGTTATTAACAACAAATTAATATTTATCTGTGTTCTAAATTCAAAAATATTTGAATTTTTATTCTTAATATTTAGTAGGATGTATAACGGTTTGATGTCTTTGCTTCTTTTTCATCCTGCAAAGGATAAGTCCGGGAAAAAGTGTATTAAATAATAGTCTTATTATGTAAGTTATTTAATGGTATTTGTACGAAAAAAACACGCATATGATTTATATGCCATGTTGTACCTAATCATAGTGCGATAAGTTGCAGTTTTCGTGTAATGAAAAAGTTTTTTTTGTGACGTAAGCACAAATTTTCAGATTTTTTCCTGTATTCTTGCTATGAGATCTTGCTTCGTGCCAAATTTCAGGATCTAGGTCAACCGGAAGCACCTTATGAATTTTGATTCCTATGACAGTGTCGAAAAGTTCGATTTTTTACGGCCTTATCATTGTTTTTCTTTTAGCCTAAAAGTTTGATTTTTGCACTACTTCAAGGGACTGCAGATTTTCACGTCGCGTAAAATGAAGTCGAACCGATTTCAGCTCTTGAACGACTGAGTTTCTTGCATCACAAATTATGTTATGAGTTTATGACTCTTCATTTTCCAAATTCTGGTGATTTCCCCTTTTACTTCTGTGTAGGTACTTCCAAATTGTTTAATGTATTGTGATAATGATTTTTTACTTTTTATGTGTATGTTCGTTTGTTTTCTTTATCAACAAGGCCTATGTCAGCTTTGTTTTTAATGTTGAGCGCAGCGCTGGCCCTACACTTTCTGAGAAAGCTTCACTTTAAACTTATTTACAGCAACTAGTATTAGTACCTACCTACTCAGATCGTTTTCATCCATAAAATAAATGCGAATGTAACTCTACCTGTCTGTCGGTTATCTCTTCACGTCTTCATGGTTGACCGAATTTGGATGAAACTTGGCACACGAGCAGCTACCTAGTTACTTTTTACCCCGGGAGTAGGTACTTATGTTCTTTTAGGTTTATTTTCAACATTCACTCGAGCGAAGCCGCTGGCAGAAGCTAGTATAGAATAAGATAGCAAACAAAATAATTACAAAATTAAATGCAAGTTGTGCCTAGAGGAACGGTTGATCTAGGTACATAGCTATCAAGGTATGTATCATCCAATTGTAAATACCAACAGCATGGAATAACAAACACAGAAAATAATATAATAATAAAGGTTGGTGTAATTAGAGATCATGTCAAGTTGTTCATGTGTGCTCTCGACTCCCGATATCAGGGATCCGTGAATGTTTAGTCCTATTATGTAACAGGACATGGAAGGCTCGTGGATATTGTAAGTAGCTAGCGCAGGCGCGAGTCCGGATGGCGCGCGGGGCAGCGGGGGTGCGGTCGCGTCAGTCTGCGCTCGGCGTCTGGAGGTGCTTCGCGCTTCGCGCCGCGCCCCAAACAGCCGGAGCGTGGCTCGGGGCGTGGCGCTTACGTAAACACGCGTGGCACACAGCTCGTGTCGCAGGCGGCGCGGGGCCGCGTCACTGTCCGTCCTCGAACGACCCCATGTTGGCCCGCGCCGCCTCTTAGGTCTATGTGGATATTAGCGCGCAGCCTGCCGCGCGGCCGCCGCTGCCACTGTCACCACCGCCGATTAACGCGCTTATAGGTACTTACTTTATTTATAACATAACATTTATTTGTAGATATTCTTTTCGAGGCTGGGTGGCTACTCAAATTATCTAAATAATTTACTAAGGTACCATTTATTGTGTAACAAGATTATAAAATAAAGGGCCATCTACAAAGACCCGATTTATGAACGCGTATTGAGCTGTATACGATGAGGGCTCATAGCCGCTTCAATCGTCGCGTTATCTGCTCGCTATTAGGTACCTACTTAAAGGCTTCTGCTACTACTTCTTAATCGTTTGTTATCTATGAAACTTCAAATTTAAAACGTGTTAACATAAATTAATGCCACTATCTACATATTTATGTTAGGTAAGTTTTATTTATTTACTCGATACACTCAACGCTTAGTGCCTTTTTGTCAAAACGTCTAAGTATTGGTTACCAATATCGATAACTGACTACTTATCGACACTGGTGTACTCAAGTTACTGTGCGTATATTTGTTAGAGGTATAGGTACTTGCGGTTCAGGCAGGGATGCATGAATTTTGAACTGTTAAAGAGCGCAATTGATAGAGTTGTAGTTTGGTGACATTGGTGTCGATACTGCTATGTAAAATATCAATTTTGAAATTAGTTTGGGTCGATATTTGTTTACGTACACTGATTGTTTTTCGTTGTATATATAAGCAAAGTACATTTTACTCTATTTCGGACAAACATGCTAAGTACTTAAGGCGTTTTTGTTTTCTTTGATTCTGAAAAAGGGTAGCCATTCTTTAATTGTTTGCTTTAACTGAATTTAAAAACAGTAGAGCCATAGTTTAAAGAATTTGAACTCTTTTTATTCGTTGATGAAAGCCGCTTCACAATTTTCCAGTCACAATTTAGTATCAATATCAATCTACTCGTACTTAGTAACCTGTCGTACATATTTTGTAAAAAAAGAAAACATTGTTGACAATAAAAAAGCAAATGCTGTTTGCTGGTAAACACTTTACTTGGAATGGGCGGACGTTTGTATTAGCTTGAATAAGTAGTGGTTTTAGAAATGATGGAAAAATTGCCAATTGAGCTGTAAAATTTAAAAAAAAAATCTTTTTTGTATCGTACTTTCGAAAGTTCTAATAGATAAGGAGTACTATCGTGTCAGCTAAAATTACATTTATAGGATTCAGTAAACTAAGGGTCTGAGCAAAAAGCAAAAAAAAATTAGATTGTGTAGGTATTTCTACTGCCTTTATAATAAAAAAAAACAACTATCGTAAAAAAGGAGATATAAAGTCTTTCCTTTTAAGGTTTTTGACTGAATTCAGTACATATCGATAACATTTGAGTGCCTACAACAACAATTTATGATAATAAAAACCAGTCAAGTGTCAGTCGGACTTGAGCACCAAGAGTTCGTAATGCCGCATTTTTTCGAATCTCGAAAACATACCTACACGTAGAGATGCTTCTTGGAATAATATTATTGTAAGCCAGGCAAACCCATCAATAAATGGGTCAGGACCAAATTTTTGACGGGACGAAATGTGTCACACTAGAAAATAAATGTGTCACACTGGAATATAAATGTAGCACCATAGAATTGGTGCGCTACATTTATTTTCCAGTGTGACACAATTTGTTGTGATTTCCGTTGTGCGATTACGTCAAAAATTTGGTCCTGACCCAAATGTAAAAATAAATGTATTTTTTATATTATTTACTAGAGTCCCGGCCCAGCTTCGCAAGGGTGCAACAGTGATATTATTTATTTTACTATTTATGTACTTAATTTGATTTATGTGTTAAATTTCTTTGTTTTTTATTTTTGTATTTTATTTTATTTTTTGTATAAATATTTAATGCATGCGATATAAACCTTCCTCTTAAATCACTCTATCTATTAAAAAAACCGCAACAAAATCCGTTTCGTAGCTTTACAGATCTGACCATACCTACATAGGGACAGCGACTCTGATTTACCCTGTTTATATACTTATATAGAATAGGCTCGCGTTTGACCACAATCTCACGACGATGTGGCCGACGATGGACCACGCTTACTTAGAAGTAACCTATTCACTGTTAACTTAAAGAGTAGGTTGCCCCATAACCCCTAGGTTGATTAAATATTTAGTGATTGACATAAAAGATTACCTACTACAAGTTTTGAAGCAACTACCTACTAGGTGAGGTGGTACTGAATACGATGGGTTTCACCACTTGACTGGTTTCGTAGGGACCCTGCAGAAGGGTCGAAACCAATTATGGGCTAAGGGTTTGCGTCTGAAAAGGAAGGCTCTGGCCCTGGTATGTATGGCGATGTAGGAACGAGGTAGGTTGTTTAGTCAGTAATAGTCGGCCAAGAGCGGGACTCGTCATTGGATGATTTTTACCTACCATAAAAAAACCACTTGACTGGTTTCTTCTTCACTTGTACATTTTCAACAAATTATTCAAATTTAAAGTGACGTTAACTAGCGGTTACTACTAATAAAAATTGTCAATCGTGTTTGATATCATTTGAAAGGGATATACTTAGTAAACACGTTATTATAATGTTATGGTTGGCAGACGTACCTATATAACGTGTGACTACGGCTTTTCTTTTGGTTTTGTTCTTATTTCTTCAGTAACATTGTTTATTTCAACGTCCTGAATATCTTGTTCCATAGTTTTTTTTGGCGATATGGGGATTTTTTTCAAAATGCTTGACTCAATACTTTCTTGTATCAAAAGTGTATTTGCCTAATAATACATCGGTCACAGTAGGTTAGGTTATCGGTCACACAAGGTAATACATAATCTGAAAAAAAAACGAGTTGCCTATTACATTACAGTTTCAAGGATACCTACAGGCTTATGACAGGCACTAAGACGGACGGCCGGATATTGGATACAGGTAGAACCCTCGGCTGCGGGAACTTTAAATATGAGTAATTATGTGAAATGTCTTTTTATCCGACTACAAGAAGGGTTATCATACAAATTGATACATCAAATATTTAGCAAAATACAAGCTTTTCAATTGTTTTTTATCCGATACAAGGAAATGGCCTATTTAAAACGAGTCTTTTAAATAAAAATAAGTAAAATGAAGTTTCACGTATTAAATACTAAACAATCCAATAAACAAAGATATGATTGGGGTAGGGGCGCAACTGAGTATTTTTTGTGAACTAAATAAACTACATGAATAGTTACTACATGAATTTCGAGTTGAAAATATTTGTTTAGAAAATTTATAAAATAAACAATCGTATGACAACTACGGGTACTAAATGCCGTGCTTGAAAGATATAATTATTTATTTATTATTTATACACCGCATTAACTAAACAATATAAGACAAACACACGAATACACGCATTTCAAAATTTTGTTGACTGCTTATTTAATGATAATTCTTTAAATGAAAAATGGACTCATTTTCATTTAAAGAATAGCTAAATCTAATTTTTCTAATCGAGTTGTTGCGCGGGGCTCCGGGCGGTTGCCCTGCTTGTCTTACCGCCACTGTTTATGGCAAAATATTTTCAATTTTGATGAAAACAAATCTTTGACACCTACAGGGGCTGTGCATTTTTCCAAGATCTGAAAATAGCATATTTATATCAAAACATTTTTTATTTATACCCACGTTCATATCACTCTTTAGAGTGGTTTCGTAGATTACCTCCTACATCCAATCTAGGGTTGCAACGGAAGTTGAATTTTTAAATTTGATTTTGTCGGAGTCGGAACCGAAATCGGAGGCCTGAGTTTCATTTCACACTAAAAAGACTGATCACAAACTTGGGTAAATATAATGACGAGTGAATTAATACAATTACAAATTTGAAAAAAAAAATATGTGAAAGAGCAATCGACAGAAGGCACAGAGGGAGAGAGGTTTCCTGCGCGACTGGTATTTTGTTTGTACCCAGAAATAGGTTTCGATAAAAACTTGTCTGAACCGAAATTGAAATGCGTATCGGAAGTGCAAAATCTGTCGGAAATTCCGAACTTTCTAAATCGATATCGAACCTCTGTAACATCTCTGATCCTAACATTTTTCGAGAAATAAGTAGCGGTCTACTTTACCGTCGAACAATGTATCAGAATATAATTACTTTTAGGTACTTTGTGACCCAGAAGAACAAGTAATTCAATATCTGTTAAGTACAATACAATATAGTAGTAGTAAAAAGTTCATAAAGTAAACAAGAGCGAAAGCAGGAGAGAATACACGGTTTGCGATCCTTAAAGTTCATGGAGAGATACACTGGCGGAAAGAAAAAGGTATACGGAGGGGATAAAGCAAAAATGTGAAGTGTCGTTTAATTTTTTGCCGAATCACATTTACCGCAAGCCGCGTTAAGGAACTTCATTCCAAAAATGGGGTCAAAGTTCCCGTTTAACTACTTCAGAAACTATTCGGTTTACTTGTGCTTCAATGTATAAATATATCAACCTTATTTTTAGTATAATGCGAAACACAAAACACCGGTCTAGTATTTTTATGCAAAGAATGTTTGTACTATAACTGTATCATAAAAATCTCAAAGTTATAGATAAGCTTGTTATGTTACGTGGTTGTCTACACAAACACGTGGTCACTGAGCCATCAGGGCCACTAAGGCGTTATTTTTCGCCTGCACCTAGCTGTACCCTGACGCCAAATGCCTGCTATGACCGGCCTGACCTGTATTGTACTTAGTATTCAACTTAGAGCCTTTTAAATATTTTTGGGAATAAATATAACATGGTGTAAAAAGTGTTGAAATCGATTCAGTTACTAGTTCTGAACAAACTATCTTCTGGTTTCGCATATACTAAAAATAATCACAAATAAAATATTTCTGACTTCTGAAAGTTACTGTTATCGTTTTGTTGTTATTGTTGTGTATACAACGTGATTTTTAGTATATGCGAAACCTGTATTTATAATGCGAAATGCGAAAGCTATATGTACGAGTGTACTTACCATGCATTAGATTTAAAAAATATTGGTATTGAAATATTAGTAAGCTTACGGATTGAAAAGTTGAAAAGGACGTCCGAGAACAAGTACCCCTAATAATTAATTCTGTAGTCAATTTTTAATTAAAGGAAGCGCTAGAATTGTTTTCCAAAAGTAAAATTGCGTTCAAATATAAAAAAAAACGGAAACCATACTAACTCTAACGCGAATAAATAATATCCACTGTATATGGTGGTATCATCCGAAATTTAGAGCTTTAACGATAAAAATATCCTTAAAAATTACTAAAAATTACACTCTTGCTCCGGACCATGGGCCTTGACTGCCGTTCGACAGAAATCAAAATCAAAATCAAAATGGTTTTTATTTCATATAGGCCTACATGGGCACTTATAAAACGTCAGAAGCTAGTGCACGGTTCCAAATTGGTCGTTTCCTATGGAGAAGAACCGGCAAGAAACTCCATGGTTACTCTTTTAAAAAAATGGTTTCTTACAATATTATCTCGTTATTACAGTATTTATGTCATTATGTAAGAACAGTGTAGACCAGTCAATATTGTACTCAAAAGCACAATAAAAATAATCATAATAATAAAAAATCAAAGGTGAGTCGTAATAGGATTTGCGAAGTCTACAGTGTTCTTACTTTACAACGTGAGATGTAAAGAAAGAAATATTATATAAAACAAAAAAATTAATAAGTATGAAAAAAAAAAATACATATATCACCACAACAGTTACACTGCGAGATGCTAACAAAATAAATTATTATTTATTTTAAAAGTTTTTAAATCTTAATAATATAAATATTGCAAAAGCAATGTGTCGAAAAAAGAGGGAAAAAAAAGTGTATATAAAAACAAAGATGGAGCAGTTAATAGACATAAATACACAATATGAATGAGTTACCAGGGAGCCACATGTGCAGGAGCAGTCATTGCCAAACAAGCTTGTCTTCTATATAATCCTTAACCTTATAATATGCTTTTTTGGTTAGGACCCGCTTAATATGATTTTTGAACTTTCCCTCACTAAGTTCAGTTACTGGCAGCTTGTTATAAAAGCGTATGCTGTTAACTAAAAATGACTTGCTGGTCTTGGCTAGTCTCCATTTGGGTAAAACAATTTCGTGTTTACTGCGCGTATTCTTGTTATGAATATCGCTTCTAATTTTAAAAAGTCCTAAATTTTTACGAACATACAGGATACTTTCTAGGATATAAAGAGAAGGCAGAGTCAGTATATCGTATACAGAAATCACCGTAGCCGATCCTCTTCACGAGAACACCGCCCAAGCAGCGGTGCTCAGCGCAAGCGGGACACATCTTCACGGTGACGCCTTTCCCGCTACTGAAAGAGGGAGTATAGCAGCGATAATTGCGTCAGTCGCAGTAAAATTTAGATCCCGCCGGACCTCTGTTTTTTCTTTGGATTTATCGCGGTAGCGGAGTTATGCCTCAGAATTGCACTTCCATGTGTGCAAGGTCTTATATCCACCAAATCTCGCGGATGCATCTTGGCGATTCAGCTTAGGTGACCTCTGTTTAATGCATAATTTTAATTGTAGCATCAAGAGTGGAGATGCAGACGCGCGCAGCGCTGATGGCGCTGGCGGCGCTGGGAGCGCTGGCGGCGGCGGCGGCGACGGCGGCGGAGCGCGGGAGCGGCATCAAGGTGGGCGGCGCGGGCGCGGGCGGCGGCGCGCGCGACGCGGGCCGCGGCGGCGGGGTGCGCGTCGGCGGCGACGGGCTGCGGCGCCCGCGCACTTCCCCCGCGCCGCCGCCGCCTCGCGCGCCCTCCTCCATCACAGCAGCGCTTGTCGTGCCGCATAAAGCCTTTGGCACACGTGATTACACTAAGGCCGAGAAGGCAGCGCTGTCGAAATTGCCGCGTAAACTAAAACTCTTCTCGCACGTGCGCCTAAATATTACGCTTTCTACGCAAGGCTTGACGCCTAGTCCTATGTGTAAGTGATTGTATTTTAAAGTATCTACTCTTAAAGCTAACGTCATACCTTTCTTTATACACGTCATTACAAACGCTGTCATTTCTAGTATACTAATTTCTGAACGCTTTCAGCTATCCTGGATTCGCTATGTAAAGAATTTCTAGCAGTCAATGTGTCTGCTATACTCTATCTTATGAATCATGAACAATATGGGCGCTCT
Source organism: Mythimna loreyi (assembly GCA_029852875.1). Taxonomy (NCBI): domain Eukaryota; kingdom Metazoa; phylum Arthropoda; class Insecta; order Lepidoptera; family Noctuidae; genus Mythimna; species Mythimna loreyi. The sequence goes on from CM056780.1 coordinate 9,735,586, forward strand.
ACTGCCTCTGCACAGTATTTTCTACAACTCGCCGGCTATCTTGGCATACCGGTAATACATTTTATCTACGCATACTTTGATATAGTCATGCTCATAAATGATATATATTTTTTTTTTTATGTTAAATGGGATAAATTCAGATGAATTATTTTTTGTACGAATAGGTAATTGCGTGGAACGCAGACAACAGTGGTCTTGAGAAACGAGCGTCACATGCGTCGTTGCGGCTGCAGCTCGCGCCGTCGATAGAGCATCAGACATCGGCCATGCTGTCGATACTAGAACGATATAAATGGCATCAGTTTAGTGTCGTTACTTCTGCGATAGCAGGCCATGACGATTTTATACAGGCTGTGCGTGAAAGAGTTACAGCCCTACAAGTATGTAATCAAATAAACAATTTAAGTACACTTGGTATGAAAGTTTGTTTCGGTTATGGTCGAGCTTATTTTAATGGTTTTATTTACGTGCAGGATCGATTTAAGTTCACGATACTGAACGCGATCGTGGTGAAGCGTTCGTCGGACCTGAGCGAGCTGGTGACGAGCGAGGCGCGCGTGATGCTGCTGTACGCGACGCGCGAGGAGGCCGCCGAGATCCTGTCGGCGGCCGGCGACCTGCACCTCACCAACGAAAACTTCGTATGGATAGTCACGCAGAGCGTGCTCGGCTCCATGCAGCAACCCAACAAGTTCCCCGTTGGAATGCTCGGTATGTTCGGTTTACACGTTTTTTTTCTTTGAAGACACCAAATGTCACTAACACACATGAGAAAATGACAAAATTACATGAGAAAATTAAAAACATGCGAGTAAAAAAAATAATAGCGTTTCATTTATTTTCAATATATTACACAGTTTAAATGAAAAGGATTTATATACAAAAATATTTTTTGTTTACCTAACTCAGTATTAACGTAGTTTAAGTACCTATATGATATACAGGTACGTAAACTACTTTACGTTATATTGATCTTGGTTTTAATTTTATATTACAAAAAAATACAGATACATTTCTACCATATTCTCAAAACTCACAAAAAAAATGTGAAGATTAGATCTAGCTATCGTAAGTATTGCAGCTTAGTTCCAGCCAAGAATTAATAGTTTGCGAAAAAAAGTGAGAATAGATTGGTTAACTAAGTTAAATATCTAAACTTTAGATAATCAGAAATATTTCTTTGTTATTTATTAGGCGTACATTTCGACACGTCAAGTTCATCACTGATTGCCGAGATCGCGACAGCGGTGAAAGTTTTCGCGTACGGCGTGGAGTCGTATGTGTCGGAGCCGGAGAACATCCGCTACCCGCTGGGCACGCGGCTGTCGTGCAGCGGCGCGGGCGCGGGCGAGGCGCGCTGGTCCACGGGCGAGCGCTTCTACCGCCACCTGCGCAACGTCAGCGTGGAGGGCGAGGCGGGCCGGCCCAGCATCGAGTTCACGCCCGACGGCGAGCTGAAGGCAGCCGAGTTGAAGATCATGAACCTGCGACCGGCGCTCGGCGAACAGGTCTAACTTGTTTATTATTATTGAGCATCTGTTCTCACAGCACTTAGTTCCGCAACTTCTCTCCATTTTTCACTACCCGTACTTAGCAACTTGTTACATCAAACTATGAAACTATGAACGAAGCAGCAAAGACACGAAGTAGCAGCGCCGTGTCGTTGCCGTATCGTCGAAATTTAGTTTCATAGTTTTATATATCAGCTTCACGCTGGCGTACACCAAGCGTGTAATGATGAATACGCTTCCATGAAACAACGCGTCCGTACCTTATTAATATTCATACTGTTTCATACTACTACTATTTATTTAAGTTTTCAGCACGCAGTCTGTAGCAGTATATACTAATGATTATAATTACCTGAACACAAACGAGCCTTAATCGAATAAACGTAATATTCTTCGTAATGTTCTGTCCGATAAACTATAAACTATGCCTTATATCAAGAACAGTATAATTCAGTTTTTACGTTCATTCATAGTTGGTGTGGGAGGAAATCGGTACCTGGAACTCCTATCCACGGGAGAGACTGATCATCAAAGACATAGTGTGGCCGGGTGGGCTGCACACGCCGCCGCAGGGTGTCCCGGAGAAGTTTCACATGCGCATCACGTTCCTGGAGGAGCCGCCTTACATCAACCTAGCCCCGCCGGACCCCGTCAGCGGGCGCTGCTCGCTCGACCGCGGCGTCATCTGCCGCGTGGCGCCCGAACTCGAGGTCGCCGGGTGAGGATCTCTTTGTTTTTATATCTATACCGTGAATTTATGTAACCTACAGCCTTTCTTAATAAATAGGCTATCAAACACGAAAAAACATGTGCTTTCCAGAAATAGCGCGTTCAAACAAATTATTTATCTATAAAACATTATTAAACATAAATAATTATGATCGCAGTGCGCGTAGTTCTTGTAGCTTCTCTATGTCGTAGCACTATGAAGTAATAGCTTTCACAATCGTAGCACTCGTAGCTCTTCTACGTCGTAGCACTATAAAGGAATAGCTTTCACTGTCGTAGCACTCGTAGCTCATCTACGTCGTAGCACTATGAAGTAATGCCTTTCTACGTCGTAGCACTAGTAGCTCGTCTACGTCGTAGCACGTAGTGTAGTTTGTATTTACCGTCGTAGCACTCGTAGCTTTCCTATGTATTTCGCCGTAGTAGCTCGCTTATTCAAAGCAGCTTTCGTCGTAGTCTAGGAGTCGATTTATTGCTACGGCTACGAGTACTATAATAAAGTGACTCACAAAGAGGACCTCTTCTTCGTCGTAGCTTTCATAAATCCCCCATGTCGTACCAGCCGTACGTCGCTAGGATTGTAAATTTACTAAATCCTCTACGTGAGAGTTCTCATAAGTGTCACGTCCGCGTTGTCGTCATAGGAATAGGACAGCGTTTTAATAACTCCACTTCGTCGTAGCTCTCGCAACTCGGCTACGTCGTAGATCCCGCTACTCGGCTACGTCGTAGCCCCCGCAACTCGGCTACGTCGTAGCTCCCGCAACTCGGCTCCGTCGTAGCACCCATAACACGTCTACGTCGTAGCACCCATAACACGTCTATGTGTATCTTGTGTTGCGCACGTCTAGCTTATTCTACTTCTAGTCTTTAAATTTGCCGCAACGTGCCGCGCGCATTGCGGTTAAATTGAATGCCCTTAGAGACTGGTGCAGCGGCCTAAGTCAATGGCTTTCTGTGCCATTATAGCAACGGGTTCTTTATTAATATATACTTTAACAGCTGGTGGAGCAGCTGGGCTTCACGTACTTGTAGTATAGTTAATAAGATATTCCCTATCGGCCGCCTAGTTTGGAGGCGGGCGCGGCGCACGGCAACAGCTCGCTGTACCAGTGCTGCAGCGGGTTCTGCATCGACCTGCTGCAGCAGCTGGCGGAGCAGCTGGGCTTCACGTATGAGCTGGTGCGCGTGGAGGACGGCCGCTGGGGCACGCTGCACCACGGCCGCTGGAACGGACTCATTGCTGATCTTGTCAACAAGAAGACGGATATGGTAAGAATCTCACTGATATTTAATATGTTAATAATTTTAACAGAGAACAGGATAGCGTCTTGGCTATAAAGAAGATAATTTTGTAGGTAAAAACTAATAGAAACAGTATTTACAATAACATGTGTTGATGTTTTTTCCGGCTAAAGAATCAAGTCAACGATTCCTTTTAGCGTGGCAACTAATCTTCGCACCTTTTCTTTTCTGTAGAATCCATCCAAAGGTTGTCTGTAGGATTCGCTTTTAGTGATAAGACCGCTCATTGTTATAAAAGTCGCTAGTTAATGGAGAACCATACTTAGTTCTCTGAAACTCACTGTGACATTCATAAGATACAAAGTTAACATGTCTTGTTACTCCGCAGGTGCTAACATCGCTGATCATAAATTCGGACAGAGAAGCTGTCGTGGACTTCAGTGTACCATTTATGGAAACGGGAGTCGCCATCGTAGTGGCCAAGCGAACCGGCATCATATCCCCGACAGCATTCCTGGAGCCGTTCGACACAGCGTCCTGGATGCTCGTGGGAGCTGTAGCCATCCAAGCGGCCACCTTCTCCATATTCTTCTTCGAGTGGCTGTCTCCCAGTGGGTTCGACTGTTCAACAGGGAATAACTCAAAACGTGTTCCACAAAATCGTTTTTCTTTATGTCGAACCTACTGGATTGTTTGGGCAGTACTTTTTCAGGTTAGTTTCTTTTAAATAAAGAAACCAGAGAAAATATCAAAGCCTTTAAAGTATTTGTTGGTAAATTCTATAAGCTTAGTTGTCACTGTGGACAGTAGCACACTTGTACGTTGTACGTGAAATAAGGGTTTTTTTTTTAATCTATCAGCACACCTGTACATACACTAACTGCGTTTGTTTGAACTTGCAGGCATCAGTGCACGTAGACTCACCTCGAGGCTTCACCGCCCGGTTTATGACCAATATGTGGGCAATGTTTGCCGTAGTGTTTCTTGCCATCTACACTGCCAACCTAGCGGCCTTCATGATCACGCGTGAAGAGTATCACGAGTTGAGTGGGTTAGACGACCCGCGGATAGCGAGGCCTATGACTCAGCGGCCGCCGCTCAAGTTTGGGACAGTACCATGGTCCCACACAGACGCGACCCTTGCCAAATACTTTACAGAGCCGCATGCGTACATGGCTCGGTAAGTTTAAACGCTTTATATCTTCTTTTACTAACTTCATTTTGCTTCAATTCAAAACGCAACGGCAACGCACAGTTTCTGTTATAAATAAATTACCTATATCGCGCTCAACACTCTCTTGGACGTAAGATGTGTGTGTGAATGACTGTGATGTGTACACGGAAACATTGAAGACGATTGTACCTATCAGTGTGTCTGGTTTATCTAGTTCAATTAGATGACTTTAAAATTATGTAATTGGTGGATAACCATTTTGAATAAAGTAAAACAAATAAATAAATATCACAAGTTGCACTATAAAGTCTGTGACAAAACTCAATTTTAATAAATGCAAAGTACTACAGATCTGATCTCAGGCAAAAGCTGCAAGTGTGCCTGTGCCAACTGGACTCTTCTTTGCCTAGAATGTTAACCAATTGATCCAATCGACTTTCAAAAAACAGCTATAAATGTCAATGTAAATAACTTCTACATTTTTAATAAATAAAAGGTATTTGCTGTAGTGTTAATTACTTGAATATTATTGATATTTTGCCATTTCAGATATAATCGCAGCACCGTCAGTGCAGGCGTGACCTGTGTGCTCACAGGTGAACTCGACGCCTTCATATATGACGGCACGGTTCTAGACTATTTAGTATCTCAAGTAAGTAAAACGTTGTTTTATGAACATTTTATGATATAATATTGACGTTTTTTACAAATATTATAAATTTCTGAGAAACATTAAGGATCTATAAAACGTTGCCCTAGCAGGAAATAAAATATCTCTAAAAACCCTAAGTCCACAATTTTTTTTCCGCTAAAGTAATAGAAAGAAGAAAGAGAAGTAGAAGATGTAAATAAGCTTACAATTGTGAATGTAAGCTATTACCTTCTCGTTTATAGAAACAAATTTATTTCTGCAATATATGCAAGCGCATTACTTCGGAACGGATACACCTATGTGGTTAATTTATTTTTAGGATTCCGTACCTCAAAAGGAAAAAGGCGGACCCTTATAGGATCACTTTGTTGTCCGTCTGTCTGTATGTCAAGACCCTTTGTCTCGAGAACGCGTCAAGGAATCAACTTAAAATTAAAACCATATTTTCACATCTGGGGTTCCTTGTAGTTGTGAACTAATCAAACTTCTAAGTTAACGGAAATTAAAATACGGCCATATCGCTAAAACGTACATATGGTCAAAAGGGTACTTCTCGTTGACCAAGAATGCTAAAATTTTGCATGAAGTAAGGTCTCATAGTACAAGTACCTATAGAAAAAAATTTGGAAACTGTAAATTTGTAGTTACGTCACATTAAAAAATAGCTATTCGGAAAAAGCTTCGTAACTCAATCCGTGAATTGAACTGTATTCATAATAGACCAGTGCAGATAGCTTTTGAAAGGGACCTAAATAGTAGTAGAATGAAATCCATTGGAAAAGGAAGATAATATAGCAAAAATTTAAGGAAAAATAAATTACGGTCGATCTGAGGTCGGGAAGTGAATGGGTGTGCGGTTTTAAGGGTAAAAAATGGTTTCTCTCGATTTCTGGCAAAACTATTGGTTTTATGGAAAAATGTCTAATAGAAAACTTGTAGGTCATAAAAAGATCTACCACTTTTGTATTTACACTTTTTCACACAGCTTCAAAATCTATGTGAAAAGTCCAAAAAACCGAGTTTTTTAATTTAATTTTTATCTCCTTTAAAAATTCTTTTTTTTTCACAAAATTTGGTGAAAAGTTTCCTTTTTATGTCCCAAACTTACTTTAATTTTTTTTATATAAAATATTCACAGTTGCTCTTTATTTTGACTTAACATCGAAAAAACAGCCTATTTTTCAATCGAAAAATCTCACGTAAAAATATGTGATTTTTTTAAAAAGTTTATTATCTTCTTATTCATTGAAATCTTTACTTTTTGATGGTGTAAAAAAAGTATACATTAATACAGTAAGTTTTTTCAGAAAATGTAAAAAACTAAAAAATCTCGAATCAGAAATTACTTTTGTTTAATCATTATTAGCGACCCCCTCCAGCTTCGCACGGGTGTAAAGGTGATATATTATACTTATAAACCTTCCTCTGGAATCACTCTATCTGTTAAAAAAAACCGCATAAAAATCCGTAGCGAACTTTTAAAGATCTAAGCATACACAGGGAGGGCAACTTTGTTTTATACTATGTAATGATGTACTGAGGTATTAAGCTATTGACTAAATCCAGAAATTCCGTAACGAAAAAACCTCGCGCTCCCCACTCCGACGGGCACGGAGGTGTGGCTTGAAGGCCGTGCATCGTCTAACGTCGTGTCAGTTCGGCAGTCTTCGACACGGCGCTGTGTGTCGTGCGATTAGACGTATTGTACGACTTTACGGAACTCGCCCGAATCGAGACGAGCTGCTCCGAAATCGGACGAATACATAATCAGCTGTTTGTGAGAAAGTATATAGGTGTATAAGTATTTATCTACAACAGTGAACGGCTGTACTTGTAAAATTTGTGTATAAAGTGTTTTGAATATGAATGAACAAAGTGCATTTATTATTAATGAAGAAATATTGTATGAATAAAATAAAAATAAAAAATATTTTTTTTTTTTGCATAAGTTGATACAGAATGCTATGCAATAGCTTTACCGCGGCAGTCCCCGAGTGCCACATGTATTTTTTTTTTTTATTATAAGATTTAGAGGGGATTTCATGTAGGAAATGTGACTGTGACAGTATTATTACGTGAGATTTTTCGATTGAAAAATAGGCTGTTTTTTCGATGTTAAGTCAAAATAAAGAGAAACTGAATATTTTAAATCAAAAAAATTATAGTACATTTGGGACATAAAAAGGAAACTTTTCACCAAATTTTGTGAAAAAAAAGTAATTTTTAAAGGAGATAAAAATTAAATTCAAAAACTCGGTTTTTTAGACTTTTCACATAGACTTTGAGGCTATGTGAAAAAGTGTAAAAACAAAAGTCGTAGATCTTTTTATAACCTACTAGCTTTTGTCAGCGGCTTCGCCCGCGTACATAAATTATAGCCTATGTCACTCAGGAATAAAGCAGCTTTCTATTGTTGCTAATTTTTTTCCAATCGGACCAGTAGTTCCAGAGATTACCCCCTACAAACAAAAAAACAAACTTTACCTCTTTATTACATTAGTGTAAATAACTTTGCCATTAGACTTTTTTCCATACAACCGGTAGTTTTGCCGGAATTAGAGATAAACCATTTTTTACCCTTAAAACCGCACACCCATCCACTTCCCGACCTCAAATCGACCGTAATTTATTTTTCCTTAAATTTTTGCTTTATTATCTTCCTTTTCTAATAGGTTTCATTCTACTACTATTTAGGTCCACTTTTTATCGTTAACAGTGCTAATTGCACTGGACTATAAGAATATATCTATATCACGATTCGCATTTGCCCAGGTTTTATTTACTTATTACAAACACAACAAAAAAAATTATTCCACGCGTATATGTAGTTAAATAATACCTAGCATCTATATTCTCACTCCCTGATAATTAATTTAGAACCCTCCTGCTGTGTTTTGAATTTGGGAAATCATGAGACTTTATAATAATGCCTTAACGAGACTCGTCAAGAATATTCCTGTTGCAACAACGTTATTCCAGCAGAATTCGTTTTCATGATTTTCTCAAAGTTCACAACATACACATTTTATTTACTGTAGATTATGTTTCTTTTTCTTTTCGTGTCGATTTGACTCAAATTTTATCCGACTAATACTTAGCCACCTGGACAGCTCTTTCATTGGCCTCGTACAAGGTCATTAAATGTACAGGTGGTAGTACACGCTGAGCAGGAAAAGAGGTGACGCCTATCATATGAAGGGGCTCTATTACTCTAGTACTCAATGCATTCTAGACAACACTTTCTTGCTGGAGTAATACACTCATAACGCAGGGCTTCTGTTTTAACGTTCTTAGTTCTTACCCTACATTTTTTTCTGGAATTTTTTGCAATTCTTTTGTGTTTTCAGGATGAAGACTGCAGGCTCTTAACCGTAGGTGCGTGGTACGCAATGTCCGGTTATGGCTTAGCATTTACACGTAATTCTAAATATGTCAGTATGTTTAATAAAAGATTACTTGACTTAAGAGCTAATGGAGATCTAGAGAGATTACGGAGGTAAGTCAATCATTTTGTATGTAACTTAAGTAGTTATATCTTCCTTAAAATAACGAAGTCTCTTGAGCAAACAACAATTATTGATAGATTCGCGTGTGACCACTTCGTATTTCCAAAACTACCTTTATAAAAAAAAGCTGTTTATTTCTATTTAAACACAGTTTTACACAATTCTTAACTTAATCTTAAAATTAAAAAGAAAAGATTTACTGTTCCTTCTTGGGATATCTTTATCAAGAACTTACTTTTCGAATTTAATTCGGCATGATATAATGAGTAGTTATGTCTTGAGAATCTTACTGAACATATATTACTTACAGATACTGGATGACGGGGACTTGTAAGCCTAATAAACAAGAACACAAGTCATCCGACCCCCTGGCGTTGGAACAATTCTTGTCAGCTTTCCTGTTGCTGATGGCGGGCATCCTGCTGGCGGCGCTGCTGCTGCTGCTGGAGCACGTGTACTTCCGATACCTGCGCTCGCACCTGGCCGCCTCCAGCGCGGGCTCGTGTTGTGCGCTCGTATCGTTATCTATGGGTATGTCACCGGGTTATTACAAACACCGTAAGTTTATAACAAGACGCGTGAAATATTAACTTTTTTATTAATGTAACACACTTGTTTATTGAAAGCTATAAAAATTAATTTATAGTAAGTAAGTTTGTACACACAGACAGCTGAATCAATTGGGTACCCCAAGAGGGGTAACTTAAGAAGTTTAAAATACCTTAGGAAAGCGACCAATTGATGACGCTTTTTGTACATATGTGATATGTGTATGTTTGTTTGCGCAAACATTACGCTCAAACGGTTGAATCGATTTATAAGAATTTAGGCACGACTAGACCATGTCCTGGAATAGCGTTTGGGATAACTTTCATCCCGAGAATAAATTCCCTTGGGATAATTTCCTATTTCTACGCTGGCGTAACCGCTCTGGATACACACATACACACCTGGCCATAAATATATGCTGTTAGAATTTAATAATAATAAAAAAAAACATAATAAAACTGCGTTTGAATTTGGAATCTGTCATTCAATAACTGTTTTATAATTTTCGCGCCAATTGATATTACCTACCTACATTATTTTTGAAATATTATGGATGCTAATTAGTATTTGTGGAAAATAGCCGCGTTGATGTGATAGTATTTCACAAAGTAGGTATGGAGTCAAAAGTAATTCCTAAAACTCTATGCGTTTAAGTGGTTATTAATCGAATATTTTTTGTACCTGGCTATTGATAAATAGATACAATGAAACAGCATTGTTTTTTTTATTTTTTATTTGTGTTTCTCCTCGTAGTGTTCGTACGAAAAATGCATTTTAACACAATTGTTTAAAATCGAACTGTGTTTCAACAATTCAGTAACAAAGATAAAACATCAGAGTGTAATATAATTTTCCGTACCTACCTACTTTAAATTCTCTACACTGTGTCTATAAATTATGGCCAACGAGTCTAATAGCCAACCGACGAGTCTGATGGCCAACCGACGAGTCTGATGACTATCACACGATAGTACCTAGCAGGGTAGATAAGTACTTACTTCAATAAAAGTTGATTATGATCGACAGGTCAATCCCTCACATTCCACGGTGCCGTCGTGGAGGCGGCGGCGCGTGGCTTCGGAGAACGGAGCCATTGTCGCTCCGCAGTTTGTGCTGCACAGGTATGTGTGGATAATTCTAAGGCTCCCATTACACGGTAGGTTTTGCTGTTAGTTTTGCCAAAGTCAAAATTTGGACTGACGAATAACCTACCGTGTAATGCAATGTTGACGTAGCTTTGTACTGACTGACGAAAACCATCATTCATGATTGATGGCAATGATTGACGTTTGCATGACCGTGTAATGGGCGCCTAAGCCATGCTAAGAAGCAGAATGGAGTGAGGACTACTTTCATTTCACCACCATAGGTATATTATATCTATATAATATCTCTCCTCAGCGTATCAGTTTTGTACGCTAGGAATTGCTTACCCAAGAATAACTTAAGGTCATCAGCAAACTTAAGACACCACACCCGAGGCCCCGGCCCTTAATATAAAGATCTCCGGCCTGGATCTTAATCCCCAAGTTTTAAAATTTGATAATGTTTTGTTTTGTTTGATAATGTTATGTCAATCCAAATCTTAAGGTGATCGGCAGTGGAATTGGCTCTATTTAGCGGAAATAAACTTGATCAAATCGGGTTTGTAGCTTCATGTTTGCCGGGTCTATAAGCATGCTGACAATTGGCTAGTTAGATCTTCTTACTAATATTATAAATGCGAAAGTTACGATGTTTGGATGTTTGTTACTTAATCACGCCAAAACGGCTGGACGGATCTGGATGAAATTTGGCACAGGCATAGGATACACTCCGGAATAGCACATAGGCTTTTTATCCCGGAAACCCCAACCCCAATACCACGCGGGCGAAGCCGCGGGCAAAAGCTAGTTAGTTTATAGGAGTAGGTAGTGATAGGCTTGAACGTGTGGGCAGATATGGCGAGCGCGGCACGAGCGCGACATGGCGGTGGCGCGCGCGCGGCAGCTGGCGGCGGCGCTGGCGGCGCACGGGCTGGCCGCGCCGCCGCGCCGCCTGGCGTCCGCGGGCGCGCTGCTGGCGGGCGGCCGGCACGACGCCACGCACGTGCGCACGCTGTGCCCGCCCGCCGACCTACTGCCCGACCTCGACAGACCGCTCTCTTGCGGCGATTTACGCTCAAGGTAAAACATATCAATCAGTTTACTCAAATAAGTACTTAATCTAGTGTCTCTTTCAAACAGTTTATTCAAATAAGTACTTAATCTACAGTCACTAATTTAGATTTAAAAAAAAATGGTTTCGGCCGCACTCTATTTTCATCAAGGCACATTTCTAGCATCATCCTCAAATAATTTTCTATAACTTCCTCATTTTTAAGTCGGTCAAAACTGCGTACCTACCACCAATCAATGTGATGCTGTTATAAGACTTTACTGTAAAAAATGTTTATTATAATTAATAGATTGCACCATTGTGTAGTACAATAAGTTTCAATCTTTCCAGAGAGCGGACGCGAGTAGAAATGGAAACAGTGCTGTGAGGCGTGTATAGCGCCACCCTATTTCAATTCCTGAAGGCTGTTCTTACACCAAGTTATACAAAACGAAATTAGTTATACCTAATGTTAAAATACGGACACATAAAAAAACGTTGTAATTATTAAATAAACTATTACAATTATTAAAACAGAGAGCTGGACGTAGATAGCGAAGCGTTGTTGTGGGACTCGCGCGCGGCGCAGGCTGGGCGCCGGGCGCGCGCCCCCGTGTTGTCTACTACAATAAAATATATTTTTTGGACAATATAACGGGTTTCATTGACTAAACATTTAATTTTGGATTATGATGGAACTATAATCAAAGATTATTTATTTTACCTACCATAAAAAAACCATAGATTAGGTATCTATGGTTTTTTTATGGTAGGTAAAAATCATCCAATGACAAATCCCGCCCTTGGGCGAAGCGGGCTACAGTGTCAGACTCCTACAGACTAAACAACCCATCCCGATCCTACGTTGCCATACATACTAGGGCCAGAGCCTTCCTTTCAAACACGAACTCTTGGTCCTAGTTGGCTTCGACCCTTCTGCAGGATCCCTACGGTTGCTGACAACTCCTTGAGGCGCGCGGGAACAGTGCGCGCCGTCGACGACTGGGCTTGGTCTAGACGGGCTTTCTCAGGCAAGCCATTGGGTCCTGGGGCGGTGTTTTTGGCAGTCAGTTTTCGCACCACCACTCTCACCTCATATAATTTAGCACTGGTGGAAACTAATTCAACTAAACTAATGTTTTTATATGTATGGATGCGTGTTATGGATGTTTACAGCGGTTGTGTTAACGTGTTTCACCTTAGCGCGCCATCGATCCCCGTAGCTTCCCCACTGTCGATACATCGCGGTGGTCTCCAGCACTGAACTGAGAGGGTACAAGGTGTAGTGACACAGTACCTGTCACATTTACCTTACCTCCGAACACATACCACCGTACCACACCAGTTACCAGTTACCAATACCTCATACCACCTGTTACCATTACCTCAAAACCAATTACCATGTTTTCGACAAATCTCCGTTAAGAAATATTGAAGCAGGCGTTTCTGATAAGAAACAGTTTTTCGACTCAACTCTGTTAAGAAACAGGAAGTACACGTTTTTCGACCTTATCCGTACAGAAATAAGAAGCAACATGTTTTTCGACATCATCCGCACAGAAACAGGATAGCAGTCAGCATAAGCAGAAGCTCCAGCACTCTTCGTCTTGATTTCGAACTTCGCAGCCGCGCCGATGAACCACGTGAGCTTGCGCAGCGGACATGTTGACTCGACGACGTTCTTCCGGCGAAAAGGATCGCGACCCGCGCGCAGCTTGTATTTATACTTTCGCGACAATAATACTCCGCGCCCCGCGCATGCGCACTCCGCGCGTGGCTCATTCACTGCGTCTACGTCTGGCGCGCCCCCTACCGAGGAGTCGCGACTTACTATTGTAAATATGTTATCCTAGGCACTACCTCAACTAGTCTAATTGTAAATATAAATAGGATGATATTGTACAGAACATATACACTACTTGTTCCGACATCAACGAATCAACTTCGACTTTTATTTATCAACACGCAACCCTTAAATTGGTGACCCCGCTCGAGGATCAAGACGCCGACCTTCTCAAATTGTGAAGAATCGTCAAGATCAAGCAGCGTTATTATCATGGAACAAGAAATCAGCGAAGCGACAGCAACAGAAAAGAGCGACGTCGCCAGCGTATCATTGCCCGCACGTCTGCACTTCGAGCCAGCATCAGTCGCCCCAGTCTCCACAGCAACCACTACAATCACATCAAGCATTGAAGCCCATCAAATATCAGCTATCAAGAAGTTGCAAATCGAATTACTATCAAAACAAATCGAAAAGTTATCACTGGAATTCGCAGAACTACGCACGAACTGGCAACAGCGCGCGGCGCACACACGCCCGCCTCGCCCGCGTTCCCGCTACCCGTCGACGCGGCAACGTAGCGTTTCGCGCCAAAATTCTCGCGGGTCGAGCAAGCCGGGCGACGCTGATTGGCTGTGCTACTATCACCACCGATTCGGCAAAGACGCGCGCAAATGTGTATCTCCCTGTTACAAGAAGAAGGAAAACGTGCATACATCGAACGTAGCGGAAGTCGATGTAAATCAACAAAGCCTCCGACTATGCATCATCGACAGGAACAGCAGAGAGAAGTTTCTTGTCGACACCGGAGCCGACATATCAGTCTTGGCAGCAAGAAACAAAAAATATTCGAAACCAGCTGAAAGTACCTACAACTTGTTCGCGGCAAACGGTACACAAATACGTACCTACGGAGAGCGCACACTAGAGCTCAACCTAGGTTTACGTAGATGTTTCAAATGGACATTCGTCGTCGCTGACGTCAAGACATCAATATTAGGCGCAGACTTCCTAGCAAATCACAAACTACTAGTCGACTTACATCACAAAAAACTTATCGATCGCGTTACCGATCTCAGTGTGAACGCCATTACAACACAGGCAACTGAAGAAGCCGTCTACATTATCGACCGTAACCATGCCTACCACAACATACTGAAGCAATATCCCGATGTTCTGCGACCCATGTCGACCAAGTCTCCTGCCAAACACGACGTCAAGCACCGCATCGAAACGACTGGCCAACCCATCTACTCAAGGCCCCGCCCCCTCCCGCCCGACAAATACAAAGCCGCCAAGCTCGAATTCGAGAAGATGATGGAGATGGGCATCTGCAAACCTTCGAAGAGCCCATGGGCCAGCCCATTACACGTCGTCAAGAAGAAAGATGGCTCACTACGTGTTTGCGGTGATTACCGAAGACTTAACGCCGTGACAGTACCCGATCGCTACCCAATTCCGAGAATGCAAGACTTTACCTACCAACTACACGGGAAAAAAGTCTTTTCGAAATTAGATATGAAAATGGCCTACTATTCCATACCTATTCATGAAGAAGACGCTGCAAAGACCGCCATCATCACACCATTTGGCCTCTTCGAATTTAATTGCATGACGTTTGGCCTACGCAACTCCGGTCAAACGTTTCAACGTTTCATGCATGAAGTACTACGTGGTCTCGACGACATCGTATTTTGTTTCGTCGACGATTTACTTGTTTATTCAAATAACGAAGAGGAACACCAGCGCCACCTACATCAAGTACTCGAACGATTGAACAACTATGGCGTCACACTCAACATCGATAAATGCGAATTCGGCACTAACAAAATACAGTTTCTCGGATACGAAGTCACTCAGGAAGGAATCAAACCCACACAAGATCGTATCCAAGCCATAGTCAACTATCCAAAACCAAATACAATTCAAGAATTACGAAGATTTTTAGGCATGATTAACTTTTACCGCAGCTGCCTACCCCATCAAGCCGAACATCAAAACCTACTCAATAAGTACCTACACAACAGCAAGAAAAACGACAAATCACCTATCGCCTGGACGCCTGAAGCCGAGAAAGCCTTTGAACATTGCCGTCAAAGCATACTCAAGGCAACTACGCTGACACATCCAATACCAAACGCACCGTTATGTCTCTTCACCGACGCTTCGGATACCAGCATTGGCGCCGTCCTGCAACAAAAAGTCGACAACATATGGAAACCTCTCGCATTCTACTCGAAAACAATGAGCGACACTCAGCGACGCTACAGCGTGTACGATCGCGAACTTTTAGCTATGTACACAGCTGTGCAACATTTACGTCGGCTGATAGAGGGCAACGACCTTACGATTTATACCGACCACAAACCTCTAACGTACGCACTTTCAAGACCACCGAGTAGCAGTGACACGCCTAGAAGAGGGCGACAACTTCACTATATTAGCCAATTCTGCACAAACATAAAATATATCAACGGTCCTATGAACGCAGCGGCTGACGCGTTATCACGCATTGAAGAAGTCGAACTACAAAACTCAACCATCGACTACAATCAACTCGTTCAAGAATACGACAACGATTCCGAACTACAATCTTGCTTGAACAACCCCAAACTCAAGTTCACCCGACTAACTATGCCCGGAGTTCAACGACCCATACTTTGCGAAACATCGACAGCAAATGTTCGACCATATTTACCGCCGACTTATCGTTTTGCCGCCTTCAAAGCGCAACACGATTTATGTCACCCCGGAGTACGGACATCAAGAAAAATAATTACAAATAAATTCTTCTGGCCTTCCATGAACAAAGACGTAGCCACGTGGGCAAGAGCATGCATCGGATGTCAACGCGCCAAAGTTCATCGACACGTAAAGAGCCCACTCGGTCAATTCCAAGAATCCGCACGTTTCGAACACATTCACGTCGACATTGTCGGAGAGTTACCTCCGTCTAATGACTACAGATACCTCGTTACTATAATCGACCGCTGCACCAAGTGGCTGGAAGCTATACCTACACGTGACATCACCGCCGAGACAGTTGCAAGAGCCGTGTACAATGGGTGGATATCGCGATTCGGATGCCCGTTACGTATAACAACGGACCAAGGGAGACAATTCGAGTCTGCATTATTTACGTCTCTCATGAAGAAGTTTGGTGTCACTCGTATTCGAACCACCCCATACCACCCTCAGGCGAACGGTCAAGTCGAACGGGCCCACAAAACGCTGAAGTCAGCACTAATGGCGAGAGCAGCCGCGACACGCTGGAGTGAGGAGCTACCTACAGTTCTCCTAGGACTACGTACAGCACTACGCGAAAACACCTCCTTCAGCCCAGCCCAAATGACGTACGGCACTACATTACGCATTCCGTCTGATTTCTTCGTGCCTACAACGCCGAACATTGAAGACGCCGAATTCGTTCGTCAGCTGACTGAAACAATGTCGTCACTATCACCCGTGAGAAGAACGCACACATCGAACGCGAACACATTCGTATATAAGGATCTCGCAACATGTACACACGTGTTCCTACGTAACGACACCGTGCGGAGACCGCTCACACCGCCTTACGACGGCCCGTACGAGATTTTACGCCGCAGTGAAGACGGGAAACAGTTCACGTTACAGCTACCACGTCGTACTATCGTCGTGTCAGTCGACAGATTGAAACCGGCACACCTACTCGTATGTAATGAAGACGCCACACAACCTTCTGTTACGTCACGTTTACCGACACCGACACCCGCCTCACGTCCGACAACGCAAGATCAGCAAAACGTGCCAGCATGCAAGCATACCTACGCTCCCACAACAAGCAAGCATACTTACGTCACAAGAACCGGCCGCACGGTGAAACCGAACGTACGCTTCGCTTAGGGGGGAGTGATGTAGTGACACAGTACCTGTCACATTTACCTTACCTCCGAACACATACCACCGTACCACACCAGTTACCAGTTACCAATACCTCATACCACCTGTTACCATTACCTCAAAACCAATTACCATGTTTTCGACAAATCTCCGTTAAGAAATATTGAAGCAGGCGTTTCTGATAAGAAACAGTTTTTCGACTCAACTCTGTTAAGAAACAGGAAGTACACGTTTTTCGACCTTATCCGTACAGAAATAAGAAGCAACATGTTTTTCGACATCATCCGCACAGAAATAGGATAGCAGTCAGCATAAGCAGAAGCTCCAGCACTCTTCGTCTTGATTTCGAACTTCGCAGCCGCGCCGATGAACCACGTGAGCTTGCGCAGCGGACATGTTGACTCGACGACGTTCTTCCGGCGAAAAGGATCGCGACCCGCGCGCAGCTTGTATTTATACTTTCGCGACAATAATACTCCGCGCCCCGCGCATGCGCACTCCGCGCGTGGCTCATTCACTGCGTCTACGTCTGGCGCGCCCCCTACCGAGGAGTCGCGACTTACTATTGTAAATATGTTATCCTAGGCACTACCTCAACTAGTCTAATTGTAAATATAAATAGGATGTTATTGTACAGAACATATACACTACTTGTTCCGACATCAACGAATCAACTTCGACTTTTATTTATCAACACGCAACCCTTAAAAAGGCAAAACCAAACTCAGATTGTCGCCCTAGAACACGCTGCCACCCATAGGGTTTCGAGCCCCAGGATAGTGAAGGATCGTCTTTTTTATTTATTTATTTATTTATTTAGGTTTACCAACAGTTGTTACAGATATAATAGGAACAGGAACTTATTTATTTATTTTAAAAACATACACCCTATCCTTACAGGCTTAACCTAATGCGACAGTGGTTTACCAAAATGCTACAGATTGCTTTACTTACAAATATACATTACAAAAATACTATTAACATTAAAACCCCCCAAAAAAAAAAAGTACCTAATAAAACAAAAACTAGAAATTATACATTAATAAAAATAAAATATTAGTGTCTTACCTATATCCAACTGTACAACCAATTACAGGTAAACACCTCATGCAAAATACACTATCAACATCTTACAACTATTCAATAATTTAATAACTTATTTCTACGTACTTAAAATCTAGATATAAATGTATATATTCTTTAATTTAAATAGCTATACATCTTTTACTGCCTTATATACGCAATTTTTTAACAAAGCCTATACATATAAGGTTTTTTTTTTTTTTTTTTTATGGTAGGTGAAAATCATCCAATGACGAAACCCACTCTTGGGCGGAGCGGGAGACCAGTGTCAGACTCTTACTGAGTAAAAAACCTACCCCGTACCTTCCTTGCCTTATTCCTGGAGTCGAGGTAACAGTTTTCCACCACCCTCTAGACTCCAGGAGGCTTCGACCCTGAAGGGCCCCTGCAGTTTGCTGACAACTCCTTGAGGCGCGCGGGAACGGTGCGCGCCGTTGACGACTTAGACTCGGTCTTACCAGACGACCGGACGGCGAGCTACCCATTGCTCACCGTCCGCGAGCCAGTGTCTACGGTGGCCGGATATCGGCAGGATCGCGGCGGCGACGGCTACGGCGAGTACGCCGTTGCCTTTGCCTTATGCGGTCGGCCTCCTCCTTTACGAGCATTACTGCTTCGCAGAAGGAGGCGACCGCCTGCCATTCCTCTTCGCTGCGGACCATGGCCTGAACCAGGGCCCGACGCGAGAGGTCGCCGCCGCCGATCACCCCCATGAGGACACGGCGATGCTCTTCCCAAGCAGGGCACACCTCCACCGTGTGCTCCACCGTGTCCTCCGGGCTCGCCTCACAGTGGCGACACCCGGACGTCTCTTCCGCACGAATCCGGTGCAGGAATCTCCCGAACTTCCCATGTCCGGTGAGAACCTGCGTCATGCGGAAAGTGAGGACGCCGTGAGGTCTATCCAGCCACGCCTCAAAGAGGGGCACTACCGCTGAGATTACGGTGTGCCCAGCGCTGGGTTGCGACAGTCGCTGTTTCCACTTCACCATGAGATCTCGCCGGAGCTCCTTCCGCCATGCCTCGACATGTTCGGGCAGCGGGTCTTCGCCCCGGCGTTGCATCTCCACGCGCTGGTCGTGCATGCGTGCAAGGACTGTTGCCTCCAAATCCCATGGTGGTATGCCAGCAAGGAGGCTCGCCGCCTCGCGGGACACCGTGCGGTATCCCCGCACCATCCGGATGGCCATGACCCTCTGGCAGGCGTTCAGCTGGGCCGCCGGGCGTTTACGCAGCGTCGGCGCCCACACTGGTGCCCCATAAAGAGCCATGGACCGGACGATGCCGGCGTAGAGCCTCCGGCAGAAGGCGTCTGGACCCCCAAGGTTCGGCAGGAGCCGCTTGAGAGCAGCCCCCGTCCGATTGAGTTTGGGGGCCAGACGTCGGAAGTGCTCCTCGAAATTCCATCGGCTGTCGAGGACAAGTCCTAGGTACTTCATCGTCGACCCGACGCCGATGTGAACTCCTTCTACCGTTAGTTGGGAACCCGTTGGTGGCGCGTTCCGAGGGCCGTGAAAGCACATGGCCTCGGACTTGTGCAGTGCCACCTTGAGTCCCAACTGCTGGATCCTCTCAACGACTGTCGCAACCCCACGTGTCGCTAGTTCGACCGCCGCCTGGTACGACCTTCCCTGCGCTAGGACCAGCGTGTCGTCTGCGTAGCAGACCACGCTGACCCCTACGGGGAGGTCGGCGCGCAGCACGTAGTCGTACCCAATGTTCCACAAGGGCGGCCCTAGTACCGATCCCTGTGGGACACCGCACGACATCTCTCGCCGTTTCCAATCTCCTTGGTGACCGGGGTAGATTATATACCTGTCGGACAGGTAAGCCTCGATTGTACGACAGAGGTAGTCGGGCACCCGGTGATACCGGAGTGCCGTCCTAATGCAACTCCAGGGCAGGGAATTAAAGGCGTTGGCGATGTCCAATGACACCGCCAAGACACACCTGCCCCGGGACACCGCATCCCCCGTCGTGAGGGCTCGCACGCGCATGATGGCGTCCACCGTGGAGCGCCTCCTGCGAAACCCGAACTGGTCGTCCGCGAGATCGGGCCCCTTCAGTGTTAGGTGCTTGACGAGGCGGTCTGCAATGACTCTTTCAAAGAGCTTGCCCACCTCGTCAAGCAGCACAATGGGCCGATACGCGGACGGAGAGTCCGCAGGGCGCCCCGGCTTCGCGACGAGGACCAGTTTTCCCGTCTTCCAGGGAAGTGGGAACTGGCCCCTCTCCAAGCACGCGCTAAAGAGCCCCCCCAATCGAGACCCGAGAGCCTCCATGGCCAGGACCCAAGCCTTTCCAGGCAAACCGTCGGGTCCTGGGGCGGTATTCTTCGCACCCATCCTGCGTACCGCCACTCTCATCTCTACCTCGGTCACTTCCGGAGCATTGGAACCGTCGTCGCTGACGTGGTCCACATCAGACACCGCTGGTGGCGGAGCCATGGGCGGGGGGGAGTGGTCCCCCCGCTCAGGGAACAGAGCGCTCACCACACCCTCCACGATCTGTGGCCGGAGACTCTGCGTCAACGGGGGAGCCCATGGGCGGAGTTTCTCCCGCACCAACTTGTATGGGCGTCCCCACGGATCAGCGTTGAGCGTCCCCAGCCACGCTTTGCAGGCCTCATCCTTGGCCCGCTTTATCTCCGATCGGAGGGTGCGCTTTGCCACCCTGTATCCCTCATACAGCTCCGCCTCTACGGCCTCCGCATCCGGCGGGTATACATATAAGGTGCTTTTAAAATATATGCCACCCCTTTAATGGGTGATAGTATTGGGTTTATAGATTACAATAGTGAAGAGCTTTCGTACCCCGGAACAGTTAATCCAGTTTGAGAAAATAAAGTAGTTAAATAAATATTGACTCTTTTCTGCACAACGTGGTTCACAAATTACGCGCGATGTTTCTCTTCGTCAATGAAACAGCTGCATTAGCTATCTCTTTCCATTCGTTCTACGAATGAAAACTAAAATCAGCTGACTAGCTTGTCCCTACCTAATTCACTAGGTACGCAATAATACGTAGGCAAACAAGTGTTTTAAAGTGCAATTACTTACCAGTACTTACCAGTTACCATGATAAACTTCAAAACAGTCCATTTCAAGTTAGTGTAAACGATAGGTACTTAGACTAACCTTTCGACTTTTGTAATTACACACACAATTAAAGAACAAAACGCCGGCGTTCGCTTAGGATTCAAAAGTGTAATATCAAATAACGATAAATTACAGGAACTTGGCGTATTTAAAAGTTATTTACCTACACCAATTGCACTGTATTTACACACTCCCTACCGACTTATCCACAAAACTGTTGCACAAGTCCACCTCACACAAATGTAGACACGCTTACGTACATGGCTTTTCACTTTGTTCAATGTGTCCGTTTTACTTTTCAGTTGCCTAAATGTTTTTAATAAAAACGCGCGCAATAATAATTCCCGTGGCGGTCGGGGGGCGACTGGCAAGCGGGTGGTCGGCCAGCGCGTGCGGCGAACGGGGAAGTGCGCGCGGGGGAGGGGGGGGCTGCGCAGTGACGACATAGTGGCCAGCGCGCAGGTGGCATTCGTCTGATATGAATGAATGTAGTAGAATGAATGGCGCCGGTGTTTTGCGGCGCGGAGCGGCAACAGCTCATAAAGTGTACAGGATGGTTTTATGCAAAAAAAGAATTAAAATTTATACGTGAATAATTTTTGTATGAGAAAAAAAAACACAAATTATCTACATTTTATCTTTACTATTGTAATCTATAAACATAGTGCTACACGCCCTGGAGAGCGTGGCATATATTTTAAAAGCACCTTATATACTTAATATGTTATCAGGAAACTTGCGCACAGTTCCATCAACTCAACTCTAGCACGGGGGATGAACCACGACACACTCAGTCATTGTCCTCCTTATCATCTATCGTCCGGGCTAGCCGCGCGGGGAACCCCCGCAAGCAGCCGGGTGACAGGCGCGTTTTTTTCTTACAAACTCTCAGTTTTTATAAAACAACATAGGTCTGGCAGCCAGGGACTCTTAGGTTATTAGAAATGATATACATAGATGCATGCGCCCGTAAGGATAAATTGTGTTCTGTGGTTTGACTCCTCAAATCATATGATTTACGCTAATGAGATGGTTCTTTTTCCGCACAGACTCTATGATTTATAAAACCAGCTATGCTCGGAAAAATAAATTGGCAGCACTGAAGCTAGCAATGTCAATGTCATCTTGATGTCAATTGTCAAGCTGCCGGTAATTCGATGACTGTTGGAAATTGCTGTTACAGCTGATATTTTCATCTTGTGCTTTCAAACATTATATTATCATAGTAAAAATCATGTCCAAAGATATCATTGTCCTTACACCAAATGGAAGAAGACAAAAAGTGCACTGTACTCCTGACACGAGTATCCTGCAGGTATGAAAACATCCGAAATAAGAATATGAAAACACCCGAAATAAGAATATATCATATTATATCAATATATCTCATTGAAAACACATTATATTTATTTACTCGAACATAATGTTCCCATAATAATCAAGATACACTTGCTGCCTTATCAGACAAAGCTAATTGCTAGAGACCAATACAATTCAGTTAAATGAATGTCAAAATTCACAATACATAGGTCCATTGCTAAAGGCGGTTTCCTACATAAAGAGTTAATAAGAAACTGGCACTGCCTCATTGCTACAATGCATTTCAATTTGTGGATGGATTTAAAAGTAAATAATATTTTTTAAACAAAAATACTGTCTGTTTTGTGCCTTTTTTTGCGCAGTAGCAAAGACTTAATACATTTTACCATGCAAGGTAGGTAATGTGTTCTCATAAAATAGTAAGTCCTTTTAGATATGTTGCAGTAAACTAGATTTATTTGCTAGTTAGTTAACAGCCTTGTCTGATCCGTAAACTGTTTAACTAGCAGCCTGAATGATATTCAGATGATGCATCTAAGCTAAGTAATATTTCATGAACTGGCTGTCTAGGGCCTAGGTAGAAGGAAGGGTGATCCCGTGACGTAAATAACTTATACTACCCAACAAGGACAGCTTTGGTTCAAAGGAAGTGATGGGCTAGACATAGCGCATAGTGACCAAACAAAACCCTCGTCATTTCCAAGTTAGTTTTTTTCAAGTCCTTTAGCAGAAATATAAACTTATATCAATTGTCAGTCACGCAGCTAAATACCAATCAAAGCCAATTTTATGTTGTGCCACTGCCTCTCTCGAGTGTTTGAGCTTGGCAAGTAATTAAACGCTATCACAAGCTAAATCATTTACCTATTTGATTAAATTGCTTCACTAAAAAAGCTATACCGTTGACTGAATTATCTACTAAACTGACTGTACCATGTATAATTTAGGTCTCACAGACCAAGAGATACCAGGCATGCTGAGGTTTCAGGATAATGATTTGTTTTCTTATAGGTGTTGGAAGATGTCTGCCAGAAACAAGGTTTTCAACCTTCTGATTATGATTTAAAGCATCATAACCATATTTTGGATTTAACTACTACTGTCAGGTTTTCCAATCTCCCTAACAAAGCTACTCTAGAAATGGTAGAAGCTGATAAAAAAAGGGAAGAAGTTAATGTCACCATTGGGTTGCAGTTAGAAGATGGTAAAGTAAACCTTTCCTAATAAATTTATTCCCTTTCTCAATTGAGTAAATTCATTATGTATTTGCAATACAGTTAAAACAATAAATGGAGAAAGTCTAGTTTTTTGCCTTCTCCAAGTAGACACTGGTGTTCCTATTGTTTGCAGTGCTTGTTTGTCATCACTGATAGCTCTTGTGTTTAAAACTGGTTAAAATAAAATAAATAGAATCAATTAAAAAATATCATATTTCAGGTGAAAGAAGAACAGCTGATTTTGCACCAAACACATCATTATATGACTTAATAACATCATTGGCCCCAGGAGAATTAAATTCATTGGATCTTCCAACTGTTCTGTACATGCGGCAAGAAGTTGTAGGTGAAACTGCACTCCGAGAAAAGACTCTGAGGCAGTTAGGATTAATAAGGGGTAGAGCTATTCTCAGGCTGCTCAATAAACAAGCTGAAGCAAGGTAATCTTATGTGACATGAAAATCAATGGTAAATTTTATATAATCTTTTATTTTAAAACTCCTTTTCTTATGTTAATTTTATTTATAGACAAGCTAACGTTTCTGCTTTTTATCGACGACCAGTCATTGATGAAAAAGTTGCAGATGAGAAAAAGGAAGTAAAAAAACAACAAATAGACGATTTTGCTGTTTCGGGACCTTCAACAACAAACAAGCACCATCAAGATCAATTTCACAAGCCTGATATTATAGATAAAATCAAAGAAACTGCTCTCCAACAAAAAAATAAAGTAGAGTTTAAAGCTGAAAGTATGTCTCAAGAAGTTGAAAGTTCATCTCCAGAACCTTCAATCAAAGAAGAACCTATGGATATTGACGTAAAAAAGACCGATTTGTCTTTCTCAGCTCAATCAAGAGAATATTTAGAAAGACGACTTAAAATTGAAGAAGAAGTCTTCTTTGTAAGTATTTTTATGCAAGTCCATTTTTTTTTTACAATCTATGTATTAGATATACCTAATTACCGCTCACGTTGAACACGAAAACCTTTTCCATGAAAAAAAATAAAATAATAGAAATTATTGTTGTCTCTTCACAGAGGTTTGATTATACGATCATCGATACCTAATTATTATTAGGTTCGATGAAATCGTTATTATTATAACGCAGTGGAATTTCGCCCCTCCACTGCTGCGACAAATCGCGGCATGGCTAACAAAGTTCCCACGGGTTCTCATGGTGGAATGGCGATAGCAACTGTCGTAACCCAGTGTTGGGCATGCCATAATTATGGCGGTAAGTCTCCTCTTTAAAGAGTATCTGGAAAGACAACACGGCGTCCTCATTCTTTAACGACCTGTATGATGCAGGATATCGCCGGAAATGATAAGTTCGGAAGTATCCTGCATTCGTTGGGAAGAAACGGCCCGGTGTCACCATTGTGTGCATCACCGGACCCTGGTACAAGCCCCCATGGGCTAGAGCCTCTGGAGATAGAAGGAATGGCAGGCGGTCACCCCCTTCTGCAAAGCAGTAATGCTAGCAAAGGAGCACGGGAGCGATGGGTTAAGTGAAAGTGAACTTCGCAGACCTGGAACGCAAGGCAAAGTAGAAACACAGGAGTGGGTTTTGTCATTGAATGATTTCCCACCCAAAAAGAAGCGAAGCAGCATTTGCGAACGACTGGCGTCGAACTGAGGTCCTCGCATAGCCCTCCGAAAGTGTCACTACGCGTGCTCCGCGTGACAAACACGCCGAGCGTAATCATAAATCTGCATAATAATAACAATTTTCTTGCAGTTGGGAGCTCAAAAAGCTATAGCATTTACGCAACCAGATTCCGTAGAAGAGGATATTGACGATCTACCTGACGACTTTTACGAATTAAGCATAGAAGAAGTACGAAGATTGTATCATGACTTACAGCAGCACCGTATTTCCTTAGAAAATACCCCACTACTAACTTCGAGTAAACAAAAGGAGATAGAACAACAGGTAAAAAAATAAAGTTATTACAGTAGGTACTTTATAATTCACGTCGTAAGTACGGTAAACACTATCATGACATTACGGAGACCGAGGGCGACTTCAAGTTTTGCCAGAAAAGTACCTACCGCAATGATTGTGTAACCGTATTCGCACGATCATCGCTTTGTATTCAGAAGACATCTAACAAATCACTGCTGCAAATACTGCAACGTGATCACGTTAGTCTCCAAAAAATCGAAACTTATTACAAAAGAAATAAAATTAGCAGTCCAGTCCAATTTCTATAAAAAAGCAAAATTAAATGCTGATTCCGATAGACTGTGTTGATGTGAAATTTGCCAACCCGAACTGGAACCGCGTGGTTGACTAAGGCCAATTTCCTCGTATAGAAAGGAGGCCAGGCGGACTATTCTCTAAGAAAACAACTTTGAGCGCAACGTTGGCCGCATCGACGAAATCGAAATATTGTATTTTTAACCCAATATTCCAATACATAGGATTGTTAATCAAATGTACCTATTTGGACTTCGTCGTTGTGGCCAACGTTGCGCTTAAAGATGTTTTTTTAAAGAATAGCACTGCTGGGCCCCAGCAATGGGAACACTATAAGGCTGATTTTGCTATTATCCTTGGTATAAAACTACGTTTAGAATGAAGAAGAGACATTATGTAAACAATAAACAAACGATGCAATTGACAACTTATTTTTTTCCAGGCTTCTCTACAAAAGCTTAATTTATACAAGAACGTGGTGGTCCGTGTCCAATTCCCCGACCATATAATACTTCAGGGAATTTTTACTCCTACAAACACGATCGAAGATGTGACTAATTTTATAAAGGAACATTTAAGAAACCCAAACAAGAAATTCCATATATGTAAGAAACATTTCATTGTATATACGAGTATTATCAAAATTCTTAAACAATGATGTTCTTGAAACCTTTTCACATGCATTATTTTTATACAAATATTATTTTACAGTCATCACTCCACTAAAAGAAACTCTCGAGCCCAAAATGACGTTATTAGAAGCGAAATTTGTACCTTGCGTTCTCATGCATTTTAAGTGGATAGAAGAGGATAAGGCTAAACAGCCATACCTGAAAGATGAGGTTTATAAAAAGCAAACCGCTTCAGACGCAGCTAGTATCTTGGCTTCCAAATATAGGTAAGAGTATTGTTAGCGAAGACATTTTTCACCACATCATACAAAGACCATCGATCTACATTTCTGTGGTGGACTCGGCGATCGTCTCGATGCTTCGCTAGTCAGACGCTGACGTAAAAGACAGCGTTCTGCAAGTTAGTGGCACCATTTATTTAAATGTGAAATACTCAGAGACAAAATGACTCATGATAAGTGTGGTCTCAAAAAAGTAAGTAGTAGGTATGAGACTAACATTTATTTTTATAATAAATTTTTATATTGCCGGCACCGGCAGTCTGCAGTATAATCCGGTAGTTTATACAATACTACAATGTAAAGATTATACCTAAAACGTGTAGATAATAATATGTGAAATATTATTCATTTTGTACTTTACTTACGGTGAAGGCAAATAATGTCCTAGAACCAAAAATTCGAAGACATCCACCGATCCGCACTGGGCTCCCGTAGTGGATTATGGCCCATTCCCTCTCCTAGAGAGGAGGATTATGTTCCAGCGCTGGGAACATTAAAAAAATAAAGGCAAACAATACCGAATGCGCGGCCGAAAGGTTCTGGCGTGTCAGGGAGCTCTAAGATTACTTCAATTTCTTCCCAGCTCTCGTCTTTTACACACATTTTAAGAAATAGAACATGTTCATTTGTAGGTCGTTTAACATTGATAAATATAGACCAAAGTTTCTTTATTTTACACATAGCCGGTGGTCCAGAAGGAAAATAAAACCCCTAGGAATTGTATACAGGCAAAGTATGGAATAGACGATAATATTCGTAATATTTTGTATATTACCTGCATTGCCTGAACGCCCCTGGTATTGTATACATTGCCTAGGTTTTGTACCCTTTTTTTATTTAATACTCTGTAAACATATCCTATATAAAACAAAAATATACACAAAAAATAAGTTTTAATGTTCAATATATATAGGTACTTATTCATGTGTGTGATAAAGAGACTCACGATTATTAAATACTTTTCTAAAAATATGATTAATATTGTGTTAACCGTTAAGACTCCGTGCATAAAATTCATTCCCTAGAGTTTAGGCAAATTCGCTGTGATGCTATGTTTGTGTGCATCGTGCGTGCGCCTACACACACACGCGCGCAATAGTCGAGCTTAGGGCCCTCGCCCACGGCGACTTTTTGTAGCGATGCAGTCGCGCGTTTGCTAAACGCGCGACTGCATCACTTCTAACGCGTGTTAGTCGCATTTGCAACGCGCTACTGCATCGCGATTGTATCGATACAAACGCGCAACCGCGTCGCGCTACTAACGCGCTACTGCATCGCGATTGTATCGATACAAATGCGCGACCTGATATACATTGTCTCATCATTGTATTTCTGCGTGTCAACTCTGGTTTTACAATGGAAAACAATTCACAAAACGTCGAATATGACATTCTATAACAACTTTTGAATTTAAGATCATAATATTTGAGTTGTTTGAATGTTGTTACATGATGTCCACAAAGTAATCTCTGGGTATTAAATGAGACGCTGCTTCCGTTGCCTACGCTTCGGCTGCTTACGTAAAAGCAGCACCAAAGACAACGTGACTAATGTTGCCTCAACGGAGTCCATCTTGCAACTGTACTGATCCAAGGTATTTTTGTATCGTAACTGCATCGCGACCGAATCGCGTTTGCATCGCGACTGAATCTGGTCCCGTGGGCGCGGGCACACAGCTAGCGACTGCTTCGCGTCTGTATCGATGCTACGCGCGAGAGCATCGCGACTGCATCGCTACAAAAAGTCGCCCGTGGGCGAGGGCACTTAGTGAACGTTCAAACAATGTTGATCCTTTAGAAGATATAATATTTTATTTTTTTATTTTATGATGTTCACCTATGTACCACTTTTGTACAAGTAGATTAAGGGCGGCTTGCACATCTCAGTTAAATCTAGATTTAGTGTGATTTAAACTCGACTTAAGCTTAAATCGAACTTAACGCATTGCACGACATCAGTTTAGCGTAAAGCTAGACTTAAAGAAATGTCAAATTTAAACCGGCATGGTAGGCGGTTTAAATTGCTAAATCTAGATTTAGTGAGTGTCTGATGACAAACAATAGCAAACGTCAGTTTGTGTCAAGGATCTTATATCTTTATTCTACGGATAGTCTGGATTGATGACGAAGCAATTTTACAAATTCTTTATCAGCAAACAGCATGCTAACATGGAGTGTAATCAAAATCAGTTAACAAAGTCGGAAAGGTTTAAAAGTTTGTAAGTCTGTCACACTCAAAAACTCTCCTTTTCATTTTTAGGCCAATTTTTGCCAATACTTGCAAAGTTACAACGTGCGCACTACTGACCAAACTTTTTGCGACACTAAAAACTTCTGCTAAATGCCACCTGGTCCCCGTCTTACCTCGCTACGCCATTTCTTAACCCAGCTTCCTTTAAATTATGGTTTTCTCACTACTTTTAATTTTTTCATCACTACTGCTCTCAAAATGGTGAAGGAAAAACAATCACAATTCCGCACTGGACCCGAGTGGTGGATTATGGCCCATTCCCTTCTCTTAAAGAGGTGCCCTGTATCCCGGCAGTGGGAACATTAAAAAGACTGAACGTCGTCTATGTAATTATTGTACTAATAACATATTGAACTTCTTTAGGACAGAGCTCAGAATTTTACAGCATGCACCACGGCGCGAATACCATTGCGTTATTAAGTGGATATCTATCTATATTGTTATATATCTATTTATAATACCTACATCAAAAACATCTCGAACTTGTTTAGAGCAAAATTGACCCGTAATACGTAGTTAGTGTTTGGTCACACTAGATGAACGAGATAAAAAACCCATTTTTTAACTTTACTCTTCAGAACTTTTTTAAGGTAGTCGTAAGCTTTCCAGTCACTCCTTTATAAAATCCTTGGTTTTTTATATTTGAAACGTTCCATACCTCCAAAAAAGTTGTAAAATATCCAGCACAATTATGAAAAATGGAACGCAAATGAATGAACGAAAAGAATGAAACGTGTTAAGCTAGGCTTAGTTAAGTCGAGTAGATTTCGACACTAGCAAGACGCTACTAATACAGTTTAAGTTAAGTCGAGCTTAATGACTAATGCGACTTTAACAAAATCTAGTTTTAAGAGCAAGTCGTGCAAGCCGCCCTAAGGGCGGCTTGCACGTCTCAGTTAAATCTAGATTTAGTGTGATTTAAACTCGACTTAAGCTTAAATCGAACTTAACGCATTGCACGACATCGGTTTAGCGTAAAGCTAGACTTAAAGAAATGTCAAATTTAAACCGGCATGGTAGGCGGTTTAAATTGCTAAATCTAGATTTAGTGAAGTCAGTTCGTTGTCAGATGACATAAACAAAAGCAAACGTCAGTTTGCGTCAAGGATCTTGTATCTTTATCCTACGGATAGTCTGGATTGACGACGAAGCAATATTGCAAACTCTTTATCAGCAAACAGCTTGCTTACGTGGAGTATAGTCAAAGTCAGTTAACAACGCGGAAAGGTTTAACAGTTTGTAAGAGTTTGTCACACTCAAGAACTCTCTGTATTCATAGTACTTTTTTTCCATTTTTATGCCAATTTTTGCCAATACTTGCCAAGTTACAATGTACGCACTATCGACCAAACTATTTGCGACACTAAAAACTTTTGCTAAATATCACACGGTCCCCGTCTTACCTCGCTACCACATTTCTTACCCCATCTTCCTTTAAATTATGATTTTCTCATTATTTTTAATATTTTCACCACTACTGCTCTCAAAACGGTGAAGGAAAACATCGTGAACAAACCGGCATGTCCCAGAACCAAAAATTCAAAGACATGTGATATCCACAAATCCGCACTGGCCCCGAGTGGTTTTTTTTTTTTTTTTAGGTATGTAAAAATCATCCAATGACGAGTCCCGCCCTTGGGCGGAGCGGGAAACAAGTGTCAGACTCTTACTGACTAGACAACCTACCCCATTCCAACGTTGCCATATACACCAGGGCCAGAGCCTTCCTTTCAGACGCGAACCCATGGCCCCAGTTGGCTTCGACCCTTCTGCAGGGACCCTACGGTTTGCTGACAACTCCTTGAGGCGCGCGGGAACAGTGCGCGCCGTTGACGACTGGGCTTGGTCCGGACGGTTACCAGACGATTGGACGGCGAGCTACCCATTGCTCGCCATCCACAAGCCCGCGCCTACGGTGGCCGGAAATCGGGATCGGAATCTCGGCGGCGTCTCGGGCGTGAGCGCCGTTGCCTTAAGCGGTCGGCTTCCTCCTTTGCTAGCATTACTGCTTCGCAAAAGGAGGCGACCGCCTGCCACTCCTCCTCGCTCCGGACCATGGCCTCGACCAAGGCCCGGCGCGAGAGATCGCCACCGCCGATCGCCCCCACGAGGACACGGCGATGCTCTGCCCAAGCGGGGCACACCTCGACCGTGTGCTCCACCGTGTCCTCCGGGCGGTCCACACAGTGGCGACACCCGGGCGTCTCTTCCGCACGAATCTGATGCAGGTATCTCCCGAACTTACCATGTCCGGTGAGGACCTGCGACATGCGGAAAGTGAGAACGCCGTGAGTTCTTTCCAGCCACGCCTCAAGGAGGGGCATTACCGCCATTATGGCCCCGAGTGGTGGATTATTACCCATACGTAATCTTAGAGAGGAGCCCTGTATTCCGACAGTGGGAACATTAAAAAGTCTATGTAATTACTGTACTAATAACACATTGAACTTCTTTAGGACAGAGCTCAGAATTTTACAACATGCAACATGGCGCGAATACCATTGCGTTATTAAATGGATATCTATTTATATCGATATATATCTATTGATAAAACCTTCTCCATCAAAAACATCTTCCATTAAAAACATCTCGAACTTGTTTAGCCTAAAATTGTCCCGTAATACGTAGATAGTGTACACAATAGATGATCGAGATAAAAAATCCGTTTTTTAACTTTACTCTTCAGAACTTTTTTGAGGTTGTCGTAAGCTTTCCAGTCACTCCTTTATAGTATCCTTGGTTTTTTATATTTGAAACGTTCCATACCTCCAAAAAAGTAAAAAAAATGTGTTAAATATCCAGCACAATTATGAAAAATGGAACGCAAATGAATGAACGAAAAGAATGAAACGTGTAAAGCTAGGTTTAGTTAAATCGAGTAGATTTCGACACTAGCAAGACGCTACTAATACAGTTTACGTTAAGTCGAGCTTAATGACTAATGCGACTTTAACAAAATCTAGTTTTAAGAGCAGGTCGTGCAAGCCGCCCTAAGTAACAAAATCATATAATAAGTACGATTTGTAAATAAAAATCTGGAACTGGTGTATATTTTATATTTATCACAATTGTCAAAATAGTTCAGTTTAGTGTTAGATGGATGTTGATACATTTAGACATTAAAAAAAATGTTAAATACAAAACTATAAATGACCATTACGATAGCTAATTTATGTAAAATGGTTGTAAAAAAAAACATTTTCAAAATTCTGTTTAATTTTGAAAATGTTTTTCGTCAAAAATAAATTATGTTTACGAGATTTCTCTTTTAAGGTGGCATTTTTCCACTCGCCTAACCATTGAGCGTGGTTGGAAAACGTGTTGCTTTGTCCATATCCAACGCAATGTTTGATGGAGAGGCAACACGAAAAAAGAGAGATAACGCCCGAATACGAAAAAACAAGCTTAGAAAGTTTAATTTACTATTACCTGCTTCGATGGAAAAATCCTAAACGTCAATCACCGATCACTAAAAAACGCTTTACTCGGCCCTCAAATGTATAATAAGGTGTCAAAAAGAGCAGAATTTGTCTCCTGCCGCAGGGCAGATAAAAAGAAGAGATATTTTAAACAGTCCTATGCATACATTTGACCAGTGGCGGGGCAAGACCGAAATTTGGTGTGGGCAAGATATGTTTTGCGAGGCCCCCTATGGATGACTCAAGACCGATTTTTTTGAAAGAAACTTTTTTTTTTTGTACTCTAATTATTACGCGTCTACGGTAGCCGGAAATCGGAATCGGAATCTCGGCGGCGTCAGGGGCGTGAGCGCCCTTGCCTTATGCGATCAGCCTCCTGCTTTGTAGAAGGATGCGACCGCCTGCCACTCCTACTCGCTCCGGACCAAGGTCTATATAAACCCGGTGCGAGATATCGCCGCCGCCGAATGACTCCACATGGACATGGCGATGCTCTGTCCAAGCATGGTATACCTATACCATGTGCTCCACCGTGTCCTCCGGGCGCTTCACACAATGGCAACACCCTGGCGTCACTTACGCACGAATCCAGTGCAGGTATCTACCTCCCAAACTTACCATGTTCGGTTACCTGCGTCATACGGAAGGTGAGGACACCGTGAGGTCTTTCCAGCCGGGCCTCAAAGAGGAGACTTACCGCCATACCTGCATCGGATTCGTGCGGAAGAGAAGCCCCAGGTGTCACAGTAGAGGTGTGCCCCGCTTGGGAGGAGCATCGCCGTGTTCTCATGGGGGTGATCGGTGTCAGCGATCTCTCGCACCGGGTCTTGGTGGAGGCCATGGGCGCAACCCTCTGCGAAGCAGCAATGCAAGTCAAGGAGGAGGTGGACTGCATAAGGCAACGGCGCAAACGCCGCCGGGCTTGCGGAAGGCGAGCAATGGGTAGATCACCGTCCGGTCATCTTGTAAGTTGTAACAGTGCGGACCAAGCCCAAGTCGTCGACGGGGCGCTCTGTTCCCGCGCGCTTCAAGCAGTTGTCAGCAAAACGGTAGGGACTCTGCAAAAGGGTCGAAGCCTGCTGGGGCCCAGGGTCTCTTTCTGAAAGGAAGGCTTGGTTCCAATGCGAAGGGCAAAATGTTTAGTCAGTAAGAGTCTGACACTGTTTCCGGCTTCGCCCAAGGGCGGGATTGGTCATTGCATGATTTTAGCCCACCATAAAAAAAAACCACTGTAATTATGACGTGCCCAGAACTGGGATGCGACAGTCGCTGTCGCCATACCACCTGGATATCCAGCCGAAGCTCTGTCCGCCATGCTGCAACTTGTCGCGGCAGCGGGGATTCGCCCTGGCGTTGCATCTCCACGCGCAAATCGTGCCTGCGTGCTAGGGCTGTTGCCTCTAGTTTCCATGGTGGCAGACCAGCAAGGAGGCTCGCCGCTTAGCGGGAAACCGTGCGGTATCCCCACTCCATCCGTATTGCAATGGCCCTCTGGCATGCTTTTGGATGGGCTCTCGGTTGCTTTTGCAGCGTAGGAACCCGGTGGCGGCGCGTTCCGAGGGCCGTTGAAACACATATCCTTGGGCTTGTGTAGGGCCACTCGCTTCTAGTGCTAATTGAAAGTAAAATCTTACATTTTCTGGAAACGAAGCTACAAGCAGTGCATTAATCTTGCGTTCTTCAAAAACTTTTCTTGCACGTATCAGCCCTACCTATATATTTGTTTTCCTTTTAGCAAGGCATTCATAATGCATCCCTTTCTTTCGACCCATTATCTACAAAAAAAAGGATCTAGAATACTAGATTTTGCATTTGCCCTAAATAAGTACGTAACCACGTGATGAATGATATTTATTTTGCAAACAGATGACACTGGTGTTTCTTAGCTGACTACCCTGAGAAGAAAAACCGAAACAAACATAGGGGTCAAAAATATAAAAATTCTGTACATAACGAATACGTAAATAGGTCATAAACATTGTAGAAGTCATAAGTGAAAGAATTGTAATTAAATAGTAATAGTAGAGTAGTTCTGGAAATTATCTTTACATACAAACAAACAACCGTTACCTGTAATTATCATTGAAGTCAAAAGAAATTTTAACAATCTTAATAAACAAACCTAAAATAAACAATAATACTTAATGGATCAAAATGTGGTAGTCAGCGTACAATAATGGGAATTTATTTACGTAAAACTCGGGAGCGGCTGCGGAACAAAGCGACGCGTCCATGCGCTGGGAAGGCCCGATTGTGACTGACGAGATCGAATTTGCGCGGTCGATAATATAGTCAATTTTGTTTTGTAATTTACGAAATGAAGTTATTATTTATTTGTAAATTAAATTTTTGATTCTTGTAAAGAGATTTCTTAAGATTATTTTGCATATTTTAAATTTTCTTAAAAGTGTTTCCAAGGTATAGAAAAAATACTTATTTGTACACATATTTTCCAAGAATTACGTTTCTTCAACATTTTTTTTTAGCTATATTTCCAATCAAAGTCAATAATGTAATCAGTATATCTTGTAGTAGACCATGTAATGATGTTACTGGTATTTTTTAAATGTCGTAAAATCCCTTGTAATTTTGTGTAAACCTTAGCCAACCATCACTCGTTC
Source organism: Mythimna loreyi (assembly GCA_029852875.1). NCBI lineage: Eukaryota > Metazoa > Arthropoda > Insecta > Lepidoptera > Noctuidae > Mythimna > Mythimna loreyi. The sequence continues at coordinate 9,770,875 of CM056780.1, forward strand.
GTTATTTTTGGCGAAAAAAGGGTTTGGAATATGGCTAATTGCCATTAATCCACTCACTATTTTACAAAAATTCTCAGTATATTTAGGAGAATAAGAACTTGACTTTTATAATCTATAAAAAGAAGGATTAAAAGTCTTCTCTTTTGTCTCTCAAACCTTGATCAAAAATGTTCAAAATGAGTTGATTTCATACACGGCCCCTTATGCTCGGTTAATACTAGCTGAGCCACACAATTAGTTAACCTAAGCTCACACAGTCACACGCAACAGCTAAAGGCGGCTGACACTTGCGACAGCCACAAGTGGCCGGTAGACGCTTACGGCCGGCGGCGGCTGCTTTGATAAAACCGCTGCTTACCATACGGGAGCAATTCCTGCATAATAATCGAATTCTTTCAAAAAAAACTCACAAATAAACTTTTTTCTTTCTTTCTTTTCTTTCTTACTTTATCAGTATATTCAATCAATCTGTTTTGTTTTCTAGGGCACCCTCAAGAAGAAAGCCAGAAGATGCACCTCAGAGTTCTACAGCTTCCACGTCTAAAAGTAGCAAGTTGCCGAAATGGTTTAAGAATTGAAACTTAAAAAAGGCATGTGATAGTCCGTACCTACTGAGAAATGTAGCATTCAGTCTCGAAAATTTTAAACTCACAAATGAATTACCATTATTATACTTATGTGTAGGTACAAATAAGATTTTTTTCATTCAAGTTGGCATGGCATTATAACCCCATCACCACTTATATCGCTGCAAAGTGGCGTCGTACGATGAAAAAGGAATATGTAATGTGTATAGAGTGATTGGTGCTATGTGTGGTTGGAACTTATTTTTTAAATAAAAAAGTACAAAACAGTTTAACTAACGTTTTTAGGGTTCCGTAGTCAACTGCGAACCCATATAGTTTCGCCAAGTCTGTTGTCTGTCCGTCCGTCCGCCTGCGAATAATCTCTGTGACCGTTAGCGCTAGAAACCTAAAAATTGGTACCAATATGTGTATCAGTCACACCGACAAAGTGGTAAAATAAAATGTGGAAAAAAATGTTTTATTAGGGTAACCCCCTACACGTACCTAAAGTGAGGAGCGTTTTTTTTTTTTCAACTCCTGTGATATATTGATGCATAGGTATTTAAAAATGAATGGGGATTTTCTAATCACTTTTTGATAATGTTAATATTTTCTGAAATAGGTACCTAATCCCTCGAAAAGTTTCAAAAAATGTGTGACCCTCTAACTTTTGAACCGTAAGTTTAGAAAATATGAAAAAACCTCAAAAGTCGAACATTATAAAGACTTTCTTGGAAAGTTATGTTGAACTTGATAGGCTCAACAGTTTTTGAAAAGTTGTAAGTACAACATAATTCCTAAATTAAGATTATAATTAAACCGCATATGCAAGCATTTTCAACTTAGTTTACATATTTTATCATCCTAAACATATCTTCTATCAAATAAAACAAAAATTATTCGGTTCAAGCAATCCAAAATTACCACCGAAAACCCAACAGACATAACCAGTCTAGTTTGTATGAATTAGTAACCTGATTTCCCGAGAGATAGCACTGTACTTTGGGCTACTTCGCGCTGTTAAATTTTTTCCGCCGGGACAGGTATCAGCTATTAAATTGTCAAAGTATTCGGTTGGTTTCTCGTTGCCTTCAGTGCTTTTTGTTCTTGCTCATTTTTTAACTCAAGTTCAAGACGTTTATTTTGACGGACGTGACACTAAGGAACCCTACACTGAGCGTAACCTGACACGCTCTTGGCCGGTTTTTATTCCACGTATCTCCGCCACGCTGCCGAGATATTTGGTACCTATAGAAACTTCTCCAATAGCAATCTTTACCTAACTCCAAAAAAAATCTTAGAACGTGATTCGGTCAGACTTTCTCTACCCATATCCAGATTTCAACGAATCATGAATGAGCTGCACGTTAATAATGTTGTAACTAGTTTAAGTGGCCTGTTTATAAATTAGTATTGTTGTATTGGAAATAAAACAGGTACTAAAATATTTAAATATGGGAAACATATTGTACGTGCTTTTATTTATTAATACATCATACAACAAAAGGTCTAAAGGCGGATTTAATGCTTTATGCAAATTTTTCATTGCACTGTTTGCTTCTTGCACTCTAGGCACCATAATACCCTCACCTGCGGTTCGGCTCTAATGAAAAACTTAGCCCAGGCCAGGGTGATGTTTGACTTTTTTTTGAACGCCTCCCTTAATACCACACTACACGCACACCTAATTTCTAATGCGAAACGAGTGAATTTATCGGTACATCAAATTATTATTGTAGGCAAGATCACGACCGTGATGTGTAGATTATCTCTTTCTGCAGATAGGTAGTACTTTCCATTAGAAAAACGGTAATTATGATATCGATTCACGATTTTTTTATTTATTTTAATGGATATAATTAATATGTTTTACGAGATGGCGCCTAAAAAACAGTAGGTACCATTACATGGTAACCAACATACCTACCTACATACAGTTAGTTTATGGTAAGCCCGATAGAGGAAGCGATTCTTGAGAAAACTTCTTGACTGGGCACTATCATAGACATCAATGGGACTTCTCGGTATTAGGTATATTTTTCTTAATAAGGTCAGGTGGGGTAAGAGAAACATAGTTTACTGGTTTTTGAACATTATGACTTCTAGCTAGTATAAATATGTATGTATTCTAATAGCAATACATACAAAGTTTCGGTAACGAACCATGCTAACTATTATTTTAACACAGAAATTGATTCTTCCAGCAATGACGGCACAATCGGAAATCAAAGTCAGATCTTTTAATTGTTTCTCTTTCCCGAAATTTGGGGTAAGAGAAACACTTTGATTTGTACAAGTAAAACCACGTATTTTTATATGTATCTCTAGAAATTTGAGAACTGCCTTTCGGTCTAATGGAAATGAAACCATGCCATAGTTAAAATATGGTTTAATTTAGCTTTACCGAAGAATAAAGTAAATTTGGGGTAAGAGGAACATATAAGTAAGGTCAGGGGTGGTAAACTACGAATACTAAAAACATTTAAACACGGTTTTTAATAAAAAAATAAGAAAAACAAACGATGAATGTCTTTAAGTATTTATCTATTATTAATAGAAGTATCTAAATCATTTTCCAACTTCAACTGAATAAGAACGAATACAAATAATCTTTGTTGTAGGTACTTAATAAACGTAAAAAAACTTAAATCACTTTGATTCATCATAAAGGTGACTTTACACCTTTACGATCATAAAACCGATTGATTGAGTATAGTTGCTCTTGGTATTCCATAATGTTTTGAGTCTGCATAACCCGACAGTGCACCAATTTTAACAGCTGCCAATGCTTCTAGTAATTTTTCTTTTGGGTAAGAGTTCCGTTCCGTTTTTCTTATATAATTTCGAGGCATTTTACTTTTTCTGTAACAAATAAATATATATACCCACATCCAATACGACAAAAATTGCACTTCCACAAAAATTAAAGCTGTATAATAAATACAGGCTCATGCACACATAGCTCCGAACACCGAGTTAAATTATCTATACCTACCTAATTTAAATAGGTAATATTTCAACTTACAAAATGTTTGTTACTCCTAAAACCGGGAAAGAGGAACATGATGTTTCTCTTACCCTGGTATGGTAGTTCCTCTTTCCCAGCTTGGTGTTTTGTGCGTTATGTTTTTGATGACATCGAAAAAACATTAAAAACACATGCTACAAGCAACATAACATGCGGAAAATAAAGATTCAACATTAAAATTATACTTACCAACAAAATTTGCCCTATTACAGATGTTTTTCATCCTTAAAAAATCGCACAAAAAAAACGCCGCTAGGTCACTATTTTATAGTTTGTCAACTGATTATTTTCTTTCTCTTTTACTCACGTACTGATAGTCCAGTGAAAATGGACTAAATTATGATTTCAGTTTGCATTAATTCCCAACAAGCTGGATTTTTGTGCAGGCCTTGAATACGTCATTACAAATGATATGTCAAAAGTCCCCATCGATCCCGCTTGTGCGTTGTTTTTTATTCGAGGTCAAAGGTCACGAATTTGCGTTTTTTGCGTATATCTCTGAAACAATGAAAGCTATCGAAAAATGATTCAGACAAAGTTTGTAGATCATAAAATTGTCTACAAAAAAGATTTCAACACTTCTCTTGTACAAAGCATCGTTTTCGAGATATCGTGACTTTAGACCGCAGGCAGTCGTATTTTCGTGTATGCATACATACGTAATTGGTGAACCGGTGAACAATACAATCCAACTTTTCTGCACCCGCAATTGTTTGTGCAGCCTTTTTTGTTTAATTCAATTACAAAAAAATGTCTTGAGTAATTTTTCAGGAGCCGGTGGCAGTAAAGTATGGAGTGGCTCCAAACTATTATTCATCCATTTCAAACCCCAATCATTATGATTTAGATTATTGCCTAGTCACACTTGCACTTAGTAGAACACACAAACAAGTGTTGATAAGCAGAAGCAGATGTTGGAGGGAGACAAGCACTCTCATTATCAATATTGTTTCTTGTATTTTTCACAAAACTCAACTTATATTGTGGAGTGTTCTTACTGCGGAAACCACGTTAAATAAAAAGCGCCGTGTACACTACCTCAGAGGTGGTGCGGAAATGTGTGCATATATTCGAAAATACGACTTTCCAGTGGTCTAAAATCACGATATCTCGAAAACGATGCTTTGTAGAAGAGAAGTGTTAAGATCTTTATATAGACAATTTTACGATCTACAAACTTTGTCTGAACCATATTTCGATAGCTTTCGTTGTTTCAGAGATATACGCAAAAAACGCAAATTCGTGACCTTTGACCTCGAATAAAAAACAACGCACAAGCGGGATCGATGGGGACTTTTGACATATCATTTGTAATGACGTATTCAAGGCCTGCACAAAAATCCAGCTTGTTGGGAATTAATGCAAACTGGAATGACTATTTTGACTGGATTATGAGTGTGTTGTAGCGTCATTTATACAAAAATATTGAAACTATACCTGATACTGTTTTATCGACGTAGTAACCATAGAGCTAAGCTTTATAGTTTTCTATTTATGAGTTACTGTTCCTCTTTACCCAGCGTCCCTCTTACCCCACTTGACCTTAAATATATTTTTTGTAAAAAAGTTTTTTAACCGACTTCTAAAAAAGGAGGAGGTTATCAATTCGGATGTTTCTATTTTTATTTCACCCTTTTTAGTTGCGATACATTTATAACCAGACTGCCTATTTCTCATGACAATTTTAATAAACCCAAATCCTGGTAGGATACTTCGTTTAATATGAAGTCCCTGTGTCTCCCTTCCACCTTCCGGCTCCATCATCAGATCAGTTCTGTAGTACTTAAGGGCCGAAGTGCATCTCAAGACAATTTTAATGAGCCCAAATACGGCTAGGATACTCCATCATCATCATCAGGTCATTTTGATGATACCATTTTCAACCTAACTATTCACAACCATTTATTTAGGTATTTGTTTGTATTGTAATTTTATTGTGATATCATACATATAACATACTTCTATAGTGTAAGTGCCGCCCTCCAAGAACGGGGTAGAGGAGAGACCTATTAATTGACTGGATTACTAATATGCTAAGCAAATGCGTAGTTCGCCTTCAGGGAGAACAGCAGTTGGCCATTAAAACCAGATGCTGCCCACATGGAGAGGTGTGCAAACGTCCTCGCAATCCTTGTACCTTGGAAGGTGATTGGAAGGATCTGCAACCGCATGCAACAAGCAATGCGTATCGTGGAATTGATTTTTCAATACCCTTACTCGAAAACTGCCTCTAATCACACTCCTATTAGGTTCACTATAGCATGTATATCACCCAAGTGCTTTTTTGAGTTTATCACAACAAGGGGTTTTTTATTCCCTCCTTATCGTCACGATCAAGGGTGATTTTTTTTTTACTTAGTTTATAGAATCAGGCGCAAGTCGTCCCCCGTTTATAGAATCAGGCGCAAGTCGTCCCCCACGAGGCGCTGGGCGACCTCCAAGAAATTAGAAACTAACCAGAAGAGATTTGAATGCTATTATTACTATATTTAGAGATACGATTAAACATTTTTTCTTTCTTTATTTATTTCACAAGTAGTAAATGTATTGAAAAACGTCGTTTGACTCACGTGCAGATTTGTCACGGCAAAGTTTCTGCACTTGTATCAAAATGTACTATTCCCACTCATAATTTAGTTTAAAAGTTAGTATCATATATATAAAGAAAACCTTCAAAAGTCTTCCACGGAGCGTGAGAGTTTAACCTCATTAAATCACCTTATGCTGGTCAGCTGTCAGCACATAAAGGGAGCTCTTTTTAGTTTGCTGCGGGCGGAACACCACAGTGTCCAAGTGGAGGAAATCAGCGGCGGCGAGTTCGGAGTCCCTGGGACCCGGGACCCTGGTCCGGAGACGACGAAACGTAAACAACCACTAATGTGTACCTAGCTCTTTGTCAGCTCGTTCAGTACACATCTGTCGACGGTGTGTCGGGTTCCACGCGCTCCTCAAAAAGGTGTCAACAGAACTAAAGGGGGGCCCCTTCAGTTCAGTTAGGTCCAAAGCCTGGTAAGAATGTCGGGACGTTTTGAAAGTATGACCGTGGCCCTGGAAACAGCAACTGAAGTATGTATGTATTATTATTTTTGTGACACGCTTTCCCATTCCACCATGAGCGGGAGTGGCTACCACGTCAAAAAGGCCTTTAAAAAAGTATTGTTTGTCCCGATCAAAGCAAAATCCCAATTCGTTTTCCCATCTATCCCGATTTCGAATCCAATCGGACCCAGCAACACTACCTACTCATATTTATTTTTAAGAAAGTTTAGTCTAAAAAAATAAATATAATATTGTTACATAGGTAAGGAAAATAAGCTGATTACAATATCCATACTTAATATTATAAATGCGAAAGTAACTCTGTCTGTTACGCTTTCCCGCTTAAACCTCTCAAACGATTTTGATGAAATTTGGCACAGACAATCTTTAGACCCTGAGAAAGGACATAGGCTACCTTTTACCAAGTTGTAAAAAATAACATAATTGAAAATTAAAACAATGAATTTTTGTAGTAACTTTTTATTTCGATATAAAGAAACTCAATACAATTCGGATTGATGTATAAATTTTATACAAAAATACTACAATACAATTTATTATCTATCTCTCGGTAGGTACTCGATAATCATTCTTCGTCAGAACTATCTACAGTTCTACCCTAAGTACATGACATAAGCACTTAGCACTAACAAAAATACAACTACCACGTAAAATTATTAACATTAGTCATAATTATAGTCGAAATAAATTGAAAAATTACCGATCGATTTTAGTAGTAAGGAAACTAGAAAAAAAATTCGTCACGTAGAAGAAAGTAAATCTATAAAATTGATTCTCGGAGTATAGATAGTTATATAGCTATTTATTTATAAAATATAAAGTCACTTGTCTCTTTGTGGGGTCCGTGTTATGAATCCAAACTAAGCATCAGCTCAAATTTATTAAATGAAGGTGAAAATAGCATCAAAAAACTGTTTTCACCTTCTTAATAAATTTTTCTCTTAAAGGTTTATAGTAGTTGACTATGATTTCCTTAAACTAAGTTGTTCATTTCCATAGGGAGAGGCAAATTTAAAATATAGATATACATTTCCGCTGCACCCTGTATAGATTTCCAAGGTTGTTTATACCAAAACATAGACACATGTATAACATAATTTTTATAGGTATTTGACATTAAAGTTGAACATACACATACCCGAACCGAACGAATTGAAAGATTTTTTCTTTAGAGTCCTTCGAGATTGGGACGATTCATCGCGGCAAAGTATCGGGGTTTCATAGAATTTGTTATAAAGAATTCTAAAAAACATTTTCCTTCAGATCATTCGACAAGTTCGGCTCGGATAAGAGTGCTCACCTTTATTAATAAACATGTGTATAACATCAATAAATTAGTCTATCAACAACGAACTGTTCTTGCGTGAAATGACAAAACACTAATGGTTTTTTTTAACCAAAGGCCAACAGAATTATAAGAAGAATACAAGTGGAGAAAGTTTGTGATATCTGACCAAAGAGGAATCCGCCCGAGCCATAGGCCAAGTTGTTATGGAACCATGGAATACAAAATACAGAAAAAAATACATATTCGACATCTACGTGTGTCCTGAATAAGTGCAGGTCGCTAATCACACTATGCCATAAAGCCGAGAGTTTGTATGTCTGTTACTTATTCACGCTCGGGAAACTGAACAGATTTCAATGAAACTATCATCTTTTAATTTTTTTTATAAGTGTAACGAATGGTAATCAATTTGATTTGCAAATGAGTGAGTTTGAGCTTAGCGGATGTAGGGGGCACTTCTACCTGTATTTTTTAACCTTTTCACCGCCAAGCACTTCTATAGAAGTTCGGGATTTTCGTGCCACCAGCGCCACAACTTCTATAGAAGTTGTTCATTTTAACTATCTTATTAAGATAAATTTACTGTGATTAAAAGCTTTGGTTTATTTTATTATTTAAGATAGCACTGTCTACTACCCTGTTTTTTATTTTTCTACACAAAATAAGCCCTAGTTTGTCCTAAAATCGGCAAAAACAGAAACTCCGAATTTTGTAACTTTCCTCAGAACGCCAATCACTTCATATCAAGTTGGCCAGTGATGTGCCGTGAAAGGTTGATTTCACCATTGAAATATTTATAAATACAGAAAGTTGCGAATATCGAAAACAATTTGAGGTCAATAAAATATGATCTTAGTTATCTACTTAATTACAAAGGATAGTAGATGAATTTTGACCTTCAGGTAGATGATGATACGTAATTATAAAGTTGTTACTAATTCTTGTCGATAGTTATTTTCCCATCTCTACAAAACAATTGGCCGACTATGCCCCTGTGCGCCACCGAGTGCCACGAACTACTATAGAAGTTGCTCAGTGACGTCACAGGCGTGCGGCTGTCAAGGTCACTTTGGCGTAGTGCAGCACAAAATCGGATTCGCGCGCACGCATCTTTCTTTCTTTCACTTGCAAATAGAAGATAATTCTGTATGTCTAACTGGATGATAATAATAATGTTTATTCATCAAAGAGTAGGAATTCAATAAGTATATAAAATGTTCGGTGAACCCAGTATCGGATCATTGGTTTAGAAGATAAGTGGGAACATTACTTTTCACAAGAACTAAGATTGTGGCGCCCCCTAGTGAGTTACAGCTATGACACCATCTAGGAACGAACTCATCAAACACAAACCTGTTATTGAAAACCGCATCAAAATCGGATCATTAGCTTAGAAGATAGGTGGGAACATTACTTTGCACAAACACACACACACAAACATTTCTCAAACGCATTTACCTGCTCCGTACCGTCGTGGGTAAATAGAGAAACGCAATCTTTGCGCGGGGTCCCCCGCGCGCAGATAGGTAAATGCTACCGATACATGAATTTAGAAAAGAACAGAAACAACACTTAAAAAACAATGCTTTGATAAGTACACGGCTACAAGCGTGATAGAATTTAAATATAACTTACTTTCCTTTTGAAAAAACACATTAAAAACAATTCAAAATTCTGCCACTTAGATACCTACGGTAAAAAATGTTGACTGAAGTTATTAAAAAAACACAGGAATAAACAAAAATAGAAGAAGAAAGAAAGACCATAGACCCCATCCCTGATCAGAATCGAATTCAACGTGCCCTCATTGCCAATAACTTGATATGAAGTTAAAGAATGAGATTACGAAACAAATAGAGATGTACCCCATTCCTTATAGTTCTAATTGAGTTATGTATTAGTTTCTTTGATACTCATAAATTATACTGTTTTTTCTTATTAAGGATACTGTGAAATAGAACAAATCTGAAAATATTTAATCAGTTTTTATTTATATTGGTAAAATCAACTTTAAATCTTAACTTTACGCGTACAAATCTTATTCATCGATATGACGATATCCCCATCACTACTGTTTACTGTACATTTAGTTATACATTTATAGCTTGGCGCTCGGCGAGGCATTGCGTTTTGTGTACGTTGGCGGCGAAAAGGTTAAACTGTGTACGGAACCGATTGCAGTAAAGTGACAAAATTCCACGTGTATCAAACGACGACGATTCATCAATACACTTAAAGATGTAAATGCGGCCTCGCCGCGCCCTGCCTGAAAAAATTGATTAAATTGAGGCGAGTACTAGCGCGCTATTACGAAAGACAGTTACCTATTGTTTCAGTTTGCGTACCTTATGCGTTGGGGATATCGGCGGGTTTCAAGTGTATTGAAAATAATAAACGCATGACAATCTTAAAACATCAGTCAAGCCTAACCACAGATGCGATTAAATGCCAGGTCATATACGCTTTCATCTAGCAGAAGAAAACAAGATTCCCAATGCAATCTCAATATTTTAAATTGCATCTAACTATATGGAGCACTTTGTAATTACTTTTGTTTGACATAAATGCGTTTTTTTTTTGATGATACAATTCGAATTCGCGTTCCATTTAGTAATAAACTCAACATGTCAATTGTTTCTACACTTGCATTAATTCCTATCTACGACTATATTATAACTGTATAAATGAGGGTAATGTTCCTAATTTACATCTCATAGGTTTTATCGTTTCATACGATTCATTTGAGCTGCTAGAGTCTTTATGTTCATCGTAATATCTATTTTCACTGTTGACACTTGTTTTTTCAATATTCTGATGAACTTCGGTAGCTTGCTCTTCAACAGGTTGTTCTTGTTTTTGTATATTACGTATACATATTTTTGGTTCATTGTCTTTCTTTCTGAGAGAATTTCTTGTTTGAGAAATTGGTATTTTCCTTTCTGCAGCAATGTTAATATGGCGTTGTAAACATTTACTTCCTTTCTCACAATACCCCTTCAGAAAATCTGGACAAACCTTAGTCTTTTCACTCAATTTAACATGTAAGTATGGACATTCCGCTTTAGTACACGTTCCTTGTAAATAGAAATAACAGGTGGGCATTTTCTTAGTCGTTAAATCGTGAGAAAGAAGACACTCTTTATCGTGACAAAGGCCTTTGATGAACTTTCGACAAATGGACACATGTTTTTTGTCATGCAGAAACTCACATCTCCCTTTTGCATTTCTTAAACATTCTCCAAATTTACGAAATAGGGGGCAAGGTATATTATTTTTCTTTAAATTTCCTTTTATTTTCTTTGTTTTTGTTGGAGTCGATTGATTGAATTTATTAAGTTTTCTGTGAGTCTCACTGAATACTTTCGCTTTTATTTTATCATGATTCAAAGGAGTTACATTATAAGTATTAATAAGTTTGAATTCATTATTTTTTCTATTGATAAGTAACGAATTAGAGGCCTTTTCATTAATTGTTATCTGGAAATTCGTTTCAAAACGTTTCAAATTATTATTTGTACTATTTTTAACATTATTTACTTTTCTTTTGATGTATTTCCACGACACAGTTTTGTACTTGTTCAATTTAAATGTAGTTTTAATTGTTTCATTTATAGGTTTATTAGTTGTTTCACTTAGCGGCTTATTAGTTACATTCTGCCTAACTAAACAATATCGAGATTGTGCGACTGGCGCTGGCAGCGCCGTTGCTGCCTTATGCCCTGATGCCTGCTGATAACTTGTCAACGAGTTATTGACGGAATTTTGTAAGTCAGGAATACCATAGTTATTGACAGAGGTTGGAACGCATTGATTACCATTACCAACACTTCTAGATTTCATAAAGTTAGGATTAATGAAAATTCTGTTCGTATTTTGTATATTACTTGGACCATGTGATACAAATTGAGAGAATTTTGGATTAACATGCATCGTGGCACTGCTAGGAAAATTACTTGTCGATGGCCTATTGAAATTCGGATTAATATAAACCTTATTCTTACTATTTTCTAGACAATTCATGTTTAATATTGGTTTTGATTTTTCCTCAACTCAATGTGTACTGAAAGTATTTATTACCACTTTTACAATGAATTGTCTCTATTAACACAGTTTCGAGAGATTTTTCTGTCTCCTGATACAAAATCTCATTTAATACATCTAAAATACCATCAAGCTCTGATTTCTTATCTCCATTTACCCATAGAACACTCATATGAAAGAACGGATTCTGAAAAAAGAAAAATAAATTATTGTGCAAAGCAGTAGGATTTTTTATCATGCAGGACAGCTCATGGATGCTCAATATTGTCCACCGCTCTAGAGAGATTGGAGAGGTCTGTCTGACAGGGACAGGTCACACCGAAACGATATACAATATAGAACTTTATTTACAAAGAAATGCAATTATTTTAGTCGGAGCATACGAACGCATTGGTATGGCATCGTTTTGTGATAGCGCTGAATGATACTCGACTTACTAAACTACAAATAAATAGGCATTTTCAGACGTACGCTGTAAAATAGAGCCAGCCGCATTTAAAAACCAACTACACGGCCTTTACCCCAACATGGGCATCACCAGCGTTTAAAGAACCGTATTATACATATTTCGACGTGTCCCTAAATCTCTCTAGTAGAGGACGAGAATTTCATCACCCAAGTAAAGTATTAGGGGGAGGTGTTTGACTTCAGTGGACAATTAGTAAAACAAACATAAACCAATACAAATCGACAAAATTACGGCTAAGTGGAGCTTGCCCCTTCACAGGTTTTGAATCAGCTACACCATGCAGGATTTTTACCTTTTTTTTTTTTACAGGTTGTACTAGTCGAGTTGTACAAAACATAATCTGAGTGACACAGAAAGAATAATAAATCGGGTCTGATTTTACTCACCTCATAGAATGTAGGCAACTGAAATTCAGTCAGAACATCATCGATTTTTTTTAACACATTTAGTAAGTGTTTATGTGTAAACGGATCCACATCGAGAGCAATAAATGTCCTTGTCCGATCTTCGTTACAATATATTCTCACTGCAGCAAACCCAAGGTCAAAACTGAAAATAATAATAGAGATAATATTTATTTATTTGCTGAGATAAGAATATATGTACCTATGTCCATTTTTTATTATTTTGCTTTGTATTATTTTGCTCCTGGAAGTTTCACATGGCTAATGGTTTGTAAATTTCTTGTCCTCTTTCCTGTGCAACAATGGTTGCATTCATTATGGTAACAAACCAACAAAAAAATAAAAACAAAGTCTGACTCCATTCATTCCGTATTCTCAAGCAACCAACGTTTGACGAAAATGTTGGCGTGTTATACCAATCATTGCATTGGTGCAAAACACCAAAATTGATAAAATTATTTAAATTGCACAATTAGTTTTACGATGAAAATAACTAAATGTTAGCATAAAATAACCGAAAAATAATATTCCTTCCGAAATTTGGAATATTGGGCTGGTAACTAGTTGAACAATTTTAGAGCATACAGTTTGGCATTTTCGCGTGTTAATATTGGCTATAATTGGACTGCATTGACTTAAATATCACCACAGAATTATTTGTGATATTTGTCGGGCCGTTTTATAAACAGTGATTGGTTGTTTTTTTTTTTTTTTATGGCAGGTGAAAATCATCCAATGACGAAACCCGCTCTTGGGCGGAGCGGGAGACCAGTGTCAGACTCTTACTGACTAAAAAACCTACCCCGTACCTTCCTTGCCTTATTTCTGGAGTCGAGGTAACAGTTTGCACATACCCTCTAGGCTCCAGGAGGCTTCGACCCTGAAGGGCCCCTGCAGTTTGCTGACAACTCCTTGAGGCGCGCGGGAACGGTGCGCGCCGTTGACGACTTGGACTCGGTCTTACCAGACGATCGGACGGCGAGCTACCCATTGCTCACCGTCCGCAAACAGTGATTGGTAATCTAAACATTGATGATTGAAGGAGTAAAGACAAAAAATCTTATTGAAACTGTAGGCACTTCTACATACCTTTCAACATTAGTAAGGCATTTGTGAAGTGATGATCGGAATGTTGATATCAAGTGATACTTCAGTACAAATGTTTTGGACAGACTGATATGAAAATCATCACATCGATGGCATGACTCAACTTTTTTAATTATTGCTTCCTCCAATTTATCAATCAAATTACAGATAGCTTCTGATTGTTGACAATCTGAAACATAAATAATAACATAATTATACTATCATAAAATTGTTTTATGTATTTTGATCAATTTAAATTAATTTCAAGTAGGTCTTCTACATACAATTGACATAGACAAAAGTGGCCCAGTTTCCCCTTACATGAGGAAATGATCGTAACCTGCCACCATGAAGCTGAGGATCATCAATGTGTACGTCAGAGGGCACAACTGGAACTTTGCTTAAATCAGGAGCAGGAAGCTTAGACCTGAAAAGACAAATTACAGTTTTAGAACCCACCTGCACATATGTTTGTAAGGTAAAATTTGTGAATCACTTTTAACCAATTCTTGAGCCCAGAGCAAATGAACCGGTGTTCAAACACCTATTGCCTTTCTATTATGTCTTTAATTATGGTATTCAAAAGGTTAAGATCTTAGTATAAAAAGCTGCTTGCAATAACAAATCATAATATTATATTATATTTTATAAAGCAATTTTGCTACATATAAAATATATAGAATCTATGCACAACAGACATTATTTTGTTAATTTTCTCACATTAGCTGCTCTAAATATTTAACATCATCAGAAACAATAATTATAATTATTATAACTAAAAACAGGTGAAGGTATCTCAAACAATGGCAGACCAATAAACACAACTAGATTTTTTTAGAATACTTGGATAGTAAGAAACCAATATCTACACAACAAAAATTATTCAAATGATTGTTTAACCCTTTGCATCAATATCATCTTAACACTTGTCAAATATTTCTGAACTACCAATGAGAATTGGTAACAAAATATCTGACTATATGTCTAAATTCTGTGTGTGCTTTTGGCCATGACATGACAATGTAAGTTCGGCCTGCATGAACTTTAAATGTAAACACTAGGGACACGGACTTTAAATGTAAAAACAATCAAGCTTCTTTTACCTATTAAGTTCACTGTCTTTGTTATCTGTTTCACAATCTTCTGAATCAGATCCATATTCATCACAAATATAGGATAACGCTGACATAAGGTATTAAATGTATCAACATGTGTCAGTGACTACCTAAAAACCCAGGAAAATTAAAACTGGCTGCAAAAATATCCTAACTAAGGTTGACCTCTGTGATTAATTTTGTTTATTACTAGCGACCCGTCCCAGCTTCGCACGGGCGCAATGTTGATATTAAATATATTGTATTATACATATAAACCTTCCTCTTGAATAACTCTATCTATAAAAAAAAACGCATTAAAATCCATTGCACACTTATAAAGATCTAAGCATACATAGGGAAGAAGCGACTTTGTTTTATACTATGTAATGATTATGTACCTACATACTGTTGAGTTGATTACCAAACCATGTGCAACATGGAAATTTGGTTGGATTTTTACCATCCTGATCAAAAATCTAGTTTTAGCAACTAGACTACTAAAAATTAACTTATATTTAGTTTTTTTTTTTTCATTTATATTTTTTAATATTCATTTACATAACAACCTTTTCATAGACATCTATAACTTTATTCCTTACATTATTTTGATATAAATTATGTTTCTCACAAAAAGGAGGGTATTATTTTATATTGAAGAAGGAAAAACTTTATCTGTAGAAGAAAATAAAAAATTCTGCCTTATAGGATGGAGGACTTTTCGCTCAAAAGTGAGACGTTTATGTATTAGCAGTAGGTAGTAAGAAGATTAGCTTTAGCTTTTAGATGTACCAAAACACAGTTTACGATTTAAAAAAAGGTATTCGTCACCGCAGCCAACAATGTTTTTTATTTTATCATATATTTTTAGGTGGACTATTCATACAAAACAGCTAGTTTCGTAGTAAAAAAAAGAAGTACCCAATTCCTATTAGAACCCTCAGTAAGACTTATTTCCCTGTTTTGTATTTGCTTTAATTTCCCTGGGCTATTATAGGATCAAAGGACGCACAAAACACCACTAAGATGAAATTTACAATTTTACTTTATATTCGTACGTACCCATGAAATAACGCGAAAAATAAACGAAAGAAAACTAGCCAAACTGGTTGACAATGACATTTTATGACATTATGATCATAGGCAGGGAAGAGGCGTTCTGATATCGATTGATCTAAGTATCGATTTTGTAGGTCGTGAAAACCGGTGTATAAATAAATTTTATCAATGCGTCTATTCTATGGATTGGTCTAAGCCATTAAAAATCGAGATTTGTCCATTTTTCTACGGAATGCAACTGTATCATTACTTAAAAAGTCTAAAGTACCAATTAGTTCTTCTAGCAAATTATGATGTGAATGTTACACCACCGATTACTCATCAATCATTTAAACACATTGCACTGTATGCCACAGTGTGCTAACGTCAATCATCGCATTACACGGACAGCAAAACCTATCATGTGGTGGCTGCCTAAGATTAAACTATACCGCGCATTTTACAATTTATTACCTGCACAGTAACCAAACGGTCGATCTTTAAGAAATCTTTTTTTAAACTCGATTTATTAATGAATCGATTTTTTAGATTTAACGTGAACCTTTTAAAAATCGATATTTTTTACGCAGATTCAACATCCCTAATCATACTATCATAGACTATAGAGATATGACAATGTTTTTTTGTAAATGAATTCAGAATTGGTTTTGGATACTAAGTTCTTTAAATCATGTGTTCGTATAATTATAGAATAAGGCAAGGATCTTGTAAACTTTAAGGACTAAATGGATGAAATACAAAGCAATATTACAAAAGTGTAGTTTATTTTTAATGATTAAAAGGTTTACTAAAATACTAATTTATTTTATAGATGTTCCAAAGAGTAAAGTAATAGTAAAAAAGTATAGAGAATATACTAGATACTCTTTGAAAATAAGTAATCTGTGGCGATTATTTTGTTGATTAAAGATTCACTCAAGAAACCCTAAAAACGAATAAATAAAAGGGTTATAAAGTAAAATACAGTTCCCCGATTGTACTGAATACAATTTACATAATGTCCAGTAAATTTCAGGAATCCGTAGAACCTGCCAATGATGATACCATTCAGTGTTTGATTTTTTCTCCTAAGCTTGGCTCGGATTTGTCAGTATGGGAAGACTTGTGTCGGCAGCTCAATAATTCTATTAACATCATAACTAAGGATTATATTTGGCATCGTGATGAGTTTCAAGTGTATACTCCTATCATAGAAAATAGCATCACAGGTAAGCCCGCTACTGCATCAAGGTACCTGCAATAATTCAGTTTAAAGTATACATTTTCTGTTTGCCTTTATTTCTTTTAATTTAAACAGCAATATGAAATTAACTACTGATTTATAATTACAAATTGTAGTTGCAATCATGTTGATGTTTTGAGGTTGATGTTTTTATTACTTGTCCATCAGTGCAATTTTTACTTTTATAGCCTATTGTGCCTCACTGCCAGCAGTGTTTAGCGAGACCTCCCCATTCTTCTTTCTAAACTTCGTCTAGGAAAATTTCTGGCCAAGTTTAATCCACTAACATGATCAGATTGTCTAAGCACTTTGCTACCATAAACTTTCTTTAGGGATTCAGGAAGCGACAATCCTCGCCCATCTGTCGGGTGCATTCAAAATTCAAACTATGTGGGTAGGCAACTTCCACTTCAGCTTGGCTTTAGAGGTGATTGGTGTTTCAAACACAATCTATTGCCTAGTGTGCCGTTGCCCTTTGGCACACCTGATGTCTGCCTGAGTCTGGACTTTTGCTGGTCATTTAGTGACCAACTTTGAGCACTGTAGGTTAAAACTGGCTGGATTTGCATGCTTTAATGTGATCTTTAAAGGCCAATAATATAGTAAATATAAGCACAAAATTATCTACAACTTCAACAAGCCTAAATTTTGTATACAGCCAAATTTTACTTCTTTTATTAAAAACAAATTATATGTTTATTTAAGGCTCAATCTGTTCAGGCTCAAAATTACCTTTATTCAAATAGTCCCTCTTCCAAAATGTTCCATCCCGAAATAACCCTTTCTCAAAATGTCCATTTACTACGATAACTGCCTGAATTCCGACCCTGATTTTCAGCTACCGTAAATGTGGACTTGCGGTCGGTGAGCAAAGGGTAGCTCACCATCCGGACTGAGCCCAAGTCGTTGACGGCGGGTAGCTAGCAGATATGTCATAGATTCAAGGCCTAACCACAAAGTTTTCATTTATATGGAATATCACAAACAAATTAATATTGTTAGTGATATTTCATAAAATAACACTGCGATAGCAGCGCTGCTATCGCGCGATATGTTGCGGCTAATTTAAAGGCGCCCTTATAGTTTTGAATTATAAGCCGGTTGTAGTTTGTATGAACTTCGAATTACAGAGTATTTTGTATGAATTCCGCCCGCGTCTATGTCGACTTCGTGGCCTCGAAACAGCGAGAGTAGGGTACGCAATATACACAAAATATCGACAATGCTAGTACCTACGTTTTTTTTTTATGGTAGGTAAAAATCATCCAATGACGAATCCCGCTCTTGGGCGGAGAGGGAAACAGTGTCAGACTCTTACTGACTAAACAACCTGCCCCGTTCCTCCTTCGCCCCAACCCTCGGCTCCAGGAGGCATGATGCTAGTAGGTACGAAGCTGCTACAACATCGCGATGCACGTTATGGCAATAGAACTAAAGTTGATAAATCGCAGTAACGTGCATCAAAGTCCAGTATTTAAAATGTTTCGCGGTAACGTGCATAGCGATGTTGTAGCATCGTGTTCTAGCATTCATCGATATTTTGTGCGCCGACATTCCGTATTCTAATCAAACATAGCAATATTATTTATATGGTTGGTGGTATACAAAATGGTTGCACAGCTATAGTTGTATAATTCCTTTTTGTTTTAACACAGGACTGCCAAATCACCTTTGCAGTACTACATGTTTTGGTGATAACCTAGAAGATGAATGGTTCATTGTCCATGTAATTTTGGAAATTTCCAAGCAGTACAGAGATTTAATCATCCAAATGAAAGACAGCGATGGTGATTTCCTTTTGATAGAAGCTGCAAACTGTTTACAATCTTGGGCTAATCCGGCAAACACTGAAAACCGAGTAAGTTGAATAAGAAAATACACAGTAATACAAACCAGGGAGTGCAAGAGGGCTGATGTTGTATGATGTTGTACCAAATCCCCTTGGCCTTACTTGTACCTATCTTGAAAGTAAATACTTTTATTTAGTCCAAATTTAAAAGATCATGTATCTTTTAAATTTTGGTAGCAATTCTGTATAGTCAGGCGATATAATTAATGCTTTGTCTTGTGGAATAGATAATTTTAATTTTGCTAACTGGTCAGGCCCCACATTCTCGCCAGTCCTATTTGCAGTGGAACCCAATGCAGTTTCACATTTATTAGCCACTAGCGACCCGCCCCAGCTTCGCACGGGTGCAATGGTGATATTAATTATATTATGCATGTAATTTACACATACACCTTCCTCTTGAATCACTCTATCTATTTAAAAAAAAAACCATCAAAATTCGCTATTTATAGGCACGCTCTTGCCGCACCGGGCGGTAGGCCGGTACCGCCGCAAACGCTACGTCCCGCAATTTTTAAATCTGTAATATCTTCAAAAATATTCACTTAAATCATAAGGTGTAAAGGGCCATATAGATCTATATTAAATGAACAATGTATTCAAGGTATTTAATTGGTTAAGGATTAACGCTGTATTGGTTAAAATCGCTTCGAAAATTAGCCATTATTTGTCGTAAAAAGTAAATACCAAAAAATAGTTATTGTGGATTATCCATAAGAGATAGACATATACCATCGCGGACTTTTCTGTAGACCTTTTCAATGTGTACAATACTTAGTACATTATTTTGATAAAACTCGTAGGGTTCAGCCTGCGTTTGCAATGTAAGCGGAAAAAATGTAATTATTTACGACATCACATTAGAAACCTCAAAAATAACAGTACTCCTCCACTATTTAATGGATATTATTATACATATAAACCTTCCTCTTGAATCACTCTATATACTATTAAAAAAAGCCGCATCAAAATCCGTTGCGTAGTTTCAAAGATTTAAGCATTCAAAGGGACATTGGGACAGAGAAAGCGACTTTGTTTTATACTATGTAGTGATAAGCTAAAATCATATAATGTTGATTTTAAAATTTTAGGCTATCGAGAGGTACTGGACCCAGAAGGACATCGAGCCACGTATTGAAGAGCACTTACTGATTGCATGTTCTAATTTATTATTATCTTGTTTCAGGTTTTCATTTATGACAATCAAATTCATATAATACCACCAGAACTGGCAGCATTAGATACTAAATTGGAGTTACCAAATGCTTTGAGAATTATTTATGAAACACCACAACTAACACTAGCATCTAATGAAATACAGCACACTATTTTAAATCGTATTGGAAATTATCCGGACAAAATAAACGAACAAATTCATAAAGCGGTAGTGAAGTTGCCTTCCGATCTTGCTGCATTATTGACTCTAAAACCTTCACTCGTTGCACCAATCGTTGATGCATATTGTAACCACGACATTATAGACGCAAAATGTTGCAAAAACATAGATTTGGGGAATTGCGTTACAGTTGAAGTAAAATTCACAAAATTTTTATATGCTACATTGATTCATTCTAAACTTATTAATTTTGCTAAACAGCATATTCAAAAGGAAAATGATAAGAAAAATGTTCTTGGTTTGAAATTATTGTGTGGGTATCAGATGATCATGAACAAAGTCTCAGAAACGAACATATATTCAACAAAAGAATATGATCGGTTTCTTAATAACTTAAAGAAAAATGGATATTTTAAGAATAATATTGAGAATTCTAAAGAGTACAATCATTTACTTGAAAAAGCGCAACAATATTTTTCTATTGTGGAATGTCCTATAAGTTCTAATGTATCCGTTAAAATATCAGAACTTTTAGCATCAAATGACTTCGCTAGGGTAAAAACATCACTAGAGAGCATGACATCAGTTGAACAACTAGATTATGTCGAAGATAATGAAGATTGGTTAAATATACGTCCAGAGCAATTAAATGAATTATTGCAAACACGTTATGGCAAGAAATCTAAACTAAAAAGTGACGATTATGTAACATCACAAAAAATAACAGAGGAGTTGTCATCTTTTTTGAGACAAACAACCGATTTTGAAGGAATAGAACAGGACAGTAAGGAAGTGCCCGAACAGGAAAATATTGAATTTGAACCAGATCAGTTTGTATCATGCATAGAAAAAATGTTAAAGATGTTAAGTACAGGGGGTAAAGAGGACAATGGAAGTGAAAGCAGTGAAGATGACTTTGATGATATGATTTATGAAGATGATGAAAACGATGATGATGATGATGACTGCGATAGAGAACTTCAAGCCAAATTACAAAGTGACCCTACTGAAACTTTAAAAGATAATAGAACTATCCTTGGGAACATTATTCAAAGTATGAAAGAAGAAAAGGCGTCAACAGGACCGGCAAGTACCCTCATGCGGTCTTTGGGGGTGAGCAAAAGTGAACTATTGGATTCAGATGATGATTAATTAGTACATAAAATATACACATACAGTACGGCCATTCTAACTTGAAGAGCCTGAAATTAGGCTCGGCGAACTTTAGTTTATAATATTATTTTAACGCTTGTGCACTCATACAAAAATAAATGTAAAAAAAAATATGTCAATAACAGTTGCTAACAGGAATAACAACAGCTTTTGCCATTTATTTTCAAAACCATTTATTGTGTTATAACTGTTATAAGAGCATGAGCGCTAAAGTCCGCAGAGCCTAACTTCAGGCTCGCCAAGTTAGAACGGCGATACTGTAAGTAAGTGTATAGCCATGCTTAATATGAAAAGTGGTACGAGAAATTAAACAACTTTTTAATAAAAATATATATTTATATGTTTTAAAAAGTATCCCCAGAAAAAAAACTTGATACCCTCAAATGTCACTGGTAACAGGCTCAAAGATGGGCATAAGCACCTCCAGCCGTGACTATGGTTTCTCCAGTTATGTAACTGGCATCATCTGAAGCTAGAAATGCTACTGTGCTTGCAATCTCTTCGGGTTTTCCAAATCTTTTCATTGGCACTATAGACAAACTTTTTTCTTTACCCGCTTCAGAGCTCGTGATCTAAACAAAAAAAAAAGTGGATTACGTCTGTGCAGAATAAGACTCATCAGTTCAACCGAAAACGGCGTCTGTGGGAGATAGGCCGCACCCAAATCTCGCCACAATGAACGGTCGAACAAGACATACATATATAGTCATATCGATGTTAGATGGGCTGTGTGTGACTGAACGACTTTTTTAATATTAATAATAACAAGCATTTTTGTTGAATTCGATTAACTATGTTCTTGAGTTAATCTTTGCTTCTACTAAAAAATCTAAAATGAATAAAGCGGGAATTACATTAAAACGACGCACGCACACGTCGACCACGCCTGATTTGTAAATAGAGTAGCGTCGCGTGGCCACTGGCCGGTAGCGTAGATCTAATGTAGCCTGCAAGTCTAGTTGCTATATAAAATGTATGGAGACGCGCTCAGATCGGCGTACGTGCTCCACGTGTGCCTAATGTTGTTCTACCTTAATACACACGGAGTAAATTCTAAATAAATACTCGTGGTAAAACCCTTTGTTAGTCTTCGCAATAAACGGCGCTTCAGCCAAATAGCCATTCAAAGTTCCATATAAAATGAATAGGTACTCACAGCAGACGCAAACTTCGTGGCAACGATCCCAGGAGCAACACAATTGACTCGAATGTTATCATGGACAATTTCATTGGCAATAGCTTTGGTCAAACCCAATAGAGTTGTTTTACTGACACTGTAAGGACCTAGAGGCTGAAATCAAATAATATTTTGTAACATAGTTACTCCAAAACGAATTTTACAAAACTGACAAATTATTGTCATAATATAAGGTCAAGTGGGGTAAGAGGGACGCTGGGTAAAGAGGAACAGTAACTCATAAATAGAAAACTATAAAGCCTAGCTCTATGGTTACTACATCGATAAAACAGTATCAGGTATAGTTTTAATATTTTTATATTGATGACGCTACAACACACTTAGTACGTGAGTAAAAGAGAAAGAAAATAATCAGTTGACAAACTATAAAATAGTGACCTAGTGGCGTCTTTTTTGTGCAATTTTTTAAGGATGAAAAACATCTATAATAGGGCAAATTTTGTTGGTAAGTATAATTTTAATGTTGAATCTTTATTTTCCGCATGTTATGTTGCTTGTAGCATGTGTTTTTAGTGCTTTTTCGATGTCATCAAAAACATAACGTACAAAACACCAAGCTGGGAAAGAGGAACTATCATACCAGGGTAAGAGAAACATCATGTTCCTCTTTCCCGGTTTTAGGGGTAACAAACATTTTGCAAGTTGAAATATTAACTATTTAAATAAGGTAGGTATAGATAATTTAACTCGGTGTTCGGAGCTATGTGTGCTTGAGCCTGTATTTATTAAAACAGCTTTAATTTGTGTGGCAGTGCAATTTTTGTCGTATTGGATGTGGGTATATATATTTATTTGTTACAGAAAAAGTAAAATGCCTCTAAATAATATAAGAAAAACGGAACGGAGCTCTTATCCAAAAGAAAAATTATTAGAAGCAGTGGCAGCTGTTAAAAGTGGTGCCTTTTCGGGTTATGCAGACTCATAACATTATGGAATACTAAGAGCAACTATACTCAATCAATCGGTTTTATGATCGTAAAGGTTTATGATGAATCTAAGTGATTTAAGTTTTTTTACGTACCTACTACAAAGATTTTCACAATTATTTGTATTCGTTCTTATTCAGTTGACGTTGGAAAGTGATTTAGACACTTCTATTAATAATAAATAAATACTTAAAGACATTCATCATTTGTTTTTCTTATTTTTCTATGAAAAACCGTGTTTAAATGTTTTTAATATTCGTAGTTTACCACCCCTGACCTTACTTATATGTTCCTCTTACCCCAAATTTACTTTGTTTTTCGGTAAAGCTAAATTAAACCATATTTTAACTATGGCATGATTTCATTTCCATTAGGCCGAAAGGCAGTTCTCAAATTTCTAGAGATACATATAAAAATACGTGGTTTTACTTGTACAAATCAAAGTGTTTCTCTTACCCCAAATTTCGGGAAAGAGAAACAATTAAAAGATCTGGCTTTGATTTCCGATTGTGCCGCCATTGCTGGAAGAATCAATTTCTATGTTAAAATAATAGTTAGTATGGTTCGTTACCGTAACTTTGTTTGTATTGCTATTAGAATACATACATATTTATACTAGCTGGAAGTCATAATGTTCAAAAACCAGTAAACTATGTTTCTCTTACCCCACCTGACCTTAATAAAATTTATATCAAGCACTTTGTAGAATGCTTGTACCTACGCAACCACATATTTAACAGGTGCGTGCGCTGCTAGTGGAGCAGCTTCAACAGTATCCTAATCATTATCTACGAGTTGTCTAGACAGTTCTAACATTCGTGGATCGTAGTTGTGCCATACCTCATAGATTGTCGCACTAGTGATCCAATGGTATGTGTCGTAGAGTTTTATTTTATGTTGTTTAGTCACAATGCTTACTGACTTAGTTAAACATCTACAAAAAAAAAATGACTACTCGAATAAAAATAAATTGTTTTCTATAATTTACCTCCATCGCTTGATAGCCTGCGATAGACGATATAAATACAATATTTCCCCCTCCTCTTTTGATTAGTTCGGGATATGCATCTTTTGCTAGTTGCCAGGCAGATTTCACATTGATTTCGAATATCTTGTCCCACACAGCATCATCAGTCTAGAATGCAATAAAACTTTAGGCAATTTGTAATCAGAGCAATAAGCGTCCCACTGTGAGGTTTATGTGTACTTTTGCACAAATTATTTTTATAAATTATCTTATTACGTAGAAGTGGAATTCACTTGAACTTGGTAGTTAATAATAATTCTTCACCAGTCTCTAGTCTCGTTATTCAGTGGCTCAATTGCTCAAAGCTTTATCTCAACCCTACTTACTTGCCTCTAAAATCGGCGAAACAGCAGGATTAACTGCAGCATTGGAAATAAGAATGTCAAAACCTCCGAATTTGCTTTTCGTCTGAAAAAAAAAGGTCAGGTTAGCTTCAGGTCAGGTTAGGTTAAAAATCAGTAACTCAGTTACTGATTTTTTTTTAATATTAGGTCCCTTATATATGAAATTAGTGCTTTGTAAAGGAGTAACCAAAAAATCATTTTTTTCGAAATATCATCATCATCCTACCCTTATTCCATTTTACTTGGGGTCGGCGCAACATGTTTTTTTCTTCGAAATATAATAAGTATATTTATTTAATCAAAGTATGTACCATTGCTATTTATGCACTTTTGCCTTTATTTATAAATAAGTGCATAATATAAACCATTCGGACGGAAATCTATAAAATCTTTGAAGCTGCTTTGGACTGCCCCATCGGAGTAAATTTTTTTCCTTTGCAAGAAGTTATTCAAATTTCCAAAAAAAAGGTAAAGGTCCGGGGGTACTTTACCTAATCTCTAACTTTCCTGCTCATTCTTGTTGATACTTCGATCTTAAGTACTACTAAACGTAGTGCTTATTCTCTTTGTTTAGTACATTTAAACGCTTGAACCTCTATTTGACCATCTGTTTCGAGATATTGTTATATTTATGTCGAGATAACGACGCGCGACGGCAGTCTATCTCACTAATTAGGTAAGGTATCCTTTGATCTTCACCAATATTATAATATCCATACTTACGACATCAAATAAGTTTTTCCGTTGATCTGCGTTTCCTACGTGGCAGACAACACCTTCAACCGTAATGCCTTCATTGCGCAAATTTTTGACTGCTGCTTCCACATTTTTCTCCTTTCTACTGCTTATCACAACAGAAGCTCCTTCATTTCCCAGACGCTTAGCTATAGCGTAGCCAATTCTAAAAGAAATGCGTTATTCTCTATTAGAAATAGACAGTATGTACTCTTCATAATAATGAAAATTGCTAATTAAAATATCTGAATGTCCTATTCTAATGCGAAACTTGTGTATTCAAAGTTCAAGATATATTCAAATTTATTATAATAATATATAAAGTATTATTGACTTATTTTATTTTTCTAATTCTTTAATACTAATTTCGTGTTTATTGTTATCTAAAATATTTAATGTTTTATAATAGTTTAAAAACCAATGTTATAAATAGAAATTAAGCCAGAATTAAATTGGTCAAGGCGTTTACTCCTGACGTACAGGCTCCGCCTAGTTCTCAAGTCAGAGACTTTATAATTTGTAGTAACCTTTTATGTTAATAAAAAATGATTGTATAACATGACTCCGGAAGTGTGAACATGTTGTGAAAAAATTTTGCTCTGTGGCGACTACTCGCATCCGGCCCTGGTTCAGGCCGTCAGGGTAGGTACTGTACGAGAGAGAAAAGGAAGTAGGCTGCACTTCCGCAAAGTAGTAAATCAAGAAGGAGGTTAGGAATGCGTGAAAAGGCAAGTTTCACACCCCAGCCTCCTCCGCAGGAGACGCTGAAGAAACACGTCATTTGGATTTTAATCAGTTACGAGTCTGGCACTCTTTCGCTCAACTTAGAGCTAGGAGTTATTTCATTAATTCTCATAAATCTGTAAGTAATTAGCAAAATTAAATAATATAACTTTGCAGTTTGTTATCTTATAATCCCTTTTACCAGTAGTACTAAAAGTAGCTACCTATCATAATTATCCAGCTGTTTCCACGCTATATACTTAGGTATTGTTAATTACTTATTTAGTTATTGTCCTCGCATGATAAAATGTTTTTAAATGTGTGATATTGCATCGAACTAACTATACACCCATACTCCATTCCATCAGATTTATTATTCCTAATCCTCTATTTTTAATATTATGATGGTAAGTAGTAAGTACATAGGTAAGTATCTAAAACTAAAAACTGGCCTTTGACCCCGGATCAAACTTCAAATTGATTAAAATCTAAAAGACGTCATAGGTACTTATACTTCACATAACAGGTAGCTATGAATATATTAGGTACCTATTGTCTAAGTAGCATAAACAAATAAAAGTACAAAATAACTAACCCTTATAACGTCAAGTGACATGCCGGAAAAAATAAATGAAAGGACTATAAACTTACCCTTCAGTCGAAGCTGTAACTATTGCCACCTTCCCTTTAAACCTACCACTATGTGCGTTGCGAGCACTTAAATTATTCGGGTTGAGCTTAAGAAAATGATTTGGCTTTGACATAATTTTGATTGTATGAAACATTATATTAAAATGTAGGTACTATTTGGAAGCAGGTTCACAGTGCCTAGTAAATATTATCTTTGTGATAAGAATGCCTAATACAAAAAATCTTTTCGTGTGTGATGTAATCTCATGAATTATAAATATTTATCACAAATACAGAAATAATAAAGATAAAAAATGGTAGGTATTATGAAAGTATTTACAGAACTTCTACAAACTTGTCAAAAACAAATATCTATGTATGAGATCGCGGCGCGCACATATAGGTACCTACATATATACATGTATTTACGTATTATGTTATTGGGTAAAGCAGGGTTTACACAGTTTGCACATCGTGTTGAAGTTGAAATACTATTAATTTTACACTCGATATGTAGGTACCTACAATGTCTCGCAATCTACAAGTCGCTTAGGTACTGTTTCAAAGTCGTCAGACATTCTTGAAAAATAGATAAGTATAGTAAGATATGTACAACCCGTTCTAAATGAGAATAGGATCGATGGCAGTGTTGTAACGTCACGTCGAACTGTCAAATCGAAGAAATTAGGTAGAGTGAACAAAAAAGATATTTAAAAAAAAATATTGACGTACGAATCGTGTACGAAAAAAGTTTAATCAGAATACAGTTTTTCAATTTTTTTTATCTCTGTTTCACTGTGTGATGTGTCTGAGTAGTGGTAAATAGAAGAAAAAGGCGAATCGTTTCTAACAATGAAAATAAGAAAGAAAATAGTTTTTCTTGTAAACTATTTATGACTACGAAAACAATATATTTGGCAAATTTATATTAAACCCTAACGTTTTTACTTCAACTAGAATGAACTAAAATTTAGTAATAAAAAGCAAAAAAAAAAATCTTTATTGATACGCAAATAAATTTTTTTTGCAAACCGTACTTTTCACTCAAAATTTGACAGATCGAGGTTGTTGACTTTCCTGTTCTTATTTGGAACGCTTAATAAGTAAAAGTACTCTGTGATCTTGAGTGAGCCCACTTAATACGGTTACCATGATAAAAAAAAACAATTGGTTTTTGCTCAATGTAACGTTAAATATATCACCGTCCAACATGACAAAAACCACGAGAAAGATAAACCTATGGTCTCATAGGTTTATCTTTCTCGTTGACCTCGGGGTAACCTAACCTTACCCCGAAGTGATGTGTGGAGGTGCAGCAATGGCTTAATAGTCATGAGCGTTGACTAAAATGGATAATGTGTTTCTGTGGGGCAAGAATTTTTTTTTTTTTTGGGTAAACCTATTTTTGCCCCATGCACAATTTCAGGTAGAAATGGGTTTCTACCCGATTAACACCCAACTACCTACTTGTAGGATCTTTACCTGGGTAAATCATTATCATCATTTCAGCCGAATGACGTTGATTGTTGGGCATAAGCCTCTTCCAAGTGTTGCCAAGGATTCCCGCAACCCTCACCAGGTTATAGGTCCACTCGAGAACCATTCGGTCTCAAAGACCATCTGTTCTACGAGCAATGTGCCCTGCCCTCTGCCACATAAATTTGGCGATTCTTCGGGTTGTCTCGGTAACGTTTGTTTTGCGGCTTTGGTTCGAACTCCGAGTACAGCCCTTTCCATTGCCCTTTTTCTTGCGTGACTTTAAATATTCTGACGTGGCCGATTTTGAGCGACCACGTTTCGGAGCTAATGTCATCAATGGCAACACATACGGTCATGGACTTTCGTCTTTAGACACTTAACCTTTCGATTACGGTAATTACAGACACCATTAAAAGACTATTGGTGTGTGAACACCGTACACCGGTGTCCTCTTGGGGCTTAATGAATTAAGTTTATTGGACGAAAATGTATAGCTTCCCGCGACTCGGATTCGATGGTTTATGACCTCTTTCTCGAAACTAGATCTTCCCAACTAAATCGTCTGCTGAATCCAGTTAACGTAATCGTCCACAACAGTGTAAAGAGACTGATTTTGATAGGTGTGGGTGCTACATAGTTGTTATTATGACTTTGGTTTGTCCATGTTCATTTTCAGACCTACTCTCTCGGGAACTCGGTGGTACTCTTCTTTAGGAAGGGTGACAATGCCCTGCTTAAGAATTAGTGGCCCATCTTGCTTCTGATCCATATCTGTAATCTGATTTTTGGAGCCATCGCGATCGTCTCGCTAGCAGGTTCGACGAATTCCAGCCTCTCGAAACAAGCCGGATTCCGAAAAAGCTTCAAGCACCTTAGACGTCATTATGTTGTCTTCAGAACCAGCCCTCGGAACCTATCCTCCTGCAGGAGACGTCATTTCACTGAAATTGTTCACAGTCGCAAAGCAGGATGTCTTGACGAGGACTACATCACACAGCTTCGGTTAGTCGACGACGTATTAAACATAGTTGAGGCTACGATTAAGTTTAGCACAATACTCGATGACCTCACTAAACCCAATTTTTTTTAGGTACCTAACAATTCGGTTTTATTTTTTTTTTATTCTGTAAAAGGTACTGTTAAATAAACTTGGATAAAACTCATTTATACTTCTAGTCAGTGAAGTTGTTAAAGAATAATCTATATAAATAAAAGGAGAAACTGATTGTCTGACATATCAATGTACAACCGAAACTACTTAAAATTTAGCTTAAAATTTTGCACAAGGCTTCTTTTTATGACGAAGGCGAACACTAAGAAATAGTTTTTAAAGATTCAGCTTCGAAAGGAATGTAGGTAATGGGGGTCTAAAGTTTGTATGGAAAACCCTACTACGACTAGCCTTGTGCCAGCAGCTTCGCCCTCATGATAACGCGGGCGAAGCTGCTGGCACTAGCAGAAGGCTAGTCTTCATTATATTGATAAAATGCATTTTTTTATTGTCAACACTTTAAACAAAATTATGCTAAAAAACTTTAATACAAATTATAAAAACAAACTACCTACATATGTTTAGCACAACATATACATTTTATTACAATTGTGATAAATATTTAGTCTGAGATAAATTTTTAAGGTTATAAATGACAATGACAACTAGAAGGGTATATATCGTATGATCTATCGATACCTATAACCAGATATAGAAATAGCACTCTGTGTCTACAAAAAATGAAATGATTATCTATAACAAAAAAATCCTTACCCTATTACTTGGGGGAGCTGGGACAAATAAAATTAAAAACCTATTCCACTTTCTCCTTTCCAAAAAATGTTCCAAAATAACAACCTCTTGTTCTATACCCGCTTTCATTCAGTAGGAAATAAAATCACCCTTCACGCTTTTACGGGTTTATTTAGGACCAACAGTTACATTACTGTAAGACTATGCTTGTATTTAAAAAACACATAGTTAAACAACCCGACACTGTTTAGAGTGTGTGAATCGAAACAACAGAGACGAAGTTATAACAGTTTTTGTGACCGGGGGGTCAGATTACGCTGACGTCAAGTGCCCGCCCGCGGGGCTTAAGCGGTTAAAGTAATATATAATTTATAATCGATATTTTGTTCAATATGTTCATAATTTGTGTGACCGAAAAGGTCAGTGACAGGCATAATATAACAGATTTTATTGTTGTTTTGGCTGTCTCAGCGAAGTTTGCCGAGAAGGCTTACTAGTAAAATACTACAAAACAAAAACATTATAATAAATTACACCCGCATTTTAAAACCTCTTCTAACTAATGGTAAACTAATCTATTCATACGAAGACATTGCTTATAAGGCTTAGTAACCAAACCAAAAACATTAACGAAAAACAAATCGGCTCGAGAGAACTGTCAAAGCAAGTGTCAATGCAATGTCAAGTTAAGTCACCGAACGAGCAAGACTGAATACGAAAGATCATTAATATTTTGGTTATTATCAGTGCATGAGTTCTAAATGAGGCAGAATCGTGAAATAAAAATAAAAAATGTAGGCGTTATACTCTATAAACTGTACAGATTTTATAGTATTCATTTGAATTTTGAACAAAAATACAAAATGAAACATCGCTAACATGGCGTTTACTTTAATAATTAGAAAATATTATTATAAATATACAAAGTGTATAGTGGTAACAGTTTTACTTTTTTTCTTTATACATATTTTTATAGCAGTTAGTTTATTTCCGTCTATTAATGATAATTTATTGAAAAAAAACGGTTACATATCCACTGCTCGACAAGTAGTGGGTGAAGTTTCGGCCAGGAAGAACAATATTGGTTACAGTGATGATGAAGATCTGTCTTCAAATAAAAATCATAATAAGATCATGACATATCTGAGGCGAGAGGAACTGGACTTTCAACCCCCTTGTGAAATAAAGAGTAGAGAAGCTATATCTGCTATTCACCGTGCTAAAACACAAAATTGCAAGCAACAAATAGTCAATAAGACATGCCTTATACAAAACGGTCACTTTTATCCAGAAGAATTACCTAATAGTTGCCTTCGTGGACAGACCACTTATGGCAAATATTTGGGATGCTATGCAGATGAGAAAAAATTGAGATTGCTTTCTGGTTTCTATGGCAATTATGCAAATACTAATTCACCAACTGCATGTTTGGATATATGCATACAAGCTGGATTTCTGTATGCTGGAGTTCAATATGCGTAAGTTTATAAGTTTATTGTATTGATTTTTCGAACCATTAAATAAAAAGTCAAGTTCAATTCTATAGTTCCTGTATTTCATATTGGAAAAAAAAATTGCAAGAAATAGAACAATGCATTATAACAAACCAATTATTTACACTTATTCTATTATTCATATACTACAAGTAAAAACTTGTAATTGGCCATAAGCTTTGTTATAATAATGAAACATATTGTATCTATGTAAGTGTTCTGAAAAAAATAAAATAATTGATGTAAATTTAAAAAAATATGAGTTCACTAATCTAAACAAAATTAGAAATCCCAAGCTCTTGAACTGATCTGCATACTCTTATAAACTCATACTCCATATCACAATGATTATTAACAAAAGATTATGTCTGAAACTTTTGAACGCGTTGCATACAATTCTGACTAGCACTGGACTAGTTTTAAACTCTTGAGCCGCAAGCATCGCCGGCCTTCGCACACTTAGTGTCTTTCTATTATGTCTCTCTAATTATAGTACTCAAAAAGTTTATATGATCATCATTATCACCTACCTGCCCTTGTCCCCTTTTATTTGGGGTTGGCATAATATGTTTTTTCTTCCATTCCATTTTCTATGCAGCTAATATCTATACATATAAAAATCAATTGCTGTTCGTTAGTCTCGCTAAAACTCGAGAACGGCTGAACGGATTTATCTTATCTTGGTCTTGAATTATTCGTGGAGGTCTAGGGAAGGTTTAAAAGGTGAGAAAAATTCGAATAGTAGGGTAGAGTAGGGTAGAGTAGGGTAGAGTAGGGTAGAGTAGGGTAGAGTAGGGTAGAGTAGGGTAGAGTAGGGTAGAGTAGAATAATCTGTTGCCGGGAGCGAAGCCGCGGGCAAAAGCTAGTCTATATATATAAAAATCAATTGCTGTTCGTTAGTCTCGCTAAAACTCGGGATCGGCTGGACCGATTTGGCTGATTTTGGTCTTGAAATATTCGTGATAGTTCAGGGAAGGTTTAAACGGTGAGAACGAAAAAAAAAAAAAATAGGCGAAACGAAGTTTGCCGGGACAGCTAGAACCGATTTAGCTGAAAATTGGCAGGGAGGTAGTTTAGAGCCAGGAGAATGACATAGGATACATTTTTTTTTTTTTTTTTTATAGTAGGGTAGAGTAGGGTAGAGTAGAATAATCTGTTGCCGGGAGCGAAGCCGCGGGCAAAAGCTAGTTACAGTATAAATAATTAAGAGAGGATGGTGTAGAATAGTCATGTTCAAAAATGTTCTCTTATTCATTTAATTGACTAACCATATATATTATCAAAATACACTAGACAAGAGGCTCGAACACTTAAAATATATTACATTAATATGTTAGTATGTGTAAGTCTGATATCAAATTGCCTATTCCTTTGATAAATTACCTAAGAAAAACATTATATTGTTGATATATTTTTCAGATCTGAGTGTTTTTGTGGTGAGAATCTACCGCAGGCTTCAGCTGCTATTGCTGATCACCTGTGTGACATGAAGTGTCCTGGAAATGTAACTCAACATTGTGGAGGTTACTTCACCATGAATATTTACGAAACAGGCTTGTCTAGTAAGTTTTTTTTTAGATTCAATATTAGCTGTGATCGCATATTCTTTGTTCGCATGAAGTTTGCGAAAACTACACTGCATCGCATAGATGAGGGTTTAGTCTATTTTTCTTTCTTTCAGATGCTAAATAACTTTATTCGTTCATACGCGCTCATATTTTGACTGTTGTTCGTTGTTTGACGTCGTTCTGTCCTGTTGAGATAGACTCAAACTCAAATGATGGCGTGTAAAATTAGAACTACATTAGATGGACGCATACGTGTAACTCGCCTGAGTTTTGCGTCGAATGACATCGCGTGGCGTGAATAAAATGTAGCTCTACAAGTCTAGTTTCCATATAAAATTTATGGAGACCGAAGTGCCTAGCAGTGTAGTTCTACTTTTACTCTTGTTGCTCTTTTGGGAACTCAAAGACGCTGTCAAAATGCTTTGTGAACTTTGGTGACTTCCTTTCCTTGAAAGTTTCGAAATCTTACTAACGTCTCAAAAACGGGCTTGCTCCTTACCTACCGGTCGGACGATGACCTACCCATTGCTCACTGATCGCTAGCCCGCGCCTACAGTTGCCGGGAATCAGTCTGAGTCTCCTGATGCCCGAGCGTATTTTTTTGATTGTTGAGAATTACTCGGTTCCCTTTTTACGCACTTCGCCTACATTTTTTTTTCTCGTAAATATTTTCATTTTGAAGGAAAATATTCTCCACTCATTAGATTTGCTGACCTCTCTTTGAGGCGCGCGTGGAACACAACGCTGCATTGACACGAGCTTGACATGGTCTTAAGCTGATAGCACGTTTGCCAATAACCAACATCGCTCGCTGTCCGCAAGCCTTCATTCGTTTTCGGTGTTTGGGACGTCAGAATGGTCTTTCGCAGAATACGAAGATTGCTTCCCATTCCCTCTTGTTCGTACCATAAGCAAAACCAGGGCCGCGCGCGAGAGATCAACCTTAATATCCGGGTGTTTCTTTTATCATGTCTTATAAATACCTGCGTCGAGTAAAAAGAGTGGACACCATGGGGCCTCAGTCACCACCCCTTAAAGTGGAACTTACCGCCACGATCATAGATATCACGATTATATGTAGGTAGATTGTGGCGTAGGTACCCTTTGCGAAAAATAGCCTCACCCAAGTCCATATTCGTCCTGCTACGCCTCTGCTTTTGTAGTTAAAATTGAATTTGTTTGAAGGTTAAAGATAAAAATAATGTTTGGTTGCGAAATATTTATTTTTTGTAGAAAAAAAAGACTTCTTAGTAAATGAACAGTAAATCTCTGATAAAATGAATTTATCTTGTTCCCGCGATTTCCTACTTTCTGTAAACATTATTTTCGTTTATCTTGATGTTACCTATATTTTTATGAAAGCATGTTTAAAACTTTCCGTCTCTGAGCGTAAAGAAATTAAATTACAGTCTCCGCAGATTCATAGATTATGGGTACATTCTGTTTTATCGGTACTTCCTTTATTCACCATATAAAATTTTCTAAGATAACAATATTAATCCCGCGGCATCGGGAACAGGCTCCAAGCTACCGATGGTCAAAGTTCTTGTAAAAGGAATATCTAAATAATACGCACCGTATCCAGGATGTACTTCAGGTCACCTTCTGGATTAATATTTAAATCAAACTGCTCAACGAGACCCTTTTCAGGTGTTAGTCGAAACTTTTTTGCCAACACGACTATCGGTACAAAGACTGGTGTACCTGCCCACATATCCACAATCTCGCAAGTCAAAATAATTAGTTTGCTTGTCTTTCTGAGCTTTCACGACAGTCTCATCATGGGGAACATATCAATAATTATTGTGTGGCGCTCTTGCAAGCTCTCACAATTACAAGCCTATTGGCAACAATAGTCCTGTCCGTGATGATAGATCGATCCCAGTACAACGTAATATCACCGTTCTCGAGAACTGGGTCGGCCACATACCTATAGTACGGTGCTCCTGATTCCACAAGATATTATTCATGAAGTAGTTGCTGGTGGATAATCCTGGCTGGTTGTGTCTGTGCAAATAGTCTTCGTTAGCTAGAATAGAACACCCAGAAATAATGTGGCTATTTGTTTTCCCGAGCAAAGACATAGGTACCTATTTCCGGTAGGTTTTCTTCATCATAATTTCGCCCATAATCGCACAGACAAATCTAACGGTTTCCCCTAAGTGGTTTCCAAATTGCAACCAGAATACTGATGCTAATAGATATACATCGAGAACTTGTAAGACAAGAAGCCTTACTTTACATACATTCAAAATAAAAATATTTTGAATTTAGTATTAGTTGTCAAAAAAAAAAAAAAAAATTGCTGCGGACCTAGAAAGATTAGGTCAGTTAGAAATTATGGATCACACACGAGATGGTGACCAGGCTCTTGTGTTTCGTCGTCGAATATAATGAACTCATGGGTTGGTTTAGAAACCAATTTCTGCGTAAAATATATTAAAAAAATTAAATTTTTCGTTACAGAATTTACACCTCGAGTACCTAAAACAACGAGCATCAATAAAGAACCCATAAATATTGTGTTCCTATTAACGCTGAATGGGCGAGCACTGAGACAAGTACATCGACTGATTAATGCTTTGTATAGAAACAATCACTACTTTTACATACACGTTGATAAGGTAAGGCAGACAGGGAATTAGCTCTTATTTGTAATATTCACAGATTTATTAAAATGGGGATTTTGTTAAAGTGCATAAGTCTCCATTCCAGTTATGTAATTATTAAAATATTTTATAAAACAATAATTAATTAATTTCAGTCTAAATTTTAAATCATTTGCTTTAAATATAGTATTGCTTATTACTATTTGTTATTAACTCACGACCCACTGGGTCCCACCTTAACGGCAAGTCTTGATGAAAATGGCCGAATTAAAGGGACTCTTATTAAAAAAATAGTCCTCAGCGATTGAGGTATAAAATGGCTGGCGACCGTTACCTAGAATTGGACCGTGGCCATATAAAAACTGTTTTAAAAAAAATTATGCAGTACAATTACTACCTTTCGACTACCGCAATTACAAACATAATTAAAGAACGTTCGCTTGGGGTTCAAAAGTTTAAAAGATATTATTATTAAAACAAACATAATTAAAGAACGTTCGCTTGGGGTTCAAAAGTTTAAAAGATATTATTATTAAAACAAACATAATTAAAGAACGTTCGCTTGGGGTTCAAAAGTTTAAAAGATATTATTATTAAAACAAACATAATTAAAGAACGTTCGCTTGGGGTTCAAAAGTTTAAAAGATATTATTATTAAAAGCCTTTATCTATGTACGGTTAAGTTAAAATAAATGAATTTGAATTTATTTTTTATTAAAGTTAATTTAAAAATTGTTATTTTTGAAAGTCGATGTACGGTTTTTGTACAATAGGTTACTGGAGCGATGCCGCAGGTAAAGGCTAGTTATTTACATTATTTATAAAAAAAAACTTTTAATATTACGTGTTTATGACGCTATAGTCAATCTCGCTCGTCACATACAGTCTAAAATGAGTTAAGGTTTTAGTTGAGTATGTAGTTTGAGGATCCGGATATTCCATTTTTACCTTATTATATGAAATTCTGTAAACATTTTTTTAAAACAATTATATATGAAATTGAAGTTTATATTATGGTTTATACTTGCAATATGGATTATATGCCTCAAAGCCATATGAGGTGATGAGAGTTCGCTTGAAAATTGCGCAAAAGAGACTGCTGCAACTAATTGAACGTTTAACTAAAGTTAAAACTAATAAACTAACAATTCATCTTCAGACATTGAATGGCCAATATAAATTTCTATTACACTGTCGATCTAATATTTTTTACAAATACAACCTTGAATAAGGTAGGTTTGTTAGGTACCAACATTGATTAAAATTTCAGTGGCTTTAATTATCAACACATTAAAATTTATAATTAACGATAATACAAGCAAAATTATAAAAATAATAATTTGATAACGCTCTTTGTACGTAGTTAACATTTTGTATGGAGTTGGAAATGCGGACAATGAGATAATATGTCTACGTGTCTTTGCGGGGCAAAATAAAAATAAACTATTGAAAAACAAATTTTAAAACCAACCTTTTTCAACATTCATAGCTCTTGTTCGCCAATCATCTATTAAAAAACTTAAATTCAAAATCTATTCAAAATTCGTCCTTGGTTTTGTATCAAACTTATTCCATAGGCTTTTTTTCACCTGAGTGACTCATAGATGATATTTGTGAGAAGCCACAGTAAAATTAAAAAGGGTAATTTTACCCCATACAAGCAAACCCTAAATATAACGTTTTCCTTAGCTTTTTCATCATAAATGTATAACAGTAGGTATTTCTTGTTTGTTTCAGCGTCAAGATTTTTTGCACAGGAAACTATCCGCCTTAGAAAAATTCCCAAATATAAGATTAGCCACAAGTAGATATTCTACTATATGGGGTGGCGCATCTTTACTCAAAATGTTACTTGCAGCTATGAAAGATTTCATGTCGTTGGGATGGAAATGGGATTTTGTTATAAATCTGAGTGAAAGTGATTTCCCTATAAAATCATTAGAAGAATTAGAAAACTTTTTGTCTGCAAATAAAGGTCTTAACTTTGTGAAATCACACGGACGAGAAGTACAGAGGTTCATTAAAAAACAGGGCCTTGACAAAACATTTATTGAATGTGACACGCATATGTGGCGAGTCGGTGAACGCAAGTTACCCAGAGGTATAGTAATAGACGGTGGGAGCGATTGGATTGCTTTGTCGCCAGACTTCGTTTCTTATGTAGTAGGAAAACAAGATGAGCTCTTAGCAGGATTAGATATAATATTTCAGCATACTCTCTTACCAGCTGAATCGTTTTTCCACACAGCATTAAGAAATTCTCATTTTTGCGATTCATATGTCGACAATAATTTGCATGTCACCAACTGGAAAAGAAAATTGGGGTGCAAATGTCAATATAAACATGTGGTTGATTGGTGCGGATGCTCTCCTAACGATTTCAGAACAGAAGACTGGCCTAGAATTCAAAATACTCAAGACCGACAGTTATTTTTTGCGCGCAAGTTTGAGCCAGTAATAAATCAAGAAATAATAAACAGAGTAGAAAAATACATCGGATTCAAAGATCACTATTTGATACCGAACTTAGAGTCATATTGGCAGAGTATATATCATATAGAAGATTTGACGGCAAGTTCAGATGACCTAATTATAACTCATGCTGGAAGTATTGTTCGCCATAACGCAAGAATCCTTTTAGAAGAAGGCTGTAGAATAGAACCTAATGAAATTATTGAAATAAATTCTTATAATCATGCTGATATTTACAAGGGAAATTTAATACTACATAAAGCAATTGTACATGATAACATAGAAATAGTAATTGAAACTTGGTATAAACCTAAAAAACACATAGACTTAAATTTTGAAAATCCTTATGTAGATAATATTAAATTGTTTAAAGTAAGTTCTGATTATGATCAGAAAGAAATGACATTTAGGAATTTAGCTAATGTTTTAGGTCCTTTGTCAGAACCCATTTTACTTTATGAATTTGCAGCCCAAATAGGCAAAAAGAGTGAAAATTTAACTTTAATTTGGTTAGATCCTACTGGGGCCATTGGTGACGTTAATGTCATACATGTAGATGAAACCAATCTTACAAATTTTATAAAACCTAACTTAAAGGCACCACTCTTACCAGGAATTTGGAAAGTGGGCTTATTTGAACAAAATGGAATAATAGTAGCAACTAAGTTTCTTATATCACCCCTGGAATATTTCTCTGGTAAAGACTTGTCACATTTACAATCTAGTATAATCCATAGTGGATCACAAAATTCATACAAAAACTTTTCTAATATAAAACCAAAGAATTTTCTTCCTGGTTATGAAGAGAGTATATTGTTACAAAAAATATCTCAGGCAAATATCCAGAGATTAAATCAAGACTTAAAAGAATGGATAGATGGACTGAGTTTAGAGTTTTATAATGTATTAGGTTCATGTATCATGTTAAGTAGTGAAATCAAAGATAAATTAATATGTGGGCACCACAAATTTGAAAATTGTGTTTCAACAGAGTGGAGTTCCTTATCACCGGATCCTAAAGGTACCATAGGAAAACTAAATAAGATTAATGGGCGAATAGAAAGAGTATGACGAATAATGATTGATTAGTATGTTTTTTTCTTTACGTAAAGTACCAATTTTTGTACGTATCTGCCCTGTCTGTCTAGGGTTTAAATGCACAAATAGGAAAGTACATTGAGGTGAATGTACATTTTTCCTTTTACTAGTGGCAAAACTGCAGCCCGACTACCTGGCGGGTCTCGAAGCCGAAAGTGCAATAACAAATATAAAAACAATAATATAGTCAAACGACGAATTCTACACACGAACAACAATAAAATAAACAACATTATTTTTATTTTACGCGAAACCTGAATATAGTTGGTTTAAAATTAGTATTTGAATTGATTTCAATAAATTTTACACCATGGTAGATTTATTCCGAAAAATCCATACTAATATTATAAATGCGAAAGTAACTCTGTCTGTCTGATACGCTTTCCCGCTTAAACCTCTCAACCGATTTTGATGAAGTTTGATTCAGACAATCTTTAGACCCTGAGAAAGGACATAGGCTACCTTTTATTGTGAAAAAAGACGCAGACGAAGTCGCGGGTACTAGCTAGTATTTAATAAAGAAACCGGACACCACCGCGGATACTAAAAACAACACAGCAAATTCTATCATTGCGGGTATACAGCTGGGTGTGGATCTGAGAGCAAAACAATCCCTCAGTCGCCCCATTGATCACGTATTTGTGCGGACAACTACGTAACATAACAAGCTAACTTTGTGATTTTTCATGATAGTTATGAAATTTTTGTACGTAGAGACGTAAGACACGTTTAACATAGGTACCTACTTATATTAAAACTAATGTAACAAACAGAACAAATAGTTTTGTAATGACAACATATAGTTATAACGGAATTTATTTAGATATCTACTCCTTTTGCTCAAAGAAATCACAACTTTCTTTAGGTTCTCAAAAAAAAAACCTCTTTTGGTAATAAGTTATAGGTACAGCCGTTCTCATCTAAATTGTTAGGAGAATTTTCTTTCTGAATTGTATGATCTTCTTGGAGAAATATCAGTATCATTTTAAATATTGCTTTGACCACCACCACCCATTGTATTTTGTAAACTCACGGTTTTGTTTTCCTTTGCCACATATGATCGCACTTAGTCTCCCAACAGCCTACTAAAATCATTACATAGTATAAAACAAAGTAGCCTGTCCCTATGTATGCTTATATCTTTAAAACTACGCAACGGATTTTGATGCGGTTTTTTTTTTAATAGGTAGAGTGATTCAAGAGGAAGGTTTATGTGCATAATACATGCATAAATATATTCAATATCAGTACCCGTGCGAAGCTGGGGCGGGTCGCTAGTACATTATAAATAAGTAATTGAATTGTGAATTTTCAAGTGGTCGAACAGTCACTTGGGAATAATTTAAAGTGCATTTTTTTTTTTTGTAAAAATAGGTAATTGAAAATGTCGTAAAAACGTAGG
Source organism: Mythimna loreyi (assembly GCA_029852875.1). Lineage (NCBI taxonomy): Eukaryota > Metazoa > Arthropoda > Insecta > Lepidoptera > Noctuidae > Mythimna > Mythimna loreyi. Next base: position 9,811,998 of record CM056780.1, read on the forward strand.
TGGTGTTTTTTTTTTGTATGAACTGAGTTTAGACAGAACATCGTCCGTCTTATCAATTACTTACCTATAAATAAAAATAAAAAAACTGTTGTACACATAAGTAGATATTTTTTTTATTTCAGAACAATCAAGTATCGTATTTTCCAGACGTTTGTGCTACAGGCACCAAATGTATAGTCTGCATGATTTTTTTTATTGAATGTTGAACTGTTAAAAAAATAAATATTTTGTGAAATATTATTGCTATTTATTATCCATGAACTATCCTCACTCATTATTATTAACTTGACTCATTTAAGACTGCCTTTAAGCGTCGCCTGCTCAATCTAGGGGTTCAAATACTTCCTATCTTAAACTCTACACTGAGGACGCTTAGTTACAGCTAACTCGTGTCGAAGGGACACGGTAATTTGTTTGTTAAGGAGATATCGTATCATACGATATCTCTCTAACAAACAAAGTGAGACGGCGAGCCGGCTTGCTATCATGAAGTCCGGAAGCTACAGTCGAACGTACCTACGTATGAGTGGCGCGTGGAGGTACAACGGCGGGGTGAAACTCTGCTGTCGCGGGATTCCATGGCGACATACAGACGGCGACTGTAGTATCTGATGCTGCCCATGCCGCTGTTACGGCGAAAAGTCTTTCAACATTTAGACACACATCGACGGTGGAGGTCCTCTTTTTTCTGCATGACAGATGTCCTCAACGGATACGGTTTTTTCAGGAGTTTACCTGTTTCGGATTTGGAGGAAAAAAATAAACGCCATGTTCGGATGCTATAGAAGACACACGGATGCTATAGGATTATCACTGGACGTGGGCGACTTTTTATGCCCGACTTTGCCATGACACTGAATGGGACAGTCACCTCCTGCGAAGCAGTAATGCGAGCGAAGAACGTGACTGAAAGCGTTATGGAGTTGGGAGTGCTTCACCCTTAAGTAACCGTAGCTTTTGAACTCAAAGGGCACCTGAAGAAACAGGTGACTTTTAATCAGTAAATCTGACACTACCTCTACCTACTCCACCCAGAATGGCAAAAATTATTTAACGAATTCCTTCCGCAAAAAAGGTAATTTTCTAAAAATTTGCAGGTTAGCAAGGATATGACGAAACGGTTGAGTGATTGGGTTACTTAACTGTGCTGTTCCAGGCTTGAGTCTCGCGCGAAGGGAATGTTGGTAGTATGATTTTTCTTCTTGATTTGAATTTTTTCTTAAGATGGAAATCATCCAATGAATTTTCCCGCTCTGGGTGGAACGCGAGGTCGTATCAGACTTTTGCTGTTTAAAACCACAGTTGTGTCCTTCAATAGCCCGGTTAGGCTGTGTTCTAGTCCATTGGTTTCCTTTCAGAAAGTCTCCGCGGTTATAGCGAGCATCGACCTCCCTGCGGTTGGAACGTGGGAAAGTCCATACACACGCGTAGGTAGGTGCAGCTGCCTCCTCGCTTCGAACCATGGACTGTATTAGAGACTAAGGTATCTTACTACCTTGATTATGGAGCCTAACATTGGTGTTCTTGGATTTCGATTAAGATTAAGGGCCATTTTTGGTGTGCGATCTATCCTCTTCCCCATACAGAATTCTTTCCATAGCTTCAAGGGACTTTAGACCTGAGTATTTATCTGACTTTAATATCAATTCGACATCATAAACACAAATTGGGTGGGAATAGAACCCACGACCTCCAGCTTAGTAGTCAGGGTCACTAACTACTAGACCAATAGCCCAGTCAAACATGGTCATAGTGAGTTACATTACATGTTACGTTACAGCAGCAGTTTGAGCGTAACAAGTCACCGTAGCGTAAGTAAGTAGTAAGTAAACGTAAGCGGGTAACAAGTTGAACTATTTGCTATGGACACGCTCTATGTAATCTAATTATGACAAAATGAATGTCATAGGTACAACTCTAGGAAAAAGTATTCAATAGTCTGGATTAATAAGACTAGATCATGAATTAAATTATAGTAGGGCTTCTAAATTTATAAGCACATGGAAATTTTGGGATGCAAATAGTGTAAAACTTTTCTTAAGACAGGTGTCCGTCCCCTCAATTTCACTGCATTGGTCAGGGAATGTCCTAGGCCCCCTTGAGCTTCCGTGACTTTTCAGAAAGTAGGTGTTTAAATTAAAAAGTCATTCAATCAGACGAACTGCACTTCAGTTCAGTTCTTGATGATTTTTACTCACATAAATCAAGAGATAGAGCATCCCACTTAAGACTATGGTACTACTATAAACCAAGGGTAGGTACCTACTAATAATTAACACAGGGATTTACTCGAGAGTTCATGAAATTATAATGACACTACCACATTTTTTCTTACGATTTATATTATTTATTGTGTTTATTACATAATTATTGTTTTATCTAAAAACTACAAAGTTGGTAGGTACAATCGGCGACGTAAGTCTGTCATTGTTACAGATTGTATCTAACTACAATAACATACAATTCTTTTCTGTCAGTCCATGGATCGTTGTGTCTTAATCTAAATTGTGATATTTTTGTCATGACAGCACTTGTTATAATTACGCGCAGCCCCTCGCTGTGCCGCACTTCGTTGAGACCCGAAAATCTGTCACTGCACATTGAAGGTCAAACGCCATTTTGATTCAACTTGTATGCCGTGTATTGTAACTATAAAATGCATCATTTCATTTGAATTATTTGTTGAGTTGCTATTTTGATTAATCCATTGAAGTCTTCATGCAAATGGGACCTCCAAAATTTGCATCTGCCCCACACAATGGCAGGATAATTTGGTGAAGAGATTCCTTGAAATATTCTTGCTATACTTCTTCCAGAAAAATTACAATCTTTGTATATGCATATTATAGATCGAACATCTGATATAACTCTCTCCACATCCAAGGGTCTTTCTTCTAAATTCATATTAGCTGGTAAATTATCTCTTTCGAAATAGTTTTGTATAGTACTTTTTAACTCATTGGAAACTTTAAAGAGAATATCTTTAGTTAACTGTGTATTTTCCAATGAATAATTTCCGAAATTGTGGAAAGCTATATTACATTCTTCTAACTGGTATAACCGCGCTTTTTCTTGAGAAATCACAGAATTATGTAAATCATCCAAAATACTATCAAGTTCAGTTGGGCTAAGATCTCCTCTAGCTCTGATTCTAAAACCAAGAGTATTAAACTCTACTTTCAAATGAGATCTTTGTGAGGTCCCCGATTCAGTATTCCATTCTAAATTTTTTAACTGGTACTTAGTAACGCCACTTTCCCAGCCAATAGCTGCTGCTACCTCAATGACATTAAATTCTAGAACACTACTAGTCATAATCCCTGGGTTTCTCTTATTCTCTAGTAAAAGTGCCATTGCCAGTGGTCGACATGTCTTTGCTGCATCATGTATTTTTTTGGGTCCTCCATAGGAAGAAATTTTACAATTTATATAAGCATTATTTAGAAATTTTATGTACTGTTTAGGATGAAGTTCAACATAACATAACAGAGTAGCAATATTTTCAGAAGGCAAATCTAATTCTTCTACTGTTGCATCTGTAGGGATTCCCACTTCATGACCTGTACAATAGTTGTGGGATGAAACTTTATCAGATTTAGCACATTCACAAGGAATAAACATTTTCGAGAGTAATTTTCTTATAGTTGGTCTATCAATAGAGTTTGCATGTATATGCTTTAAAAGTTCGTTTTTGTCACTACTACCTTTACTTAAAATTACATGGCAGTATGCAAGTTTGCCATCTCTGCCAGCTCTTCCAACTTCTTGCACATAAGATTCAAAACTGCTAGGCATGTTAAAATGTATAATACATCTAATATCTGATTTGTTTATGCCCATGCCAAAAGCAACTGTTGCAACTATTATTCTAAGTGTGCCATCCATGAAATGTTTTTGTATTTTTTTTCTCTGGGCAGCAGACATGCCAGCATGATAAGCTTCTGCAATATAAGACATTCTTTTTCTTTTGTTTTTCTTACTCTCCATATTGACTTTACCAGTTTCTTGTAGACAAGATCTTAATACAGCCGCAACTCTTTCACACTCATCTCTTCTTATGCAATATACTATTATAGCATTGAATTGTATTATTTGTTCTGACAACAAGTATGACACCAGAGCTTTATCTTTATCTTTTTCAATAGAAACTGACAGACAAAGGTTATCAGGCAGGGCTGGATTCCTAATTACTCCATTAGCCCCATCAGCAATATTAAGATGACTGATTATGCTTTTTATTGTTGTCTGACTTGCAGTTGCAGTTAATCCAAGAATACAATTCACATTTAATTTTTCTCTTAGTACTCTGCAAATCATGAGGTAACTAGGCCTAAAATTGTGACTCCATTGTGATACACAATGTGCCTCGTCTATACAGGCAAAAGCAATTGGAGGAAGTGATTTAAACAGACCTGATATTCCATTTGATGAATCGCCTGCTATTAAGGCTTCAGGAGATATGAGAAGAATATTTAACAAACCATCCTTCAAACACTGCAATATTTTACTTCTCTGTGTTTGAGATTGATTTGTATGGTAACAACCTGCCTTTATGAATTCTGGTACATTCAACACTTGATCCTCCATTAGAGAAACTAATGGAGAAATAACTAATGTTATACATTTATAATGTTGACTGTAGAGATAAGCAGGAAGTTGATAACAAAGTGATTTTCCACCACCTGTAGACAAAATTAGTAGAGTAGACTTTCCACATAAAATTCGCTTTATGGCATTTTCTTGTCCAGGGCGAAATGATTGATGGCCAAATTTAGCAAGTGCTTGCTGTAAATCAACTGAAATATTTTCTTCATTAGTATTGTAAAATGGTTTGATGCCACTCCCATTGTCGTCTGAAGATTCTGCTAACATTTTCATAAAAGAGTCTGGTATTTGACTAGGTTCAAAAGTTGATGCTAATATAGATTCATGTAGTTGATCAGTTATTGATTGACTACTACTAGAAGGTTCAGATGCATACTTTTGCATATCTTCCAAAGTAGGAATATCATTTTCATTGTAACTATCTAATGGTAAAAGTGTTTCTCCTTTATGTGATCTACAGTACCTTGCCATGTGCCCTGTTTCACCACATTTAAAACATGCTATTTTACCAGACTCAGGAAATTCCATGCCACCATGAAGACTCTTCTTACTTTTCCATAACTGTTTTTTGTACTTGCTATAGTTCATACTTTTCTTTCCTCGTACAAACACTTTTTTCTCAATATTAATTTTAACAAAGTTCTCATTTAATGTCCCAGACTTTATTTTACCTTCCAAACTACTACTTTCTTTGGAGTCCTCATGTTTATCACTCTTTTCAAAAGAGTTAACTGTCTTAAGTACATTGGATATTTGCAAATGACGGGGTTGAATATCTTTTTCTAAACCATACGGAATATATTCTTGAATATCCAGAGGTTGATTTTCTAAACTGCTGGCATTATTTTTGTTATTTTTATGTCGACTTTTAGTAGTCAATTTAGTCTCAGATATTCCTGCTTTTGTTAATTTTGACTGAGTATGTTGTTCATGCAGAGTATTTTCAACAGTAACACTTTCTAGTTTCCGTTTCTTCAGAGCAGGTTTCAATTTACAACTAATATCTTCCTCTTCTGACTCACTATTTTCTACATAATCACAGGCCTTTTCTTTGATGTCCAAATGTTTTTTTTCTACATAATCACAGGGCTTTTCTTTGATGTCCAAATGTTTTATGTTTGCTAACCCAAATTTCTCAGGCTCTTTGGAATGTCCTGATCCATCTGCTACAATACCAGTTGCTCTATCAAGCCATGCATCATTTAATTGTCTTATTGGTGGTGTTCCGGTCAAGCCTGATGTTCTGGGTACATAACTCAACATTGAGATATTTTTACTGGTATCAAGACTTTCAGGATTGTTAAATGAAGTTACTAACTCAGAATCCAAATGTAATTCAGTATTATTTTGAAAAGTCTGATGTTCCTGGCTGTTATTTAATAATTGTTCATTGCTAAAGGATTTATTTTCACATGCAGGCTGAGTTCTAGGCAATGAAAGCTTTCTTGGATTTCTCAGAGAGAACTTACGATTTTGGAAAAGTTTCTTGGATAGATTTTCGGTAAATGGAGTAAAAGTATTACTATTTGGTTGGAGATTTGAAGTTGATAATAACTTCTCTAACTCTTGGCCACTTGGTAGAGCGGGAATCTCCAGCTGCGGACTTTTAGGCTCAGTAGTGGTGTGTTCCAGCTGATTTGCAGGTTCTGGCGACATAATGGGCTCATCATCAATATCACAAATTGACAAAGAGCTCTCAAGAGCGTTGCTCTTAAGTTGAAAGTATTTCTTGTAGGCATATTTAATTTTTGCTGGTGCTTCCTTGATATCGAATTTTGAAGGTGTTCGATTATACTTTAACTTGAAGTCTTTTTCCCAACTTTTAACTACAAGCTTACATTTCAAATAAGCTTTGTCTTTCTTTATTGTGTCAATAATATCCATTATCACAGTCAATTATATCACTGAATTCCCTAATTTAATAATAGAATGAGTAGTTACGTCTTTAGTAAGCTCAATATAATTGTAGTTTGAATATTAAGAATTTCAGGGATAGCTAAAGTAGATTTTTTTGGCGCCTGAATTACATTGACAATATTGACATTCTGAATTTTTGACAATTCAGTCAGTTTTTTTGGTATTTTCTTGGCCTGGAAACTTAGTTTTTTAAGCTATGTCTTCGTATCAATAGTTCATTAGTTTACCATTAGATGTAGGTGCAAGTGTGCAACACATTCGAATATTTTGGTAGAACTTCTTTGCGAGCAAATGTATCGAGCCACCTCCTCGGTAATCTTCTCTGGGGTAGCCAATACTTGAATAAAATTTTCAGCTCTATTTTACGATTATTGTGCCTGTATAAATGATTCCACATAATTTCTAGTTGCGCAGCTCGCAGACACTTGAGATTCAAAACTGCACCAATTAATATATACGCATCCTGATTAATATAGTGATAATTAAAACAGCCACTAAACTTCACTCGAACAAATTCCGCGAAAAACTCCAAGTCGGCACTGAGGTCAGTGCAAATATGAGTGCGATTCAAAAGAAAGAGACTCTATTTCTCCATAGAATTACGAAACAGAAACAAGTCAGGGTGGATTTAGTATAGGTCCCTAAGCCCGGAACGTTCTTGTCAATCTAAAGTTATTGGTCTTGTTCCAACGTCTACATGGGATGTTATTGAGGTCTGATAATATTTTTTAAATAAGTACTCAATGCCATTCTCAATTCCTTCTATTTTTAAATAATTTATTGATCAATTAATTTGGATTTTTTGAGTAACTCTTCTGTAACTTTAGTTTTAAACACTACAATCAGTCCAAATTTGGTCCAACATCTACTCAAGGTGTCATTGAGGTGTAATAGTATTTTCAAGAGGGATACTCAATTCCTTTTATTTTTGAATTATTTTTATCAATCAAATAATTAGGATTTTAATGTAACTCTTCTGTAACTTTTCTAAACACTCAAATAGGTCCGATTCGAGTGTCCAGAACTTTAGTTGAAAGTGAGGATGCGGTGGTGCGGGTGAGTACCGCACCTGCCTGGTGTAGGTTTTCTCAGACAAACGGTGTTACGCGAGGTACCAACCTGTTTTTATTTTTTATTGTACTTAGGTAAAATTATCTAATGACGAATCCTGCCCTTGGGCGGAGCGATAAAGTATCAGACTCTTACTGACAATACAACCTACCCCATTTATACGTTGCCAGGGCCGGCTTTCCTTTCAGACTCGAACCCACGATCTCAGTCGTTTCGACCTTTCTGCAGGGTCCCTACGGTTTGCTGATAATACCTTGAGGCGCGCGGGAACAGAGCGCTCCATCGACAACTGGGCTTGGTCCGGGCGGTTACCAGACAATCGGCAACGGACTACCCATTGCTCGCCATCCACAGGCCCGCGCCTATGGTGGCCGGAAATCGGAATCGAAATCCCGGCGGCGACTAGAGCGTGAGCGCCGTTGCCTTATGCGGTCGGCCTCCTCTTCTTTGCTAGTATTACTGCTTTGCAAAAGGAGGCCACCGCCTGCCACCTGACGTCTTTCCAGCCACGCCTCAAAGTGAAGACTTACCGCCATGATTATGGCGTGCCCAGCACTGGGTTGCGATAGTCGCTGACGCCATTTTACCATCACGAGATCTCGCTGGAACTCTGTCCACCATGCCGCGAATTTTGCCCTAGCATAGCACTTCTATGCGCAAATCGTGCAGGCTTGCAAGGACTGTTGCCTCCAGATCCCCTGCTGGCAGGCCAGCAAGGAAGGTTCCTACCTGTTTCGAGTTCAGAGGGCAGAAACGTTAGCGGAGAACCAGCCTACTAATAAAATGAGAACCCGTCCGCTCTTCTCCCCTCAGTGGGAAGCCCTGGAGGCCAAGACTCAGGCTCTCCCAGGTAAATCGTTGAGTGCTGGCCCGTATTTTTAGCGTTCAGTCTTTGTAACGCTACTTTTAGTTCTGTTTCGATCATCACCGAATCAATAGCGATCTTATTAGCGAGATTACTTTCATGAGGAAACAAAAATTGTCCTATATAGGCACTTTTGTACTTTTAAAACATTGTCAGAATTTTTACAGGCAAATTTTCTCATGTTTAAGTTTCCGTACATCAAAAGGAAAAACGGAACCCTTATAGGATTACTTCGTATACGTCTGTCTGTCAAGACTTTTTATCTCGAGAACGCGTGGAGATATCGAGTTGCAACCATGTTTTCGGATCTGCGGTCCCTTGAAGCTGTAAAAAAATCAACTTCTATGTTGCAAAAAAATACGTTTTTGATACTCTCAAGTACTTAATCAAAATTAGGGTACTTCCCGTTGACCCACAATACTGAAATTTGCCACAAAACAAGGTCGTATAGCATAGCCTAGATGTAGAAATAAAAGTAAAAACAGTAAATTCGTTATTACGTCTCAAAAAAAAAATTAGGAGGTAAGTTGTCTGTCTAACAAGACTCATCTCGGGAACGCATGGAGGTATCGAGTTGAAATTTAAACCATACCCTCACGTCTACGGTTCCTTGACGTTGAGTAAAAATCTTATTCTAATGAACAGTCAGAATTTGGTGTATTTATAATTAGACTAATTTCACGAAAGCGGAATGTCGGATTTTAGCAAATACTATTTCCTTGGCTTAGCGGTTAATTTGATAAAAACACTATTTCAACATTCCCATTGGCAAGTAGGTATATATTATTATAAAATTAATAGAATTTACAAAGGTGGTAACCAAGTTTTTGTTCTTGAATATATTAAAAAGTACTTAAGTACTGACATAATCACTTCTTGCGTTACTAATAACTATTCTGCTTCTTATTCTAATATCTTCATACAGACAGCGACACGAAACTGTTGTACTGAGCAATATTTCTCTTCAAGATGTCGGCGCACAAGCCCAGCACTCTTTCAAACCTGAAATCAAAACATAACAATCAGATTGTAGGTACAATACGAGGTAATATAAATCCATCACCATTATTTTCAGTATATTTCGACTTAAATTATTTTTAGTAGATTTTTAAGTTATAAGACTTATCAATAATGATATTAAAATTTATTTTCTAAAGAATAAATTATAATGAAGTTTTAATATTATTTCAAATTCAGAAATCAAATTGTGTGGAACGCATATATGAAAGTTTTCATTTAAGCCGGAATTTCACAACCAGATTGCCCGCGGGCCGCCGGGCCCGGCCCAAGTCTGTCGCTTGCCCATATAAAGCATAGGCTGTCGAATTACCTCGCATATAAGAACTATGCCGAGCCAAATGTTGCAGCGATGGCAATCTTTTATTTCCGTTTATTAATCGCATCCTTGTTAGTGGAAAATTAAAAGCAAGTAATAGGTATATGATTAGCGACTCATACTCTAGTCTTTATCTTCTTCCTGCCATGTTATACAGTGGACCGACTTGCAGCTCTCCGAAAGACTAAATAATGGCCCGTTATGTGTTCTCAATACGGGCAAGTGACAGAGAGGGCGGCCCGCGGGCAATCTTGTAGTGAATACCCCACTTTATCATTATGAAACTTAAATGAACGACGAAAAGAATATATATACTAATAATAATAATATAATAGGTACAAAAAAGTGATTATGCGGGAATCTTGCATGTACAAAAAACTTGCGCAAAAGATAGTTAATATAGAATATTTTCTGTTCCATATTCACCTGGCACGATCAAGCTTGACACATTTAAGAGCCCCATCAGCGCGAACGGTTGCTGCCCGTGGTCTATCTAGCAACAATGCGATCTCTCCGAAGTAGTCCGATGGCCCCAATCGTCCCACTTCTACCGCAGAACCTTCCCCCTGGCCACTTCTCTGTTGGAGCACGACTGCTGTTCCTACAAAAATATGATATACATATATTCTTTAATAAAATATAATGTAGCTTTGTGTCATGGGCGTAGCTCTTACGGTATCGGCCGCATCGGTGGTACAGGGCCCTCGGTCTACAAGGAGCCGCGACATGTGCAACAATTCGTAACATGATAACCACTGATCCTCTTTGACATGCCTAACGAGACCTCCGCACCGTATTTGAATAAATTTAAGTAGTCATGTGGTAACTCAATATTGCACCTATCACTATTTGCGTCAGCATCACTGAAAGGTTGTAAAAAATGCCTAAGACAAGTAAAAAATGCCTAAGACAATTTATGTCGCAACACGTTTGTGCGCATCAAATGTGGTATTTCTTTTAGTAACGTTGTCCCACACTAGGAATTACTCCTGTCGCAGGTGCGTTCACAAACTTGTAAGACACTCAGACCCAGTACCTATATTCTGTAGGACATACAAATAATTGTCTTGTGCGGGAATCGAACCTGCAACACGCACCGCAGTAGACAATAGCTCAACCTCTACGAAAAGCACTATCGTATAACCGAGAGCATTATTATTACTACAATTACCTTCCACTATTATGTAAAAGTCGTTGCCAGGTTCACCTTGTCTGACAATGATCTCGCCGTCAGTGAAAGATACAGGTTCTAAGGCGTCTGCAACTGTCAGCCGTTCCCATTTCTCTAAACTTTCTGAAAAAAAAAAACAAAGAATATTCACGTCTGTTTCGGTTAAGTTTAATTATTTTGCTGAGCCATGTCCTGTTATGTAGCCTACTGATGGGAAAGTGGTCGCACAAGGTTTCATCTATACGGTAAAAGAATCAAGGGGCAACCACAACAAAAATGACTGGCAGTTGCAACGAGTGGATCCCTGGGTGGTTTAAAAATCGAATTCAATCCGGTAGGTGGCTCTGCAATCGCGATTTTTTGGGTATCGAAAGATAGTCAGCTTTCGGACAGGACAACGTCAGGACCGATAGTTTATTAACGATTTATTAAATCTCTTTGCCAGTACTCAAGTACGGGGAAAAAAAAATTATACAGCTTACCTAATATGGAAACGCGCGACAAGAACTCATCATACATGCGTCTCTTCCTAATTGTGGAACCCATTAATATACGACGGTAAGAGTCACGATCCAAGCCCCACAGCTTTAGGGAGGTGCGTGCGCGCACAGTTGCTGCTCTCGGTGTGCCGTATATCAGAGCCAGTTCACCAAAACTACCTCCTTCCCCAATGGTTGTAACAGGTTCCCCGTTCACTAGGACCTAAACAACCATACATACATTATCGTAGGTGATAATTTTAAATTATTTTCTTATGTAATTGTTTTTTTTTTACAAAACTAAAAAGCTTACTCACTTCGACTTCTCCAGAATCAATTATGTAAAAGTTATCTCCTTCGTCTCCCTGTCTGATGACCGTCTCGCCAGGCAGGCACTGCACTGGGAACATAGCGTCGAACATATCCGCTCGTTCAGATTCATCCAAATGGGTAAAAAGGACGTTAGAAGCTATAGCACGCGACAGAGCACCCATAGTCTTGTAATCTTTTGGCACCACCTAAAAATATAAGATCAACTTAATTCAGCGATTTTTATTTTGTTTTTATTTTCTACTCGACCTGCCCAACCTGAGTAATGCAGAAAGTTATGTACTAATAACTTAAGTGCGGGGAGACCCAGACCATATCTTCATAGCCATGTAATACATTTTGTAATAAAGATGGAACTTGCCTTCTTGACGTAGCTGGTAGCATCTTCTTCTGTAACTGGTTCAGCACTGATGCCGCCACGTCTGCGCGGAGGCTGTCCGCCTGGCACAGGCAGTGGAGAAAGTTCCCCATCAGCCTCACCTTCAGATGCAGCAGCTGCAGCTTGAGCTGCCTTCACCTCATCCTATAACAAAATTGGAACCTATAGAACAACACATACAAGTCTGAGCAACATGTCTAAATTTCATAAACGACTTGTAGAGATGAGTTTTAGTTCACACTTAAATATCTGAGGGGCATTTTTTGTCTATAATTACCTACAATATACCTTGGATTTGAATTATTTCGAAATCTACGGTCAATTTCAGCATTGTCATTTACAATTAAAATTGTTGTATTTGGTTAATGTATATTCACTAATCGAGTTTACATTGTTTTAGTATGTTTTAGAAGTTGGTTAATTTTTCTGTGAAAAAAAAATACACGGGCTTTTAAAGTAACTTAATATAAACATAAAGTATAAAAGCATACATCACAGGCACATTTAGTTGTAATATGTTTACTTGCCTCCACAAACATGTCCGGATTTGCCATATCTACCTTAATAATAGCTAACTGTGTATAGTTAAATCTTTATATTCAATTTTATAACTTATTAACAATAATGGCACTCCGCATAAGTAATGTTAGCAACTGCTATACGCTTTACACTTTTTCACAAACAAATGAGTAATGAGGAAAATACATATTATTGAAAGAGGTAGATTTATCCTTAACATTTTATTAGATACTAGCTTTTGCCAGCGGCTTCGCCCGCGTACATAAAATATAGCCTATGTCACTCAGGAGTAAAGCAGCTTTCTATTGTTGCTTAAATTTTTCAAATCGGACCAGTAGTTCCAGAGATTACCCCCTACAAACAAAAAAACAAAAAAACAAAAAAACAAACTTTACCTCTTTATTATATTAGTGTAGATTGTATGTCATTTGTTATGGTTACAAAAGATTCTTTTTAACTGGTGAATCCTTGAGTTTTGTTTTTTATATGTGCAGAATCACCATACAAATAGGACACATCGGCTATAAGGCTAAGAACTCACGAAGCGGGTTTTCACCCGCTGCCGCCGCGGTTGTGGGCTCACAGCTTCTGTAGAATGCAACTATACAATACTTTTAGTATATGCGGAACTTACATAACTGTGTCATGTAAAATCACAAAGTTATAAGCCCGTTATATTACCTGTCCGCGCAAATATATGACCACCCAGACGACTGGGAGGTCGTTTTGCTTCCGCACCCACCTGTGCGCAACGTTGCGTTGTTGCGCACAGTTGGTTTGTTGTGACTTGCGTCGGTGGTGTCAAACTTGTGAGCTTATTGAAATATTTTTTTAAAAATATAACATGGTTTCAAAAATATTGGAATCTATTCAGTTACTGATTCAGAGCGAAAATCGCTACGGCTGCGTAACCGTACAAAACTGTGGTCTAGTGAGTTTTGAAATAAAGCAGCGGATTCCTCTACCGCGGCGGGAGCGGACATGGCCAGTTCGGGAGGTTCTTATTTCGGATTCAGACGGTAGAAACTTTAAGGTATTAAACCACCATTGTGCGGATCGCCTGGAGTATAAGGTGAAGCATATAGCGAAAGTCAGCCCCGTTTGGGTGGAGGACGGCCTTGATTCAGGCTATGATCCGGAGCAAGAGGGAATGGAAGAGACGTCGACTCCAGTGACTAGCGGCCTATTGCTCGTAAGTGAGGACCAAGCATAAGTCAACTGCGAACAGTTTCACGGGCGCCTCAAAGAGACGCAAGTTGAACTGAAGGAGCCCAATAGGGCCGGTTAGTAGACCCGGCGGATACTCAATGTGAGTGCGGTGCTGTTCGAGACATGAGCCACACGTTGCAGTGTCAATTTAACGAGTTTACCATCGATTCGAAAAGAAGAAGACGATAGTTTTGCGGATTTATAACAGGGTTTCATTACGTACGTCATGATCATACAACAATAATGCACTAGCAGCGACGCGGCGACGCTCGTCGACGACTCAGCCGTTCGGCCGCGGCCGCGCGTTGCTTGTAAGGGCCAACGCTACGTAAAGCGGGGACCCGCGCAGTTTCATACAAAATTGCTCCGTTCGCGCTCGCTGCGCAGGAACACATCCACGCTCGCGCTCCGGGGCCCGGCTCCGTGTGACGGACGCCCGCGCGGACTATACTCGCCTCAGTAAACGGGCTTACTGGTTGTGTTTTTTTTTGCTAGTCGTCGACGTTTTGCTACATAGTCATATATTAAGTTTGGCATAGACAGAACTTTACATGCACACAGTTAAAGTAAACAGCCGAAACCAGAATCAGCGCTTGCGCGGGAGGAGCGCAGTTGGGTTTAAAGATTCTTTATTTATTCTAAAAGAACATACATTGTTCACTTAATGAACAAATATATAACTAAGGTAAGTACAATCCAGTAGCTAGAAACATTTTGCGTTAATGTAGGTAGTAGGTGCGATGACTCATTTTATTTTTGTTTGTGATACTAGTTCATGATTTTAACTTAATAGTGATATGTTGTGAGTGAGTACATACTGCTTAAGTTTTGTTTTGAATATGTTGAAAGAAGATGTGTTCCTGATATCTGCCGGTAGATTATTATAAACAGCAGTTGGGGTTGAGGCAGGCATTTTTTACGTGACATTACAGAACCTGAAGAATTCCTTTGATTCATATTTAACCTTTTAAATACCGTTATTACAGACACAATTAAAAGTGGTGTCTTAATGAACCAAAGAGGAATTTGATGTTAATAGACTCGGTTTTATTGTTGGAGGTGGGAAATTATCCAATATCTTCTCTCGGTCTGTATGGACCGGGAGGGTGTGCCAAACTTTTATTGACTAAAACCACACCTGTGCACTAAATCTCAGAGAAACTCGTCACCCTCACATCCACTTCCATTTCCACTTATATGGCCTCTGTATCAACCCAATTTTTAAACATAAATATTATTTGTAAAATCAAACTGCATAAAATATATTCAAAATAATTGTATACACACATTCTTGCATAGAAATGATTAAACTCTCAAGCCCCAAGCGAATTGTATTTCTATTATGAACCCACTTTATAATGATAGTATACAACAAGCTAAATTGATACAACAGCAAATAACAATACATATATGAATTGATAGCCGTACAGACAAGAATTTTGCATAATCTTTAACTGTTATTAAGCTAGAGCTATTAATTCATTGCTTTAAAAAATTATCAATCAATGAAGTCTATTTGAATATGTTATCACTTATTGACCATAATTAAGATCACTCAGAAATGCATTACTCTGGGCCCAGCAAGAGCCCAAAAAAAGTGCCTGTGAAGCTTTTTGCTTCGTTGAAAACCTTCTTTTAGATATTGGTAGTAAGAACTTCGGGCATGCACCATAACATTGTTTGATAACTTATGTCTTACAGAAATTTACTTACCCTTTCTAATTTTTGAAAATACTGTCTCAAAAACGCCACAGGGTTTTCAGGTTTGTTCACACATAACTGCACAATACAATCTTTTAATAATAACGAAATATTATGACTCTGAATATAGTTTTCACAGTCATGTAAACATTGTTCCTCTTCCATTTTTTTACCACTATCTGAAATTATGACCAAGTATCCTGTCATAGACTCATATAAGATTAGAACTTCTGCCGTTATTCACGGTCGGAAAACAGCTCAATCCATGAAAGGCGATTGAGAAAACAGCAGATATCAAAAATCTCGCTATTAGCTTTTAAATTTCTCAAGCTATTTTTTTTATCTACCTAATAAATAGATAAAGTAAATAGATTTTTTTTTTTTTTTTTTTTTGGTTCAATGGCAACTGAGCCGGTGTCGACTATTCTGCCAGAGTCAAGTGATGACGGTCGCGCCGTAAGGTAGACCGTCGACTTAGCACTTTGTGGTAAATCTGACGAGTTTGTAGTAAACTACATTTTAATATTATTAACATTTAAGAATTTTGATAGGATTTGGATAACTTTAGGGGAGAAGAAAGTTAGAAGGGAATGGAAGTTAATAGGGAGGGGAATTTTGATTTTGGGAAGCATTTGGTACAAATCGAAGGAGGGGGAGTTCAAGGAGCATGAAAAAAAGATGTGATCTAGTGTACCATCATCAAGACCACACTCGCACAAAGCACTGTCACGGACATGAATTTTATTGAGGAATACTGGGCTGCAGCAGTGGCCGAGTCTCAGTCTGCACAAGGACGAAACAGTTTTTTTTGAAAGTTTGAGGCATTTAAAAAACCAGGGTTTCCGCTGGATGTCCGGCTGGATGCTGGCGTAGTATGCTCCCTTGAGCTTTGAAGTTGACTGCCACGCTATTGACCACGAGTTCTGCAACTTCAATTTTGCGTCCGAGCGTAAATCATAGCTGTGAATCATGAAATGACTTCGATCCACCAGATTAGATGTGGCATATTTTGCCAGTGAGTCGGCGCATTCGTTGCCACATATGCCCGAATGGCTGGGCACCCAAACAATCTCAACGTTTATCCCTTTGTTATGACAGGTGCATAGTAAGGTACGAATGTCCATAATAATTTTGCTGTGGAGTTTACTTTTTAACTGATTTTGTTCTAAGGCTTGTATACTACTGCGAGAGTCTGAAAATATGACTGATTTTTCGATATTGTGAGCTAATATGAAATTGATGGCTTCTAGTATGCCAGTGCATTCCCCCGTAAATACTGAGGCCTCCGGAGGGCATTGGAATAAAAGAGCTATCCTGGAGTTCTGAAAATATACTGATACACCTGTACAACCAGTTGGCGATAATTTGGATGCATCCGTATAGAACAGGTTCCAACCCTGCCAGTATCTTTTGATGGCCCGATCGAAGTCGCCTTTTACGTCTTGCGAGTTTTTGGAAATGCCTAGACCCAAAACGATGTTAGGCTTAAAGTGAATCGCCTCATAGGCAGAGGCAAAGATAGGAAGAGAAGGGTATTGACACACCGGTGCAGAGAGGTGTTTAAGCTCTCTGTACCTGTTCAACAATGGAATATTTTTATTATTCCAATAGGAAGAGTCATTAAGAGAGAGGAAGATTTGCTCCAAAATAGGAATTAAAGGGTGGGATGACAGGGAGAAAACTTTTGACAAAAAGCGATCTGCCAAGTATTGTCTACGAAGGGCAAGAGGAGGATCCGCACTTTCAACCTGAAGAGCATTTATGGGGGAGGATTTCATGGCACCGATTACGATTCTTAGGCATTTGGACTGAACAGAGTCCAGACTACGTAATGCTTCTTTATTACACGGTTCAATTAGATAACTGCAATAATCTATGACGCTTCTGACTATCGCATTGTAGACCAGTTTCAGGGTATACGGATGAGCACCCCACCAGACGCCAGCCAATGCTCTAAGAACCGAGATCGAGCGTTCGCATTTTTTCACAGTGATGTTGATGTGGTCCACCCCCGACAGTTTGGGATCAAGGGTGACCCCCAGGAATCTGGTACTCTCCTTAATAGGGATAGCTTGACCGTCAATGTTAATATCTACCTGAGGGACAAGACGTTTGCGAGTGAAGATAATAGCTGAACTCTTTGGAGCGCTTAGAGATAACCCATGATCTAGTAGCCAAAGGTTTAATGAGGACAAGGAAACATTTATAGATTGAGCTGCATCCTCAATGGATTTGTTACAGACCAGTAAAGCAATATCATCGGCATACTGAAGGATTTTACAATTGATATTTAGGCAAGAGGGAAGATCCGAAGTATAGATATTATATAGAGGGGGACTAAGGACAGAACCCTGAGGTAGACCTCTCCAAGCTAACCTTGGTTCAGGGTCCTCCCCAGGTATTCTTAGTTTAAGGGAACGATCTGAGAAGATGCTGGAAATGATCTGACATATCCTAGCCGGGATTCTCAGCTGTTGCATTTTCTGCCTGAGAACTGAGAGGAGGACAGAGTCATAGGCAGCAGAAATATCCAAGAAAACAGCCACCACAGACTCATTTCTGCTAAGGGCCAGTCGGATCTCCGACGTGAGGATTCCCACACTATCAGATGTACCCAAACCTTTCCTAAAGCCGAACTGAGTCGTTGGTAGTATTCTCTTGTTCTCCACAAACCATTCCAGACGGTTTTTAATCAGGTTTTCCAAAAGCTTCATCAGTATGGACGATAGAGCAATCGGTCTGTAGGAAGAGTGAACGCTAGGATCTTTCCCAGGTTTTAATATAGGGATGATAACTTGAACCTTCCAATCGGGGGGAATATATCCGGAGGAGAAACAATAATTGGCCAAATCCAGGTAATACCGGTGGGTTTTGTCCCCAGCTTTAGATATGAAGGAGTATGGGAATCCATCCACTCCAGGAGCGGAGTCTCTAACGTGGGAGAGTACCGAGTTCAGCTCCTCCGAGGTGAACGGCTCATCCAGAGGTTCGTCTGAAGTCAACTGGAATTCTGGATAAGCACATTCATCTTTGTTTGGGGCATAAGCTGGAGCTAGTTTAGAGAAGAACTGGTGGCCCAGTTCTTTAGATGTCATGCTCCTAGAGGGCGAGCGCATGCTGTTCCTAAAGGATTTCAGTTTACGCCACACAACTGAAGCTGGAGTGGATGGACTTAGCGAGTCGCAATACCTCCGCCAACCTTCTCTTTTTTTCCTCTTAAGTAATTTCCTGGATTTAGCCAACACATGCTTGAAATTAATGAGGTTTTCCAGGTTCATGTCTGCGTTAAGCTGTTTTTCGGCCTCATTCCTGGCTCTGATCGCCGCAGAGCATTCTCTATCCCACCATGGCGGAGATGGGATTTTGCCAGTAGACGGTTTTTTAGAAGGGAAACAGTCATCCGCTGTAGCGGATATCGCATTCGAAAATGCCGTAAAGCATTCTTGCGCATTTGCGCCATTAATGGGGGGAAGAGAGGAAACCCGTAGGTCTAAGATTTTTGCATACAGGTCCCAATCAACTAAATTTAGTTGATATTTTAGAAGTGGAGGGGATGTGGCGTTGGGGCTGGATTTGGATGGGATTTCAACCATGATGGGATAGTGATCACTCCCATAGGTCATATCCAAGCGGTTCCAATTAAAGATGCTGGCTATATTAGACGAACAGAAAGTTAGATCAACACAACTGCTGTTCTGTCCTGTCGACCCCCGACGAGTGGCACAGCCATTGTTGATTACACATAAATCCAGTTCATCCATCAAATCTGCTAGACCTGAACCAAAGTTGTCGCACGTATCCGATCCCCACCTATAGTGATGGCCGTTAAAATCTCCCATAACAAGTAATGGTCCTTGTACATTACTCAGCAAGTTTTTTATGAAATCGAGATCAATTCTCTGTGGGTGAGCAATATAAAAACTAAAAATATTTATATCCTCAGCCTTAACAGCGACAACATTGATGTTATCACCTACAAAGGGTAGAGGAATTGGGGAGAATGTAACTTTGTTATTGATGAACAAAGCACATCCCCCATATCCATCTAATCTGTCATGACGGACACTGCTGAAACATGGGATCCTAAAATTGCTCTCAGGACGAAGCCATGTCTCAGCGATGCTGCAGATCGATGGTTTATACTTATTAATTAGATAAAGGAGGTCAGTCTTCCGAGGAGAAATACTCCTGACGTTCCATTGAAGAAATGTCTGGGGATGGAACGTTATTTATGTAACGCACAATTGAGGACAATTTGGTGGCAACGTGGTCGGGTAGAGATTGTGATGGGTTGGACAATACTGTCATTAACATACTTGAGATGATACTCAAGATGTTTTCTGAACTCATGGGACTGCTTGCACCCTCCCTAGGGATGGCACAACCATTTTGTGAAGGAGAGAAGGAGTAATCTTGAATAAGGGCTTGATGAGCCTGCTTATCATAACTGGGGGAAAGGGGGGCATGTGTTTTGGGTTTCAGAAAGACAGTTTTTTGGTGGGATTTAGGTGGTTGGGGAGTTTGGCTTGGGAGTTGACGAGGGATAGGCGGATTGGTTTTAAGCGGAGCTCTAGACACTTCGGCATATGATTTTGAAGCACGGGGTAGGACCTGACTTGCCTCTGCATAGGAGATCGATTTCTCCGCCATTAGGGCTTTTATGCATTTCTGACGGCCTAGTTCAGGGCAAGCTTTGTCGTTTGCATAATGATTGCCAGAACAATTTATGCAAGCGGCATACTCATGTGGGACCTGGCACCCATCGCCAGGGTGGTCTTCACCACACTTGAAACAGCGTGGTTTAGAGCGACATACTGTGCGGGTATGTCCAAAGCGGCAGCAGTGGAAACATTGGATGGTAGGGTAAGTGTATTTTTCCACTGGGAGTGCTGAATAAAAGCAATAGACACGCCTGGGTAGAATCTGACCATCAAAAGTGAGGATGACTGTTTGAGTAGGTTTCCATTCAGTATTACCTAGATTGATCACCTTCCTATTCAATCTCCTTGCCTTTATGACAGAGCCACATGCAGCAGGAATCTTGATGTTCTCAATAATTTCCTCTTCTGACCATTCAGTTGGAACATCCCTAACAAGACCCATACGAGTTATGTTATATTGGGGTATAGAGGCGATGTAGTTATGCTGAGTCAATATTCGGCTAATTAAAAAGCTGTTTGCGTCTTGGTGAGACTGGAACTCGACCGACACGCGGTTCCTTCCTAATTGTTTGACACTGCCAAGAACAACATTGCTGAAATTTTTTTGATGTAGAAACATTCCAAATTTTACTTTGTGGAGCGTGGTATTCGATGTCTGGCCATCCTTTAAGGAAACATGCACCACATACGGAGCCCTATCTCTAGCCGTATAAATTTGTCTGCCGGTTTCTTTTCTTAGGTGCTTGGGAGGGTTGGTAACAGTAGAAGGGGGAGAGGTCGCTACTCTTTTCCGGTTTGTAGATTCAGAGTCCATTTTATCTTTATCATTGTCGTCGGGGACCGTTAAAATCGGAGAGAGGTCAAAAAGGTCAGGAGGATCGGGGGGCTTTTTATTATCCATATTGGACAATAAAGATTATTGAAATACAATAAAACTTGTGGTTTAAAAACCTTGGGATAGTATTAGTTGTTTTTCAGTTATTTTGTAATAGAAAAATCGAGTGCAATTTTAATCAACGATTTTGTATTTTTTTGACACCACAAAACCGTCTGTGGTTAGTTTGCTTGCGAGAGTTCAATCTTCATGAGAATCTTGAAAATTCAGAAAATCGAAATAAGTAGGTTATTTTTCCAGATTCTTCAAAAATTGCGAGATTTCAGTCGACGATCGCCGTTTCGTATTGGAATTTTTCTTTAAAATCTTTAAAACACAACACCACTTCTCAAAATCTACCCAATTTTTAAAAAGCAGTATTCGTATCAAGTAAATAGATAAAGGTCCATGGATTTTTTACTGACACTTGACAGATAAATAGCTTGACAGTTCATAATTTTTTTTCTTTGCCCGATTTGGGCAGTCTTAGGTATTAAGTGTATAGTCTATGAGTCTTAGACTGTACAATCTCATCATCTTCACATAACACGAAAACGGTTGAACTATTTTGCTAATTTTGGTCTTGAAATATTCGTAATAGTTCAAGAAACGTTTAGACTGTAAGTACTATACGCTTAAACTCGAGAACAGCTGGACCAATTTGGTTCATTGGTTGTGTAGTCCCAACTCAGAGAAGGTTAAAAGTGAATATTAGGCAGTACAAAGGTTGCCTAGTCAGCTAGACCAATTGTCGACTTGAGTCAAAAGCCTATTCACGGGACTTTTACATCGTACACCGAGCATGGCTTTGGCGGGACTTAAAGCAAGATGGATGAAGCGTAAGGCGCTTGTCGGCCCGTACCTTATTATTTTTTCCTAAGCGGCAACACTTCCGTGCTTACGCGAGGTCTCCTAAGAGCATAAATGCTCTAAGCCCTAAAGACGACCCCAGACCCACTGAACCATCGTAGTCTAGTGTCACTGTGCATAAAAGCCTTCGCAAAACAACTTTTGATGTTTGTAAAATCAAGATACACCTCACAAAATGCTGCGGGATTATTAAAAATTATTTAGCACCACATTTTAGAATACCGCCCACATGTGGTATAGTGTTGGCAACACTGCTCGCGGCGGACACTTTGTGCCGTCTGTGGTAAATGAATTCGTGTGATTATTCGTGCATATTTCTGCGTGTGTGAATATCGGTGAATATCGGTCGAAGATGGAGGCCGCTGAATCTGAAGCCGGTGTTAAAACTCATTTGAATAATGTTTTATCAGAAGAGGAAATCGCTAATTTGCCTTCTCTCATTGCGGGGAAGATCAACGCGTATATCGATTCAACATTTGAAGAATATCTAACATCTAAAGCGCTACATGAAACTAACAAGTCACAGATTGGTAAGTAAACCGGTGTTTCCCGACGCTTGCATTGAATGCTTCATTTTCTGTAACGAAATAGCTACTTGAAATTGAATTCATGTAATATTCTAATTCAGGTGGTTCTTAGTTTCGTTATTTAATCTTATTTAAACTAGGTTTACTTTGTGTGATATCTTATTAAATGTTTTTTCATTGTTTATTAACCTTATTTTTCTGTCATAGTTATATCTTTTTGTTATAAATATGTAGTGGTTTGTACCTACTATTACTGTTACCGATACTATTGTTCAATATTTACACAAGTATCACATTGTTCAAGAAATAGGTAACTGTTAAATCTTGGAATGTAGGATCACCTACACTATTAAAAATCATACAAGCATTGTACATATCTACCTACATCCTTTATCTTCACCATATATCCAGTAGCCAGTTGTAGTCTACAGTAGTAGACATAGACAGGCATGTGGTTCTTTTGCTGGTCTTCGATTATTGATTGTTACATGATGTCCCTAGCATAAACAAAAATTCATAGATGACACATGCCAGTATTTAATTAATCTACTTTAAAAACTAAGTAACCTAGTTGTAAACAACTATTAATTTATTTAGAATTACTTCTCAATACCCATATTCATTTCTCTCTCCTCTAATTAGCGGATGGTTTGTCTTGTTAGTTTCATGTTCTGTCTTATCTATACACATGCGAGAAATATACAAAATTAGTATTACTAACAACTCACTCCTACTTTGCATGTGTGTATTGTGGACATGCCAAATCTCAAGATTTTTGTGCAGTTTTGAAAGTGCATGCCATACATACCTTTATATTCACAATTGGTGGCAATTTATGTTCACAAATGTTATTCTTCAAATGCATCCTGCATTTATTGAATTTTTACAAAAAAGTAGCAAATTTTATTGTACAACCAATAAAATTTGCTACTTTTTTGTAAAAAAAAAAAGTAATAGAAAGAACAATGAGTAGAGAGAGTTCTCTATAATATGCAGTACATTATGATTGTTAAACTCTTGAGCCTCAAATGAATTATTGTGCATTAGTGCATTCGCAAACTTATTGTCTTTCTATTATGTCTCTAATTATGGTACTCGAAAAGTTATCTAATTATAAGTAAGAAGCTGAAAAACCCTTTCTTAGTGTTCACCTATGTCGTAAAAGGAAGATTTGTGCAAAAATTCATGCTCCTAGTCCCAGTAGTTTTAGTAGGCTGTGCATTGATATGTCAGTGAGTCAGTTTCTCTTTTTATATATATAGATAGGGCTACATGGGGGGCAAATGCAGGGGTCCAAAAAGGTCTATTAGGACAGAATTCACTATAAATCAAGAACATAGCTTCATCAGACTTCTCTCTAAATAGAATCAATATTTGCTTGGAGTCTACAATAATAGAACAAAATTTGTAATGGTAATCTCAAGGAAAAGACTGCTTAACTCTAGTAGACAGAATCATTAGTCTTGCATTCCCTTTTCAACAAGATTAGCTAAAGCATAATCAGCTTTTTAAAATTCACACTGCAGGCCTCCTCTCTAACAGGATTATTATCCTAAGCATTCATGTATGCCAAAATTTTTAAACTAGAATTATTGACTCAATCTCTTTTTTCCAATTGAATCCATTTCTTGTGATACACTCAATAGAAGGACAAAAAAAATATCCAAGGAGGCCAAAAAATAATGATGTCAGGGTTTTTATGAAATCTGAGCCCACATTCTAATAGCTGAGTTATTATATTGTTGGATAAATAACTTTGTGCTGAACAGAAGTTACTATTACACCAAGTTACAATTTTTAGTTGTTTAAAGTAATTCTTTATTTCACACGTCAGTTTTGCCAAAAACATCAATTCTTCTCCTTAGTTGTTCACTCTTGACAGAGTGGTATGGTTGATCATGTTGTATTTTCGTTGGCTAGTGAAGCATTGCAGGCTCCTGCAATGCTTCTCAATTTGATACGGTTTATGGCTTTTCGGGTTCTCTGGAGTTTTGTGTTGCAGCTCTAATGAGGTCTGTCCAAAGCGTAGGTGAGCGCCCACGAGACCGCTTCCCCTCTATTTGTCCCTGGACAACGAGTCGTTAAATGGAGTGTTCCTTGCGAACAACATGACCAACATCAATGCTATGTATCTGTAATTATACATTCTGTGTTTTGAACACATAGTGTGTAGATACTAACCTACAGAACTTGGTGCCTTAGTAACTGTTATTCAGCAACAACAAATACATATCCACCAATGTAACACACATAGCAATTGGAAGGTTTTTTATTTTTTTATAGTGAGAAAAATTTTCTATTTACGAATAGTTTATTGGGTTGCGATGGGAATAAACAGGAGGGTTAATTCAATTTACATATGGTAGGTATGTATCTTAAATTTTTACTTTGTATTAATAAATCTAAACAATCATCTAAGAAATCAACTATAACATATTTTCGCAGCAAACATTCTATAGATAGATAGATAGATTAAACTTTATTGTACACCAAAAAGTTACAGAACTTAGACAGAAACTTAAATCTATGGGTACAAAGGCGGTCTTATCGCTAACAGCGATATCTACCAGACAACCTTAGGATGGATCGTAAGAACTAAAAATGAATAAGGGGGTAGTCTGCGGTGTACTACTACTGAATTAATTAAACTATAAATACAAGTAAAAAACAAAACATAACTACATTTACACATATACTTACATACATATATATATATACATACATATTCTATCTTTCATGCTTACATTTTTTTCACATAATTCACAGTATTTTTCACATTTTACTTACTTGAAAGTAATCTACACTAATATAATAAAGAGGTAAAGTTTGTTTTTTTATTTTTTTGTTTGTAGGAGGTAATCTCTGGAACTACTGGTCTGATTGGAGAAATTTTAGCAATAATAGAAAGCTGCTTTACTCCTGAGTGACATAGGCTATATTTTATGTACGCGGGCGAAGCCGCTGACAAAAGCTAGTATTAGCATATAATACCTTCAAACTTCTGATTCTTATAATAATTATTAGAAGGTTTGTGGGTATTTTCGAGTGATCAATCGTTTTCTATCGTTGGCAATAAATTTGGGGGGTGTGCATTGGAATTGCACGATTTGATTCCACCTAGTTCCTGCCAGGACACGGTGGAGGTGTGCCCCGCTTGGGAAGAGGATCGCCTGGTTCTCGTGGGGCGATCGGCGGCGGCGACCACTCGCGCCGGGCCTTGGTTCAGGCCATGGTCCGCAGCAAAGAGGAATGGCAGGCGGTCGACTCCTTCTGCGAAGCAGTAATGCTCGTAAAGGAGGCCGACCGCATAAGGCAAAGGCAACAGCGCCTGCCGCGATCCCGCCGATAACCGGCCACCGTAGACCCTGTCTCGCGGACGGTGAGCAATGGGTAGCTCGCCGTCCGGTCGTCTGCTAACTGTCCAGACCGAGTCCAAGTCGTCACCGGTGCGCTCTGTTCCCGCGCGCCTCAAGGAGTTGTCAGCTAACTGTATACCCTACAGAGTCGAAGCCTTCTGGAGCCGAGGGTTGGTGCGAAAGTGTTACCGCGGCTCTGGGAATAAGGCAAGGAAGAAATGGGGTAGGTTTTTTAGTCAGTAAGAGTCTGACACTGTCTTCCGCTTCGCCCAAGAGCGGGTTTCGTCATTGGATGATTTTCACCTAAAAAAAAAACCTAGTCCCTGCCAGCATCGAACGACCAGACGTACGGTGTTGCGCCACCGGTACATGGTGGATCTCCCCCTCTTTGTACGTATTACAAAGCGTTTTGGGAACAGATTCATTATGCGTACAGCTAGGGAGTGGAATTCCTTACCGGGATCTGTAGGGATCTTTAATTCAAGCGGCTCCATCATCGCTTTTCATCAAGTGAGATAGTGGTCAAACGCGAGCCAATAAAAAAATAAATATTGCTTACCCCTAACATTCCACAGTATCTAATGAGGTTATGAAGGCTGGGCATCGGTGTTTCCCTCGTCTCAGTATCTTTGTTTAATCATAGCAAAAAAGGCACAAATTGTTATTATCGAAACTCGTGCTGAAATAAATAAACAAACGTGGAATACACTGAGGGAAGTAATTAAACGTGTATATCCTAATACATCGTTTAGGTCCCTCATTAGTAAATGGACTGTTATTAGGATTCTGTCACAGTATTATACAAACAGAAGCTTCAAAACAGAAACGATACTGATAAATTTTGGCTTGTTTTTTCATTTGTGACAATTAAACTAGTAGAAATAGGTAGTAAATAATTTGGCAAAATTCACGCCCATCTTCAACAATGTGTTGTCGACCGATTACGTTTATTTTAGTTAAAGAAACTACCGAACTACTTACCTAAAACAGAGACTAATAAAGTCCTAAAAATTAGATAGTTTCGTATTGAGAACTAATAAATTTAATTATTATAAAATTACTTTCCAACGCAATTTACTTTTTTCAGACCATTACCGATGGAAAACTTATAAATGCTTTAACAAAAAATCATTAATTACAGAAATTATGTTCCATTTGCGGTGCTACTCTTGGGAGTAGCAACTACCGTACCGCAAATGTTTGACGAATGATGAATCAAGGTCATTTAAAAGCAATCAACAAAACCATTTTGGCTTTGATTTGCCAACACTTCATTTACACATTGTGCTACATGAGTTATAAGCTGTAAAGTGAAAAATGGCAAGCTAGGTCTAAAGAAGTTCAATGTAAAACAGCAATCACACAACATCAAATAACAGAAATAACAGATCCATATTAGACTGGAACTTATTGTGAACAAACCAAAGCCAGTATTTGGGTTGACTAATGATGGCAACACAGTTTGTTGTTTATTTTGAAACCCAGATTTGACGCTCAGATAACACGAGATATATATGTACATAAAGGTGCTGATAAACTTGAGCTTCATTTGTAATGAGCATTCTTGCGAATGTTACATTACAGAAAAATGACAAAAGCGTTTTAGCAAGCATTCTGTCAAGCGCTTTGGCGAACATTCTCTCAAGCGTTCTTGCGAGCATTTTAACGAAGGGCAGTACCTACCTAGTGCTTCGATTTTTTTTCTTTGTAACGAGAGTGTTTAGAATGAATACTAATATTAGAACAGTAATATTAATATTAACTCTTATCTGCATAAAAATGAGAAAAATTCAGTCAATCGTAAGATTCAATTATACCAATTATGCTTTAGCTTCCACTTATAATGAAAATCATTAAATTAAGTAAAATGACAATACCTTTAATAACTTTATTTTAATAATAAATATTTCTCTTTCAGGTGATAAAGTATCGACATTGGAAGCTCAAATACTTGAAGTCACCGCAAAATATGACGATGCAGTAAAGAAGTTGTCAACTTCTGAAGAAACCATTACTGAACTAACACAGCAAGTTGAATCTTTGAACACGGAATTAGAAAAAGCACGAGATAAAATAACCCGCCTGGAAAATGAAATCATTTCTCTTAAAAGTTCAAGGGATGCTGCTGTTGATGAAAGAAATGACTTGACAAGAATATTACAAAGGCGAGATACAGAAATTGAAAGATTAACATCAAGTGAAGCTGCACTAGCCCAACAATTACGTGCAGCAATAGATGCCAAATGTGAAGCCTTGGCATTGAATGATGAAATACAAAGCAAAGAGCTTTCCCTACAATATCGCGAAAAACGCATTGAACAGGAAAGAACTTTACTAAATTCACAAATAGCTGGCTTGACCGAGGAAGTAAATCGCCTTACTTCCGAACTGCAAACAGTAAGATTAAACAACACCAGTCGTTCAGTGAACTTAGAGACTCAACTAGCTGAAAAAATTGAGGAATTGAATGCGGCAAATGAAACTATAACTCAGTTAAACGAAGTTAAGAAAAGTCTTAATAATAGAGCTGAAAGTCTTACTCAACGCTTGATGGAACAAAGGGAAATAGAAAATAAAATGACAGAAAATTACAAAAAAGAATTGGAGGCTAAAACTAAACTGGCAGATTTATTCAAAACCATGAATGATGATGCTGAAGCTAAAACTTTAGAATTGACTGAAGGAATTTCAGAATTACAAAAATTATTGAATGAAGCTACTGAAAAGTATGGTGAATTAGAAACAAAATATAAACAAGCTGATTTGGACCATGAAGAATTAATGGAAAAGAAAAATGAAATTATAAGTTCTCTGAAGAATGAATTAGAGCATGCAAATGACTTATTAAAAGCTGCTAATGCTCAAAATCTTGACATGGCTTTAAGTGATTTAGCCCCTTCGGCTGCAACTGCTAGTAAACTTTTGAAATCAGGTATGTCTCTAACTCAGATATACTCTCAGCTGGTTAAAGCTACTGATGAATTGGCTCAAGAGAAGGAAGATAATAGACGTCTTAACATCACCATCAATACAATTGTTCAGGAGTTGGAAGAGAAGGCTCCTTTACTACAAAAACAAAAACTTGAATTTGAGGAAGCATTAGAGAGCAATGCAGCTTTGTCCCAGCAAATAGATTCCCTAGTAATTGAATGTAATCGTCTTCGAGATGATTACAATGAATCATCTAAAATTGCTAATCACTATAGTCGTGAAAACACAAAGCTCAAAGGTGAATTGGCTGATTTGGGAAGACAAGTTTGTTTCTTGTTGAAAGAAATAGAACATAGTCGCGGGGGATTATTGCCAAACGGCGATCATGATTCCTCACAGACTGCTTCTAACACAACTAATTCATCAGATTTAAGCTCATCAAGAATAATATCTAAAACTTTAGTCACATTTAGTGACATTCAAGAACTACAATCAAACAATCAGAAACTTTTGCGAATGATTCGTGAAATGACAGACAAGCAAGAAGAATTTGAACGACACAAAGAACAATTTGAGAGTGGCGAAATGCAGAACAAAATAGAATCATTGAAAAATAGAGTAGTTGAATTAACTGAAGCTCAAGATCGTCAAACTAAAATGGTAAATGGCCTTATCAGACAAAGGGATATGTTTAAGAAGCTTTACCATGATCATATGAAGGGTAAACGCCATGAATTGTCGGCATTAGAGATCTCAGAGTTGGAAAAAAGTGGAATTTATTCAATGGACACTACACCTGAAAATGTTACTAAACCTCCTGTTCCAGAGGTTACTACATTTGAAATAAAATACAAAGAAACAGAAAAACAATTAGAAATGTTGAAAGAAGAATATAAAACTTATAAAGAGGAAAAAGTTACAAATGAAAGAATGTTATTTGATCAGATTGATAATATGAGACAAGAGATAGGAAAACTCACGGCTGCAAACAGTAAATGTGCTTCTACTTCAGAGTACAATAATGAAAGACTTAAAATTTTGCAAACAAATATAACAACTTATAAAAAACAAATTTCTTCTTTGGAAGAAAAGAATAAGGCATACAATGCCACCATTGCTAAGCATGAAGTCTCTTTGCAACATTTAAGAGATGAAGCTTTAAATGCTCAGAGTAAACTTGCTGCAGCTGAAATTCAACTTGAAAATTTAAAACTTGAGCTCAAATTGCTTAAAGATGCTGAATTACGAATTCAAACTGAGAAGGAAATGCTAAACAGAGAAAGACAGGGCCAATCTATATTGTTGAAAAATTTGGAACTAATCAAAGCTAGCTTAGAGCGTGTGGAATCTGAAAACCGTGCCAAAATCGAAACAAGGTTAGATGAAGCTACAAGAGAATGTTCAGCGTTAAGAAGAAGACTTCAGGAAGAACAGGATCGTTTTAGAGAATTGGCAGATCACCTTAAACGGCAAACAGACACTGCAAAAGAAAGAATGCAAGAAGAGAAGGATGCAGCAGATACCTTAAGAAAAGAAATTACAGAAATGAGACAAGATTTATTAGAGAAAAACAAGGCAAATGAAGAACTTAGCAAGAAGCTCAAAGTTGCTCTTTCTCCTAACACAGACGGGTCATATGATACTGTTAAGAAAATAAGGGAACTAGAAAATAAACTGTCTGATAAAAATGGAGAAGTTCAATCGCTTCAGGAGCAGCTAAATGTAGCAAAAGAACATATTACACAATATTGTGATATATCAGAGAGTGCAGAAAAAGAATTGAAAGCTCTACACACTGAATATGAAGCTTATAAAACAGAGACTGAAGCTAAATTGACCAATTATACCAGTAAACTGCAGAGTTTAGAGGATAAATGTTCAGAGCTGGAGGCTGAACTATCACTGCATGCCAATGGTGATCATTCCAGCAGTAACAGCGCATTGAAAAATGAATTATCTGCTCTCAAAGAAGAATTGAACAATGCTTTACTCCAAGCAAATGGGTATCGCACAGAGGTAGAAGCTGCTCGCTCCGAAATTACTAAATTGTCAGAAGCTGTGCAGAATGCCGAAGAAAAATATACGCATGAAATGATTTTACATTCCAGTGATATACAAGCCTTATCTCATGTAAAAGAAGAATTGTTAAAAGCACAAAATCAAATAAATGAACTGACTGCTTTAAAACACCGCGCCATAGAAGATTTGGAAACAGAAAAGACATCTTGGCTAGATAGACAAAAAATACTAATGAGTGAAAATGCCCAGCTGACTGAACGCTTGAAAGACTTAAACGATCAAAATGCTCTATTACATGATCAAATACAAGCATTAGGTACACAGCTGTCAGTTACACATGCATCTCAATCACGGTCAGAGAGCTTTAACGAGTCTGCAAATGATTCTAATATTAACATCTCTGTAAATGAAGAAGATGGAAAGTCATCAGAGCAATTGTTCCAAATAGTCAAGTTTTTAAGGAAAGAAAAAGATATTGCTATGGCCAAGTTTGACATACTACAAGCTGAAACTATGAGACTTAAATCACAGTTAGAAATAGTTGAGAAACAGCTTGATAACACTAAATTGACTTTAGCAGCAGAGAGAGAAAAGACGGAAGTGAGCATGGTAACTGTAAATAGGCAATCAGATATTTTGAGAAAAGTTGAAACATTAAATGCCTTGACAGATAGTAACAGAATCTTAAGGGAAGAGCGTGATGTATTATCTGCTCAGGTCGAAGAGCTTTCAGCAACAGCTAAAGCAATGGAAACCCAGCTAGCACCATTGCAGGATAAAATTTCTGATCTTTCATCGAAAAATGAAACATTACAATCAGAAAATAATGCCTTGAAGGCAGATTGTGCTAGGTGGAGAACCAGAGTGAATGCCTTAGTTGAACGTGCTAACAAAACTAGTCCTGAAGATTGGAAACGACTTCAAAATGAAAGGGAAACATTAGCAAAAATGTTGACGAATGAAAAAGAAAATGTCAGGAAATTAAATGAGGAACTGAGTAGTATTAAAATAGAAAAAACAAAAATAGAGGAACAGTATTCTCTGTTATCAAGACAGCAAAATGCTCTAGCAGAAGAAAATAAGAAACTTAATGAAGAATTACAGACTCTTAGGGATGATATGGCTCGCGTTACTGAAGAAGTCACAAAACTTAGAGCTGAACATTCCGTAATCGTCGCCTCGAATGCGAAATTAACAGATGAGCTTGCCAATAAGGATGCATCATTAACTGACATCAGAAACAAAGAAAATCAGATAAGGAAAATAGCGAAAAAATACAAAGCGCAATATGAGGAGTTGGTAAAAACAGTAGAGGAAGACAAAAAGAAGAATGAAGGCGATGTTGCTGCTGCTGATGCTGCATTAGCGGAAACTAATAAGAAATTCGAGGAACATATAGCTGAACTTCAAGCAAAACTCGATGCCGAAAAAATTAATACAGAGAAATTAAAACAAGAACTAGAAACTCTTCGAACAGCAAATATGGAAAAAGAAGAAAAATCCAAACAAGTTTTGAAGCAAGCTAAAAGTAAAATTGTGCAATTAACTGAGCTCAAAAATACATTAAGTAGAGAATTAGATGAGTCTCGTAATAAAATAGGTGCTATTGAGCAAAGTACACGCGACGAACAGGATGTGAGATTAGCTCTAATAAAATCTCAGTACGAAGGTCGTCTTTCACGATTAGAGAAAGAGCGAAGTGAAGCACAAGCTGAAAAAACTAGAGAGGTGGAAGCACTGCATCAGAAAGTAACATTACTTCAGCGGCAACTAGCCAGCCAAGCGTCGGCGTCAAAACAACAAGCCACTACGGAGAAGACTACCACAGATCCGCCGACTGCTAATATAAAACCAATGGCCGGTGAGTAAAATAAAAATTATTATTTGTACGAAACTTCCGTTGAGTGATGACAGTATATTTGCATCAAGTTAAATAACGGAACGTTATTTATGCTAAATGCTCACAACGTTCACGTTGTTGCACGCTAAATCCTCGTCATTGTACTCTACAACATAGAAAAAGTTCAAAACCCTTTACTTAATTAAGTAATTTAACTTATTACTTATTTAATTTTATATTTAACCCTTAAAGTCGCAATGTAGTTTCTAAACTACGCAATATTTTAATCGATATTACATACCTATCAAATTACATATTATCGATTTAACCATAAATACTAGTACCTTGAACCTCTAAATATTTATTACGACTGGCAACTTTGATAATTTTATATTTTTTTATTACTTTTTTTCGGCTGTCAAAATTTTGGCGGGTAAAGAAAAAGTGTGAAGGTTTTTGTGCAAATTATATTGTGAATAAAAGTTTTAATTTTCGAGGTAAGTTCAATATTATTTTTGATTATTGTAGTCTAAATGTTTGTTTTGCGGTTTTAGTTTAGAAATAATATAATCGAAAAATTAAATTGTATTAAAAAGTTATTTATTTTTGTGTAGTGTAAAAACAACATTGCGCCTTCCGCGCATGATGTAAAGTATGACTGGAAGAGTAAAACGAATTTTTATTTTTTACAGTATGGCTGGCTTATCGCAAAACGAGATAAGTGATTTTTTGCATAATTGGGACGACTCTGAAGACGGTTTAGATTCTTCAGACTCTGAAGCTGAAGATGAAGTAAACTATTACCGGTCTGCGCGGGAAATTGAACAAGACCTTGAAGACGCCATCCTTGAGGAAGAAAACAACGAAATTGTTGGAGAAAGCCTTGTTTTTCCTGTTACGTCTGAAGATCGAAATGATGAAGACCCTGCTTTACTTATTGGTGACGACGAAATTTCCGATCCCCCCCTCATTAGTGACGAAACTCAGGGTAACACTTCTAGTAGTGGACGTAGTCAATCAAGACCTCTTATATGGCGAAAAAGGAATCTTATTACCAGTGATGAGGATCTTGTATTCAAGGGAAATACTCAAATGTCCTCTGACGTACTAGAATGTCAGTCCCCTTTAGAATTTTTTCGTTTCGTATTTCGACATTCACTCGTGACAAAGATTGTTGAGGAAAGTAATTTATATTCTACTCAGAAGCAAGTATCAAATCCTGAACACATAGATGAAAATGACCTTTACAAATTTATGGGTATTCTGATATATAACTCTGTAATCCATTATCCAAATAGAAAACTGTACTGGAATAACAAATTTGGCTATGATCTCATAAAAAATACAATGCCTTCAAAGAAATTTGAGAAAATGTGTTCCATAATTCATTTCAATAACAAAGATAAAAATTTACCCAATACACATTCTGATTATGATAAGCTTTACCTTGTTAGACCTCTTGTAGATTCTCTCAACGAACGATTTGGC
Organism: Mythimna loreyi; assembly: GCA_029852875.1. Taxonomy (NCBI): domain Eukaryota; kingdom Metazoa; phylum Arthropoda; class Insecta; order Lepidoptera; family Noctuidae; genus Mythimna; species Mythimna loreyi. Next base: position 9,846,146 of record CM056780.1, read on the forward strand.
TTGATACCCATGGAGCAGAGACTGTCTATTGATGAGCAAATGTGTTCGACAAAGATGAGTCATTACATGAAGCAGTACATGCCAAATAAGCCACACAAGTGGGGTATCAAGCTCTTTCTTATATGTAGTATATATGGTTATGCTCATAGATTTGAAATTTATACTGGTCGTGGCAAAACTGATGTGGCTTCATCAAATGAACCAGACTTGGGAGAGGCTGCAAACACTGTTATAAGACTATCCCGCATGGTACCTCGAAGAGTCAACCATATAATATATTTTGACAATTTCTACACGTCATTACAGCTTGTGACATATTTAGCGAAAGAAGGTATTTATTCTCTGGGCACGGTACGCACTAATCGTCTTCGTAATTGTAAACTTCCAGACAAAAAAGAAATCATGAAGAAAAAAGTGCCTAGAGGATTTTACGAGGAAAATGTAGCAAATGTTGATGGTGTAGATGTCAGTGCCATTGTTTGGAAAGATAATAAAGCTGTAAATTTGATTTCCACATATGTGGGAGCAGAACCTGCAACGTCTGTAACTCGGTTCGACAAACAAAAGAAAGAAAGAGTTGCTATTCCCTGTCCAAAAGCAATTAGAGAATACAATATGCACATGGGGGGAGTAGACTTGTTAGATTCTTTTATCGGACGTTATCATATTAGAATAAAGAGTCGAAAGTGGACTATGAGACTATTTTATCATCTTTTAGATGTTTCTGTCGTAAATGCTTGGCTGATATATAAAAAAGTCGGAAGACAAAATGATGTGACTTCATCCAAACTCCTAAATCTATGTGAGTTTAGGCTAGAATTAGCAGATTCACTTTGTCGGGTTGGTATTCCTATAAATAACGGTGGAAAACGTGGTCGACCAGCAAGTTCTACTTTACAGACTGAAATTGAGCAGAAAAGACGTAAAGGCCAGGTTCAAGCGGCGCCATCTAAAGATATCCGAATGGATCAAATATCACATTGGGCTGTTTGGACTGAAAAGCAAGAAAGGTGCAAATACCCCGGTTGTTCTGGATTCACTTATAGAAAATGTATGAAATGTGGGGTTTCTTTATGTGACACAAAATCAAAAAGCTGTTTTTTTAAATACCACAATGAATAAAAAATAAATAATTTCTTTCTGTTGGTTGCCATACTTCGTGTTCACTACTGAACGCGCATTGTAGTTTTTAAACAACACAATGTTTTTTTGCGAAAAAGAATACCTTTTTTCAATAAATATTTTTTTCAATATTTTATTGTGTTTTTTATTTTTATAACTAACAACATTTATTTATTTTACATGAAATAAAAAAACTGCGACTTTAAGGGTTAAATAAATAATTATAACAAAATTATTACAGTATCTCAAAGTGTCCTACTTAAAAAATGAATGTGTATAAGCACATTCCAGCTCTGCTAAATATGTTGCAACTCATAGTTAAATTATCGAGAAAAAATCGTTTAAAATGTATTAATTCAGGAATCCAAATTAATAAAATTAAGTTACCTATGAACTATAAATGTACGACACCAACCAACCAACAACCCTACAAATTTGCCTGTTTTTTAATAAGCACACAAAGTATATTATTCATAACACGATTAGGTGTAGCCCAGCAAAGTGTGACTGCGAGCCGCCGTGGCGGTGAGACACCTTTGGCGTCAATTCGTCCGATGGCGCAAGTTGGACCCACGGCTCCTCATGACGCTCACACGACGGAATATATGCCGGCTTCGTCGTCTCGACCTCTTCCTCGAGCTGCCGTAGCAGGTTCTACGGCGCCACCAGAGTCTACACAGGTTAGAGCAATGCCAATTGTCATTTTTACTGTTTGTATGGAAGCTGATTTGTTATGTACTCCTTCATCCTTTAACAACTAAATGGATATGTACGGAATTTGGCATAAAGATATTCTGGCTTAACATATAGGCTATAGTTTCTAAAAATCATCCTTATTGATATTGAACAGTAATGTACTTTACATAATCGAATCAATATCTCTGTTCAAATATTAGGACTTAAAACAATCAACAATTTGATTTCACGATCACTGGCTGTTTTATAAAAAGTAGGATCGTTTTATTAGATTTTGCAAATATTGTTGTTTTATTTAAACTATTCTAGGAGTACATACAGAATACACTGTTAAAAAAAAAAATAACAACTTTCCATAAATTTGGAAATTTAAAGAGGCAAGATACATGTATTTTACATTTTATTTGCTAGTCCTTCTTATATTATGTAGAAGTTTCTGAGGATTGGTATAAAGTTTCTTATTCTTTCACATAAAAACTACAGAAGGATTTTAGGCAGGGATTGAAAACGGTTCTAAAATACCGGTATAGAACAGGTATTTAGGGGTTCCGGTACCTATACCGGAACAGGAACCAGAACCTAAATTGGAACCTTTAAGAACCTTTATATTAACGGTTCCTAAGCAAAGCAAAAGCAAGTCCAGTCCATACTTGTTTGAGGCGCGGGTGGACGGCGCGATGCGAGGTGCAGCGGAATGTGCGGAGAGGGGAGTTTGTAAAACATCATATTTGGATTGGTGAATCGTCTGTTGCATATCAACGAACGAAGACGACCTAAAAGAAAAGACATGGTATCCAATACTACGAACGAAGACGAGCTAAAAGAAAAGACATGGTATGCTAAGCACTCTCCGAACTCCGTAAAGAACCTTTAAAATAGGTGGCAAGGAACCGGTATAATGTTATCAGATTTAAAGGTTCTAGGAACCGGTCCATCAGAACCCAAACCAGAACCGATACCGGAACTGGAACCGTACCGAAAAGAGGAACCTTTTTATGAACCTAAATGAAGAATCAGAACCGAAATTGGTACCGGTATTCAATCCCTGATTTTAGGGGTTACAAAATTCTTGTTGTTTTTCATTATAATAATATGGGTGCTAATTAAACAGGCTTCTTTTTAATATCATTATTCGCCCCCAAAAATGTATGTTGCCTTCTAAATTACTAAGTCAGCCACAATTAACGAGCATCTAAATAATACTATCATAACCACTAGTTATCTTCTATGTAAACCACTCTAAATATAACTCAGCTCAAAAGTTATTTTTTAGCATCTAAATTTGTAACATGCCTTCTAACAGTAAACATCTGAAAAACTATTAAATGACATCAAAAAATATGTTTATTTATCTTCTAATTTTTTAACTCAGTACGTTTAAAATATAACTCATCTCATATTATTTATTCGTCAAAATGTTGCTAAAAATGTCATCAAATATATACTATTGGCCACTAGTATTACCAGAAGCTATTGAGGAGAGACCAAATAAAAGACTTTATTTTTGAAAAATCAATTTGTTTATTGAATTACCATCATTTTACTTATAGTAAATAATAGAAACATAAAAAGAGTGTAGCCAGGTACCTAAACAAAAAATAAATTTAAACCATTATTGGATTATTAACGCAGCGCCGATATCCGACCACCGTAGGGGCGGGCTTGCGGACGGCGAGCAATAGGTCGCCGTTCGGTCGTCTGGTAACAACAGTCTAGTCTGAGCCCAAGTCGTCGACGGCGCGAACTGTTCCCGCGCGCCTCAAGCAGTTGTCAGCAAACTGTTAGAGCCCTATAGGGTCGAAGCCTTCTAGGCCAAGGGTTGATGCGAATGCGTAACACCAGGGCCTGGGAATAAGGCAAGGAAATAATGGGGTAGGCTTTTTAGTCAGTAAGAGTCTGACAATGTTACCCGCTCCGCCCAAGGGCGATTCGTTATTCGATGATTTTTACCTGTCATAAAAAAGTAGTTGTGACTTTGCTTCTAATGGTGGCGCCACGTATTTCAGTCTGATTGCAAGCTCTATCAAATGCTTGCAGCTGTACCTCCTGGCGATAAAAATCTTAAAAACCTGGACAATCATAGCAACCACTATTTAATCCTTCCAAAAAATTGTTTTCGAAAATTCTTCTCTGTTACATTATTTTCCAAACACATCACGAAAGACATACATTCTGTATATTTTTTGCCGCTTCGCCAACTAGGATCTTCGGTTCATAAGTATGAGAAAAAATTGACAAAAGATTGCTCTTTACTCCTTGAAACATTGTTTTACATGCTAAGTTATAATAAAAGATGCTTTCTGTGGAAGCTTGAATTATATTGTTTTGAGGACAGTGCGTTGAAGCTGTATAAGGTAAAATGTTGACGAGATGTAAAATCCGTGGCCGAGTTAGAAATTTAGATGACAATATAAAATATGAAGGACAAGTCACAATAATTGATGATATTTACTTGACGCTTTCTATAGAATATTTAGTTGGCGTTGTAAAAAAGACGAATTAGTTTATTAGAGGCTATGTCATTTTCCCGTTGCTTAGTTATAAAATTAGAAGTTAAATCACGTGTCCAATAAATAATTTTGTGGCTAGACTTATAATTTCCCTAATAATATTAGTAATAATTTCACGTGAGCAAAGCCGTGGGCAAAAGATAGTGATGAAAAGATTTTGAAATAACATGTGGATTAAATTTACTGATTGCATTAAGATTACATTTTCGATCCCTTTCAGGATATGGATACCAGTGAGGCTGGCATGGGCAGTTCTGGTTCTAGTGACAGCACAGCACAACCCTCAACACATTCACAAGCGCCTCAACAGGTTTGTGTGGTCAAATATTAAGCAATATAAGCACTTTTAATTAATAACAGCTCTTCTAAGGAAACCTATGTAAATGCACTCAAGGATAGCCCCCGGCTAGTGTGGAACTTTACTAATATAATTCAATTGATACTTGTAGAATGTAAAATAAAACTGGAGTGTCTAAAGGACTTTTCCAAGTTGGCTTTAGCCCCTCGCACATTACACCTAAGTATGTGTGGGAACAGGGTCTCGACTATGCGAAAGACCTACATACAACCAATTATAAGTACTTCATACGACACATTTTATATAATGATATTTAGCAATTTAAATGCATCAGGGCTCGAACTAAGGTTTTAACACGTTAGGGCTCGAACACGTGGCTTTCCTTCGTTGCTGCACCGTTTTATGGTCATTTTAATTGCCACGACGCGTTTGCGATGCGGTTGTTTAAAGAATTCACAAGCTGTTATTCACTGATTGATCAGTTTTTTGTTTTCGATCATAAAAATATCCATATAAATAACAAAGTGGGATGCGGACTCTATTCATCGGTTTTTTGCCATTTAATTAGGATACCCTAAAACTAATAAAGTACACGTGCTTTTCTATAGGCTGTGGCAATGGTGATGCCTCGTATCGAGCAACCCAGCGGGGCTGCGTCCGGCAGCGTGACGGGCGTGTCGGCTGCGAGCTCGGCAGCGGCGTCCAGCGTAACAACACCTGCCGCATCCGCACCTCCAATAGCAGGTAACTAACTAAAGCTGTGATACCTTAACTCTTTGTGTCCCTCCTTGTGTAACCCCAAATGTCAAGATTCGTGGCGGAAAACTAACATGATTTTATCATATACAGGTAATATAAGGTGCTTTTAAAATATCTGCCAGGGTTTTAATCTGGGATACTATTGTGTATATAGATCACAATAGTGAAGATAAAATATTGATAATTTGTTTTTTATTTTTTCATACAAAAAATGTTACACGTATAAATTTTGGCTCGCTTATTGCATAAAACCATACCGTACACTTGATAAGCTGTTGCCGTACCGCGCCGTAAAACACCGCGCCATTCATAAACTGTTGCCATTCTTTTCAAACGCATGCCGCCTGCGCACCGGCCATTCGGTAGTCACTGCGCAGCCCCGGCCGCCCCCCCCCCCCTCCCCCGCGCGCACTACCCCGTTCGCCGCACGCGCCAGCCGAGCCGACCACCCGCTCGCCAGTCGGCCCCCGCCCGCTCGGAAGTTAGTATCAGCGGATAGTGACGGGAATTTCGCGCGCGCTCTTATTAAAAATGCCTCGTAGACGTCGTAGGTATTCCAATCAACAATATCTTGAAATGGTTTTGTGCTACCTCGAGTGTAACTCCATGAAATGTACGTAAGCGTGCTTACATGTGTGTGCAACGCAAAGGGGAACTTGTACAACAGTTTTGTAGATAAGTACCTAGGTTGGGAATGTGAAAATACGGTGAAATTATTGTAAATAAGATGATTAACTTTTAAACACGCCAAGTTACTGTAATTTATCGTTATTTGATATTAATCTAAGTAAGTACCAATTGATTACGATTCTTACACTAACTTGACAGTCCAAAGCCTGTTTTAACGTGTGATGGGAAGTTTATCATCTTATTTGCGTCGGTTTTTTAGAAGAATACAGTAACTGGTAAGTAATTACACTTTTAAAACACTTGTGTGCCTGCGTATTATTGCGTACCTAGTGTATTAGATAGTGACAAGCTAGTCAGCTGATTTTATTTTCATTCATAGAACAGATAGAAAGAGATAGCACTTGTTTCATTGAAGAAGCTACACTTTGTGAACCACGTTGTGCAGAATAGAGTCAATATTTATTTAACTACTTTATTTTTTCAAATTGGATTAACGGTTCCGGGGTACGAAATCTCTTCACTATTGTAATCTATATACACAATAGTATCCCAGATTAAAACCCTGGCAGATATTTTAAAAGCACCTTATATTTACGTCAAGTTATGTTAGATCAGAATATTTTACTCTTGCACCGGGTTACTCTACGTTCTTAAGATGGGGTTGACTACAATTGGTATATTGAAAGTCATAATTTGAAAATTGTTTAATAGGAGCAACAGCAGCACCGTCGACGTCTGGTCCGGCATCGCAAGCATCGGCTAACGTGAGCACGTCTCATGCGCCTCCCGGCGTGAGCACTTCGCAGCCAGTGGCCGGAGTCAGCACTTCGCACGCGCCGGCTGGCGTGAGCACGTCGCACGCGCCGCCCGGCGTAAGCACGTCTCACGCGCCGCCCGGTGTCAGCACATCGCACGCGCCGCCCGGCGTGAGCACGTCGCACGCGCCGCCAGACGCGCGCCCGCCCAAGCGTCGTCTGCAACAGCGCCCGCTCGCTGCTAAGAGAACAAGGGTACAAGTACGTTGTATGCCAATAGGTTAGCTTTTAGTAAGTCCAAAGACAAGATCACACGCGCCTTCTATATTAATATGACCAATAACACATGCCAAAAATATTGATTGCCAAAATGACACCACACTGATTGAAATGATTTCGTTCATTGGTAAACTCGAAATATTATTTGAAAAAGAAGTTCGAAAATAAAAAGAAAATTAAAACTTAAAGTAGACCTCAAAGCTTTTTCTTATTTTGGTTATTATGGGACAGCCAACCGAAGTTATTCAAATTACTTTATTAATGCATATGTGACAACCGTGAAAGTAATTTCATATTTACCAACTTCGTCTTGTTACCTGTTTCGTTAGGCCTGCTGCATTGGTGTTTTATCCAATTAAAATATTATTCCTTCTGTTAATAATTTTTAAAGTAGCACAGCCTATAGTTGTCAATAAAAATCATATCTAACTACTAGTTAAAAAACCTAACATTTAGATGGGTTGCTTGTGGTTATTGAAGAAAATTTCAGACAAAGTTTATAAACCAAGTCCAACGTAACGAGATACTGGTGTTTTGAGGACGATCATGTGAAATAATAACAGAATATAGCTAACGCTTTATTTCTCTTTACCTTTAAATGCGGAAATCAGTGTATTTGAGATGATTTTTGTATGGTTCAGGGATTTGAACGGTCAGTGGAAGTAGAATATCAAGTACCGACTTCGTCACGCTGCGATCAAGACGACGAGGGCGTCATCGTCGTAGATTCTGAAGAAGACGACGAGAGATGCACGGGCACTATGTACAGGGTATGGTTTTGCCCAAGCACTAATTAGTAATGTCTCGTTACAGGATTATGAAATTAAAATCTCGATTTTTGACATTCATAGGAGGGAGAGGAAGAAGAGGAAGATATGGAAGAGGAACAAGAGGATGAGGCCGGTGAGGAAGAGGAGGAGGTGGAAGGAGACGACGCAGAGAACGCCGCGCGACAGGTAGATAACAATGTTGAGCTGATGTAACCACTTTGATCAACAAAAATAATTATTTACTACTAAAAACGGGCCAATCAATCTGCCCTGCCGTTTCCCAATTATTTTAATCTCGGCTTCAAGTCTTAGTTGAAGCAACTGGATGTCGGTATTATACATGGCAAGAGCTCTGCAACCCAGTAAAAGTGGAACACTATACTCCTTGTTAAAAAAGGAAACAGACCTGTCTTCAAACTATCCTTAGTGACTGTCAAAAGTGTACAAATCCGAGTGGACAGTACATAAGATGTAATTGAAGAGTGAAAACTAGAAATTGAGAAGTAATCAAATAAATCAAGCAATTTAAAGTTTTAATTAATTTAAAGTATAGAAACCATAGATACTAATGATAAGATGCTCTCGAAGACTATTTTCATTAGACAAGTCTAATCCAATCTTGTCTTGACTGGATTCGTTAATTTTTAATTGATAGTTGTTTGCCGTTTTTGTATCTCAACAGTACTAACACCCGTATTTATAATGAAGTTTAAGTAAGTTTGAATTACCTGGAGCAAAGTAATTTCTTATTAAATCATTACGTAACGTTAAAAGTGTTCATTAATTATTTTTTTTTATTAACTATGGAATAAAAAGTGTTAGTCAAGTAGTTACTTTTACTGAAGTAATTTTACTTGTTTATAAAATACGGGTGTTAGTGTATATTTTTTTAAGTTCAACCATTTTAATATAATAAATCATTTCAATCTATATGTTTCTATTACTTATTTTGTATTATGATTGTTTCCAACATTTGAAAAAAATCTATTTATGTCAATAAAACACATCTTACATAGATAATTACAATAACAATATATAATTTCAGTTTTAAAAAAAAATATGTTTGACAAGCAGTACCTAATGTGAGCCTTCTCCTTTCGGTTGTAATACACCGTGAAATTTAAATGGTTGTTTTCCCGCGGCAGAATGACTTGCCATAAGGAGTACTTTTGAAGCAAAAAATTTAAAAAAAAAATTAAAAAAAGTAAAAAAAAAAAAGTTTTTTTTTATAAATAATTATTAAAAATATTTATCAACTCAAAAAAGCGAAAACAATAGTAACATTAGACGTAATTTGTAGGTACTACTAGAGTCGCATGAGCAGCCCGCCGTCAAAGGAAACCGATTCATTAAATATTTAAACCAAAATAAGCTCTCACACGTTGTGATACGTCATAATTAGCTTGCACTCTACAGTTCCATATTAAACATTTGTATTACCAAGACACAACCATTTCGCTGAGGGAAAAAACAATCATTAAAATTTCACGGTGTATAATTTTAACTCTATATATTTGTTATATAATTCAAATGAGTAAAACCTTGATTGGCCAATTGTGTTATTAGTATTATTGTGAATTTTAAAGTGTTGTGTGTGGTGCAGGAATCGCCGGCGCAGTCCCCCTCGGCGGGCGAGGAGGCCGAGGAGGGCGGGCTGGGCGCCGCCGCGCGCGCCGAGGCCGACAGCGAGCCCGCCGCGCCGCACCAGCAGATCGAGGCCATCAGCAGCGGCACTGAGCGTGCGTACCTCACTGTCATCATCATCAACCTTTTTAATGTTCCCACTGTTGTGACACAATCCTCCTCTCTAGGAGAGGAAAAGGGGCCATAATCCACCACGCGGGCTTAGTGTGGATTGGTGGAGGTCACGTGTCTCCGATTTTTCGGTCCTAAGACATTTTCTGGTTCGGTTTCCTCATGATATTTTCCTTCACCGTTTTGAGAACAGTAGTGATAAAATAAATTACACAAAGTAATGCGCCTGAACCCGCAACCCACAACTGGCAAATCGGAGCAGTTATCACTCGGCCACCACTGCTCAAACCTGACTAGCCTACTCTCATATGATGCTCGCCTCTTGATTCTCTTATTTTTCATTTTATATGTCTCCGTCTCTCCCTTGTAAAAGGAGCATGATGCCATTGACATATTTTTTATTAGCTTCTGCCAGCGCCATGCCCTCGTGAAAGTTGGTTTAGGGACGGAGTTTCTATGTTTTTACTATATTTAAGAGTATATTGGCTAGACCACACTGATGATTATTAAATGTATGATATTTTGTTTTAGAGAGTGGAGCGTTATCTCTGGGAGGTAACAATGGTGACGACGGCGACGACAGTATAGTGCCATCTACACCTACACTATATGTACCGAGACGCAATGACGGGTAAGGGCGAGATACACTAAAACCTTTGGGCAGTAGTAAACTATGAACATCTAAGTTCAACCCCATTTTGTGTCCTGTTAATTTCAAGCCAAACAAGGTTGCCTGGAAGAAATCGCCGAGGCTTTAAATTATAGGTTTTCCTTTTAATATGTTTTAGTCTTGGTGTACAAGAAAGTGTATAATATATAAATAACATTCATAAGTGATCCCTTTATTATAATGATAAGTGTGATCAAGATCCAAATATTCCACACGCGAAGCACACAGAGTCAGTCGAATTGAAGCGGTTGGGGTGGTGGTTGGTGGAAAAAAGTCTGGTACTAATGTTTAGAGTACATCCCCACCCTCTCTGTTACGATTGCGCATCATACTATACAGCATGGAACAGGCTCCCGAAAAGTGTTGTGAAAGGTAGGAGCATTGAACAACTTCATAAATTAATTGGATAGACTAAACATCTCCAAATTATATGAAATACACGCATCAGCTTATAGCTGCTGTGTCTTACCAAATAATAATAATATAGGTGCAGACTAAGTAATGTGTGCATGTGGCAGGTTCGGCGAGGCGGTGGTGTCGCCGGTGGGCGCGGGCGGCGGCGGCGGCGGCGCGCGCTTCACGTTCGCGGACGCGGCGCACCTGGACACGCACGCCGACCTGGCCGCCGCGCTGCCGCCCGCCGCCGCGCCCGTCGCCGGCGTCGACGACCGTCAGTACTCTTTATTCTAATCATTATCATTACATAAAGTGCTATGCAACCAATATAACCCAAGTTTAGATCATACAAAGTATGCCAACCTTAAGGTAGAACTGCATTGCTCAATCATGTGTCACACATGCCGATCTGGGTGCGTTAGTCATAAATTTTGTATGGAAACTAGATAAATGGTCATTTTTTTTATTTAATGCTATGAGTCCGATATTTCCTAGCTGACTACCCTGACAAGAAACACCGAAACAAACTCAAGGGTCAAAGACTTGTAAAACTATACTTGACGATTTCGTTCTTCGTAAAAATTAAGCATATCACACGTGTGCGTCACGTATGGTAAATGCGACTGCTGAATTTGTGATCATGGTATCGATTACCAGGTCTGGGAAAATTTTAATAATTTTTCATTATCTTTTCGGAATTTCGAAATAGGTAGTGACACTGCTATGCCACAGAAAGCTCATAAACCCACACCTAATGACCCTATCGTATCGGATTGCCGTCCAGTTGAACTACATTAGTAAATGAACAGAAAATACATCTGTGGCACACATACTTTTGCAATATATCTTTTACACACTTTGTTAGTTTCCTCTAACACTGGCAATCATGACCGAAATTCGGTCAGGAGAATTATTAAGAAAAATGCTAATCAAACCACACAAACTAAGATTTGAAATGTTCTTATTTAATTTAGGTGCCGAAGGAGGCGAAACAAGAGACTGGGAAGAGTCGAGAGTTGAGGAAGAAGCGACTGCTGTCAGTTCACAGGGCAGTGAACCTTCTTCCCCACATCAAGTAAGTAAAGTTGTATGAACTTAAAAATTATACATTATTTTTAATTCAGCATTGTAAGGGCGGGCCTAAGGGAATTCATTCGGCCCCAAGAGAATAATTATATGCGTGATGGTTGACTCTAAGTTTTTGAGGGGCGCTTACATCGAGGCAAAAGCTCAACTGGTTGCCAAAACATTGAAAGATGCAAAGGTGAGACAGAACAGGTGCTCAACCTTCATCAAGTTCTTTCATGTACATAGTAGTGTTCTCATTTTTGGGATAGGTCTGCCAAATATCAGCTTGATGCTCTAGACAGCATGACTTGAGTAGCAAGGCATAACAAGGCTGGTTCAAATTGAAAAAAAATACAGGATAAAACAAACCAAGGCCAAGGTAGCTGCTAAGAAACTCGGCTCTCTTGAAAGGTGTCGCAAAAATGCCACCTGGCAGATTAGGACTCGGTGGATACTCGTGCCAAGAGGCTAATTGGTGATCCAGATTTAATTAAGTCCAATCTTCAAAGCCTTAACCACAGGCGTAGGGTAGCCAGCCTTTCGGTGTTGCACAGGTTGCTTTTTGGAGAGTATGCGCAGGAACTGCACGAGTTGATTCCATCAACTCTTTTCTATAATCGGAAAACTCGACGCAGGTATGGATCATCTGATCCATCCTTACGTTGTTTAAACCTCTACGGTTCAGACTAAGCGTTTCGCTTCATCATTCGTTTAGCGCACATCGAAGGACTGGATGGGTTTGTCTGCTGCGGTCTTCCCATCTTTTAATTTGGATGTCTTCAAGGCTAGAGTGAAAATGCTTTTAATAAACTAGTGCTCCTCACCATCAACGATTGCATCACTGCTTACCATCAGGTGGGATCGCAGTCAAGCATTAGTTTATAGCAAATTAAAAAAACAAAACTAGACAAAGCGAAGCTAAACAAGACGGGACATGCGTATAGCAGTATTTGTTAAGTAGAAAATCATTAATTCATGTTCTTCAAACAAAGCGCAAACATTACAACAGTGCAATCTCTTTTGAGACCGCTAGTTTAGTAGTATAATACGTACTTACTCACATTATGACAGTGTTTTCAAAAAGTCTTGAGTATGTTCTCCAAGTACCGGTGACGCATTGCCGTACGTCTTGTCGTCCGATGATCAGGAACAGACTTCATCATCATCATCATCATCAACCTTTTAATGTTCCCACTGCAGGGACACAGGCCTCCTCTCTAGGAGAGGGAATGGGCCATAATCCACCACGCGGGCCCAGTGCGGATTGGTGGAACAGACTTGGCTGATTAAAATTTTGCAATTCTGATGCAACTCTTCCTGAAATGTAATGAAAGAAAAGTGACAACCATACAACTCGGCGTCGATGTTTGGATTTGAAACTTGTGTTTTGACTGGCTGAGTGCGTCATTTCCGATAATAACTTTTAGCTGGTATTTAGTAGATCCATCTCAAAGATAAGAGCATTCCTACATACACAATCGAACTTGCGCTTGATAAGGGTTATATAGGTTGATTAAAAGATTACAAAAAAAAAATACACAAACAAAAACAACAACAGACAAAGCTTTATTTTCATTAACAAATTTTTTTTTTATTAATGTGTAAGCAATTTAGCAAAACATGTTTTAGGCTTCTGTCATTAGACATCTATTTTACAGACATATAAAGTTCAGAAAAAAAGTTAAATATTTTTATCAATAGCTGTTCATTAGTCTCGCTAAACTCGAGAACGGTTGGACCGATTTGGCTCATTTTAGTCTTGAAATATTCGTGACAGTCCAGGAAAGGTTTAAACGGTTTTTAACGGCAATAGGCAGTCTTCAATAAATATCAACCAAAGTCAATATGTATAGTTCTTGTATATACATAATTGTATTTTCGTTAGTTAACCTAGACCTGACCAAGTCTGCTGTGGATAAATCCATTCTCGTATCACAGATCTCTGTTTTGTAATATCCAGAGTACAACTAAAACGACTTTGGCTTCTGCTAGTCGAAATATGGTTCATAGAGTCGGTATCCATCTGTCGGGATGCCGTAGTTATTCAGAGACAGAAGTAAAAATAGAATCCGAGATATAACGGCCGGGGTCATTCAAATTCAAATTCAAAGCATTTATTTCAAATAAACCTTTACAGGCACTTTTGAAATGTCATAAAGTCGGTCTGTCAGGAAAAAATGACGCTAATTGCACATTCCAAAAAGTAGGTCTCAATGGAGAAGAATGTGCAAGAAACTCCATGGACACTCTTTTTAATCATGTTGTGTTTTACAGATATATTGGTTACATATTTTTGTCGCTACTATGATGTGAGAACAATGTAACTAAAATGATAAAAAAAGTACATGATCTAAACAAATTAAAATAAACCACTGGCAGCTAAGAGATGATCAGTCCCAACTGACAGCGCCCGTTCACGGACATGACGCGTATATCAGCACCACTCAGCTCAACCATTATGAAGGGAACCGAATGATCCAACACACACGCCACCATCAGCGAGACATTTGAGTGAGCATGACAAACTCTCTACTGCCATGGTCATTTACGTCAAACAAGTAAAATATTAACTTTAAACTATAAATTACTCCATGGTACTCACATTTACAAACATTGAGAAAAAAAAAATGCTTCTACATTATACAACACTATAATAATGTCAAAATTTAAGATAAAAAATAATAATAACAATCAATTCGTAGGTACTAGTGGTACATTGTCGTACATAGCAGATTCAGAATCCTTACGCAGGCAGGTGTCGTCTGGACAAACGAGTGCACAGTACATTAGGATATTACTAATACTATAAGGGTCAATTCCCACTGAAAGGGCAGCGGCCGGCAGCGTCTTTTTGAGGCAAAATATTACAAACTATTTTGAATCTTATCTACGTGATTAAAAAGTTCATAGTCATTTGAAGGCAAAGGAGGGGTAGCGTGGCGTCGCGAGCCTACTACCGACTAGGCAAAAGAGGCGCCGCGCGGCTGATCGCGGCGCCGCTAGCAGACGTGCGGCCGACCGGGGCGCAGCTGACAGACTCGCGGCTGCGCGCGAGCGACCATTTCCTACCCGCCCTCCCTGCCGCTTGCGCATTTCGCGTCCTTCCTATTTCTTTCCGTTTTGTTTCTTACTTCTTGTTCTTCATCTACAGCCAGTGCTATGATACATAAATCCAAATCCACCATATTTATTGCCACACAACTTTCCTTGAGTGAAGTAGATCGCACACTAGTTTTCAAAGCTACCACGCGGAGGCTCGTTGCGCCTCGGGATGCCGCGTTGCCTCTCGCGGCGCCGCACTGCCCCGCGCGGCGCCGCACTGCGCCGCGCTCAGTCACTTGCTCTTACGGCCGCTGCCGGCCGCTGCTCTTTCAGTGTGAATTGACCCTTATAGTCACAAACAGAAGTATCCGACATTACAATTCATATGGTACAATATTACACGTTTTGTTTGTCTTTTGTGAAGACCGTACCGCCTAGTCAACAAAATATATATATTTTTTTTATTAAGATTGCGGGTGCTACACATTTATGTTTTATGCAGAATAAAATACTCAGTGCCATTTCGCCAAGATCTATTTAGAGAGATTCTACTTTAACTAAATGTCCAGATAAAAAAAAAAAACTTTTTACAAAAAAAAAACTCCAAAAATAAGTAATACATTTTGAATATTTGCAAAATATTAATGTCCAATAAGTTTACCTATAAATTAAGTTTCTTTACAGCCATTCAAATTTTTATTTTTAACTTTTTAGTGTAGGATCTTTTATCGTTTGGCTTTTTTTGAAGGTGGTTTTTTTTTTTGTAAAAAGTTTTATTTTTTTGTAGCCGTTTAGTGTTTTTTATTATAATGCGTTATGGCAACGAAGTCAATATCGTTCCATTTCTTTTGACAAAGTTACCAATGTCATATAAGTAGGAATACATATTATAGGTACATTGTTACAGTTGCAGTGTAATCGTTTTGATCTCGTGGAGAGATGATATGATGCATGAAATACTTATGATTCATCTCATGACAGCTCTCATAATCATCATCATTTCAGACAGAAAACGTCCACTGTTGGACATAGGCCTCCCCCAAACGTCGCCACAACGACTGATTCTGTGCGACTCGCATCCATCGCGTTCCCGTGATTCTCACCAGGTCGTCGGTCCACCTTGTGGTAGACCTTCCAAAGCTGCGTCTTTTGGTGCGCGATCGCCACTCTAGAACCTTTCGGCCTCATCGGCCATCTGTTCTACGAGCAATGTGCCCTGCCCACTGCCACTTAAGTTTGGCAATTCTTCGGGCTATGTCGGTGATCCTGGTTCTCCTACGGATTTCTTCATTTCTGATTCGAACACGCAAGGAAACTCCGAGCACAGCCCTTTCCAATGCCCTTGACAGCATTGCCCATGACAGCTCTAATAAGCTCAAACAATGCTAGGATACATTATTTTATTTTGAAGTTCCCATGCCGACCTTCCACCTTCCAGCTTCATCATCACATCAATTCAATAGTACCTTACAGCCAAAGTGCATCTTATGACAATTCTAACAAGCCCAAACACGGCTAGGATATATTAATTTGTTACGCGGTTCCAGTGCCTACCTTTCAGCTCCATCATCATCATCATCATCAGATCAGTTCGATGATAACATTTTCAACATAATTATTTAAGACCATTGGTTTATAGTGCAGTTGCTTAACTACCTTGATTGTGATATCTATGCGAGTGTCAAGTTTCGTTAGCCATTTCTGATCTTCTTCACCAGTTCCACCTCATCAAATGTTACTTTTTGACTGTAAATGCTTGAGTTCTCGATGAAAATATAAAAAAAAAACTATATAGTTGCCTATAATATTTGAGGAGTTCCCTCAATTTCTCATGGATCCCATCATCAAAACTCGATTTAAAAATGGGACCAATCTGGAAGCATATCCTTTCAATTACAAAAACAAATTTGCAAATCCATCCATAAACAACGGAGTTCTGAGGTAACAAACATAAAAAAAAATAAAAAAATAGTAAAATCGAATTGAGAACCTCCTCCTTTTTTTGAAGTCGGTTAAAAAAGTAGTGTAAGTTTAATAACCACTAGGAATCATTTTGCGAATCATTATAACAAGTATTGAACTTCACTGAAGAGATCCTGCTTTCTGTTTGATTATCTAGTAATTATTTTTAAAAATTCTATGTACCTAATTTCAATTATTCCGACTGATGAACTTTAATGGAATGTCGACGAAACGTGTATTAAAACACCCGGATATTCGATTCCCTGCGATTGGAATATCTTTCCTGATACATCCGTAACGCCAAAGATCCATTGTTATCTACTCTACCGTTCATAAATACGATATCCGCATATTTTTGATTGGAAAAAGTAGCCATAGCCACTTACTCATTAAGAAAAACGGCCTAGGAGTGCACTAAATGCCTACTTAACGCAATTAATTCAAAAATAAACACGTGCAGGAATGCAAAGGGCTATAACTGAACACAATAAATTGTGAATCAATACGACAACATCCACTCACAAGGGTAGGTAGTAGTTTGGCTTAAAAAAAATGTAACGGTTTCAACAGACATACTGATTCTAATAAAAGAAACGCAACTTTGTTGACTCAGTAACTAAGCCCATTTTACTGTAAAAACCAATTTTTACCACAGTTTTTTCTGTTCCTTGGGCGTCCTACCTGGAAATGCCGTCGCGCCGCACGCGGTTGTCTTTGTAAAGAGAATTGGCTCTCGCATGTGCAAAAAATTCTTAGAATAGAACCATGCTATTTCGAATTTTAAAGTAAGTTTTGAAACAAATATTTTGTTATTGGTACAGTTCGGCCGTCGGATCTTGGCGCATCTGAAGTTAGGATCTGCGAATTTTAGAGCTTGAAAACTTGTACAATATATAATAATTATGCTGGTTATTTAAATTTTGGGTATTTATGAAAAAAAAAAACTAAAAAAACACGTTAGGATTCGTCTAAGACAACTATAGGTTAATTGGTTCTAAATTACCTACTATTTTCGCCTTAAACCTTTACACCCGTTTTCTAATCACCTCATATCATCGTCATGATTTTTTTATTTTCAAACAGTTGAGAGTAAGACACGTTGGTTCATAGAATATGAACCAACGTGTCTCATGGAGATATTATCGCACCGATTCATTAGCTCGTGGGGGTGGCGCCTGATACTCATTTTTGCAACGAGATCTTGGTTCCATAACGCCAACATGAATACCGCATCGACTGCAATGTAGCAGTGCAGTATACCCTATATTTTATTAGGTGGTGCTACACTGTGACAGCATCAAGATAAAGGACTTGTTATAATAATTGTACAAAAAAAATGTTTTAACACATTTACAGGAGTCATGTTTTAAAAGTGAGAGCCGCTACCATTTAAATGACTCTCACATTTAAAACATGACTTCACAAATGAAAGATAACACTAATTTCATGTATATACCCGACAAGACTGTTAAGTCGATAAATTGTTATTTAGACAAATGGAATAACAAGCAACTCATTCGGAAAACTAACCAGTTTGAGTCATTAATTTGCATACATAACGTACGTACATTATATATTTCCAGTTTAAATTATGGCAGATGGTGCTACGAGGCATGCCTTTTTAAGTTTTGTCATTTGAAGATTAAAAAAAATGCTTTAGTCGGCTTTGGCTCGTATTGAAAGACTCAGATTGTAGATTGTTATTTGGAATCAGGATCGTAAGTATAAATCTTAGATTCGTCACCACCACCACTGATGATTTTTTAGACGTGATTTGACTCTGCTCGGTTGAACCTTTGCAGAGTTTTCTTACACCACCTGACGCGATCGTCGATTGTTGTTGTTCAGTTGATCGTCGGAAAGCAGTTGCGGTATCCAACGGTAAACTAACTTTCTCTTACCAAGTGCTTCATGCAAGATCTTTTGAATGGTTGTCCCTGAGATGCCTAATAGAGCCTCTATCTCTCGATACGGCACATGACGGTCTTCGAGAATTAGTTGTCTCACAGCAATGATGTTATCTTTAGTGAAGGCGGATTTTAAGCGTCCTTCTCGAGATTTGTCACTAACACTAGTATGTCCACGCTGGAATTCGACAGTCCGCAGACATGGTGCTTCATCCCTGAACACAGATGTTAGCGCTTCAAAACAATGAAGCCGTGTCAGGCCTCTTTAAAGCTGTGGTAGAAAATTATTGCACGAACATTTTCCTTAGAAAGATTCATTTTCGTACGTAACCTGACAGATTCCAGTCTTGTAATTAAAAATTTAAACACACGAGTTAATAGTAGGTATTTTTTGAGCAACAATTTTTAAATTTTCAATGCCTTTGGTTTAGATAACATTCAGTGGACCTTTTAATTTGCGAATAAAACATTCTAAGACATTCGAGGTGGACAGCTGGAGATCGACCTGAATTGAATCTAATATTTCCTTAGCATAAATGGGTATTAAATGTAAGATTAATATTTTAGGTAATTACCCTCCAGGATCCACTTCGACTTTCCACCTAAGCCACCGGCACAAACCTGAGTTAGGTTAGATAGATAGTTAATTAGATAGATTAATCTTTATTGCCGCTTTCATGCGGCTTAATTATGTTAACTAGAGAGTTAGATTAAACAACTTTTTTTTATGGTAGGTAAAAATCATCCAATGACGAGTCCCGCTCTTGGGCGGAGCGGGAAATAAGTGTCAGACTCTTACTGACTAAACAACCTACCCCGTTCCTACATCGCCATACACACCAGGGCCAGAGCCTTCCTTTCAGACACAAACCCTTGGCCCTAATTGGCTTCGACCCTTCTGTAGGGTCCCTACGGTTGCTGACAACTCCTTGACGCGCGGGAACAGTGCGCACCGTCGACGACTGGGCTTGGTCCGGACGATTACTAGACGACCAGATGGCGAGCTACCCAATGTTCGCCGTCCGCAAGCCCGCGCCTGCGGTGGCCGGAAGTCAGGATCGGAATCCCGGCGGCGTCTGGGGCGCAAACGCCGTTGCCTTATGCGGTCAGCCTCCTCCTTTGCTTGCATTACTGCTTCGCAGAAAGAGGCAACCGCCTGCCAATCCTCTCCGAACCATGGCTTCTACCAAGGCCTGGCGCGAGAGATCGCCGCCGCCGATCGCTCCCACGAGGACACGGCGATGCTCTGCCCAAGAGATTAAATAACTTTATAAAAAGTGATGCTAAACAGAAATTACTAATGCTATATTTTCGGTACTCCATATTACATTCCGCCATAGTGTATTCTGGTCATTTGTAACAGCGTTTCTCTATTAGATGAAACATTTCAATTGAAACAACGCATAGGATATGTGGAGTGTAAATCTTAAGAGTAATTTTTAGGCATCTTCGATGGGAATCTCAGATTATTGGGATTTGTACAATGTAGTTCGCAAACGCTCTCAAATGTTTTATAAACACATAAAACACTAATCGTATGTTATTTAGTATCCTGCCAGGGACACGAGATTATTCGGAAGAGTCACCGCGGCCCTAGAACGCATAGGAACATAGGTGTGTTTATTCAGTGAAAGACTAAGATTCGACTATTACCCAAAGTTAATTGATATAAAAGTGCTTAGTAATAAATAATATTAATTTATTACACCAATAATGACTTGCATATAACACAATTCGTTTGTTCTCTTAATTTTGACATTGTTAAATTACAATAAAATTAACTGTGATCCCACTTAAAATTTCAATTAATTAAGATAAGAACAAGACGCATTGGTCGATTGCCGAGGTTTCGCATTATTTTCCGCGGTCGTTCGATAGATGGGTCAAACGGGAACTATGTACATTAGACCTACGCACGCGACTGAGACCACAAAACTTGGTGTGCACATCACATCATCGCAAAGTATATTCTACATTTCAACCATCGATTATAAAAAAAAAATTATCGGTTAAAAATGTATAAATCAAACAGTACTGGAATAAGTTTTAGTTTATTTTCAGTGACTTCAAATCGTTTATAGTATCAATGAGCAAAATAGAAAAATAAAATACCAGGTTATACATAATTTAAGATTAGTCCCCTCTGAGGCGTGGCTTGAAAGACCTCACGGCGTTCTGACTTTCCGCATGACGCAGATCCTCACCGGACATAGTAAGTTCGGAAGGTACTGCATCGGATTCGGGTGGAAGAGACGCCCGGGTTTCGCTACTGTGTGAACTCCTGGGAAAACACGTCATTGGTAGAAGCCATGGTTCGGAGCGAGGAAGATTAGTAGGCGGCCGCCTCTTTCTACGAAGCAGAAATGCTAGCAGAGGAGGGGGCAGATCGCATAAGGCAATGGCAATGGCGACCGATCCCGATTTCCAGCCACCGTAGGCACGGGCTTGCAGACGGCTAGCTATGAGTAGCTCGCTGTCCGGTCATCTGGTAACCGTCCAGACTAAGCCCAGTCGTCGACAGCGCGCACTGTTCCCGCACACCTCAAGGAGTTGTCAGAAGGGTCGAAACCGACTGGGGCCTAGGGTTCGTGTCTGAAAGGTAGGGTCTGACCCAGGTAAAAAGGCAACATAGGAACGGATTGGGTGTTTAGTCAGTGTCTAAAACTGTTTGTCGCTCCGCCCAAGGGCACGGATTCGTAATTAAAAAAAAAAAAAACATTTAGAAGTGCATGTTGCTCGCTTTTTATGTACATATCTACTTACGCATGTCAAAAGCAAAATTTTAAGAAATTCATGACCTAATAGAAAACGATATTATTACGTGTCGTACTTTTTTTGTTTAATTTTTTTTTCTACACTAATATAATAAAGAGGTAAAGTTTGTTTTTTTGTTTGTAGGAGGTAATCTCTGAAACTACTGGTCCGATTTGAAAAATTTTAGCAACAACAGAAAGGTGCTTTACTCCTGAGTGACATAGACTATATTTTGTACGCGGGCGAAGCCGCTGACAAAAGCTAGTTTTTAATAAAATTAAAAACGACTGGACCAGTTTTAATAAATTTGTCTGGAGTAAGGGCCAAAATTGAACAAATCCTCGCGAAACGTTGCACCGCATAGCCTGGATCATGTACATATGTACAAGTAGTCCGACGCGTTCTGATCGGCGTGCGAGGCCCACGTGTTTTAATGAAGTTCTATCTTGATCACCTTTTTTTGTGGTTGTTTGATGATAGAAATGAGTTGGAATGCAACATGCAACTATCATCAGACAACCCAACGCACGTCGAGTATCTATCCTTACGTTGTAGAAACCTCTACGGTTCGGACTAAGTGTTTCGCTTCATCATTAATTTAGATTTCGATGTGACACATTTCAAGGCCGGGAACAATTTGCCTGCTGAGGTGTTATCATCCGATTATAATTTGGGTGTCTTCAAGGCTGTAGTAAATAGGCATCTAATAAATTAGTGCGCCTCACCATCAACGATTGCATCACTTATTACCATCAGGTGGAATCGCAGCATACCGAGATTCTTCTGTTCATTGGAAAGCCCATTAAACCCTTACGGCTGTCATTTAAGATGTTTGAGAGTCACTACGGGTTGTCAAAAGCAAAGAAATCAGACACCACTTCAGCCAACAGGTATTGAGTTACCGAGTAACTGAGGCGTGAATGTCAGATAAGCAATCGCTCTATGCAAAATACTGGTTCTAAGCTGGGTCTGGTTAGTCTGGAACTTGAACCCAACATAGTTCGTAACACTCGTGAATTTTGACAAGTATTCTTCATATCAGTTTTAAACTAATTCGTTTAGGAAATCATTTGCGCATTGTAGAGTGGTAGGTGAGTTCTCCAGTTCAGCAACACAACGATGAATTTAATGTGATTGTGATCATCAAAAAGCAGGTGGCAGAGGAAGGGCGGGAAGCCGAAGCGAGTGCACCGACGGGTGTGGCGCGACGTGCTCACGCGCAGCCGCACGCGCACTCGCCACATTCACCACACTCGCACAACCAGCGATGGATGCGCGCCGCAGGTACCTTACATGACTAGGCTTTGTTTAGACCTTAACTAGTCTTTAACTTTGATTCAGTACGGACCTATTAGATAAAGTTAGATTTCGTTCTCAATTGTGAGGTTTTAATCTCAGAATATAAGCTAAACCTTAAAGAGGAAATAAGAAAACTTGTCTATTTACTTATCATACAAGTATTATATCTAAAAGTAATCGTAGAAACCAAATCTTAGAATTAAACATTCATGATGTGCCTAACCACTTCATAAAATTAAAGAATGAAAAATATTTTATTTGACACATAGACACACACAATACAGAAACCACTATATGCAGACATAATATGACAAAAAAGGTAAAAAAAAGGTCGTATTTCATTTTCATGATATTGAACAGTGCTCGCTAGCCACATCAAGATAAGGGCTAGCCAAATCAGTGAATTCTATTTAGCGATATGAACAGCTAACGACTGCGTTTAACGACTATTTCATGATATGGTCAAACATCATAACCGTAAAAAAGTTGTTTTCTGACTGGTATATTTAGCGAGTAATTAAGTTTCCAATGAAAGATAAAAATGCACTAAAATATCATTGACACCAAATTGTGTTGTATGATATAACTGAACAGGTCTGCAGTTAATCAACAGTTTGAATGCAGACTATAATCAATCCATACTATTCTAATTGAAAATCGTTTTTTTATTTGAATGCCACCCAAACTATAGAGACTGAAAGATTTATTTTAATTTTTAAACATACTGTTGTACTTAGAAGAGCAGTACAGTCTGCATAAGTACCTTTTTATTGAGAGTTTTTTATCAGGCCATTTAGAATAATGACATGATCAAATGTTTTTGTGACGACGATTTCATGTACGTAATGTTTGGTGACACCATGAAGTGATAAAGTTTAAAATCTAATCACGATACGTTTCTAAACGCCTATTTACGCTAGTTCAATTCTATGAGACCGTATATTTTTATCTCAATAGAAATCAAGTTTCTCTGCTCTTTTTTTTAGTATTATTTGAAAGTGTAGTAAGATAAATAAGGATAAAAAATGAGCACACGTTCTCTGTATTTGTTAAAACGTCACCGCTATGATTTGCGACGATGCGTGCTCATTTATCAGTTTTGGGCTTTACTAGCCACATAAACTTGTACTAAAGAATTAAAACAAGAGAGTTAATTTTAATGTCATTTTATTTGTAATTGAAATCATAAAGATTGTTACGCTTCAGCTATTTGAAAAAAACACGTCTTAACTTTTTAATAGTAAAACATTTCCATAAGTTCAAACACTCATCGGTAAATTGCCAAATAAAGTTTTATGCAAATTGGTTACTTTATATACAAAATAAATGTGCTGAAAAATGATGACGCTGAAAAATTTAAACTTATATTTACTATCTTACACTTGTTTAAATACAATAAATGTATAATTCACAGACAGCGAGAGCGGAGCACGTGGCCGTGGCATGCGGTCCCGTGGGCGACCTTCCAGGAGATCCCACAATTATATGAGGTTCTAGGTTTTAAGTGTAGTTTTAAGACGAAAATCCTATTATATCAAAAATTTCTTCTAATGCTGGTAAATTAGTAATTTTCTTAGAAATAAAAAATAATTCAATGTTGCTATTTCAACACGGTGTCCAACTCATTTACCTAATTTAAAATTTTACAGACATCTTTTTTTACACTTAACACGACGTACAACCATATTATGTAGAAAAGAATTACTACTGCAATATAAAAAAGTCAATTCTAGATTCTTGATGATGACTTTCAACTAGAGTACATGACTCTAGTTGAAAGTCATCAAGTGTTTGGGATTAGTGATGAAGTGAAAATAGAAAACCAAAATGTCAGAGCAAGGTGAGACAGGACTGTAAAACTGTCTTTTTGCTTTAGTGAAAAGCTTGTAAAACTATCACTGGCAGCATTCACCTGTTCATTTCATACCTGGTCCTGAACCTTCAAGTGCTTCAAGTTGAAACTCACCTTTAAAAGTTCTAACTCATAGCATTATATCAGTAACACACACGCCTTTTACATTTATCTTCTGATGTCAACTTAATTAGAACAAGTGGATAAAATGTAATTAAAAAAAAAAAAAACTCCGAGGCAATGGTATATATTCTAAGATGCCACCCACACGAGTGAGTGTCTTTCGCAGCGATATTATAGTTCTGCCAGTTATCTTTATAACAACTGTATGAGCGTTCTCCACACGGCTACATCATCGCGACAATTCGACGAGTGTATTTGACAAGTAAACCGTCAAAGATACGCCGCGAGCCCGCTGCGAGGCACGGCGTACTTGCGGCGATTCACTGGCTCGTGGAAGTGGCGCCTTATATCGTTGACCACCTTACTACTTTGCCCACTTACATGTCAACTACGCGATTGATCACAATGACAAATCGAATGACCCCAGTCATGGTAAAGTTGTTGCAAGTTATTGATTGATTTA
Source organism: Mythimna loreyi (assembly GCA_029852875.1). NCBI lineage: Eukaryota > Metazoa > Arthropoda > Insecta > Lepidoptera > Noctuidae > Mythimna > Mythimna loreyi. The sequence continues at coordinate 9,871,256 of CM056780.1, forward strand.
TTGATGCAAGACATTTATGTTTAAATTGTAAATTAGATGCAGATCTTCCAGGCTGTTGCATCAGGGCCACATATTCTTACACACAGTTTTCACATATTATACTTTTCTAAATATAAATTATATTTAAAGGTGTATAGGACCTTGACCTGTGATCTAATTGAAAGTATAACAAGTAAAAAACATGTCATCTAAACATTATAATTGGAGTTCACAGATTAACCGTGCTGAAATAACCACATGATTTGGAAGTAAATGCATTCGTAAAGATTTTCATAGTTGACTTTTTTGTATGTCTAGGCTTAGATAAAACTAAGTTAGAACCTTTTTTTTCAATAATTCAAAATATGTAAAAGACAAAAATATTCCAAACTTGTTTAAATTGCTGAATACAAATTAATTTCCTTAATTGACTTAATATTAAAAATTATATGTCTAAAAATTTCCAAGATAATTTTGATACGATACTTAATAACACTATTTAATATTTCAACGCCAAGTTAAGTTTCGAAAAATTAAAACTACAACAGTTATTTGATCAATTGGTTTCTCACGTAACATTTACATTTTGGATAATGAGAATTAAACAAAACGTAAATTTTGCAATGTCATTGTTACTTTATACTATGTTATGTATTTTTAGAAGTGCTTAAAGTATTATCTCAATTTGGTTATTATCTACACTAATATAATAAAGAGGTAAAGTTTGTTTTTTTGTTTTTTTGTTTTTTTGTTTGTAGGGGGTAATCTCTGGAACTAATGGTCCGATTGGAAAAATTTAAGCAACAATAGAAAGCTGCTTTACTCCTGAGTGACATAGGCTATATTTTATGTACGCGGGCGAAGCCGCTGACAATAGCTAGTTTATTATAAATGTCAAAAAAAGAATTCAATGATTATCCTAATAACAATACTGAAATCCAATCGAGATCATACTTTGAGCGAAATATTAAGGATGTAAATGAAACCTTAAAATTACTATTAAAAGTTGCACCGAATATGTTTATTAGCCAGGCTTTACTGCCACAACTGTATTCTACGATTTCACATTGTATCGGTAAGTACCTACGATGTTCAAGACAGATTCTCTCCTAGAAAGTAATTATAAACATTAATTTGAAAATAACTTCAGTAGCAACAATTATCCCCATTTGTAAAAATGATTAAACTGAAATTAAATGTAAGTTGAAGAAAAATAAATAGTATTATTTTGAATGACGAGTGGGTGTCAAAAAGAAATGAAAACCTTTTCCCAATGTGTATAAAATGTACTCCTAGCATTACCACGGATTGCACTCTGTTTAAAATAACACTTCCTTGCAGTCAGGTAAAAAACAATGCAATCTGACGTGTAAAAGTGTTTTTTAAACCTACTTACAAAATAGAGATCATTTATTTATCAATCTATGATAAAAAAAAAACAATGTAAAAAAATACAAATTGATATTAAGGTCTTCGAACACTTTCAAAACAACATGTACAGGGAGTAGAACTAATTATACATCATGTCCATAATAATCTCGATGGCCAAGTCAGATATTGTGACTGACAGATAAGTAAGACACAGCAAAAACACCTCATGAAAGGGCAGTTTATAATTAAAATATTCTTTTTCACAACCCATATATATTTCAATTCATTGAACAGAACAAGAATGAAAAAATAATTCTCATAATTTAGACAGTAATTTTAATCGTTACACTGTTACACAATTACATTCGATGAAACCGTGTATACTTTCTTACAAAATGTACCTATGCAATCAACAAGACCATAGGCAGATGTGTGATAAGTCGAGACACTCATCTATCTTATAAACTGAGAATGTATGGAAAACCCGCTTCTAAATGATTTTCTCATGATGCGTAGTACATAATGGTCTTATACTGTATCCAATTACAGCTGTGTGGAAGCATTTAAAATTTGAATTAAGTTTCTCCAACTTCCTTTGAAACTAGATAATTTAACTACTACTAACTATACTAACTATTTTACTTTTTCAAGCGGAATTTCTATAGGTTTAAAATTAGAACGAATCGTTATGGATCTTCCAACTCTGGACAGCAATGATTTCAGATTTTGCTAGGATGTTTCATTTTATTTTTGCCGTAGATTCCTAAGTTATTTTTTATTGTTTTATTTTTCACGACGATCCACCATTCGTTCGTAATGTGTCTCGCCCACAGCCACATTGGTTTGGCGATTCTTCGGGCTATGATGGCGACCTTAGTTCTCCTGCCTGTATCCTCATTCTTGATACGATCAGGAAACTCCGGGCATAGTCCTTTTCATTGCCCTTTGCGTGATTGTAAGCCTTCTAATGAGGCCCATTGTAAGCGACCATGTTTTCGTGCCGTATGTCATCACTGGCAACACAAACTGGTAATTTTATCTTGAGACACTAGTATTTTGGATGAGAAGATATCGCGCAGCTTCCCGAACGCTGCCCAGCCGAGTCGGATTTGTCGATTGACCTCTTTCTCAAAGATGGACCTACCCAACTGGATTGTCTATCCCATGTGTAACAACTTTCCTACTAGGTACTCAACTTCTAGTGTACAGTTCCCGATTTTGATCTGAGTGGGTGCTACGTAATTGTTATTTAAAGTGGGTAATCGGGACCTGACAATAAGACCTGGACCTAAACTTGTTGTTAGTAAAAATGCTTGATTAGATCTATTATGTATATTAACACTAATAAGAGCGTGTAGGTTAACAGCTTATCTTTCCACACAACTGGCATCTAGCTAAGATTTAGGACAAGCCGTAATAGCGACAGTACATGACCCGAGACGAAGGAGTGGCTAGGGAAACAGCATCGCACCGTTACATTCCGGCTGGTACAGATATTCTCCCGGGCTCGACAAGTGATCCTTCGCCTCTAGGTCATGGTCGGACACGAAAGTCACCATCCCCGCTGCCTCCTTTTTACGAAAAAATATTAGCAAAGGAATTATTTTAATATTCATGTAGGACGACATCGAAGTGGAAGTGACCAACCAAGCAAGCCCCGCCGCGAGGGGCGCTGAAGCACTAAAGGAGAACCAAAGGTAATTAAAGGAAACTACAATAATCATAGTTGCTACGTTACGTTGCCACAGATATCAAACCGTAATTGGTATTTTAGTAGATAGGCATCCGAAAAAAGAGAAAGTAGGTAACATCCTAGATTGTGAGACGTACATTCATCTACCACCATGAAGCAACAACCTGTAAATAGGTACCCTTTTTTTAAGCTAGGCAAAAATCATCCAATGACGAATCTCACCCTTGGGCGGAGCGGGAAATAGTGCCAGACTCTTACTGTCCTAACAACCTATCCCGTTCCTACGTCGCCATTTATACTAGGGATAGAGCCTTCCTTTCAGGCACGAACCCTTTTCCCCAATTGGCATCAACCCTTTTGCAGAGTCCCTACTATTTGCTGACAACTCCTAGAGGCGACGACTAGGCTTGGTCTGAACGATTACCAGGCGACTGGACGACGAGCTACCCATTGCTCGCCGTCAGCACGCCCGCGCTGAGAGTTTCATTTTGACTTACCCGTCAAATAGTAAAACAAGATTTATGTGAAGATTTATATAGAGAATAGTCAAAAATAATACCTACATACACTGGCCACAAAGTACAAACATTTTGTAACAAATAGTGGCTTGCTGACGCTAGGTACATACTGATTTTGTATTACTAACCTACCCTCATTACAATTATAATTTACATCATTTTGTTTACGGTAAAATAGCTGTTACAAATTTATCCACTATAAAATTCTATTTCAAGATTTCTTCATTAAACTCTGAAAATGCAGAGTTGTGTGAAATGTCGAAATGGCTCGCCAATATAATAGCATTGTATCACATTCCTATAAACATACCTACTAATAGGTAAATATTTATGTAAAGGTGAAAACTTGTATGAATGTTTGTCACTTCACCCTCATACGGCTGAACGGATTTTAATGAAACTTGGTACACAGGTAGCCCATGTCCTGTAATATAACATTCAATAGGTACTTTTTATCCCGGGAGGAGATAGGCATGTTCTCTTGCAAAACAAAAAATGGATTTTAGAGATACACGTCACCAACGAACGTCTCCTAAAAAAATCAGTAAATGCAAAAAAAAAATTAAATGAGTGAAGAACAAACTAAACTAATTTTTGTGGGTATTTAGTTATATACCTATACTTCTCCCACTAAACCACCCGTACCAAGTTTGGAGCTATTAACTAGGTTGTCTAGCTATAGAGAAGATTATATTGTAGGTACCTACATAGATAATAATTTAAATGACGTAGAAAAACATACGACCCAATACTTGTTTTCAGGATGTACTATTGTTTTTTCCAGTTGACATTGACTTCTTGACCATAACATATGTATAGGATAATAATATTGAGGAATACATATTCATTAGAATAAGTATTGTTACATGTTAATAGCCATCATCATGTTTCTATAGAGCCTTAATAATAGAATGCGAAACGAATGGCATTGACAATCTCATTAAAATTATTTTGTTGGAATAAAACTTGGCTTAAGTATAGGCTTCCTCATAAATGAGTATTTTAAGCCCCCACGAACCCACAGCCTAGCTAGTACTTATCTACATAATCACAACTGCAAAATATGCCTAATCATGAGTCAAACAAACATAACAATAAAATGGAAATTACAGGGCGGTTGGTAATGCAAAAAAAAAATGTAGGTAACTGTGAGATTTAATTTAAACTATTGTATTTGAAGAATGTAAATAGTTTATTCAGCACAATATTATTAAGTAAAAATATGCAGTACTAGATAAACATTGTGACAGCTTTGTTCTGGCATTTGTGTTTGTAAACTGCTTGTTGGGTGTGTTTAGAATGAATCAGTTAAGGTGTTTCTTAGGTAAATCACTAAAATATGTTATTTTAAGGGCTGATATACACATAATATACTATAATAAAAAGAAAACAATTTCTATTTATTTATGTTTATTGTTTTGATACAGGAATAATTACATGCCTAAACCAAACAAAAAATAATGGAATCAATGCAATATTTTCTCCATAAAGTGGTATGTAATATTATCATAACACAGTGTGAAAGTGCCAATAATTATAATAATCACCATTTTAACATAATACATCATCATTAAGCTAAACCTTAAAATTAAGTTTCACCATATGGTCAGATAAATCAACACAGTACAATTAAAATAATGAAATGATCAGTTTAGAAAGTTAATAATTTCCATAAACATTTTCATCAGAAAATGCTATATAAAGAAAGAAGTCTTCATCGTGATGCTCTTGATAGAGAGATCCCATTGTGGCAGATGTCGGAGGAATTACATTGTTGACAAAGAAGAACAACGCATCCTCTGGCCGTAGATGAATCCGTTTTCTGATCAGGAAATAAAATTGTCCGACTGTGAGATCGGATGGTACCAAATACTTCTTTTTGTCGAGGTCTCCAAGCCTAGCCTTCGGGGCTTTCTCAACAATTACCGGAACACGGTCAGGATACTTCCTGCGAATTTTTTCGCCTTCAGTCTTTCTCTTTTCAAAAGAATGTTCTTCTTTATATTGGAATTTCATGTTGAGACGATGTGCACTCCACAATTTTCGAAACTATCACCGATAAAGTAGGATCTGATATCTACTGCGACTTGTTTTTTGTTTTTGCGTTATATGAATGCGAAGCAATGACGCAATCAGCTGATATGACAAGCAATACAAAGAATACAAAGCATTTTTCTCTTTTATATGTTGGCAACCAATTTTTCTTAAGCCAGATACAGACATAAAACGCTCCTCGCTGTGCTAGTGCCAAAAGCCCAAGAGTTGAAAACCCCTTTAGTTATCACCGACTACTGCATATGGCAAGGCGATTTTGGCAAGATTTATTCGAGTAAAAATCAATGGCTGCTTTAATTATCCGTAAATTGATTCGTAAAAAGTATTTTAATGTAAAATTGGCATGAATTTTCATCTCAACTGTCTGCACAATAGGACTAAAATGAAAAAAAATAAATGAGGAATTATTGACAATTGTAGATTTAGCTATGTCAATGAAGTTTACAGAGGAGAATAATAATATTTAATAATAGCAAATTATTAAATATTACAAAAACACTAGAATATGTTGCATAAGCTTTCTAAGGCAGCCCATATACATTTACAATAATACTAAACAATATATCTGATAATACAATCAACATCATTTTTTGTTTGTTAGAGGGCGCCACATTGAATTATGTGATACGTCGTATAGCCTTGAACGATATTTCATATGTCGAGTTCTGGTAAGTAGATTAGGAGCTATGAGGAAACAGATCAACATACCTACTCACAAAAAAAATAGCCTGTCAAAATCATAACTCTCTTTTGGCTTTGCCGTAGTTGGTTAAAAGAAATACGTACCGGTACTATGCGTTCTAAATAGGATCGATTGACAGGATGTGACGTCACGCCGTACTGTCAAATCGAAGATATTTTTGAGGACAGACATATTGTTTTCATGATTTTTTAGTTTGATTTGATTTCTATGATATCTTAGCTATTATTACCTTGATATTGACAAAATCATCGACGTCCGTCGATGGGGCCATATTGAAAAAAGAAGAAGTAGATATTTTTGCATAATTGAAGAACTCAGAGATAAGTAAAATTGAAAAACTGGATTCTGATTAAACTTTTTCGTTCACAGTTCGTGAAAAAAATTTAATTTATATTTTTCGTAAATAAACTGAATTTTAAAAATATCTTGCCTCGATTTGACAGTAAATCGTGACGTCACAACATGATCCTATTCTCATTTGGAACGCATTGTACTTATGTGTTCCGTTTAACGTCCGAAGCCCATTATAAGAGTATATCGTCTTTTTCCACTTTTATTCGCTACATGATACTACTTCCTCTACGTAAATTGACCTCAGCGCCACCCGTGGCCGCACCTGGAACAAATCGACAGCAGAGAACAAGCCACCATTTCTTTGTCATTTCATTGTTCGGCTCATAGGTAATGATAATGATGATAAGTGTTCCGTTTGACGTCCGAAGTCCATTATGATCGATCTGCTTGTGGTGGTTTGCTTAGTAAGATGCAATAATGTGCACAATATTCCTCTAAACTGTTTTAAGAAAGAATATATGGCACAAAATAATCATTGCTTAGTTACATGTAATAAAATACTTGCATTCGTGGAAAGCGGTCTAGTGATAAATTAAGCACAATGGCATCCTTACGCAGGCAAATTATTGGAAGAAATGCATTTAAAAGTATTCTGTTTTCCATTGCCCGACAGGGATATGCCGACAAAATGATGCCGATCCCCTGAAACATGCCACCGGTATGGAGAGGAAGGAGCCTATGACCATGCAGGCTGGCAACGGCGATCCCTTCAACATGAAGGTGATTAAGAAGAGCGCAGGTACCTGTGAGAGCCTCGCCTTAGTGCCCTCTTTGTTGCAGTTTCGACGCCCGCATTATGGGGTGCATATAGACTAATATAGAGCATGCCACAGCTGTCACATGGATCTTTATTGTTCTGAAAATAGTTTCAAGCCACATTCAAAGAGATTCTGAACTCAATGCTAGTAATAATATACAGGCAATGCACCACGGAGCATGTACACCTATATTTGCAAATTTATAAAAGTATTTTTAAAGAAATTGATTACTGATCTTGAGTTTCATGTAAATAATTTTAACTTGCTTATAATACCGCTGATACTGTAGCTGATTTGTCAGAGCAGTACATCAGGATAATTTTCCATTAAATACTGGACTATATAAGACAGAGTAGGTGGTAATCCCAGTACCCATCTTTAATTTAATATTGATGTGTCAGCACAGAACCGATCGTTGTAGAGATCCTTAGGGGAGGCCTATGCCCAGCAGTGGGCGTCGCTCGGCTGACATGATGATGATGATGACGTATAAATATTGAAACTTTCTCTGACACTAACAAAACTTCCATTTCAAGCCAGACAGTCCCAGCCAAAATAGTCAAGTTTCCAGCTGTAGGCCATGAACTTCACCTAGATGTCTGATGGTGACATAACACATGGAAAAGAAAATTTAGTGCAAGTATAAACCATTACTAATTACAGGATAACTTGACCATCTGCAGAAAGTGCAGTGAAATCACGCGCCAATCTAATAAGAACAAAGAACATAGTAGATTTCAATGTAAGCTATGTGTGTGGTGAATAGGCTTAATTCTAGTAGATATTTTGCTGGCTAGATCGGCTTCTGTATTGGACAGTGGTTTTTTTTTAAATAAACGTGGTAATATGGGGGATGGAATTACAGAACTCAATTGGGAATAATTTTCGTTTGCGAAAATAAGTGTCACTGAGCCTATTTTTGGTAATTGCACATTTTTGGCTCCTTCTCGCTCTTTTGATCATTAAACTTGGTTGAGATGATCCTCCCTGGGGTACTGGAGTGTTATTATATAATACAATTTCTGAATTCTAAAAAGGTAAAGATCGAATAAATCTGTAAAATCTGAGCACGTTTTACTCAACTAATTTGGAAAATGTTTTTGTAAACGTTTGGTAGGTACTCAGAAAAAAAAATTGAAACAGAGAAGTCCAAGAATTTCACTTTAAAATTTTCGTAGTTCCAAATTATAGATGATGTAAGCGTATAAGGTTTACGGGGATCACATATCTCTCAAAAGAGTCAAATATTTTCATCGAAGCTAACCTCGAAAAATGTGCATTGCTCGGCTTAACATTTATTTTGATTGACGACCGTTAAAAGTAAATCTAACAGTGCGTAACTCATACTGATGTAGGCGCTGAAGTTACACAAGAAACATTTGGCAGTATTGTTGCGTAAATTTCCCGAAGTAAGGTAATAAAATTACCAGATGTTGTACTTCAGACCTTCAATCTGTTTCGTGATCGGGTCTAGCGCCGATTAACAAAGGATTCATTATCCTTGGATGATTCCGAATCCGAAGTTATAAACAGTCGTTTATTTCAAAAACGAAATTTTACGTAAAGGAAAAATAAAAACGGTAACTTTTACTTTAAAACAAGTAGGTATTAAAATAATGATAAAAATAATTAAACAAAATGGAGGTTTGTATGTTTTCTATATTCAAAATATAGCGAGATGCGCGCGGTATGAAAAATGACTCAACAATGACAAAGGATTGGTCTGTCCTGTCAGTTAGTTCCAGGTGCGGCCATGGGTGGCGCTGGGGTCGATTAACGTCACGGAAGTAGTTCCATCTAGCGAACAAACGTGGAAAAAAGACGATGTAGGTACTCTCTCGTAATGGACTTCGGACGTCAAAAGGAACACATAATTTGTATTAATGCCATAATAATTAATACGTAAGAAAGTAATTTTATACAAAATAAGAAAATAATATGTAATAAAAAGTAATTTGAACTAAAGTGGTGCGCCGACTGGTGTCAGACTGACAAAATCGTTGATAGCAAAGGGCCATACACTGTCGGTCGTCATTGCGATCTCCAATATCGTCTTCGATGAAGTAAATCGTTAACGATCTTAACATACACTTGTGGTTCGTCGTATGTGCGGATTATGTCGTATAAGGGGCGTTAAAGTCAGTGAGTGTGTTTCGATTCCTACTTAACTTTTGCAGTTTTTAAAAGTAGAGTGAAATAATACTATCTTTCTCTTCCGTCATAGTTGCCCTGGCGTCATATATTTTACTACTAGCTGTGCCCGCGACTTCGTCCGCGTGGAGTAGTTATTTTGGGCATCATATTTATTTTTGCAAACAACCTCCTCAGCTTTATAAATTATAGCTGTTACCCACGACTTTGCCCGTGTCAATTTCTGTTATTATTTTAGACAATTTAGTTTTTAAAAGAACATAATTATCTAAAAGTACTTCATAGAGCTACATCCCAACTTGGGCACGCCATAATCTCGGCGGTAAGTCCCCTCTTTGAGGCGTGATATCTATAACGGCATCCTCACCTTCCGCATGACGTAGGTTCTCACCGGACATGGGAAGAAGGAAGAGACGCCCGGGTGTCGCCACTGTATGGTCAGCCCGGAGGATACGGTGGAGCACACGGTGGAGGTGTGCCCCGCTTGAGAAGAGCATCGCCGTGTCCTCGTGGGGGTGATCAGCGGCGGCGACCTCTCGCGCTGGGCCTTGGTTCAGGCCATAGTTCGCAGCGAAGAAGAATGGCAAGCGGTCGCCTCCTTCTGCAAAGCAGTAATGCTCGTAAAGGAGGAGGCCGACCGCATAAGGCAAAGGCAACAGCGCCCTCTCCGTAGCCGTCACCGCCGCGATCCCGCCGATATCCGGTCTCCGTAGACGCTGGCTTGTGGACGGTGAGCAATGGGTAGCTCGCCGTCCGGTTGTCTGGAAACAGTCCAGACCGAGACCAAGTCGTCGACAGCGTGCACTGCTCCCGCGCGCCTCAAGGAGTTGTCAGCAAACTGTGGGGCCCTTCAGGGGCGAAGCCTCCTGCAACTGAGGGTTGGTGTACAGCGTTATACCGGGGCTCTGGGAATATGGCAAGGGAGGAACGGGGTAGGTTGTTTAGTCAGTAAGAGTCTGACACTGTTTCCCGCTCCGCCTAAGAGCGGGATTCGTCATTAAATGATTTTTACCTACCATAAAAAAAAACCCATCCGCGCCGCCCGCAAGCAACCCCTCTCCTCGCCCGCGGCGCCAGGCGCAGCGTCAAGTTTAGCACATCATGTCGCGTGTGAATTTTATATCGGAGTTATTTTAAAATTGTAATGTCTTCTAAGATGTTCATTGAAATTAAATGATGTCAAAGACAATTTTGTTTACAATTACATACTCTTAATCAACAACACATTTATTTGGATAAATGTTATATTATTATGTTGATAGAACTCTAACAAATAATCGGTAAAAATTTGCTAAATTTGATTCGCATAAAAACGGTTCTAGTAAGTTAATTTTAAAAGATAGACATATACTGTCGCGGACATTTTTTTAGATCATTTTAAGAGGAATAATCTTTCATACATATTTTTTTGGTATCTCAAACCGTTTTGGTAGCGCACGCAACGGAAGCCCTCAAAGATGAATAATTTTCCCCGTTTTTTCCACATTTTCCGTTGTTTCTTCGCTTCTATTAGTCGCAGCGTGATGTTATATAAATGATCCTCCTCAATAAATGATCTATTCAACACAAAAATAATTTTTCAATTCGAACCAGTAGTTCCTGAGATTAGCGCGTTCAAACAAACAAACAAACAAACTCTTCAGCTTTATAATATTAGTATAGATATTGTGTAGTGGGGTTATAAGTGTAACGGATTATTTTAGCGGACGTGAATGTGGATGCGCTGGCGACGAGTTTCACCTCCGCGGACACGGAGATTAATAGAAGCGCATGCAGAGGTAAATTGGACGTGGAAAAATATTTATTTATGGTATAATGCACTCAAAATTTAGACTTTGTCCTAGTAGGTATGCAACTGAATGACACAGTTTTGGTTTTAGTACTCCCGCTCCACCCAGATAGAGAAAAATCATTGGATGACTTCCCATTCCATTTTTTATTTATTTTACCGTGTGTATGTATATATTTAGAATAGCATATTTAATTATCTATATATATATTCACCGGTCACATCTCCAATCTGATAATACCTCTAAGCTAGTCTCGGCCTCAAAATTTCTATTATCATCAGGAAGAGACTGGTTTAACTGTTGATATAGGCTGACAGTAACATTGAAGCTGCCAGTGCGTGGTGAGGTACCCTGTTGAATGACTTTTTCATGAAATAGCCATTCCATAGGATGAGACGAACTGAGAGGGTGGTGTGAATCTGTAAATAAATACACATCATGCTCCTATCAGAGTATCAGATTTTAAATAACATAGAGCTTGACGCTGACCTGCAAAATGTAAAAAAAAAACAAGAAAAATACAATTTACAAACAAATGTTATACAAAATAAAAGGGCGTCTCTTTTATTTTGCATTTTTTTTTTTTTGAGGCTTCGCTATAAGCTCGTACAGTATGGCCGATAGATCTTGGCGATTCTGAAGTTAGGTTTTGCGAATTTTGAAAAAATATTTGGTTTCAACAAATAAATACAATTTGCAGTAGTAATTGCCGTTAAAACTGTCATTGGCGTACTGTACTCTACATAGTCCAGCCACCGGATATCTTTTATAATTTAATCTGGTCACACTAAGTCTTATGGGTTTCTCTTTGCTTTTGCCTTGAGCGTGCCATCCCGCGTCTAACGAATCGCCCGATACTAGCGCCTCAATCAACGCATTTCGTTTTGGTTTTCCTTCCTTTGCTTGTTGCTTGCCTTTTTGGGGTTTTGGCGTGGGTCGTGATTTTTCTGTTTCCTGTCGATTTGTGATACCTTTAAACAATATGCGTAAACGAAAATCAGTAAAGAAAAATGATGATGATTCTGATGGTTCTGAACCGGCAGCCGAACCCGAAGAATTTCAAGACTCGGGAGAAGATTGGACGCCGGACGCCGATTCCGTAAGTCGAAATTCTGTACAAATAGATTATATTCAGCTTTTATCAAAAAATATTTTCCACAACATCTTATTTAGGTATTCTCAATGTTTTTGTTGTCGCGATGAAAATAGCTGTTGCCATGTTAGGTTAAGTTACGCTAGTAGGTATCTTAGTAGAAACTTAGCAGTAATCTTTTGTTATAAAAGTTATTTTATTGACGACATTTGGTTTTCCTCTTTATTTATGATTAAAATATCATACTATCTAATTAATAAATATCTCGCCAGAATGAACAACCGGGACGTGGAACACGGAAACGGCCTTCTAAGGTGGCTGTAAATAACACCAAAAAGAAACGCAAAAACTCTTCATCTGAGGAAAGTGAGGGTGAAGGAGAGGAAGACGAAGAAGCTGAGGATGAAGAGGGAGAACTAGACGAGGAAGAAGGCTCAGATGATGAGAAAAATGGGTCTGATGGGAACAAGTCTGATTCAAGTCAGTCGAAAGACGTACCAAAGCATTTCCATGTAAGTTGTATTATTAGACATTCTGTGAATAAACTTAGCTTTGGTAAGATAAAATTTTAAAGGATTTATTAATATTTTACAGTCAGGAAACTTTGTATTGCTAAAATCTGATGTCAAATGGAATGGAGATACTGTCACCTCTAAGTTGGATGAACTCAATTTGTGGAAAATAGATGGAAAGGCTCTGCTGCAAAAATTTATTCCAATGGAATCATGTGGTAAAATACTGCACAAATGTACATGTGTGGTGAGTATGAAAATTCAAATACAAAGTTATTTTGAGAAATCTTTTTTTTTTTTGTATAGTATGGTTGTTGTGATTATTTGCAGTTGCCAATGACTAATAGCCCACTGAGTCAGCTAATTTTGCTAAATGAAGTCTTATTACATAAGTCTTATTAACTAATATTATAAAAAAACAGGACTACCTTCAAAGACACAAAAGTCACATTTGATTGCCACTTTCCTTTAAAAACATTTTGTGACTCTACATAGCTGCAAAATATGTATTAGTTGTGTATAGTCAGGCTTCTAGATAGGATATTGAAATAAACATGTAGAACCCTAAGCATCCACAGCTGATATTGTTTAATACTGATGCAACTGGACCATTAGGGAACACAATGGGAGTCACAATGTCTATACTCGAACAAGGTATATGTTCGAGCATCAACATTGTTATAGCTGAATATTTTAGAAAGTACCTACTTTACTATTATCATGCAACTAAAACAATGTTTATACTGTGTTTTTGTGAACAATGCACACAACTCTTTTTGGTGTAAATGATGTACTTACCGGATTCTAATAAGTACTTGTATGGAGTTATTTTTATATTTTTATTTACAGTACTCTGGTTGGAATGTTGACAACAGGGATAACTATTACCCTATCACCGAAATACTGGACAGAAATCCACGCACGGACTCCAAGGAAATATGCGTAGCATTAGATCTAAATGATCTTATCAAAGTAAGGGACAAGTAAATCCATGGTATTTTTTACTTAATTCAACTAGATAAGTGAAAGTAAATTAATTAATGTTTCTTTAATTCCTAATTACTTGCGTAATTCAACTTCATTCCAGATTACTTTGTGTAATATTTTATAAGCTGGGGATTAAATGTTCAATTCTACAATAGTTTTATGGTTGGTTTTATTTTTGAGAAAGCTTATTTCTAAAACAAAACAGTAATTGCAATACTTAAATATTATGACATTAGAAATATGTATTTAATTTGCTTGTTTTATTAATTTCATTAGCCTGTAGAGAATATATATTATTCATAACAAAACCATCAAAGTAATGATTTTGTTTTTGGGTCTATGTACCATCAGCCACCAGCTATGATTAAATTTGATGTCATATTATAAATTTTGAGATTTAGCACACTCTATGATGTGTCATCTCATTCAGGAATTATTCAGATTGAAGCTAATCTTGTCCTAGTAGTAATATTGACTAATCAAAGTTTTATTTATATCAAATACATGGCTTTATTCGCTTGTTGACAACCACAGGCCTATAGTGCAGTGCTTGTGCTGTGCCCTGGTGCTGGGTCTTATGCTACATTTACATGTGAGCCAACCTCAGCCAATTGCCATTGTGTTAGCCGAGTTTCCTCATTCATAGAATGGCTACACAACAGTGATTGTCTGAGGCTGGGCCCACATGTAAACATAGCATTAGGGAGCCATTTGCGAGAAATAACTACCTAATTGTGTTATTTAATTCATATAACTCCTTTCTTCTTAAATAAATAAGTCTTTTACTTCTCAAAAGCGTTGAAAATACACCAACCAGTGTCAAAAACCCAATCATAAAAAAAAACACTAACATACAGTTCTTAAAGTTCATTGTAGTTAAGTCATAGATTTGACTGGCCTGCATGGTGGATTATAGCCCATTCCTTCTAGAGAGGAGGCCTGTGATCCAGCAGTATTAACATTAAAATAGATTTGACACCACTAACTAAATAAGACATTATAATAAGTTATACTTTTCTAATCATATTTTGATAGAAGACATTTTTTTTTTATATTTTAAAACACTTGAGTACTATATGTTCCAAATACAAATAGGAAAGTCGATAACCTTGAGTGAATAAGGGTTTTTTGTGTATCAATAAAGGTTCTTTTTTGCTTTGTATCACTAAATGTTCAGCTCCATAAGTGAGTCTTGGAGATCGGCGAAAGATCTGTTCGGGGACAGGTATACACCTATCACTGCAATGTCCCCGAGCCTAACTGTCACGCACTCAACAACTCGTACGTAAAATACCGGTCGGAGGTGCAATGGTTAATGTTCGCCTAGATGAGGCGTACGCCGGTAGCAGCGGCGCACATAGGGGTATTTGAGCGATTTGGCCGGCCAAAACTTTTTCTTAACTTTAATCACTGATAATAGTACTCATAGGTGGATTTTTATCATTTCAGTTGATTTTTATGCATTTACATGAAAAAAAAAACATTTTTACTGTTAAAATACTTATTTTATTAATTAATGAATCCATATAATTACAATGTCTTAGAGAAATCACCCTTTTTAACTAGAAGAAGACCACGGTTCTTCATCTGAAGAACCATAGCCTGACATCATATCTGAAGATGACGCATCATCATCATGTACGATGTCAGGCTCAGCCTTAAGTAACAAACCTATCGTTTCCTTCATAAAAGGTTTGGTTTTCTTTTTTGTAATGGGTCGCATTCCTGTTAATAGCGGATCAGAACTAAGAAGTAGCCTATTCATAACATCCATGTTACAAGGCTTCTCGAGAGAATTTTCTTGCGAAATTCTGGCGATACAAACGTATATGTTTATTACGTGCTTCCGCAGCTTCTTCTGACAATTGGCCAATCTGCTCAGCTGTTGTTTTATCATTCTCAGTTCTTAGTTGCCATTTTTTTACAGGTAGCTTATAAGCGAGATGCAGAATTGATTCGAAAAAAAGAATTCGTGCGTGTAAAATAGACAGTCCAAAGTCAAGCGCTTCCGGTTAAACATCTCCTTTTCTTGTTAGGCAGTTAAAATCCTTGGTAGTCAAACCACAGATATAACATCTCATTGTAGATGTTGTGTTAATGGCAGCATTACTCACCTTTCCATCTACCATGGTAAGCATTTCATAACTCTGAAACACATTTATGTGGTCGTCCTGTTCGTATGGCGACTTTTGGTATAACAAATGTGCCTTCTAGCCATGTAGCATTGTTTTTCAGAATCAAATCTTCTTTATAATGAGAATCAGTCCATCTCTTTTTAATTACCGACTTGAAACGTGATAAATCTTGCTTATTTTTTTTCATATCCTCGTCAGAAAATGGGCCAAATTTTAGAACGTATCTTTCCAAAAACTGTAACTTTTCGTTAATATTATTTAAATCTTCTGTCATCATAATACTAAACAAGTGTTTTCGAGTCATATCTCGGACGTTTGACGACCCTAGAACAAAAGAGTGACAATTTATAGCAACAAATAAGAAATCGATATTTTTGGTGTTTATTTTCCAGTCCGCTTCATTAAGCTATATTTTCAAATATCGGATAAAACCGGATAACATTTTATACGTGTTGTCAAGACTAAAACACAGGGTATTCGAAATGACTAAAATCAATATCGGGAAATGCCGGGAAATATAACAAAATTGCTAAAATATAAAATAAATATAAAAAATAATGCCTTTAAAACAGCACTTGCTAAAAAAATTGTAAGTAATAAATAGATTTCTAAGCTATTATTACGAGAAAAATATAAAAAGTATACACATTTACCTGCTTTATCGAAATCCATAGCTTTCACTTTATTTAATTTGGTAACAAATATACAAATGTTATCAAAACTTTTGTTTGCGCGGCGAACACCAAACATAGAAACATGCACTCCGATGAACGATCAAGTTTCGACTGACCGTGCCGCATAGTAGTTCCGGAAAAGAAAAAATTAAGTATCGTTTAAGTTTCTTAGAACTATTAGCTACCTGAAAACCCTCTTTTTATCTACCTCCTTTGAATTTTATGAAATTGAATTTTGGCCGGCCAAATTACTCAAATACCCGTATGTGCGGCGTTCGCGGTGAGGACGCTAAGGTAAACAGGCTACGACACTCGGAAACTAGTAATGTCTACAGATTAGAACTGCAAAATCGCTTCTCTACTCTTGACAGACTCTATTCGGCGCTGAGTGAAACTGCATCAAAATGGCTTACTTAGACACCAGCTCCGTCTTTCTTGGACATAACACATCCACACGCAAAGGCTGGATTCGTATCGAACGACATGCAAGAGAAAGTTGTGATTGCCGTCCACTCACTTAAGAATGTCAAAGCTCCAGGAGACGACCTCATCATGGTAGAGATGCTAAAAGCTAGCATGCCTCGCTGACAGCTCTCTTATGGAACATCTGGTCAGCCCGCGGGTTTGCGGACGGTAAGCAAAGGGTAGCTCGCCGTCCGGTCGTCTGGTAATAGTCCAGACTGAGTCCAAGTCGTCGACGGCTCGGTCTGTTCCCGCGTGCCTCAAGGAGTTGTCAGCAAATGTAAAGGGTCAACTGCAGGGCCGAAGCCTACTGGGGCCCCGGTCCGGTTTCTGAAAGGAAGGTCCGAACCCGGTATGAAGGGTAAGAAGGAATGGGGTGGGTCATTTAGGGTCGTAGCACACATATCAAAACGGAAAGGGATCGTCACCGCCTCGCCTTTCTCTTCGGCGTCAAGCAGTCGTCCACTTTACGTAACCACTTAACGTAAACGGATCAGAAGCTCCGCCTCGTCGACTCGGCTACAGCTAGGCGACGCCGCGCTTACGGCTTGCCGACCGATGGTTGACGGCTAGAGTTTTTATTCGTATTTTGGTTTAAAACATAGATATAAGAAAATGTTATTTATATTTCTATGGTTTAAAATAAAATGAACAATACTTTTTTTTACGAGTGTACATGCGTGAACGTTCGCAAAGGCTAAATTTACGGTCGCCTCTCTCGTGAATCGTACAGCACGTGCGGCAACGCAGACCGCGGGCGAAGAGTGGACTATGGAGTGGACGAAAATACGTAAGCTAACGTACGGAGAGCCGTAAGCAAGGGTACGGAAAGCCGACCGCTTACTGCACCGCGGTTCTTGAGCTTGTCCGAGGCGATGTGATTACGTTACGATTCCGATTAGTGTGCGTTGCAGTAAGGAGTTTAAAATAAATAATACTGAACGGCTTGGGTTGACGATCCCTTTCCGTTTTGTATGTGTGTCCTAAGTCTGTAAGAGTCGGACACTGTTTCCCGCTCCGCCCAGGAGCGGGGTTTGTCATTGGATTTTTGCCCACCATAAAAAAGGGCCATCGAACCTTTGTCAGCAGACTGGTTTCCGGCTCAATCGATCACGAGTGTGGCCCGACTCACTCTTGGCCGGTTTTTTTAAGTAAGCTACGTCTAATGTAGGCATGCCACAAACCGGAATTGTTACTCAACTAATTATTATCTCTAATAATGAGAAACTTTGATTTTGTTGAAAGAACCTCCTAAAAGTTCAAATCTTATAAACTACAATGACTGATATTTTTAAGATGATGATCACGAATATTGATGGCTCTTCAATATCCGTGATCACTCTCAGGATGCTCTCTGGCCAATCATCGCCTATTACTTCCAAATGTAGTTAGCAGTTGACCTACTCAATTGATACCTCGTTACCGCTTATCCGTGCAAAAAATTTGTATTTGGACAAGTAAACGAACAAATATGAAAACGACTGGCGGTAATGGCCCTGTGGTTGTCACGGACTCAAAGCTCTTCAAAGTAAAGGGGATGGATAGAAGGTGTAAAATCCGTCAGATCTGCATTAGGAAAGGAAGATCCTCCGACCGGTGTGGTGTCTAGTCCAGGTAACTGCTCGGAGGTTATTGGACTGAGATGTAGTCATAAAATCACAGAGCAAGTACACACAAAATTACCTAATCAGCTACAATATTTTATTCGATAATTACGAGGTCGGTTCAAAATAAAAGGTGAATTTTGTTTTTTTTTATCTAAGTGTTTATTTATTTTTATTTTCTCCCGCTACGTAACATTATTCATCAATATTCATTTTGTTCCCTTCCTAGTCCCCTCTGATATAAGGCAGTGGTCCGACCGCCGACGAGAAAACGACTAACTATCGGCGATTTTCACTCTCAAGACACGCACAATAAATGTAAATTCCGTGTAAACTAAAAAAAGAAGCATAAATTAGAAGTTGCTCTCTGACTGTTCACACTGCTGACGACGACTCGCTTTACTAGTTTTGTCGCTGAGCGACGAGCTTTCAAAAATAAACTCGCTCAGCGATACTCGTTCAGCGATGCTCGCTCGCGGGTAAAACGTATAACGCGCGCGCAGGTTTGCACAGTGGCGTGAGTAATCGCTCGTCGCACTTGCACACTCGCTTATAGCCCGGCGACAAATCTATCGAAACTACACACTCGCTTCCCGCTGATCGCCAACTCTTTTATAGTTTCTAGTTCTACTCGTTTCTCGTTCATCGTCGCGTCGGCGGTCGGACCACTGCGTAAAGCACTTATGCCAGCGCTTCTTCCAATCCTCGAAGGTGAAAAAGAATTTTGGTTTGACAAAACCAAAATTCTTTTTCACCTTCGAGGCCACTTTTTCTCTCTTTCTTACAAATCAAAATTCCGTAAGACTTATGAGCTCTCTTTTACTCTCTATAATAATATGATTATTTTTCATTTAATTTTGTTATAAAAGGCAACACTGGTCTCTCAAAAGTCTCTCAAACTAACTGACAGAAGTACAGAACAACTATTTTCCGAATTGAAAATATTGAAAGTGGCTGGCACAAATTAGCAATTAAAGTATTACTTGTGGAGTATACTTGTTATAATAAATTAATGGAATTGGGAGAAATTAATAGCATCGGGATTGCATTGTTTTATGTTCCCAGTTTCTTTCTGTCGTGTTGAGATTATCAAATAGCAATATGAATGAAAATGACGATAGTAACAGCCGTAAATCTGGTAAGTATTTCATTAGTTATTCTGTAACCAACAGAAGTTATTTATGTATTTTCAACAACTGGAGGCAGATCACCAATATTGATAACTACGTAGATTATCATTTCCCTGTTAATTTGTAGAACTGGTTAAGGAAAAGATGGTTTGTGTGAGGATAAAAATGAGGAAACTGTAACTGGAGGAAGATTAATTATATTCGTAAAACCCTTGTGGCCTTTTGACACTTGAAATTACTTATTTTCCAATTACTGAAATGTGAAAGGTGGAACAACTCCTCTGGGATACACACATTGTAGTGAATTTCTTGTTATTAAGAAGCCATAGTAGCATAAGATGACTAATGCATGTGAGTCCTAAAAGAAACATCAGCTATACCTAGATGGGTATATTTCTGCACCCTGAGAAATGCATCCTCAGCCACAGTACCCATCTAAGTCAAGGTAGCTAAACAATTTCATGTGGTATTCATTAAGAAAGTCAGATTGAAAATTTTCATAAATGTTCTAACATCTGTCGTTTTGGTCAGTGGGTCGTCTTGAGGCAGATTTTTTCCACAAGCTTTAACAGATTGATTTCTATGTCTATTATACATGACATTAAGATTTCATATTTTGTAAGGGAAATCATATGAGTGATTGCATTTTCATGTGTAAATTGTGCAAGCGGCTGTGCACTGAGATGGGTGGAATTCCTCTTTGGTATAGTAATTACAGTTTTATTGTATGTTGTTTAAAATATGTATTTATTTTTTAACTTGTTTTATATATTTTTAGAATTGGATTGTGCTGTGTGCCTACAAAAATGTAACCATCCAACACAGTTACCTTGTGGACATGTATTTTGTTTCCTCTGTGTGAAGGTAAATATTGTGTGGCAATTCAAATGTTCTAAACTATACAATTTTCTTTTATATAAAATATATACTCTATTTGACCTTTTAAATACTTTAATTAGAGTCATAATAGAAAAAAGAACAAGAACAAGAAAAGAACATCACTGTTCACTTGGAGCTCAAAAGTTTAAGTTACAATAAACTTGTATTTTGTTCATATCAAAAGATTTCGAAAGTACAATCCCAGCACCAATACAATTAGTAATTTTATATTCTAGGGTATAGCATTCCAAAGTAAAAAGTGTGCAATGTGCCGAGCAGACATCCCACCTACTTACCTGGATAATCCAATATTACTTGGGACAAAAGATGAACAAGATAACATCAATACCACTGTGGACGTAAACCAGTGGTTCTATGAAGGGAGAAATGGTATGTATCAGTCACTTGGTATCTTATTGTCAAGTTGACCATTAATAGCTTGAATCAACCTCACCTCTTGTAAAAAACACTGTATCTTATGTGTTATTCCACAAACTGGTCTGCCCATGTACCAAGTTTCATTAAAATCCATTCAGCTATTAAAGTGTAAAGAACTAACAAACACACACACAAACATTTGCCTTTATAATATTAGTATGATGCTATATTCATCCTCACCACACTTTCTATTCTTACATAATTGAATATGAAAAGTTTTGAATGTGGTGTCCTGCATTTGGAAACCATACTAAACTTGTTTATATCTGTTTTTGTAAATTTGTGTGTCATTTTGTATCTCTATCAAAGATTCCATAAATAAATACATTAATTTTGAAAACAAGTAACTTTAAAATTTTCTAGGTTGGTGGAAATATGATGAAAGGAGTAACTCTGAATTAGAAAATGCTTTCAATGCTGGAGAGCCTGACTGTACACTGCTGCTTGCTGGAACTTTATACAACATAGATTTTCAAAGTATGACACAAGTCAGACGCAGTGATCAGACTAGGCGTCGTCGAGTACGACGTGATACGCCAATGTTCCCGTCTAAAGGTAAACATCCATATTTTCACAGCTGTGTAAGGATATACATCAGGATGTATGATAACAACATGTATGGAGTACTGATCTTATTTTTGGAATGGCTTTGTCAAGTGTCAGCTTGACGTACTAGAGTCACTTGAGAAGTGAGCCAAGGATATCATCGGCAAACATGCACTTTTTGAAACAAACATACAAAGCGTTTTGGGAACACATTCACTATGCATACAACTAAGGAGTAAAATTCCCTGCTGGAGTCTGTTTTTTTTTTAAGAAGCACTCCTTTGAAACCGATGTTGCAACTACAATAAATGATAGGGCTTTTGTTTTCATATGTTCGGAAAATTTAAAATACATTCGTTGTCTGATTCTATTAGATACTATAAAACTTTAGTAATGACAATATCGAAATATACGTATAAGTTACGAGGTAGTGGACAAGTTTAGGCGCATCGTGCGAGCATTCTGTGTCTAAACATATAATTAGGTATAAAGTTGACGTTTACGCAAACTGTGTAATTCGCAGTATGTCCTGTTTGCAGAAGGTTCATTCTCTGAATGACCAATTCGTAGATTTCGCATAATGTCCAGTTCGTAGAACTAATCCAATATTCATAATGACATTGACAATGACACACTAATTGGTGGAAATTTAAGTATTAAAACCAAATTATTAGGAAGTTAATCTAGGCACTCGGCTTCAAGCCACTACTTGCAACTATCTCATTTACCTATCAACCATTTCCTTCAGGAATAGCAGGAATAAAGACTGATGATAGTACTGGGAGACAAGTTAAGAGTGATGATGAGGAATCTCCTGATGTTGTACATGTACCAATTGAAGAAGAAGTCATAGAAATTAGTGATGATGAAGGGAATGTTCACATTGAGCCAGTTATTACTCGTCAAGAAGATATCAGCCATGTAACTGAGGCAATTAGGTAAGGAAGGAACCGTGTCTTTTTTTAATGCATTGTATTTTCTATTGAATGTGGCACATCATTTCACCGATTAAGTAAGGTAATTTGTCCGTCCACCAATATTCCAGAGATTATTTTGAACGTGCGCGAAAACTTGGACTAGGTTTTGTTTCTGTTGTTAGGTTCAAAATCTAGCGTCATACAAATGAACATTTCCTTCTTTCATTCCATGCTAGTATTTGCTTGATAAAATAATCTTCTTCTCATTTTTTCATGTTTGACGTCTTGGATCACGTAAAGCAACAATTGAAAAAGAATTTAGATGTATGATGGCGGATGGTACGACGTGACAAAGGGAAATACTGATACAAAATATCTTTATTCTTGATGTCAGAATATGTAAATATTTTACTTTAATATTATAATGATCACACGATAAGATATTGCTTGAGTTCCGTATGATCATAAAGGTCACAGCTCATTAGAGCCACTCGGCACCCACCCCTCACCGCCTCGTCGCCCGGCGTCCACTCGTTGTCGACAGGTGGTCGACGGGTGGACGCCGCGTTATCACCAATAAACGTCGCGCGGTCAACCAGTGGATCTCGCGTCGTCAACCAGTAGACCCGGTGTGATCAACGAGTGGACGTCACTTGGTCCACGAATTTTCGAGTTAACAATTGGCACTAGGTCTACACGTGTGTTTCGTAATGTAAAATTTTACAAACTGTGAATTCCAATCGCTAACGTGTCGTCCTCGCGTGAATCATTCGCGGGTAGCGCGCTGTTCAGCCAGGACCCGCGCGTTGGCAATGCGCAGTCAACGCAAGGCATGCATGCGAGCAACGAGTTGTCACCTAGTGGTCAACCCGCCGTCCGCGCGTGGATGGATTTCGATTGAGGCGATCTGGTGACGCTGCGGAGTTGATATAGTGAGCGCATACCCATAAAAGTTCATATAAACATACTAACCGCACGAGGCGAGACGGTGCGGAGTGGGTGCCGGTTGACTCTAGTGAGTTGTGACCTTAAATCTCTGCTAAATGGTTATACTGAGGTTATCTTGTTTGAAAAAACAGAATACCAAAAAGCTTTTATCCACGGTCTGACTTGCAGAATATTGTCATACATATTCATTTTATTTGCATAATCAACGGCAAAGCCTTTCATTATATCACAAATCAAAGCTGTGCTGTTTACCACATTGTCGAGCTAACATTTATTTTTTTGTTTCCTACTCATAAATTTAAGTGATTACTAATAACAACTATTTATGTTTTCAGATCTGTAAGTCTTGAAGAGCCAACCGTATCCCGAAATCTTAATCGAGAAGATACCTGATCAGTTGAGCAGGTTTAAAAATATATTGTGTAATTTTTACATGGTCTATGATTTTGTTTTGTATGTTAAATAATACATTAAATTATATTTATTGTTATTGAAAGTACTTTATTTTTACACATCAAGATCACAATTTATATTTAGTGCATCATCGTTTGTACTTTTTTTTTCTCTGAAAAGCAATTTAAAAAACCATGGTGACTAACTAAAGGGTTTTAGAGTAAGTACCTAAAATTATAGGCAGAATTAAAACTCGGTTCGATTGTTTTTACGCCAATTATTGATTCCAGTGTGGCGGTATCCCGTTTTTTTTTTTTTGCGGTAGGTAAAAAAATCGTCGAATGTCAAATCCCGCTCTTAGGTAGAGCGGGAAACAATGTCACTCTTACTGACTAAACAAACTACCCCGTTCCTTCCTTGCCTTAGTCCCAGAGCCCCGGTGTAACGCTTTCGCATCAACCCTCGTCCCCAGGTGGCTTAGACCCTGTAGGGCAGGGTTGGCGAACCAATGGCACGCGTGCCATTGACGGCACGCGACTTAATATTTTGGGCACGTCGTCGATCATAAAACATTTGCAGCAACAAAAATGTGTTTTGTTTATTTTCTTTCATAGAGAGTTTTGATAGTATACATTATTATTATTTGCCAAATAATCAGTAAGTCAATATTTGGTATTTGATGGCACCTCAATGACCCCTTAAACTTTTTTTTGGAAAAAGTGGCACGTTGATGCAAAAAGGTTCGCCTACCCTGCTGTAGGGCCTACAGTTTACTGAAAACTCCTTGAGGCGCGCGGGAACAGTGCGCGCCGTCGACAACTTGGGCTCAGTCTGGACTGTTACCAGACGACCGGTATCTGTTACCGGACGAGCGGTATCTCGTGATGTAAGTATCTTATTGGACACCGTACACTACTATAAAAGATGCACATTGTGGTGGTTGGGGTATTGACTACTTGACCAATGCTTGCCGACATGGCTGTCGAGGTGCATTTGCTGCCAAATACTGTATATGTATACTAATATAAAATATGTTACATCCGCATTCAAATAAAAAACGTGAAAAATAAAATGTTTGTAGTTCTGTCTCACTAACTATTTTTAAGGTATCTCAAAAGGATAAAAACGAAACGCTTATAGGATCGTTTTTTATGTCTGTCTGTCTAGACGTTTTATCTCCGGAACGCGTGGAGGCATCGCATTGAAATTTAAACCGCATACTCAAGTCTGCAGTCCTTAGATGCTGTGCAAAAAAACAATTCTTAGTTAACGAAAAAAATAATTACGGCCGATAAGTATGAAAAAATTTACATTTCGACATTCGCCAAGGCTTCAAAATTTATAGACTCAGAAAGGCATGAAGCAAAGTCTCATAGCTGAATTGCAGAAGTATAAGAAAAGTCTGATAACTTTTTCTTTTCGGAAAAATCGACGAGACTCGATTCGTTTCGTTCGAATCGAATTGTTACGGAATTGTTAGTATGCGAATCCGACGCACAATAAAAAAATTAAAATGTCAATGTCAATCTTAACGTCCGTCAAGTGGTTTCATCGATTATAATAATAACCTAAAAATATAATTTTCTTGTTTATTCATCATAAAACAGGTATTTTTAGGTTTTTATATAACATTATTTAGTATAAACTCGCACTGTTCAATTGTTGGGTAAAGACCTGCGTTAATTTCTGTCATTGCATACAATTATTCTTCGCTAAATACAAAATATTGTTATGAAAAATATAAGTTTTTTAAAAAGAATATATTTGTTACAGGAAAATGCAAAGAATAATTTCCATTGTGAAAACATTATCATCTGTCAGAAGTTTACCTGCAAGCCATGTACAGCTGCCGATGCTGAGTACATTTCAACAATTTGCAAGAGAGCGATTGTTGCAGCCTTCTCTCCCTATGATTAATTCTGTTTGCGGTTTTAAAGTAAAAGGTCGCTTGCGCCGAAGATGCAAATCATGCTATTTTGTTGTTAGAGATGAAAGATTATATGTTATTTGCCCCAAGTCACCCCGACATAAGCAGATGGCTATGAAACCAAAACCATTAAATACATACATTTTAACACATGCTAGTCAGAGTCCTGTACGACCCTGGTGATTGTTATAGTGTTTAAATGACTTGAATGTAATATAGATATAGCTGTTAATATTGGATAAATGTTTTGTCAGAAACTCCTAACATGTTTTCTTTGTACACCTGCTAATGTCACATTTAAAATATTTATTGTTCATGAATTACTGGTCTAAACCAGAAATACCAGGTAATATTAACCTTTCTAATGCTGTAATTAGAGACATAATAGAAAGACAATAGGTGTGTGAATGCTGGTGTTCGCTTGGGGCTTGAATGCTGACTTAGTGTATTTATTGTCTTTCTAGTAACTAACTGTTCCGACCAACTCCATAATGCCTTTTTTTTTCGTTCTCACCTTTTACACCTTCCCTGACCTATCACAAATACACTTCTCATCAAAAAAATCGAAACACCTTGCAAGTGTACGTTTTGTCAGGATTATCAGAAAAATGTGTACATTTAGGAATAAATGTTAAATGTCGTTTAATAGTGAGTAATATGAGCTTATCAAATCTTAATGTTAATGTTCTAAATTTAAATGAATTTTTCATAGGTTTCGTATTTTGTTAAATGAGTCATTTTTATTCCGTATGGAGTATAAAGGAAATGGATAAAACAACACACGTAAATGAAAAAAAAAGCTAAAAAACGTTTATTTAATAACTTGTATTCCCTCCCCGAGCTCTAATTACTGCTTCCATACGGTTCTTCATCGATCGGATGAGAGTCACGATCACATGCTGTGGTATATTGTCCCATTCCTCTTGGATTGCATCTTGCAGCTGGCTAAGTGTTTCTGGGGCAGGATCTCTTGCTCGAATTCGTCTCTTTAATTCATCCCATAGATGTTCAATGGGATTCATGTCCGGGCTTCTTGCTGGCCATTCCATAATAGAGATATCGACTTCGTTAAGATAATCTCGTACGACGCCCGCGGTGTGAGCCCTAGCATTGTCGTGCATGAATATGAAGCCGTTGCCAATAAAATGTGCATAGGGCATCACATGAGGCTCGAGACACTCTTCGACGTACCGATGACAGTTTAGTGCAGGCAGACGTGGCCCAGACACGAAAGCAAGCTCTGTCTTACCGTCGGCGCTGATTCCTCCCCAAACCGTCCACGAACCGCCACCATAGCTGACCTTTTCTTCAATGCAGCATTGTGCATAGCGTTCTCCGTCTCTTCTGTAGACCTTGTTCCTTCCGTCGTTACCATACAGCATAATTTTACACTCATCAGAAAAGAGAACTTTGCTCCACTGTAGGTATGACCAATTTAGGTGCTCACGTGCAAAGTTAAGGCGCGCTCTTCGATGGTCTGCAGTTAATTTCGGCCCATTTGCTGGCTTATGCGGTACCAGTCCACGATCCTTCAACCTTCTTCTAATTGTAGAGTCACTTACAGCCACCCTTCGTACAACACGAAGCCGCTGCTGCAGTTGAAAAGCGTTAAGGCGTCGATTTCTTAAAGAAGTTGTTACAATAAATCGATCATCTCGCTCAGAAGTGACCCGATTCCTGCCAGATCCTGAACGGCGCGTGAACAAACCAGTCTCCCGATAACGTTTATAGACTCTATGAACAGATGACAGGCTTAGATGCAGTCTTGCAGCCACAACACGCTGACTAAGGCCAGAATCCAGCAATGCCACAACTTGGGCGGCTTCTGTGGGCGAAGTATCCATACGTTTTAGAAAAAAAACCTTTTTTCAGACGTCCCAAAGTCACAGTATTGAAATAAAAAACAAAAAGTTTAAGGATAGGCGCCAATTTTTAGTTTTTAAACGCTAAATGTACTCCAACCCTAAACACACATTTGTCTCAAAACAGTGATTCATTTCGTTTATAAGATAAACAAATGAAATTCTAATTTTGAATTTAGAATTTTCGCTTATTACTGTAATGGCCAAACTGCCAGCTATAATATATGTATTTTTTTTCATCGTATGAATTCTTTTTTGTGTTAAATTCGGACAGAAACAATGAAAACGGAAGTGTTTCGATTTTTTTGATGAGAAGTGTATTTCAAGACCAAAATTGGCCAAGTTTTGGCGAGACTATGAACAGTTATTTATTTTTATATTTAAGAGTATTGAGTAAGATAAGATTAAGAGTACTTGTCAACATTCAAATGGAAATGGACATAATAGGTATATAAAAATAAAATTAAACACAACAAGTATTAATTTAATTGTAGTAAGACTTACTGCGAACTGCTTTAAATGTAAGGCTTCTATTTTTAAGTTTCTTTTAACAGATTTCGATTTTCATCAGCTTTTTCATTATATCGTCATATGCAGTAAGGAGTTAATTAAAATTAATAAAGTTAGTGATGACAGATTACATTAGACAGCTTGTTCCACTCTTTGTGTGATTGTTATTGAATACAATCTACCCTTAGCGTAAAGCCGGGTCCCGATGAGTGTAACGTGCAATGTAATCCACTGAGTAATGTAACACGAATTTTACGTGCGGACGGCACTACGAGCATTACATGTAACGCTTGCACCGGCTCATTTATATATATAGTTCTAAAGGAATAATTGCAAGTAAATTAAAATAAAATCATTGAATAAAAAAAAATGGTTGCCTGTAAAGTCGGTTTTACGGGCGAAGATTTTACGTGACAACGTCCTAATTCTCTAGTGCTGCGCGCGCGGCAGACCGATCATAGTTGAGTGGGAGAGAGACGCAAGGCATTCGGCGGGCCTCTCTCTCGTTCGGTGACTCATCGTAACGTTACCGAGCGTTACACTTTTTCATAAGTGACTCCCAGCCGCAACCTAATTTAAGACGTTGTCACGTCAAAAGAATTCTTACATGAATCCTATCTTTAGGTTATTTCAGTTGTACTGGCTGTATAGAAATTCAGGTGACGGTGCAATAGAAATATAAAAATAGAACTAGATTTTTTAAATAATTTGACAGCTATCAGTTGAAAGTATGGATGAAAAGAACTATTTTTAACCCGATCCGCAGGCAACTGCACACATACTTTCAGAGTATTCCTATGATAACAATGTATTATGAATGTATTATGCTTACGCTATTACAGTATGAGTATATTGTAATTGTGCTACCTATCCCTTCGTTATAATTACTCCTTGCACTTCCGATTCCGGTAATTATATCGGATCTCCGCTGCACCATCGCGTCATCGTCGCCGCGCGCCCCGTCGATTAGAGATAATATAATAATATATCTTTATTGGAACAGAAACAGTATTTACAAATTATTTGCGTACGAAAATAGCTACAATAGTTTGAAACTGTGTCGCAGCTATCAACGCTCACCTCCAGGAAGATGACAGAGTTCCATTTACAAAAAAGAAAATCAAAAACTAATAATCACAATCTAAAACAGAATTATAAAACATTTAGGAAATTTCATTAAAAAAAAAAACATTACAGGTAAACTATTGATTACAAAATAAGTTAAATATAATGAAATTAAAATTACATTAAGATGTTACGCAGGTTCGTTTGCGATTCCGGAAGTTCCGGGATCAAGATTGATTTTGAACCTCCGATTCCGGAAATGATGGATGGATTGACAGACAAACAACTGATCGAGTCTGATTAATCTGCATCAGGCTTTCTGCGCATGCTTTTGAAATTTAAGTTATATCTACTCGTTTAACTTTATTTTCAAAATTTAGACCGTTGTGTAATATGGTAATACTCGGGTTAGGGTAATACAACACCGCGTTTCATTAAGTTTCTTTCATGATAAGAAGTCGTTAAAAAGAAACAAAAAGGGACAATTACAATGGATTTTTTGTTGGGAAAGTATATACCTAATGATCTTCACCCGCTCTAGAGCATCTTCACTAGTGTCCGACCGAAACTGGTTTTCCGGCCGAAACCGAAACAGAAACCGAATGTTCGGCCGTGGCTTCAGTTTCGGCCGAAACCGAAACCGAAACCGAAACTCACATGGTCAAGTATAAAATTTCTTAAAATACTGAAATTTGGTGTTTTTATAATGTTTCCGTCGGACGCACACGCGCTGACTAAGTTTTATTGCATTACTACAGAGCTATCCGAACGGCACACGACGATTCCCGAACAGAGCCGACGGCTTTCGACACAGCTTTGCCGCGGAAAACGAAGTTAGGCGAACGTGCGTGACCTTGCGAGATAAGTTTCGGTTTCGGCAAAAGTTTCGGCCGATTTTGGCCGAAAACGAAACTGCAGCCGAAACTTGATTTTTGGCCGAAACTCGGCCGAAACCGAAACCGAAACCGAAAGTTCGGTCGGACATTAATCTTCACCCGTTCTAGAGCGAAGCAGGAGGGCGTCAGAATTTTACTGACTAAAATCCACTCCTATGTTCCTTCGTTACTTTGCTTTCCAGGGGCCCGGGTTTTCCGGGTGTTTTAAATTTCCTTTCAGAAGCGAGCTTATGGCCCCAGAGGCCTTGACACTGTTGGGCCCTTACGGTTTTGCTGACATCTTGAGGCGCGCTTGGAGTACCTACTACGCGCCGTTGACGACTTAAATTGAACTCGGTCCGAGCGGTAACTGGGCGGAAAATTGTTCGCCGTCCGCCTTACGCCTACGTTGGCTAGAAATCCGAATCAGGATCTCGGCGGCTGGAGGCGAGTGCCTGCCACTCCTCCTCACTCCGGACCATGCCCTATATAGGCCCAGTGCGAGAAATCGCCGTCGCTGCCAATGCCCCACCGTGTACTCCGAGCGGTGCACCCGTTACACCCAGGCATTTCTTTTACAAGAATCCGGTGCAGGAAAAACTCGAACTTGCCATGTCTGCTCTCATACCTGCGTCATACGGAAGGTGAGGAAGCCATGAGGTCTTTTCAGTCACTCCTCAAAGAGGGGAATTAACGTCATAATAATGGCATGTCCACAAAATATATAGGTAAGTAGGTATTAATTCCATGCATGATAATTCTCTAGAATTCAAAATAGCATTTGGCGTTGCTTGACGCCATGGTCATATTATATGTATTATCTATGACTGAGCCATTGACAGAATATTGGGTTGGACGGCATAACCTGGAAGGCATTCATTTTTAACAATCATGATTGTGTAGGCATTTCATTTAGAATAACAGCATTTATATATAAATAAACGGAAGGCTCAAGTTTGTTTTCGAAATCGGAGTATTACGATTAAGATTAAATCTTGAACCTTCTGTTTGATCGGGTAATGTTGAGAAAACATTCTTTGTGAACCCCTAGGTACACGCCTCTAGTAGCTAGAGTGTAATTCATAAAAAAAACATCTCAAATGTTACCTATTAACAAATTCTTGCTGATCAGTTGCATAACTGATAGACCTAGACTACTAACAGAATTACTACAGAAAAGATTTCTTCAGCAACACTACTGTTTAGTACCTAGGAGTCTGAAACAAAGCACCTAAAGCATTTATTATTGTAAATGTCTTTTTTCCTATAGACCTGCTTGTCTTCGATGAGTTGTACTATCAGTTATGAAACTGGCTTGCTTAAGTATAGGCTAAATAATAACGGCCTCATGTTTCGGCGAGGGGCGGCTGGGGCGTCTATTACGCCTTGGCTGCAGTGACAAAGTTAGCCCGCTTGCATTAAAATGTTGTAATGATAAATCATCATTCATGGAGAATACCTAATAAGTGCTGAGCATCCTCTTACATAGGTTCATAATTTAATATCAATGAGTGCAGACTTAGAAAGTATATGCCTAGGCATAGGCCTAACCTTTTATCGAAGCTGACAACGTTGAAGACAGTGAAGACACAAAATGAATGCTCATAAAGTTACCAAGACAATCGTCACATCGCCAGTTATTTACAAACCAGTTGGACCTTACAGGTTTGCTTTTTAAATAATTTTAAGCCTTCTAGGCCATAATGGAGGATGTCTTCAAGGTTTTGGACTGGAGGCGGCTGGGCATTAATGTCAATGTCGACTATCTACATTTATCTTCGATTTTCTGATGATATAGTATTAAATAGTTATAGCAGATCGAGAGCCTATGGACGACTTCAATACAATGCTCGATTATTTCGGTCCCCGAATATGTGGAACATATAAAATGAATATTAACAAAACAAGGTCTTAGCATTTCCCCACTCATATTAAAATCGAAGATACATTAACTTATTTAACATTAACTTATTATTAATTTAGCGATTATTCCCATCTGCCACCCCTGAGCTTGCCACCGGGGCAATGATTGGCACTAATAGGTGGTGTCTCCCCCACCCCGGTTGTCTATGATATCTATTTAGTTTTGTCTACCCCCTTCGTAGTTACAGTTCCGGCCTTGGGGGTTTATTCGCTTTTCGTATTGCGATATTATCGCTCATTGTTGGTCTAATGTAGTTTAAGACCATTTTTATTCCGTATTTAGCAAACCACTGCGGGCTATTTGTTGTAGTTTCAGCTCGGTGTAGTAGATATGGGTAATCTATGTACACCACACCAGTGCAACGAATTCAACTATTTACCTATAGGTACCTACATTATTTTGTTGGTTTCAGCCAAGCGATATTAGCAGATAAAACGCTTTATGTGTCTGGCTTACTGGGCATGGACCCTCAGGCGCAGTTGGTATGTGGCGGCGCTGAAGCTCAGACGCGACAGGCTCTTGACAACCTGAGGCACGTGCTAGAGGCCGGTGGGGCCTCGCTCGAGTCCGTCGTGAAGACTACCATTCTACTAGCACGAATGGACGACTTCCAGGCAGTCAACCAGGTTTATGCAGAGTGTAAGTATCAAAACTACTTACATTTATCTTCGGGTTTTGTTATTTTTAGGCAACTTTATATTATTCGACAACCTTAAATTAAATGAAAACAGCGGTAGGTTTATAAATATAAGTAAGTGCCTATATCAATGTCGATAACATATAAACCGATCGATAACACGGTTGTAGGTTAAAATACCTAATATAACTTCTTTTTATAATGTTTAAATAGATCTTATTGATTGCTCAAGTACCTATAGGTATCTACACGAATTGAGATTAGAAGTGCTAAATTACTAAGTGCTTTGAAAAGTTTTTGACCAACTTCGAAAAAAGGAGGAGGTTCTGAATTCGGTTGAATGTTTTTTTTTAAGTTATCTTGAACTGTGTTGTTTACGGATTGATTTGCAATTCTGTTTTCCTAAAAATGTAAAATGCATCTAGATTAGTTATATTAAAAAAAAACTATTTTTGATTCTAATGCATGATGAGAACCATGAGGAATCGTGGGAATTTCTTAAACATTATAGCCAGCCATATAGTGATTTTGGAATACAATCAAAAAGTAACACCGAAGTGGAATTGATGAATAGAATAGAATAATACTTTATTGTACTTACACCAAAAAAGTAACAATTTCACAGAAACTTATATGATTGGGTACAAAGGCGGTCTTATCGCTGACAGCGATATCTACCAGACAACCTTAGGATGGAGTATAAGAGCTTGAACTAAAAAAGATGATGAAGAACAGTAATATGCAACGGAACTTCACTCTTACATAGATATTACAATTAAAATAGTTAGCAATTCTAACAATACTAATAAATAAATGGTTTTGAATAGTTATGTTGAAAATGGTGTCATTGAACTGATAGATAATAGTACATTTTGATACAAGTGCAGGAAGTTTGTCATTGCGACCGAGGCGAAATTCGCACGAGCCGTAGGCGAGTGTGTTATGGAGCCGAGGGCTGCTGGTCTAGTTACCGGCTGGACCAAGGCCAGTCGTCGACGGCCAAAACAGCACTGTTCCTTTGCGCCTCAAGGAGTGGTCAGCAAGACCCTGCAGAAGGGCCGAAGCCCCAGTTGACTTTTTGTTGGCAAGGGTTCGCGTCTCAAAGGAAGGCTCTGGCCCTGGTATGAATGGACGAAAGAAGGAAGAAGGAACAGGGTGGATTTTTATTCAGCAAAAGTCTGACACTATTCCCCGGTCTGCCCAAGGGCGGGAGTTGATGGTTTCCCGTCTTAAAAGGCCCAAATATTATTTACTGACTAAAACCCACTCCTGTTTTTTCTTTGCCTTCGTTCCCGAGCCTTCGACTCTGCTGGTCTTTTGACACTATCTCTTTGAAGCGCATGTG
Source organism: Mythimna loreyi (assembly GCA_029852875.1). Taxonomy (NCBI): domain Eukaryota; kingdom Metazoa; phylum Arthropoda; class Insecta; order Lepidoptera; family Noctuidae; genus Mythimna; species Mythimna loreyi. Next base: position 9,905,491 of record CM056780.1, read on the forward strand.
GAACGCTACGCGCCGTCTACGACTCAAGCTCGGTCTGAGCGGTTACTTTATGGAGTGCTACCCGTTGCTCGTGACGGCCATTCCCTCGCGGCTGCGGCCGCTTACTTCGCTAGCATTACTTTATATGAAGCACTAATGCTACGGACCGTGACCTGTAACCAGAGGTTGAGGTTGTTACTACCAAACCACCCCACGAAGACACGGTGATGCTCTACAAAAGTCTTCCGGGTGGATCTCGCCGGAACTCAGTCCGACATATCGCGACTTGCCCCGGTATTGCCTCCCACGCTCAATTCGTGCATGCGTTCAAGGATTGTTGCCTCCACATCCCACGGTAGGAGGCTAGCAAGGAGGCTCGTCATTTGTCTCGTCGTCGACTCGTCCCTCTGTCATGCATTTAGCTTTGCCGTCGGTCGCTTTCGCAGTGACGGCGATCGTAAAGGGTCATATACCAACCGATATATATTTGTAATTAGCTGTCACTCTCTATTACAAGTTAGATTTAAAGTAGGTAATTTAACAACTTACCATGCTACACTAGGGCATTGCACCATTAGATCAGCGATTGCGCCACTGGTGCGTACCATCAGGTGGGAACGCAGTCAATCACTGGTTTATATAAAGTAAAAAAAAATGCCATTTTTTTTTACTAAAGTTTTTATCGTTTTTTCAGTGTTATTGATACTTATCCTTTTTACATGTTAGAGTCAAAAAAAAGTTTGACACTGACATCTAGTTTTGGCAAAACTGGGACATATTTTTGTTCTCAAAAACAATGATTATTGTGTAATTTTATTCGTAGACGTCTTATCAGCAAACATACCGACTCGTTTATCTTTTGTTGAATATATTCTATATTTATGAGGAGTGAACTAATGACCCCGTTCGCGTAGGTGCTTAGTAAATTTATTCACAATGAGTGCACCACCAGAAAATACTGCGGCACCAAACAAGACGGACGCGGCACCTAAAACCGATGCTGCGCCAAAGACTGACACTCCAGCCAAAGTAGACGCTCAGCCTAAAGCAGACGCTCATCCTAAGGCAGGCGCTCATCCTAAGGCAGACGCACACGCCAAGTCAAACGTTGCAGCCAAGATGAGTGCGCAAAAGACAGACGATACAGCCAAAACGAACATTCACAAAGTTACCAAGACGATCGTTACATCGCCAGATATTTATAAGCCTGTTGGACCTTACAGGTTTGTTATTTTTGTTTAATTGTGTGTACTGTGCTAGGATAGGATTTAATGGCGTAATTGTGTTTCGTGGCAGGTTTCGATAATTGTCCGACTGTGCGCTGTGCGAGGATAAATCTAGATTAGGGTTTCGGAGCATGTTCCTGGTTGTGGTGATTGTTAAACTGTGCATCGCGCTAGGATTAAGTAGTAGGTTTTCGCGGTTTAAGCTAGTTTGAGATTATAGTCAAATTGTATCTATACTGCTAGGATAGAGTTTCGCGTGGCATGGTTGTTATTATCCGAATGGGCACTGCGCGAGCATATTTTTATAGAATTATGTAGGAGGCTTATTTGTAGTATCATGTGCTAGGTTGTGAATGTTGTGATACTTGTCCCACTCTCACTGTGAACTATTTTAGGCTTCTAGGAGTTGTTAATTATTTGAAATTTCGGTGTTTTAACAATTCAATAAAATATGAATTCAATATGAATTGTTAAACCACCGAAATCTCAAATAAAACAATGCCTTTCCATGCATTTATCGAGTAGGTCTGGTATTATCAGCCTCTGTATCTTAGTAGGGAGCAGGAGATAATGTCCCGGGTCGATCGCATGATACAAACGGCCCCTTGATATGATGCTCATTTTAATTTCAATGATGTCTTATTTAGATTCTCTTCAATGACGTTGATCTAAAAGTAAAATCTCAAAGAAGTGAAAAAATTTTTTTCAAGACTTTTTTAATTTTTCCGATGTTACTAAGAAGCTATAACTACCTATGGGAAAAGTTAGCACCAATGAATTACTTATGTGCCTAACAAATAATGCGGTTTCAGCCAGGCTATTTTAGCGGATAAAACTCTTTACGTGTCTGGAGTACTGGGCATGGACCCTCAGGCACAGTTAGTGAGTGGAGGCGCTGAAGCTCAGACGCGACAGGCTCTCGACAACCTGAGGCATGTGCTGGAGGCCGGCGGGGCCTCGCTCGAGTCCGTCGTGAAGACCACTATCCTGCTCGCTCGCATGGAAGACTTTCAGGCAGTCAACCAGGTTTATGCAGAGTGTAAGTACTTTCCTAAACTAGGATTTACATGCTAAATAACAGGTTGTCGAATAATATCAAGTTGCTATTAAGTATCACTGCCGTATTTCATATGCAATAAATTTTAATCATCGCGTATGTTGTATAATTAAACAGTTATTGTGATATCTGTCTTAGAACTAATGACCTCATTTTGGGCTGCTGTGACTAAAGCGTTTTGTAACATTTACAATTGGTTACTTGTACTGAATAAACGTCATTTATCATCATTTGTGGTTAGGACATTCGGTTAATTCTAACTTTACGGGCTCTCTAATAGCTATTGTGTTATTTTTAGCGCGTAACTACTCGGCTAATACCAGATTTCCGTCAACCGTGCGTTATCAGGGACGCAGGCGGGCCGATCTTCCAAGGCTGAAGAGTTCGAAAGAGTCACCGCGACCCTGGAAAGCAAAGTGCAAATGTTTGTTTTGACCGCTAAAAGTCTTACTCTCCCTTTTGCTACATGCCGCTTTGTACAAGACTAAATGACGACTAGGCCTAGGTACCAAAGTGGCATGCTCCGACCACTTTGGTACCTAGGCCTAGTCATCATTTGGCATTTAAATCATTATAAGCCTCTAAAGTACATCGGTGTCCGCACACCTATTGACTGTAATTACGGTAGTCGGAAGGTTATATGAGTGAGATTGTGACTCTTTACTTTGACACCAAAAGCGGTTTCTCCGGGCATGGACGTACCGTCCTTGTTCACGCAAAAGATGGATTCTTTGATAATCTAACAGCACATTTATTATTTTTTTGATGGAAGAAGTAATCGTCAAATGGCTTTTTTATTTTACTCTAGGGTTGAAAGTAATGATGTGTCAGACTTTTACTGACCTACCTAAGTTCCTTCATTTGTCCTTTGCATCTGAGGGCCACGGTAACTCTTTCAAACGCTCTTGCACTCCCACCAAGTATCGGCTTTACTGGAAAAGTTCAGTTTAACTGACATCACACGCACTGAATGCGCATGTGGAACACCACGCACCTCCTACTCGGCAAGCTACCCATTGTTCATCGTAATTATTATATAAAATCAAAATTATTACGTCTGAATAGTATCGGGCTTGCGGAAGGCCAGCGATGGGTAGCTCGCCGTCCGGTCGTCTGTTAACAGTCCGGAACAAGCCAAGTTGTCGACGGCGCGCTCTGTTACCGCGCGCCTCAAGGATTTGTCCGTAGGCACTCTGCAAAAAGGTTGAAGCCTACTGGGGCCCAGGGTATCTTTCTGAAAGGAAGGCTTGGCCCCAGTGCGAAGGGCAAAGAAGGAATGTGGTGGGGTGTTTGGTCAGTAAGAGCCTGACACTGTTTTCCGCTCCGCCCAAGAGCGGTATTCGTCATTGGATGACTTTTGCCTTCCATAAAAAAAAAGTCTGAATAGTACCTACCTACCTACCTAAAAAAGAAAAACCCTACCATTTTAATTAAACGATAGTACAAGGCTGCTTTTTTATGTTTCAGTTTTCCCAAAAGATTGCCCAGCGCGTGCTACCTTTCAGGTGGGTAAACTTCCTTTGGACGCGGCAGTGGAAATTGAAGCTATTGCACTCAGTGGAGACCTAGTGGTCGCCGAGGCGGGCCCCTGCCCCTGTGCCAAGATTTAGTGGAACAAGAGTTTCTTTTAATAATAAATTAATAATAATTTTCCACCAGAGTGCCGTCACACAACGCCGTCAATTGGCCCTTTTGATATTTCAATATGCCGTGTATGTTTGGTTCGTTACCGTATTTTATTCTATTTGTTTGTTTGTAAGTATTTTTTTTACAATTTTGGAAATAGAAGATGTTGCTTTAAATAATTTACTGACTCTATTACCTACTGTAAAAAATTGTTCGTTTCTAATAAATAAAATATTTTATGTAAGTAGTGATTTTCTTTGTTATTAGGAGGCATTTCTGGGCAGTTAGTCTATACCTTCTTTCTCTACTACGTGGTCCATACTAATATTACAAATGTGAAAGTAAGTAGTGTCTGTCTGTCCGTTACGCTTTTATGGACTGCTGCCAGACTTGCCAGACCCTAGGCCCCAGTTGACTAAGACCCTTCTGCAAGGTCCCTACCCTAAGGTTCGCTGACAACTCCTTGGAACAGTGCGCGCCGTGTCTGGGGCGTGAGCTCCGTTGTCTCCTCCTTTGCTAGCATTACTGTTTGCAGAAGGAGGCGACCGTCTGCCACTGCTCCTCGCTCCAAACCATGGCCTCTACCAAGGCCGATCGCGAGAGATTGCCGCCGCCGATCGCCCCTTCAGATACTAATGTCAATGAGATGGCCAGAATAACTCGATTAATTAATATTAACTCGAATAATAATAATTAGACTATTCGATAATTGCAAATATTTTTCTCGAAATCTAATTCTGTCGCACATCAAGAGATGTCTGTGTACCTACCTATATTTAATCTCGAAGATCCGAATCTGCCCAATGCAATATTTTTCTTTTAGATTTGTGGTTTCTTTTCTTGCTGGGATAACGTTACTCCAGCAGGAATCTTTTTTTTCCTAAACTACAACACGCACTAATTTTATAATCGGCGCACATTTAAATCAGATTTCGCACGTCTATTGCACAGTAAATGCATAAGTCCCACTCATAATAGCTCAAAACGCTAAGTTCCAAAAAGCTCCGTTGAAAAGGTAGGATCTTCAGACCAGACGAGCGCTTCATCTGATCCGGACAACAGCCCGATAGATGACTTCGCGCTGTTGTAAGTCGCGTTGCGGATTTTTTTTTTAACCGACTTCTTAAAAAGGAGGAGGTTTTCAATTCGGATGTTTCAATTTTTTATTCCCATGTGCGATATGTGTGGCGCCAAAGATGTCGCTACGCTACAGTGTGCTTTCTGACGTATGTAGCTACAGTGTGGTCTCGAACGAAAGTAACGAATGGTTCAACATCCACGGAACGACCTCGGTAACCGTTGCTTTGTCCTTGTTGCAAACACGAAATGTTTAGGAACATCAGGTACCTTTAAAACCAAAAAAAAAAACGGAATATTTAAAACAAAACCTTCTCTAGATATCTTATTAGTTAGGTAGGTACTAAGTAAGTTTCTCGTTCTTTAGGTAGTTAGGTATGTAGTAAGGACATGAGAAGGGGAATGGAAAAAGTTACCTTAAAATTTATTTATACTTACCTTTTTAGAAAAGTAACATGGTCCACGTCAAAGGCCAACGACCTTGCGTGCTATTAGTGGCAAGGAGTTTTTAAATAGGTACTAAGTTATCAACGAATACCTACTCATAATGGAAACTTTTTATCTGACCAGTGGTTTTTTAATCATATAACCTACCTATACTTTCTCTATTTCTAATGGGCTTTCATTAAAACTATATGATAGTAGAGCCATGAGGAACAAATCTTTCCCTTTTTATATGTATAGGTATCACCAAATAAAGTCTACACCAGCAGAGCCACTCGGGAGGTCAGCGGGCAACAACACTTAGTTGTAAGTGTAACCATACCGGTACCTCTACACAAGGGGCCCCAATACCAAAACCGATAAGGGTAAGACGACGGCTTTGTCTGTCCGATATAGGCATTAACAAAGGTGCGGTGGTAACTTGGCATCCAGTAATATCGGATCGGTAGCCCAGCCCTCAACACCGCAACCCCTGTTGTGACGGCTCGCACGCGGACGGTGGTGTTCGCTACGGAGTGCCTTCTTCGGAAATCAAACTAGTGCTTGACCACACCACCAGATCTGGCCTGGCCACACTCGGCCGATGAGGCGGACTGCAATTACTCTTTCAATGAGTTTTCTCACCACGTTGAGCAGCGCGACTGCTCGTATGCTATAGGAGAACAGGACGCCCTAGTGTCCTCATCGGGACCTAGGTTTCTTCATCTTCCAATTAAGAGGGATTTGGTCACTCTTTAGCCATGTTCCTAGTTTGCTTCGGATTCCTTCTAGTTGACGCCTGAACGTGTCCTAGGTCAGGACCCAAGTTTTCCCAGGTAAGCCTTTCTGTCCTGGGGTCAGTTTGGAGAGTGGGCACGGGATTTACGTGATTTGATTCCGCCATCACCTTTCTAGCATTGGACAACTTAACGTTGTTTCGCCTCGTCGTTTCTTCCGCGGATAGCGAAAGATTGAGTGAGAAGTAACTATGTATAGGTATATACACAATAAAAAAAAGAGATTTAATCCTTATGGTTGGTTTCTTTTATTTTGGCTGGTTTTACTTCAGACTCATAGACTGTCAATTCGGTTCAAAGCCCTTTGCCCTCTTATTTCGAACATAACCTACTATTTCGACACGCACTTGGTTGGTTTTCTTTTTGTTTTGGGGGCTACTCTGAAGTATTCATATAAGTGCCTCATAATAATGAGATTAACTACGTGCAAGCATATTTATTCAAATAAATAAGACACTATTTTTAAATCTGTGACCTAGAGTGGGTGGTCATGAAAACGGTAGTTTACAGCACGCCGCTCGCCGGGCAACTTACCTAAAGCTAGCCATGCACGAACCGATTAGTCTGGTAGATAGCAAGTCCTTTTGATGTGAAGGTCGAAGAAATATAAAAGCACATAATAATAACTTTTTCGTAGGTAGAAGATTGCAGTGGATTATCGTTTTGAAGTTTTCATCAAAATATTAAATTTTCGCTTTGTACTATTTTTATTAAAATCAAGATTTCAATAAGAAGATCGTCGATCGCAACAATCGCGGGTCATTAGCTTAGCAGTAGGTAAGTTATTGAAGAAACCCATAGTCCAACTTCAAATGTCATTAGATTTTAATCTTAAACCTTCGATTCTCTGTAGCCAATCATACCTGAAAAAAATGCATATAAATCCAAATCGGATCTAATTATAGTTTTTGAAAAAGTCGCGAATATACAAACATACGACATAGATATGCGTTGAATATAGAAAGAACCTCCTTTATTGAAGCCAATATAAAAAGAAATTTTCATAATCAATACTGTCGCACTAATGAAAAACTACTTCGTTTTTAATTACAGAAGATTCTTTTGAAAATTGAGTTAGTTGTTCTTCTCATAGATTCGGATTGCTCGTAATGATAATAGCATGAGTATAGTTATTTAATCCTAAAAAAAACTACTAATAGCCTCCTTACTGCGCTCTGTGGCAGAATTAGAATAGGTACCTACTTTTGCAACATTTCTGTGTTCTGTTTTTGCACCGCCACAATCAGGTACGATTTTAAATCTACTTAAAATTTTTAGGCTTGATGAATGGGAGATTATGAGTCGTGAGTGAGGCGGAGACGGCATAATTTATACTTGTATGTTGGGTACGGGGCCGAGTCGCGGGGTAGCGGCCGTAACCCAGGGATTGCGTGTGTTTAAGAACAAAGAGCTTTTGCCGTTAACTAGCCACTAAGCTTTATTTGTTAACCCCACTTACGTATTTATAGCAGGCCAATTATAATTAAAACAAAAGAATTGTGCGCTAATGTAGAGCACTTTTATGATTCACTAGCGATTCACCCAGCTCTGCCTCGTACGTATGCGGCTGCTACCGAGCTGGTGCGGCTTTCTAATAAGATAGAGTGCCACTCAGTCAATTTAATTTTTTCAGCAGACGACATAATTATATTTTATTAATTTAAAATTATATCATTAATTTGTGTAGGTATTTACTACAGAGAGTTGTACGGCATCCATATATTAACGAATGAGTCAAAATCACACAAATCATACTCGCTTTATCACGGTTCTACGCGAAATTAGAACATAGGTACTTGCCAAAAATGCAAAATGTTTTCGGAACTCGAGGTTTTTTTTTTAAGGTTTGTGTAAATCATCCAATGACGAATCCCGCCCTTGGGCGGAGCGGGAAACAATGTCAGACTCTTACTGACTAAACAACCTACCCCATTCCTACGTTGCCATAATTATATAATTCGAGGTTCTTTTTCATAGTTGTTTTCATAAGGCAATCGTCTGCAGCCACGCATATATGGAACTGCCCCTCCGGGCCAACTGTCCAAAATTCCGGAATGCAGTATCGTATTTACTGGCGACCGGACGAGAGGGCCGATGGTCATTTCCGGAAGGTTCGGGCATTTCCGCTGTCTTCAGACTAGTACCTACCCTAAAGATGCTATCCTGTCAGGTCGGACCGGAAAGTAATCAGCGTGGATTCTCACTTCATTTTCATCTCCGCGGTCCGCCTCTGTTAAACAGCGTCGGCACACTCTCTCTCTATCATATCAATTATTCGAGGTCTGCACACAAATCTCGTCGCGGTCCACTGGAGACTGAAAAATCTGTACGGTTTTTTCTATTGGAGACACAGATCACAAGTCCGTCAGACGAGTCGTATTTTTCTGATCCTTAGGATTTACTCTGGAGCACCATATTGTTATACCATGCAGAATGTAAGTACGCCTGGGACGACATATACTATGCTATCGGCATCCACGCAACTTTGACGACTTCAGCTCCAAGTTTGGGCTCTGGTGGACCCAGGCCTAAATCAAATTATACAGGGTTTTTAGAATAAAATTCTGGCAAGGAATGAATTATTGGGGCTGAATATATAGCAAATGATCTATCCTGTCGGCCAAATCAATTTGGCAAACGATGCACCAAACACCCTGTATAAGCTAGTGTCATAATTATGTCCACCATCAGTAGTGGGTCTTCCTATTAGTTCCTATACCAGTGTACATAACATGCTGGACGAGACACGCGGAAGCTAGGTTAACCCTCACCCAGCTTGTCTAGGAGACTACGAGGGTGACGGATATTGATTCACATACGGCCAATTTTTTGGACCTTCTGATGACAACAAGTTCAGGACGCAATTTAATCTTCACCTTTAGATAGTTCTCATAGTTCCGACCATTGTTTAGTGATCTGTAGCGGTCTATTCTACGAATGATCCCAGCCCCACACTAATCACAGAGCTAAGGAAAAGGCAAATTTAATAAGGCAAAGCTGTCACATGAAGGTCCAAGGTGATCCTCTCCGACCCACAGCATTAACCTAACTAAGAGGGACATCGTTAGCCCGCCGCCGCGCCGTGCAATAGGCATCTCGAGTTTTCGAATCAGCACAACCGTCTTCCAGTCCCAATCCATTGAAACCACGTGACATGGCACGCATTACAAGACGTACGGATGACTCATCAGCCTCCGTACTCTGCGCGATTTTAATATATTCTCGTGTATGTACAACAGTCTCAAAATAACTATAGAGCAATTGCCCGGACTGTCTTGCCAAAGGGTCCTCCTTTTAAACGGAGGCGGTCTGTGGATATTTACACCCTGTTCAGTATACGTCTAAAATTAAAAATAAAATTTAACAGTTAGTCATGAAATCATGTAAACTAAGTAACTAGAAGGTGGATGTAAAAAGATGTGTGTGAATTAATACATACGAGTATGTAGATAAATATTACGACACCTGACCACCGTCCGGTTTAATTCTAACGGACCTCATCATCCTTCATTTGAGGGATAATGGATCATACCTAGTTAGACACAGATTACAACAACAACGATTGTGATAGGTCAGGGCCCTAGACTGTCAGGGAACAAGATTGGAGTCTGGGAAAGGGGACGCCCCTGCGCCCCCACCGCCACGTCTCCGTCTTCGCGATATTTTCTAGTAGTTTAGGAAATTTGAGTGTGTAGTTGGTTTTCGTCATAAAATGACTGGCTTCCTAACAGACTTCCCTGTAGAAGTATTACCAGTAAATTCAATTGAGTTCGATATGAGGCCCGTTTGGCTCTGGTTGCAGTAGTGGCAATACCACGAAACCTATATATATAAAAGAAAGTCGGGTTTGTTACAACACTTATAACTCGAGATCGGCTGAACCGATTTAGCTGAAAATTGGCAGGGAGGTAGTTTAGTGCCAGGAGAATGACATAGGATACTTTTTTTTTTACTTTTTTTTTTTTAGTGTAGGGTAGAGTAGGGTAGAGTAGGGTAGAGTGGGGTAGAGTAGGGTAGAGTAGGGTAGAGTAGGGTAGAGTAGGGTAGAGTAGGGTAGAGTAGGGTAGAGTAGGGTAGAGTAGGGTAGAATAGGGTAGAGTAGAATGATCTGTTGCCGGGAGCGAAGCCGCGGGCAAAAGCTAGTAATAAATATAGAGGAAGTGCTCCTCCTGTAGCCTAATTCTCGTAATGAAAACCGTAGCAATATCGTAGCGACTTTGACATTTTCGTATTCCCATCCGTCAATCGAGTTTGAACGACACCGATTTTGAACTCGTTCGATCGAAGAGAGGTCGTTTAGAAGTCGTTCCATTGTCGTTCTATCGAATCCCCATCAAGGAACACGTGAATACCGATTTAATAGGACTACGATCGAACGACAATGGAATTGGGATTGTTTGATTTTACGTGAATTAGGGCACTGGGCTCTATCTACCAATAATCTTAACCGATAAAGTTACCTATGCGATACCGAACTTTTAGTTTCTAAAAAAAAGCATTAAAATTGCAAATTCACTGAACAGTATATGTAACTAAATGGCGCAAACAATTTTAAAATAAAAAGAATTCTCTTAAAAATGTTGACTCTGTTCACCCCCTGCATCCCTATTCAACCAGTTTGACCGAAGCATAGAAATGTGGGGAGCGTTAGAAAAAAGATTTGATAACAATTCAATGCAGGTTAAAATATAGCTATCAGAAAATAATGTAGGTGGTAATTAATAGAAACAATTAGATGTATACGTGTAATTAAGTGTTTCAACTTTGGTAATATAATAACAGATAATGCGGAACTGAAACGAACAACATAGCATAACATCTAATAGTAAATAGATAACATCTGGATTCCAGATCGAGTATTGTTGTTATTGTGTTGTTGTTGTTTTTTTTTAATACCGTAAAATTTCGCGAGATCCGATCCGATACGGTTTCTTTTTATGGTTGAAAAAATCAACTAATGACGAATCCCGCCCTTGTGTGGAGCGGGAAATAACGTCAGACTCTTATTGGCTAAACGACCCACCCCTTTCCCTTTTTGCCTTCATACCGGGGTCAAACTTTCCTTTCAGAAACCGGACGGGGCTCCAGTAGGCTTCGGTCCTGCAGTTGGGTCTCTACATTTACTGACTCTTTGAAGCACACGGAAACAGGGCGGGCACTCTGTTTCGCGCGTGCTTCTACGACCTGGATTGGTCCCGTGATTCCGTATCACGGGACTCTTACCAGACGACCGTACGGCGAGCTACCCATTGCTCACCGTCCGAAAGCCCGCGGCTACGGTGACCGGAAATCAGGACCGGAATCCCGGCGGCGCGTCGGGGGCGTCAGCGCCGTTGCCTTATGCTCCTCCTTTGCTGACATTATTGCTTCACAGAAGGAGGCGACCGCCTGGCACTCCTCCTCATTCCGTTTAGAAGCTATGGTTCGGAATTTCCGAACCATGGCCTCGTAAGAATTTTCTGGTGACATATATATTTTATACCTTTGGTATATTTTTTCGACGTTGTCACAGGTTTTTTGTCAAGATTCAGTGTTCACTCGATACAAGATTTCATAGATCAGTCTACCTATAAAACTTGTCCTTATTTAGCTCCTTATTTTTTTATGCAATACATTTTGTACATTTTTTTTTTAAATGACACATAAAGAACAACTTCATTTTTGTATATTATGTTCAACTTTGTTGTATGAAGTCGTACAACTTTAATTTACACAAGAGATTGCGAAATTGCTTTTTTGTAGTGACCATAAAAAGGTAGTCTTTCAGCTCGAGCTTTTTGATGCAAAACAGGATCTTAGACAATGTCAGAACGTGAGGATAAGTTAGGCAAAAGTTTTTAATTTAAAATAATTAACATAGACAGCTAATGAGTTGACCTTATAAACCAAGATCCTTATAATGTTCGCACTGCTGGGGCTCTTACCTCTTCTCTAGGAGAGGGAATGGGCCGTAATCTGCTACGCCAGCCCAGTGCGGGTTGGTGGATGTCACATGATTTCGAATTTTTGGTTCTACGACATGCCGGTTTCTTCACGATTTTGAGAGCTGCGGTGATGAAATAAATTGCACTACGTGTTGCACCTGGCTGGGTTTTAACCCGCGACCTACGTATTGTATATATCAGTTATCCAATTTCTCGAGAGATGGCGCTGTACTTTAGACTACTTCACGCAGTTACGACGTAGTCTAAGGGTTCTGTTAAATTGAGATAATTTTGTGACGGACGGGAAACTGCGGAACCCTACAATGAGCGTGACCCGACACGCTCTTGTTTTTTGTAGGTACTACGTTAGGGTTGTTCTTAGTTATACACCGCTTGTAACCTAACTTCAATTTGCAAACAGATACCTTTTAAACGACCTTCATATTTTACCTATTTTTATTTAATTCTCTTTTCAACTTAATCAACAATAGATTGGAATTTCTTAGTATACGGCATGGAAATTTTTAATTCTGAACAGCATCGCCAAAAAAATTATCAATTCATCTTGCTTTGTTCTTATCTTTAGGTATAGGAGAAGTCATTGTTGGTAAGGTAGATAGCAATCCCTTGTTTTCTCATAATACCTACCTGTTGAACAGTTTTTTTTATTTTATTGAGACAAATCAGTTTGATTCCTTACGATTTTGTAAATTCTTATTCTTCTCACAGGTTTGTGCAATGGTGACACCTGGGCGTTTCTACCACCAATATCCGGAATAAAAACCTAGTGTCATGTCTAGTAAGGACCTACGTCATGCGAAAGGTGTAAACTCCGTGGCACCTTTCTAGCCACTCCTCAAAGTGGGGACTTACCACCGCAATCGTGGCGTGCCCAAACCAAAATTACCTGAACGTTCATTCACCTACACCGTAATTAACGATAGGTAAGTTAACCAAGTTTAGCCAAATTTGAAGATTGCTGTTAGTTCTAATAATGACTGAGCAATACTTAATTTTCTTAGCATTATAATGATTGGAAAATTAATACCCACTTCGTAAATTAATTAAACGGAAGAAAGGTCTTTCACTAAACCATTTGCGAGTTAAAGAATGTAGGTACTATGACTATGTTCGTTTAATAGGAAAAACGCGATGGGGGTGCGAGGTCAGTTTAGCGGGCTGCCTCCTTCCATAATAGGTAGGTAGCTACGATACGATCTCGGGGAGTCGTGGAGCGCCAGTCGAGCCGGGTTGCCGCGGACGGCTGGTCAAGCGTCCGCTGGTTAGCAAACAACATCGCGACCAATTTCAGCTCCAGCAAGTCTTCCGCGAATTCGTCTTTGTTTTAATGGCTACTGACTAACTTTGCATTCTCTCGATCATGGGCTGTACCAGCAGTGCTCCAAACATGGTCAACTCAAGTACGGCAGGTATGGTAATGTGACATTTAGGCAACCCTTTCCATACTTACAAATAGATTAATAAAGAAGAGTAAGCGGGTACCACTAGGTTTCAAACACGTTATTCTATTTTCAGGGGTTTTTTTTATTTATAACACTAACTTTTAGTTTAGTAATAGGGAGGTAGATAGATTCTGGTAAATATAATCATACAGCTAAAAATAGTTTTGCTAAAAATAAACCTACTTAAAAATAATTAAAGGTCAAGCGTTGTCAGTAAATTGAACTTTACTACGCACAACTTAGAGCACAGCGAGTTTTATATTTCAGTTAAAAATAAAAAATAAACACGATACCTCGGTTTTCTTATTCAAAAATACGCGCGAATATCAATCCATCGTTAGATAGTTTTTTGTAGGCAGGAAGACACTGGTCTTCAATTTCTATATTCACTGGTATGGCGGAAATTAGAGATAGTTTGAAAAGATTGTAAGTAAAAAGCTTTTAGCGTCCAACAAGGGCTTTCATTTTAAAGTAGACATCGTTTATTTGATACGCCGCAACAAATGGATCTTACAACTTCTGACTCTACCATTGCTGTTATGCCCATAGATTTTAGTTTATGTATAAGTTGTGTTATTTTTTTGGTGTAAACAAAACTTATAGACGTAAAATTAATAGTGCTTAGCTATAACAACAAACGAGACCCATTTTTCCCCTAGAGAGCAGACTTTTTTTTTATTCGATATAAACTAATGCTTAACTGCAATCCCACCTTATGGTAAGCAGTGATGTAATCATTGATGGTGAGGCGCACTAGTTTATTAAGAGTCTATTCACTCTAGCCTCGAAGACACCCAAATTATAATCGGATGGGAACTATGGGAAGACCGTAGCAGGCAGATTGTTCCAGCCCCTCGATGTACATTATAAGGCTGATGCTATGGCAATAGATGAATGAAGAGAATTGAAGAAAAAAGTAAACCGAAAGTATGAAAAAAAAACGCTAGGAAAATATAATTTCAAAATGTTTTCACATTTTTTTTTCTGGTCATGAAATTGCCACATTTTGAGGTAAGTAAAATTAAAAGTTCATTGTTATGTTTCAGAGAAAAGCATCCAATCTGACGAGGAAATGAGTGACGACCAATCAAAAGATACCGAAGAAATAATTTACAGAGCGGAAACTGACACTGACAACATAACCGAGCTTCCAGCGTGTGATACTTTAGCAGAAGATAATGTACATGTAGTTAGAAATAGATCTACTCCTAGTTTTAAAACAGAAAAAGGTATATTTCCCTTAAATGCCTTTGTCTTGACATGATGACTGTGTTAATGTTAGTTAGGCATCGATTATATCACATATGAAATATATTCTTGCATGCTCTTCGAAAATTAGTAAAACATGGTTTTACGTTGAAATATTACTTATTTTTTGTAAGGTCGGTAACCATAGTTAATAAAAATGAATCATATTTATTTTGAATTAGGTTTTAAAAACACTCTTATTTTAAAAATTTAACCTAGATTAGGTCAGAGTTTCCTAGCCAACAGCTCTGAGAAGAAACATCGCAGAAAACTCAGAGGTCAATTAAATTCCCTTCTAAATCCAATACAGCAAAGTATAATGTTCAAATAATAACTTATCAAAATTAAATTTTGGCAGGTGCTGGAATCTTTGCGGTATTTTTAGCCGAAGCATAAGTGAAGTGATGTCCATTTAGTAAATTATTTTTATAAGAATGACATCGACAATGTTTGAGTAGAGAAACAAGAAATTTCTTTGGAGTAGGTACCTATTCTAGATCGATGACTAGATTATATTAGTAAAAAAACTAAAATACCTATTATTTAAAAAATAAATATTAAAAAATATATCTTTTAACAAAGCTTGATTATAAAAATGAGCAAATGTGAAGTTACCGTAGGTACCTACCTATTTAATGCACCTCTAATTTTTAGTAGGTAGAGTTCCGAGTCCACACGTCTATCATAATTATGGTATCTTCCCATCATTGTGACCTTCTTCAATCGTAGTACAGATATTCCATAGCATACGAGTTTGGTTTTACTATCACTAACTTGTGGCCTACCATGTTAGTGTTAGTACCCACTCGAACATAAACGAGATAGAGATAACTTAATTTATAGAGTAGGCAGTGTAACTATCGTATCGTCAGCGACACAAGTAAAATGTTCATGAAAATAAAAGAATGCCGAATGCAGTGCTTAGTTATCGTGTGATAAGGTGTGCATGAACTTCTTGGTTTTATGTTGTTTGTATAAATAACAAGACCGAGCACTGTCAGTGACCTTGACGACATTTCATGTTTAAAGAACCTTGGGTGAACAGTGACATGGTGTCAGTGGGAGTGTCTTTAAATAACAGTTCTGACACGTACAGGACTCGCCAACAGACCAAGGACAATATTCTTTAAAATAGCACCTTGTCTTTCAGAAAATCAAGAGGATTCTGCGAAGGTCAGTAAAACAGATTCGAGCGCTACATTAAACGAAGAGGAAAATCCACTTAAATTGGAACAACTGGTTGAGAAAGTCGTAGTATTGCATTCTTCAGAAAATATTAATGAAACGAAAACCGACTCAAGCAAAGCTGACCAAGCAGAACAATCGCAAAATAACCAAGAACATAAAGATAACAGTAACAAAGAAAGTAATGGTTTACAAGAAAATGAAGAGCATTTAGACGTAGAACAGGATAATCATAAGTCAGTACTTAAATAAATTTTATTGCCTAACTAAAAGTCATTAACATAGTTTAACTTTTGTTTAAATTAGATAGTTTATAATATAGATACTAAAGAGAATGATTAGTCATTGGTAGATATCTACAGTTAAAATGAAAGAATAAGTGCCTACATGCCCACTTCTGCACAATCAAGCGATTTTATTAGATTTAGGATATACCTATGCAAAAAGCTAAAAAAATATCAATAGTATAGATACGCACTTGTATAAAATCCTGTTTTTCGTCATGCATGCACCAGCATGTCCGTGTAGTTGATTCAATATTAGTCATCAATCAAACTAAATTGTTCCCAGGAGACAAGGGCATGAAGACAATGATGATGACTGCTACTAAATATGTATGTACTTGTATTACTAGGGACGACCATCCCGAGGAAGCCATTAGTCCGAGTCAATCCGAGAGCAGTCGCGCGACTCGGTGGGAAGCTCTAGCGGACGTAGCTGCTGAACTACCCCCGACTCTTACAGTAGACCCTTTAACAGGGCAAATTTATGCCGTTTCTAAATAAATCATTTGTCTATTTTATATCCGTTTTTTTTTTACTTTCCTACGACAAGTAAGTAGTGTTACATGCACCTGGTTATCTGTACCTACTTAATTTTATTAACATCGTGACATCATAAATTGACCAGCGAGAAGCAGACATCAAAATGGTACGGATTTTTCTGGCCTGGAGGTGGCCTGGTGCAACTGATATCAATATTTTTTTATACATATTTATGTAATGTATTCTGATTGACTACGCTTTGAAAAATCTTAATCTCTCTTTTGGACACCTACTCTTTTTGATTGGATTGCGTCTCAATCTCAAGCGATATTCTTTATTATGCCGTAGGTAGGTATATAGGTAACCGTAAAACGCGTGTGCAATTAGGTAATTTTCGGATTGGGGTGTTTATTATTAACCTAAGAGTGTGGTAAGAAAAATTACAGTGCATGAATTGTGATTGTTAAATCATTACACAATGTTCCATTTATAAAACAACCTGCGCGTGCAAAACTGTGATGTAGGTTATGCGTGTGGTAGGCTCAATAAATGCACAATACTAATCTTTTTTAGGGTTCTGTAGCTCAAAAGGTAAAAGCGGTACCCTTATAGGATTACTTTGATGTCCGTCTTTCTATCTGTTTGTCAAGACCCTTTATCTCGGGAACGAGGGGGTACCTGAAATTTAAAACATATATCTACTCAATTCTGCGGTCCCTTGAAGCTGTGAAAAATCAAACTTTTAAACTTGGGGAAAAAAGATACGACCGATACAATAAAACCGGTATAAATATATTACGTCGCAAAAAATCATAGATTTCGATCCCTCAAAGGAATGAAAATTCATAGGATCCCGTTGACCTAGAGTCCTGAACTTTGGCATGCGGCATGAAGCAAGATCTCATAGTACAAGCGTGGAAAAAAATCTAAAAAATTTCTCACAACACGATTCGGGAGTTGAACTGTTTTCATAGGTAAGCATGTACCGAACCCTCAGAGCGCGAGTCCGACACGCACTTGCCAGGCTTTTTTAATTAGTATTCCAATTGTAGGGAATTAATAAAGGAATAATAATTGAAGCTATACCATAGGTACCAATACTCAATACACTACTGACTCGACCAAAATATATCAAATTATTTTTTGATTTTATTGAAAAAAAAAAATTACTTATTTTGAAAGCTGATATCGATTCAGAAGCCGCTTGTTTCAGGATGTGATTCTATTAGGTAGGTATGTTACATGTTATACATGGGTTTTTTTATGGTAGGTAGGTAAAAAAAAATCATCCAATGACGAATTTAGCCCTTGAGCGGAGCGGGAAACAGTGTCAGACTCTTACTGATCTAAGATACATAGAACAAGGATGACCCCTCATATCGTCTGCTTACGGGTAAAAATTAATAAGTGCAGTTTCTGACAATTCGAGTAAATGACATTTTAAAGTTTAAGCTTAAAATTGACCTATGTCAAACTCATTAATTAAATAACTGGTTAAGCAAAATATTCCACTAACTACCCTTCTTTTAAGATTTGCTCTTCTTTAATATTTGGTATTAGTATAAACTGTATAAAGTTAATATAAATGCGAAAGGGTATTGTATTTAATATGTTTTACCTGTAATTCAAAAACATGTTTTATTTTCTGAATTCGATGATTCCAAGCGCTCATTTCAGTTTTGTGTAATATCTTACAGAGTTTTGCATGAACCTATACATATACCTACTTGAGTGCATAGATACTTTTTGACAATATTCGCTTAAATAATGTGTTACAGACTTCGGGTTCGTCATATACCAGCTCGACATGAAAACTCCTTAGTACATACTTGACATTGTAACTTCTTGGTCTATTGACGCGAATAATTATAAATAAACGATTATAGCGCCTTCCGCTTGTCAGCTTCCGGTACATCAAATAATTAGTAAAAGTTATAATATTGTGCATTATTATTTGATATATATTATTGTTAATAATTAATATTTAAGGAGCCATTTTATTAGACTATTCAATTGTAAATTAATAGTAATGTATTCGTGTTTGTTATAAAAGCCGCTCTGTGTTGACAGTTTTCCTTTCATAAGTCTTCCTTAGTTACGGTTGCTAAGCAAATAACATTATGAGAAAATTACTCGCTGCTGTAATATTTGAATTATAATTATAAACTTGTTGAATGAGAAGTATCCTTGTTTTACTGTGACCATTCTGACGTAACAGTTGGTTCACAAATGATATTTTTCATACATTTAACCTGTTTTACCTGTAGATTTTTAGTGTGAGTATGACACTTATTATGTACGGTATGTTAAATTTAAAGTGATCAATTTAAAAATAAGTAAATGAGTTTTTACAAAGGTAATCTACGGAATGAAAATAAATTAAAATCTTTTTTAGTAATGAACTTTATTTCTAATCAAATAATAATGAAGAATAAATCACAGTATCAATCAAACAATCAAAATAGCCAATTCCTTTACCTGCAACCTATGAAGCAGATTTACCTGAACATTCGATGACAAAAGTACTAAATACTCTTCCGATGACTTTTCGTCAACCGAAGGTTCAGGTAAGCGATTATTTCACCGGCTGCAGTTGGTAAGGAAGAGTACCAACCATTGTATTCCTCAGGAATAATTTTTTTCGTGCATAGGCCTAGAAGATCTTTCTTTTTAGCTTCACTGATCGGTATCGGGTTAAAGTAAAGTTTTTATAAGACAATAGTCTGATGCGTCTGTTCCATGCGTATAAGAACGTTTCAGACATGTCGTAAATGAAATTGGAAGGACTTCCCTTTAGATATCGCATTCTCTTTATCTTCAGCCACTTCACTTGATTTCTGTTTCATCAGCTAATTTTTTTAAATCATAAAAATCGTCGAAATCAAATTCTTTAGTTTTGTAGGAAATTATCTGGTGGCGTATAATCTTTATTTTCACTTGTCGTTAAGTGAAACTAAAGATTAGGTACTTTGCGACTTTTTCAACTTTCATTTTCGCTTTAATCGAACCCTTTCCGAAGCCATAATTATTTATTCTTTCATGAAAACATTACAATATATACATCAAAATGTTCGTCTTTATCTCTTCTTAAAAATAAAATAATAATATTTCACATACATTAATTTATGAAAAAGTTTTTAGGACATTGACTACTAATAAAGTCAGTTTAACTATTTTCATAAACACTAAACAATTCATAACTTTTTCAAAACGTGTCTAATTGGACTTCTATTCCTTACAATATTATTTTTAAACTACATCCTAGCGAATTACCTACATGAGGTTCTTTCTAATTAGTTATCAAATAAAGTGTCTCATTATTAAAATCCTATTACTTACGTAAACTAGCGTAAATCGCGAATATTTCTGATTTTTCAACATTTTCAAATCCAATTGTATTGTTGCTAACAGTTTAAAGTAATAAAAACCACTAATTGCCTTTATTTTTACTTAACGACAGCGATAGCATAAGAAAATTTATATCTTAAATCAGGGCAACTAACTATTGCGCATAATTTTTGCGAAGGCAACCAGTATTTTTTTTGTTCCTTGGGGCACATTCTTTCAGCTGATGCTTGATTTTTTCAAATAACAGATGAGGGTAAATTAGGTAAAAAATGTAGTAACAAACTTTATTAGTTAACATCATTTGCATAATGATTTGAATTTAGCGAGGCAACCTATTCGCTGGGTGCGAAGTATAAGGTGGGGGAACCACGAAACGATCGCAGCGCGCGTCATGGCCAAAAAAGGAACTTTCGGTGGCGGACGCTGTCACTTTTTACTAGCGAGATTTACGTTTTTAGTAAATAAACATGAGTCACGAAGCTTGCTGCGTAGTTAATTGCAAAAATTATCTTCAATAAATTCTTTCACATCTTGTACATGTTGAGCTAAAACTAATTGTTTTCCTTTCAATGTTGTTTGTGGTTGGAAAATGATGTCGTGTGTGATTGGTCGGAATCCAGTTTTTATGATTAATTTGGCCATGTTTAACTGAAAATACACAAAAGGATGGATTATTGAGAGCACAAGCTCTCATAAATAATCGTCTGCTATTTACATGAAATGCGTTATTCGATGAAATTTGCTTATTTCTTTACTTACTTCTCATGACGACAGCCATGAAAAATCCGTAATGTACTAAGCGAAATCTATTGATTGTGCCATTTTAGACGAAAAATAGAAAAGACTGACCTTATATAGATTTAGAATATTTATTGGAGTAAATGTAAATTACAATATTTAATTAAAATTGTTCGTTTGTAAATAATTCGTCGTAATGATAGCTGGGCATTTGACATTTCGGAGGCCACCGTATTTGCAACCGCTAGTTGGCGCTGTCATCGCGCACCCAGCGAATTCGCAATGTATTAATAAATGCGTTATCTAGCATACCTATAATATTTACCATAATCGAATAACATATGAGGGGTCATCCTTGTTCTATGTATCTCGTACTATACTGACTAACAACCTACCTTACCTCGTTCCTTCCTTGCCTTGATACCAGAGCCCTGGTGTTAGGTACGCTTTCGCATCAACCCTTGATCCCAGGAGGCTTCGACCCTGCTGGGCCCTTACAGTTTGCTGACAACTCCTTGAGGCGCGCGCGAACAGTGCGCGCCGTCGACGATTTGGGCTCGGTCGGGACGGTTAGCAGACGACCGGACGGCGGGCTTCCCATTGCTCGCCGTACGCAAGCCCGCGCCTACTGAGGCCGGAAATCGGGATCGGAGACGCAGCGACGGCAGCTGCGTTGTTGATAAACCCGAGCGCAGGCGCGAGAATTACATGTAATGCTCGTAGTGGCGTCCAACGTAGAATTCGTGTTACATTACTCGATAGATAACATTACACGTTATACTCGTCTGGACCCGGCTTTACTGCTTCGCAGAAGGTGATGACTGCTTCCCACTCCTCCTCGCTTCGGATTATGGCCTCTGCCAGGGCCCGGCGCGAGAGATCGTCGCCTCCGATCGCCTCTTCCCAAGCGGGGCACACCTCTACCGTGTGATCCACCTTGTCTACCTTGCTATCGTGAATTAATCTTTTTTTTTTATTTGATATACCTAGGTACCTAAACTAATGCTTGATTGCGTACCCACCTGATGATAATCAGTGATGCAATCGTTGATGATGTGGGACACTAGTTTATTAAGACCTTATTCACACCAGCCTTGAAGACACCAAATTTATAATCGGAAGGGAAGACTGCAGCATGCAAACTGTTTTAGTCCTTCGATGTACCTACGTTGAATAAACGCCGAAACGGTAAGCTTAGTGCGAACCGTAGAGGTTTTAACAGCGAAGGATGGATGTTACACAGATAGAGCTCATTGTATGTTGTAGTAGGTACCTACAGTACCAGCGGCCTTTTAACTTAGTGAGCCTGAAGTTAGGCTCTGCGAACTTTAGAGCCTATGAACTCATAAAAAAATGAATTGATTGAAAAAATAAATATATACCATTGGCAATCGTTATTACTGTTAACAACTAGGCAACTGTTAACGGCATTAATTTTTCATTACTCGTACTCTGAAAGTAGGTGTAAAGTTGCCTGCGGACAGGGTTGGAAGAAGTACTTTTACTCCCTAGGGAGTTTTACTTTACAACTGACAGTTGTTTTTTTTAATATTTAGACAGCAAATATTAAAAAAAAAACTAGTTATATTTTGACATTTCTATTGAACCGTGACCCGAATTTTTATACTGCCAGTACAATTAAAATGACATAGAGATAGAAATAATTTAAGAATACTTTTTTTTAATCACTTTATTTTAATTTACTTTCAACTATTTCATTAAAACTAACATTATATTTGAGAAAAATGTTGACCTGACCCATTTTTACAATGATAAAATGAAAAATATTGACTGAATAGCCAGACGACGACTAAAAAAGAAGAATGGCGGGTAAAGTCTCTCTATAATCTGTGGCCGATTTGGCCTTTCTTGATTTTTTTTTCGAGGTGTAGTTTTATTTACATTTTGCTAAATCTCTGTTATAACAAATTTGTATTAACACGATAAGTTCATCAGCTTCAGTTATAAATTTAACGCAAGATTCTTTGAGGAGAAAATCGCTTACCGCCTAAATCAAAAGAAATATACCTACCTAAAAACATACGAAGACATTTGACGACGACTCAGGTTTTTATTATTATTTTTATTTTCCTCGTATTCGTAATGAAAAGCACAGTGTTTACCTCGGGTTAAAGAGTTATTTAGTCCCTCGAACTATTAGCGACCTCGCTGTCGCTCGGTCGCCAAGAAATTTCTCGGGACTAAATAACTAACTTTCATCCCTCGTATAACAATGTACTATTTTAAACCTTTAATTTTGCACGAGTGTACAAACAGTAAAGTTTGCAGAGCCTAACTTCAGGCTCGCCAAGTTAGAACAGCTGCCGGCCGTACTGTATACCATACCTACATATATAAACAGGTACTATGGTTCAAAGTTATAGCACGTTATAGGTATGTACATACTTAGTTATTTTTAAGATTGACTCAAATACGATACGAATAAGTCTCTTTAATTTTCTGAACCCTCAAAAAATCTGTGTAAAAAAACTGTTTAGGCGAAGAAAGCTCTTTCGGGAGCCCAAAGTCAAGAAAAAAGGTCCTGATCAATCGAATGTACCTATTTGGATTTCGTCGCTATGGCCATCGCTGCGCTCACGGCTGTATTTTAATATTTTTAGATAATAGCACGCCAGATCGGTTTGAAATGAAATTCGTTTATAAGAATTATGCTATAAGAGAGCCTCAGCTAAAAGTGTGATAGTGACTCGATGGTCTACCAACACGTATTGAACTTTTTGATGTCTCCTTTTGCGAGGCAGCAAAAGAGGAGGCCGACCACATCAGGTAAAGGCAACGGCGCTCTGGCCACAACCACCGCCACCGCGATTCCGATCCCGATTTCCGGCCACCGTAGGCGCGGCCTAGCGGACGACGAACAATGAGTAGCCCGCCGTCTAGTAACCCAGGGGCAATTTTAGAGTAAAATTTATAAATGAAATAACAAGTGTTTCTCCTGTTTTTATAAAAATTTTAACTTTACAATAACTTAAATTAACTAAGTATTCTTTACTTTCATCAATGCCAATCCAGTGTCTTTTGAAGTTCCTCCAAACACAATAACAAATAGAGAAGACTGCTCCAGACTATCCCATATTGATTTTATCCACGAGTTGATCTTCTTAATTTGTTCAACTTCTTTATCAATGTCTAGTTTCAAATGAGCCATAGTCAAGTTATAACTAGGAACTGACTCTGTGAATGATGTGATAACTTCTTCTACACTGTCAACAGTCACTAGCTTTATCTTCTTTGGATTTCCTTTTTTTAGCTGTGCAGACATACTCTCCTTGGCTTGTGTTAAATACGTGTGATAATCACCAGTTATATCATCACAGCCTATGATAACAGAAGATTTCTTCTGTTCCAGCATGTGATTGAATATTGATAAGGCATACTGTGGTGTTTTCACCATTTTAATTATATTTTCCTTAAACTTTTCTCTATTTGTGTGTACAGCATCTCCAAATTCTATACTTTTGCTTAGTTTTAACTGGACCAGCTTAAGTGCTGCTAAGGAATCTTCAGTTGAGCAGTGACCTTCCTTACCCATTTGAATATCTTCTTTCAGAAATTCTCTTGCTAATGTTTTAAGTTTTGGTTTGCGAGTCCGTTCACCAGTAAAATTATATAGTAGACTCGTGTCTATAATGTAAGGATGCATCATTTTCAAAGCATGCAGATCTGTGTTCAATGACTGGCCCACTAAAATCGCATCAGGAGGTAGTATTTTTCGCAAGTCATTCTGGACATCTTCCAAACGTTTACTTACATTGTCTAATAACGATTTAGTAATACCTGAAAATCTTGTTAAATAATCTGTGATATCATTATAAGGTTTCACTAATGATTCATATATAACTTCATGCTTTTCATTAACTACAGATATTCTAGTTAGTTCAGAACCTGCACTTGTTAAGCACATTTCACAGTCTATACCAAACATTGGTGATGTAACAGTAACAGGTGCATATTTATCTTTTGTAAGAACATAATCAGCATATGCAGCACTTAATTTTCCCTTCAATGGTACTGGATAGTTTTCTTCAATCAGCTGCCAGGCTGACAACACCAGTTGAGTTCTGGGAAATTTGTCATCAGTAAAAAGGTTGACCCCATTCGTGTTTCCTTCTCCGATAGGAAACACAGCCTTCATCATTATCATTAAATCTTTTCTTGCTTCAAGTGCTAAGTTCATACTTCCATACTTCTGAATAATGGAATCTTTTTCAGCCTCTGATAATGGCACAAGGGCAAGTTCTTCAACAAGTGAACCTCCATAAACTGAAGGTGTCAAAATTTCGACACAATCAGTGAATATCTTTTTTGTTTCATTGAATTCATCGGCATACTGTTCCCAGTGTTGAATAGACAAACCTTCTAGTATTAGACAAGCAGTTTTCTTTATTCCTCCACATTTATCTAACACATACCAACGTGGAGATTCAGTTAGATTGAGGTTACCAAGTAGTGAGTGTAGTAATAAATATTGTACATCTGTGAGTGTTAACGGTACCCTTTCAATAGTTGCAGTGGCCAAAGATGCATTTTCACCATTTGCCTTTAAACGGAAGTTTGGTAGAGATTTCTTTCGTTTTCTCAATACTTTATTTGATTTGATGTCTTCTCCATTTTCTGATGATGGTTCAGTGTCTGTAAATACAAAAAATAAATAATTGCAATTATCTTGGACCCCTGGTGTTGTAAGTACCACATTTTAAACAATATAGTAATGGTGAACTAGTTTATTTCATTTAGAAAGAAATGGTTGTGGTTTTGTGAGAGTAATATTAAGTATTTCAATATAATAAATGTCAAAATGCAACATTCTTCCTGGATAGGTAGGTACTGAGAAATAAATAATAACTACATAACAATAAATTTTGTCTACTTCAAATGAAGAGTTACTGCTCTAGTAATTGCAGTTCACACAAAACTGAAAGTATAGAGAACATGTTGGAAAGCTACTTTTAGGTTACAAATAGTTTGAACTTTTGAAATAAAACTTTTTACTATCAGTTCGTTAAAATAATAACAAAAAAAGAATTATTTAACATTCTATAACACGCTATCAGCTTTTGAAGATCATAAATATTGAATAGGAGACAATAACCATCACAAAAACAAACATTATTTACTTACTTATTTCCAATTCGTTGTGAACCCTTCGCTTTCTAGAAGCAGTAGTAAAACTCATTTTATATAACTATGCAATACGAACAATACTTATGAACTACAAACAAAAATAAGTAGGTATATTGCTAGAAATTAATAATCACATGTGTGTCTCGGTTGGTCTCGTACTCTGTCGTTTGATTTTGTTGGCATTGAGTATTTTATTGAGTTGACACTGACAGTCAGACAGTGACAGTGCTTCCATCATCGCGTATGGATATTTTTATATTTCTAGCTTCAATACAAAGTCTTTTCATATTCATTTTCTTTATTGTAAGTTTTTATTTTTTTATTGACATTGTCTTCATAATGTTAGATATAATTAGCAAAACTACAGATTCTAATATTTTTGTAGTACCTACGTGCAAGTATATTGTACTGTAAATAAAACATCAAGTCAATCTTCTCAGCATTATTCCACATATTGTCCAGTTGCCAAGGGCGTCACCAGCCAAAGACGAAGAAGGGTATTGGAAGTATAGAGACTGGCAAAAATATGAATTGTAGTTACAGTCGAGAGAGTTTGAAGCTGCAAAGTTAGTGAAAACTTCCACATTTTTTAACCCTTTTGGTTGGGGCGGGAAATGGTATCAAACTTTGACTGACTAAAAAGCCCACTCCTATTCCTTCCTTGCCTTTGTTCGAAGGCCCCGGCTATAATGTTTTCACATTGCCCCACGGCCCCCAGTAGGCTTTGACCCAGCTGGACCCCTACGGTTTGTTGACAACTTCTTGAGGCGCGCACGAGGAACTATTCGCGCTGTCATCGACTTGGGTATGAGTCCGGACAGTTACCGGACGTTCAGACGGCGAGCTACCTATTGCTAACCGTACTAGCGCACCATGGCCTTAACCAAGGCCGGTATCGGTTCTTTGTATATTAGGTACTATTGAAAATAAAAATAAATATTTAAAAAATCCAAATCCCGCCATTTCCGCGTGATCACCATTTTGATGAAGGATTGGATTCCCTAATCATCATTATATATAAATATTACATACAAGCAGGTACCTACTAAGTACGGATAAATATACAACCCATGAATGCTTTCGAAAAAACTTTATTTGAGGATTCTCCTAAAGGTAACTTTACAAGAATATTGTATCTACCTTTTACTTTTATTATCTTAAAACTAAGTTATGCTTAGCTGCAAGTTTGAATTGGAACTGGAAGGTAGCAAGAAGATAGCATAGAATATTAATTTACTAACAATAGTGTAACTATACCAACAAGAAAAATATTTTCTGTACTTTTACAAGGATTTTTATCTGGTTATTTCAAGCAGCCAATGTTTTTTCTATAAATGCTCTCATATCTTTGAGTTCCGCCTCTGAAGAACTGTGTGTCAATCCTTGGTATGAAATAAATTCAACATTTTTCATGAATGTTTTGAGAAATGAGGCCGTCATTTGTCCCCATTTAAATGGAACTACTGGATCACAGTCACCGTGGGCTTGGAATATCTGAAACAAAGACGCCCATTTTATATGATGGCTAATTTGAATTTCTTCAAATTCGTCGAATTCCGGTTAAAGCCGGCTTTTCATTAAGTAATATATTAGTTACATCCCGTGATTGCTGTTCACACATTAAGATATATATTTTCTACTTCTTGTAAAATTGTATGCTGGAAATAAAGATTTTATATTATTATATTGTTCAGCTTGATTCTTGTTTAGTTTGATTCCTACGACAGTTCATCTAAATACGACGATGCTGTATTAGATTTACATTTCCAAATCCAATTGTATTGTTGCTAATAGTTTAAAGTAATAAAAAATACGAATTGCCTTTATTTTTACTTAACGACATAAGAGAATTTTATATCTTAAATCAGGGCAACTAACTACTGCGCATTATTTTTGCGAAGGCAACCAGTATTTTTTTACTTCCTTGGGGCCCATTCTTTCAGCTGATACTTGATTTTTTCAAATAACAGATGAGGGTAAATCAGGTCAAAAATGTAGTCATCATCATCAGCCTTTTAATGTTCCCACTGCAGGGACACAGGCCTCCTCTCACTAGGAGAGGGAATGGGCACTAATCCACCACGCGGGCCCAGTGCGGATTGGTGGATGTCACATGTCTTCGAATTTTTGGTTCTAGGACATGCCGGTTTCCTCACGATGTTTTCCTTCACCGTTTTGAGAGCAGTGGTGATGGAAGTCGGGGCAGTTACCACTCGGCCACCACTGCTCTTAAAAAAAAAAAAAAAAATGTACTTAGTAACAAACTTTATATTTAACATCAATTAGCGAGGCAACCTATTCGCAATGTATTAATAAATGCGTTATCTAGCATGTAATATTTACCATAATTCAATAACATATGAGGGGTCATCCTTGTTCTATGTATCTCGTACTACACATTGCCGTTAGAAAATGTTTGTAAACATTTTCTGACAAATATTGTCATTTGTTAAATTTTGGAAAATGTTGCATGTTACAAGTGCTCCTACACTAATATAAAATGTTTGTTTACTAACATTTTATAACATTTAAATCTGGTATTGGCTCGCAGTTTGGTTTGCGTTCTGAGGGTTTCTACACGAAAATAGAAGAGGATTTGGTCATTGGAAAAACATTCATTTTTTGTTTAAAAAAGATATTAAATATAAAGACAATAATTTGTTTTGTTATAATTTGCTAACGTTACTAAACAATTTCTAAAATGAAGTTTTTTTTTTATATTCGTGATTAGATGTTTGCTAACCAAATGTTTACTAACGTTACCAAATATTTTCTAACGGCAATGTGGGAGCACCATTAAATAGACCTTGAATCTGCCGCAGACATGATAAAATTTCTTAGTGTGTACAAGCGGCCTTAGAATCACAAATAGACCGGAAGGACAGGTCACCCGACGTTCGGCCTTTGCAGGGTCAAGTGCATGCGTTTGCGCCGATCAATGATGCACACCTTTGAAGAGAATCCAAGCCGTACAAAATAAAATGCCGTAGAAAGAGACACGTAAATCGTAACTTACAGCAGGCTGAGACGTAATTTCATTCAGTTTAAGGTACCCACTCAACCTTCTCCGACTACGACTAAAGGGTTGACCAGATTTGGTTGTATTGTAAACCAAGGTTCCCTACCAAGGTGACCTCGCCTTGTTTAAATCCGTGTAGTACAGACAAAGTTATAAACTGTGACCTTCAACGCCCTTGGTTGGGAGGCGTGTTTTCCCAAACACGGTGATTGAATTTCGAAGGCTTGCATTCGCGCCGCAACACAAACCAAACATACAAACTAAGCTTCTACCAAGGTCAACTTGGTTGGAGCTAGGCTTGTGCGTTTACAGTACGGCCACTGGAACTGGGCGCGTTTTAACATAGGCTCAAAAATAAAGATTGTCTGGCAGATATCGCTGTCAGCGATAAGACCGCCTTTGTACCCATTCATATAAGTTTCTGTGTAATTGTTACTATTTTTGGTGTACAATAAAGTATTATTGTATTCTATTCTATTAAAAAAATGCATTTATTTGTTTCAACCATTTATCTTTTTTACGAGTTTTCAAGCGCTAAAATTTGCAGAGCCTAAATTCAAACGCGCCAAGATCCGACAGCCCCGGCCGTACTGTACACCTATATCTACGCATCTTTTTAGCTCACTTTTCATGACGTCGGAGATTTTTGTTTCACTCGATTGGGAAATGAATATGAATAGGACAAAGGACAATAGATTATTTAAAAATTCGGGAATTGCCTAAGAAATTGGCAAAACAATAGGTATAAGTAATGTAATTCGGTTAGTTAAAATTACATTTATTATACGGTATATGACCAGGTAATTAACCTGTTTTCCTGTAAGTATTAATAAACTACAATAAATATTGATAACATTAAATGCATAGAATACAATGAATACGTTTAGTATTTAATGAATACTTTTGTAAGTATGTATGAATGTCCGAAACCGAATTTATCATAATAAAAGTTTGTACCATTTTTCTACGGGGCAATCATCAAATAACTTTTCCCGCACGATGCATCACAGGCGGGGACCAACAGAGGCTTATTTATAGTCATTTCTGTTGTGCACCATTTAGCAGAATTTTCGTTGGTGGCGGTCAAGGTGGTCCCCGCCTGCGATGCTTTCCATCAACATTTATAAATTATATTCAGTAAATTTGTATTGTGGGGCTTGTTTTACTCTTTTTTTAGTGTGCAGTCGGGTATTTTGTTTTTTTAATAATAATTTTTTTATTTATAACTTTTTAGCTGTTTTTATTTAACGAAAATGTTGTAGATGTAGAAGACTATGTATATGTAAGTACCATTTTAAATTATTTCGACGACATTTGGCTTTAGATTACGAGTGATGTTACTCCGCAACATAAATTTACCGCCAATCTGGACTGTTGGTAGTGAAGAAGAAAAAGAATATCCCCCTCCGCACCGCGCCGCGCGCCGCATGCCAGGCCACGCCCTATCTTTTTGCTTGCTAACGCATGAGTTGCTTTGCGTTGACGCAGAATTAACATGTTCCCGTGGGAATTTTGAGAAAAAACGTATCCTATATTAATTGCTAAATAAATCCTGTCAGTATGTATGGTGTAAGAATGGTAAAGTGTATGCTAGGAAGCTCAGTAATAGTAAAATTTATTATATCCGTACATTGCAGGATATAAAGCAAATAGAAAAGATATGTTCAACTCAATCCGAAAAACGAACAGAAGGGTCAACACCAATATAAATTCATTATAGCTTTCTCTGTCTAAGGTAGTATTTTTATTTTATTTATACTTAGCTGTTTATATGATCAACCTAGTGTGATATATTATGGACATAAAAGTACAAGAAATCTTCCATTGTAATTCTACTAATCACTTTTTCAAACAAATACCTCCAAAAACCAATGTAAATTTATCATGTATACATTTTAATATCAGATCGCTCATTAAAAACTTTACTAAATTGCAACAAACCATTCATACATGTAATTATCCACTAGACCTTATAATTTTAACAGAAGTGGGTATCTCAGATAATATTGCCGAATTGTTTAATTTACCAGGCTATAGAATGTACTCACAATTGCGTTCAAACCGAAAAGGCGGTGGCATTATCATGTATGTACGAAATCATATTAAGTTTACATTAATTGAACAAAAAACTAAGACCTTTGAAAACCTTACAGGCTACCTAAAAATAGATTTACATAACGCAATTGTCTCTGCAATTTATAGGCCACCATCTACAAATAAAAAAGTATTTGTTTCGGAGCTTGCTAATCACATTACTAAATTTGACTTAAAACAAAACTTACTTCTTATTGGTGATACGAACATTAATCTGAAAGAAAGCTCAACATACAAAGATTCATATTTGAGAACACTTAGCGAACATGGATTGTTGTGTGGAATAACGGATTACACCCGAATTGAAACTAAAAAAGATTTAATCACTAAGTCCTGTATTGATCATATATTTGCACGTTTTCCCACACTGCAACCATTCGCAGCGGTGCTCGATGTCGTACTAGCTGACCATCGGGGCATAATTTTTACATGCGGTGACGAGTCGTCTAGAGACCCCAAGTGTATACAGGTTGTTCCAAAAAAAATAATTAATTATGATATCTTTTACAAGGAACTTCAAAATGTAGACTGGACAAAAACAAATAGTATGAATTCCCCTAACGAGATTTTAAGTTTTATTTATGAAGCGTTTGATAAGGCAGACAAGTCTGCAAATAATAGTAAAAAAAGTAAATCGACTGGTAGGTATTCGAAACATTTTACCTCACCTTGGATTGATGACAATATTATCCGGCTTTGTGATAAAAGAGACAAATTATATAGTGATTGGAAAAATAATTTAAAAAATTCAAAAATAAAATTAGAATACAATAAAATTAGAAATAAAATTCATAAAATATTAGAAAATAGAAGAAATAATTATTATATGCAATATATTAATGATAATTTTAAAAATGTTAAAAAAATTTACACTATCCTAAATCAAATGTTAGGGAGAGTAACCCCGTCACTTGACACGGCTATTCTTAAAGCTTTTGATGCGCAAGGAATCACCACCAAAACCATTGCTGACAACTTTGCAAATTGTTTTGACAAAGCGGTTAAAGACATAGTTCCTAACTGTAATATTAAAATAACAGATCCTAAATCAACACGTATGCCCTTAGATTCTAGTTTGTTTTTTAAAAAAGCCTCGGCTAGCAGCGTTCATAAAATTATTAAACAACTTAACTCAAGAAAAGCTCCAGGTCCAGACAATATTAAAGTCTCGGATATTAAAATGATAGGTGATAGTATATCTAAACCTATTGCTGACTTAATTAACCGAAGCATTGAAAGTGGTATATATCCAGATGACTTAAAGATGGGTTGTATAAGGCCAATCCACAAAAGAGGTAAAAAAAACGATTATTCAAACTATCGCCCTATAACATTGCTCTCGTCTATTGATAAAATAGTTGAAAAATATGTCTGTGAACAAATCCATGCATTTTATAAGCAACACGATGTAATTAACCGATATCAATTTGGTTTTCAGGCCGGCAAAAGCACCACAAACCTCTTGTCAAACTTCACCGATGAAGTCAATAAGCACCTAAATGATAAAAAATACGTTCTTGCGCTCTTTATTGACTTCTCACGTGCTTTTGACACACTCATTCATAATCAGCTGATTGATAAATTAGATGACTGCGGAGTACGTGGTCCATTACTAAATTGGTGTAAAAACTATCTAAAAAATCGAACCTTTACTGTAAAAGTTGACAACATCTGTAGTGAGCGCATGGCAGTAACTGAGGGAACAGCGCAGGGCTCAGTATTAGGCCCCTTGCATTTCTTATCGTATGTAAATGATATGAAAAACTGCATCACAAACAGTACATGCTATCAGTTTGCGGATGATACGTGCCTTGTTATTGCAGATAGAAATCCTCAAACAGCATGCGAACGCTTACAGCATGATCTGGATGCTCTAACAAGGTGGTGTCATGATGCTGGCTTAGTACTTAATGCAAGCAAAACTAAATTATTGGTAATTAAATCTCCATATATTAAAAAATTACCGGTTCAGAACTTAATAGCCCATGACCATGACTGCTTGCATACAGTCAATACGATCAACTGTAACTGCCCGCAAATAGATGTTGTCGATAAACAAACATATCTGGGAGTAATTATAGACGATAAGTTTAACTGGAGTTATCATATAGAACGTGTTTGCGATAAACTTCGACAATTTCTTGCTATTATGACCATACTAAAAAACCGTCTGCCCTTCAAAGTGAAAATAATGCTTTATTACGCGATGGCGGAATCCTACATCCAGTATGGCCTTAGTAGCTATGGTCGTACCTATAAGACCTATCTTGACAGTATCTATAAAATACAAAAACAAATTATAAAAACAATAGTATCTCCCAAAATAAGAATTCAATTTTATGATAATATAAATGGTCTCTTTAAGCACTGTAATGTCCTACCAGTTTATACTCAAATACATTTTCTGTTATTAAAAGAACAATTTTTTAATGAAAATTTAATAAACAAAATCGAACATCCTGTATGCACTCGGGCCGTTTCTGAGAATAAGCTTCGTACACAGCGAGCCAACAATACGTATGGCGAGCGAACTAGCGGGTATATTGTACCGAGACTTATTAATAGCATACCCTCAGAAATAAAAAGTAATATTACACCCAAAAATATTAAATGTAAACTTAAGAAATATTACTTAAGTATTATTTAAGAATGTTTTCTCTTACTGATTTAAACAAAGATTGTATAAATTAATTTCGACAATAACGTACACATATAAAACTGTAACTTTTGTTTCGATTTGAGATGATTCGTGATAGCACAAGTTTAAACCTTAGTGGTTTTTTGGTTGCTATTTAACATAAGTAATCCCCTGTAATATTTGTATAAATGATAAATAAATAAAAAAAAAAAAAAAAAAATTACTCCCGTGATTGAAATGAATCTAATGATACCGCATACATATTTTTTTAAAGGGAAATTTAGAAAAAATATTATTATGTCTTTATCCCGTGGGACTTTTAGGATAAAATGTATCCTATGACACTCCCGTAATCAAGACAAATCTAACGATACCTCATACATCAAAATCCATCAAGCCGTTTAGGCTACAGGAGGTCACAAAGGAAAAGACATACATACATACTTACATACACTCGAAAAACATTACCCTCCTTCTTTGGCAGTCGGGTAAAAAAGAACGTACGAGTACTGCTGAAACGGCTCGTAAGATTAATGATTTGTATAGCGGTAGCAGTGGTGTCGGAAACGAAAACACAATGCGTTTATGGTTCCAACGTTTGCGTTCTGGAAATTTTGAGCTGCAAAACAAACCCCGTGAAGGCCGAAGTCCAAGACTGATAATAAATAATTGAAGGCTATAGTGGAAACGGATCTATCGCAAACCAAGTCAGAGTTAGATGTTAGTGACAGCATAACTGTTTTAATCAACTTGAAGCAAATTGGGAAGGTAAAAAAACTGGAAAGGTGGGTCCCTCTCGAATTGAGTGGAGCAAATCGACAAATGCGCGTAGAGAGAGCTGCGTTACATTACATTATTAAACCGGCATAATAATGAAGAGATTTTAAATCGAACCTGTGATGAAAAGTGGATCTTTACGATAATCGGAAACGCACATCGCAATGGCGAACTAGCCAAATCCTGCCCCAAGCGAAAATTGACTCAAAAAAAGTCAATAGGTGAATACTTTGATTTAAAAAAATCATCATCATGATTTCGAAAATCAATTTTAGATTACTCCCTCCCTTACAAAACACCAATTTTATATTCTTACCTAACAGGAAAATTTGCTTGTAAGTTGCTCACTCTTTAGTACAATGTTATTTTTGTATTATTTATGAAGCTCTACATTTCTATTTAGTAATCAAAGCTAATTGAATATTACTTACTATATGTATTAGCATAAAGGTTATCTATTATCACCATTAGGTATAGATAGTCATACTGTCTACCTATTTGGATTCAAACAATTTATTTAAATCAACTATAACTAAATTCACATTGTACTCACAAGCAAGTCTGTAGGAGCTTTTGTTGCATCCGGAAAGTGTGCATGCCTCGGTAGCCAACATGATAATGACATGATACCAGCTAGTGGTTCTGGGTATGTCAACCCAGCATGAAGTGCTAATGCTCCTCCTTGAGAAAATCCACCCAGCAATATTCTATTGGGAAGAATGCCAGCCTGAAATTTATATCCAGTAATTAAAAACAAGAGCTTGTCAAAGAGTATAGAAATACTTCTATAGAGACATAAGTAACAGTATCAGTTTTTATCATAACCCATGTTTGCAGATTTTTCTGTCCCTAAATTAATTTGCTTACACTTTTGTGTTTCGTCTTTACAATTATGCTATACATGAATATAATACACAGCATCTAAAGAGCAAAACAAAATGTTTTGTTAATTTTCTTAAAAACTACCTATGTGAATTCTACTATGAAGTCATACATTATTATTATGTACATTAATTAGTGGGCTATCAATGAGTAGATTAAGAATATAGATAAATCACTACTATTCAATTTATCTCAATTTAAAAAATAAATATTTCTTTCCATTTATAACAGTATTTTAGAGTCAATCAATTATTTCTCTAGTAACCTTGATAACAATTGAGACATTACCTAATATACACTTACTTTAATTTCATTAGCGATGAGGCGATGTACGTGATCAGTTGCTCTTAAAATTCCCTCTTCGTCTTCTGGAGCCGTGGCATCTAGTGTCCTTAAATCAAACCATGACGGCATTCGGAAGCCTGCGTTTAATGTTACTGGCATTGTCGCGGCAGTCGGGCATATCACCTTAACGTGAGGACCACGAATAGCGGCGATGGTATTTGCCCAACCATGGCTAGAAGTAAAATGTTATCATTATTTCCGCTCCAGGGACGACCATCTAACCACTATATATTCTTATCTTTATCATACAATATTTCAATATATGGACACAAACAGTTTATAAAACAGTTATACTGACCCAGTGTCACCGAGACCATGCAGGAAAATTAGCTGAAATAAACACCGATAAGTAATTTAGACAACAGTTACAAAATCAATAGGATATTTACTTTTAAAATAAATTTAGCTTACCGAAGCCGTTTGTTTGGCTGTGGCAGCAATAATAACTGGATTCGGTTCCATTATCTAAACAATATGGGAAAATCAATACTTTTTCCTGCAATAGCAGCAGAGCCAACCAACGTCCATTCAACAAAATTTTCCTAGCAGATTTTATGTCACTGATTGATTTTGACTTGACTTTACCAGTGTTGCCTACATTTTGAAGGTCATACACCGTAACAAAGGCTGGTACGTTTTGGCCAAACAACTACCACTACGTAGCGCTGATGAAAACGCGGTGTGTTTGACCTTAAAATAATTGATTTTATGGATCCAAGTTAGGTTAATTTGTATGATTACATAAATAATGCAATACGTGGGAACCGAGCTTAATAGTAAGTCATGTTGAGTAGTGTTGACTACTATTAAGCTCAGTCCACACGGTCCACATGCATTAAGCCGAGTCCAAAATGTTACGATTCGAACGATGTCACTACCATTTAAAAACTCTACAGTTAGAAAGGTGTCAGTTTAACAATAGAATATAGTACCAAATAAAACCAAATTTTATCACCTTCACCAGGAGCGTAGCTACCCCCGTACCTGCCGACCTGCTGTATCAAATGTATGGGGCCCCCGCGCAACAAGGGGCCACGCACGACGTAGGCAAAAATTTACAACATCAATTTCGTAGGGCCGAGCATTTATAAAAAAACACCATTTTTATAGGGTCTCGCCGTGGGACTATTGATACGGACCACTGTGGAACTAGCTACGCCACTAACCAATATACATAATTATCGAATAATTATGCGTTAAAGTGCTTATTGGACACTTTTTACAAATATTGTAAAATATACTTTAATTCCTCTTGTGAACTATTTTCATAACGTACTCCATGTTTCAATATAATATAATTCATATCATACTCTTTGTGAACTATGAATTTATTATTCTGTGAAGTAATTTTGGA
Source organism: Mythimna loreyi (assembly GCA_029852875.1). Classification (NCBI taxonomy): domain Eukaryota; kingdom Metazoa; phylum Arthropoda; class Insecta; order Lepidoptera; family Noctuidae; genus Mythimna; species Mythimna loreyi. Next base: position 9,942,600 of record CM056780.1, read on the forward strand.
AATAGTTATAAATTATTTTTGGAAACTAATAACATATGCCTGCGGTGTGAAACTAGCAGATACTTATCAGTATGGTAACCCGTGATAATCAAAGTTTCTAAACTTGACAAAGGCTCATAGCCACAAGAAAAAAAAAGATGGTGTTTGTGATTTGAGGCTAGAATACTCGTATTGGTGATTGTTACATAAACTTATCGGATCTCTCTTTTGCACCCGTCATTTAACTTAGGTCCACTAGCGCTCATTAATTGATTAGATACGCATTCTTGACTTTTATATTCATTGCTTGTTATTTCTTGGACATACAGTGGACTTCTTTTTATATTTTGTTGAATTTTGTTACAATGGATTCAACTTTACGTGAACAAGTCATGATAAATCAATTTGTGCTAGCAGCAGGATGTGCTCAAGAACAAGCAAAACAGTTATTGCAAGCAGCACATTGGCAATTCGAGGTAAATTTATAATATATGTAAACAAACAGTATGTAATCATGAAATGGCTGCTACATATTTTGATTTACAATAGCCTTTTTACAGATGTCACGCATTGTTATCAAATAACAAGTCATTCATTAGTAAATTGCATTGTATTTATTTATGGTTGTTGATTCATGGACAGCATCATTTAGTTCCCAATTATATTTGATTATGTTTGAGTAACTTTGTATGTTGTTACGAGATATAAATACTAGGTAGTCATTAATCTGTAAACATCTTATTAATGATATTGACGAAATAACACGCAATAAGCGGACGGAGCTAGTAGCATAACCTTGATGTCAATATAACAAATATAAAATGTACATGTTCATATATTGTGACTACTCTCTGTTCTGGGATGCTGTGAAATGTAAATAGCTGTTTAATTAGTCTCAAATACAAGTCCTGATGTAATCGTAGTTATGTGTTAGTAGTTTTTAACATGAATGTTTATTGTTAGCTATTGATTACATTCTATTTTTTTTTTGTTTTGATTGGTAATGAAGGTTAACTGTATTTGTTTTGCTTAATGCTTTCATTTTTGGTTTAGTTTATAAAAACAATCTAAGTTACCCATATATTTTTTATATGACTAAATATATTTCAATACACTATTTGATAGACATGCTAAGGCAGCTAAATTTCAACTATTTTAACTCTGAATCAGACTTATAGCCCTACAAAATGTTTTATTTTGCTTTAGCATTCATAATAGGTATAATAATAGCCATTATTAATTTTATGTCTATTTCTTGAAAAAGTTTTAGGTACTTACCTATTTAAAGATGTGGTTCTCCACATATGCTAGCAAATCTATATGTGCCTAAATTAACTACGGTTGTTGGGATACTAACAAAGAATATAGGTGATATATGCATAAAAGGGAACACTGCTTACCATCAGGTGGGATCGCAGTCAAGCACTAGTTTATTGCAAGTTAAAAAAAAAAAAAAAAAAACAGTGGGGCTGTTCTTTCTAATAATAGAAAAATAAGATATTTTATGATTTACATTCAGTGAAAGCAAATCCTGAGTTTGATGCACTTAGTGCATAAAAATCATAAAGGTAAATTTAAAACAAACTTTTGTACTGACTTGTGATAATTCACTGAGGGATACACAATATTTTGTGTAAGAGTTCTTATATCTGGAGCTATTCCTGGATGTTGATTCAGATCATGCTATCATAAAAATGCATTTTTATTTATTTATTTTATTTACAATTTATGTTCTTACACACTTATATTTATAGAGAAAATACATTGTAATAAAAATTTACAAAAGTTTAAGGTTTAATGAAATCAAATAAACATATTGTGAAATTCTACTATATTTGGTAAGGGAAAGTGGGTCTTATTCAACTTCCAAGATTTGACCTAAACAAAGAAACAACCATACAAAAAAGTTACATAAAAGCTAAAAAAATGTTTACAGTTTTTTTGCTATCATTGGAATGAACATTATGTTTTTACTCAATTATGTTGGGTTATGGGACATCTCGCCCATGCAAAAACTGGCCTGCGGGCCAGATGTCTACTTTTAAAAATATGTATGGGTAGATTCGCCCGGACAAGTTCAGTAAAACGGGCCAGATGTCTACTGTTAAAAATTAAAGGGATATTTCGGCAAAATCGTTTATTTATTCATTAAATATCTGAAAAATCTGTAAATCACAACATCAAATGACAATAATGATATTTTTTAATTAAATATCTGTTAAATCTGTAAATCATAACATCAAATGACATAACTATCAAAATACAGAGCAAAGTAACCATCATATCCAAAGTACATAATTAACTAGTTTTATACAATATCTTGGTACAAATATTAATTCTTCTTAATTTTTTTGCATTTATTCTTTGTAATATTTATTTACAATTGGAATTAATAAACGTAAACTAATTACATATATGAAAAATTAAACAATTGTACATCATTAATATTTGCAATTGGTATTACATAGGTACTTAAAAAACTTAAAAATTAATTAAACTATTTATACCTGTGTAATGTACACAAAAATAATACAAAAACACAAACTACGCTCAGGAGTCGAAGTACTCCTCCACATCGCTGTCAGACGACAGCAATGTGGAGAAGTAGTCCGGATGGAAAAGTGCTCAGAAGACTGGCAGCATTGCCACATGGAATGGCAAAAAAACCGGCCTCATCTAGATTAAATTGACGAAAAAAAATTAACGTGTAAAAGTGTTTTTGAAAACCTATTTGCCAAATAAAAATCAATTATCATTAATCAATGGTAATTCTTATTAATCATTCTTGTTATTATTAATTCTAATTCCAATTGTAAATAAATATTACAAAGAATAAATGCAAAAAAATTAAGAAGAATTAATATTTGTACCAAGATATTGTATAAAACTAGTTAATTATGTACTTTGGATATGATGGTTACTTTGCTCTGTATTTTGATAGTTATGTCATTTGATGTTATGATTTACAGATTTAACAGATATTTAATTAAAAAATATCATTATTGTCATTTGATGTTGTGATTTACAGATTTTTCAGATATTTAATGAATAAATAAACGATTTTGCCGAAATATCCCTTTAATTTTTAACAGTAGACATCTGGCCCGTTTTACTGAACTTGTCCGGGCGAATCTACCCATACATATTTTTAAAAGTAGACATCTGGCCCGCAGGCCAGTTTTTGCATGGGCGAGATGTCCCATAACCCATTATGTTAGTGATGTTTTAAAAAATTAGCTCAAAAACATAGTGAAAGTGAACTTAATAATATGAAAACTGATTGTGCATTACAGTAGTTTGCAATTCTAACAGATCATTAGTGATCATAATACAAAGATTTATTTTATACAACAAAGTTTTCAATCCATATTGAAAACTTTGTAATTAAATGTCCTACCATTGCAACTGCTTGCCTACCTGATACAAGCAAAGAAATAATTATTAAATAAGAAATAAAATAATAATTGATTCCTTGATGAGACAAAATCAATAAAATCATTGCTATTGATTTCTGTCTCACCAGCATTGAGAGCCGAAATCCTTACACACTACAGATACTACAAAAAACAACCATTATAAAATAAATACCTAACTTTCTATAAAGTGTAACTTTTGTTGTACCCCTCAACTAAAGCAGCTTCGTGCATGTGACAATAGATTTATTACCTAGGGATATAAAAATAAATCCATGATCTATTCTCTACCAAATACACACCATAAAATCTCATAAAATCAGGCAAGCCATTTCAGAGGAATAGAAGAGAATATCATTTATTTATAAAAGTGGCACATATAAAGTAAAAAACATAAAAACAATGAACACACACAGTGACACAATTGCATTTTTGCCTGAACTAGATTTTTAGTACTCTCTAGCCTGAAACCTAGGTCAACTAGGTTTCAGGCTAGAGAGTACTAAAAATCTTAAATAATAAATTAACAATAGTAAAATTTACCATATGTATTTAATAACGTAAATTTAGTTAGCTGAAAGCAAAACATGTTTTATTTACAAATTTAAAGTTCTTCTGTCCTTCCATGTGGGATGCTGAGATTGCATAAATACAAAAATTATTTTCTATTTAATCTGTTTTATATAAATGGGTCGAAAAACTAGAACTAGGCAATACACTTTTTTAATTTTACTTTCTCCATTTCAGACAGCGTTATCAATTTTTTTTCAAGAAGTGGCTATACCTGCTGGCGCTAATGGAATCGCTGCACCACACTACCGTCAGGTACCGCATTTGTTTGTGTGCAACCTTTTTTTTAATGAAAGATATTATTTAACGAAAAGATTGTTAGATCAATATTTAATTGGGGTCAAATCAAATGAATATTTAATATAAAAAATAATATTACAGGCAAACATTATTCTGCCCGAAACCCGCTTGATTAGTCTGTTAGCTTTCTTAAAATTGTGAAAATAGACAAATAAAAAAAAATTTAAAAAGGCAAATTATCAGGGAAAAAATTAAGAATCTAATTCCTGCGCTATAAATAGCTTTTCTTACTTACAAGAAATATCTCGTTTCGATTTGAAAAAAGTTCGAAATCCTCGCTAATAGCGCAGTTCAAATTAGCCGCAACGTGCCAGGCGATCTAAGATCTGATGCCTGGCGCCCTTGCAAATATTTAGTTATCTCCAAGACTAGTAAATCTTAAGTTAGCAAATAAGTATAAATTTTCCTAATTTTAAGTTTTTTGATAACAGGAAAAGTACGTAACCTATTTTTATCGTACCATTACATAATTTTCTTTTTTTTACAAATAGATGAGTGATTTGTTACTTATGTAATTATAAAAATTATTTCAGCAACTGATGACACCATGTAATACTCCTGCAACTCCTCCAAACTTCCCCGATGCGCTTGCGGCGTTCTCGCGGCTGTCGACGACAGGCAGCCCAAACAACGCGGGCGGCGGGGGCTGCGCCACCGCGCCGCCTGTGTCCCCGCTCGCCACGCACCCGCCTCCGCCACCGCCACCACCACATGTTCAAATGAACATGTTTCCTGGCACTCCAAATCCACAGACAAATTATTCGTCAATTTCCTGCTCAACTGCCGTAAGTTCCTAAAAATATGTTTAAAAAAAAAATACCATTATAACTTATTCTCAATTTATTTACTCGACACCTGGCTCCCGGATGGTTAATGAAACGAAATTTTAAAAAGCAAGTATCAAGAAACCAGTAGAACTAAAGTACGCCAGGCACGCGTTTGAATGTACTGTTTTCCGTTACTTAATTGTAGGCTGACGGAAATTATTTTCATTTAGTACCTGACATTGTAAAGATGATGAAAACTGGGATGAAAGTTTGTTTACTTTCAGAATACGCTCTAATAACTCAGAATTATTCAGTAATCGCATATAAATATACGTACTTTATGTAGTACCTACCAGTCTGACAGTCGACTTATATATGTCATTATTCAGCTTTTGAATTTGTATTATTATGGAAATTAAATAAAACTGAACTGAAACTTTTTTTTTTAATATATGATATTTCTTTTCCAGATGTGCAGCGAAAACATGCCAAGATAAATTTGAAGATATTAGTTTAGGAGCATCTATAATTTATTTTTCTAATGGTGCGCAATGTGAGCTGTGGAATTGTGTATGAAATGTATATTACTTTAGTAAACACCCTATAGCAGCGTTGGTTTGCTGGACAATATTTGGGGTGCTGTACTGTAGTCAATCATGTTAAATTTATTACGAATATCGTATCTACATTATAATTATGTATACAGTGGTTTCAAAATGTGCACAATAAATCCTATGAATTGTGTTAGTTTTTGGTAATTGAAAATTATATTGTGATTGTAAAAAAAATATTGTAACAGAATTGTAATGTAATCGTAAATATTATTACTTTAATAACATACAGAGTGAGAATTTTGCTTTAGCTTCTAAAGTTATCGTCGTACTTCGGTATTTACTTATAGTCATAAATTGTAATAAAATAATATTGACACCCGCCATACCACCAGGATATACCTAACTAGACACATATTTCTAGTTATTGTAATAATAAGTGTTGAAAAATACAATTTATTTTGGTCTTGAATGCTATCCTAATCCATTCTTATCAGAGGAAAATAAAATTATTAGCTATCAAAGATCATGCCTACATTTTGGTTTATCTCCAGACATTGGAAGGCTGGACGTGGTCGTATACACGCTTTCTGAAATAACCGCATTGTTAAGTAAGAAATCAGCATTGTGACTTCTTATATTTGTCTCAATTTGCCGCAAGCCATACACCTACATTTTAGAGCTTCGTACTCAAGGATTCAAAGGAAGCCCAGACTCCCGCTCGCCTGTCCGTCTATGACTCTGTAACAGGAATCTAGCAGTTGAAGATTTGAACCTGTTGATTCTAGTTTCATTTTCTTTTTTGAGCTCACTAAATAGAATAAGACTGGAAATCTAAATTATGAGAGGCCATCTGCTTTTTTACCTAAATAAAATTGTAAATATACTACATGTTCTGGGTTTTTTTAGGAAACTAAAAATTTCGAGAATTTCCTTACCTTTACCAACAAATTGTGTCTGGCAGAAGAACCAGGGGCATCTTCATTACATAGTATAAAACAAAGTCCCACTGTCCCTATGTATGCTTAGATTTTGATGTGGTTTTATTTAATAGATAGAGTGATTCAAGAGGAAGGTTTATATGTATAATATATGCTTACTTTTAATATATTTCATATCAGCATTGCACCCGTGCGAAGCTGGGTCGCTATAGTAAACAATAAATAAATAAACATAGGATAAAGCAAAGGAATATGCAAGGAAGGCTATGCAAAGACCTGACTCTGGTATTTGTGGACGGACTCTCTATAAACCTAATCTTTATAAGGTACTACAGAGGTCCCCCAGCTTCCACAACCGACTTTGTCACGACAACGAGTAACAACAACATTGGAATGATTCTACCATGTACATTTTGTATGCTTTTGTACTATTTTGTACCCGTCCTGAAACTACCTCACACGGTGTTCCGGGGATACCGCACGGTGTCTCGTGAAGCGGCGAGCCTCCCTGCTGGCCTGCCACCTTGGGATCTGGCGGAAACAGTCCTTGTACGTATGCACAATTTGCGCATAGAGGTGCAACGCGAAGGCGAAAGGCAGCCATGGCGGACATGGCTCCGGCGGGATGTTAAGGCAGATTTACATTGAGTCAGTAGCTGTCGTCAGTGCTGGCGCCGAAAACTGACGCGTACTATTTACAAGCAGTCAGTAGTCGAAGATATTTCTTTTGGTGTACACACGTTTGTAAAGTCAGTGCGGAAAAATGATTTCTCAAAAACAGCAAAGAATCAAAGAATTTTGTGCAATATTCTGCAATGTTGTTGCACACATTTCTTTATTTCTATAATTTTGTGATTTGAAATCCCATAGGCATTAATTATCACGGTATAGTTGTACAAGTTTTAAGTTTTCCGTGTCGCTCAATTTTCGTGTCATTTTGTGATCCGGTACGACGAATCGTGGTTACCGTACAACAGAGCGGCAACAACTGACTTGGGCAATTTACACGATGTCAGTAGCGCTGGCGCGGGTGGCGGGGGAGTGGACTGACGCCGAAAATATTGCAGCGCGAATATTGAAGTCAGTACTGACGTGACAGTACTGTACTGACTTGAAATCAATTTACACTATAGCAGTGCCAGGTCAGCACTGACTCGTCAGTGGACTGACGTCAGTTACTTACTCAATATAAATCTGCCTTTATGATAGTAGAATAGCGTCAGCGACGATCGCAACCCAGGGATGGGCACGCCACAATTCAGGCGGTATGTCCCTTCTTTGAGGCATGGCTGGGAAGACCTCACGGCGTTCTCACTTTTCACGTGACGCAGGTACTCACCGGACATGGTAACTTCGTGAAGTACCTGCATCGGATTCGGGCGGAAGAGACGCCTGGGTGTCGCTACTGTGTGGACCGCCCGGAGGACATGGTGGAGCACTTGGTAGAGGTGTCCCCCGCTTGGGAGGAGCATCGCCGTGTCCTCGTAGGGGCGATCGGCGGCGGCAATCTTTCGCGCAGGGCGTTGGTGGAAGCCATGGTTTGGAGCGAGGAAGCGTGGGAGGCCGTCACCAGCTTCTGCGAAGCCGTAATGCTAGCTAAGGAGGAGGCCCGCCCGCATAAGGCAACGGTGCACACGCCCTAGGCGCCACCGAGATTCCGAGCCCGATTTCCGACCACGGTAGGCGCAGGCTTGCGGACGGCGAGCAATGGGTAGCTCGACGTCCAGATGTCTGGTAACAGTCCGGACCAAGCCCAAGTCGTCGACGGCGCGTTCTGTTCCCGCGAGCCTCAAGGAGTTGCCCAGGGTCTCTTTCTGAAAGGAAGGCCTGGCCCCAGTGCGATGGGCAAAGAAGGAACGGGGTGGGGTGTTTAGTCAGTAAGAGTCTGACACTGTTTCCCGCTCCGCCCAAGGGCGGAATTCGTCATTGGATGATTTTTACACACCAAAAAAAAACCTCGCACGGTATGAAAAGAATCCCACGAAAACTATGCTCCTGCTATTATCACGCGTTATAATGGCGGGACCATGCTTGTACTCCAAAACTATAACGCATTTCATCATTCTGATCGAATTACTTATTATTTTGTGCGTTTTCGTACCTCTACAAAAATTAACAGCTGGTGGTGGAGATATTAATTTTTTTAATTTTTGGCACTTTCAGTGCCTTAATTGTTTGAAGAGCAAAATTACTTCAAGTAAAAGGTAGCAACTACATTTCGTGCAGGTGTTTTTATGATTAATGGTTTTATTTAGATTATTACAATAAAACACTGTTATTAAATTATTAATTATATTGAGAAGGCCTCATAAAATAATTATTATAATAATTATTTTATGAGGCCTTCTCAATATCAAATCAAATATCAAACTAACTCTATAAAACATTTAAACGTATAATAATTATTATTAGTTTATTGAAAGCGCGACAAGAGAAAATGAGGATAAATAAAAAAAAAATGTGGTCAGTGGCGTAGCGTAGGTCTTCGCCGCGGCTTGGGGCCGATTGGAAAAAAATGAGGATAAGTAAAAAAAAAATGTGGTCAGTGGCGTAGCGTAGGTTTTCGCCGCGGCTTGGGGCCGATCGGAAATACGCCGCCCTTTTTAACGGGCATAGGTACTCGTTAATAGTAATTTGTACAATTTATTGAAAGTCAAGATAAACTTATACCACTGCTTCAGAAGGAACATAAATATTTTATACCATACATACATGAGAAATTTCAATCTTTTTTTTTTGTTTGTTGTTGTTGTTTATGTACCTACTTACCTAAAGTATAATGAAATAAAAGACAAGAGCTAGATTGACCCGACACTATACCGAAGATGTCCCGATCAAAGATAACGTGTACGAGATTAAGATGGCTCTGAAGCAACTTAAAAAGACCAAAGCGCTGTATGTTGACAGAATTGCGTGAATTGAATTCATGAAGGCAAGTGGAAAACCAATCCTTAGGGCTTGTGAAGGGCCCTAAGGATTGGTTTTCCACTTGATTAATTCCGTCTTTCTCGAAGGAAAATCCACCACAAGCAAATGGTGATAAAGCCCTGCTCAAGAATTACAAGTCCATCTGACTTCTGAGCCATATAAGTCTACAAGTTGTTTTTCAATACACTTATTCGAAAACTGCCTCTTATCACACTCCTATTAGGTTCAATATAGCATATATATCACCCAAGTGCTTTTTGAGTTTATCGCAATAAGGGCTTTTTTATTCCCCCCTTATCGTCATGGTCAAGGGTGATTTTTATTTACTTAGTTTATCGAAACAGGCGCGAGTCGTCCCCCAAGAGGCGCTAGGCGACCTCCACAAAATTAGAAACTGCCCTGAGCAGATTTGAATGCTATTATTTTAAAATTTCTACTGTATGTTTGAGATAGGTACTATTAAACGTTATTTCTTTCTTTCTTTATTTCACAAGTCTTAAGTGTATTGAAAAACGTCGTTTGACACACGTGTAGATTTGTCTTGGCAGCCCTCGGCTCCATAACACACTCGCCTACGGCTCGTGCGAATTTCGCCTCGGTCACAATGACAAACTTCCTGCACTTGTATCAAAATGTACTATTCTAGTGTCATCGCGAACCGCTACATACGCTACGGCAAGTTATACAGAAGACCGAAGAATATAATCTATAACATCAAAAAAGCTGAAAGTAAATTTCCTTCAAGCGTAAAATCCAGAACTTAAGTCCTCTCTACATTAGTTTTAGTCTTCGTCATAATAATTGATATATTTTATGTTCTCTAAATTATAACTATTTGATATTTTTTTATAGTATTTATTAGTTTATAATTTCAGCATATCTACTTATTTTATTACTTAATATAAGTCACTTAATTTTTAACTCACAAGGGTGTGAGGCAGGGGTATTTAATTTCTCCGAAACTGTTCACAGCCGCAAATGAGGATGTTTCCAAGGTTCTGGACCGAAGTGACGAGTACATCACTCACCTCCGGTTTTCCGACGACGTAATGCATGGCTGAGACTACGCAGGGTTTACGCATAATGCTGCACGACCTCGGTAGAGCTTCCGAAAGAGTGGGTCTTAAAATGAAAATGGATAAAACCAAAGTCATGATAAACAGATCAGAGACTACAGTCCAAGTTGTGCAAGATTACGTTTACCTCGGTCAGACAGTCTAGTGTTGGGTAGATCTAATTTCGAAAAAAAGGTCGGAGTCTGCCGTCGAATCTTTCTCAGCTGGGTGGTATTCGTCGGGCGGGAAGCTGTGCATTATGTTCTCGTCCAACATACTAGTATCTCAAGACGAAAGACTAAGACCAGTGTGTTGCCAGTGATAACATATGGCTTCAAAACGTGGTCGCAACATTTTATTTTTTAGTTGCCCTCCCTTGTCGAAAATCCGTAACGCGTTCGCCTGCGCCTATGGTGTGGTGCACCTTCGCGGGCAACCGCGTCCGTTTTGCAACGTATAATATACAAATTAACAAGTAATTCTCCATCGACACGACTACATGCACATCGTAAGGGTCAACGCTGCGTAAAGCGGGAGCCCGCGCGGGACCCGTCGCGTGTGTGTAGTTTGGGGCGGTCTCGGGGCTTGGGGCGCAACTATCCGCGAAAAAAAAGGGGCGCAGCCGTTCGCGACGAAAGGGGCGAGCACGAACGGAGCACTTATATGAGTTCGCACGGGCTTCCCGCTTTACGCAGCATTGGCCCTTAAAGTTGAATTAACTATCCTGCACCAGGTATTCAATTTCCGCTACAGGGACACACACATTACTTATTTGGATGTTGTAAATTAGTAAACTTGTTCACTTAGTAATCTCATTTAATTATAAACAGTCATAAAGTTCAGAGAAAAAATAATAACAAAATTTTGTTGTTTTTGTAATCGGTCTCCACTTATATTATGTGTATGAAGCCGATCATCTCACATATGGTGGTGTATTCACTTGGGATATTTATCAACAAGAACTTCTCTTGGACTGTCCAGCTAAGGAAAGTCAGCTGCTAGTTATTTGCAATTTCAGCCCACTACCGCTCATACACGAGGCTTACAACCAAACAATGGCAACATTATAGGCTCACTGTGCTATGCTTCTTCATTTCCTGCCCAATACAATATGACAAAAACGGATTTAATAATAAGATTCAGATTCTTGATCAACTTCTGGAATCTTTTTTAACTCTAGGTTATTTGATATCTCATCCAATAATGATGCACTATAATTTGTTTCAAGTTCCTCATTACTTTCTATTGGACTTATAATATTGGAATGCTTGCTCCTTTTGAATATTAGCTAGAAACAAATGTTACAAAACATATAAATTTTATTATGTGTTTAACTTAAACTTATATGCATATATATGTATCAGTGTCTTAATTCATCTTGTAATGTTTAATTCAAAATAATGAATATGTCTCAATCACTTTATGAGAGTGATGTAATATCAAAAAAGTAAGTATTGAGACAAAATTGTACTAATGGATAACTTATGGCTACAACATTTGATTAACAGAATCACATGAGAAGTTAAAAACAATATTGAACTTGGATTAACAAAATAATGTTACCAAAATTCTATCATTCACCAATAGACAAAAACATAAAAAGCAGAAGCATAGATCACTGTCAATGATGATAATTAATTTACATTCAGGGAGCACACAGCATAAACTAGTGCCTCAAAATTAAATATTGCAGAAGTATTTTATTAAAGATGAGATTGTAGGGGAGATTTTAGAAAAACCATTGCAGAGGTTGAATAGGACAGAGTTGGGATTGTTGTAAAAGAGGCAGTAAAACTGACACAAGATAACTTATCTTGTGAGTCACAAGTTGTTTACTGATTTATCACTCTTATAATTATTGAAAAATGTTGGTTCAGTTGGTTGTCCACACTTACACATACAGAATTACTACTGATGTGTAATTTTAGATATAGCTAATCATACAATCAATATGTATACAAAATAAGTGAAAGATTTGAATTCAACATGGATTGATAGTTCTGCCATTGTTAATATAATTAAAAACTTTTGCCAAAAAGATATAGGCTGGCAGTAACTGTTATGTGCTTGGACTATCTCTTGCCACATGAACACACACATTTATATAATCTCGCAGAATGGAGATTAGTTTTATAAACATATTTTAGAAAATTCAAAATCTAGAAGCAACATACCTTGTAAAACTTAGGTTTCTCATAAATCCATACTATTACAATAGAAGCAATGATCACTGTTATTGCAAAAAGTAAATAATTGGTGGAATAAGTGTAGGCATCTAAGAATACACTATACCAACAACCTGCGCTGACATGCACCATAATTTTGTGCTAGATTAACTAGAAACCTAATAAATCTTGTCCTGCTATGTACAGTAGAATTCCAGTTATTTGTATTTTACTTTTTATTACACATCGAGTTCCTTTGTATTTAGTTCCTGCCTGTAGGCTAAGCTGCTGATGACAGCAGCTTAGGGTTAAGGTAATGATACCTTATAGTATTTACAAATATATTAAATAGCATTGATCTATGAAATTGTAAGAAGTATAAAAAGTTTGCTGTGGCTGTCATTGTCAGTCATCATAGCTGTCAATGTCAATAGCAATTTTTTTTAAATTAATATAAAGCCTAGTCTACATGTGGGCCCACATGCCTTGAGATTTCCCTGGGTTTCTCCGTCTACACAATGAAGATTGGGCCAAGGTGGGGTGGGCCCACATGTAAACTAGGCATAAGGTCTTTTCACCACTATAAGCGCCTTACAACTACAGATATTTACTTATATAAGTACTAGTCAGAGCTAACAACGGCGGCGTTCGCACAATCGTACACCTATTGTCTTTCTATTGTGTCTCTAATGACGACAGTATTCAACGAATTAAGGTGACCCAGTCGCCAACATGATTAAGCTTGTTGCTTCATCTAAAGTCATCCAGCGTGATGTTTGATGCCATACGGATGATCCGGGGATACAGCACGGTGTCCCTCGAAGCGGCGAGCCTCCTTGCTGGCCTGCCACCTGATCTAGAGGCAACAGTCCTTGCACGAACTGCGCGTGATGTTGCAACCCCGGGGCGAAACTCCGCTGCCGCGAGCACTCGACGTGCCGCAGCCTGCTGGACGGAGTTCGGACGAGATCTTTTGATGGCGAAATGGCACGCCATTATTACGGCGGTAAGTCCGCTCTTTGAGGCATTGCTGGAAAGCCACACGGCGCACTATGGAAAATAAAGGTCTGTTTCTGATTAAAAATCAATAACTTTTTTATTTCTGAATATTATGTTCTAAAATTTTGCACAGATATAGAATAGTGTATATGGCTTCAAATGTAATATAATTTATTATGATTGAATGTAAAACCTTACATTAAAAAATAAAACAAATTCAAAATTATAAAAATTGTCCAATATTGATTTTTTAACAATGTATACTATTATTTTAATGTTTACGAAAACCTAATATCATATAGTACATCAAAATATATATCAATTTAAATAATAATACATATATATATTTTTTATATTTATGATTAAAATCGGTTTTAATCGTAATATTTCATAAAAATGAAGATATGCATTATAGACGTGTTCAAATCCATATTCATATACGTTAGATTTTTTCTTCTCTTACTGGATTCTGACAAGTCTGGATAAGATAGGCACGGTCTCCCACGTTTTCCAGAAGAAGTTTATGGTGTGGAGACGGTTGTAACGTCTTCAGAGTTCGGTAAATTTACTGAATATTCTGATTCCAACCAGTTACTGTTTTTCGTTAAAAATAAATGCTTTTTCCGTGAAGCTTCTGTCCATCGTTTATTAAAAGTGGGAATAATATGTCTTTGAAAATCACTGAGGATGAAACATAAGTTGTCTTCAGATACATGATAATTTTCTTTTAAAACGGTTGATAATGCCTCCAACGATTTTCCTCCTTCGATATACGAAAGTATTATTTCACGTTTAGAACACTTGAAAGTAGACATTTTGAAGAGTTAACAAAACACGTAATTATATTACATTGGTAACAATTACACTTCTTCTTCTTATAATTCACCACTATTCTGTTATTTAAAATGAAATGAAACCACTGTTTATCTTATATATAAAATTTTCGTGTCACAGTTTTCGTTCCCATACCCCTCCGAAACGGCTAGACCGATTCTCATGAAATTTTGTGAGCGTATTGAGTAGGTCTGAGAATCGGCCAACATCTATTTTTCATCCCCCTAAATGTTAGGGGTAGTCCACCCCATTGCAAAACAACGTTTGCCGGGACATCTAGTATACTATATAAAATATGAGGGTAGTGTGCATCTTGTTGATTAATATTTTCACACGTAATATGAGTGCAAAAAAGATAAGACATCCTAATATCAATGATAAATTACAAAATTTACCGCAAACTATTGATGTAAACAGGAACATTTCAAACCGCAATAGATAGCGAGCGGTTTTCGGTTTCCTGACTTTTATCACATTTTTACAAATTACTCCGAAAATCGCAAATATTCGCAACTTTTTTTAATTTGGTCATGTTTATGGATAACTAGACTACAAATCAATATTAAATGTAAAGCATGGGTAAACATGGGTAACTGTCTAAAGTCTCGATGAACTTTAAATAAACTTTTTTTTACCATTATTTATTTTACAATTATTTTAAGGTAAACGTTAATATAATATTAAATACATAATAGGTGTTTCATATTCTTCAAAAGACGGGGTTTCCAGAAATATATAATACATAATACATTTTCCTGTAATGTATAACGATAAAATCAATTTGAAAGTGATGAAGTGAACGGGCTTAACATGGACGTCCGTCAAAACTATAAAGTTTGTAGAAATGTAAAAAAAATCATTTCAAATAATATGTATAATTTTTTGATATTATATTCTAGTTTGGGCCTTAAACTATTGAGTAAAATAAATAAAGTATGTCAGTAGCGACATTGACAAAACCTATTTTTAATCAGCAGTTGTTCTACGATTTTCCATAGTGGGGCGGGTCGCTAATATGAAATATGAGGGTAGTGTGCATCTTGTTGATTAATATTTTCACCCGCAATATGAGTACAAAAAAGATAAGACATCCTAATATCAATGATAAATTACAAAACTTACCGCAAACTATTAATGTAAACAGGAACATTTCAAACTGCAATAGATAGCGAGCGGTTTTCTGTTTCCTGACTTTTATCACATGTTTACAAATTACTCCGAAAACCGCAAATATCCGCAACTTTTTTTTATTTGATCATGTTTATGGATAGCTAGGCTACAAATCAACATTAAATGTAAAGCATGGGTAAACGTGGGTAACTGTCAAAAGTCTCGATGAACTTTAAATAAACTTTTTTTTTACCATTACTTATTTTGCAATTATTTTAAGGTAAACGTTAATATAATATTAAATACATAATAAGTGTTTCATATTCTTCAAAAGACGGGGTTTCCAGAAATATATAATACATTATATCTTTTCCTGTAATGTATAACGATAAAATCAATTTGAAAGTGATGAAGTGAACGGGCTTAACATGGACGTCCGTCAAAACTATAAAGTTTGTAGAGTTGTAAAAATAACATTTCAAATAATATGTATAATTTTTTGATATTATATTCTAGTTTGGTCCTTAAACTATTGAGTAAAATAAATAAAGTATGTCAGTAGCGACATTGACAAAACCCATTTTTAATCAGCAGTTGTTCTACGATATTCCATAGTGCGGCGTCCGGGCGTCTACACTTTCTAGATGACGCAGGTTCTCACTGGATATGGTAAGTTCGGGGGGTAACTGCACCGGATTCAGGAAGAAACGACGCCCGGGTGTCGCCACTGCGTGGATCACTTGGTAAACACGGTAGAGATGTGCTCCGCTTCGGAAAAGCATCGCCGTGTTCCCGTGGGGGCGATCTCTCGCGGCGGGCCTTGGTCGGAGCGAGTAGGGGTGGCAAGCGGTCACCTCCTTCTGCGATGCAGTAATGCTAGCAAAAGAGGAGGCCAACCGCATCACTCAAAGGCAACGGCGCTCATGCCGCCCAATTCCGAGCGAGAGAGGGCGGGCTTGCGGAAGGCGAGCAACGAGTAGCTCGCTGTTCACCCATCCAGTGACTGTCCTAACCAAACCCAAGTCGACGACGGCGCGCACTGTTCCTGCGTGCCTCAACGAGCTGTCAGCAAACTGTAGAGGCTCAGCAGGGCCAAATACTTCTAAGGCCAAGGGTTGATGCGAAAGCGGAACACCAGGGTCCTGAAACTAAGGCAAAAGGAAATGGAGTAGGCCGTTTAGTCAGTAGAAGTTTGAAACTGTCTCCCACTCAGCCCAAGGCCGGGATGCGTGATTCGATGATTTTTCCCAACATAAAAAAAAACACGATGTTTGATGGATAGGCAACGCGAAAAAAGTAACGCCTGAAAATTCTGTTGACTCTCTCATATTATGACGTCTATAGCAAAGAGCGGATGTCGAAACAAAAACTGAGTGTCGTCCTGGTTCATCCCTTTCTCCACAAGTGCCCGTTCATCTTGGCTCTTTCTTTTCGGGACGTATCCTTGGAGTGCACTGACCGCCTCAGCTCTTAAGAGTTGAAATTTCCTCTGATCTCAACTTTGTGCGGTTCATTAAGTCCAAAGCCAAGGTAGCTGATAGGAAGCTCGGCGCTCTTGCAAAATTTCGACAGTACTTCACACCAAGATATGTTCAAATTTTGTACAAAACTAAAACTAAAAAAAAAAGCCAAAGGAGGGTTATGATTTGCATGTTAGAAGATAAAACAAATTAATATTGTGGGGCTGGTAGTTACATATTAATTTGATAATATCGAGGTTTATATAGTAGTAGTAGATAGTATTGTGGGTAGTAACCCACAATACTATTAGTGCCACAATATTGCATAATGAGAAAACGGTCTGTTTCATAACTACAGGCAGATATGCAAACGTCATACCGGAGGGTGTCCTGCTCCTTTGAGCAGGGCTGTAGGCCTATTTAACCCTGCAAACTGTATGAATGCATATTGTAAATATACTACTGGCACTTACAGTTTTTTATGGATTTAACATTCTGGATTTTTTTTAAACAATGTGAAATGATTATAGACTAAATTTGCTCAAGGCATTAACATCCACTTTTGTATTGAGTTTATAAGTGCATAGTTTTAATAAAATACTGAAATAAATTACATGTATGGGTATTTAAATTAAAATTACATTATCCTTTCATATCATCATTTACTATATTTTTAGGTACATTAAAATTTTCAATCTTAATTATTTGTCGAATTTATTACATAGGTACGTTTGTAATAAGAATAGAATGACACCAAAAAAAAAAAACTAACTAAAATCTAACATATTAAGCTTACATTTAAAGGAAAGTAAACATTAGATATTTGAACATCAAAGCAATAATGTAAATAAATGTCCACATTGCAAGTGATTGCAAACTGTAACTAAAGCAATAGGGTTAGGTGAGGTTGCAATATAAGAACAAAACCATACTCAAATTGACCAACAAATAGGTTATTAGTTATCAGTCACAAAGTTTTGTTCCCAGCAAATGGGAAAATATCAACATCATTTTTGTATTGCTCTGGGCACTTTCACATGGTTTTTATATTTGGTAAGTAAGTAGTTTACATACTTATATTTTGTTATATGTACATCATTTCAGCCATAGATGACATTTTTTTTGGTATGTGCACCAAAGTTTCAAAATAACTTGCTAGTTCATCAATGGTGACATCACAGGGTGGATTTAGAGCTTGTTGTGAACAGCTGCCAGCTCTACTAGTCTGTTGTTTTGGTTCCTTATGCTCTTGTGAACTTGATACATCATTTTTCCACCATTTACTCACATTGTTTTCATTGGAGACTACACTTTGTACATTGTTACTAGACGATATTGTCAGCTGGTTACAGTTATCAACAAGTGTGCACAAACTTAATGGGTCACATCTCTCAACTTCTGTAAAACTTTTACTTGTTGATTCTTGGCAGTTCTCTGGATCCAACTTAATGACTGCATTACATTTTTTTAATATATTCAAGACTGGTTCTTTGAGTATCTTACTATTTTTCTTTTTGTAGATTCCAGGCTTTAGTTTTTTTTGAGAGGAACAAGAGCACCTGGACTCTTTAGGAAGGACAGTAATCTTGGGAAAATTTCTGTTCTGAAGTGAGTTTGTATATGTGTATTCATTACTTCTATTCTTATTTATTTTTAGTGGTTCTATTTCTAGTCGCCCCATTTCCAATCCCAATAATATGTCTTCCTTATCCATGGTTCCAAGTACTGTAACAAAAACTTTACTCAAGCACTTCTATATATCAAATGCAAAACTATAGTTTTATATGTAGAATAAATACAAATACTATATTGATATACACATTAGCTGTATTTTTATGTTTTGCTGTCCTTACTATTTGCACGTAAACAATCTGTAAGGACAATATTGTTTGTTTGTTCTGGATAGTAATGATAATGCAACTTGTATTGTGTAAACATAATAATTGTACAGTACATGTGGTTATATATTCTTTCTTCGTAGAGAACTAACAAGTTAGTAAAGAGTAATAATGAGTTTTGGCGTGCTTTGAGAAATGCTTTGTTTGTTTATGGATAACTTACCAGTGGACCACTGTGCTATTTTGTAACTTCACGACACCAACTAATAATGATAACATAAAAACTTTAATCACTTACATAACACTATTCGATATGTAGGATTCACGCAAAAACTTAATCGTATGCTTTGCTGATAGTAAATTGGACATTTTATTTTGTTTACGTCATGGTCGTCATGATCTTCTTTCATTTGTGTCAATCTGTGACCTGTATTTGTTTCCTAGTCTGTGGTTGGTTTTAGTGCATTCATTTTAATAACTTTACTTTTTTACGTTTTTGATATTACATATAGGTATATATTTGAAAATCAACATATTTTTGGAATTTTAATGAAATATAGCACTATATGTAGATTTATGATAAATATGGCATAATAAATGTATGCCACATTTATTATTTTGTACCGTACATGGCATACTGACATTATTGGCCGGATGACTTATCATATTCACCTCGCACACTCTATTTTTTTTTTATGTATAGACTTTTCGTATATCCTTAAAAGTATGGTGTGTTATTTGACAACAAATAGCCATCTTTACAGCATTTGTAATATCAAATTAAGCGATCTTCATAACGTCACATTCTTTAGTGGACGCAGATTAGTATTTAGACTATGCTGTCATAGTACGCAGGCCTGCTTTTGAAAGGAAATTGACTCACTGAATTGAAATCGTTTAATTGTTTCCATAAGAGGTCATGGTAAGTCCCAAAGAGTAAAGTAACGTAAGCCCCCAGTATTTTCTAGTAGCAAAATGTTACAGAGTAAACTAGTACAATATATCAAAATTTCGTACTATGCGTTCCAAATAAGAATAGGATCGATTGACAGGATGTGACGTCACGACGTACTGTCAAATGAAGGTATTTTTGCAAAATTGAAGAACTTGGAGATGAGTAAAATTGAAAAACTTGATTTTGATTAAATTATTTCCGTTCACAGTTGTAATAAAACTGAATTTTAAAAATATCTTGTTTCGATTTGACAGTAAATCTTGACGTCACAACATGGCAATCGATCCTATTTTCATTTGGAACGCATTGTACTTTGATTTACTAGTTCCATGCTTTTTGGTCTATATGGAAGGTTGTGTTCCGAATTGCGTCAAAAGCGATTATATCGTGAATCCGACCAAATTTAATAGTCACAAAATGTAAGGGCTATTGTATATAACTGTGACGTTGCGCGTTAGTAGGGTTTGTGATATTATCACTTTTGACGCAATTCGTAACTAGGGGTAAGTCGTGTCAACTGTCAAGTGAATGTCAGCTGATATGTCGCTGATCTCTGAATATTGAGTAGAACATTCTTGTATCTTCGTAAAAATTCTACATTTCTACACCTTAAAAAATCGAACTTATACTGAAGCTGAGAGACGAGCAGAGTCACACAACGAGATTTAAATTCATTTCGAAATCAATACATAACGTTTGAGAAGATTTGTTGTAGTAAAATAATATTACAATGCCTTGTATTCGAAAAGACGTATTTTGGATCGGAATAATATGTCTGATCAGCTTTTGTTACGGAGAACACCTGAAGGCATCATCTTCGTCGAGTGAACAGAGAAATCCGAAATCGATATTTACTAAAGCAGATATTACATTGAAAGGAAATGGATACACGACCAACAACATTCACGAAATTGGTCTGTCAAGGTCGAAGCGAGCCAGTTTACCAAATCAAAGTGATGTTAGTTCTAGTGAAACTCCTGTTAATAGTCAAAATGTGAATTCATCATTCAGCTCTTCAACTGAAAGTGTGACAGAAAAGAGTGATAAAGAGTCTTCTTTACTGTCAGTAGTGCTTGTAAATATATCTTCATCAGCAACTCCTAATGCCTCTGTAGTGAGTCCCTCTGATGCAGCACCATTGCCTGAGAAGAGCTCAGCAGAAGATGAACACAACAGTTCTATGTCCATATTTTTCGTGTTATGTGTGCTGGCACTAGGCATTCTTCTGATTCATCTCATGCTTCAAACTGGATTCTCATATCTTCCTGAGAGTGTGGTAATAGTATTTCTTGGTGCTTTGATTGGTATGATCATCAACTTGATGTCCATTAAAAACATTGCAAACTGGAGAAAGGAAGAGGCATTTTCACCAACTGCTTTTTTCCTTGTTCTGTTGCCTCCCATTATTTTTGAATCAGGTTATAATCTCCATAAGGGTAACTTTTTTCAAAACATTGGCTCAATCCTATTATTTGCTATAGTTGGAACTGCTATATCGGCATTTGTCATTGGTGCTGGCATATACTTGCTAGGATTAGCGCAAGTGGTGTATAAACTGAGTTTCGTTGAATCCTTTGCCTTTGGCTCTCTGATATCAGCAGTAGATCCTGTCGCCACTGTGGCAATCTTTCACGCCCTAGATGTGGACCCAGTACTGAACATGTTGGTATTTGGAGAGAGCATATTAAATGATGCTATTGCTATTGTATTGACAACAGCTGTTTTGGACTCAAATGATCCTCTCATGTCCACGGGGGAAGCCATTCTTTCTGCAATTAATAGGTTTTGGTTAATGTTCTTTGCATCGGCTGGCATAGGAGTTTTGTTTGCACTTGTTAGTGCACTTCTATTAAAACATGTTGACCTTCGAAAGAACCCATCTCTTGAATTTGGTATGATGTTGGTGTTCACTTACGCTCCATATGTGCTGGCGGAAGGAATTCACTTATCAGGTAATTGTTTCATTTATTGTTTATGGTATTACAATAGTTATGTATAATAATACTTAGGTGTTGTATACTCAATTGACTTTACCTTTACCAACTGTATTTACCTTTCAAATACCATAATTAGAGAAATAATAGCAAAACAATAGGTATGCCATCCAAATGAATGGCCGCATTTGCTTGGGGCTCAAGAATTTACACATCATTATTTTGTTTCAGGAATAATGGCAATATTATTTTGTGGAGTTGTAATGTCTCATTACACACATTTCAACTTATCAACAGTGACACAAGTGACCATGCAGCAGACAATGAGAACACTGGCATTCATAGCTGAGACTTGTGTGTTTGCTTATTTAGGATTGGCTATATTCAGGTATTTCATTAATACAGTGACTATCACTCTTGGGTCTAGTTCGTAATATCCACAGTCACTACATTGATGGTCACACTGAATTGAAAATGTGACGGGCTGATGTATCAACAGTACCACGAATTGATGGTATGTTACATTACACCAAAGACAAAATCCTACACTACTCATTTTCGTTTCGTATTTAGTTCTTCTATACAGCGTACCATCGACTTGTGGTACTGTCGATGTATTAGCTTGTTGACGGAACATTTTCGATACAGCAACCATTGATGTAGTGATTGTCGATATTATGAACTAGACTCATTATTCTTCTACACAAAACTAAGTAGGAAGTAAAATCAATATTGATTAAATATTTACAGCTTTAGACATCGTGTGGAGCCAGCCCTAGTGGTGTGGAGTATAGTCATGTGTTTAGTGGGCAGAGCTGCTAATATCTTCCCACTCGCTTTGCTCTGCAATAAATTCCGCGAACATAAGATAACAAAGAAAATGATGTTTATCATGTGGTTTAGTGGTAAGTTTTACCTATTTTATTACCTGACATGCTTACTAAAAGAAAGTATAGAAAAACATTGCAAAGTTAAAGCTAATGTTATAAGAAATTAAAATACATATTATCCTTTTTGGACACACGTAAATTGTATATATTTTTTGTTATTATTTGAAATATTCTATCATTTATTAGAGCGATTTAGGTTTACCATCCGACCGAATTTAATAGTCACATAATATATTGGGTATAATTGACGGGTTGCGCGTTGGTTGGATTCGCGATGTAATCGCTTTGGACGAGATAGGGTGTGTCCACAGTACCTTTACGCGGCATTATGAAAAATATAAGGTTATCTCCTTGCAATGGTTACATACTGGTTACCCCATCTCGATTGAAATCCGAAAATCTGTTGCTGCGCTGCACTTATCGCCATTTTTGTTCAACTTATATTTCGTGTATTGCATCTATTTACCTATAGTTTCGGAATTAAAATTAATAGTTCTGTAGAGCCATCATACAAATCATAAACATATTTATTTTATTTTGTTTGCAATACGTATTATTCGATTTACTGTGGCAAAATATTTACCATATTTTAGTATTTTACATATACATTAGGTACATTGACTTTTAATGAGTGATCGACTAGATTAGAGATAAGGATATCACATATGAACGCACTCGAACGTTGTATATAGGTACAATACTAATAATAGCAGTACGCATTTAGTTTGTTGTAAGTATAATAATAAAATGAGTCACTGATGGAAAACGCAGTTTGTACGAAAAAGGCGATTAATAAAGGAAATAATTTGAAGAAATCCTGTCCAAAATCCAATGATTTTATCTCGGGAAATGAATAAGTACCTATATCATTCAAAAGTTCTTTTTTTTTTAATTAATTTATATTTACATGAGCATTGAAAGCGAAGTTCTATATGAACTTAGGTACATCTCGAATAATCTCGATATTTGAAAAGATGACACAGACAGGATTAGCAGTCTGAAAAAACGCACTAGTCATTGTTTAACAGTTAATTTAAAAATGAATTCCCAGGTTGGTAAAATCAAAACAACTTCATAGACGGTATCACGTGGACTTACATAGGGACCTCATAGACAAACAAATTTACCGATTATTTGTTTGCTATTGAGCATCTTAGAGCAGTTTGCAAGTGGAATGACTGAGTTTAACCTTGCATTGCCTTCTTAGAAGCTTTCCAATTAGTCAGCAGAGTACCAACAGAGACCTACAGTACGGCCCTCAGATCTTGGCGAGTCTGAAGTTTAGCTCTGCGAATTTTAGCACCTGAAACTCGAACCTACAAAAATAAAGGTTATCTAAAAAAAAAATCAATTGTAACTAAAGTGTTTTTGTTTTATTTTATGGCCCAGGGTTCCAAATCCTTCAACACGCCACTACTGATTAAACGCATTAGTCCTATGTTCAAACTAAAGAAGCAATTAAATATAATTATGTTATTACATTTTACAGGATTAAGAGGAGCAATATCCTACGCTTTATCACTTCACCTGGGTTTCTCCGACGAAACGAGGCATGTGATTATAACTACAACGTTAATAATCGTCCTTTTCACGACTTTATTCTTCGGTGGATCTACAATGCCTTTGTTAAAGTTTTTGCGGGTAAGTACAAGAGTTTGAAATCAAAATAATAAATCAACTTAGAATAATAATGCACGCGTTATTATTCTAAGATATATTTTTAAAATTATAAGTTACATGTTTTTAAACATTTATTACAAAACTGAATTCAAATATACTTACATTGTAATTCTACATCCGTCCCGCGGACTGAGCAGTAAAACCAGTCGAAATAGCTAACTCTCGCTTAAAACTTCTATATGATGGACTTGAACCCCACAAGAAAAGGAAGATTGATACATTGACATACCGTGAGCAACAAGTCTTTACTCCGAATGCGTATATAGACTCATAAAATGTGACATGTGTAAAGTGTAACCGAAGATACCGTGTACCTATTTAAGGTACACGGTATTACGGCTTGCCCAAAAATGTCTTGTGACGTCTAGGGAATAATTTCAAATATCATTACATAGTATAAAATAAAGTCGTCCTGTCCCTATGTATGCTTGGATCTTTTAAAGTACGTAACGGATTTTGATGCGGTTTTTTTTTAATAGATAGAGTGATACAAGAGGAAGGTTTATGTGTATAATACATGCATAATATATTCAATATCAGTACCCGTGCGAAGCTGGGGCGGGTCGCTAGTACAGAATAAAAAGCTCCCAACTCAAACATCTTTTAAAAAGGCTGTAGTGTTCCTAACGTTATTTAAGTATGGGAGCAACAAGAGTTAAAAAAATATGCGTATTATTATTAAAAACACCCGCAAAAACTACCAGAAGAGGTTGCAAATGCAAAGGTATCTTAACGATTTGCGCTAAAACCAGAAGATTTCTTTAAATTCTTTATTTGTAAAGGGTTTTTAGGTTTATTATAAACACTGAAACGGAAAGACATACTTAATATAGTCCTTAGGATCAAGGGGAATTAACAACTGATTGGCTAGATGGCTGAGTGGAGTTAGGAACCACAAATTTGAACTCCAACTCACCTGGTAAAAGTGAAAGTGATCGTAGATTAGAGAAGACAAAAAAAATCCTGGACAGTTATTGCATACTGTTAACCTTATATTATATACTGTATATCTTCCACACACAGCATGTGCATTACTTGCATCATTTCTTTGAAATTTTACTACTTGAGGAGCAATGGAGGCTTTTTCAGTGACTGAGACACAATCGTATCAGCTAATACACTGTCTATACCAATCAGGAAGGTATAGAAAGCGCTGAGCATGAACTGCCTCATGTTTTATGATAAGGTGCGTCGTCATGCGGACGAATGTTTAGTTATCTACGGTTAATTAGCTTTTGAATATTTCTATGTTTTTTGTGAGCGGAGCAAACAAAACCTCAAGGTGATGCACCTATTGTTATTGTGACTGTACCTACCTACCTATCAAAATGTTCTGTTGTTTAAAATTGTTATCTTCTTCTTTTCGAATCGATGATAAACTCTTTAAATTGTTTGGGCCCAGTAGGTGGCTACGTTAACAGCAGCTGCGGTGGCACTCATTAAGTCCTCCATAGTGCAGGTGTATGGGCACTTAGGGCACTCCAGCAAATGGCTCATGTTTTGAACGAGGGCACCGCACTCACAATGAGTATCCGACGGGTCAACTTGTTATAAGTTTATAGGATGACCGGTAATTAGTGACCGATACTTATATACGTCCACGTCCTCTTTTAGAGAGGAGGCCTGTGTCCCAGTAGTGGGAACATTAAAAAGCCTGATGATGATGACTTAAAACGTGGTTGTAGTCATAATAACAAACAACTTTTACTATGGGATCAAACCGAAAAAAATCTTCAAGTTATGTACATAATTAGCAGATACCCTAATATATAGTTAACATATTGAAAAATGACGTTCTATCGCAATAAAGTAGATTATCGTTGCGAACATTTTTGACAAGTTATTTTTTTTAACAGGCCAATAAAAAAACAAAGCGCTCAAGATCATTGCGTAAGCAAAAGGAAGTAAGTTTATCTAAAACGAGGGAATGGGGCCAAGCGATAGACTCGGAACATCTTTCCGAGATTACCGAAGAAGAATTAGAGGTAAGGAAAAATTAAATTTAAAAATGCATGAACAATCTTTGTTTCTACAACAATCTAGATTAAATTACGACTGTATCAATTTTGATTACAAAACTCACGATGAATTGAAACTTTATCAAGGTTGTTAGTAGATATTAGAACCATGGATTTAACGTTATAACGGTTGGAAATGACCGAACAAGGTCATTCAACAATGTTATTTTGTTATGTTCTTTGATTTAGCGATTGACTGAATACTTTGTGTTTTTTTTTTATGTAGATTATTATTGTTTAGACAATTTTATTATGACCAGTGACTGTATGTTAGTTTACATATACAGAATCGGGTATTTTTAGTCGACGTGATTCTCATTGTAATCCTTAACTGTTCTAGGTTAATTATTCGCATGCAACGCGACTGAAAGGTTTCGTGAGGTTAGACGTGAAGTATCTGACTCCATTCTTCACCAGAAGATTCACTCATCAGGTAAAATAGCTTTTACTAGTTTTATGCTCAGAACATTGCTGATGCTGTCATTATTAAGATAAAAATTGGGTTGTACCACCGGTAACTACACTAATTAGGTATTTTTTTGTACTACTAACATGTACTCACATACGCAAGATACTCAAAAGAAAACAACTATCAGTGAGCCGTACATACACATTTAGTACCGCTCGGGTAACGAACCGGCGTCACACAGTGCAGCTAATCTCTCAACAACAACAACCGAGCCGTCATTAGTGGTTACAGACTTTCGTTCTACACTGTCCACTGGATTTAAGGCAACCAGTGAATATTTCTGATTAGACCTGTATCGATTATGATGGGGTGGGCGGAGCATAAAAGCGGGAGGGATAAGAGTGGGTTTTTGAGTAGCCGAAAAAATACTCCGCTCCCTGACCATGAGGGTGAATGCGCTACTTACTGACATTTCCCTGAAAGCTACGTAATTGATTTAAATTGATATATAGATATTGCAAAATACGCGCTTTAGACGTGGAGTTTCGGATACTAGCCCGATATAAAAAGCTATGTAATTTATTCGATTGTATTAACTAAAGCGTCGTCGCGACCAGCCTATAGAGGTGGCGGGATGATCTGGAAGCGTACCGAGACGGCTGGAGCGACACGGCGCGGGAGAAGAGGGTTTGGAAAGAGTTGACCAGCAGTGAGACAGTTAGCGTTATTAAAAAAAAACATTAAAGAGCTGTGCAAACTCGCGCCAATAAACAGTTTGTTTGTCGCTCTATAATATATGCATCTCGCATCCTGCACGGGATTCATGTCTAATCAGAGCTTAAAGGATTACTATAATGTACGTATTTACTGCATTGTTTCAGGAGTTAAAAGATTGTAAGAGCCAAATGACGGATCTAACCAACCAGTGGTACCAGGCTATTAAAATATCGAATGATCGAGAAACTGATGAGGAGGAAAGTCTGCAACAGAGCTCGCATTCCAATTCACAAATTAGTCTTCAGCGAGGTGTATAAATAAATGGACGCCAGCATTTTAAATGAATATGAGGAGGTAGAATTACAACTTTTCGTATAACTTGACGGTTACAATCATCAAATTTTAAAGGAATTACTCGGATTACTTAGAAAACAAAAATAAAAAAAAACTGAGAAGATGTACCTAATCGAGATGTGAATGTACTATTAGTTTTAATTTATAAAATGTGATTTTAGGTGCGTACGTTTGTTCTAGAGTTATTTTTCATGGGCGGTTTTGTTATTGTGATTTACATATGTTACTGATTTTTCTTTAGATTTTAATCTCTTGACATTCTACTTAGCTTTTTTTATTATTACTTAGCTTTAGGAAAACAGGCTTTTATAGATTAACCTTTCAGCTATACAGCGAACGCAGTTATCCGTTTTATGTACAGGATCAATTTAAATTAATTATAGAAACTTACAAACTATGTGGGTATCAGTACGGAACAAAAAATAAAAAATCTAAAATCATAATTGGGAGTTTGTTAGTGGGATTTTTTCGAGTGAAGTTCAGTGGCTATTTTAATTATTCCCAAATTGTTTTGTAATAGATATTGTGATGTAGAAATTAATAATAATAATAATTGGTTTAGTTTTATATCTCAAGTTACTGTAGTACGCGGCAAATAAACAATCCGCTAACAATCGGCCCCCTATCTCGACTGAGGGCTGAAAATCGATTATAATCCTTGTCACACGATTTTAAACCATAATGGCGGTTGTCCTTGAAGTAACCGATTTTCGGGTCCCAATTGTAGTGGAGGGGTCCGCGCAATAACAGCAAATGGTTGTACAATTTGCGGAATTATTGAAATAAGCATGATCCTGGTAAAATGGAGCTGTGAAATGCACAAACAAAACCGAACAAAACAAAAAAGAAAACTACTAGCATTCTTTGAACCCATAGTTATCTATATAATTAACAAAGTATTATTTTACCTACTGAAATAACGATGTTTATTATGTTATAATTGCACAGTTTTTAATAATCGATTAAATCGAGCAAATTTTCGGTAAATGCTGACAGATCGTATTGTTCGATAAAATGCAGCATAACATAGAACATAGAAGGTGCAGAGCGTCAAGCAAATCTTCAGGCAACTTTCAACTAATATAATTTGGTTAGTGTCATTGTACAATTTTAGTAACATTGCTTGTTATTATTAGCAGAAGTCTATTAGATTTTTTATGTTAGATAGTTAATTTTTTTTTTTAATATTATTATTATTTTAGGTTTATTTATAGTGTGAATTTAAATTCATTGACAATTATTTAGAGGGAAACTATATTTTGTCAAGAATGTGATCATGAATGGAGTGAACAATTTTGTGGAGTAAATAGTGTTAATATTTATCAATCAGTGTTTTCACCCTCAATGATTGACAGTGAACTAATTGAAATTCACTCACCTTGTATGTCACAGGGTATTGGCAGGAATAACACAGGCAGGTATAGGCTGCATTTGGACCCTCTATATGGCTCTAATTATAGAATTTGACCTGTATCTTCACTAGCACCATCTGATTTGTGATTGCCTACCATTGTTAATTTTCTGCATAATGGATTATTATATTGGAATTTAAAGTCTTAAACAAAGAAGAGTAATCGAAGTAAAAGGAGTTTGTAAGGACTTTGGCAGGTGTTCTGTAATTTCTGTCTACCCTCATGGGAAAAAATGCTTTCATAGCATTTCCTTTTTTCGGTAAATTACAATATATTGCTCAAAGGATGGAGGAATTAAGAATAACATTTGTAGCAATATCAAGTTGATATCAGGATTGAAAAAAAGCTTCGTGTTTAAGTTCGAATGTTATGTAATGATGGATGTGCGCTTCTTGGATTGTGATGGTCACAGTTAGCTCATCAGCATTCAAGTTTTCAGACCAAGCTCGTTTTGTGCAATAACCATAACTTTATCTCAACATACATAATGTTGTTCTTAGATTCCAATAATCCAGTCTTTTGCAGACACCGAAATATCCTGTGACACTACATAGTTTGTATAGTTTACATAT
The DNA here is from genome assembly GCA_029852875.1 of Mythimna loreyi. Classification (NCBI taxonomy): domain Eukaryota; kingdom Metazoa; phylum Arthropoda; class Insecta; order Lepidoptera; family Noctuidae; genus Mythimna; species Mythimna loreyi. The sequence continues at coordinate 9,972,451 of CM056780.1, forward strand.
TTTCAATTCTGATTCCTATTGAGTATTATGTTTTAGTCAAGAGATGTGATATGAGTATAATATTGAGAAAGGACTAGAGTATTATTAATTACAAAGTATTCTACGCCAAAGAACATGTTTTTTATATACTGCAAAGGATTATTAGTTCAGTGCCAGTCTATCTAGGCACTTATGGCGTACCCTAGACAACAAACAGGCGTCGCAAACCATCTGAGTATCAATGATTATTTTATTTTGCATAGTTAATAATTATAGTGTTGTGTAATGTAAACATACACATTTAATGTGATTTAGTTATAGTTATATGTACTTAAGTGTTGTTTATTAGCTTTAATTCTTCATTTCTCTCAATATAAAGCAAAGCATTTGTAAAGTATTGAATTCTGAATTGATTTTCCTATTTATAAAAAAAAAAAAAACTAGTTGATACATGGTGTCATATTAATTTATTGTGAATATATTTTTAAAAGAAATGTATTAAATTAAATGGCTAAAGTAAAGAAATAGCTGTTGTATTATAGCATATTTTTATTTTAAATGTATTGTTTTACATTATCATTATAAAGTTAGTATTAGTACCTACTTGCATAGCTTCAGTTCAAATAGTAAAATTATAAATCTATATTTAAATATAATGGCTAAGCAGCTATAATAATTTCTGTGAAGGTAATACGTACTGTAAATGAAATATTAAATGTTTGTATTATGTGCAAAGGCATCTTTTGTTTATTTAAACCCACATGGCTTTATTATAAAATATTAAAGTAGAAGAGCATTACAATTTTAGTCTCAAATTAATCTTCTTCATTTTCCAAGTTAATGTGACTTCCAAACTTTCCATACAAGTGTGCTTTTAATTCACCCATTTGAGATTTGAGCTCCTCACATTTGCCTTCCAGGTCATTTATTTCATTCAGTTTCTTTAATTTGGCTTCATCTAGTGATTTCTGGAAATAGAATTACTCGGTTAAAATCTACTAACCTAGAAGGAAACAAATGCTTAATTCTAGTTCAATTATCAAAACATGATGAGGATGGGGAAAGGAATTTGAGAAATAGTTACTGTATATTTATGTACATAGGCAGTCATGAACATTTTCGTTAAAACTGAAATGTAACATATAAGAAGTTACTTAATACAACAAACCATTCCAGCAAAGACGGAGATCTTAAAGTATGACACGGTAGTATCTGTAGTGTAATCCTAAGACCACAATCTACACTGGTAATTTATAAGATAAGGAACTTGAAATCAGAGATATTTTAAAATATCATCTAGAACTTACAATATTAGCCTAGCCCAGTGATTCCCAAAGTGGTCCAGGTGGACCCCCAGGGGTCCACGGGAAACTTGCTGGGGGTCTATGTTGGCGTGAATAAAAAATGGGGGACCATAAGATGTTAATGGGGGTCCACGAAAATTGATCTGCTTTTGATAGTAAAGAGCAAAAATTATATTCTTGTAATTTGTAATTGTCATAGTTTTTATAAGGGCCTACCTACATTGTTATAAGCACCTAACTAAGCAGATAATTTTTTAACCTTTTCACCGCCAAGCACTTCTATAGAAGTTCGGGATTTTCGTGCCACCAGCGCCACAACTTCTATAGAAGTTGTTCATTTTAACTGTCTTATTAAAAAAAAAAATACTGTGATTAAAAGCTTTGGTTTATTTTATTGTTTAAGATAGCACTGTCTACTAACCTGTTTTTTTAATTTTCTACACAAAATAAGCCCTAGTTTGTCCTAAAATCGGCAAAAACAGAAACTCTGAATTTTGTTACTTTCCTCAGAACGCCAATCACTTCATATCAAGTTGGCCAGTGATGTGCCGTGAAAGGTTGATTTCACCATTAAAATATTTATAAATACAGAAAGTTGCGAATATCGAAAACAATTTGAGGTCAATAAAATATGAACTTAGTTATCTATTTTATTACAAAGGATAGTAGATGAATTTCGACCTTCAGGTAGATGCCGATACGTAATTATAAAGTTGTTACTAATTCTTGTCGATAGTTATTTTCCCATCTCTACAAAACAATTGGTCGTCTATGCCCCTGTGCGCCACCGAGTGCCACGAACTACTATAGAAGTTGGTCAGTGACGTCATAGGCGTGCGGCTGTCAAGGTCACTTTGGCGTAGTGCAGCACAAAATCGGATTCGCTCGCACGCATCTTTCTTTCTTTCACTTGCAAATAGAAAAATGAGTGAAGAACTTGATTCGGACGAACTTCTGAAAATTTTGCAAGGTGTGGAATCGGACTCGGAGTATTTTGTGGAGAATATTAAACCAGAAGATAATTCTGAGGTATGTCTAACTGGATGATAATAATAATGTTTATTCATTCAAAGAGTAGGAATTCAATAAGTATGTAAAATGTTCGGTGAACCCAGTATCGGATCATTAGTTTAGAAGATAGGTGGGAACATACTTTGCACAAACACACCAACATCCCTCAACCTAAACGCATATACCTGCTCCGTTCCGTCGTGGGTAAATAGAGAAACGCAATCTTTGCGCGGGGTCCTCCGCGCGCAGATGGGTAAACGCTACCGATACATGAATTAAGAAAAGAACAGAAACAACACTTAAAAAACAATGCTTTGATAAGTACACGGCTACAAGCGTGATAGAATTTAAATATATACTTATCTACTTTCCATTTCAAAAAACACTTTAAAAACAATTCAAAATTCTGCCACTTAGATACCTACGGTAAAAAACGTTGACTGAAGTTATTAAAAAAACACAGGAATAAACAAAAATAGAAGAAAGAAAGACCATAGACCCTATCCCTGATCTTGATATGAAGTTAAAGAATGAGATCATGAAACAAATGGAGATGTACCCCATTCCTTGTAGTTCTAATTGAGTTATGTATTACTTTCTTTGATACTCATAAATTATACTGTTTTTTCTTATTAAGGATACTGTGAATAAAACAAATCTGGAAATATTTAATCAGTTTTTAATTATATTCGTAAAATCAACTTTAAATCTTAAGTTTACGCGTACAAATCTTATTCATCGATATGACGATATCCCCATCACTACTGTTTACTGTACATTTAGTTATACATTTATAGCTTGGCGCTCGGCGAGGCATTGCGTTTTGTGTACGTTGGCGGCGAAAAGGTTAATAAGGCAAGTGACTGTTACTTGTCCAAACTTGCGTATTCAATATTAAGTACAATTTCATTTACAGATCTTCAGAATTTTTTTCGACTCCCCCATACAAAATGTCCAAGTTACGCGACCGACTTTGTATGAAAGTTGAAATTTTCTTATGCGAATTTCAAAACGCCATAGAACAAATGTTGTTCAAAATGGTTGGTAGAACACGAGGTTGAAGGGATGTAAATGTTCACAGATACACCCTCAGACAGAACTCAGAAGCGACACAATTTTTATTTTTTGGTGACTTTAAGAATGTGGTAGAAATATAGCAGCAGGGGGTCCACCGAAACCAGTAAAATTTTAAAAGTGGTCCACGGGAAAAATAGGTTTGGGAACTACTGGCCTAGCCGCTGGAAGAGAAGTTGTGAAACATTCCCAGTTTGCTTCAAAAATAGCTTGCCACATTCATCTTTGTAAATAAAGTAAGTATTATTCAAGGTAAAAATATGAGAGAACTAAATCTACTTTTTAAATTTTTATACAACCACTCCTTTTTACTGGAACAAGTATAGAGTACACCATGGATTTCTGTTCAGAAAAAGTTTTTACTATATTTGATATTGTGAGAAGCTACTTCTTCTATGCGCGATTATATGATGCATCTATAAAAACCAAACCTGCCTTTAGTAAGTTGATTGAGAACCAACTAGTAGGTACTTTTGAATTTTGGTTTGAGAAAGTTATAAGATTGATTACCAAACAACAACACATTCATATACTTACCAAAGTATCTTCAAGACCTTGACAAATAAATATTTCACCGATGAGGTACGGGATTTTTTCACTGTCATCGGCAAGGCTAAGTTCTTCTACAGCTTCTTCCAAATTCTTCATATCATTCTGTTTAAGTTTCAGTTCTTCTTTCAGGTCATCTACTTTGGCATTTAGACGAGCAAACTTGTTGATTTTCTGCTGATCTTCAAACGAAATGTGAACATCTGAGTCCTAGAAACATGATTGCAATTTAATAAATTACTAACATCTTAACATAACCTCACATTATTGAAATCCTTGACGTACTGGTTGAAAAGTGCCTTTTCCAGAATTCGCCATTTTATGCACGTATCACTGCAGTAACTTTATCAAGCTAAAGAATAAATAATACTATTATTTCAGAGTTTCATGCACCACCTCCTGAAATTAGCCCTTTTTGATAGACAGATGTTCTACCGGAGCTGAAGTTAGTGACACTGACAGATGACAGACAACACTTGTGTCAAGTCTATCAGTGTCATGAGATTTCATTCATGGAATTAGTAAACATTTTTGTTTAAAATCAAAAGCTGTAAAATACACCACCGCACTGTTTGAACAAACATTGTTATTTTTTTTATCAGATATTAAAAAAAAAACACGCATAATATTATAGTGGAGAAACACTGATAATTTTAGAGGTTTTTAATGTCTTGTAAATAAACAGATTTTTTTGAGCTTACATTGAAAATGCTGGCTTAACCGTACAACATAGATAAAAATTCGTATAGTTTAAAGAAAGAACACATACAAGAATTGATTACATTTTGTACAGAAATTATAAAGTCATGTCTGTGAAGAAGTAGTTATTCGAATACAGGTTACTGCCAGAAAGGCACGTTTAGTAAGAGATGAAGAATCGCCAAAGGAACATGTGGCTCACCTTACACAGCTTCGGTATAAATATAGAGTTACTAGCTGTGCCCGCGACTTCGTCCGCGTGGAATAGTTACTTTGGGCATCATATTTATTTTTGCAAACAACCTCAGCTTTTAAATTTTGTTTTTAAAATTTAAATCATATTTATTTTTGCAAACAACCTCAGGAGATTCCTGCGCTGGATTCGTGCGGAAGAGACGCCCGGGTGTCGCCACTGTGTGGCCAGCACGGAGGACACGGTGGAGGTGTGCCCCGCTTGAGAAGAGCATCGCCGTGTCCTCGTGGGGGTGATCGGCGGCGGTAGGCCTCTCGCGCCGGGCCTTGGTTGGCAAGCGGTCGCCTCCTTCTGCGAAGCAGTAATGCTCGTAAAGGAGGAGGCCAACCGCATAAGGCAAGGGCAAAAGCGCCCTCGCCGTAGCCGTCGCCGCCGCGATCCCGCCGATATCCAGCCACCGTAGACGCTGGCTGGTTGTCTGGTAACAGTCCAGACCGAGACCAAGTCATCGACGGCCTGCACTGCTCCCGTGCGCCTCAAGGTGTTGTCAGCAAACTGTGGGGCTCTTCAGGGTCGAAGCCTTCTGCAGCCGAGGGTTGGTGCGAAAGCGTTATACCGGGGCTCTGGGAATAAGGCAAGGGAGGAACGGGGTAGGTCGTTTAGTCAGTAAGAGTCTGACACTGTTTCCCGCTCCGCCCAAGAGCGGGATTCGTCATTGGATGATTTTTACCTACCATAAAAAAACCCCTCCGCGCCGCCCGCAAGCAACCCCTCTCCTCGCCCGCCGGCCAGGCACAACGTCATATTTTGCACATCATGCGGCGCGTGTGAATTTTATATCGGAGTATTTTAAAATTGTAATATCTTCTAAGATGTTTATTGAAAATAAGTGATTACAAAGACAATTTTGTTCACAATTACATACTCTTAATCAACAACACATTTATTTGGATAAAGTTTAATATTACTATGTTGATACAACTCTAACAAATAATTGGTAATAATGCATTAATTTCGGTCAAATTTGATTCCCATAAAAACGGTTCTAGGGAGTTAATTTTAAAAGATAGACATATACTGTCGCGGACATTTTTTTAGATCATTTTAAGAGGAATAATTCTTTCGTATATATTTTTTTGGTATCTTCTACCGTTTTCGCAGCGCACGCAACGGAAGCCCTCTAAGATGAATATTTTTCCCCGTTTTTTCCACATTTTCCATTGTTTCTTCGCTCCTATAAGTCACAGCGTGATGTTATATAGCCTAAAGCCTTCCTCGATAAATGGTCTATTCAACACAAAAAGAATTTTTCAATTCGAACCAGTAGTTCCTGAGATTAGCGCGTTCAAACAAACAAACAAACAAACTCTTCAGCTTTATAATATTAGTATAGATATAGAGAGAGAAGAAGGATCCAAAGTGGAGAATGAGTCTCACCGCAGTCAGTATCGGTCGGGATGGACATAGAGATCAGAGTGCCAGAGAAATGTCTGTAGAGCTTGAAGCTTGCCTCAGCCAGGAAAGGGACAGGTATGGAACACAGAGAGCCAGATAATCGTCTGCACAGAGACAACCAAACAGCAACAAATCCGAGAGAGTAACCAATACATGGGTAAATAAAGAAAATCCTGCTAATGAATTACGATTCTTCGATTCCTTACAAGGATTTTGATGCCCTAGGAGGATACAATAGATACCATGTCAGTAGTGGGTGAACATTGCTTGGCATTGAAATCCAAGGAAGAATCGAAAGGTAGGTAAGTGTTGCTTACAAGGAATAGTAAAATTAAAAGAACCTGAACCACTTTACTCTTTTCTTACGGGAGATCATCCGAAATCCTGAAAAATCATGCGTAATATATGCCGTTAAAATAGCACATTTCAAATGACCTCTTTCAGAGTAAACAAGTCATTAAACATAGTTTTATGCCTACATTTAATATTCAAGGGCAAGTGTATCACTTAGCTGGGAGTGTAACTTATTTTATTGCAGATTTTAATCAGCTAATTGATAGAGATTTTATCTGATCCCTTCAAGATATGTTACATTCTCATAACTACTTCATACCTACAGTTTTTTAAAATTGCGATTGAGAGTTTTCCAGTAAATACTCCTAACTTTTAAACATGGATCGTGATCATGATAAAAAAAATGTCATTATAATATATTATAGGTATGTAATAGAATGTTATACGCAATTAAAATATTAAGTTTCAATAGTACATTGTTATACGAGGGATGAAAGTTAGTTCTCTCGTCGTCCCCCTCGAACTATTAGCGACCTCGCTATCGCTTGGTCGCCGAGAAATTTCTCGGGACTAAATAACTCTTTAACCCGAGGTAAACACTGCTTTTCATTACGAATACGAGGAAAATAAAAATAATAATAAAAACCTGAATCGTCGTCAAATGTCTTCGTATGTTTTTAGGTAGGTACATTTCTTTTGATTTAGGCGGTAAGCGGTTTTCTCCTCAAAGAATCTTGCGTTAAATTTATAACTGAAGCTGTCATCAGCTGAAGCTGTCATCAGCTTCAGTTACGTTCATACGTATCGTGTTAATACAAATTTCTTATAACAGAGATTTAGCAAAATGTAAACAAAACTCTACACCTCGAAAAAAAATCAAGACCATATCGGCCACAGATTATAGAGAGACTTTACCCGCCATTTTTTTTTTGTCTTCGTTTGGCTATTCAGTCAGTATTTTTCTCATTGTAAAAATGGGTCAGGTCAACATTTTTCTCAAATATAATATTAGTTTTAATGAAATAGTTGAAAGTAAATTAAAATAAAGTCATTAAAAAAAAGTATTATTTCTATCTCTATGTCATTTTAATTGTACTGGCAGTATAAAAATTCGGGTCACGGTTCAATAGAAATGTCAAAATAGAACTAGTTTTTTTTTTAATATTTGCTGTCTAAATATTAAAAAAACAACTGTCAGTTGTAAAGTAAAACTCCCTAGGGAGTAAAAGTACTTCTTCCAACCCTGTCCGCAGGCAACTTTACACCTACTTTCAGAGTATGAGTAATGAAAAAACTTTTTTGTTTCTCTTATCCTAAATGTTAGCGCCCACAGAGGCGGGAAACTATATGATAGAGGTGTGCCTTGTCTGAGCGGAACACCACCGTGTCCTCATGTAGGTGAACAGTGGCGGTGACGCTTACATTCTCTTTGGTAGTAACCTCTCGCACCAGGTGTTGGTACAGGTCACGGTCCAGAGAGAGGACGAATGACAGGCAATCGTCTCCTTCTGCGAATCAGTAATGTTAGCGAAAGAGGCGGCCGCACGCGTGAGAGAATGGACGTCTTCACACCCCAAACACCGGGTTTCCGACTCCGACATCAGGCCACCAATTGGTAGCTCGATGTCTTGCGGTCCGTTAACCACCCGGTCTCGAGTCTTTGATGGCGTGTAGATGTCAGCAAGAGGTCCTGGAATGCAAAAAATAAAAATAAACATAGTTGTGGTTTTAACCAGTAAAAGTCTGACAAGTTTACTCCTCCTATTCATAATAGAGCAGCGAAGTCATCATACTATTTTTAAGATGTAGGTCCACATTTATTATTTCCTTTCGATCTTGTAATTACAGACACAAGTAAAGAACAATAGATGTGCGAACGCCGGCATTCGCTTGGGGCTTAATGAATTAAGACGATACCTTGTTGCGAAAATGACAAAAAGTGTGAAAGTGATAGAACTATGCGATAGCAACGTAAATAGATAGAGAGAGGAAACATGCAACCTGCTCGAAAAAAATAACGTAAGCGCTATAACTAAATAAAAATGTATTAAAAATTCAATTTCATGTTTCTTTAAAAACTGATTTCTGATTAATGTTTAATAAGATATTATCTAAAGTACATGACTACGGCATAAAATTCATAAAATGTTATTTTTAGAGGTAAGTTCGGATTTTTTTTCTATCGAGGAAAGTTACTTGTTTTATGTTTTTGTCTTCGGATTAATGGAGGTAATATAGTCAACAAACACATATATAAAAAAAAAATATTCAAACAAGTATTCTTAAATTAAAATTAACGTAAAAAAATTGTTTAATTACGAGGACTCCGTATTAGGTACCTAACATGAAGCACACCTTAAAACTATGTTGTATTTAATGAAATTAATGCTCTTAACGGCCATCAAGATAGTCTAGTCGGTGTAGGCATGGAGCGATGTTATTGTATTTAATTTGAAAATTCCACGAGGATTATCGTTATTATTGTGATTTGTGACTATGAATAATGAGAAATTTTAGAGATGAAGGTTACTTTTATACAGTCTGTTTATTAAACCTAGTTCGAATCCACGTTGTAAAGGTAGGTCCCCTTAACCCTAACAGAGAAGTGGTAATTTGATTGATCGACTTCCTAATGGCTGCATGACTCACTGAATGTTATTTTCTGCTGTTCAGAACCGTAAAATCTAAATAGTAACAGTAAATCATAACCAATCATTCTCATAACCTGTTATCAGACGTGATATTATCATCCAAGCAATTCAGAATTGCTTCCACCAAGTCAAATACAAAGTGAGATTACAAACAAGGACAAAGAAGAAGGAGAGCATTACGAAAAAACCAATAACGCAGATGGCAATAGGTGAGGCAGTGTCAAAATGAAGAAGATGAAGGCCGAAAATTGCCTTTAAGTTCACGACACCGAGTGAAGCGAGGACGCTAACAGTTCGTGGGACTAAATAAATCTTTAACCCGAGGTGAAAGCAGCACAGTGTTTACTGTGCTTTTCATTAGGAATAAGCATTAGTTTATAGCAAATAAAAAAACAACTTGACACTGGCGTATGCACAAGAAAGAGTGCTAGGCACAATCTCCTGCCGATGGGATCGGAGTAATAAAAAATAAACTTTGCCCCAACTTTCTCTACAGCCACTCAATTACAACGCGATGCAAAATTGAAATGACATAAAGAAAAGTATTAATTAAAGAATATATTTTTGTAATGACTTATTATAGGTATATATATTTATTTAATAAGTCCATAGATTTGGGAAAAATTATTACCATTATTTCAATGAAGAAATTGTAAAATAATGGCTTAATAGCTGGCTAGCCAAAAAATAGAAAAAGTAAAAAAAAAAAAACGAATCATAGGCGGAAAAGCGGTAAACCGATCTTCATTTGTTTTTTCGAGTTGTAGAGTTCTGTTTATACGTTATATTAGATTTGTATAAAACACGTGAATTTCACCACATTCAGAATTCAAAATATATGGATTTAAAGCCTAAAGAAGCAATGAAAAATCCTTTTTACCGTTTAAATCAGAAGAAAAGTATTGAAAATCTTACGCTAACTCAGGTTTTTATTTTCCTTGTATTCGTAATAAAAATGTAATAAAAAAAAGCACCACCGTGTCCCCTTGGCAGCAACATCTCGCGCCGGGCCTCAGTGCAGGCCATGGTCCGCAGTAATGCTAGCAAAGGAAGCGGCCACGAGTGTGAGGCTACGGCTCTCTCGCCCCAGCCGCCGCAGAGATCTTGAATTCCAACTACCGTAGGCGCAGGTTAGCGGACGGCGAGCAATGTGTAGCTCACCGTCTGACCGTCCGATAACGGTCCGGAACAAGCCCAAGCCGTCGACGGCGCGTATCGTACACGCGCGCCCTAATGAGTTGTCAGCATTTTGTCAGCAAATCGTTGGGGCTCAGCTGGGTCGAAGCCTACTGGGGCTATGAGGCAATGAGAAAACGTAGCCCGGGGCCGGGAACGAAGGTAAAGAAGGAAGAGGAGGTTGGGTTTTAGTCAGTAAAAGTCGACACTATCTCCCGCCCCACCCAAGGGCGTGGAGATGTCATTGGATGGTTATTCCACCTAAAAAAAAGTGCGATCCTCTTCTTCTTCCGCATGACGTAGGTTCTCACCGTACATGGAATGTTCGGTAGGGAGGTTCCTACAACGGTCTCGCGCGGAAGGAACTCCTGTTCCAACCAGCAGCTTGGACGGCGAGCAGTGGTTCGCTCTCCGACAGAGAACTGAGAAGCCGCCATTCAAGCTAGAAGAGGAATTATATGTTTTGTCTGTCCTTGTTGATTATTTTCAAGGGATAAAGAATACTCACGGAGTCCCACAGGGCAGCATACTGGTACTTACATTATTTCTTGTTTATATAAAGGAACTTATGAGTTTAAGGTCGCCTTCAAATTAACCGCAACGTGTCGCATATATGAAAAAAAACAAAACAGGAAGACAGACGCACTGCTGCCGCGCTGTTGTCGCGCCGCTGTCGCGCGGCTAATTTGAAGGCGCTCTAAAACGTGTCCAGGGCAAATTAGAATAGAATAATACTTTATTGTACACCAAAAAAGTAACAATTTCACAGAAAGGGTACAAAGGCGGACTCAAAAAAACAAAAAAAAAACAAAATCAAAAAATTACTACATATATATGAGGTTCTTGATGTAGCTCAATGAGGCTTTCGTATGGTGATAGAGTGGTTTGATAGCTAGGTACATTTTTTATTATTTACTACATTATTAAAGAAGGTAGGTAGTCTAAGCTTGAAATAGCACATAAAATTCATAAGCAGCTAAACCAAAACTGATTTCAGATCCTTAACTGCTAAATAAGACATATGAACATGCTCTATGTCAGTCGCTTGTAACGTATTGCTTATCTTCCTGAGCAGGCGCTTTCAAATCTCTACAAGCCTGTTGTCTACACTAATATAATAAAGAGGGAAAGTTTGTTTTTTTGTTTGTAGGAGGTAATCTCTGGAACTACTGGTCCGATTGGAAAAATTTTAGCAACAATAGAAAGCTGCTTTACTCCTGAGTGACATAGGCTATATTTTATGTACGCGGGCGAACCCGCTGGCAAAAGCTAGTATTTAATATAGGTACTATTCAATGGTAATTACTCTGATAGCTAAGCTACAGGTTTTATGTAGAATAGTTACAGATGCTAACTTTTCTTTACATGTATAACCACTTAATCAAATAATTATCTTATTTACATGTTGCTTAACCATTCTTCTCCATATAAAGTCACCGGAATCTATTAGTTTTGCGACGGCCAATTAGGATCACCTTTCTGATTGATGGGATTCCTTTACAATTCAAAAGTGCCCGGTTTGATGATTTTATGACTGTAGTTAGGGAGAAGTGTCTACTGTTACCTGAGCAATAGCTCTGGGTATCTCAGGTCTATTGTCATAATAAGTGAATGCATTACGGCAGTGTCGCGCGGCCCCACCACGTTCGGACGACGTCGACGGCGCCTACGACGAGCGGCGCCGTTCACTCGCGCGCACTTCTACACCGAACGTCCAACATTACGCGCGCGACACTACCTGGGCTCTACTTTTTTTTTGTGAAGATTTAATTGCGTGATGGAGAAGGAGCATCAACCAGATTCCATGGCGACCATCACCATGAAACCGGAATATCCACCATCTGAAGTGTACAGCACGTCGGAGCCCCCACCGGTATGATAATTTCCGTTATTCTCTTTGAATAAATGTTAAACACGTAACGTGTAGATTTGCTGGCGACCCGTCACCGTCGTGACTGGTAGTCTGAGCTTTGTTATTTTACATATTAAGCTATAGTAGGCAGGTACTTGGAAAGCTGTTGTTTACTTTAAATGTCTTTATTTAGGTTATGTTCCGCTGGAATCGTATGGGTAAACCGGTACCTCAATAACTAACTGCTATAGTTGTGAAAATTGGAAATTTGTTATCTAAGTAATTGTAAAGTTTCGTGATTGATAGTAATCTAAAAGTCTCTAGTGACAAAATATATAATAATTGAGTGGTCTACTAAGTGCGGGATATAACTGCGGGAAAGCGCCTTTCTCTCGGCCTGTTACCAGCAGCAGCGAGGCCGCTGGCGCGTAGCGGCTTCTTAGTTGTTTGTAAACACGCTTCACCATTGATGCTGGCTATACCTACTGACAGGAGCTCAGACTTCTATGTTAAAGTATAGTACATCGGGCCGCGGCCGGTGTCCGCAACTCCACGTCTAGGTATAGCGCGTATTTTGCATACAGTATAGTTTTTATTTAATTCCGTCTAGTAACAAATAAATGGTTAATCGTAGTACCTATACTTAGCCAACAATCTCAGGACGTACCTAATTTGTACTTCAGAGACATTGGTTTAGATAAGTTTTATACATCAAAAAGTATGCGATAGCTTAATTTACTTAGTTGTCATGGTGATAATGATCTTTCCTTTGCCTAATTTTCCACTGTTTATTAGGCTGAAATAACGTCTCCTGATCTCCTGTGATCTCTAAACGGGTAGGCAGGGAATTTGTGTTAGCGTTAGGATAAGCCTTCAAACTAAGCACCTACATCTTTATTTAGGACTTAAAGTAGTGCCCGTTTTACGACAAAACGATAGATAGGAACGATGTTGCATACCTTATGTGGTGGGTGTCGACGTGACCACTAGATCCGTCTCATGTTTTGTTGAGGCTCTAAATTCGAATATACAGACCAGTGTTCTTATTGACATATTATTGCATGGCTATCTTATAATTCCATACTTTGGCCTAGGTTAGCATGCCAAATTATTTAACATTTTCGAGCAGGTGGTGTGATGTTTATCAACATGGTAAAGGCGTTGTAAAATTAATTGAGCCATAAACAGAAAGTTGTAGTTATACGTTTTTTTCAGCAATCAATTCAGCTACCTACTGATATGTTTGTGTAAGGTTTATAAAAACCTACGTATTTAAACAGATATCCCTTTCCGAGAATTTGTAATATGTTTATGTGGGAAAAAATCATTGTTCTATTGTCTTTGGCCATCCATTAACATAGCCTTCGCCACTTATAATAGTTATCACGCAACTTCATCGTAGTCTACTAAATAGGGACATATGTACCTAGGTATTTAAATACATACCTAATTAGGTAATCTGTGACGTCAGAATTTGCACCTTCCATAAATGGTTGGAAGTTACAGTAGGACTACGAAACTAACACAGAGCGTCGGCAATGCGCCTGATGAACCTGGCGTAGGTTGGGTATCGCATCAATCTCAAATTAATGAAAAAATCGTATGGAGCGTGTGAGCATTAATTTGCCATTGTATTCTCGGCTCCATTACGCCCCCGAATGATGTATGACAATGACAAATTATGCAAACTTGCATCGAAATGTTGGTAGTACATTGTACATATCTAGCATCTTGGAGAATAGAATACTTGGTTCACGAGTCCAACTTGCTCTTTATCGTCTTGTTTTCCTAGTTTAGTAACTTTTATGCTATATCTTATACAATAATAGGGTAAAAACTATAATTTATTGAATACAAGTATCTACATGATTAGGGCACTTAGGCTGCTAACTGTCATCATTAAAGTATCCAGGATTTTCTGTAATTTGTAATAAGAAAAGAACAATAAGTACTAATTCTTTTATAGTAAACTAGCTTTTGTGAACGTCTGCACCCACGTACATAAAATATATAGCCTATGTCACTCAGGAGTAAAGCAGCTTTCTATTGTTGCTAAATTTTTTCGAAGTGGACTAGTAGTTCCAGAGATTACCTCCTACAAACAAAGAAACAAAAAACAAACTTTACCTCTTTATTATATTAGTGTAGATATATATTTTTAATATACCTACGCGTACATATGGCGATTAATTTATTTCACGTTGGTTAAATCTATAATATAAAAAAGAATGGTAAAATATGTTGGTAATCGCAAAACTCGAGAACAGCTGAACCGATTTTGCTAATTCTTTTTTTGTTGGGTTTATCATCGTCATGAGAAGGTTCTTACGGAAATAAAAAATAGGGTATAGTAGAGTAGGGTAGAGTGGAGCAGAGTAGAAATATGTGGTGCCGGGAGCGAAGCCGCGGGCAAAAGCTAGTAAGTCAATAAAGTCAGTAATACTTATCTATGACAAAAAATTGCAAGACAAAAATTAGGAAACCAAGAATTTTCTTCTATTATTTCTAGGTTTTTAATAGTGATATGTCATCTGTTTTCTCTTGACACATTAATATCGTTTAAATTTAATGCAAACCAAAGAACAGCAATAATGCAGTGCCTATAGAAACTTAGTGACAGTGATGATGCTTTAACAACTGTGCTGCCATCAGACAGTTGAGCATCAGTATTTTAAACCTTATTTATGATAGAGAACTGTATAAATAAAAATAAAGAGAAACCTATTCGACTATAGTTTGCCTAAATTTTAATAGTGTCACTCAATAAACCTTCATTTATTTATTTTAATTATACTTATAACAATAATTTAGCTTCTCTTTTTTGACTGATGATCATTATGTTATGTTTATGTTAAATGTTTTTGATGTAATTAAAGTTTGAGATATGCTATTGATGATATTTATAGCTGCAGATTGCGATTGGCTAAGTTGATGGATACTTTTTTCTAAATGACCAGGCAATTTCCGTGTGGAGACAAGTGATTATCACATTACGCGAGGAGGTGACATTCGTCGTATCACAGATTCACAGCCGACGATTTTATTGGGTATTTCCACTAAGAATTAGCATACACGTAGATACTTGTATTGTTATTGTACCTTTGTACAGAGATGGTAATCATAAAACGAGTAATTTTCAAACAATTTCGGTCTCCTCATCGCAGCAACAAGATTTTTTTTGTGTTGGTCTGCGTTTCATACATGATAGATCATCGTAAATCATTTCAGTTTATTTGATCTATAGAAACCTTCACTTTAATGAGTTGGAGGCGTCAGGTGTAATAAACCTTGAATTGTAGCAACTGCTAAAGGTAACCAGTATATATATTGATACTTTTTGTTATGCTACAAAAAAAAACTTTGTTTAAAATAAAGTTTCGTGAAATCTAGGGAACCAATGTGAATCATTTTGATAACAAAATTAATGCGTAAGATTTTATGTAAATATGTACTATAAAAATAGATTCCGTAACAACCAGTTTTAAGCAAAATATCTACTTAATGTTAGGGTGTCGAGAGTGCAATGACAAAATAGGTGCTCTATTTATCTATCAAGTGAAACAATCGACATTTTTCAACACACTTGCAAAACAATAAATAACATTTCTTAAATAAAATGTAATAAATAATTATGAGATGTGGCTTTGTCTATGGCTAATGACTGGTTGTAAAGTGTTTTTAGTATTTTTTTTTTAATTCTGGCTAAAAGCTATCTATTTATAAAGCTCACATGTCTGAAAGCTTTAATCAGAATGGAACTGGCTAGTGTAAAGTTGATTGAAGCGCACTTATCTACACGAGTACGCAAAGTAAAACGCACGTGTACGAAATACATTGCAATGAATTAAAATTGGTACAAACAGATTATGTTACTTGAAAAAACATAAACAGGTTGTAGAGCTACAATCTGAGTGAAATCGTTATTGGTCAAACGGTTAGTCGAGCAAGTGGACACAATAGCGCTTGCGTCACGTCCGAGCCGGACAGAGGCTCGCAAACTAGATATTTGCACAAAATGACACAGGCTTATAAAAACATAATTGTTTACACGGAACTCGTCGCTAAGAATGGCTGCAACGTCAACGTTTTAAACCAGAGATTCGCGTTATTGCGCAGAAAATCTTCTCGATTGTGACGAGAGAGATGAGAGTTGTACCTACGTGATGATAAGGAGCGCTATTAAGCAAATGATTACACAATTATAGTTTGACCGTGCCGACTCGTAACTGGAACCGGCTGTAATGATTTACATGCATTTTATGACGCTTTTGAACGTAATTTTGGGATATTTGTAGTGTCTGAGCTAAAAGTTTGTATGGTTTTCGGATGAAAACAATTACAGGTGGTTCTGTCAGTATTTGTGAGGTTACAGATGTAAAATCAGACATTCTGGTTATTAGGGGTCATGCTTTCGGCTAAGTTAATATTGGGTAATTATTGAAAAACATGTCCCCCCATATTAGGCATAGGTTCATTCGTTAAATATGATAGGTTTTAAATATACATATTAGAATGATTTTTTTATGTTTATTTGTCTTATATCCGATCTCTGGTATAAAATTCAACTCGTCCAAAACTAAACGCATCTGGTTATATGTAAGAGTTAGTCTATTTAAATATAATTTTTCGACAATTCGCAATTTTGGTACTGATAGTTGTACTAAAATTGCAATTAGTTAGTTGGCGTCTTTGGAGTATCCTCATAGTAAAGTCAAAGTCAAAAAGTTAAAATCAAAATCATCATTAAAGTATCCAGGACTTTTTGTAATTTGTAATAAGAAAAAGAACAATAACTACTAATTCTTTTATAGTATCCTCATAGTAAAATTAGTTAATTCAATGATGATCGACATGAGTCCTTAAGAGATTACCAGATGACACCTGGTACAACGTGCGTAACTGGTAAAAACGACAATTAGGCACGAAAGTCTGGAAAGTCATTGACCAGCCAGCTGTAGCAAATAACGCACTTCGATACGGTTTAATGAAGATGTGCTAAACAAATCGTAAGATTGAAATCGACATCATTTTGTAGCGAGCTAAAGATGATGAATTTCTCAAATGCAACGGTAGGGGCACTTTCACCGGGCTCCCCCTTCTCCCCACCCCCACCGGGGACCGGCGTGCGCTGGCGCCGACGACGGCGGCGTCCGCCCCTACCCATCCACAGTTATGTAATTTTGGTACGGGTACCTACTCGCGTTCATTAGTAAATCACAGCTTCATTAACTGCACCTCGCTAAGGACAAAGCAATCCCATGCTATTGCAGTTGCGCTTGAGTATAATGAATTCTCATGTACATGTAGGTATAGTGTGGGAGTGGGAGATCTATGTAATTGTATTTATAGCGAAAAATGTTCTTTGTTTAAATATCTGAAAGCGACATTGAGTACTTTCTTATAAAATATTTAATGTCTCTTTGCGTTAAGATATACAAGCAGGTAGGGAGATAATTATCTCTTGATTTTTTTTAATATAAAAAAGCTCTTAAAATAACCCATTCAGGTATTTTACAATTTTTTCAACGTTCTTATTATACCGCCACTGGGATTTCCCACTGTTTTTAGTACAGACATGCTTACTGTACGTTTTGGAGGACGTTGTAGTCAGACTGTGAAACTAACTGGTAAGATGTTATAGACTCGTCACAAATGAGACGCAAGTTAATTTATACGAATATCTGCTAAAAGATTGACCAAGATAGGTATTAGCGAGAATTTTCGCTTTAGAAAATGGGCCTTTGCCAGCTATGCTTTAATTTTAATCTTAGTTTGATATACTGTATCTTTAATAAAGAGTATGTATACTTTTTCTATCGAAATTATAAAGGTCGACAAAATTTGCAACTGGGGGCTCGATTATCCCATGAGAAACTCCATTAACGAGTTATCTAGCTCCTGGGTTTCCTTAAATACCTTATGAAGCGTGTCGAACATAATAGATGTTTGTATAGCAGTCATCTTATCTAGAAAATATTGATAAATATTACTGTCACAATAATATTATTATATTATTATTATTATTATTTATATAGCATTGATTTCATAAAGTATTGTTGTTTTCACCTAATTCTTCGTACATAAAGGCTATTGAAAATAAATAATTTATTTATAATGGTCGTTTATGTTTTTGTTTTTGTAGAAAATTCCGCGACACTTATTTTAATAGACTCTGGCTTTACTTGTTTATGAGAATAATTTTATATCAAGCTGGTTTTTAAGTTGACTTGTGTACGAATATATTCAAAATTGTTTAATGGTTACTCCAAAATATATGATCAGGTTAGTTAAGTTTTTTTTTTTCTTCAAGCTGTAATATTTTTTATAAATTTTATTGTCTTCTTGTCTCATTACAATCTCTGAAAAGTTACAAACTATATCATACACAGTGATAAATTTCCCGCTCGAGTTTGTTTGTTAGCCATACAATATCCAAATTACCCAAAATAAGGCTACATTCTACATAATTACAGTAGATTCATCAAGGAATTTAAACTTTTGATTTGACAGTCAAAGCTTTTATACAATAAAAATATAAACTTTGTTTTCCGTATAGTCGACACGACATGTGACATAATCGTTGCTTACTTACAACATTTTTATTGCCAACATGTAGCCTACCCGGAAAATGATGATAAAACTAAGGTACATTATATAAATTTATGAAGTCATACGGGCCAAGGCGTAGACATAATTTTTTAGTTCGAGGATTGATGTTGGTGCTCATCAAAGTCATAAATGTAAGGAGATTTGGTTAACAAAAAGTATTTCTTATTTATTTATTTATATTCTTTAATGTAAAATATTATCAAATTACAAAATACAGAACAGGTGATGTGCAGACGCGAGCTTATCCCACAGTTGGGTTTTCTTACAACAGACCTTTAAAAGTATAACTGAAGAAATTTTAAAAACTTGAGAATATACATATTATCATTGTGCACAACGAAACTTAAAATGTAGCTATTACAAATAGTTATGTAAAATTTTATTTGCATGAAGATAACTGGGATTAACCCACAGCCAACTGAAATAGGAAAGATTTTCAGGCAGTTGTTATTTATTGTGTTACGAGTAGGTATTTTTTCTAAAGTAGGTATGTACACGCGTTGAACTCTTTATTTAAACCAAGATGACATCTCTTGACACACTCCGAGCGCAATTTGCGCCGAGAGTTTTAGTTTAAGTGCTTTTAAAGTGGAAAATTCGCACGTTATTTTTTCTACAAAATGCACAGTTCTCGTAAATGGCGGACTGTTGCCTCGAAATAAATAGCAAATGACGACTATCATGTAAATGGAAGGACGATTTGAGAACACACAGTATTAAATTGAGGCATCCAGTTCTTGTTACTCGTAGTTGAAATTAAAGTTTAGTTTCTAAGTTTGTTTTGAGTAGTATATAGCAGGTATATTTGAGATGATTTTTGCAAATAATCATGTAAGTTGATTAGAATATAATTATGCTTAGAAAGAAAATAAAAATATCGATAAATACTTTCAGGTTTTTCTCTATACTGCTATGTTTACAGTACTGTGTTGGTATTATTAGATAGGTAGATATACCATCTCTAGAATAAGTACATACATATCACGCAGAAGTTATCACGATCGGAATTAGAGTATTGAATTACATATAATGAAAAACGAAAAACCTTAAACAAATATTTGTTGCAAAATATTAGGATGGTTTCTCGGTTGAATTGTAAATTTTCGTCTGTAATAGTCTATTATGTGTAAAGCAGCTACTACTAGGTAGGTATAATTTTCGTAGTTTTAGTCACGGTTTTACTTTCTTTTATTGTGTTATAATTCATTTACATAACAGCGCTCTGTTGGCGTGAAAAATTGGTATGAGTAAGTTCTTCATAATATTAAAATCAACAGCTTAATAAAAATTAAATCACTATGTGACGATTTTTTTTGAGGACCCCGTTAAATGAAACACGTTACCGGTACATCAATCCTTCTAGCCTTGAGTAGAGGTTAAGCAGATTGACTGGTTTCATCGTTCGTCTATGTTAAGTTAACGTAACGTAAAATTGTGAACTCTATTTTTAATAAGTTTTGGGTATGAATCCGAGTCTACGTATAAATATATAAAGATTCACAGTTCACCAAATAAAGTAAGTTATATATATATATGAAGAGGTCATTTCAAATATTCATCTTTATAGAGAGTTTACCTACACTTACTTTCGCAAGGTTTATAATTAAACCTTGCGAAAGTTTTTAAGATTTATTCCGTTTATTCAGTAAAAGTACATATATTTTTAAATATTTCTTTTTATTTATTTAATCATTATTAAATTATTAAATTAGGAGGGAGGCCTTTGCCCAGGAGTGGGACAGAACAGGCTAACAAAAAAAAAAAAAAAAAAATTATTAAATTAAATTTTCGCATGATTTAATATTTACAATCTGACAGAGTTTGCAAATATCCGGTGACACATCTTATTGAGTATGTTATAAGAAGGTTCAATGCCAGTAAATAAATGTGTTTGTTTGTACCTCAGGCATACCGACAGAGGGTGTCATCTTCAGTGCAAATCGCGAGGATCGCAGCGCTGACGGTGGTGGCGGCGTCGTTCATCCTGGGCGCCTTCATCCTGGCCTCGAGCTGGGTGGCGGCGCGCGCCTCCTGCCACCAGCTGGAGCAGCTGGACGCCATGCTCGACAAAGAGCTGGCGCTAGAGGGACGGGCGTACGGGAACGATGCTCTGCTGGCGGTAAGTACCTATCTTAGCCACATAAGTTGTAGTACTTACCCATTTTCATTAAAGATTAAAATCAAAATGAAGTTACGTGGCATATAAGTTGAACTATTTGCTAGGTTACGCGCAGCCTTCCGCTTCAATTAAGACCCAAAAATCGGTTACAATCCTCGTTACACAAGTCCAACTGACATGGAGGTCGAATTTGAATACGCAGTGACCGTACCGGTGCGCATAACTATAGCAAATGGTTCAACTTACTTTCCGCATCCTATACTCAATTAAGAATAATAGATTCTGATACAAACATAATTTTCGCCTTTTCCTGTACCGAAGCAAGCAAACGTGAATTACGACTTGGAACTACGAATATCGGCAATATTTACTTAGCATTTTAGAACGTCGTGCAAGTACTTTCTTTTAAAGTCTGGGGTTCGATGAACTCTAGTAAAAGATTAGTCTTTATAATATCACATACTTAAGGTCTTTAAAACTACGCAACGGATTTTGATGCAGTTTTTTTAAATAGATAGAATGATTTCAGAGGAAGGTTTATTGGTTTTTTACCTATATTATATATTTAATATTACCATAGCATCCGTGCGAAGCTGGGGCGGGTAGCTAGTTGAAAATAAAATGCAGTAATATAGGTATTTCTGTTACTGAAATCAACCCAGGTCGGTTAAGTAGTACTTATATTCAACGCACAATGGCAACCACTAGCCGTATTAAAGTGCTCCCTGCTCACCTATTTCATGAAGAAGCTACAATCATTGCATAAATATGGCGCTGTTAACTTGCAGAACTGCATTATACCGTGGCAGAGTGCCAGCCCCTCCCTCTACTTACACATCGCTTACTTTTCCCTCAAGACCTTTAGACTAGCTGGTATTATGAACACAAGACATTATATGTCGGAGTTCAAACATTTTATATGATTAGTGTTAATAACTGTCAATTTGTTCTTTAAACAAGATTGTTTTTTAATAATTTCAAATTCAAAGTCAAGATTAAGGACAATGTACAATGCTTTGAGTGTTTTAATTATAAAATAAAGAAATATAAACTACGATACAGGAGTAGGAATAATTCCTGGTATGGGCCGACATAATTTGCAGTTGTTATTGCTGTTAAAAACTGTTATTGGCATTTATTTTTTAAAACCTTTATTTTTTGTTAATTTTCACGTCCTAAAATTCGCGGAACTTAATTTCAGACTCGCCAAGAGCCGACTGCCGCACTGTACAATTATATATGGTTTAAATTTCAAATTCATACCTCCACGCGTTCTGGAGATAAAGAGTTTTGACATACAGATGGACGGACAACAAAATGATCCTATAAGGATTTCGTTTTTCCTTTTGAGGTATGGAACCCTAGGAAGAAAAATATGAAATCTACCTTTAACATATTTTCTAATTTACAATGATACAAGATTGCATACATGTACAGTATGTTTAGTGTACCTATACATTTTTTAGATAATTCAGGAATTCACTCATAATATAGAAACGCAGAAGAAATAGTAAACATTTACAGAGTAGGCAATCAAGCAAAGCTTATCGATACGCAAGTTAATTTGTTAATAACAATTAGGCCTTCTGAAAATTATGTTTTATTATTTAAATATGTAACTTCAAATGTATATGTAATTATAAATTTATATGAATATAAACCACCTGTAAATGCCACATGTAGTTAGTATCAAACTAACTAGAAGAAAAGTCCCTAATGCAACTACTCGTAAATATGTAGGTAAAAAAACTTGACCGGTCTGGGGGTTTTAATGTCCAAAATAGTCCGAGTAACTGCGGGGACGTTAAATTGCGAACAGTCACCCGGAAATTGGAAAATTCGAAAGCGCTTTTCTCAATGGGATACTGTATGAACTCAGTCACGACAACTTGTCAAAGCTTAGCTAGTAAAGAAATATATGTGTTTTGTATTTGTAGTTATGGTTTAGTTGCTACTTCGGTTGGTAGTGTATAAAACAATTGGGGTGCTAATTATTTTACTTTTCGAATACCGTAATTAGAAACAACGAAATACAATAGATGTGTGAACGCCGGCGTTCTCTGGGGGCTCAAGAGTTTAATATCAAATAAATAATAATAATTTTATTGAAACTTTGTTGGAGAGCTTTGAAAATATCGTAACTTAATGTGGTAGTAACTATTGAGAGCTTCATTGTTTAGTATGTTCCCAAATTAGGCGAAGCCTGTATCTTGGGGACCGAAAATCGATTCGTATTCGTCGAATTGGAACCAATTCAAACAAATAACAAGAAGTGTTATATCTCTAACGTGTTTTATTATGATTAGCATTGAAGGAGCTGCAACGAAGATATTGATTGAGTCTGCAATTCACAAAACCAGGAAAAGTCACGTTTCTCTAGAAGAGCAATGTCAAATTGCGTGACTTTCTTTAAATATCACCTTTTTGTATCACATCTGTTGTTACTTAATGTTTTACTAACGCAATACCATCAGTTAAACAGATTTTGATCAGTTATCAACTGACAAAATTTCTGTTTTTGTTCATATTAAAAAAGGCCTATAACTTTTTATTCTTCAAGTGATTAATTTGCAATATTTGATCAAGTAGCTTATTTTACATGTGCATCTTAGTTTCACATCTAGTAGACTGTCAATTAAATTTGTTTTGTAGTGTTTTATTTTGTGCACATATGTTTGTCATACAACATGAGTTTTGTACAATTAACATAATAATAAAAACAATCTTGAAATAAAACAGTATAAAACGATGTATTGGTGTTTTGTAATCAAATAAATCATTAACTAACAATGATTTCTGAAAACAAGAAAGTTTTCGATTACATTATGTCATTGTACTGGTAGTTAATGTGACAAGAGTTAACCATGGTGTAGTGAGAATATTGATTTAGTCACCACAGCTCACTTCCACACTATTGCAATTTATTTCAACATTTAATGTACATGTCGAATAGGTATTTAACAGTAATTACACTTCTTGTCAGGCTGCAGTATTAATGAATACCTCGTGTTGTTATGTAGTTAACTTTAAGAAACCTTGGATCCAACATCATTAGGCACGGAGTTTGCCAGTAAGCCATATTTGAAATTTTTTGTCATTTTCATGTGTGGAAAACGCTGTAAAAAATGGCGGAGGATAAAATTAATTTGAATAAGTATAAGATGAGATGTCCATCAACCGTGACTTGTACTTAGTTATACTTGATGTTTACCCGAGTTATGTAATCTTTGTCGAGTTGTGTCGGTTCCGTGTACCGACCGGTACTTGTAATTGTTGTGCGGGAAACGTTACAACAAAGTTAATGATAGCTGTATTATGTCTCCACAACGAGTATTCACACCTATTATTATCATATAATGATGATGAGAAATCGATAACATTTTTAATAGTCTTAACTTTCTTTGAAATTAGAGAAAATTTATATCCAATGTTGATGTCTGATGTCTATGCCTATTGTTGGAAGCCTGTATGTTTTCATAAATATGTAAACCTAATTTTAATTTTATGTCTGTAATTAATTATTATTTTTAGTTTGAAAACATTTTAACTCTATCTTTATTGTCACCTTCGATCATGAAGCGCAGTTGCAAGCATTTTTTAGAGTCAATAACCGACTCCTAGGTTACCTTGCTTGCGAAATCTACAAGTATATTTCTTAGAATAGGTTCACGATTTATTTCAGATGAAGATTCATATCCTTGAAGATTATTTAGATCCTTTCACTATACATCTTGGACATCTATATACCTACCTAAGTACTTGTATCGAATGACCGAACCGAGCTTGATTTACCCGCCTATGTATCTTGGCAGTGTTCGCTAGGATCATCAATTGTGCTGCTGCACAGGGAACGCAGGCTCGAGTTTGATGGTGAACAACGAAGTGGCAATGTGTTGTCTATGACGTAACATGAAACTGACCGAAGCTTCGCGCGAGCTAACAGGCCACACGTTGTTATAGGTCCACAGTACCATACGCGGTGAGGAAATACTGTAGCGCAATATTTACTTTAAAATATGTATACTTGTATGTAAGGTAGGTATACTCATGTTTGTAAGTTCCTTCGAGCCCGTCGCGCGCTGAAGAGGTACCGAGTTGCGTTGCGACCGGATCACCTTGAATTTCTACACAACATGGATGGAGTTGACTTGTGGTTTTAATCTAACGATTTCTGTAACGTATGATTGCGAAAGTTGACGTAGGATCTGCCAAGTACCTACCTTCTGCCATTTGTAGAGAGTCCGCCGTAACTGGTAACTTAAAACCATTTTGTTGTTCAGCCCGAGGCTGGGTCTCTTAGTTTCTCGTGCCTTTCCGAGAACTTTGTCTAGTAAACAGCGTATTCATTACATAGACTGTTATTTTCTCCGTTTCTTTGTTCTCTCAATAAGATAATTTTGCCATTACAAACATTCAATAAATTTTAATGATTTAATCAAAGATAACTAGAGAAAACGAATAAAACAGTCGGCTGTGGAGTTTACACATTTAACTTCAAAGTGCCTTAGAGTAGTCATAACAGTCAGATATACGTACAAGGTACAAGTAATGTCTACCTGCAGGCAGTCAGCGATCAAAGGATTGCAGCGGGGTTAAGCTAAAGGTCAGCGTTTCATCTAGAGAGGAATTAATGTGTAATGCACAAATACCTGGCCGCCGGTGATTATGGATCTATAGCGAAAGTGGCTGGCGGCGGGTCGACGACCTGCGCACATCACTCCGTGAATCGTGACACATGGTAATGACATGTGAACTGATGTGCGTTCAGTATGGCACGCACTCGTCAACGTCACCTGACGATCAGACCACGCATCGCTTTAGTTTCACATTGCATTGGTAATATAAGATGAATGCAATATGAAACTTTAATGCGATCAAATATATCTCTCGGTTTCAACTTAATCGAAAGTTACAGCTATATACAGGAAAACTTATGGTCGTTCCGAAATAAATATTGGTGTCGAAACACATAACTGTAGATGTGTGAGTAAAGTGAATGTCGCCATACACGGCAAACAAACAGCATTCAAAAATGAAATGAGCAGGATTTCACGTTCTGCTTTGTTCATACGAGCATGACGTGTCGTCAGTATTGGTGGATGTCCATGAATGAGACAAAGACTGACCGTTTGTTTAGCGTAGGTAGGTAGTTCACTTGACATTAGACCGTCTGTGCATTTTGGCAATATTTGAAAAGTTACTTATTGACAAGTAGGTCACAAGTTTACACGATTATATTTTGCACGTAACTATGTTAGAATTTAAACCCTTGAGCTTATTGTCTTTCTATTATGTCTCTAAATACGGTATTCGAAAGGTTAGTAAAAAACTAGGCAAGTGCGAGGCGGACTCGCACTCTGACTGTCCCGTACCGATTGCAGTTTATGGCTTTTAAAGTAACTACTAAAAAAAAAACGAAGTACTTGTTAGATCTCGCTCGTTAAGTTGATACAGAAACCTTTAAATAATGCTTAATAGCTGGCCACGACATGTACCTATGGGCACACTTTGAGTATCTGACGGGTCTACAAAACCACGTATGGCCTAGTTATGTTTGAAGTGACCTATCAGTCTAACAGTAAAACAAAATAAAAAGGTTTTCTGTACTCTATTATTATTTTCGAACCCCGTGTTTTTGTTTTTGACGAACCTCATTAGCTGTGTGAAGTTTTGCTGGCTAAATTGAATTTGACTGTGTACTGTGTAGTTCCAAAGAATTGCGCAAGTATAATAATAAAAACCATAAAAATATTTCTATTTCTACAATTTCCGTTGCATGTTTCAATTTTTTTAATAACTGTTGCCTAACAGCAAGGCAACATAAGCTACTAAACGTTTTTTTAGCGAGTAAGAAAGACATAGAACAGTAAATGTGTCCTGCTTTTAGGCACATATCAATAACAATGTTTGTTTCAAAGTCTTTCAATAGCAGGACTTTCTTTTTTCTTTGTTTTCCTTCTGGCCTGTAACACATTCATAACGTGGTTAGCCACGACTCCACATATATCACGTTATTCACGGTCAGATTTCTCTATATTTGTTGCTTATTTCTGTTATGGATCTCATTGATATGCCAAAGGTGTTACACGTTAGGTATCGGCCCTGTAAGTCAAAGCTCCGACGTATTGTTTTATCCATATATATGTTTGTATATATGTTAGTATAACTCCACTGTAGTTGAAATTGTTGTCAAATGACATCACAGCGAAGGCGTCACTCGACAATAGGCTCTTCCGTCGTGAGTCTAAAATTAGAATCGATTTATTTACTTCAGCTATGTCATGAATTCACATTGACAAAGATTGTTAGCGATACAATTATGCAGTTAAATTGGCCTTAAAGTGTTCGTCCTGTCATCTAAAATTGAAACCAGCGTAATGTCTATAAAATAGATGGAATCTTAACAGTCACTATTTTAGGTGAACTTGACTGGTTCTGTTTCACCGCTAGAAGGAGTTTCAACATTTTATTAATCGACCCAGGTCATTGATCTGATGATTATATAAAATCTTCCAATTGGTTACGATTTCTTCGTGGATCATATCTGACTTTATTGATTCAACTTTGAAAGTAGTAGTTCGCGTA